>CM029936.1:4119628-5319628 GCA_017639245.1 Myiopsitta monachus | reverse complement strand
TTCTGGATGATCCCCCTTGGAGCATCCTCTCACCCTTGGACCACGGGGTCAGACGCTGAGCCCTTATCCCCTGCTCTAGGAGGTAGTAACCCCTTTTTGCCCCTCTCCATACAGGAGGGGCTGATCCTGGCTATTTCTTCCTTCCCAACTACTCTGGGCACAGAGGTTTAATGGGAAAACGCTGTGGGCTGTTTGGGGAGCAGGAGGAAAACATCTTTTACTCCAGCTTGGCAGAGGTCGCCTCCACTTATTGCACTGACCTTCCCCCCCTGCTGCTCCGAAGGCTTTGAACCTCCTCAGATCCCATTAATGGGGTTAAGCAACAGCAGGGAAAAGGGGGGTTAATATCAGAGGTAATATAGAGAGCCTGCTGGAGTTTAGGGCCTGATTCTAGGGGACGCTCAGCTCCCCATCACCTGCAACAGCCCCAGGATTCATGCCATGGAGCTGTTCTCATTAAACACCCAATGGAGGGAGAAAACCCAGCGTGGAAAGGCTCAAGCAGGGCTGTATTTGGGGTATTTTGCGCAGTATCACTGCACACTGCTCCTATCTCCCCTGTGGGCTCACTTACAGCCACATGCAGCCCACATCCACGCTGCAGTGAGGGGAACATGCTCCCAAGAGCCTTAACCCAGTTACCAGGGTCTGAACATCCACAAAACCATGGGAATTCTGCCTGGTCCCCCCCTTGGTTCCCCTTTGCAAAGCAGCTCCGTCTCCCGCTGTTGCGCTTGTGCCAATTAACTTGCTCAAAGCAATTAATGAGCTCCAACACCTCCAGCCATCACCTGCCTGCAATAGCAGTGACCCAGAGGGTGTCAGCACACAGCTGTGGGCTGGGAAATCCAACAAGGATGCAGATTTGCTTCCATAGGCACATCCATTATCCCAGGGGTTCAATCAGCCTTCCCCAAAGGCAAAGCTGCACCATCATTTCCCCTCTGTGCTGGTCCTCCTGGGGCTTGCAGAGGTAAATCAGGGTTTCTCACTCTAAGAGAAGACAAAAGGAGGTGCCAAAGCCCTTGCAGCCCATCAGTGGGTCTCCCCTGCAGCAGCCAAAAGGGAAGGAGAGAGTAGATGAGCCATGCTCCAGACAACGGCGCAACCCAAGACACCTCTTACGCATGCTGGCTCGGTTCCTCAGCTTGGCTAAAAGCAGCCGCTGGTCTTCAATTGAGCTGTTTTGGGGTGTCTGAGGCTTTTGGGGGGCGGAAATTGCTTAAAAGGTCAACGGCAAGGTTTTAGTTTCCTATCAAGGGGCCTTTGAGAGACGGAACAGCTTGTGGCTCCTCCCAGCTGAAAGGTCAAAGCTGTTTCTGATTCTCCTTATCAGCAATGGCGGAGCAAAGAGGAAACCTTTTTGCCTTCTAGGTCGGGGAGGGGAGGTCATGCTGCGGACACAGCACCGGGGCACAGGAGATGAGGCGCTGACGACAAAACGTGGGAAGAAACCCAGGAGACGGGAATTGTGCCCTATCTCCAGACCTACAGCAAGGCCATGGAAGGGAAGGCTGCCCCATGGTCCCATCTCCTGGAGAACTAAAGGCAGTGGGAAATGATGGTTTGGGGTTTACCATTGCCCAAAGTGGATATGGCCACTGCAACATTGGGTCGGCCCCACTGGTGGCCACTCAGCTCTCTCGACCTGTTCCATGTCCTTCCCAGTGCTGCTGGGTTTGATTTGGCTCACGCTGTTGGCATGGTTGAGGACCCCATGTTGGGTTTGGGTGCTGGGACCCCTCCAGGCTCTGCAGAAACACAGTGGTGGCTGGGCACAAAATCCGTCCCTCCTTCCCTCCCTCCCATCCATCCATCCATCCTTCCATCCATCCTTCCTTCCTTCCTTCCATCCACCCACCCACCCACCCATCCATCCATCCATCCATCCATCCATCCATCCATCCATCCATCCATCCATCCCTCCCTCCCAAACCCTAACACCATGGTGCCCATCCAACCCGTGCTCCAAGCAGTTGGGCATTTTGATCTCCCCTTTCCTGGCTCCTTCCCTCTCCCTACACGAGCTGGTCCTCGCACACCTTAAACCAGCTGACCCAGCCAGGCTGGATTTGCTTCCCAACAAAGTGGTGGGAAGGAAGAACCTTTGACAGCCCATCTGGTTTTCACACAACCCCCGCTGTGCTCTCGGTGTTGTCGTCACCTTTCATTCATCCTGACAGGTACAGAGATCACCATCAGCCTGTTATGGAAACACGAGAACTGCTGGGAAAGCAAAACGTTCTGCCAATGGCTGGGAAGAGTGGAAAGCACAAGGCAAAGAGGGGAAAAAACACCCTCCTGAGATGCATGAAGGTGGCTCCTTGGGGTCAACCTCACCTCCCCTGGCTTCCTCCAGTTGTGAAGACAGCCAAAGCATCACCAAGTCACCAGCAAACCACCCAAGGAAGAGCTGGGGGGGGATTTGCAACCCTCAACACTCGTGTCAATGCCACGTGCCTCAGTTTCCCCATCTGAAAGAGAAGCACTTTGACCCCTGGCATTGTCTCCTTGATGGGACCAGGAGGGGAAGAACGCATCCAGCACCCACCACCAAACCACAGCCTGAAACACCAATGAGCTCCTGTACCACATCCACTTGGATGGATGAATGTGTGGATGGGTGGATGGAGGAACGGGTGGATGAATGGAGGGATGGATGGATGGATGGGTGAATGGATGAAGGGATGGATGGGTGGGTGGGTGGGTGGATGGATGGGTGGGTGGGTGGGTGAATGGATGAAGGGATGGATAGATGGATGGATGGGTGGATGGGTGGACGGGTGGACGTGATACAAGAGCACCAGCAGTGAGAACACGCAGCTCTCCTCCCCACAGAGTCCCCAGGGACAGCTCCTTCCCCCCTCTCCAGCCACCAAAAAAATCCCAATTACTTTCAGGTGTTGATCAGTTTATAAAACAAATTTTTTCCTTAAGGAAAGGAGAGCTTTCAATGGGAAGTGGATTCTTTTCCCAAAGGCTAAACACAAACCAGAAGCAGCGGGCTCTGGCGCGTTGGCTCCACTGCCCTTTCGAGTCAGGCTTAGAGACACTTGGCTTTATTTTTTTCCCCTGGTTTCACTCTTCCCACTTCCATAAAAAAACATTCCCTCATTTTCCACTCTTCCTGCTTCCATAATGTAATATTCCCTAATTTTTAAGGGCTGCTACACGTCTATCCCGGTTTGCACAAGGCGATGCCATTCCACTGGCTGGGGGAGTTCCTGCCATCGTTGTTTGTTACGGACTCTCCAGAGAAAACTTTTGCTTTCCCTGCCATAAATTTCCCACTTACTTTTTAAGGGAAGAAAATGTTTTCTGATGCTGTTTTCTCGGCTCTCTGTCAGGAATGATTACTCCCAGATTTATTGGGATTTGCAAAGGAGGTGGCGAAACCTGGGATCTCCGGAGCGCACCAGGATAATGATGCAGGCAGCACTTGTCAAGCCTCACGTCTGATTTATGGAGCAAGATTTCTTCTGTCCCGGTGCGTATAATTTACTGGGATCTGGAAGTGGCTCATTAGGGAATGAGATGAATAAACCCATCAATCCCTTGGGGAGGGGAAGAGCTTTGTCCAGCTGCGTGTGCTGCTTGCAAATCCCAATGGAGGGGCTTGGGGTTTTCCTCAGCGGAGCAGGGCCCTCACCGGGATAACTCAGGATGGCCATGCCCCGGCTGGAGGCACAAAGGAGCCCAAAGGAGGGGGGTATCCCGGGGTATGATGCAGGTCCTGCTCCCCGTGATGGCTGGGAGGGAACTGGGGGTGCTGTTCCAGGGACCAGCAGGGACGCAGGGACCAGCTTCCCTGGTCCCAAACAAGCAGGGAAAGCTGGAGCCAAAGGAGCTGGCTTTTACAAAGCTCATTCCTGGAAGGGCTTGGATCTATTCCTGATCCCTCACTGCCCAGACAGGAGCTGGGCTTAACCCCCTGCCCAGCACCCCAAAAACATTCCCCACATCCCCTCCTTTTCTCTTTTTCCCCCCATTTTCACCATTTTCCAGCTATTTTCCATACAAAGCCCAAACTCAGCCCAGGCTCACTGGGAATAAACCCCCCAGGGCAACAGATTCCCCCCCCCCCCCGGCAGTGGAGCTGTACATCCCATGGGCAGCATTAATCTGCACCAACACCCAGCACCAGCTTACTCTGGTTTACACCCATTTATCCCGCTGCTCTGTTAATTCAGGGGCCGGATCCTGCTCCGGGCTCTGTACGTATTAAATCCGAAGGGAATCCATTTATTTTGTGCTGTTAGTTTTATGCCACATAACGGCGTTACTCTAAAAGGAAATCCAATTGCCCGAGTCCTGCTGCTTCCCGACAGAGCAAAGCTGGAATTCCCTTTAATCCCTTGATGCATTCCCGATTTTGCAATTGCTATCAGATTTTTAGAAGTCAAAGACCCACTCAGCTCCCAGCTCCATGTATTTTAGTGGGATTTATGCCATAAACACACATCCAGCCCGGCATCGGCCAAAAATCCCAGCTGCTGCCACTTCCAGGCTTCATTTCATCCCTTTTTATATATGGATATATATACATACATACATATATAATATATATATTTGGAGCAGATGGAAGGAAAAACAAGCCTGAACTTGGCATCCTGAAGTACTTTCCGTAGCAGCCTGAAAATCCCACACATGGATTTAGCAAAAATCCTTCCGTGTGGAAGCAGAAAGCCGATCAGAACAGCAGAATCGCTGGGAGAAAGGATCCATCCCTCCATCCCCTCTGCTTCCCATCAGAAAAATCACTTTACAAAGACCAAACGAAGTGGTGGCAGAAATCCACCCCATGTTCCCAACTGCAAGGACAGAGCCGGATCCTTGTTTAAAGCAGCCTGAGGGAATTCATTTGATTTATTCCTCATAAACACTTAGGGGATTTATTCGGCAGCTGCAAAATGATACCAGTTTTTATGTTGGGTTGCATCAAGCCCAAATCACTTGGATTTATTGGGAATTTTCTTTCCCCTTCTTCTCCCTCCATGAAATGCAAAGGAAAACAAAGCAATGGGCTCAGCTTTAATCCCGCACTTCGTGTTCTCGGGTTTTCTGTCCTGGCTTGGTCTTGCTCCCAGTCCTTTACAGCACGCTCCAACGTGGAATGCTGCTCTGGAAAACAGCACCCGGAGGAAAATGGGAACAGCGAGAGCTCAATAACGCCCAAAATAACCCCCAAAAATCTGGAATTCCAACAGATTCACTCTTTTCCCCAGGAAAATCCCCCTCACTGGCAGTGCTTTTAGAGCCAACGTGTGTCCCTCCTCACTACATCCGCAGGGCTCTAACGCAGAACAGCAGCTCGGGACATATACACAATCCCATTGGAATATCATTTTATAACAATTGAGCTCTTTTATGCCATTTCCACTCTATCTCGATGCACTGGAGACACAAATCTACATGATTTTTGTGTCCATGTGGTAGGAAGAGGGAAGAATGCAGAAACGCACTGTGTTGGTGTGCAGGATTACCATGCATGATTGCATGGCCGTGATTTATCAGTGTATGTATCTGGGAGGCTACAAATGTGCATGAGTATATCAATATGGTTGTGTATATAAATGTGTATATAAATATGTATATAAATGTCTATGTGCATATAAATGTGTATAAATATGTATATAAATGTGTACGTGCATATAATGTGCATGTGTATATAGGTGCGCAGGGGGTTGGAACTGGATGATCTCAAGGCCCTTTCCAACCCTAACTATTCTACGATTCTATGTGCATATAAATGTGTGTCTAGATGTAAATATGCATGTATATATAAAAAGATACGTGTGTATATATATAAATATGCATGTCTACAGATGTAAATATGCGTGTGTCTAACAAACGCATGTGCAAACACATGAAGCACGTGTGTGCCACAGGCTGTCCTCTGCCTTTTGTGCATTGTTATGACATGTGGGGGAATGTTTGGAGCTGTGATTTTGTGAGGCCGTTTTCTACCTCATTAAAGAGCAAACCTGACCCCATTGGGGCTCCGGTTGTGATCAGCAAAGGAGATTTCCCCCCAGGAATTAATAAAGGCATTTTTTCCTGCCATCGACACGCACATTCCGAAGCGAGATCAAACCGTAGCTGGGATGGAGCTCTACAGTGAGTCAGATATTAGGAATGGGAGGATTTTCTGGGGTGTTTGGGAAGGAGAGCAGGATGTGCAGATGGGAAAGGGTCGGGGATTGAACCTTGATAGCTCTGCAGCAATGAAAAACACCCACAAGCGAGGGCACCGGCTCCCTTTGCTGCTCAGGGCTGAGGTCATTGTCCCTGTGGGATGCAGGGATGTGCCCGAGGCAAACTAGACCATGCTGGCACCCAACATGGGTGTAGACCAGCCAGGGATGGGTCTCCCCTTGGCCTCGGCAGGTCCTCACCATGGGATGCAGAGCCTGGAGCAGGAGATACAAGCAGGAGAGCAGCCACTGGTGGTCCTCATCTACCCTATTTGACCTTGTGCTTGAAGAAGGAGAAGCCCATTCCAATTCCCGTGCATTAGACATTGCTCCATGCCCCACCAGCATTCCCAGGGCTCTGGATAACACTGCAAAGCCTGTACAGGGATGTTCATACAAACCACAGAGCTATGCAAACCCTCCTGGCCTCCTGCCGAGCTCTCATGATCCCAAGGGAGAGAAGCATCTCTCTGGGATCATTTGAGATGGTAGGGAAAGCTAATGGGATGCAAAGAGGGTAGGGAGCAATTCTTTCTTCCAGCAAGCAAGAGAGGAAACCAAAGAGAGAAGATGAGTGCCCACAGAGCATCCCATTGGAGTCCTCCCATTGCATCTGGTGGCTCCATTGCCACGGGTTGGTGGCAGGTTCAGGAGCCCCCAGGAGTCCCTGTCCTCATCCCTGCTCACCAGAGGGAGCAACCAGCAGCTCCACACAGCAGCCCCTCACAAGGTCTCGCAAACCCCATTCCCACCTTCCCAAGAGCTCTTCCACCTGCCCAGGAGGGTCCTGGTGGTGGCTCCAGCCTGGAAAAGCAGTACATTCCAAACCAAGCCACCCGTCCCCCTCCGCACCACCGGCACACATGGAGAGACTCATCCCTCTGCTGTTAAAACCCATTAAATGCCAGCAGTACGCCAGGAGAGGGACATTGAAGCCTTTACAGGAGTTCTGCTCTTTGATAGTGTTTAATGACCTGCTGCATGCCACAGGACTCACAGCCCCTATTTAGCCACAATTAACAGCACACAGCCAACTGTGAACAGGGAAAAATCTCGGCAGCTCCGGCTGCTGCCAAGGGAAGGCATCAGGAATGCTGCGGGATGCAGAGGGAACCATCCACCCCGAGGATGGGCGAGGAGGAGGCACCGCACGCTCAGACCCCCGCATCCAGGAGCCAGCCCCTCAATAAGTCTGAGCCCAGGAGCGCATCCCAACCGCTATTCCTCTTGTCAATGCCATTTCCCAGACCAGGAGCTGGAAAATCCAGCTGTGATTTACACCCCACATGCCACAAGCCTGGCGCTCCTGTGAGAACTGGGGCTTTCACTGCAACCCCATGTTATCAACAGCAGTCAAGACACCGGGCTTAGGTTATACGTTCCCCATAAGCTCTTTGGAACAAGCCTGTCTTGTGATTCCAGGTTTGCTCCGTGCCTGGAGTAACAAAACACGGCCAAAACAAGCAGTATCCCACTGCAAAATGGGGTTTAATGGTCAGTGTTATCCTGTTCTGCTGCCCATCACCCGCCTGTAAGCTGCCAGCTCCTTCTCAGTCTCTTTGTGCTGCTTCCTCGTAGTTCATTCCCTGCAGCCCTGAAACCTGCAGGTTATGTTTCCCTCTAGGAAAAGGAGGGATGCTCTGGAATGAGTTGGAAGTTAAAAGCCCCAACCTGTGCTGTGCAATCGGGAAAACAGCAGCTGGAGGCGGAAACCAGCACCCACAGCTCAGATACCAGCTCCTTGCTCCGTGCCTGTTATTTAATCCCCTCTGTCCAATCCCTCACACCAAGCCTTGGAATTACCAAACCTGCCCCAGCATTTTGCACACAAACACCCCCAAAGCCGTGCATCCATCAGGCGAACGCCCAGTTCCAGGAGAAGCCAAAGCGGCTCCGGAGTAGATGGATGCAGAGGAGCCAAAAGGGAGGTGAAAGGCTGAAGAAAGAAGATCCAGGCAAGCTCTGATGCCTTCATCCCCATCACCAGTGCTCGCTGCAAAAGCCAAAGCCGGGCTGCTGGAATGGGGAGATCCAGCAGGAGGAATAGAGAGGGAGCAGGATAGGACCTCCCCGGTGCTGAGAGCAACCAAAACCCAACCAACAGAGCCCAGCCCCTGCTCCAAAGGTGGAAATGGCACCATAGGATCGCAGATCCCATGTCCCAGGGTAACGATCATCCCTGAACTGACCTGCCCAGGCCTCAACCGGGGCCTTGGCGGGAGGAAGAGGCTACGAATGGGTTCAGGAAAACTTGGGAAGGGGAAAATCCCAGAGGGTGACTAAAACATGGAAGGTTCTCTCCGGGATTGGGATTTTGGGCTGCTCTGAGCGGTTGGGATGAGGCTCTCAATGAAGGAAGGGCCCTGGGCATTTCCTGTAGTTGGGAGACACTGGGAGTGCTGGGAGGGGAGGAGGGGGCTCCCCTCACAGCCCCTGTATGGGAGTGGAGGGGGGGGGGCTGCTGCTCTGCTCGGACCCCCCCCGGGGGAAGGACCTGGGGGCAATTTGGGGGTGGGATTTGGGATTAGAGGGTTAACGAAGCGGCCGGGGTTGGACGCATGTGACTGGCGGGGAAGCGGGCTGGGGGTGGGGGTGTGCATGGGGGGGGGGGGGGGCTCAGCGATCCCTCCCTTCCCATCACCGCCCCCCCCCCCTCCTCCCCGGTTCCCCGCACAAAATCCGCTCCCGCCGGCAGCCCCCCCCCGGTCCCTCCAACCTGCGCCATGGAGGCACCGGGCTGCCCGGCCTTCCCCCCGCCTCGCCGGGCCGGGCCCCCCCCGGGGCTGCCCCGGGCTCCCAACGCCTTCCCCCCGGGTCCCCCCCGGCGCCCGCCGCCGCTCGGCCCCCGCCTGGCCCGGGGTCCGCAGGAGCGGGCAGAGCCCCGGTACCGGGGGATCTCCAGCCCGGGCCCCCTCGCCATGGCCGTCAATGGGAAGCCGTTCTACCCGGCCGGGGCTGCAGGTACCGGGGCGAGGGGCGGGGGGGATGGATGGGGGACCCCGGGGCCGCCGACCTCCTCCTCGGCCCCTTCTGCTTCTCTTTCCTCCCTCTCTGTCCCTGCCCGCGGGCCCGGTCCTGCCGCTGCCCTCGGTGGCTGCCGGGACCCGCAGCCCTGAGCCCTTCCCGAGCGGCCCCGGCTTCACCGAGGCGGCCGCTGTCGCGATACGGCCCCGTCGGGTCGCGGATGGCGTCTCCAGACGGGAGCGGGGAGCCGGCAAGGGCCGGGCCGGGGCTCGGTGCGTCGGGCAGCCGGGACTGTGTCACGACAGAGACCCGGGGCTCCGGGATCGTCCCCACCGCCCAGGACCGAGGGGAAAAGAGGCAGCGGCATAGACCCCGGTCCCGCTGCCGCGACGGCGGCTCCCGCCGGGGCCGGAGCCCGTTACCGGGGCCGGAGAACGGCCCCGTCCCTCGGAGAAGGCCGGGAAGGCCTCACCGGGCGGGACCGGCGGCAGCACCCGGACGGGCCCGGGGCTCGCAGAGCACGGCGCAGCCCAGTGCAGGACTCCGGAGCTCCCTCGCTCCCGGTTCCCGGGGCTCCGCACCCGATCCCGGCAGGACGAGGCTCTTCCCTGGGGCTCTCCCACTGCTTCCAGCGGCCGAACAACTCCCGCCGCTCCCTCGCACTTTCCCTCCCGGCCAGGACCGTCGGCGGCTCCCCGGTCCCACGGGCCTTTTACCCCCCCTTTCGCTTTAATAGAAGACGAAGGCAGCTCCGCGGGTGTAACGGGACCCAGCCGGGGCCCAGCAAAGCCCCCTCGCAGCTCCCAACAGGGGGGAACAGGTAGAAAACACCCCGGGGGCACCGGGGGCATCGGGGCCGGGCCCCTCGGCCGCGCTTACCTGCTCCCGGTGCACGGCGGGGATGCTGCCGGGTCCAGGGGGGAGCTTTCGCTGGGTGCTGCGCTGTCCTGCCCAGCTCCTGGGAGCCCTTTCCATGCCCCATCCCATTGCCAATGATCCCTTTGAGTTCTCCTTTCCCCCAGGAATGGGACAGATGCTTTCCAGCTGCAAGGTCCCCAAAGCCGCCGAATCTGTTGGGGTGGAAATAGCACTATTCCACACTATATTCCCTTTTCCCATCTTCTTTGTCCCCCTGCGCTGCTGTGTTTATTTAGCTACGCGCCCGTATCCTGCTCCCTTCCTGCTTTCTCCTTTCGGACCATTTATTTGTCTCCAATGCCGCTGGTCGCTCAGGAATTGCCTTGGAAAACAGGGAGAAACCCCAAACCCGATGCCTCGTGCAGAGGGATTACCTTTATTTCAGTCCATTTTCCCAGTTTTTAGTCCTGGTTGGGGGTTTTCCCTTCATTTGGCTCCTTTGGGACTTGGTTTGTACCATCCAACCCCTCGGCCCAGCCCTTCAGAGGATAAAGCGAGCAGCAAACAGCGATTTGGCCTCATCCCTTCGCCGTTACCCACTGCCGGGCCCTGGGCAGGTCGGTACCGAGCGGATGGGGAGCAATTCCCACTGTCAGAATTCCCCCCAAAGAATGTTTTCCCACTAATCCGAAGCAGCTGGAGCTGGGCTCTCGGCTGCTTTCAGAACCCCCAAATCACCCTCATTAGGAAACAGCCAAAAATCAAAACCAAAAGTCCGGAAAAGGCCTCAGCAGGGGACAGAGCCCTGGGTGGGTCCATAGGGATGGGGACCCCCATTCCCCCGCTCCATTGGGATGTGATGGTTAAATGGGCTGGGAAGGAGGATCCATCCCAAAGGAGCCGATTTTCCCCCCTCACCGGCCCCAGGCCCCACTGTGGGCCCGATCCTGCCCCTCCGATGGGATCAGGGGTCTTCCCCTTCCCGAGTGGCTGGAGCTGGTGCTTGGGGGTGAGACCAGGGTAACCCCCAGCATTGTCACATAGTCCCCTTCCCAGCTGACCCCCCCTCAGTGCTGGGGACCCCAAATCATCCCCCCCATCCATCTGCTAAGTCCCCCCCCCGGTTCATCTCCCTGGGGTGCCAGCAGCACCCAGCATGAGCTATGGTACCCGTGTGCATCCCTATGTCCCCACATGGGGACAAACAACCCTCCCAGGGGACAAGGGTGGCCTCTTAATGTGTGGCAGTGATTTATCTCCTTGAATCCACTTCATTGGACACCCCTGAGCTGCAGCAGCAGCGAGGGGAAGGGGGGAAGCCACAGAACTCCTACTCCAGCTCTGTAGGGGGGTGGCAAGGGGAGTTCTCCAGCCAAAGGGGGGGCTCAGGGGATGGTTTTCGCTCCTTTCCGGCTGGTTTCCCGAGTTTCAGCTGTAGGGAAATGCCAGAGCAGAGGCAAGGAGATGCTCCATGGGACAGAGCCCTTGGGGGAGGTTGAGGGAGGTCTGGATGTGGCCCAGCACCGACAGTGCTGGGGGCGGGGGGGGCACTGTCAGCATCAGCGTTGGAATGGAGCAGGGTGGGAAGAGCTGAGTAAAGCCCTGCATGCAGGACCCTGGGATCACCTCCTTTACATTCCCCCCCCCATTCACCCAGAGCTTAAGAGCAGCATCTGAGAGAGTCCCCAGCTCAGACCCCGAGAACCCGTGCAGGGGCGGGAGCGGGGGGTCGGGGCTGCCTTGGCTTCATCAGCACCATTAACACCCCCCACCCTCTGCCTCTCCCCTGCCAGGCAGCGAGAAGGGATGCAAAGGTGGGCACCCGGTGATGCCCGCGCCCTGCAGGGGCCTCCCCAGAGCCCCGGGGGACCTGGGGTGCGCAACGGGAGCCCCCCTGGGCAGCCTGCACCGGGTCCCCGAGCTCCCCGAGCCCCTGGGCAAGAGCAAGAAGCGCAGGAACAGGACGACCTTCAGCGCGTTCCAGCTGGAGGAGCTGGAGAAGGTTTTCCAGAGGACGCATTATCCCGATGTCTACGCCCGGGAGCAGCTGGCGCTACAGACGGACCTGACCGAAGCCAGGGTGCAGGTACCAGACCCCCGGCTCTCTTCGGGATGGGCATGGATGTTTTCCCTGCTGGAAGGTGGTTTTGCCAAGGAGGATGATGTTAAATCCTAGCCCAGGCGCTGGCTTCACCCAAGCTCCCCCCGCTTCTCCCCATGTCCCGTGTCTGCAGCCCCTGAGGAGTGGGAATCTGGGAGCTCCCCCCCCCCCCCCCATTCCGTAATGTGATCCCACCCCGTGCATCCTTCAATCCCAGCCCCCTTTCCCTCCTCAGCCCCCAGTTCAGCTCCCTCCAGCACAGGGATGGAGCTGCTCAGCACATCCCTGGATGCGGGG
Source organism: Myiopsitta monachus (assembly GCA_017639245.1). NCBI lineage: Eukaryota > Metazoa > Chordata > Aves > Psittaciformes > Psittacidae > Myiopsitta > Myiopsitta monachus. Next base: position 5,307,214 of record CM029936.1, on the reverse strand, counting down.
CAGGATGAGGACCTCCCTCACCACCCAGCACCAGGCCAGTGGGCTCCTTCCAGAGGCATCTCCATGTGGTTTGAGGCCCCCCAGTGGGAAGAGGCAGCTGGAAGGGGCACCCGGCAGGGAGAAAAGGGAATCAGGCAGGACACGAAGTGAGCAGGGAACACCCATTGGGTGCTGGGTGCTGCCCTCCCCATGGGACAGGAGCTGGGGACAAGGCACCCACCACAGCCTCCAAGGCCTGGTTTGGGGTGGATTCAGATGAGTTACCTGTAACCACAAGAGCACTGGAGCAAGCATCCCAGTCCTGCATCCCAGTCCTGCATCCCAGTCCTGCATCCCGGTCCTGCATCCCAGTCCTGTATCCCAGTCCTGTATCCCGGTCCTGCATCCCAGTCCTGCATCCCAGTCCTGCATCCCAGTCCTGCATCCCAATGCTGCATCCAAGTCCTGCATCCTGGTCCTGTATCCCGGTCCTACATCCCAGTCCTGAATCCCGGTCCTGCATCCAGCACCGGTTCCCAGCCCCATCCAGCAGCACAAGGGGAACACACAGGTGAGTCACAGTGACCACACAGGACCTCAGGAGCCTCATTCTGCATCAAAATCTGGGGTAAAGAGGGTCCAGAAGGACAAAAAAGGAGAGGAGCAGCATCCATGGAGCAGGAACACTTGCTTTCCAAGAGGGATAAAAGATATTATCCATATGTTATGTGGATATAGCCATATCTTATATGGCCACAAACATATATATAGCCATACATATACAGCTATATGTTACATGGTTGGTGAGCTTAAGCAGGGCTGTGCACAGGGGCGGCTTCCTCCATTCACCTCCAGTGTACCGGGATGCTGGCATACGGCATTAGGGCTCTTTTCCAGCCGGGAAGATGAGCATGGAGAGGGCAGGGGCTGCCCAGAGGGGCCTCAGCTCAGCCCCCTCCTCCACCCCCAGGTCTGGTTCCAGAACCGAAGAGCCAAGTGGCGGAAACGGGAACGTTATGGGAAAATCCAGGAGGTGAGAGCTCTTCCCGCCCCCACCACCCACCCCGGGCAGGGATCCCCGTGGGATGAACCCCATCACCTGTGTTTGCCCCTTCTCTCCATGTTTCCATCCATCCTTGGGAAAAACACGTGGTCCCAGGTGGAAAAAGGGGGGGGATAAAAGCAGCATCACGTTATGATGTGATATTCAGGACAATGCTGCTTTACATCCCCCTCCATTTCCCATGGGAACACGCCCTTTGGGGCAGGTTTTGGGGTGTCTCCCTCTCCCCAAGCCCCTTTAGCTGTCCCACATCCACCCAGCAATGCTTCCTGCCCTTTTCCTGCTAAACTCCTTTTCTCCCCTCCTTCCAACATTGAAAAGCGTAAAAATCCTTTAAACCTCAGCTCCACGCACTTCCCCGATGCCAGAATCTGCATGGGGAAGGGAGGGAAGATTCCAACCGGGATTCAAACCCCCTGGGGCAATTAGAGCAAAGCAAAGGCATCCCTTAGAGCAAAGGCATCCCTCGCAGGGCACCCTGCGGATGAAGTGGATCCAAGGGGTGTGGATGGGGGTCATGGGGGGGGGGGGGGGGGGGGAAATGGGGTCCCCCCCCCCTCACTTTGTGCTTTTCTCTCCTGGTCTCCGTCTTTCAGCTCCAGACCAACCTCTGGCCCAGCTCCGGCCCCAGGAACCCCCCGGGGCTCCCGCCCCCTGAGAGCATCCCTGCCCCCGGCCTGTCCCCGTATCCCCACGGCAACCTCACCGGCTTCATGGGCATTCCCGCCTCTCCCGGCCCCCAGCCCGGCATCAACAGCCTCTACCCCCTGCACGGCCTCCCCCCCCCGGCCCTGGGCACCCACTCCTTCGAGCCCGCACCCGAACACAACTACAAGTCCCCTGCATTGGTGCCGCTGAGGGTGAAGAGCAAAGAGGCCACCGGCAGCCTCTTGAACTGGGCTACATGATCCCATGGGATCCCATGGACCATCTGCCCCCCCCCAGAGTGCATATTCCCTCCCCCCCAGCACCAGGGTTTGGGAGCAGGCTGCTGGTGTCTCCCTTACCCCCTCCCTGTGCATCCGGATCTCCATGAGCTTTCCTGCATCCCAGCCCGCTGGTGGATACCCCTGGGTGGTGTTGGGGGGACGAAGGTCACCTCCAAACCCAATCTGGTCCAATAGGGCTGGAACTGGAGCTTGGGACCCTAAAAATAGCTCCCAAAACCCCCGAGCCCCCCCAAGCGCCTTCAGACCATGGGAGTTGATGGGGCCACTGGTGGGTTGCAGCAGGGCCCCCCCTGACCGACCCGGGGGGGCCACCCCATTCCCCAGCCCATTTGGCCACCGCATCCTCCCCAGTGCAACCAGCACTGGCAGAAACTGGGCTCTTCATGTCCCAGTCCAACCACAGTGGGAATACACCACCCCCCCCCCCAAGATGTTGGTGCTCAAGAGGGGGTACTGGGGCAATTGTGTTCATTGAGTCCTCAAAGCCTCCCCCTCCCCAAGCCATTGGCTGCCCTTTATGCTCCCCCTTGGAATGGGGATCAGGTCTGGGACAAGGGACAACCCCGCTGGCACAGTCACCAGCTCCTGGAGCCCCCGGCATGGGCCATAAACCAGGATGGGGTGGGATGAGGACACCTGAACTGGAGCCCTGTGGGGTCGCCCATAGGCTGTGACACCCAATCAATGAGGTGAGGAGGTGCACATGGACCCCCCACCCTGGTACCACTCCGGGTGCCCCAACTGGGGTGTTGGGGGCACCACAGACCCCCTTGGGGAGCCAAAAGGAGCCCAAACGCTTCAAGATGCACTCAGCACAGTCACAGTGGGTGCCCCCTCAAGAGGCAGCCCACAGCCCTGCTGTGCACCCAGTGGGTGCCCCCCCTGCCTGGGGCACCCCGTGTTCTGGCTCCCTCCCTCTGGAGAGGGTTTTGTTATCCATTAGGAACAATAAAGCACAGGTTCAAGAAGTTCCTTTTGGCTCCGGCTGTGCTGCAACAGCCGCAGGCTGGGAATGGTTTGGAGGGAGGTGGGATGCTCACACCTCATCCACAGCATCCCGGGCTGGCTCCCACACCAGGACCAGGTTCTGAGTGCTGGGGGGCACCCACACTGAAAGACACCCCCCCCCAGCGTGGCTTCTCTGATGGCAATTAAGGGCTGAGCTTGCTGCCTCCTGCCTTCAGAGCCCATGGGAGCACAGCCAGGATTAGGGCTGAGTATCCCCCAGGCTGGACTCACTCCTGGAGGGCCATAGGGGATAAATCAGGGCTGCTCCAGCCTCCCCCTGCCTGCAAACACCATCCCACTGGGCAGGGAAGCCAACAGCTTCCTCCTGTCTCTCCCCAGTCCAACCAGGGGGGACCATCCCAGGATTTCACCCACTGGAGCTGCTGTCCCTATGCCAGGGAAACGGAGGCACTGCAAGTAAGGGTGAGCTACGGCACGGCCAAGCCTTGGGGATGGTGGGTTGGGTGCTGAGCTCCTCTGTAGTGACACCAGCACCAAGCCAGGGGCAGAAACCCCAGGACAGAATTGGGAATGTTCAGGGAAGGGCATCAACAAATCCCTGTGTGAGCAGCTCCCACCCGCACCCCCGAGGCCACCAGCTCCCATTGCAAGATAGAAACGCGATCTCCAGGAACAAGTCACCCCCCGCAGTGGGACACGAGGAGGGAGCAGGGACAAGGACAGAACCATCGCTGGATCCATCCGGACAGACAGAGCCCACGCTCGGACAGCCACCAGGACCAATGTATGTGTACAGCTCACCCGCTCCCCCCAGCGGGGCGAGGGGACACTGCAGTCTCCACCGCCTCCCTGCACCCCGAAGCCCGGCAGGGCCCCCCCGTTCTCCTGCCACACCAGCCTCTGCTCCCCGTCCCCCAGCAGCACCGAAGGGACCCGCACCCCGCTGCCTGCTCCCCCTTCTTGACCCCGGCTGCAGGGGGGCAGGAGGAGGGTGCTGGCAGCGCTGCCTCCTGGGGTGCACACAGGCCCCCCCCCACCCCATAGGGAACAACCTCCACCAAACCTTCAGGCTGAGCTCAGGGTTGAGCCTGGCACAGCCTGGAAGGAGGCAGAGGGGCAGGATGGTGTCCGGGTGAGGACCCCACAGCTCCAGCCTCGTCCCACAGGGGGGTCCAGGCACCCACAGACCCCCCCCAAAGCTTCAATCCTCCTGCCCCTCAGCAGCAGCCTTGAGCTCTCCCCAGAGCAGCCCCTCCTGCCTCCCCGTTGTCCATCACTGCAGCAGCTCCTCCCAGGAGATGGGTCTGGAGAAGACCTCTCGCTCCAGCCACAGGTCGTAGTTGACTTGGAAGTCCTCGGGCAGGTCCACACGCTGGCCCAGCACGCTCTGCAGGCAGTTGTCCACAGGCAGGAAATCAGGGTTGCTGTGGGCCCGGTCGTAGCGGCGCGAGTTGAAGCGCTCGATGCTGGCACGAAGGGCACACTCCTCTGCCTGGAAATCCCAGGGACGAGCATCCAGGTCTGGGCACAGGGAAAAGGGGTGTTCAAGGGGAACTGGGGCCCTTCAGGCAGCCCACATCCCTCAGGAAAGGTCTTTGCAGGTCCTTACAAAGAGCAAGACGTGGGGCATGCAGGAGGCAGCGACCAACAGCCCCAACACCAGCCACTCCTCTGCATGATGCCACCATCCCAAATCCCTCCCCACACCCCAGCCTAAGGGCTGCACAAGCCCTAAAGGTAACAAAGGGACAGCTCTGGGTGCAGACGTGTCCCTGCCCAGAGCAGGCAGGACTTGGCTGAGGGGATGCTCTGCAGGCCCTGTGATTCACGTACCATTGCCGTAAGCCCAGTCATCGTTGAGACGGTGTCGCACCTTCTGGTAGATGGCTGACATGGTCTTCATGTTGCTCTTCCTCCACTGCCGGCCCAGGTACTTGGTCTGGACCTTGAGCAGCTTCAGCACATAGAGCTGCATCATGGCCTGCTTCACCTTCAGGGCCCGCTTCAGGATAGGGGCTGACTTGAACACCACCAGCATCTGCAGGGACAGCCAGCGCCCGGCAGCGGGGGACAGAGGGTGACACAGAATCACGGAATGGTTTGTGCTGGAAGGGACCTTAAAGCTCCTCCAGCTCCAACCCCTGCTACGGGCAGGGACACCTTCCACTGGAGCAGTTGCTCCAAGCCCCTGTGTCCAACCTGGCCTTGAACACTGCCAAGTGGGGCAGCCACAGCTTCTCTGGGCACCCTGTGCCAGCGCCTCAGCACCTCACAGGGAAGAGCTTCTGCCTTAGATCTAACCTCAACTTTCCCTGTTTAAACCCATCATCCCTTGTCCTATCATGCTGGAAGCTGCTCGGAGGTCTCCCCTTCAGGAGCTCCAGGCTGCCCCAGCCCAGCTCTCTCAGCCTAGCTCCAGAGCAGAGCTGCTCCAGCCCTCGCAGCAACTCCGTGGCCTCCTCTGGACTTGCCCAAACAGCTCCACATCCCTCTGGGAACACCAGAACTGCACACCGTGCTCCAAATGGGGTCTCAAGAGAGCACAGCAGAGGGGCAGGATCCCCTCCCTGCTCTGCTGCTCACACTCTGGGGATGCAGCCCAGCACACGGGGTTGGGGGGGGGGTGGTTCTGGGCCAGGTCATGGGGAGCTTCTTGTCATCCAACACCCCCAAGTCCTTCTCCTCAGGCTGCTCTGAATCTCTTCTCTGCCCCACCCGTAGCTGTGCCTGGAACTGCCCTGACCCAGGAGCAGGACATTGCACTTGGTTCTGTTGAACTCCATGAGGTTGGCATCGGCCACCTTGCAAACATGTCCAGGTCCCTCTGTGGGGACCACCCACCGCATATGTGGCACCTCTCACTGCAGTGAGCACCCCCTTCGATCACCCTCTCTAACCTCCCACTCCCTGAGGTACCCCAGGGGCACCCCGAGGCATCCTCAGCCCAGGCACCTTGTGAAACCCAGTGTGGCTGGGCTGGGCCCCGGTAGGCTCCCCACCCTCACCATAGTGCGGGAGTGCTTCCACTTGGTCAGCTTGTTCAGGATGCGCAGGAGGTTAATGCAGGAGAAGAGGTTCCTCCAGCAGAACTGGTTGTTGTCTCCAGCTTCCTGTGGGAAAGCAGGGGCAGGAGTCACGCGGGAGATGGGAACAGGGATGAGGGAAGGCTGTTCTGGTCTGAAAACCCATACCCAAAGGGGTACAGCTCAGCACACAGCCATCTGCCAGCTCCACACCACCCCAAAGTCCCAGGGACTGAGTGCAGGAGTGGGTGCTGGAGCCCTGCTGCCTCCCTGCACCCATGTTCCCCCCTCCAGGGAGCATCCAAGGGTGCCACAACTCACCAGGCTCTCTGCTGTCAGCTCGGGAAGCTCGTGCACCACACAGTATGGGTAGTCCAGGACAGAAATGCTGCAGGAAGGAGAGGGGTGGTGTGTGGCTCCCCCATATCCTACCTGGCCTGGGGGTAACACACCACACCTCCCACCCACTGGAGATCATGGAATGGTTTGGGTTGGAAGCTGTTGTGGGCACTGCCCCAGGTCTACATGCACCCACAGTCAAGGAGGGAGCATGAGGGGGGCAAAGCAAGCAGGGACACGGGTGGGCAGCTTCCTTCATTACCTGTTCTTGGCAGTGATGTAGGACATGATGTTCTGGTTGAAGAACTTCAGGATGAGCGGGATGCAGTTGGCAAAGACGAGGTGCTGGGCCATGTACTCAAACTGTGGAAAAAGGCGAGTGAATGGGGACCCAGTTTGGGTCCTGCCCATCCCCAAAGCCTCAGGCAGGGTGGCTGGACCCTGTCCCACCTCACCTGGTAGATGTGGTTCAGCTTGAAGTGCTTGAGCAGGAGGAGCAGCACAGCAGAAATGGCTTTGACAATGATCTCCTTGTGCCGATTGACATCCACCCCCAGCTTCATGCTCTGCAGCACCGTGGTCCTGAGGGACACAGAGGGCTCCTTGGCCTGGGGCACTGTCTGCAGACAGCCCTGCCAGCCCTTGGCAGCAGCACCCAATGCCTGGCACCCCACTAAGCAGAAGGTGGTGAGATCACCCAGGAGAACATCAATACAGCCTCAGCCCAAACCACACCACCCTGCCTGGCTCCTCCTCATCCCCCCCTCACTTCCCTTCCCTTCCCAGCAGCACCTCTGCTCACCCCCCAGGGTCACTCACGGCATCTCCTCTGGCAAGACATCTGCCAGGATGTTGATGGAATCTGTCTTGGCTTTGGAAGTGGGGGCTGCAGCGAGGAGGATCTTCAGCAGAGCAATCTGGAGAGAAGGGAGAAATGGAAAATGGGATGGGAGCCCCACTGCAGCAAGGACTGACAGGGGTGTGTATGGGGGGGAGCCTGGGGGCACCACTGGAAAGGGATGGAGCAGTGGAGGGAAGTCGCCTCCACCAAGGCCGGGGACCCCCAGAGCTCCCCAGCTCACCATGTACTGGGGCAGGCTGGGCAGCAGGCCCTGGTACAGGATCTCTGCAGGGACTTGCTCCACTTCTTCTTCACCCTGGTGCCATACAAGACCAGAAGACCAGGAGCTGCCACTGGTGCCATAGGCCTGACTCAGCCCCAGGCAGGATACCCCCAACCCCAAGGGGAGGATACCCCCAGCTCCCACCCAAAGCCACCCCTCACAACCCACCTTCCCCAGTGCACCAAATCCCCCAGCCCTGCCAAAAGCCAAAGTCCTGACAGGACCAAATGCCCCCAGCCCAGGATCCCCATCCCATCCTCATCCCCACACTCACTCCAGAGAGCGGGGAGCGCAGGAACTCATCTTCCATGTGCACCTGGACCTCTGCAATGGATGTGTACTTGTGCTGCACAGAGAGAGAGCAGGGGGACACCCCATGGAACCCTCTCGATGCCACCATCCCATCATCCTTCTAAGTCCCTCCCTGTTATTCCTGACCGATGCTGATGGCAGGGTGCGGTAATTCCAGTAAGAAAGGGATGAAACCAGTAAGCAAAGGGGCTCATCGAGTCTGGGAGAGCAGGGATGGGATGAAAACTCAAGGCTGAGCCACAGGGACAACCACAGGGCTGAGCAAGTGGGAGGGGGTGAGGAAAATGCACCTTATGGCGCCGAGCTGTGACTGAAGCAGAGGGATGGAGAAGGGGCACGCACACAACAGCAGGGGCTGGAGGAATTCCTCAATGGACTCACCAACTTCAGGGTTCGGATGCTCTCATGGATGGGCCTGGGCAACCCCACCACGGTGTTGGTGTCACTAGAGAGAAGAGATAGAGCCAGGCTGGGGGCAGGCAGGAGCAAAGCTGTTGGGTCAGAGACCATCAACGACTACCCAAGAAGCCAGTGAGCTCAGGACTTCTCTGCTGCCAAGCAAAGGGCAATGGCAGTGCCCACATTAGGAGCTTCCAACACAACCCCCCCCCCAGCCGGGCTGGCTCTGCAGGAACCCACCTGCCAAGTGTATAGCCGATGAACTTGCTGCGGCTGGACTCCAGGAACATCTCAATGTCCTTCTCTCTGCAGCAAAGGGAAAAGGGGAAGAGACACAGCTCCATGTGCCCCTGGTCCAGCACAGCCCCAGGAAAACCCTCGTGGCCCCATAAAGAAATCACAGAATCAACCAGGTTGGAAAAGCCCCTTCAGCTCATGCGGTCCAACCATTCCCGGCACTGCCAAGGCCACCACTGACCCATGGCACTGAGGCCTCATCCCCACGGTGTGTGCACACTTGCAGGGACGGTGACTGCAGCACTGCCCTGGGCAGCAGTTCCAATGCTGAGCACCCTTTGGGCAAGGAATTGCTCCTCAGCTCCATCTAAACCTGCCCTGGTGCAGCTTGAGGCCGGTTCCTCTTGGCCCATCTCTTGTTCCTTGGAGCAGAGCGCAGCCCCCTCCTGGCTCCATCCTCCTCTCAGGCAGTTGCAGGCAGCGATCAGGTCCCCCCTGAGCCTTCTCTTCTCTATCTGAACCCCCCAGGTCCCTCAGCCATTCCCATCACACTGTGCTCCAGGCCCTGCTCCAGCTCCGGTACCCTTCTCTGGCCCCGCTCCAGCACCTCAATCTCTCTCCTGTAGTGAGGGGCCCAGAGCTGAACCCAGGATTCGAGGTGCAGCTTCACCAGTGCCCAGTGCAGGGGCACAATCCCTGCCCTGGCCCTGCTGCCGCACTGGGGCTGATCCAGGCCAGGATGCTGGGGGCTTCCTGGCTGCCTGGACACAAGCTGCTCATGTTCAGCTCCATCACTCAGCACCCCCAAGAGATGATGCTAAGCCCACCCCACCAAAGAACAGCCACCAAAGTGACCCCATCCCCAACACCCTCCTCACAGCCCTGCTGACATCCTCAGTATCTAACAGCCTCCATTTTCCACTCCAGCTCTCCCTGCAGGGCAGCCCCAGGGACTCACCGGACCTTGGGGGCCCAGGGCAGCCCCTTGGGGCAGGTGATGCGGTCGCTGGGAGGGTGCTGGGTGGGGGGAGGCATCACTTCATCCCGTTCGAGGGGGAAGGTCTCTCCCTCCAGGCTGTTGTCATCATCGTTTTCCTCTTCTTCCTCACGGGAGTCGTCAGCTTTGTACGGATCCCGCTCATTGAAGGCATCGAGGTTATCCTGCTTGATCAGGGCCTGGAGAGAGAAGAGGAGGGAGGTGACCAAGCTGCTCCATGCCCAGAGCATTGTCCCCTCATTTATGTCACTGTCCCCACCTTGTGCTCACGCCGGCCCCGCTTCTGTTGCTGCTCGATGAGGTCGGAGGCAGAGGCAGGAGGGGAGGCAGCTCTCATGTTCCGGATCACCTTGATGCTGTCTTCTGGCAGCGGCGGCAGCCCCAGCAGCTCCCTCTTCTCTGCCTTCATGCTCTGCAGCTCCTCAAAGCCCCCCAGGGTGCACTGCAAGGGAGACCACGGCACCCTGAGCATGAGGGGCTCCTTAACACCAGGGCTATCTCCACCTGCCCGTCCCAACGCCACTCCAGGAGCCCCAAATCCTTCCCCAGGGTGTAAAACTGTCCCTGTGCTGCTCCTGGCATGGTGAAAGGCACAAGGGACAGGAAGGTGTTCAGGCACCCACAACTGAAGTGTTTGCGTCTTTTCTTTCTCAAGGATGTTTCTTTCTCAAGGCAGAAGCTCTTCCCTGTGAGGGTGCTGAGGTGCTGGCACGGAGCGCCCAGAGAAGCTGTGGCTGCCCCATCCCTGGCAGTGCTCAAGGCCAGGTTGGACACAGGGGCTTGGAGGAAGCTGCTCCAGTGGAAGGTGTCCCTGCCCGTGGCAAGGGATGGAACTGGATGATCTCAAGGTCCTTTCCAAGCCAAATCAGCTCTGTCGTATCCTGTGATTCTTTCACGCAGATCCCCAGTGAGGACTTTGCTTGGGGTCTACTCCTGGTATGCAGCTCCAAACACCACTATCCAATGCTCCCCTATGACGTGAAACTTGGGGCTGAGTTTAACTGCTTGGCTGAAGAGGATGGAGCAACTGCAGCCAGCTCTGAGGGCAGAACTTCCTTCCCCCGCAGACTGGCAACCCACAAGGCACATGCCAGCACTCCACAGCTTCTCCTTACCAGCACAGTCTTCCAGAGCAGGAGCAGCACCTTCTTCATAGGGAAGTGAGGAGCGTGGCCGCTGCAGAACTTGGTCACCATCCCAAAGAGCATGACAGAGAAGGGCTCGTTGTTGTACAGGGGGGCTCCTGGAACCACATGGCAGCAATAGCCTCATCCCTGTCCTCATCCCAGCCACTAGCACCATCATACTCCCCATCTCCAAGAAGCTCATCTCGCACCAGACAGCTCCTCTCCTCCAGGCCGCTGGCTTCCTCTGCTCATCCCCCTTCACCCCACCAGCAAGGTTCAGCCCAGCAGAAACCAACCCAGGGCTGCCAGCCCCCATTAACAGAGGCCCAGAGCCAAACCCCATCTCTTCAGCCCTGGCTGCCTCCATCCATCACCCCAAGCTCCTGGCCCTCACCCAGCTCTGCTCGGAAGGTCTGCCTCATGCTCTTCCACTCAGGCTTGTCCCCCTCAGCCTCCTGCCGAACAGTCTCCACGATCAGGTACATGATGTTCAGCAGCACCCTGCAAGCAGCAGCAGGTCAGAGGATGGGTGATGGAGCTACCACCAGCACCTACAGCTCAGGGAGGAGGTGGATCAGCCCAGACCACAGCCAGCTTCATGCACCCCTCCCATCAGTGGATCAGTGCTCAGGCTCTCACTCCCCCCTGCTTTACTGCTTTCATGTCTCCAAGCAGCCACACGCCTGCAGTGCGGGTTGATGCTGCTCACGGAGCTGGGACCACCCTGGGACACCCTGTGGTGCCTGCTGGCCTGTTCCAGCTTGCCAAAGAAACCAGCAGCCACTGGAGCCCCTCCTCACCCCCAGAGCTCCCAGTCCTTGCTCCATACCTCAGGTCTGTGCTGTCAGCCAGGGAGATGGCTGGTTTCCTCACGGCGCTGCTGCAAGCTGCACTGTTGCTGTGGAGGGAAAACAGCCTCAGAGGGGCCTTTGGACACATCTGAACTCTGCCACGAGCAAAACGCACACCAGAAGCAAAGCCTGGAACGGATTTTACTGCAATGAGTCCCCAGTTCACAGTGCAGACAAGGGAGGAGGAACGGAGCAGTCTCTGCTGCCAGGAAGCAGAGCTCAGTGCATTTCTGTATAAACCAGGTATAACCCTTCACTACACATCCACTGGGAACAAGAGGAGTCATTCCAGTGGCTGTAGATTAGGGATAACCTATGGAGCCAGGCTGAGAGAGCTGGGCTGGGGCAGCCTGGAGAAGAGAAGATTCCTGAAGGGGAGACCTCAGAGCAGCTCCAGTGCCTGAAGGGGCTGCAGGAAACCTGGAGAGGGGCTTTGGACAAGGGATGGAGGGACAGGACAGGGGAATGGCTCTAACTGCCAGAGGGGAGACTGAGATGAGCTCTTAGGCAGAAGCTGTTCCCTGTGAGGGTGCTGAGGCGCTGGCACAGGGTGCCCAGAGAAGCTGTGGCTGCCCCATCCCTGGCAGTGCTCAAGGCCAGGTTGGACTCAGGGGCTTGGAGCACACTGCTCCAGTGGAAGGTGTCCCTGCCCGTGGCAGGGGCTGGAGCTGGAGGAGCTTTACGGTCCCTTCAACCCAAACCATTCCATAATTCTATGATGGACAGACCAGCAATGGAACTGCCACAGCCAAGAAGCTCCAGGGCCAGTTTCTGAAGTGCTTTCCCCCAGTACTCACTCTATCTCCATGTTCAGCAGCTCCACCAAAGCATTGAATGTTCCCACCTCCAGCAAGAGGAAGATGTTGTACCTCATCCAAGCCTGCACCTCGGTCTCAGAGCCACACTCCCCAAACGTGCCTGCAACAACACCCTCTCTGGATCCCATCCATCTCCACAGGGACCCCAAGGCTCTCCACACCACCAGAGCACTTTGCATGGGGAAAGAACAACACAGCCTTAAGGCAATAAGTCAGATGCAGAGCATGGAGCTAATCTCTTGGCCTGGCAGAGCCAGGATAGCATGGGGAAGACAGCCAAATTTTAGACCAAACTCCCATAAACTGTGTGACTTCCATAAGAACCAATGTCATTCCAAACATCCCAGGTGAAATCAGAAATGCAAGGAATGAGAATGACTTTAAACAGCTGAAATCCCTAGTCCTCAGCCCGTTAGCTGGATTTAGCAATGGGGAGAAGTAAAGGGACAGGGCCCCAGCGTCACCTTGGGCAACATAAAGGATGGCTCGAGCAACCCTCAGCCTCTTTTCCCTGGCAGTGACCTCCAGCCCGTCGAGCAGGCGCATGGCATGGGTGCGGTGCTGCTTCCGGTCCAGCTCTGTCCACTTCTTGTCCCGCACTACAAAGGCAAAGTGGGCAGGATGAGGGCACGGGGACACCAAACAGCACGAGAGGATTCAGCGGGATGGAAACCAGGGCACACTGTGCTCCTGGGAGCAATGCTGGGGAGTGAGCGGCGCAGGGATGCCATCTCCTGCTTCCCATCATACGAATCGCACCCATCTGAAGTGGTGCTGACGGGAACGAGCTGGACACACTCGCTGCTGCCAGAGCACTGGTGCTGATGAACCACCTCAGACACCAACAGCAGCGCTGGAGGCAGCCAGAGCTCTGGGATGAGCCCATGCACACTGGTGATGGCTCCAGTAGGAGGGCACATGAAGGCTATCAGTGTGCAGCTCGAGCTGATGCAGCATTAACGCGTCAATCCCTGCACCTTCTTTGGGAGAGCCCTGTCCTCCCCAGAGAGGTCCAAGAGAAGGGTCTTACTGTGGATCCTGAAGTCCTCCTCGAAGCACTTGCGGTTGAGCAGGAACTCCGGGCCTTCAGTGTAGCTGTAGAGCTCTGCAGGGAGAGCAGAGATGAAAACCTCCACCAACGTGCACTGAGCTGGCAGAGCAAGGTGCACCCCTGCACCCTGAGTCCAGTGTTACCCGAGAGGAGAGAAAAGCAAACCCCACACCCAGAATAAGGCTGAAACCATCCATTACAGATATCGAATAGGGTGTTTAAAGGCAACAACAGCGATGCTGGAGTTGTCAGAGCTCCTTAAATCCCTACCAGGAAAGAAAATTACAGCCAGTTCATTGATACATCGAGATGGATTACTTACCAGAAAGCTCTGCTGCCCATTTGTCTGTATCTGCATATTCAAACTCCAGGTCTGGGGACTCTGAGTAGCCCTGAAGGCAGAGGAAGAGCTCAGTTCAATGACAGCGGTTTGCAGGAACCCCCAAATCCCCGCAGCATTCCCAATGCACCTCATCCCTCCCGGGAATCCAGGGCTGGAGCTTGCGTTGGAGAGCCCCAAACCTGCACCCGCAGCCGTGTCAATGCTCCCAAGGCAACTCCTGCACCTCCAACCACATTGAGCTGCCCTGGTGGGCAGCCCCGGGCACTGCAGCACCTCGGAACGCTCCCCAGAGGGCAGGGAATGCAGCAGGAGTTGGGATGTGTTCAGACCCCGGGGCTCCGCAGAGCTGTGAGGATTGGGGTTATCCCCCCAGTGCTGACACAGAGATGCCCGCAGATGCGGACAGTGAGAATGAAACCGCTCCAAAGAGCTTTAGTGCGGTGGGAAACCATCCAGAAGCCTCCGAGCACAAACCAGCGGCTCCCTTAAAGTCACCCAAATGGACCCACAGTAAATGAGTCCTGAATGTCAGGGTACCCACGTGTGGGGAAGGGGTAGATCCAATGGGCCAGCTCCTGAAGGGTGGGGGGAGCCATTCCCAGGCATCCAGGGCTCAGGAACCTCCTCAGAGCGCATTCCCAACGCTACTGAGGACACCCATGGAAGTGGGAGGCTCTGAAGCCATCCAAACAGGGAAACCGGATTGAAAACCCCTGGGATCAATCAGCTCCTAACCCGCCGCAGCCCCCCCAGGACCTCGGTGCGTCCATGGAGGGCTCAGTCAGCTCCACGGACCGGCCCACGGGGACCCGGCAGCGCTGCCCGCAGCACACAGCCCCGGCACGGCCCTGCGATGAGCAGAGGGGCCGGGTCTGGAACCGAGCCACGGCCATGCCCCGCACAGGCCAAACCGACCCAGGCTCGGGGGAACCGGCGCCGAGCCGAGCCCAGGCCCGGCCCCAGGGGACCCGGTACCGGAACCCCGCGGAGGGGAGGACGCGCCCCGCCCGGGAAAGGCCGCCCGCTCCCCCCCCGCGGAGCCGGAGCCGGGCCCGGCGGCGCTGACCTCGGAGTCCTTCCGCGGCGGCCGGCCCAGGTCGCGGCCCTTGGCGGGCGGCGCGGCCCCACCGCGGGCTTTGTTGTTCCCCGGGAGCGGCCCCGCGCCCCCCGGCTCCATGTCGGCCGCCCTCACCGCGCCGAGCTCTCGCGAGGACTCACCCCCCCCTCTCGCGGGAGCGGCAGGCAGAGCCGGGGTAGCGCCGCCGCCGCCGCCATGTTGGGAGTGGCACCGGCGGAGCTCCGGTGCCCGCGGAACGGCTGCGACGTGGCTCCTCCCGCCGGCCCCGCGGCCCCGCAGCGGCGGCCGCGTCACCGCCCCGCTCCGCCCGCCCCCGGAGGACACGGGCAGCGCGGGGACCGGCCGCCAGCTCCGCCCCTGCGCCGCCATCTTAGGGGTGGCACGGCGCTGGGCGCCGCCATCTTGGGAGCGGCGCTTCCGCCCTCCCTTGGGAACCCCTGGGGGCCGCCATGTTGAGAGTGGCACGAAGGGGATGGAGGGGTCTGTCCCCGAAGAGAGGGGGTGAGCCCTCAAATGGAGGCGTTTGAGGGGCTCAGAGGGACCTAATGGGGTTTAAACCCCAAGTAAAAGGGTTAGACCCCAAAATGGAGGCACCTAGAGATGCTCAGGGGGTTCTGATGGGGCTCTCCCTCTTCCGAAACAAACTTCCCACGAGCCGAAGCGCTTCGTTTTTCCTAATAGTTTAATTAGAGTTTAATGATTTATTGCTCATCTGCAAGGATTAATATTGCATCCATTAAAAATCATTCATATACAAAATAAACCTCTCCCGGCCCAACGCTGCCACCGCCAGCCCCAGGCTCCCCCTGTGACATGGCTTATAGAGATGGAGCCCTTACAGAGCCAAGGTTCGACCCTAACATGGGGGGGGAAATGGGGGGCTGTGACCCCCCCAAGTGCAGGGATGCCCACACAGGACAAAGGGGAATGATCCCTGTCCCTCCCTGCAGGAATCCATCCCAGCGGGAAGGCAGGAAGGGAGCCTTGGAAGCAGCTGAGTCCCAAGTCGAGGAGGAGGCTGAGAAGGAAGAGGCGAAGGACAAGGAGGTGGAGAGGAAAAGAAGAGGGTGATCAAAGCCATGAGCATCCCTCCCCTTCTCCATCCACAAAGGAGCCTTGTACCCGCTGGGGAAGGGGCAGCACCCCAAAACCTGCAGAGCCCCAATGAGGGACCCAGGCACGGGGTGGCTGGAGGTGAAGGAGCAGCCTCAGGGGGGGACCACAGCATCTCCATTATCCATGTACCGGGAGATGCCGGCAGCCGGGATCCTCCTTCCCTCCACGCTCTTGGGCTGGGGGGAAAGCACAAAAGAGGCAATTTGGGGAGGATAAAAGCAGCCAAGAGAAACCTCACCGGGACAAGCTGCAAGAGACGGAGGAGAGAAACGTCACCAGAGAGGATGAGGAAGGGGAGGAAGGAGGCGATGAGAGCGGCTGAAACGCACTGCGAGAGGGCGGGGGCAGCGCTGGGGAGCAGAGGGCTCTGGGGTACAGCAAAGGCTCAGCTCGGTGTCCAGCTCAAAAGAGGAACACCCCATAATAAACCCCACCAAGGCCACCCTTCAACCCACCCCCCGCTGCTTGGTGGGAGACGGGGCCGCACCCCTGCTGCTTCCCCTCCTCCAACCCACCTCCGTCCTACGGATCCAAAAGGAAAAGGGGAAGGAAAACCAAACCAAACCACGGGGTTAACCCAATTAAGGTGCAGTTTGGCTACAACCCAACACTACAAACCCAGGACTGATGAGGACAATGCTGGGTGAGCGACCCCCATCCCGATCCCCCCGAGCACCCCGGACCACCGAACTCCCCCTCCCCAAAGCCCCCTCGGCACAGGGCCGTGGCTTGGGGACCTATTCCCGAGGTGGCCACCAGGCGCCGCTCTGCTCCCGAGCAGCGCTCGGAGCCGGGCTCCAGCAGCTAAAACCGGGCTCTTTAAGGCAATTCAGAAGTTGCAGGTAATCCACACGAAGAAAGAAACACAAGAGAAGGGCAAAAGAGCATCTCCGCATCGCAGGGCCCCCGTTGAGAGCAACACGGGCTGCAAAGGGGACAAATAACCCAGAACCATCGCTGCAGGAAGGAGCAGGAAAGGGAAAACCCTCCCCCAGGAGCCCCCAGTGGCTTCAGCCACATGAAAGCAAGAAGCGAATCCCCAGGTTGGCTGCTAAGATCAGAGATGTGAGCACATAAAAGGGCAAAACGGGAGGGGGAAGGAGGGAAGAAAAGTGACCTTAAAATCACATCGGTCAATGTAAAACCAGGTTCTTTTGTTGGTTAAAAAGAAAAAAGGAAACCCAAATAAAAATGATCTTTAAAAATAATCTCTCTAATGTTGCCTTGTGTGGTCTGGTCCTTCACGTACGGTCCATCAGTATCTAGGAGAGAAGAGAGGGGATGGTGAGGCCCCAGGTGCTTGGGGACACAGCTCTTGGGAGCCAGGCACCCATGAGACGGGGCCACAGCAGCTCCCTGCCCCGGCCACCACCAACCTGTAGTAATTGGGTTTGAAAGGCCCATTCTTGTTGAGTCCCAGGTATTTGGCCTGATCGTCCGTCAGCTCTGTCAGGTGGGCATCAAAGGAAGGCAGATGCAAGCTGGCAACGTACTCATCTGGGCAAGGGGGAAAGGGGGGATCAGGGGGTGCATGGCACCCGCTGACACTGCTGGGGTGGTGGACAGACTCCATGGACTCACTGTGTGGCACCACACCGGGTCTGGGCCATCGAGCACCATGGATTCACCCTCACGTAAGCCTAGGGCAGAGCTGAGCCCAAGCCCTGGTGCTGAGCAGAGCTGGATGTGCACCAAAGGCATAAAGGTGGCATGGAAAACCTGGGAGCTGCAGGCTAAGGGATGCCTGCCACGCTGCAGGACACTGAGGAACATCAACCAACCTGCACAGATGATAGGGTACAGCTTCTGATGCCTTCCCTCTCCTAAAGCCGTTCCCAGCCCAGCTCTGAGCTCCTCCCTCCACCCAAACCTGCCCCAGCAACCCACGGGCTAATCCAGCCCCGGTTCCCTTCACTCACCCATCTTCTTGGGCAGCAGGTACACGTCCTGCTTGTAACGGCCCTCGGGAGCGTTGTACAGCTCAATCAGAGCCAGAGCCTGCAGAGAGCACAGGTGACAGTCAGGGATGGCCCCCGAAGTGGCACAAAGCTCTGGGCAGCAGCGAGAAGGGTTTGGGAGCCTGAGGGAGCCGGAAGCCGCTTCCAAAATGCCCTGAGGGAAAGGCTTCCCCCCCAAGGGTACCTCCCTCTGGGTCTCCAGGATTCTACTGCCAACAGCAGAGGATCAGAGAGACCACAGACCCATAGACTGGTTTGGGGTGGAGAGAACCCTAAAGCTCCTCCAGCTCCAACCCCTGCCATGGGCAGGGACACCTTCCACTGGAGCAGCTCCAAGCCCCTGTGTCCAACCTGGCCTTGAACACTGCCATGGATGGGGCAGCCACAGCCTCTCTGGGCACCCTGGGCCAGCGCCTCAGCACCCTCACAGGGAACAGCTTCTGCCCAAGAGCTCATCTCAGTCTCCCCTTGGGCAGTTAAAGCCATTCCCCTGTCCTGTCCCTACATCCCCCGTCCAAAGCCCCTCTCCAGGTTTCCTGCAGCCCCTTCAGGCACTGGAGCTGCTCTGAGGTCTCCCCTTCAGGAGCCTTCTCTTCTCCAGGCTGCCCCAGCCCAGCTCTCTCAGCCTGGCTCCAGAGCAGAGCTGCTCCAGCCCTCGCAGCAGCTCCGTGGCCTCCTCCGGCCTCGCTCCAACAGCTCCAGGTCCCTGAACACACTGCACACAGCTCCCAGCACCTGGGCTTAACTCCTCATGAAAACCAGAGCCCGAGGATGGAGGAGAGGGGCACAGCTCCAATTCCCTTACACCCTACGGCTGCCGCTGCTGGTTTGAAGTTGGTGGTGTTGCTCCAAACCCCACGGCCACTCAGCAGCAGAACCAGAACTGCACTGCCCCGAATGCTGGTTCCCAGCCAAGAGGCAGGCCTGAAAGCCTGGTCCCCAGCAGTTTAGACCCACAGGTGCAATTCCCATCATCAGCATGGGGGTCCCCAGCCATCGATCCCTGCCATGCTTCCAGCCCTGGAGGTCTCTCCCATCACACCAACTGCAGACCTCAGAGGCACGTTTAGCCATCGTTTCCCTTAGAAAGGCAGAGTCGCAGCAGTGCAAAGCACAGGCTGTGCCCATGCAGGCGACATCCAGAGCCCCTAAATCACCTGGGATGGAAGCTGCGCTGGAGGAATTCAAGAGTCCAAAGACAAAGCAAAGCTGTGCTTTGAGGTAAGCTTAAACCTGGCCTAAGGGAGCTCTCCAGGGGCTTGCAGACCAGCAGGAGCTCCACCATGAAGCCTGGCTCTATTCATAGACTCACAGCACGTTTAGTGTTGGAAGGGAGCTCAAAGCTCATCTAGTGATGACCTTCTTTAAAAGCTTTATAATCAATACAGATCAATACATAATAATCTGCATTTCAGCCCCAGAGCGGCAGCAGGGCCAGGGCCTGGAGCACAGTGTGATGGGAACGGCTGAGGGACCTGGGGGGTTCAGATGGAGAAGAGAAGGCTCAGGGGGGACCTGATCGCTGCCTGCAACTGCCTGAGAGGAGGATGGAGCCAGGAGGGGTCTGCGCTCTGCTCCAAGGAACAAGGGATGGGACAAGAGGAACCGGCCTCAAGCTGCACCAGGGCAGGTTTAGATGGAGCTGAGGAACAATTCCTGCCCCAAAGGGTGCTCAGCATTGGAACTGCTGCCCAGGGCAGTGCTGCAGTCACCGTCCCTGCAAGTGTGCACACACCGTGGGGACGAGGCCTCAGTGCCATGGGTCAGTGGTGGCCTTGGCAGTGCTGGGAATGGTCGGACCGAATGAGCTGAAGGGGCTTTTCCAATCTGGTTGATTCTGTGATCCAGTGATTTAAAGGCTCTTTCCCAGCTGCAACCAGAGCAGCAAGCTCACACCACCACTAACTCCATCCCAGCCAAGAGGTGGCAGCTATGGTACCTCTGGTGCCATCGTAAGAACACATCCAAGGGCATGTTCCCAGCTTCTTCCAAACCATCCCCACCCCAAGGCTCATACCACACCAGAGCTCCCTCCACCCCTTACACCCCGGCCCTGCAGGTACAGACCTGAGTGGTGGCCGTGATGGAGAGCACGAAGGTGGGAACCGTGGAGCAGCTCAGGTTGAGAAGCCGGCCCTAGGGGACAGCAGGAGTTTGCCAAGAGCTGAACTTGCCCCCAAAACCAAACCAAACTGAGTCTCAAGACAGGATTTGCCTCTACCCCCTTCCTGAGCCAGGGGGCAATCACAGCACAGGGATTCCAGAGCCACCAGCGCAACCAGAGCATTCGAACTCTTAGGTTTCCACCCTAACCCTTAAGCTTTAAGGCAAGGAGATTCTGTGGTCCTAGAAAGAACCAGTCCCTCCCACTGCCACAGGAGCTCCAGTGGGAAGAGGAAACTCCCAACCAGTTTGCTCCATGGAAAACCCTGCCAGAGCCAAAAGCAGATGGCATTTGGCTGATAGGGATGGCTCCAGGCTTGGAAGAACAGAGCCAGATAGCACCTCGTGGTATGCATGGTACCTCCCATGCCCCAGGAAAAGGGGTTCAAAATAAGTCAAGAAATGCTTTCTTGATCCCTGATCCTGGCACCTTTCCACCTGGCTCAACCCCTGTTACCAACTGTGGCACGCAGTGATTCCCTGATGGGGACCCAAAGCAACACCGTGGCGCAGCTCTCAGCACACCTCAGCCAGCAGCACCACCCGCTTCCCATCCGGCCAGATGACATGATCCACTTGGGAACGGACCCGCTCCCAGGTGAGCTCCGGGGTCCGGAGGCTGGTCTGCAAGAGCAGGAGGAGAGGCGGGGGTCAGGCTGGGGGGACGAGGGGGTGGGTGCAGTGGAGGTGGAAGGCAGACGCACCACATCGATCTCTGTATTGGAGTGGCCCATGTTGCACACAATGCAACTGTTCTTCATCCGATCCAGGTGCTCCCTGGTCACCACGTTCTTGTTTCCTGCAGGCAGAGAGGGCACAGATGAAGCCAAGGCTGGGGAATATCAGCCCTTGGATTTGCCTTTCCATGCACTCAAGTCAGAGAAGCTCAGCTTGGGGCAAGAGCAGATGAGCTTCCGCCAGGGTGAAACCCCCCAGAGAAACACATGGGGTGAGTGCTCATCTTTGGTCCCATGAATTAACCAGGAGACCCCAAAACACTCTTAGGATGCATGGCTGTGGTGTTGCTCCTCCCAGGGGCAGAGGAGGGCTGTGGTCAAAGAGCAGACTGGGGTGGGATGGGAGGAGAAGCTCCTGCCAGAGCAGAGCTATTGCTCTAAGCAGCAGGTGACAGGGATGTGGCCTCCATCCCCAGCTCCCCTGAGACACCAGCTTGGGAATGTCTGCTCCTTCTCAGCCTGCTCCTTCTCAGCCTGCTCCAAGGCTCCCCCCCACTTCCCCATCCCTACCTGTGCAGGTGATGACAACATCCACCTGACGGATCACTTCACTCAGCTTCACCACCCGAAATCCGTCCATGCTGCCAAAAAACGGGGAGAGGGACCACAATAAGGAGGAGCAGCCTGATCCCTCCCTGCTCACACAGCAGCCAGGCCATCCTTCCACACCCCCAGGAATGCCAGATGCATGGAATCACAGAACGGGTTGGAAGGGCCTTAAAACTCCTCCAGTTCCAACCCCTGCCACTGGCAGGGACACCTTCCACTGGAGTAGCTTGCTCCAAGCCCCTATGTCCAACCTGGCCTTGAACACTCGATGTCTGCTCTCCGAGATGGAGCCACGGCTCCTCCTGGCTCAGCCTCCAGCAGGCTTTGAAGGAGGGCAGAGAGCAGCTGAGGAGATGCTCAGGTAACATCTTACCAGGCCTGGAGCGCACAGATGGGATCGATCTCCGTGACATAGACGATGGCTCCCAGGGCTTTCAGAGCAGCACAGCAGCCTTTGCCGACCTGCGGGGCAAAGCTTCAGCTTGGAGCAGAGCATGGGACGCCCCGAGCGCTGCAATCGCTTCCCTAAACCAGCCCCAGTGCATCCCAGGCTGGGAAAAGCCCCTTCTGACCATGTGCCTGATGCCAGGAGCTCAGGGATGTACCTGGGGAGCAGCACCTCAGCTCCCCCTCCGAGGCCACCAGCCCTGCAGCACAGGCAGGAGATTCCCCAAACCAACATGCTCAAAGCCTGTGCAGCCCCAGCACCACTGGGAGCTCCTCCGAGCCCTCCTCCAAGAGCAGGTTAAAGCCAGGCTGGAGCAGCGCACACTTCCCCAGCCAAAGGGTTCCTGTGGCACTCATTGCTGCCCTGTACTGCTGGGGAACAGATCCTCCATCCCATGCTGAGCATGGGGAGAGCGGAGCTCCCGGACTAGCAAATCTGCCCTCTCTCCTCCTCACTACAAAGCTAAGCTGCAGTCTGTTTCTCCACACCACTTAGCCACACTAAGACCAGGTTCACCTGCACAGAACCCTGCTCAGCCCCATCTTCTGACCAGCAAGACTCCCTCACATCACCCAGCTCCAATCTCAGGTCTGCTGACCAGAGCCAGGCAGGGCAAACTGGGGCTGCAACCCACATCCAGAGGGGACACTGGTGAGCGTGGAAGCACTCCCTAGGTCTGAAGGTGTCTGGTAGGAGTGGGGACAGGCCCTGGAGGCTCCAACTCCCAGCACAGCTCCTGGCTGGAGCCTCATACACCACCCCAGAGCAGTGCGGGAGAGCCAGGGCAGCCTCTTGGTGCAGCAGAGCTGCGCTCCACTGGGGTCCAAAGAGACCAGTGAGCATACTCCTGATGGGAAGAGCATTTGCTCCTTTCAGGCCCTGTGCAGCACGGGGTGATGATAAACACCCCCAGACAGTGCACAGATGAAGGGAAGGTGGCAGCTCCCAGCTCCAGGCTCTACCAGGGCAGCATCACTTACAAGATCGGGATACAATTCCCCTCTGCCAGAGGATTATTCCCAGTGAGCTGCAGCCTGACCCTCCCACCTCCTGTGTCCCAAGCTCAGTGACAGCCAGGCTGGATGCTGGACTCAGTCCAGAGGCAGCAGATGGGAGCACTCATGGGTACTCAGAATTCAAAGCCAGTGTTCCCAGGAAGTGGGGGGTTTGCAGCCCCACCACCTGCAGGCAAAGTGGGAAATGGGAGGCTTGTTCTCCAGGCTCCTAGTAGGGTCTAAGCATGGTAACTGCTTCCCAGGTTTGATCTACTCCTATATCAAGGGCAAGAGGCCTTTGCAGAGGGAAGCAGCAGGCTGCTGAGCCAAGGGGAAGGCTGACTCACAGCCCCGACTGCTGCTTTCAAAACTCACCTCCCCATAACCACAAACCACCACTTGCTTCCCTCCAAACATCACATCCGTGGTCCTCTTCAGGCTGGGGGACAGAGAGAGACCTGTGTTGGGATTAGTCAAGCTCACACTGCTGATGGCACAAACCCCCATCCCCAGGTCCTGCAAGCAAACAGCAAGACCAAAGCAGCCAAGAGCCTGTGCTCCAGAGGAGGCAGAGCCAAGTGCAGCGTGTGAGAGCAGGGCCGGACTCACCCGTCCAGGATGGACTCCCGGCAGCAGTACAGGTTATCAAACTTCTGCTTGGTGACAGAGTCGTTCACGTTCATGGCTGGGACGCACAACTTCCCAGCCTTGGAGAGCTGGTAGAGCCTGGAAGAGGGCAGAGGCAGGTCAGAGCAGGCAGTAGCAACCAAAGAAGCCACCTCCAACCGCTCCCTCCCAAAGCTCCTACCTGTGCACGCCGGTCACGCTCTCCTCCACAATCCCTCGGATCTTCTTGAAGACACTGGGGTATTTCTTATAAACCCAATGGGTCAGGTCCCCACCATCATCCAGGATCTAGAGAAGAACATGGAGCAGTCAGGCCTTCCACTGGGAAACACACTGGAGACAGGACAGGGAACAAGAGATGGAGAACACCTTCAGGCACCGATGGAGGGCTGGTGGGGCAGTGAACTGGGGCCAGGACTCCTGCCTTCCCCTTGCCAATGACTTGGGGTGTCCTCCAAAGCATAGAGGATTTCTTACCCCCCGTGAGGAGCTGATGGATCCTAACAAGGGTGTGTGCCTCTGCTATTGCTCTGCAGCCTGGAAACGTGCCCACAAGCAGCACTAACTGAGAGCAGAAGGATGCCACAACATTCATGCCCTGAAAGCAAAGACCCCAAAGGAAAGGCTGCAGGAGCTGTCACAGCCCACTGACATGTGCACCATTAGTGCTCATGGCCCATGCACTGAGGTGTCGTCTGCTTCCAGCAGAGGAAATAGGCCCTGCAGAGACCCCCCCTCTTTTTGGGAGGAGCAGCTGGGGCAGCTCCCATGGGGCAGACCCTGGAGGGAAAGAGGTCCTGTGGTTTCTCAGCTCTTCTTCCACACCACTGGGCTGTGGGACATCACTTCTGCAGCTGCTGGGACCCAGACATCACCTCTGCAGCTGCTGGGACCCAGACATCACCTCTGCAGCTGCTGGGACCCAAACATCACCTCTGCAGCTGCTGGGACCCAAACATCACCTCTGCAGCTCCTGCAACCCCCAACCCAGCTCTGGCTGCCATTCTCCAGGATCCCTGCTTTGATGGGGCTCAGAGGCCTTTGCAAAGCCCAGGAACAGCCCCAGCAAGGGAAAGGTGAGGAGCCCCCAGTGACCACTCCACAGAGGGAGAGGAAGGGCTGGGAGGAGGCTCATTACCATGTTGGCCTGCCAGCCATCTATGTTAACACAGCGGTCAATGCACCACCAGAAGTCATCCTCCGACTCCCCCTTCCAGGCAAACACAGCAACACCTAGAAGAAGAGGAGCATCCTTGGCACCAGCCAGTCTGGCAGAGCTCTCTCCTGCTTGGCCAACTCAAGAAAGCCACAAATAGCAGAGCCAAGGGCCCACGCAGAGCTCAAACCACAGCCCCCACCAGCCTCAGACCTGTTTTGCCTTCCCTGAAAGGTAACTGGACCAAACCATCCCTCAAAGCAGCCATGAGGGACACGGCTGCAGGGCCAGAAGGAGCTGGAAGGGTTCTGCCCCACCAGGCTCCTCTGCACTCACCAGCTTCTGCCAAGGCAGCTGCCACTTCGTTCTGGGTGGAATAGATGTTACAGGCGGACCAGCGGCACTGTGCCCCCAGCGCACACAGCGTCTCGATCAGCACCTGCAGGACAAGGGGGGGGCAGCAGTGATGGGCACAGCAGCCCAGGAACAGCCCTGGGACACGAGGAACCCAGCAAACATCACCCTGGTTTCCCCCATCTCACCGCAGTCTGGGCTGTGATGTGTGTGCAGCCGACGATTTTAGCTCCAGCCAAAGGCTTCTCCCCTTGAGCTCGTTTCCTGAGGGAGATGAGAGCAGACATGTCTGCAAGAGGGAGAGAGGGGTTACTGTGGGCTTGGTCCACATCTGCTCTTCTTTCTGGGGTCTCGAGGCTACATCCACCCCACAGCTTTGGCTCTCTTTGTTACAGAGCCAGAGTAAAGCTCCTCATTGCTGGCCTGGCCGGTCTGCCCAAAATGGGACCAAAGCACCAGTGGTATTTGTCACTTAGCCATATAATGACAGAGGTCTGGCACAGGCACTGCCAAGGACAGTTACCAGCCCTGCAGCAGGACAGCACCAAGGAGAAGCACCTAAAGAAGATGAGAACAGCGCTGGTACACCGAATGCTTTGGGTTGAAGGGACCGTAAAGCTCCTCCAGCTCCAACCCCTGCCATGGGCAGGGACACCTTCCACTGGAGCAGCTGCTCCAAGCCCCTGTGTCCAACCTGGCCTTGAACACTGCCACGGATGGGGCAGCCACAGCTTCTCTGGGCACCCTGTGCCAGCGCCTCAGCACCCTCACAGGGAACAGCTTCTGCCTAAGAGCTCATCTCAGTCTCCCCTCTGGCAGTTAAAGCCATTCCCCTGTCCTGTCCCTCCATCCCTTGTCCAAAGCCCCTCTCCAGGTTTCCTGCAGCCCCGTTCAGGCACTGGAGCTGCTCTGAGGTCTCCCCTTCAGGAGCCTTCTCTTCTCAGAAGAGCTGTTCTAGATGTGCCTGGATTGTCTTCCCCTGCTATGGCTTTGGCAGCTTGTGTCTAAAAGCAGCCAACAGCGAAGTTACCCAATCACCCACTGGAAATGGAAACTCAGCTTCCCACAAGGCCCAGGGGAAGGGGCCGGGACTCTTGGTTTTCATGTCTCAGAAGGTGTTGCAAGATCTTTGCCCCTTGAGGTTTCTCATCCAAAGCCACCAGAACATTAAACCCAGCACGAGCTCTGCTGCTGTGAGGAAACGGATGCCACACATCGCTCGTGTTGTCCCAGCCAGCTCTTCCCCCCATATCTGCTGATGTGTGTGTGTTGGGGGAAAGGCAGGAGAGCTGAGGCTGTAGCATGAGGTGTGGGAATGGCCATGGTTCAGCCCCTGCTCTCCAGAGAGCACAGCACCCGAACCCGTAACCTCCATGCTCCTCTTGTACCTTGCTCAGCGATCTCGATCTCCCGGCGCCCAAACTCTGCCTGTTTGATGTTCTTCACACAGAAGTTGCTGCTGCCTTTGGAGTTGGTTTGCTGCTTCTCTCGGGGGGACACCTCATCATCAGAGCTGTCTGTGTAGGAGGCAGCTAAAGGCAGGAGAGGAACAGGGTTACCCCAGGCCTCAGGAGCTGGGCACCTCCTACCCTTCAGCCTTCTGCTTCACTTCCCAGCTTTCACACCCCCCCTCAGCCTTCAAACCACACATCTCCTAAGGAAAGCAAATGTCCAGGAAGGATTTTGCACTCTGGTTCTCTAAAACAACCCAGAGGTAACAGGGTTATCCTAGGATCATGGAATGCTTTGGGTTGGAAGGGACCTTAAAGCTCGTCCAATTCCAACCTACCACTAGAGCAGGTTACTCCATCCTGGCCTTGTAAGCACCTGTAATCCATGCCTGAGCTTCGGGAGCCCCCCAAATCATCCCCTCCACATCCCAGTATAACCCAGCAGCATGGAGCATCCTGGCATAGCGTGAGCAGCACCAACACTGGATGTGGGAGAGGACCAACATGGACCAGGATCCTGGCACCTACCGGAGCTGTAGCTGTCAGTGGAAGACTGTGAGATGGAGCGGGACAGGGAGCGCCGGCCCGTCTTGGTTGGGAACTTGGTGAACTCCTGCATGTCATCTGCAAACTGGATTTGCTGAGAGGGGCAAAGGAAGAGAAGAGCTCAATCAGCAGATGCTCCTTGTGGCACATCCTCTTTCCAGGCTACATGGACCTCTGGGTCCCTCTAATCCATCCCTCCCTGCTGGAGCCATGGGAATGAGCATCCCCGATGCATCAAGAAGCATCTGTGACTCCAGATGCCACAACTGAAGCCCCTTCCTCAGCCTGATCATTTGTCACCAAAAGGTAAAGCAGATTCGACACCTGAAGATGAGAAGAGCACCCAGCAAAGCTTCAAACTCCCTTGGAGCCCACCTCTGCCTCCCTGGGGCTCCTCCAAGGAAGTGAGACACAAACGCGCTTCCAGCCTGGGCAGCAGAGCCCCTGCTCCAACAGCCCCAGCTCCACCTGATCCTGATGGATTCCTGCCTGAAGCTGAGCAGCAGGAAAGCTGGGGTGTTCCCAGCAGAACCTCCCAGCCCTGATGCTTCCAGGCTCTGGCCCAGGAGCATCCCACAGGTTAAAAACACGCCGGAGCCTTCCAAAATGGACACTAAAAGCAGGGAGGGGAAAGCACTGGGCAAGAGAGAACATTCCAACAAGCAGCAGTTGACATCGCCTTGGCTTTCAGGCTCCTCTGCATTACAGATGTCTCCATTGTAACAGAAGCCCTAAACGAGTCCCCCCTCCTTCCTCCCTCAGCCAAAGGCAACGCAAGGCTCCAGCACCTACCACCAGCACATCAAATTCAAGTGCATTGAGCTGAAAGGAAGGGGGGAAATAGCCCCAAACTGCTCAGCTGCTGCCCCAAGCCCTGAGAGCAGCCACAAAGCGCCTCAGTGCTGCTCCTGCAAGAGAAGGATGCTGGAGGTGAAAGAGAACTGGGGAAAAGCAGCAGGGAATCCAGGCTGATGCCCCCCTCCCCATCACGCTGCTATGCAGGAGACCCTGACAAAGGGCCCCAACGTGGCCTCTTCCTTCTGATCACATCCCAGAAGGATTTAACTCTGCCACTTCCCAGGGGTGAGACCTCATTGCAGGGATCGGGATTAACAAAGCACCCCCATGGAGCCGGGAGACCTCGGGAAGGCCTGGGGCAACTGAAGCTGATGGAAAGAGACAGCCACAGTGGCCTCCAGGAGGGGTTTTCCCTCCCACAAGCATCCCAAAAGCTTTGAAGAGGGAAGCAGCCTTCAAAAGGAGAAGAATGAAACTATGTAGTTGAGATGATGCAGGCCAGAAAGCAGGGATCTGCATAGGCTGGGGTGGCTGCAGCACTTGTATGGCTGGGAATGGAGCTGTGGTTCCTGGAGAAACCCAGGTGATGGGCTAAAAGCAGCACTACTATGGCTCAGGGGGGTAAAAAGGGACATGAAAGCCACTGCTCAGTGCAAGGAGGACATGTGGGGTGATGTGGGGTGATGGCAGTGACTCCAGCATCCCCTGCAGCAATGACAAGCACCAGTTCTAATCCATCAGCTCACCCAAACATCCCAGGCATTTCTGTGGGTGATGCTGGTGAAAGGTTTTTACCCATGTCCTCCATATTGGATACAGACAGCAGGATATCTGCTTCCCAAACCAGACTGTCAGCAGAGAGCCCTGCACCTCTGCTGCAAATCCATAGAGTCACAGCCTGGTTTGGGTTGAAGGGACCGTAAAGCGCCTCCAGCTCCAACCTCTGCCACGGGCAGGGACACCTTCCACTGGAGCAGCTCCAAGCCCCTGTGTCCAACCTGGCCTTGAACACTGCCACGGATGGGGCAGCCACAGCTTCTCCGGGCACCCTGTGCCAGCGCCTCAGCACCCTCACAGGGAACAGCTTCTGCCTCAGAGCTCATCTCAGTCTCCCCTCGGGCAGTTAAAGCCATTCCCCTGTCCTGTCCCTACATCCCTTGTCCAAAGCCCCTCTCCAGGTTTCCTGCAGCCCCTTCAGGCACTGGAGCTGCTCTGAGGTCTCCCCTTCAGGAGCCTTCTCTTCTCCAGGCTGCCCCAGCCCAGCTCTCTCAGCCTGGCTCCAGAGCAGAGCTGCTCCAGCCCTCAGCATCCCCATGGCCTCCTCTGGCCTCACTCCAACAGCTCCACATCCCTCTGGTGCTGCTGCCCCAGAGCTGGATCAGGACTGCGGGGGGGTCTCCCCAGAGTGCAGCAGAGGGGCAGGATCCCCTCCCTGCCCTGTGCTCATGCTCTGGGAGTGCTGCCTGGCGGACAGGGGGGTTCTGGGCCAGGGATATGGGGAGCTTGAATCCCACTAAAGCATTAATGGAAGGAATGGGAACGCTAAATGGAGTTTGCAAGTGTGGGTTTGTAACTGGTTTTGGTGATTGGGTGCAGAAGGAGGAACCAGAGGGCACCAAGAGCCCAGAGGTGCAGAAGCAGCTCTGGAGGCACCAGCAGCAGCATCCTCAGGGTGTCGGGTCAGAGGCGCGTCTGGGAAGGCAGAAATAAAGAGCAGTCATTTCAATACACAGGATTCCCAACCCTTGGCACCCACCTCTTCCTCTGGCAGCCCATCAAAGCAGAGAGTACCATAAACATGCCCCATAAAGCAGCTGCTGGCATTAAACCAGCTCCAAGCGTCAGCTGAGGAATTGGCTCCATCCCAGGGAAAGGTTTCCAGGGAAGAGGTGAATCCAACAGCTAACCCAGGTTTCACTGCTCCACCCAGGGGGGTCTGTCCTGGCTAACAGCACCTATCTGGATGGCCTCATGGAGCAAAGCTGGTCTGGGATGTGATGGCAACGAGAGGCTGGGAATGGAGAGCTGCTGCATCCACACCATCAAGACAACCAAGATACAGCAGACACCATCATCCCCTCCAGGGGCTATCCATGAGCCAGCTCCAAAGCTCCACCTTTTAGGAGAAACAGCAGTTCCAGAAATGGGGGATTTGAATCTGGGGTGGGGGGAGATAAAAATCACTGCTAAAGAACCCAAGTGCTGAATTAACCGCAGTAATCCCCAGCATGGCTTTACCAGAGCTCAGCTGAACTCCAGAGCTTAGCACAATCTGCCCTGTCTAAAATTATCATCACCCACTGCGAGCGGCTTCCAAATCCAAGGAATTCTTCACACATCAAACCCCCTCCAAGCCTGGGAAATGAGCAGAGCATCCAGCAAGCAGCGGAGA
This sequence comes from Myiopsitta monachus, assembly GCA_017639245.1. Taxonomy (NCBI): domain Eukaryota; kingdom Metazoa; phylum Chordata; class Aves; order Psittaciformes; family Psittacidae; genus Myiopsitta; species Myiopsitta monachus. Next base: position 5,277,264 of record CM029936.1, on the reverse strand, counting down.
GGAAGAGGAGGGAGGATGCGGATGCAAAGTGACCGACGTGGGTGACTGTGGGCCGCGTTCCCATCCACGTGCTGGGCTCCGGAGCTGCATTAAGGCAAGGGAGAAAATCCCCTGGGATTAGGGGGATTTCAGCTTGTCATAGGAATCAAGGAATGGGATCCCCAGCTGCGGGTGAGGCAGCTGCAGTGAGAGGTAACTGGGAGCGGGACCGAACACATCCCGGCCTTCATCCTGCTGGAAGCAGCTTTTCCAGCCGGGTGGAGCATGAAGGTTTGAGAGCAAGGAAAATATTTTTCCAGCCCAGCAATTCGTGAGCAAGGAGGTAAAAGAAGGCAGCATCCACTCCTCTGCACAGCGACAGGGCTGGGGTGCTCGCCAGCATCAGCATCCCTTCCAGGCGGAGATGGAGCCGGGGTCCTGGGTCAGCCCCGTGTCAAACAAGCAGCTCCTTGCTTGGTACAGAATGGGTTTTCTGGGAGATATCCTGCAGGAAAACACCCGGATCCGACACCTCCTGCCAAGTTCTCACACAGCAGCCCTGCTCCCTGCCCACTCCCCACCACACCTGCCAAGCCTGACGTACGTTTTCTCCCCTTGCGAAACCCAGTGCGTCCGTACCCATTCCCATGCGGATATGACGTTTCCCAACAGTGGGGCTCAAACCACCCCTCCCAGCTGCTGGGTCTGGTGGGCAGGATGGGAGGGAGCATCATTCCTTGCTGACACAGCCCCATATCCCATAAAAGGGGTCAAATGAGGGCTCTCAGACCTGTAGTAGCCATCGTGTTTGGCTGCACTGCCTGGCACATCCCAAAACCACCTTAAAGCTGAGCAGCCACCCTCAATGTGCTCCCTTCTATTCTACAAGGTACCTATAAACCCTTTCTGATGATTACTTTCCATTAGGGACAACACAAGCAATGGCACAGCCACACCAGTGTGAAAGCAGCACACTTCAAGCCTGGAATGGGCTGGGAACAGGGTCCCAAAGCAGGCCCTGCACATCACCCAAGGTAAGAGGTGCCACGCTGCTGGGGCAGCCCTCGTGTATCCCATCTTTGGGGTTCATCCTTTCCGTGTCATCCCTGGAAGCTCAGCCGGATTTAGAGCCCAAACCAGCTGGGACTGGGCAGGGGTTTGAGGCTGAGCTCCGCATACCTGGAGCTCAGCACCTTCAAACACAGAGGGATCCTCACCGGCAGGACTGGTCCTCCCCAGGGGCTCAGGCTGGTGTCTCGCAGGGAGCTGGGTGCTGCCGCCCTGAGCCTGGCTGTTTCTAAAAGCCAAGGTGGTTGAATTCACTTCTTTGCAGGAGCAAATCATCACACACAGTGAGCGCAGCAGCGAGGGAGGGAAGAGGCAGCCCAGGGCCCACACGGAGGTAATCAGCAGGAGCCTTTTCTTCTATTCTAGGTCAATGAGAAGCTTCGCTTGTGCCACCTCCTCAACGAGGAGCCAGCGCTTCCAGGCGCTGCTTCCACAGGCACCCGGGGCCTGGAGGGCCTCCTGACCCCCCCCCCGGCCTCCTGCCACGATGGCCCCCTCGGGATGAGGGGCTGAAGCCATCCCAATCCTGCTCACCGCAGGCTCCCAGCGACGTGGCCCCAGTCCAACCGTGACCAGGACACTGGGTTTGTTTAGAGGACTTGGTGTCCTCAGACCCCCGCTTGTCCTGCTGCCAGGCTGGGAAAGCCAAGCCCCGTTCCCACAGGACAGTGTCTAGACACAGAGCAGGGATCCCCCACAGCTTCCAGCCCTCCAGGGAACACAGCTCCTGCCCCGTGATCCAATAGGACACGGGGATGTTGGGCTGGCATTTTCAGGTTCCTCTCCCTGTGAGGTTACCCAGCCCTGGAGGGGTATTTCTGGACCACAGCATTCCATAAGGACTGAAGGAATGGTAAAAATTGGGTACTCGGAACACCAGGATTCCCAAGCCTTCCACCCAGACCATTCAACACCCGCACCCCTGAACCACCAGCAAGGGGAGTGGCTTGAGATGGATTTGGTGACGTGATTCCTAAAACAATCCCATTTTCCCACCCCAAAAGTGAGATGGTCCCAATGCCCATGGCCTCAGGCCACCACGCTGCAGGGATGCCAGAGGAGAGGGTGAATGTGGTTGGATGTGGCACAACCCTGGCTAGAGAAGTCACATGGACGAGCGGGACCTGCTTCTGCTCCAGGGGGAACCTTGGCAACAGGAGGATGTCTCCTGATGGATCCCCCAACCCAAAACTTTAGAATCCCGGAATGCTTTGGACTGGAGGAATCTTAAAGCTCCTCCAGCTCCAACCCCTGCCATGGGCAGGGACAACTTCCACTGGAGCAGGATGCTCCAAGCCCCTGTGTCCAACCTGGCCTTGAACACTGCCAGGGATGGGGCAGCCACAGCTTCTCTGGGCACCCTGTGCCAGCGCCTCAGCACCCTCACAGGGAACAGCTTCTGCCTAAGAGCTCATCTCAGTCTCCCCTCTGGCAGTTAAAGCCATTCCCCTGTCCTGTCCCTCCATCCCTTGTCCAAAGCCCCTCTCCAGGTTTCCTGCAGCCCCTTCAGGCACTGGAGCTGCTCTGAGGTCTCCCCTTCAGGAGCCTTCTCTTCTCCAGGCTGCCCCAGCCCAGCTCTCTCAGCCTGGCTCCAGAGCAGAGCTGCTCCAGCCCTCAGCAGCTCCATGGCCTCCTCTCGCCTCACTCCAACAGCTCCACGTCCCTCTGGTGCTGTTGCCCCAGAGCTGGATCAGGACCGCAGGGGGGGTCTCCCCAGAGTGCAGCAGAGGGGCAGGATCCCCTCCCTGCCCTGGGCTCACCCTGGGGGTGCAGCCCAGCACTGGGGCTGGGAAGAGCAGCCTGCGGACGCTGCTCTGGGCTGGCACCCGCTGCTTGGGTCTGCACCCCCGCTCCCAGGGGTTCCCAGGGCAGGATTTTGTCCCTGGAGAGGCAGGGACCCACCTGGCTCTTCCCCTGACCCCTCCCTGAGCAGGAGCCTCAGGCAGCTCAGGCCTGGAATCCTTCCCACTGCTCCTGACAAGGAAATAGAGGGCACTGCGGTCCTGGAACAGGAAAGCAGCCAAGCCCTGAGAGCAGCCTCCATCCTCCACCAGCACAGAGGGGCTGCCGGGGTAAAGTACTGGGGAATGTCCCAAACCAAAGTCTCTGTGAGTCCAGGAGGAGAATTAGGAACTTTCACACCAATCCCAAAGCTCAGCATAAAAGCAGCACCAGGAAAGAAACCGGCTCATTCCCATTCCAAGTGTGAATAGGCTGGAAATCACAGCAAGAGTTCAGTGATTGCGGGAATCGCTGTAAATGCCACTCATAGGAAAAACAAACAGGAGGTGGGATTAAGGGAAACAAATGGGATTTTAAGTGCCCAGCTGTTAAACAGTAACTGGGAATAACAACTGTCTTAGGAACACCTTGAGGCCAAAGGTGTGCTGCCTCCAGCAAGAGCTGGGGAAAGCTCCCTGCCAGCAGATAAGGAATCTTGTCCTTGGACTGCAGGAATTGAGGCAAAGGCTCACTCCTGCTTTAGCACAGACAGGCATCTCCTTCATAGCAGGAACAGCAAAAATCCAATCCCTGGGATTACCTGGGATCCTTAACAGTGGTGAACTCCTGTTGTGTTTCCCAGGATAACCCCAGCAGGCCTGCATGGGCAAACATCCCGTCCCACCTTCAAACCACCCCGTTTGAAGACATCCCAGACTTCCCAAATCTGGATTCACGGGAATAGGATAATGAGCATTAACTGCAGTTACCTCGCTGGGAGCATTGCACGGGCAGGACTGGGGGTTACATCATTGGCAGTGGTTTGTGGGCAAACCGAGGGCCTGAGCCGGAGCTGGAAGCTCATGGAAGGTGGAGGTGTCACAGCGGATGGGGAAGCAGCTCCACAAGCACTGATCTTCACTTCCTTCGAAAGCTGCCCTGCAGCCACAGTTCTCCGAGATGCCTGGAAGAGCTGGCAGAGCTCCTTCAGCTCCACCACCTGGCTCTGGAGCGAGGGTTAGCCACAAAATCCCCATCTGAAAGCCCCAAGCCTGATACTGAAGCAGCCCCCGTGTTTTGGGGCAGGAATCCATCTACCTGGCACCCTGGGGACCCCTTTTGCCTCCTTTTCTCCCCTAGAACTGATGTGCAGAACCACAGCAGGACCAGCCCCTCCATCCTGATGTTCCAGCTCTAAGAGAAGATGCCTGGCAGGATCGGTGCCTTAACAGGAGCAGCCTGTCTGCACCACAGCTCTGAAATAGGAAAACTGGAATTACATCCTCCCCATGCCCCCTGCCCTGCCTGACCCCCCCAAACCGCTCACAAGATTATCTCCAGTCACCTACAGACTGCCCATTTCTCATTCACCAACACACTGCAGCTCTGGAAAACACCTTGATTTTGATGTGTCTGGTTAAAGGCAAGGCAGGAGAGAACCCCTGGGCTCCAGTTTAGGGTGTTCACTGCTCAGGCCTCAGAGGAATCACTCCTGGGATGGACAAACATCACCCTCCTCATGTCAGCGTAAAGCCAACCCCTTCCTGCAAACAGGGTTGATTCAGTTCAGCCCCTTTGTTTCAAATGGAGCAGGAGGGATAAGAAGTGACATCCCTGTGGGAATGGTGAGCTCGGAGGATGTTTGGAGAAGGGGTTGGTTAATGCAGGGAGACGTGGGCTGTGCTGCCCACAAGAGGCTGACAGCTCCAAGGTCAACAGGGATGGCCCCGATGTGCTCCCTCCAGGTTGGACACGAGCCTCTCCCCACTGGTGCAAGAAGGGGCTCCCTGCAGAGAGGTGAAAGGAGGAGAGGCACAAAACAGCAGGCGCGGGTTCAGCCTCACCCCAGGCCATGCAGGAGGAAACCAAACCACGCGTTACAGCAAAGCAAAGCCCCAAGGAACCTCCCTTCCAGGCTGCGCCCTACTCCCTATGCCCACGCCTTGTAGATAAACCAGGTTCCTACAACCCCCACCCAACTGAGGGCTCTGCGATGAAGGCAACTCCCCTGCCAGCTCCTGCCAGAGAGCTCCCAGGTCCAGAGGAGGCAGCCAAGGGGAAGCCGGACCCACCTCCGAGCTCACCCCAATTACAATGCCGCCTCTTTGAGCTGGAACATCATGTCCTCGGCCACTTCAGTTCTTTTGGCTGCCACCAACCTGAAGTAAACAGATTCTGCAGTAGCAACAAGCCTGTTACCAAGGCCACCGTATTGATCCCAAAGTGTAATTAAAATGCACAGTTCAAGCAACTCAATGTGACACAGGGCACTCGGGGCAGCCTCCTGAAGGCATGAATAGCCCAGCATCTGCATCCTGCTTTCCCATGGGCTCAAAAACACACCCCAAATGGCAGCTTTCTCTTTGGACCATCGAGCAGGATGCCCCAGGGCTCTGCTAAGAGGCCCCAGCAGACCCTGCTGAGGTGGTAACAAGCTGCTCCTCCTCAGTGGGACATCCCACTGCTCCTACAGCAGCTCCCAGCCCCACTTTAGAGTCAGAGAAGGCTCCTGAAGGGGAGACCTCAGAGCAGCTCCAGTGCCTAACGGGGCTGCAGGAAACCTGGAGAGGGGCTTTGGACAAGGGATGGAGGCACAGGACAGGGGAATGGCTTTAACTGCCAGAGGGGAGACTGAGATGAGCTCTTAGGCAGAAGCTGTTCCCTGTGAGGGTGCTGAGGCGCTGGCACAGGGTGCCCAGAGAAGCTGTGGCTGCTCCATCCGTGGCAGTGCTCAAGGCCAGGTTGGACACGGGCTTGGAGCAAGCTGCTGCAGTGGAAGGTGTCCCTGCCCATGGCAGGGGTTGGAGCTGGAGGAGCTTCAAGGTCCCTTCCACCCAAAGCACTTGGATCCTGTGACAGATCCAACCCATGGACCTGCTGAGGACTGGGGCCGTGCACTCTGCAGAAGCTTCACCACAAGGTCCTTTGCTCCCTGGAGCCAGCAGCGAGCCCTGGGACAGTCACCTCGAATGTCACCACCATCTGGTGAGTGAAGGTGAGTCAGAGTCCCCAGATAAGCAGCCCTGATCAAAGGGCTCAGCAGGAAACGCACCAACCCTCTGCAAACGTTGGCAGCAGGAAGCTCCTGATGATAAAAGACACAACCAGGCCCCAGCAAACACCTTCCCCTGCTCAAACACCCCAGGACACAAGGCACTCACCCACTCCTCAGAGGAAGAGCATGGGCACGATCCTCACACCTGCAAAGCCCTGCAGTTGTTTATCCAGAAGGATCAACTCCAACCTGACCTTACAGAGCTGCTTTCCCGAGCAAAGCTACCCCATCCTCTAGGAGGGAGCACAGCTGGGAAAGCAGGGTGAAACCCATCCAGGTCCCAAAGGAAGTATTGTGCTAGGCTGGAGCAACAGCCGAGAAAGAGAAGCTGCATTTGGGGAAAGGCCTAAAGCAAACACTTGTGCTGCCAGCACACTTCCCACGCTCCAGACCTGGCTGCTCACGTGGGAAGGAGGCAGCACCCAGCACAACAGGGGCTCGCAGGAGAAGCGGCGCTGCTCAGATGGGTGCCCCCACACCCACACCATCAAAAGATGACAGGAGATGCTTCTGGAGGCTGAGGAGAATGAACATCCAACTCCCTCTCCCACCTCCAAAGCGGAGTGGAAACCCAGCCTACCTCACGGGACTGCAGGAGGATGAGAATGGAGAAGCCAAAGCCACACTGCCACAGCACAGATGATAATGACTTGAATCTGCCAGAGCCCAAAATCTCCTTTCTTCTGCTCTCCAGTTCAGCAACTGGAATGAAGCATCTTCTGGCCTTGCAGCAGTGCTGGGTACCACAGACAAGCCTCCCTCTGGATAGCCATGAGACCCTCCAGAAAGCCACAGTGATGGCATGGACCCAAAAGTGACTTCTAACAGAAATCCCTGCTGTTAACAGAGCCCCGGCAGTGCCCTGTCTGTTCCCAGCCCCAAGGAAGTCATCCCTGCTCAAAGCACCCTATGGTTTGCTCTCCCCATGGGGCAGGGTATGCCCAGCTCAGCTTCTGACCACCTAACCACAACGTGTTCACTGCTTAGGGCTTCTTGCATCCCAAGAAGGCCAGGCTCATCCCAGGGAGTCTGTATGGAGCGGGATGAGCCGCTCAGCTCATCCCAGCCCAGGCATCTCATCATGAGAAGGGAAAACCACAGCGAGAGGAGAGGGAGAAAGCAAAAGAACAGAGGACTTGGGGCAAGGAAGCAAGGACAGCCTTCGTGTAGGGCACCTGGTTAAAGAAGCAGGGGAGGAGGTGGTTGGTAGCCACTGCCCCGGACGAGCACAGAGGAAGAGGAGGATTTATGGGCGAAGGGCTGAATTTGGAGAGAAGAAAACCAAGGAGCCCTGTCAGCACAAGGACAGTGTCCTGCAGCACCTCCCTGCAGAGTAAGGTGTCAGCACCCAGCCTGGCAGAGCTGCGGGACCAGAGATGGCTTGGGACTGGGGAAAACAGGGCAGAAACCAGGCTCTGGGAAGAAGCTGTGGCAGGGCAGGGAAGCAGCGGGCTGCAGCAAGGTCAGACACTGCTCCAGCTGCAGGAGAGCAGCTCTGCAGGCACCTGCATCACACGGCAGCAGCAATGATGCTCTGGAGAAGTCATCCAGCCCCCCACGGGCTCCATCCCCCTCTCCCGTCTCCTGCCACCCCCATGCCAACAGCGCACGGCTCCTACCCCTGCAGAGCTGCAGCGCTGTGCATTAGCATTCCCTGCCACGCAGCCTCGGCGGGATCCCTCCGGAGCCAGCATCCGCAGGGACACAGCACCAACTCAAACACACCCACCACAGGCTCCAGGCTCCCAGGGGCACTCAGGTGCTGAGCAGCTCAGCACCCCGAAAACAAAGTCAAGGCTTGAGCCCATTTCACGCTCCAGGTGCACTGCATGAGTAAGCAGATCTGTGTGCAGAGTGTCTGTCTGTCTGTCAGCACCCAGGAGCCCACCAGGCACCTCAGCAGCTCCACCAGACAAGGGCACAACAGGGTCGGGTGAAGTGATAGACAGGGACAGCACTCGCTTTAGGTCCTTCCCACTCGAGGGCACCCATAGCTCAGCTCCGAGTTTAAGGCTCCAGCACTGACACGGATTAGGAAAGCAACTACTGTCAAGGGCACCCAGTCCCCAAGGAGGCAGAAGGATGCCCAGATGCAGAGGTGAGGGCACATAAGGAGCTGGAAGCGCACAACCTGCCCTTGAGCTCTCCCATCATCCCCACAGCCCTATTCACTTAACGCAGCCAAGCCATGAGCACCACCTAAGGCACCCACTGGAGGAAGGGGACAGCTCAGCATCACTCAACCTCTGCCCTTGCCCCACTCCCTGCTAAAGAACCACCTTGCCCAGACCAAAAAGGAGCTTGAGCAGAGCCAGGGAACCCTGGCTCCTCAGGGAGAATCCACCCCATTCCTGCAGACAGGCTCCAGCTCCGTCCCCCCAGCTGCAGCAGCTCCTGCTTAAACCCAGAGTTGATCATACTTAATCTCTTCATCTCTTACCTCCTGCTGCCTCACTTTTCCACCTCACCCAAGGCCCTGACAAGAGAGGACATGAAGATGCCAGCAATCCCTTGGGATGGCCGCGCAGCTCAGGCTTGCTCCGGGTGCTCCTGATGCGCCAGCGTGCCTCCAGCAACATCCAAGATGCTCCCTGAGGTCCAAGCTGGCCACGGGACACGGTGGCTCTGCCACTGCACACTGGCACTTTCCCCAAGCGCCAGCATGAATGAGGGCTCCTCTTTGGAAAGCCATTGAGCAGCAGCAGTCACACAGAGGAGATGGGAGCCTGCACTAAGCTTGGCCACATTCCCACCTTCCCCATCTCCCCAAGCAAACTGCATCAGCAAAGTTCAAGGAGCCTTTTGAGCCAGGGCAGGAGCTGCTGCTGCTACCCTGATGCTGTAAATCACCTCTCTCAACCATCTTCTTCACCGGCCTCTGACCACACTGAGAGCACAAAAGTCACTTTGACTTGCACCAAAACATAAGTTTTAATGCTTTAATCGGGATCCTCCTTTGAAGGGATGGGAGCTGCGGGCACTCAGCACCTTATCTCAGGAGGGTAATTCTCCCTTCCTCCTCCTTTTATCCTCCTGCCAACGCCTCTGCTATTACCCAGCCTATTCACAGGAACTAGCCAGGCAGGAACAGTGGCCAGGAGCACTTTATCCTTGACCTCAGCCACATCTCAGCTCCCCAGCATCTCTCTGCTGCTGGCGTTGTCCACCTCAAGCTCCTGTGTCACCTTTAACATCACCCCCCAGCCAGGAAAGACTGCAGAGTCTGACTGAGGCTCCTCATGTGCGCAACCAGCCTGTGTTTACAGCACCAAATTCAAGGTGATAAAGGCTCCGATACCCCCCCAAGACATGGGGAAACTTGGCCTCTGAGGGTGCTGGCTTGATTCCCACCTAGAAATACATCCCACTTGGGTTTAAGACACAGATTTGGGCCCCATAAGATACTCCAGGGTGGGAAGTTTGCACTCCCATCTCAGCTCAGGCTCACATGGGGAACTCCAAGGAAGATGCCGGTAAGGAAAAGGTAAAACCAGTCCCTGAGTTTGAACTGTGCTGAGCAGGACTGGAATGAGGCAGATCCCAGTTTCACATTCCTCTGCTCCTTCCTCCGGGCTATGTCCAGAGCCTGGATAAACAGGGCAGAGGCACAGGGGGAGCATCCACCAGCAGCCATGAGCCTGCGCGAGGAGAGATGCCCCCAACCCAGCCATGGGGGTCAGATGCTGCCTTCATCCACACAAGAGAGACGCTGCCCCAGAGAGGGAGAACGTTCACATCCACCGTGACTGCTTTGCCTTTGCTTCCACCAAGGAGGCAGCGGCTGTGCCCTGGAGGGAACACGATGTTCAGCACAGCAGAACCTCTGGCTGCAGCAGGATCAGTGCAGCATTCGGAGCACAAATCCACCTCAGTGCCAGGACCAGGGCAGCAGCAGTGCCAAGCAGTTACCAAGCCCTGCAGGTCCACACCAAGCCAGGAGCACTCACTCACATTACTGGGGGTCCTGCACCCTGCCACAGCCAGTGCTCACCCATTGCACCCCACAGGGTTACACAAGCACCATGGGGCACAGCACTGGGAGATCTTTGATGCTCCTAGGAGGTCTTCAAGGCTGAAAGGGTGCAGAGGTGACTCAGGAGAGCTCATCCCCAAGCCCAAACGTGCTCCCATAGACCCCAAAGAGGGCTCTCGGCTCCCAGTTTCCTCCTGCTGCCCTTCAGTCACCTCCAGCAGCATCGCCAGGTCCCTGCTGTCCTATTTAACCGGTCCCCACCGCAGAGCACTACCACCACCACCAAGGGTCCCCGGCCTCACCTCCCTGTGCCCTTGCCGGGGTCACCCTGACCCCGGGGCACCCCCACACCACAGCCAAAACCCTCCTTCGACTCCGCACTCTCCTCCTGGCCCCCGAGCCGGGTCAGGCCGGGCCCCAGCCCCTCTGAACCGGGACGCGGGGGGGGTTCCCATCCGGTCCCATGGTGCCGGTACCAAACCGCACTGAACGGGGACAGCCTCCCCCCTCCCCAGTCACCCTCAAACGAGACCCGCTCCCGCTTTCGCACCCCCCCCCCTTATCCCCATAGGGCTGCTCCCAGTGCCGCTGCAAACCCCAAACCGGGGGCTGCTCCCGCCGGTACCGGTGCCGCTACCTTCTTGGGGGCCTTGGTGACTGTGGCCATGAAGGAATACTTCTCGGCGTCCTCCACCTCCTTGGCCTGCTTCACCTCCTCGCCGCCGGCGGGCTCCAGCACCGACATCCTGAGGGGAAGGAGGCGGCGGAGCGGGCCGCGGCCGCCCGCTGTACCGGGCGAAGCGGGGCACGGCGAGCAGGCGAAGAGCTTCGGCTCGGCTCGGCTCGGCTCGGCTCGGCTCGGCTCGGCTCGGCTCGGCTCGGCTCGGCTCGGCTCGGCTCGGCTCGCTCCGGTACCGCGCTGCGGCGGGGACTGCGGCCGCCGTTCTCGGTTTTCAGGGGCGTGGCGCCGTGACGTCAGCGCGCCCTAACGTCAACACGCACCCGCCGGGCAAGTGAGGCCACACGGCGGCGCCGGGAGAAGAGGGCGAGGCGCCGTGGCGCCCCCTGGCGGTGGAGGGCAAAGGGGAGAAGGGGGGAGGGGGAGGAGGAGGAGGAGGAGCCGTGGGAAAGCAGGGAATAAATCAAATCAGCGCCAAATCAGGGCACATAAAGCGAAAAGAGGAGGATTTCTAGGAAAATCAGGGGAAAGGAATTCCGAGGAAAGAAAGTAAAAATAACTGTGGAAAAAAAATACAGCGAAAGAGAAATAAATCCTGGAGAAAAAAAGAAAAAATAGAAGTAAAAATTCCAGAAAATGGAGAAATCTGCAGGAAAAATTCGCTCAGGCGGGATGGCGGCAGGAGCTGAGCTACGGGAGTCACCCAGCCCGGCTGGGGGGCGCTCAGCCCTTGTTGGAGTGCTGGGCATGGGCAGGGCTGCCTTCCTCCCCTCCTTGTATCAGCATCTTCATCGCTGGGGTCCCCACCGTGGGGTCTACACCAGCCCCTCCGTTTGAGGCAGGGACCCCACCTCTATGCCCATGGGATGCTGCACACACCCGGGACCCTCAAAGCACCTGCATGCCTCCAGCAGCAGGAGGGTGCAGGCAGGGCGCAGCTAGCGAGCAGGCAGGGAGCAGGCAGGGTGCAGGTAGGGAGCAGACAGGGTGCAGGCAGGGTGCAGGCAGGATGCAGGTAGGGAGCAGGTAGGGAGCAGGCAGGGTGCAGGCAGGGAGCAGGTAGGGAGCAGGCAGGGTGCAGGCAGGGTGCAGGTAGGGAGCAGGCAGGGTGCAGGCAGGGAGCAGGTAGGGAGCAGGCAGGGTGCAGGCAGGGTGCAGGTAGGGAGCAGGTAGGGAGCAGGAAGGGTGCAGGCAGGGAGAAGGCAGGGTGCAGGTAGGGAGCAGGCAGGGAGCAGGTAAGGAGTAGGCACAGCTCCTGACACCGATGGCTGTCCGTCTGTCCAGCCCATGCATCTGTCCCCACAAAGATGTCTCCATCTGTCCCCTCCGAGCATCACCCCCATGTCCCAAATGGGCTTTGGGATGAGCTTGTGTGGCCCTGTGCCAGGTCAGGCAGGAAGGCAGCAGCCCTGCCCGCAGGGCGCCCTGACCCTGTCCTGCTCCCCAAACCCCTAAAGCACAACCAGGGTCGGTCCGGATCCTGCTTGTCCTTTGCTTTCCCAGCGGTATTCCCTTCAAATACAAGCTGGGAAAACATCAGCATTTGGGTTAAACCCCAAGGGGGGTGGGGAGAGGGGCCCAGATAACGGGTTTTAACCAAAATCACTACGTCTGGCCGCAAAGCAGCCTCTGGCCACCAACCTCCTCCAGCCAAACCCTGTCCCGGACTCGCTGTGCCCCGGGAACCGCGGCCCCGGGGCCCTTTCCGGGCACTTCTGCCCCGTCAGCAGCTCTGCGGTGCCCGGGGGAGACGTTTCCCAGGGTGGACTGAGCCCTCTTGGGGTGCCTGGGGGGGGTCTCAGGGCAGTGGGATGAAGCTGGGAGGTCCCAACCCCTCGACGCTGCAAGCCCTGGGGACGTGGGGGACCCCTTGGCTTTGGTGCTGGAGGAGTGCCCCCCATCTGTGTCACCCCGTGGCTCCAGTGCTACACACTCCCACTCCCAGCAGGTCCTGGAGCCACCCATTGCTGTCCTCCTCCCCAAAATCACCCTTTTTCACCCCATTCTGGCAGATTTAAATGCACAAACACCCATTCTGAACCCCAGGCGGCACCCTAGGGTGCCCACACCCTCTGCGCCCCACTCGGCTCCAGTGAAGGGACAGGGATATGGCTCCGTGTGTCCCCCTGGCTATGGGGTCTCTGATGTGGGGGGCTGAGAGCAGGTTTTACCCCACACATTGGAGGGGGGGCTGGTTAGGGCAGGGAATCACCCCTCTGCTACCCCCCCCCCCCCATAATAGGAGAGGGAAAGAGGCCACCATTTGGGGACATGAGAAGCAAAGGGACCTTCCTGGCCCCAACCTTGGGGCAGCAAGATGGTTTTCCCTGTTTTCCTCCATTGTCCATGTTCTTCTACAGGTTTGAGCTGTTTGAAGCAGCCAGAGGAGAGCAGGGATGATGGTTTGTGGGGTACATTTGGAGGGGGTGGGAATTGCTGCTCCTTATATCCCAGGGACATTCCCAGCTCTGCTCCACTGGAGCCATCATTCAGCTCCAGAGCTAACACCCGCCCTTGTGCCTCCACCTGGAGCTGCCCCTGAGCCCAGGGCCCACCCCTAAGAACAGCCTCTGACCTTAAGTACCCCCCCCCCAAATCCAACCATAATGACCGTGGCCTGAATCCAGTGGGATATATATAGGTCCCACTTCCCTGGGAAGGGGATGTGGAGCTGGGAAACCCCCGGCTGCTGCTGGGGAGAGGAAGGGCTGGGCTGAGTCAGCTGCCCTCGAGGAATCCTGTTTGTCAGCAAACACGGCTCAGCCCCAGCACCCACAAAACGCTCCCGGGTCCCATCCTGCCCTCCCATCCATCCCATGGGAGAGATGCAGTCGGTTAACCCTGCACCCCAACACCATGGTAGGGGCTCAGGAGGGTGTTGAAAGCCCATCATTCTGTGGGCATCCCCCCCGCTGGAGATGCTGGGTGCATGCAAAGGGAGCAGGATGCAGGGCTCCCCCATTCCCTGCGGAAATGCCTCTTCCAGCACTGCCTCTCAAGTGAAGTGCTCTCAGGAAGCTTTGCTGAGGGCCTGTTTGCTTTAAACAGCTGCTTCCCAACTGCCCACAGAAGGTTTTGGGGGGCCCCAGTGCTGGGAAGGGAGAGCCCATGGCAGGAGCACCCCAATGCCAGCAGGATGCCGGTGGGCTGGGGCAGGAAAGCCGGATGCATCCCTCTGCCCTGATGCCGGTGGCCGTGAACTCCTGCCTGCATCAACAGGAAAGTGGGAGCGTGACCCCAAGCCCTTATCCCAGTGCTGGCCACATCCAGCCCTCTGCTCCAGGAGCTTTCCCTATGGGTTCCCCATTGCAAGGCACCAAAGTACCCCTGGGCGCAGAGCAGAAGAGGAGGCACAACCCTTGATGCCAGGATGAAGCGCAGGAGCATCCTGGAGTGAGGATGCAGGGTCTCCATCCCCCTTTCCCACGCATTACCAAGGCATGGGGACCCCATTATCCCTCCTTTAGTGCCAAAAGGACCCCAAAACTGGGCCCAAGCTGCACCCCCCATCAGCTCCCCACTCACACAACGCTCCACATCACCTTTTATTATTAATAATATTAAATATACAAGCTGCTTTCTATGCTTTTCTTTAAATAAACTTCTTTAAATGACTTTGTATAAAATATTCCAACATTTCCTTGTATCAAAAAAGAGGAGAAAATAAAAAGGCAAAAATAAATCCAACAACAGCTTAAAGGCAAGATCCCCCCCTTCCCCATGGTGCAAATCAGTGCTTCCACCAACAGCCTCTTTGCTGCAGTCAGGGCTTCGTTCCTGATTTACACCAAGTCCCTTGCGCTGGAATCCCCTCCTTCTGCCAGTCATAAATACACATATATATATATAAACCACAATTAATAGTAATGCTTTCTTTAAAAACAGTTTGGTTTTGTCCATGTTTCCTTCCATCATATAAAAATAATACTTCAAAACCCAAGAGCAGCGTGGGCCACGCTTCACATTTGGGGCCAGAGGGATGCAGGATGCGGCCCAACCCCACTGGTTTGGGTAGCACCAGGACTGGTGCACCCCAAACTGGGCTATTCCCATAGCCAGGAAGTAGTACTGAGCCAAAAAGCCCCTCACTACCCAACTGGGCATCTCCATCCCATGCATCCCCATTGATCCAAGTCATTCCCAAGCCCCATTTCCCTTCTCTAAAGCGCAGTCACAAGAGGAAATCCAGTCGGAGGCGAGGCCAGCTCGCAGCAAGAACCCTGCAAGGGGGCAGGAGGGGCCCCCCCTCAAATATTCCTGTGGGATAAAAGACTTTCATTTGCTCTATTACAAATAAACCCCTCAGAGAACGCCGAGGCCAGCTCAGGACCGGAGCCAGAGCTCCGGCGGCAGGAGGATGAGGAGCAGGACGGTGCCAAGCATCACCCCCAAACCTATCCCCACACAGGGACACGGGCACTGGTGGGCTTTAAATATTCACAGTGTGAGGGTTGCAGTTGCAAGTTGGGGTTGTGCAGCTTGGAGGGGGTCCAGGTGACTGCAACCCCCCATCCCCGACATCCAGGATGCTCCAGATGAACCCTTGGGAAAGGCAGGATGGAGTGATGGGTGCTGCTCCAAGTCCCGCCATGCTGGGGTGGGAGAAGATTCATGGAGCTGATCCTCTCCATCTTCAGCCAGCGCTGGCCATGTCCAAGCAGGATGCATCCTCATCATCATCCCACATCCAGCACCTCCAGCGTCCTGCTCAGCACCGCGGCGTCACATCAGCCACTGCCACCATCCTGAATCCCTTCGGAGCCCGGGGGTCCCACTCGGGGCGCATCCCCCCCATCCTTTTGTCCCTGCCAGGGAGGTTTGTGCAGTCTCTGGGGCAAGGGAAGAGGGAGTGTCAGCATCATGGCAGGACTGCAGCGGGGCCGGTGAGCGCCGACCCTTCCTGCACACAGCGAGGAGCATCCGCATCCAGCCCCCGAGCAGCTTCACATCCCGCCTCGGGCCCTGCGGGAAGGAAGGGAATGATGAGTGGGAGCCAGGGAAGGCAGCGTGGGGAGAAGTACATCAAAACCACAGGAAGAAATACACTCTATATATTAAGGAAGTGCTGGTAATGGATTAATGGGCTGCAAAACCACAGCTGGCAGCACTGGGGCGCAGACCTGGGACTCTCCCGGTCTTCCTATCCCCATCCATCCCCTGCCAGCAGCCGATATTCCCTGCACATGCCTGAGATTGGGGATGATCCAGGGACTCAACACCATCCCCATGGGCTTGGAGCGGAGCCCAGCAAGGTCCCATCCAGCCCCTGCTCACCTCAGAGGTCCTGAGTCTCCAGGTCTGGACATTCCCTTGCTCCCTGCAGTGCCCTGCAAGGGAAAGCCAGGGGGGTTAGGGCAGGGTGGGGGCCCCCAAAGCCCCCCAGGCAGGATGGTGTCGCACCCACCTCCTCTCTGGCTCCTCGGGGTCACGGTCTCCATCTTCCAGTGGCTGCTCCAGGACCTGAATGAAGGGGAATGGGGATATGAGCCATGGGGAAGGGGCTGCAATGGGGGGGGGATGTTTCATTGCACCCACACAACACCCTCCCACCCCCCTGAGCACCACTTGCGTGTCCCCATCTTGACAGGATGAGGAAAGCGGGGCTCGACCCACACAGAACAAGCGGGGACACCGAGGCAGAGACGCTGCTGGTGCGCAGGGGGGCCCTTACCCTGGATCTGTACTTGTAGAAGAGCAGCCCCCCCATGGCCAGCAGCACGGCCACCGCGCTGGCCACCGTGATGTAGACGAGGGGCTCCCGATGGCCCTCCCTGGCGGGCGGCTCCTTCCTGCGCTGCTCTGCGCTCAGAACAAAGCCAGAGTCAAAGCTGGGCCCCGCGCCGCCGTCCTGGGGCTCCCGCTGCCGGCTCAGCCCCCAGCCCCTTGCCCCGGGGCCCCCCGCAGCTCGGTCCCGCAGCCCCGGGGCCATCCTGGTGAAGCGGAGCTGGGTGATGGGCTCTGCTGCCCCGGCGGGACGCATCCTGGCTCCGCCGCTGCTGGGGGTGCTGGTCCCGAGGAGGATGGAGGCTCCCTGGTGCTGGGCTGCATGCGGCAGGGGGGGACCGGCCGCTGTCCCGGTGCCACCTTCCACCAGCTCTCTGTCCCCACGCAGGATGGGGACGTCCAACGCTGCCAGGCCAACGGTCCCGGCTGCATCCAGGATGGCTTCGGTGCTGTCGGCTGGAGCTGGCTGCTGCATCCCAACGGATGGCACGGACACAGCGTCACCTACCCCGGCAGCCAGGACCTCCCCGGTCCCCGAGCCGCCGTCCGTGTTACTGGGGGGCTGTGATGGGGCGTCTAAGTCAGTGAGGGTGGCATGGAGGAGGCTGTAAGGGAGCCAGGTGCTAGCGGGTGCCACCTCGCTGCTGGCATGGGTGGCAGCGGAGAGGGAGGGCTGGGTGGCAGGAGGGAGGGCAGGGGACAGGCAATTGCAGTCAGGATCTGTCCCCACACCTGAAAGAAGCAGAGAGAAGAGACGGCCGTGGGGTCACCAGCCTCCGAGAGGGGCCCAGCCAGCAGATCCAAGGCCGGGGGCAGCGTCCCCGTCCCTCCCCGTGGGGAATCAGGTCAAACAGCCACCCGAAACAGAGCCAGGAGAGCAAAGGTGAGGCAGGGAGCAGGCAGGGAGCGATGTGGCAGCACAGAGATGATAAGCACCAGGTAGGAGGAAGCAAACCCGAATCTCCGGGTGCCCTGAGCCGATGGCAGCGGGTTACCCACGACCGACAGCCACGTTTAATGTCAGGGACAGGACACAGCTCCAGCACACAGCAAGGCATCTCCTCCACGGGCATGCAGACACAGGACAGCACACGGGGCTCTTCCACCCCAAAACGCTCTCCCCGAAGGCTTGGTTGAGGGAAACTGAGGCACGGGGCGGTCGGAGTGACACAGCCGAGGTCATGCAGTACACTGGTGGCAGAGGAGTCCCAGCACCTCCATCCTCCGCGTTAACACTGAACCCATGCACTGGGGCTTTCCGACGGAGCCAAGCCAGATGCCTCCAGCCAAACCGATGGAGATGCCTCCTTACAACCCCTCAGCATCTCTCTCGTTTCTGACAGGATTCAGCCCAAATCCCCCCTCCAAAGGGCCACCAGCCCCTTCTCCCAAGCTTGGCCCGACACAGACACACCAAGGCCACCCCTTGGGAACGGTGACAGAGACAGGACCAACACAGACACGAGCCCACGGCGCCCGCGTGTGCCCACGGACGGGGACACGCGGCTGTGAAGCTGCCCCATGCAGGCGAGCCTGAACCTCCCCAGCCCGGCACCAGGCAGAGGCAAAGCCTCAGAGCTCACCTGGGGAGGCTCCAGCTTTCCTGGGGGCCAGGCAGGCCCTGCGGTAGACCTGGCTGCAATCCCTCTCGAAGGTCTCCTGGTTCTGCAGGAGCTGGTTGATGTCCTGGAAGAAGTGCTTGACCAGCACCAGCATCTCATACGGGGAGGTGGTGAACTCCTCGAAGCACATCTGGGACAGCTGGAGGAAGAGCTGTGATCAGCATCACCTCCACAACCATGCAGAGCACCCGGTGGCACCACCACAGGGTCCCACACTGCACCCAGGGCAGGGTTTGACCCCCTCCCCATGGCTCCCTGTGCCCATGCACCCATCCCAGGATGCTCTGGACACCCCATTTATAGAATCACAGGATGGCCTGGGTTGGAAAGGACCTCAGGATCATTCAGTTCCAGCCCCCTGCCATAGGCAGGGACACCTCACACTAGACCACATCACCCAAGGCTCTGTCCAAGCGAGCCTTTCACCCATGGATGAGGGCTCAGACCATCCCCCCGTGGATCTGGCATGGGACACTGCACCTTTCTCTCCTCTTCATCCTCCTCCCTGATGCAGGGGTCGAAGCTCTCGTCGATGCGGCTGTACATCCTGCGCACCATCTGCATCTTCTTGGCGTTGGAGGAGTTCTCCTTGAACTCTGTGCGCTCCAGGATCTTGCCCAGCAGAGGAAAAGCTGCTTTCACATAGCAAACGGAGTCGTTCTGTGAGGACACAGGACACCCCCCACCCCCCGCCAAAATGAGATTGGTTCTGGGATGTTCAGAGCAGCACCTCCCATCCTGCTCTGCCTTGGGGAAACTGAGGCACAGAGGCACAAAATGCCTTTGCATGGCCCTGCAGGCTGCTCAAGCCAGGACTCAATAGCTGCCTACAGGCAGGATGGGTCCCTCCTGGACTGCCACCCACAAAAGGGGACAAAGAGAGGGGAGACAGGGGACCCAGGGACCCCCCCCCCGCCATGCACCAGCCAGCCCTGGTCCCTGTCCCCTTGTGTCCCCAGCAAGAAGCCACTCACCAACTGCCTCTTGTTGATGAACTTGAAGGAGACTCTGCCCGGGTGCTGCATCTGGGTGTCAGCCTGGAAAGACAGAGCAGGATGTGACCCCATGGGGTGCTTATCCCTGCATACAGTGATAAGCACACTCCCTGTACCAGGGATGCCTTCCTCCTCCTCTTCCTCCCAGCATCACAGCAGAGCCCTGCTTTATTCTCCCCTACAATGCTAAAGCCAGGCTGCAAAAGAGCATCCCACCCTGCAGAAGGTCACACATCCCATGGGAATCACACCACAGAGGGGAGTCCCCCCATGCCATGACCCTTTACAACGAGGGGGTCCAACACATAAGCTCCCTATCTCCGGGCCAGCAATTCTGGCAGCCCTCACCCTTCCAGCCTGGAATACCGGCCCGGAAACAATTGCTCCATTATCCTGTAGGGGCTGGAGCAAGGGGATGGCTCCTCCGCCAGCGGGAAGAAGAGAGGGCTGCAATCCCCAACAGCAAAAGCACCCCTTCCATTCAAACCTGCTCCATCCCCTTTCTCCCTGTAACCACGCACCCACTTTCAATCCCATGGGATTACAAAGCAAAGGCTCCCTGCCTAGGGACAATTTGGGGAGAGGAAGCCGTTATCTGCCATCTCCTGGCACTACAGCTCAGTGCCTGAAGAGGAAGAGGTAAAACCAAGCCCAGACACAGCGGTTACAGGCTCGGGGTAAAGGACCCTGCTCGCTGCACAGTGGAATTTAATCTGCGACAACCAGTTAAATCCCTGCGTGCCCCCAATTCCCGGCTCTCCCCTGAACATCCGCATGATTCCCACACTCGGAGGTGAGCCAAGGGCCAGCACAAGATACAGCCCCATCAGCCGGGATGGGGCCAGGAGGAGTTGGGTCCCTGCGGGATGGGTGTGAGCATCCAGCGCTGCCCCTATGGACCACGCAGGGTGGAAGGCACCCATCACCAAAGGCACCCATGGCCACAGCCTGGTTGGCTCCATCCATCGCCTGGCCAGCGGCCCCCCTCGCTGCCTGCCACCCACCCACAGCCCTGTTGCCAGCCCAGCTTCCAGGCAAGCAGCTGGACTCAGGAATGCAGCCGGATTCCTCTGCTTAACCCCTGCACAGCCGCCCGGAAAACACCCATCCCCTCTGCTGCTTCCCCATCGCTCCTGCCTCATCCAGCCCCATTCCCAGCTACATTCCCTCTTCTTCCCCTTCGTCTTCCATTTACCTCACCAGCACTTTTCCACAGCTGCCCATGCTAAAGGCACAACTGCACATCACCCGCCTCCCAGCACCCACTCATCCCTCGTGCCCACGGATGCTCCTGGGTACCATCACTTTGATGCTGGAGGTGAAACCAAGCAGATTTGCCCAAAACAAGGGCTGCTTTGTGCCCCATCCTGTGGCAGGGTGCAGAAGCCACTCACCAGCTCCTCCAGCTCAGCCAGGTGCCTCTCAGTGATGATCTGCTTGCAGTATCTGTTCTGCTCCGTCTCATGGATGCTGCAGAGCAGGAGGATGAGGAGAGAGGAGAGCAGGGTGCAGCGGAGCAGGCACACCTGAGCATGGCAGAGCAAAGGCTTGGAGCAGCGTTAGCCCTCCTTTCCCACCCCCCCCCCCTTGTGATGGACTTGACCCGATCCAGCAGGATAACCCCACCATGAACCTCCAGCCCCATTCCCACCCCTATCCTGCTATTTTTAGGAGCATCAGGTCAGCAGGGAATTTCCCAGTGCCCAGCGCAGGGGCTGCGTGGCCGGAGCCTGCCAAGCACAAGCCCGGCTGTGGCTCTCAGCCACTTCCACATTCCCCATCCAGCCCTCATCCCGCTCTCCCACACCATTTCTTCAGCTCCCCTGCACATCTTCCCCTCCACCCCAGCTCCGGGGAGCTGTCTGACGCACAGACCCACCCATCCCCAGAAATCCTCTTCCCACCCTCCGGACCCCCCCCAGCTTCCAGAGCCTGCACCCGCCGGGCTCTTTCCATGCAGCAGCTCTGGCGTCGCCCCAAATCGCCCTCCCAATCCCTCTGCAACGAAGCGGGGAGGCCCCAAATCGTGGCGGGATCCCGGTTGGCAACGGGGGCTTGTCCCGGGATTAAGACCCCCGAGGTGGGGATGGAGCAGACCCCCGGGGCGGGGGGGGAGTGGATGATGTGTGCCCCCCCCTCCCTCCGGTGCACCGGCACTGAGAGGGTGCCTGGGTGATGGAGGGGGGGAATTTCCCTTGGAAGTTGTCCAAAATCCTCCCCTCTTGTGAAGCTGCCAGATGCCACCGCCGAGACGCGGCCACGGCTGGCCGGAGCCTCACCCCGCTCGGACGGGACGGGCTGGAGCCGGGGCCTCTCCCCGCCGGCTCCGGGAAGCGAGACCGGGCTGGAACCGAGAACCCGGGGCTTCACCCCTCGGCTCCGGAAGCCGGGAATGGAACCGAGAACCGGGAAGGTGCTGGAGCCTCACCCCGCGGGTCCATGAACCGACCCGGGGCTGCAGCATCCCCCGCCGGGAGCCGGGGCTGTGCCCTGTCCCGCGGCGTGACCGGGGAGCGGTTTACGAGGGGACCCCGCACCGGCGGCAGCGGGCGCCGCAGCGGGCTAACGGGAGGGGCCGCCGTACCTTGGCTCCGAGGCGGGGCATGGGGGCTGCCGTGGGGCCGGGGCTGCGGCGGGGCCGGGCGGAGCGGGCGAGGCGGCGGCGGGGCCGAGCGGGGCCGGGCTGAGCCACCACCGCCGCCGCGCTCCCCTTTATAGCGCCGCGGCAGCATGTGGTTTATGAGAATGGGCTGGCGCTCGGCCCCGCTCGGCCCCGCTCGGCTCCACTCGGATCTGATCGGCCCCTCCTCGAATCAGTTCGTCCCCTCTCGGGTCGGATCGGTCCCTACTCGGATCGGGTCGGCCCCGTTCGGGTCGGATCGGCCTCTCCTCGGCTTAATTCGTTCCCTCCTCGGATCGGGTCGGCCCCTTCTCGGATCAGTTCGGCACCTTTCGGATCGGGTCGGTCTCAATCGGATCGGCTCGGTTCGGTTCGGTTCGGCACGTCTCGACAGTGAGCCCCGCCTACCCCATCCCCTGCGCTGTGCCGTAGGCACACGCATGCCCATGGGGCTTGCGCACGTTCGTGCATGTATGGTCACCCCTGGAGACGTGTGCTCATGTGCACACATGCACAGCCCTCGGGCTTGCACATGCATATGCTCACCTCTAGGCACAGGTACCCATGCACACACACATCACACACACATACATTAACCCCTGGTCTTGCACGTATGTGTATGTGTATGTGTATGATTACCCCTGCGTGCATGTACCCATGGGCACACGCATGTATTCATGCACAGCACTGGGATGCTCACACATGCATGCGCACGCACACACTGCTGGGGCTCGCACACATGTGTATGTGTATGGTCACCCCTGGGCACGTGTACGTATGTGCACACACACACAGCCCTGGGGCTTGCACACGTGTGTGTGTGCATGCCCTGGGCACATGCACACTTGCAAACACACATGTGACAGCACATGTGCCTGCATGCACACACGTACTCACTCTGTGTGTGTACAAACACCCGCCATGAGTGCACACGTATAAACTACATGCATGTCTTGCATGGGTTTGCATGGGTGTGCACAAGGGATACATGTGCATGGACAGATCCACGTGTGCATGGATGCATCCACATGTGCACAAGCAGCTCCATTTGCATGGGTGTGCATGAAGAGATTTGTGTGCACACATACACATGGATGGATCCACTTGCGCATGGATGGATCCACGTGTGTATGGATGAAACCACATGTGCATGTATAAATCCACATGTGCATGGATGGATCTGCATGTGCATGGGTGAAACCACAAGTGCATCTAGGGTTTCATATGGGTGAAACCATGTGCATGGATCAAACCTCATGTGCACAAGCAGCCTCATTAGTGTGAGCATGCATGAGCAGACATGTGCACACACATGTGCACGGATGGATTCACATGTAAATGAATGGACGCATGTGTGCATGGATAGATCCACGTGTGCATGGATCAAGCCACATGTGCACAAGCAGCTCCATTAATGTGGGCATGCATGAACAGACATGTGCACACACGTGTGCATGGATGGATCCACGTGCGCGCAAGCAGCTCCATTTACACAAGTGCACACGAGGGGCTTCATGATTGCATGGATGGATCCACGCGCAAAGAAGTGCAGGGCTGCATCCAGTGCCCTGGGGGGTTCCCCGCTTGCTGCCCACGCTTGCAGGCAACTGGAACCCGTCAGCGGCCACGAGGTGACAAAGTGTTTGTCACCGTGAGAGCAAACCACGCTGCAAACCCCACTGGATGTGGTGAGGGCACTGACACGGGGCAGCGTGGCGGTGGCAGCCACCACATCCGAGCTTCGAGGAAGCGGCAGCATCAGCTCCCCGGGGCCGGAAACACCGATGGGGCTCAGAAGCTGCTGAGGGTTCTTCTTGGAGCTGAGCTAACTCAGAGCTGAGCAGAGGGATCGGGGACCTGGCGGAGGAATTATGGAGATTTGGGGTTTGTGAAGAGCTGGGAGCCATGTGGGGATGGGGACAGTAGTGACAGCCTCGAAACAGCGTCACATCTGCAGCAACACATGGGCGCTACCATCCTTATCACCCATGGGCAGCTGCACACAGATAAACATTGATGCTACCGATGATGGGGACAGGGAGGGAGGAAGGGTGCTGGAGTTAAAAATGAGATGTACTCACAAAATAACCCCTTTTTCCCCTCCAGTTCCAGGAGATTACCTTCATGTCCCACAGTGCTCCGTCCCGGGAGCCTTGGCAGTGGGAGGACCCCGGGGTGGGCACCCAAGGGACACAGCGGGTGACGCCAGCCCCAGGGGTGACTCATGGGGACCCCGTGCCAGCGCGTGGATCCCTTTGATTCCGGCTGAGGACCACGCTCCTTCTTATCTCCTGCTCACTCATCCTCCTCCTCCTCCTTGCAAGTGACCGGAAAAGTGTCACGTCCCAAGTCATGGGACACACGGAGGGGGACAGAGGGCTGCCGGGACAGGGGACGCTGTCCTGCCCGCGTTAATAATTCACCCCTATGTGACAAGCAGCAGCTGCCTCTGGGTTTTTTCAGCAGCGAGATGGCTTTTGCCCCTCCTCCCTTCCCAAACCTGCCCAAATCCTGAGTCACGGGGCACAAGTAGAGGCATGGAGTGGTGCCGTGTGACAGTGCCCGCACCACAGGTGGGGAAACCTGGGGAGGCAGCACTTGGGGTGGGGACAACCTGGCTGTGCCCCCCCCAGTTACAAACTGGGACCAGTGGCAGTGTCACAGCCCCCGTACTGTGTGGGAGCTGCTGTCCCCATGTACCCCAAGACCATCTCCAAGCCCTGTGGCTGTCACCCAGACAGGGAAAGGCAGGATGAGGCCATAGAGGCTTCTGGGCATCCTGGTGGGGGGGATGGTCTCCATGTCTGCTGGCCCCATACACGGATGCGGGTGGGGGGATGCAGGATGCTTTTGTCTCTGAAAGGCCTGGACCAGCCACCAGGACCATCCCCCTTGCAGCTGCATCTCCTCCTTGTCAGAGGTTAGAGCATCCTGGCTGAGATTAGAGCATCCCTGGAGGAGGTTAGAGCATCCCTTGATGAGGTTAGAGCATCCCCGGACCTCGACCCTCCTGCTCAGGGATCCAGAGGTGCCACTGGTCCGTCAGCTCCAGCAATCCCCCCTCTTCCCGTCCGCGGTGGGAGCACGAGCACATTCCAGCCCAGTGCCCCATTTGGGGGGAGCTTTTTCAGGCCAGTGAGTGCCGCAGAGGGGGGAGAACCCGCAGCACACCCGGACCCCCCCCGGGTGCGCGGCCTCGGGCTGAGGACGGCCCCTTGGAGAAAGTTCTCTGCGGCAGAAAGCGCTGCGAGCTCTGAATCAGCTCCCGCAGCTCCTGCAGCTGCTTCCCTGTGATTCACCGCGGGGCCGGGATTTGCCTACCCGAGCACTGCGGCAGAGCCAGGACGGCGGCCCCCCCCCCCCCCCCCCCCCCCCCCCGCCGCCAGCACGATCCGGTGTGTGCCCGGGCTGGAAATCCCCGTGGGAATGTCCCGAGCCGGTCCCTGGAGGAGCAGCGGAATGCGGGTGGCGCTGCCAGCGCCGCGGGTCGGCACCACGAGCAGGCGGCAGGATGAGGCTGGAGCCTTCATCCCGCAGTCACACACACACCCCCCACACCCCCCCCCGCTCCCTCCTCTCCATCACTCCCATGCTGCCGGCTCCACACTGGGAGCTTCTGTCCTGCTCCGGACCCTCCTGAGCTCCCCCAGTGTTTGGGGTCCCCCATGGGGTGGGCACCCATGCAAAGGGGAGCACTGGCCGGATCCAGTGGCTGTTGGCTGAGGTGAGGGAACCACAGAGTCAGGATGCTCCCGGTGTCCACAGAGAAAGCCCCATTTTAGGGTTATCCTCACCCGGAATCCCGCCATCCTCCACCATGGGGGCTCTCAGGGACCATGGCACCCCCGGCTCACACTGAGGGGTCCCTGGGCAGGGACAAAGCTCACCCCTTGGCTCAAGGAGGGGTCACCCATGCCAGGGGCAGGAGGACAGAGAACGGGTTGCGGCCCCGCATGGGTCACCGCTGTGTCCCCAGCCATGTGGCCGGGGTTGAGTCATGCCAGGCTCCAGCTCCACTCCTCCCTCCACCGAGGAATGCGGCCGGAGCTGGAGCGGGAGCCAAAATCCTTCCCGGCGCCTGCCCGACAGCAGCCACCGAGGCTGGGGGTGCCCCTTGCAGCAGGTTCAGGGGGCAGCAGTAGCTGCTGCTCTCCATGTGTCCACACTGCGGGGCACTGCACCCATGGGTGCCCAGGGCACTTCAGCACCCACGGGTGACCAGGGCACCTCAGCACCCACTGTATACCCTGAAATGGGGTGATGGGGGAGATTTACAGCCCCCAGTGTGTCCCATCCCATGCTCAGCCCCACACAGGGAGCTCAGCATCACTCGGCGCTCATGGCACAGTGCTTCATGGTGCAAACCCAGCACCATCAGGCACAGCCTGGATGGAGCCAAGTAGGTGCTGATCCATGGAGGGTCCAGGGGCTGTGCCAGGGGCTGTGCCAGGAGCAGCCAGGCATTAGCAGGGGTTGGAACCAGGATCGGGGGTGGGATGGGCAAAGGGCTTGGGAGCGCTCCAGAGAAGCTTGGCCTCAGTGCCATGGGATGGGGAGGCCGATGACACCCACGTGGGGAGGGCTGGGGGGTCCCTGGCTGTCACCAGGGCTGGGCACAAGCTCCTGCCAACCCCTTGCTCTTGCGAAACCCTCCCCCTGGCCTGGGGCTGTGCTATGGATGCAGCCAGCATCGTCCCTGACCTCAGCACGTGTCCAGGTGCCAAATCCCCTCTTTACCCCCCCGATTGGGCGCCCACACCCCCCACAGCTCCATCCCCAGGCTGATAGGGTGGTCCCAACAAACATGAGGATGGAGGGGGCCGTTTTGAGCCCCCAGCCCCAAGTGATGGAGATGCTCCGGGTTGGGTCCGGAGCCGCCCCGCACGGGAACAGAGGAGCCGTTTGTCCTCCCCGCGGGGCTGGTTGTTTATCCGCAGTGCAGGGTTTACATCAGCGACTGGCCCCGCTCTCCACTGCGGACACACACGTGTCCCCGGCTGCATCCCGGGTCCCCACGTGCCACCCGGGCAGGAGGGGGCCGGCAGCAGCTCACCCCGCTGCAGGATCCAGCCCCGGAGATGCTGAGCTCCCTGTTTGCATCTCCCCACCCCAAGGGACACCCCTGAGAGGCAAAGTGACACCCGGCTGGCAATAACCGGTCCTTGGGTACTGCAGGCACAATGCAGCTCAACCTCCATCATCTTCCTCACTGCAGGTGGAGGGAGACCAAGACAAACGCCTATGGATGTGCTGGATGGACACATGGACACACCAATCACTATCACCCACCCCTGCAGCATCTAAAACTCCATAATCCTGTTCCCTAAAGCCAGCTCCCATCCCTAAGGAGCAATGGAGGCACAACAGGTCCCAGATTGGGGTTCAGAAGGGACGCATGGGCCCCGCTGACCGGGGAAGAAGCCCTTGCCTCCCAAAAGGAAGCAGATCCTGCCAGGAATTCGAGGCATTACTCAGCTCCATGGCCACGGATCAGCTGTTTGGCTGCACAGAGCCTGTTTTTCATTAGCAGCAGAGGGGTTTAGCACCATGAAGCTGCTTCTCCCTACTGCCTGTGGCTTCGGGATGAGCTCCGGGAGCATCTGTTATCCAGGGATAACGGGATGCTGACGGCAGGTTGAAGGAAGCCGGCCGTGGTTTAGCCCTAAGGAGCCTTGGCTGTGAGAGCTCCCTGTGGCTCCAGGCCTGGATCTATCCCATTCCCATCACAGGGATGCATTTCAGTTTGGAGATGCCAGGGCCGTGTGTGTTGCTGCTTATGTACGCGTGTGCTGCAGGCTCCGCTGCGCTGGCAGCTGGGGGCAGAGCAGCTCATTTGGGGCTGAAAACAGGAGATTCGGACCCACTGCGATGGCTGGTGGGGGCGAGGAGGAGATAAGGGGATGAAGGGGAGTTTGGGGGTGTTGCAACAAGCTCTGCAGCCTCACTCGCACTCCTCCAGCCAAGCTCTGCACTTGGGAATGCTCTGGAATCTACCGGCTTTATTAAAAGCATCTTCTGGGCTCTGGGCAACCAAATAAATGAGTTACAAACACTGCAAGAGCAGCCTGGGTCTGGCAGCACGAGAGGGGACGCGCCAGGACCGAGCAGAGCCAGAAGGAGCTGCCAGAGGGGAGGTGGAGGTGGGATCTGAGGCAGAAGCTGTTCCCTGTGAGGGCGCTGAGGCGCTGGCACAGGGTGCCCAGAGAAGCTGTGGCTGCCCCATCCCTGGCAGTGCTCAAGGCCAGGTTGGACACAGGGGCTTGGAGCAACTGCTCCAGTGGAAGGTGTCCCTGCCCGTGGCAGGGGTTGGAATTGGATGAGCTTTAAAGTCCCTTCCACCCAAACCATTCCATGGTTCCATGACTCTATCACACTGGCATCTCCCGGTGAGCGCAGCCTGCTTCCATCTCTCCCACGCTCCCTTCCCAATGCTAATGCTAAATCCGGCCTTTCCCATGTCCCTCGCAGCTGGATGAGGTGCTCCAACAGCCTCAGCTTCCCACCCAGGGGACATTCCCCATCCTGACACCTTCACCCTCTTCCCCATCCATTGCAGCCTCCATCCCAGAGCAGAGCAGAGCAGCTCTCAGCAATGGAGTGAAACTGTCTCCAGCTGATCGCACATGGTTGGAGACTCCAATTTTGGTTCATTTGCTGCTCTTCCCAAGAAAACCAATGGTGCTTCCAGCAGGTGACCCCATTCCCTGCTCAACCAGGGACCAAATGCCCCATCCCGCTCTGGGGAGCATCATCCGGACTATGGATGTGCAGGAGAGGGTGTTGAGAAGAGCTGGAAAGTGGGGTGCTCATGCAGGCATGCAGCAAAACTGGTCAGAAATGGGGTCCTACAGCTTCAAACTGGTCAAAATAAGGTCCTACAGCAGCAAAGCTGGCCAAAATAGGGTCCTACAGCAGCAAAGCTGGCCAAAGTAGGGTCCTACAGCAGAATAGGGTCCTACAGCAGCAAACTGTTCAGAAATGGAGTCTTACAGCAGCAAAGCTGGCAAAAGTAGGGTCCTATAGCAGCGAAACTGGTCAGAAATAGGGCCCTACAGCCGCAAACTGTTCAGAAATGGGGTCCTCCAGCAGCAAAGCTGGCCAAAATAGGGTTCTGTAGCAGCAAACCGGTCAGAAATGGGGTCCTACAGCAGCAAACTGGTCAGAAATGGGGTCCTACAGCAGTTCTGGGGCTGTGGCTCATGCTTGGAGAAGAAGATGCTCCGGGGTACCCTGGCGCACCCTCCTCCAGGCCGATAGCACCGCGTGTGCCCAGGCGCCGGGTCAGCATCTCGGTCAAGAGCATTGTATCATCCCCGGGACAGCACAAACAGCCTCCATCCCCCGGCAGGAACACAGAGGCTGATGCATCTTGGCAGGAGCAGCTGCATCTCCACCCATCGTCCCTCCGGCCTGCGGGAAAACCGGCCCCATAGCCCCGGCAGAGCCCTGTGGAGCAACGCAGTGTCGCAACGGCGCGGGTGGAAACGGTGCCCGGGGAGGCTGCGGAGCAGGAAACCACGATAAGGAACCTCTGAGGCCGATTGTGGCCATGGAAAGCGAGTGATGCTATGGGGGTCCCTCACCTGGCCCCTGAGTTTGAGTCATCTTCCGTGTCTTTGCATGGGGAGGATGCAGGGTAAGGGTTGAGATGCTGAGGGTCTGTAAGAGTGGAGTGAGCTGGCATGATTCCTCCCATCCCAAGCACTGGGATGGACCAAGAATCCCCAAGGAAAGGCTTAAATTTAGGGGCTGGGATGAGCTAGGCAAGTCCCAGCTCAACAAGGACACCTGAGCATGAGCCTTGGGCTGCTTCATCCTCAAACTCCATCTGATCCATGGGGAAGGGGCTTCACGCTGCTTCCCCAGCCTGGCGATGCCACGGATCCAGCCTGCTGCTGTTACCCCTCCAATGAGTGCTCATAATTAAGTCTAATCCAGTGGAATTCCATCCCACAGCCACTGCTGTTGCATCTGGAGGCTGCTGCGGTCTGTTCATAGCCAGGCTTCAATTCCAAGCAACCACAGGAGTTTTTCCATCCTCTTTTGATTAAAGTGTAGTTCCTGCCCCAGAGCCCTCCACCAAACAGGGGCAGGTCCAGGGACCTTGGCCATGGTGTCCCCAGGGGTTCCCAAGCATCCCTGATCTGGTAAAATCCATGAAGAACCCCAGGTATGGCGGCACCATTGGCAAGGGACAGGGCATAGCTCCTGGTGGCAATGCCAGCAGGGTGGTGGCACAGTGATAGGGACTTTCCTCCTGCTGGCAACTGATTCCCCTTCACAGGAAACAGCCCCAGGATGGGAATTGGCAGCAGATCTGCCCCATGGGCACCTGAGCCAAAGGGTGCAGGACCAAACCAGGCTCTTACACGCAGCTCCAGTACCAGGGCTTTGCTCAGCCTCCATGGCCGAGTGATGGTCCCCAAGGGTGACGGAGCCCCTGGGTGCCCCCATCACCCATCCCTGGGGAGCACCCAGCTGCAGAGAGGACCCCAATGGGTGGGATAGACCCCTCCAGCTCTCACGTCCCATCTGCTGTCCCCATGTCCCCAAACCCTCCCTGGGTCCCGCATCCCTCCTCATGGCCCTGCAGCAGCAGCAGCTTGGCCACATCTGGGGCTGATTTTCCATGCAAAGCCACATTGGCCTCTGGGATGCCAAAGCCGCTCCGGGAAAGCCTGCGGGAGCGATGGAAACAGCCCGAGGGCTGGCTCAGGATGTGGTGGCTTGACCAGGAGGAAAGTGGAGCTGGAGAGGGGCAGAGGCAGGAGAAACCTCCCCCATCGCTCACCCAGAGCCCGTCAAGGCCAGCCTGGCTGTGGCCCTGGGGATGGGATTACGCGGAGCTGGAAGCATGTCCCGCGGGATGCAGGCGCTCCATGAGCTCACCCCCACGTGCCTCCGACAAGGAAGGAAAAGAGGAAACTTGTCTGTTTCTATTTTCTCTTCAAGAGTAACCTTTCCCCAAGCTTTTCCTGAGGACCCACAGCACCACTGATCCATGCATCTCAACCCACGGGGATGGACACCAGGACATTGCTCCCACCCGTGTTGGAGCTGCTCCCCAAACCCACCCCTGCCCCAGCCCAGGGGCACAGCCACCCCCTGAAGCCACCCTAAGCAGTGGATGGAGTAGTCACCTTGCACCTATGGGTGCTGCACCCCTGCCACCTAGCACCCATTGCACATCCTGGGTGCATGGAGCTGGTGTTGGGAAATGAGGGCAGGGGAAGTGGGGTTTGGGGTAATGAACACAGCCAAACCGTTTGTGGTTTCCACATCCCACCCCCATGGTGATGTCCCCAAACGCGTGACACAAGGAGGGCTGGATCCTCATATGCCAGAGCCATTGGAAGATGCAGGAAGGGGAACATCAATTGAAAAGAAGGGGAGAGCAGCACAGTGCTGGCATGGAGCCCACCTCCATTCCCAGGGATGCCCAAATCCCCCCTGGCTGCCACAGGGACCTGGGCAGGACTGGGAGCAGGGACCTCTCAGTTACCCCAAGCTGCTGGAAAGGCTGGGTCAGGTCAGGATCATCAGCACCGGGATCACCTCCAGGAGATGGATTCAAGAAGAGATAAAGCTCAACCCCTACCAGCTGCTGGCTCCTCTTTACACAGCGCCCAGCACAGGAAGTGAGCAGGACCCGAGCTGCTATTGCAATAGAAGACGGATTGGGATTGGGATAAGAGCCAAACAAGCTTCCTTCATCCCACCAAAACCTTTCTGCTAAGCCAGGGAGGGAAATTCATCCTCGCTGGTATCAGGACCAATGCTTGGAATCTGGTTTCTATCAGCTCTCGGGGCTCGTCCTGCGCAGGCAGCCGAGCAGGATGCAGCCGAGCATCAGCCCAGCATCAGCCAAGTGGTTTTCCCCTTGGAAAGGGAAAAGCGGATCCGGGTTTGCTGCAGAGCTGAGCAGGGGGATGAACTCAGTGGGCTGGACGACAGGGCTGCTGGAGGAGCAGCTCACCCCACACGTCCCCAGGGTGCTGCTCTTGGGATGCATTCTGCCGACCTCCACACATTCCAGCCGGGATGGGTGCTGAGTCACACGATGATGGAGAGACAAGGGACTGAGGGACCATCCCATTGCCTGACCCACCATGTGAGGAGAGACTCATCAGAACCTCTCCAGGAAGGAAAAGCACCCGGAGCCCTCATTTCTCTGGCATCTTCATTGATGGGACACCCTCATTAATGGGACACCCTCATCTCCAAGGCACCCTTAATGGGGCACTCCCGTCTCTCGTGCACCCTCATCTCCAGGGCATCTTTGATCTATGGCACCCCCAGCAATTGGGGACCCACATTAATAGGGCACCATCATTAATGGGGCACCTTGATTAATGGGGCAGCCACATTGAGACCCGTAGTCCCTGCAGCAGTGCCCTTATCTTAAAGGGACCTGGAATGGGGCACCCTCATCTCTTGAGCACCCTCATCTTCAGGGCATCCCTACTCCCATGGTACCCTTAGTAATGGAGCACTCACAGTGATAGGGCAAACTCACCTCTGGGGCACCCTCACTTCAAGGCACCCTCATTTCAGGGGCTGCAGCATCTCTGGGGCACCCTTATGAATCAGGCACCCATATTAATAGGACCAGCTTATCTCTCAAGCACCAGTATTAACTGGGCCATCCTCATTATGTGACTCCCTCCCCTCCAGTACACCCATCCCTTCCAGAACATTCCCCCCAACTCCCCCTATGCCCTGTTTTGGCATCACCACATGGGCGCTGCATCCCTATGGAGCACCCACCGGCATCAGGGCCAGAAACCTGCTGTGTTTGGGGAAAAAAGAGGAATATTTGAGTTTCCTTCCTCCATAGGAATGGGATGGAGGCTCCAGAGCCCTGTGGAGCCGCCGCTTCACTTCCCTCCCTGAGCATTCAGGGCAGGGTTTGGTTTAGCTGATACAGATGCTATCTGGGGCACTTTGTATCCCGGTTTCCTCCCGGCAACGGGGCGGGATGAGTCAGAAATCCAAAATAAAGGCAAATAGACTTAAAAATAAAGGGAAGCAAAGGCGAAACTGCCCCCCCACCCCCACCCCTTGTAAATAGTGACGGTGCAGCTTGTGCCAGAGCTGCTGGATGGAGCTGCGGAGCTGCAGCCAGGGATGGGTGCTATTCCAGGCCAGATCCTGCAGGACTTTCGGGGTGCTGGCACCACCAGCTCAAGGCCAGGTTCTGCTGGGACTGCATTCCCTGCTCCATGCCTCTGCAGTGGGTGCATTAAGCATCGAGCACCGCTCCTGAGACGGAACAACCCCATGCTGGCCTTCAGCGGGATCTTGGCAGGGTGATGGGCTTACTCAGGCTGGAAAAGAGCAGCCTCTTTCCAGGAGGAATTTAACCCCTCCAGCCCCCTCCAGCCCTCCTCACCGTGCCCATCCCTTATGGAGATGCTGCCAGCATCCCTATCCCCTGTGGAGCAATGCAACCGGTGGCCCTCCATGCCCCCAGAGCGGTGGGGTGAGGGGGTGGCCCAATGCAGGCAGCTCGCAGTGACCGCCATGGGTTGGCCCACCGCTGCTTCTGCTTCTCACCATGACCACAGCTCCCAGCATCCCGAACCGGGCTGTGCCAAACCTGACCCCAAAGCAGCACCGGGGCCGCTGGTGCCTCCTCCATGGCTGGGGCCGGGGCCAGCTCGCGGTTAATGAACGTTATCAAGCTCTGGGGTGAGCGTGGTGCCGGCCCCGTGGGTTGTGTGAAGCTGTTTACAGCCCCCAACCCCCCCCCCCCAACGGCCTTTGGTGACCGGGTTTGGCAGGAGCTTGGGCTTACTCAGGCTGGAAAGGAGCCGGCTCTTCCCGGGAGCTGAGCTTTAACCCCTCCAGCACCCCAGGCTCCAGCTCAAACGCATCTTCCCAAGCCCCCTTTCTCTTGTGTGGGGTCCAACGTGGGTGCTGGTGGGTGCTGAGCCCCAGCTGAGCACCCCAGGAGGTCGCCCAGGACCTTAACTCCCGTTGCAGCTCTTCCGCATGCCGGGGCTGGGTGTATCCTGGTCCTCCCCAAGCAACAAGATGCTGCTTGAATGTGAAAACAAAAGGGGAAAGTTGTAAATAACCAAAGCACATAGCCCCAAACTCCATGAGGGGGGATAGGGATGGTGACGGCGATGGTGATGGTGATAGTGATGGTGATGGTGAGAATGGGACCCTGGGGAGTGCCCCTTTGGGGGCTGAGCCACCGTAGAGCAGGGCCTTCCCCTTAATGCTCCTGGGAAGGCAGAATCTGGCTGCTCTGGTGTTTGGCTTCATGGAAATTGGAGCTGATGTTCTCTGAGAGAGATTCCAGCCCTCACTGGCAAGGAGAAGAGCTTCCTCCATTGACATCCCTATCTGCCAGCAGCTGAGGTGGCTCAGAGATGCTCTGCTCCCTCTTATCCCATATAGGACTCCTTCCCATCTCCAGCCCTTGCTGAGGAGGGACCCATAGGGATGCATTAATACCAAACCCACCAGTGAATCACCTGGCCTTGCCATCCCTTTGCCATGTCCATTGGTGGCACAGCCAGCAGACACCTCCCAAAGGCACCAGCTCTCAGCTGGATTCATGCAGAAGATGCTGCCTGGAGCTTGCAGGTAGGAAGAGACCAGAGAGCCAAAGAGGTGTGGATGTTCCTCTCCAAAAGCTTCTACAGCAATTTTAGGAGCTGGTCTATCTCTTTTTTGCTGGCCAACAAATGGTCTTGGAGAGCCGCATGTCACCCAGGCCACACGTCCCTCCTGGTGTCCAGCAGAACTGGGTTGAATAGGATGCAGAAGGGGGTTGAACGGGATGGGCAAGAAAATGGTTTCCCCACCCTGAGCAGCTTCCCACAGGAGCCAAACAGCAGGGAAGGGCAAACGTTTTCCATTCAAGTATTTAGTGATGGAAATGGATTTCCTGGCAGGAAACTGCTGTCTGTTGGGGGAAACCCTCCTGTTTGTGTCCCAGTAAGTCCTGACTGTGTTGGTCTGGAAGTGGTGATGGGGACTTGGGGCACTGGGACCCCCATCCCATGACTGCCATGGGCTCGGGGACCACGGGCAAGTGTGGGAGATGCCACCTGAAGGCAGGAGTGAGCGGGAGGTGGGGTTTTGCTTCAAGAACCTCATGACCCTGCTCCAGTTCTCCCTTTTCAACCTCCTTTCACCTAGTTCCCACCCCAGGGTAGGAAGAACCCAAGACAGCATTGAGGACACATCCGGTGACGTGAGGAGGAACCCACCGCCCGCAGTGCCTGGGGAACCTCCTGCCATGGCTTTCACACCCAACACAACGCCTCTGCCTCAGCCCCTCGCTGCTGCTGCCCTTTCACAACTTCCCCCGGAGGTTTTCCATCAAGCAACGCAGGAGGAGCCCGTGCCCAGCAGCATGCCCTGTGCCCATCACCGCCACCTCAGGTCAGGGACAGGTTTGGGTGGAAGGGGCCTTAAAGCTCCTCCAGCTCCAACCCCTGCCACGGGCAGGGACACCTTCCACTGGAGCAGTTGCTCCAAGCCCTTTGTCCAACCTGGCCTTGAGCACTGCCAGGGATGGGGCAGCCACAGCTTCTCTGGGCACCCTGTGCCAGTGCCTCAGCACCCTCACAGGGAACAGCTTCTGCCTTAGATCCAACCTGAACTTCCCCTGTTTCAGTCTGAACCCATCACCCCATGTCCTATCACTGCAGTCCCTGATGAAGAGTCCCTCTCCAGCATCCCTGTAGCCCCCTTCAGGCACTGGCAGCTGCGCTGAGGTCTCCACGCAGCCTTCTCTTCTCCAGGCTGAACAGCCCCAATGCTCTCAGCCTGGATCCACGCAGGAGGTGCTCCAGCCCCCGAGCATCCTCAATGGCCTCCTCTGGACTTGCTCCAACAGCTCCATGTCCTTATGCTGGGGATCCCAGTGCTGCGAGTGGGGTCTCCCCAGAGCAGATCAATCCCAGCACCCACGAGACCTCCCTGGGCACTGACTCATCACGCAGAAGGAAATTGCTGCCTTTTTTGGCTGCAGGCTCTACGTCTGCCCCAGCTCAGCATCATGTGCTGCCATCACCCCATGGCCCCTCCCTGACTGCTTTCAGCACATCCCTGCACAGACGAGGGTGAACATCCCTGGGAACACCATGGATTGAGCCACTTGAGCCTGTCTGCTTCCCTCTTCCTCTTCCCCATCATGGCCCCAGGTTCCATATCTAAAGGCAGATCTCAGCACCATTGACAGTGATGGGTTTGGTCCCCAACCAGCTCCATCCAGGCAAGAAACGCCCCTCCTTTTCCTCCAGGGCTCCTGGGCTTTGCCAAGATCCCTTTGCTGCTGTGCCAAGCCCCACTTGGGTCCCCCAGCCTCCAAGCACGAGGGATTTGGTGGCTGAGCTCTGCTCACTCCTGGATTTGTGGGGTTTTAGGGATGAAGAGAAGATCCAAGGGCCAGATCCTGCTGCTAAAGAGGGTGCTGCTCTGGTAGGGCACTGCGGGTTGGGTTAGGTTCACTCATGGTTTGAGCAGTGAGGATGAGGAGGGAAGGGATGGGAAGCAGAATGGAGGGGCAGCGCCAGGGCAATGGAGACTCCAGCTCTTCCCATGGGGGAATTCATCCCAAATGCCCAAGGTGGAGCAGGATAAACCCCATTCCAAGCTCTCCTTGGGGTCCCCAGGCTGCTCAGGCTTCCCCGCTCTACACAGCAGGGATGAATTCCCCACCCTGGATAGGGACACATCCACAGGCAGGGATGACTTTGGAGGTCCCTGCTCACCTCCCTGCCCTCTCCCATCCCCAGCCACATCTCCTGGCACCCTCCGGCTGCTCCAGGGATGTCCCAACCCACACAGGCTGCAACCTGCTCTTTGTCTGCTCCCATCACCTCTGTTTAAACCCAGGTGCTCCCGGGGCCCTTCCAGCTCCACCGCCTCCGGAATTCCCCTGGGATGTGGCCGGGCTCTGCTGCCGGGATGAGACATGGGGGGAGCAGAGCACATCCAGGGGTGGCCATGGGGACCACCAGCAGAAAGAACTGAGCTTTGCAGGGTTGTTTTGTGGCCATTCACCACCACCTACAAGAAACCTGGAGAGGGGCTTTGGATAAGGGATGTGGGGACAGAACAAGGGGAATGGCTTTAAGCTGCCGGAGGGGAGACTGAGATGAGCTCTTAGGCAGAAGCTCTTCCCTTCCAGCACAAACCATTCCATGATTCCATGAGATGTGCCGTCACAGCGCTCCTGCCCTGCCTGTGGATGGGATGACAGCTCAAGGCTCTCCAGCAGTGGGAGAAGGGCAGCAGGTTAAATGCCAAGGAGGAAGCTTCTGGAGTGCTGCTTTTGGAAATCCTTCATGGATGTCACTGCAGGGCTCAGAAAGCCCCAGAGATTTCTTCCTGTTCCTCTGAAGAGATGGGATTCAGTGGTCCTGAAACCAGGATAAACCAGAACAAGGACCAGGATGTGTCATGGAGCTGCTGGCACCAGGCGGGGGGTGGGACCCTGACGGGTGCCTCACTTGGGGCAGCTCCCTGGAAATTCCCAGGGAAGGAAGGGGTTTGGTGGCAGCACAAGCTGGGACCTCTGGGAATGGTGAAGGGTGAGATGCGGCCCCCAGAGCAAAGGGATCCAGCGGCAGCCTTGGGTATGTCCCCTTGCAGTGACCATGCCAGGATGTGACCCAGGTCCATCAGCCACAGGAGCATCCCCCAGGCACCCACTTATTCAGCGGAGAGGGGTCTAAAACCACAGGCAAGGATGGGATGCACCGTGCCAGGGTGCCCATGGACCAAGGGGGATATAGGCAGGCAGGATGACAGCAGGGACATCACAGAGCATCCCTCCATCTCTTCCCCTGGGTCACCCCAAAACAGCAGCTGAGATAGATGGGACATCAGCTTGGCACATTCAGTACTAGCGAGACTCTGTGGTGGGCTTGTGGATTTGGGCATCACCAGGAGGGACATCCCAACCCTGGTGCTGTGCTGTGCTATTCCATCCCATAACATGCCATAACGTGCCATAACATGCCATTCCTCCAGCCCAGGGAGACTGATCCAATGCTCTCCAGCCCCAAGGGGTTAACCCATCCCCAGCAGTAGGTGGCAGGTCCGGCGCACCGCGGTGACGTGGGGTGGTTTGTGCCCTTGGCCGGCTCCCAGCACCCGGAGCCACAAGCACTCAGCATCACCACGGGGAGCCACGTGTCCCCTGTGCTGCCAGGGACCCCCAGAGCTGCACTATGGCCCTGGGGTAGGAGCTGGTCCTGCATCCCCAGTGCAGGGATGGATGGATGGAGGGAGGGAGGGATAGATGGATGGATGGATGGATGGAGAAAGGCATTCAGCTGTGTGTGTGTGTCCCCAAAGCACCAAAGGGAGTGCAGGATGGGGCCATCCCAGAACAGCTGTATTTTGGGATCCACTCACTGATTTAGCACAGTTTGATGCTGGGGGTGGCTAAGCCCGAAATGGCTTCAGCATCACTCCAGGGCTGGAGGGGTGGGAAAAGGCTCCAAGCCCCTTCCTGGCTCTTCCCGAGGGTTGGTGGCCCTTGAGAACATCCAGAGCCTGAAGACGGGTGAGGGGACACCCGGGGATGGGGGCACAGGGATGTGGCGCCTCTGCCTGGGAATCGAGTGGGGAATACACTCAACTGGGGTTATGTGCAGTATCCCTGCAGCCATTCCCAGCGTACCCAGTGCAGTGACTGGGAGGAGCTGGGAATGGGTGGGCTGAGCCCCCTGTCCCTGCGCAACGATGCCCATGGGCCTGGGTGCTGCCGGGGGTGGGATCCAGCACTCCCACCCCCGCGGGGCCCATAAAGAGCCGGGAAGGAGCCGGATTCCTGGAGCCTGACGCAGCCCCAGCGCCGCGGCCACGCCTGGAGAGGCAACGGGATGCGGATGGGGAAACTGAGGCACGGCCGAGCCCGTGTGATGGGTGCCGGGGCCCCCTTGGGACGCGGATTGGGTGCTGCGGGCCCCCTCGGGGTGCGCAGTTTGGGGCTCACTTGTGTTAATGGGGGTCACAGGGGCTTTGCTTCCTCCTCGCAGCTCCTTTAAGGTCCCCCCAGCGCTGGGGACTGTCACCAGGAAGGATCCAGGCATCCGGAGTGCCACCTGAGCTGAGGATGCCGCGGCACCCCGGCTCCCTGCCCCATGGCTCCGCATGGGGTGCTGTAGGAGCACTGCACACCGTGGTGCTGGGATGGTACTGGGTGAACTGGGAAGCAGCACCCTCCAGCGGCCCAGCACCCGAAATGGATGCCAAATGCCATTTAAATCCCAGAGCGGGATGAGGATCTCCGGGTCCCCAAACCTCCCCTCCCCAAGGCAGGATGTCCACTCCCTAAGGAGAAGGAAACAGGAGGACCATGTCAGGATACCCCCCAGTTCCCTTCCCCAGCAGTTTATCCACCGGGGGTTGCTGAACTACTGGGGGGCTGTAACCCCAAACCTCCCATTGAGTCCCATGGGACACACACAGAGCAGCAGCCACTTGTGTGTGTCCGCTCCTACAAGTGTCACCCAAAGGTCCCCAGCGCCAGGGACCACGCTGGGGTCAGCGGCGGCAGCAGGACCTGGGGCGGCACAGGGCACATCTGGGACCATGCACATCTGGGGCCTTATATATGGGGGGGAGCTGCGCACCGGCGGACAGAGGCGATGAGGGGACCTACTGTCCCCTGTTGGCCGCAGGTGGGCACTGCACCCTGCTCGTACGTGCGATGGGGAAACTGAGGTACGACTCCAACCCCTGCACACCCCTCCCGGTTCCTGGGGGACATTTCCAGCCCCCCCCCCCCTTATCCTCTCGGTTCTTCTCGTACCTGGACACCGATGGTCGCCAAACACCTCCAAAGGTGCAGGATGATGGGGTCCCTCCGAGGTGGAGCCTGTTTGCTTGGGAAGAACATGGAGACATGGGTCAGCCCGTGTGTGGCGGCCTGTGGGGGCCGGGGGGGCACAGACAGGACCCTGCATCCCCCTTGGGGACACGGTGGTCACAGTCCAGCTGCACCATCACCCCCCCCCCCAAGCAGCCAAAGGACCAACGCAGAGGAGCCAAAAGGCTCCAAATGAACCCAAAAGCCCAGAGCACTGTGCTGGGGGAGGACAGACCCATGGATGTGACCCCAGGCCAGTGGCAACGACCTCATGTCCCCCAAGGGGGACAGACCAGAGAGGTCCCTGAGGCTCATGGGGGTGTTGAGGGATGGACCCTGCAGAGGGATGGAGAAGGGCAGGACACCCATGGCTGGGAGCGACCACCCATGGCAGGGGGTTGGAGCTGCATCATCTTAAGGTCCCTTCAACCCAACCCAGTCTGGAGTTCCATGGTCAACCACCTGGAATGATCCCACCGGCAGCACCCAGGTTTTGGGATGAGCCTGGGGTTACCACCAGGCAAGGGCACAGAGCTCTATGGGACAGGGTTGGGTGCTATGGGACAGGGTTGGGTGTTATGGGACAGGGTTGGGTGCTATGGGACAGGATTGGGTGTTATGGGACAGGGTTGGGTGCTATGGGACAGGGTTGGGTGTTATGGGACAGGGTTGGGTGCTATGGGACAGAGTTGGGTGCTATGGGACAGGGTTGGGTGTTATGGGACAGGGTTGGGTGCTGCCACCCAGAACGTCACCAAGGCTCATCCCCAGGATGGGGGGCGCAGACTGGCTCTGGTGTGGGGGGGGCACCCTGCCTGATGCCTCCCTGTTGGGTGCTCCTGAAGCTGCAGCCCCGCGGCCGGGCAGGGGGGCCATGGGGAGTGGGGTGGCGGTGGCTGCACCACCCCCCCCCCCGGTTGTGCCCCCCCCCTTTATCCCCGCCCTGTGCCTGGAGGCAGATGCCGTGGGGCAAAGAGCACTCGGGTGCGGTGCCGACGTCAGTCCCGGGCCACCCTCCGGGGCGCGCTTCCCACTGCTGATCCCTGAGGCACCGGGACTGGGGTGAGCGCGGGGACCCCGAGACTGGGACCGCACCGAGGGGCATGGGGGGGACGACTCCGGGTGCTGCGTGAGCCCCATGGGGCCGGGAATGGGGCCATGGGGGGGGGGCTGGGGTGATGCCACCGTCCTGAGGGGGGGTGCAGGTGGCTGGGGACACTCCCGGGGTGACGCGGGGGCCATGCCCAGCTCAGGACCCCGCGGCGGGATCGAGCCGCCCTCGCTGCCCCCCACGGGATGGAAGACCCCTTTGGCGGCTGGAGCAGCCCCGCGATGCGGTGAGTACCCAGAGGGTGGCGGTACCCCCACCTTGGGGGCCCCCCCCCGGGGGCTGTAGGGCAGAGGGGACCGCACTGTGGGGCACAAAGTTCCATCGATCCATCCAGGAGGGACCACGAGGAGAGCTCCCCCCTCCGCCGCTCCAACAGCTTCGCCCGCCCCACCGGGAAGAGCATCTACAGTGAGTGCGGGCAGCACCCCAACCCCCCCCCCCCCCCGGGGTGTCCCCATCGCTCACCCCACACCTCCCTCCAGACCAGCGCAAGGACTATGGGCAGACCCTGCTTAAGCCCCAGAGCGATTTCCAGCACCACGTCGAGGTGGGAGCCCCCAAACTCCCCCTCAAACCGCGCCTGGGGTGGTGGTGGGTGCCCCCCGCTGACAACCACTGCCGTGTGTGTCCCCCCCACTTCAGCACCTGCTGACGATGCGGTTGGACGGGGACCTGCGCAGCGCCGGGGACTGCGTTGCGCGGCTGCGGGCGCTGGAGGCGCAGGGCCGGGTCTGGGGGCAGGATCTCATCCTGCAGGTCAAGGACCAGCAGCTGGTGCTGAGGGATGTGGAGAGCAAGGTACCCCCTGCACCGGGCACCCCCGCAGATGGGACCCCCCCATGGCCAGGGCACCCAGCCTGGCCACAGCCCCCACCTGCACCCAGCACCCACATGAATCCAGTTGGCCCCCAGCAGCTCTGACATCCCCATAACCCGAGCACCCCCCCAATGGCCCTTTGCACCCCCTTGGCCCCAGCACCCACTGCAGCCATCGCACTCCATTAACCCTGGCACCCCCTGTACCCCCCACCCAGCACCCACCTTGTGTGGGCATTGACACCCGCCCTGACCCATTCTCCCCCCCTAAATCCGATGCTCCCGCAGCTCTGGCATCCGCATAATTCTGGTACCCCCATATTTGCCCCCCAACATCCCTGACACCATATTCAATCCTTGCATCCCATAACCTTGCCCCCCCTTCCCCTCTCATCCCTCCAACACACCCCCACCCCAGCACCCCCCAACACTCAGCACCCCAAAAGCCTCCTATCCCCCAGTTATGCCCCCCCTAACCCTGCCACCCCCATTGTCCCGCATTGCACCCCTACAGCCCCTGCACCCCCTTGGCCCCAATGGCCATTCTGGGGGGCTGAGCACCCCGTTCCCCCCGGCAGGAGGAGCTGGATGTCTATGCACTGGACAGCGTTCAGGGATGCTCGGCCACGCTGGACATCGGCAGCTACAGCTCCGTGCTGGCCATCACCGTGCAGGAGCAGAGCCCCCCCGGCACCAGCGTCCTCCTCTTCCAGTGCGACCGAACGGGGGTGAGCCCTGGGACCCCCCCATGGGGCAGGGGTGAAGGGGGGGCAGCCCCGGGGTGTGTTGGGGTTGATGGTGCCGGGTCCGTGCCAGGCAGAGGCATTGAAGAGCAGCCTGGAGAAGCTGGTGGAGCAGTGGAAGGAGGAGCAAAGGAGCCACTACCGGCACAGGTAAGGGGGGCACGGGGGTGTTCACCCCCTCCCTGTGCCCCCAAAGCTGACCCCTACATGGAGGTCTCCATGGGGAGGGGGAGACAAACCCGAAGGGTGCTGACCCCCTCCTGCCTCTTGACCCCCCCATCACCCTCTGGGGGGTGGACCCCCTCTTTTGCCTTGGTACCCCAGCTCCTGGCTCATCACCCAGCTCCACATCCAGCCCCCATGGACTCAGCCCCCTTTCCCCCCATCCACATGGGCACAGCCCCGCCTGTGACCTCCATGCCCCCTCACACCCCTGTATCCTATCCATGGGCTCCATCTACCCTCATCCCCATCACACAGCCCCCCCTGTAGCCCCCATACCCCATCTCACGGACAGTGCCCCGCCTGAGACCCTCATATCCCATCCCATGGACACAGTCCCCCCCATGACCCCATACCCTCTCCCCCACCCCTTATCCCATCCCTGGGCTCCATCTCCCCTCAACCCCCCCTCAGCTCCCCCTTTCCCATCCCTCCTTGCCCAGGAGCAGCCGAACCCCCCCGTACGCGCAGGTTCCCCCCCTGGCCCCAGAGCGATGGGCAGAGCCCCCCGAGCCTGATGCCCTCATGTCCCACCAGCACCGGCTGGACCACGGTGAGACTGGGGGGGGGGGGGGTCTGCAGTGCCTCAGTTTCCCCATGGGGGGAAGGGGGTGATGGGGGGCAGAGCTGGGACCCTCTGCTCTCACCCAGGGCTGATGGACGCCCAGAACACCCCATGGACCAACCCCTCAAGCCAGGTCATGTCCGAGGTGGAGCGGGATGTTGTAAGTCCCATCTCCCACCTCCACACCCCCTCCAATGGGGACACCCCAGTGTTTCCCTACAGCACCCACCGGGTCCCATCCTGCTCCCATAGGAGGTTCTCAACCATGTGCTGAGTGACCTGGAACTCTTTGTGAACCGGGTGAGGGCAGCCCTGGGCATGTCCAGCACCACCGACCTGAAAAAGAAGAAGAAGAAGAAGCAGAAGAACAAAGGTGATGAGGGAGGGCTGGGGGGGGGGGGGGTGGGGCGGCCTGGGGGGATTCACCGTGGTGCCAGCCCCCCCTTTCTTTCTCCTCCAGCCCTGCCCCCTATGAGTGACTACAAGGACTTCTTCCAGAAGGTGAAATACGCCCTTAACCTCTTGGTAGGTCCCATAGGGTTGGATGGGACCCCCATGGCTTGTGGGCATCCCTTGTGTGTCCTTAGTGGGGGTTCTATGGGGCTGGAGCTCTATGGGGACACCCTCACCTTCTCCATGCAGGGACGGACCCATAAGCACGTTCAGGTCCCGGACCCCCAGGAGCTGCTCAGACTCCTCTTCATCTCCCTCTCCTTTGTGAGTGCCCCCAAAGCGGGACCCAACCTCCTCCCAGGGGTGCGCAGGGTGGGGATTGGTGTCCCCCCCCCATCCTGGGGGTACTGCTCCAGCCCCATCCCCGCAGGTCCTCGCCCATTGCCCCAACCCCAGCTTGGCCCCGTCGGTGGAGGCACCGCTGCTGGTGCCCGAAGCGATGGAGCTGCTGGAGAGGAGCCTGGACCAGGACAACTTCCG
This sequence comes from Myiopsitta monachus, assembly GCA_017639245.1. Lineage (NCBI taxonomy): Eukaryota > Metazoa > Chordata > Aves > Psittaciformes > Psittacidae > Myiopsitta > Myiopsitta monachus. The sequence goes on along the minus strand of CM029936.1, from coordinate 5,233,373 downwards.
CACATGGAAGAGCCTCGGCACGGCCTGGAACAGGACAAGGTGGGGTCCAGCCCCACCAGCACCGAGGTCTGGAGGGGTTCAGCCTTGGTTTGGGGGTCACGACACCCACTTGGCTCCCCCCTGTGCCCTCTGCAGAGCAGAGTACCCTGACAGTGAGCTGGTGCCCCGCTACATCCCCGTCTTCTCGGATGGGTGGTTGCCCCCCCCGCTGGAGGAGGTACAGCGTGGAGGGGACCAGGACACCCCATCACTCGCCTCAGTGCCCCCATCTCACCCTCCACACTCGCCCTTCTCCCTGCTCAACACACAGTCACCGGGCATCGGCCGCAGGGACAATCCTGGCCAAGCGTAAGTGGTCCTGAAGGTGCTGAGGGCATCATCCAACCCCTGGATGGATGCTCATGGTCACCCCCCATCCATCTGCAGGGCCCCCTCCCATGGACAGGGGCTGGTGCGAGTCCTGTATGAGTTCCAGAGCAGGAATCCGCAGGAGCTGAGCGTCAGGATGGGGGACACGCTGCAGGTAGGAACCAAGGGGGGGTCCCACCATGGGTGCTGCTGGGGAGGGTGGAGTGGGGACCCCCACCCTGCATGGTGGGTGCTGGAAGGGTCGCTCACCGTCACCATGCACCCCAGGTCCTGGACCAGCAGAAGAGGTGGTGGCTGGTGCAGGACGGCCGGGGGGACAAGGGCTTCGTCCCCAGCAACATCCTGGAGCCCCTTTGGGGGGGGCACAGTCAGGTGGGTGCCCCCCGTTCCCCTCCCAGTGCCAGGAGGGGGCGCAGGGGCCTCACCCCGTGTCCCCCGCTCCAGACCAGCCCCCCCAGCCTGCACCCCGACTCCCCCCCCGCCGAGGTGACGGCCTGGCTGCAGGACAAGGGCTTCTCCCGGATGTAGGTGGAGCCTTGACCCCCCCCAACCAACACGCAACAACCAGCCTGGGGGCGCCATTGTGGGGGGGTCAAGCTCTGCTCACCCCTTCACTGCGCATCCCCCATCCCTCTGTCCATCCGTCCCTCCATCCCTCTCTCCTATTCATCCATCCTTTCATACCTCCGTCCATCTATTCCTTGCTTCCTGTATCCATCCTTGCTTCTCTCCTTCCTTCCCTCCATCCCTCCTTCCCGTCATCCCTCCCTCCTTCCCTCCTTCCCTCCATCCTCCCCATCATCCCTCCTCCCCTCCATTCCTCCTTCTTTCCATCCCTCCCTCCTCCCCTTCATCCCTCCTCCACTCCTTCCCTTCATCCCTCTCTCCTCCCCTCCCTCCTTCCTTTCATCCCTCCTCCCCTTCATCCCTCCTCCCCTTCATCCCTCCTCCACTCCTTCCCTCCATCCCTCTCTCCTTCCCTCCCTCCTTCCTTTCATCCCTCCTCCTCTTCATCCCTCCTTCACTCCTTCCCTCCATCCCTCTCTCCTTCCCTCCCTCCTTCCTTTCACCCTCCTCCCCTCCCTCCCTCCATCATCCCTCCTCCCCTTCATCCCTCCTCCATTCTTTCCTCCCTCCCTCCTTCCGTCCCTCCTTCCCTCCCTCCCTCCTCCCCTTCATCCCTCCTTCCCTCCATCCCTCCCTCCATTCCTCCTCCCCTTCATCCCTCCTCCACTCCTTCCCTCCATCCTTCCCTCCTCCCCTTCATCCCTCCTTCCCTCCATCCCTCCCTCCATTCCTCCTCCCCTTCATCCCTCCTCCACTCCTTCCCTCCATCCCTCCCTCCTCCCCTTCCTCCCTCCTTCCCTCCTTTTCTCCATCCATCCCTCCCTCCTCCCCTTCATCCCTCCCTCCCTCCTTCCCTCCGTCCTTTTCTCCATCCATCCCTCCTCCATCCCTCCCTCTCCGCTGCCCCCGCAGCACGGTTCGGTGCCTGGGGGCTCTGCGGGGGCAGCAGCTGCTGCAGATGAGCGCGGCCGAGCTCCGCGCCGTGTGCCCCGAGGAGTGGCGGCGCCTCCTCTTCAAGCTGTCCTCGGCCCGAGCAGCGCTGGGGGTGAGGGACCCCCCGTAACCCCCTGCACCCCCCACAGCCCCCGGCACACACCGACCCCTTCCCCTTCCCTGCAGATGGGCCCCATGGACTGACCCCGCCATGGACCCTGAGCACCCCCAGGATGGAGGCCCCCCGGGCACTGCAGGAATGGGGGGGCTCGAGGGGGTGCCTCAGCCCCCCCACCCAGGGGTGTCCCCCCCCCAACCGAGATCCACTCTTTGGGGGATAGGTCATCCCCAATGACACAAAGCTGCTGGGAACCCCCCACTGTGCCATTGGGTTCTGGGTGACCCCCCCCAAAGGGAAGTGGAGAGTGGGGGGGGGGGCCCCCACAAAGTGTAAAGCTACTGCTATGGGAAATAAAAAGGGTGATGGCAGTGGGGTGTGCTGGGGGGCACCATGCGGGGCAGGGAGGAGGTGGGGGGGGGCCTGCAGCACTAAAGGGACACCTCTGGGTACCCATCATGGCCAACACCCACCAAACAATACCCAAAGTGGGGGCATGAGGACCCCCAGGGTCCCCGTTAAGTGCATGGGAACCCTTATAACCCCCCTGCAAGACAATGGGGATGCCCACAGCCCCCCCTCCAGGAGCAAAGGAACCCCAGAGCCCCCCTCTAAGTACATAAGGACCCCCACAGGGCCCCCCAAGTGCATGAGGCCCCTCTGCAAGACTGTGGCCCCCCACTAAGTGCATGAGGAACCCCAGAGCCAAACGGGACAGCACAGGCGTGAGCTTCTGCCTCCCCAAACCCACCCATGCCAAGAGGGGTGACAATGGCCATGGCACAGGGATGTCCCCGCTCACCCCCATGATGGGGCTACAAGCCCGGTGCCCTCCACAGCCATCCCATCCTGACACCACAGCACTTGGGGGGATCAGGGTGCCACACCTAAAGCACTTTATTGTGTTGGAGGACCTCAGCACTGCCCCCGTCCCCCGCAATGAGGGTGCTGGGAGGGGTCAGGTCAGGTGAGGACCCCCCCTCCTAGCCCCACACTGAGCCCCTACTCCTTCTTGTTGCCCCACTTGGCCATCTTGTTGTTGATGGGCATCTTCAGGAAGCGGCTGGACTTCATGTAGGCAGCCACCTTCTCCAGGGCCTACGGAGGGGGGCAAAGGCAGCATCAGGAACACATCCCAGTGAGGCCCCTCCAACCCATGGGTGCCCTGAGGGTCCTTCCCCCAGGGGGGAAAGGTGATGCCTGGGTGTCCCCCCTCACCCCAAAGCGGTCCATGAAGTCCTTGAGGTTCTTGAAGGGCTCCAGGCACTTGGGCTCGAAGATGCGGTTCTGGTCCAGCACATCGAACATGAGGAAGTCCACAAAAGTGAGCTGAGGACAACAGGGATGCAGTGAGGGCCAGCATGGGGTCGGACCCCCCCCAGCACCCACAGCCACCCCCCGGGGTCCCGGCGGTACCTTCTCGCCCACAAACCACTTTCTGTCTCCCAAGAAGTTGGAGAAGAGCTTCAGCTTCCCTGGGAGCTGCTCCAGGTAACCCAGCTTGAGCTTCTCCTGCAGGAGACAGTGGTGGAGAGGAACCCCCAGGGGACCAACGGCACCTGCCCCACACGGGGACCCTGCCATGGGGCACCCAGCGCCATGGGGACACTCACGAAGTCAGGGTTGTAGCAGATCATGACCAGGCTCATGCGGAAATCCATGACCTGGTTCTCCAGCATGTCCACACGCACAATCTCCTCATCTGTCTCACCGCCTAATGGGGGGGACATGAGTGCTGTGTGGGGGTCCCCAACCCAAACCCTACCTTGACCCCAACCCAAACCCAACTCCAAGGCCAGCCCTAAACCCAACCCCAAACCAAGTCAATCCTGCTCCAAACCCAACCCCACTCCAAGCCAAACCCAACTCCAAATTTAACCCAAGTCCAACCCAATCCAAAAGCAACCCCAGCTCCAAGCCCAGCCCCTCTCCAAGTCAATCCCAACCCAAGGCCAAGGCCAAGCCCAACCCCTCTCCAAGTCAATCCCAACCCCAGCCCAGCCCAACCCAACCCAAGTTCAAGGCCAAGCCCAACCCCTTCTCCAAGTCAATCCCAACCCAAGCCCAACCCCAGCTCCAAGCCCAGCCCCTCTCCAAGTCAATCCCAATCCAAGCCCAACCCCTCTCCAGGTCAATCCCAATCCAAGCCCAACCCCTCTCCGAGTCAATCCCAACCCAACCCAAGTCCAACCCCAGCTCCAAGTCCAACTCCTCTCCAAGTCAATCCCAATCCAAGCCCAACCCAACCCAAATCCAAGGCCAAGCCCAACCCCTCTCCAAATCAATCCCAACCCAACCCAAGTCCAAGCTCAAGCCCAACCCCTCTCCAAGTCAATCCCAACCCAAGACCAACCCCACTCCAAGCCCAACCCAACCCAAATCTAAATCCAACCTAATCCAAGCCCAACCCAACCCAAATCTAAATCCAACCTAATCCAAGCCCAACCCAACCCAAATCTAAATCCAACCTAATCCAAGCCCAACCCAACCCAAGTTCAAGGCCAACCCAATCCCTGCACTCACACATCTTGTGCTTGCGGGCAATGTAGCGCAGGATGGCGTTGCTCTGCGTCAGCTTCACTTTCCCATCGATGAAGTATGGGAGCTGGGGGGGACACTGGGGTGTGAGGCCACACCCCCCAAAGCACCCCCCAACCATCACCCCCCAGCTCCACATCACCTACATTGGGGAAGTCCAGGCCCAGTTTCTCCTTCTCATTGATCCATTGGCTTTTGTCATAGTCGGGAGCTGGAAGGACATGGAGGGGTTTGGGGGTGTTGGGCAGCCCCATGTACCCCAAAAAGCCTGAGGCTGACATGGGGCCCCCCTGGGCCCCCCTCACCTTCCCCGCAGCTGTAGAGCTTGTCCTCATAGGGGGTCTCTGTGTACTCCAGCAGCAGGCGGATGGCATGGGCCAGCTGGGGGGGGTGCAGCGACCAGTGAGACTCCCCCCAGACACCCCACCCCCCCCACGCCGGCATGGGGAAACTGAGGCACGGACGGGGGAGAGCTGCAACCCCCCAGAGCCCCCCACTAAGTGCATGAGGAGCCCCAGAGCCCTTCCTGCAAGACCATGGGGACCCCAGGGCCCCCCCCTCAAGTGCACGGGAGCCCCCCCCACAAGCAGAGGAAAACACAGAGACCCCCCCCGCAAAACCAGGGGGACCCCCAAAGCCCCCTCCAAGAGCAGGGGGGCTCCCACAATCCCCTCCAGGAGCAGAAGGAACCCAAGAGGACCCCCTCCAAGTGCATGGGGACCCCCCTTAAGACTCAGGGGACCCCTGAACCCCCCCCTCGCCAAGTGCAAGGGTCCACCATAGCCCCCCTCTAACAGCAGAAAGACCCCCAGAGCCCCCATTAAGTGCACGAGGACCCCCACAGTGCCGCTGCAGGAGCACGAGGACCTCCCCAGGAGCAAGAGGAACCCCCAAAGCCCCCTCTAAGTGCATGAAAACACCCCCCTGCCCCCCCCATGGCGCTCACCCCGCGGATGTCCCAATATCCCAACACCGCCATGGCCGCGCAATGGCTCCTCCCACGCCCCTTCCCCGCGGGAAAACGCCCCCTTCCCGCGCCCGCGTGGCCACGCCCCTTCCGCGAGGGCCGAGCCCCGGGTGGTCTTAAAGGGGCAACGCAATAGTAGGGCCCATCAGTGCTCCGTTGCTTATCGGGGGGGGGGGGGGCTGCGGCACTCATCAAGCTCCATGGGGGGTCACCCGTGTCCTGGGGAGGGGAACCTCCAGTCTGCATCAGGGTTCCTCAGTCCTGTTAGGTCACGGTCCACCCTCTTAACCCCACAAGTCTGCACTGGGTCCCCCCTTAACCCTCCCATGTCTGTATTGGGCCCCCTCTTGACTCCCCAAGTCTGTACGGGGCCTCCCTAACCCTTTCCCTAACTCCTAACTCAATCCCTAACCATATTTACCTATCTAACCTAATCCCAGCTCTTAACCTCACTCGCGGAAATGACTCCGCAGCTTTGTTCAGCTGTAAAGGAGGTATGTTGATCCAGCGCTGGGCGACACAGGGAGCCTCCTCCAAAGAACAGTGCCCCCCGGTTCTCATTTCTTGGGTCACATTTATACGCGTTGTTATCTTTTACCTTGCTTCTACCGAAAGTCAAAATGATGTGCTCTCTAACGAGGCGTTAGTATTAAACATTATCTAAGTAGCACTATGCTCTAAACAAGGCGGTAACACTCTTTAAGCCTGGCCATAGCGTTCTTATCTAAACAACATTTTGCTTTTAGGCAAACTGTCATTGTATTAAAGCGTGTACATGAATTATATTTTTATATTCTACTTCACATTTCGTTTAGTTTGTTAAGAATGTGTTTGATTCTAATGCAGTGCCTTAGTTCAAACCCTGACTGTAACCCTTCCCAAAGATGCATTGCACAGATGGAGGTTTAGGTGGCTGAACAGGGTGAATTGCCCTGCTAATGGGGCTGTGCTGGTGTCCGCTACTTGTAGGTGGTGCCCAGCAACAGCTTTCTGCCTTTGCATCTTAGACTTCTTAATTTCCCTGGACCAAGCGGTCAGTCATGGGTGATGCTGAGCACCTGCTTTGTTGCTATATCCACCAGGAACGTTAGGGAACTTCAAAGCTTCTGTTGCCTTCAGATGGAGGGACTTGGGTGCTGCTGGCGTTCAGAGAAGGGCTCTTTGAAGTGAGGAGTGACTGTGATCCTATCTGTGTGTGTGTCTTAGCATCTTTGTGGGTTGGTGTTTCCCATACAAGAGAGCACTTCTTTGTGGTTTAGCTACCCCACGATGCAAGCCGTTTGCTCTTACCGCTGCATTTCATTCTGGGGATGCTGTGGGGAGCGTGTGCTCTTAGGTTTTCCTTCTCTTGTTACAGTGTTCCCGCTTGAATTCGTCCTGGGAACACATATCCCCACCTGCAACTTGCCGCATGGCAGAGCCACCCGTTGCCCACTGTGCTCTGCCGCCTCCTGGCCAGTGCAGCAGGACCAGCATCCTGCTCTCCCCTCTGCTCCCAGCTTTCACCCTTGCACAGGGATCCCCCGGCGGTGATTTTGCTTCCGTTGCTGGTGGGATGCTTGGACTGAGGCTTGGCATTTCTGACATTATTACTGAGTTGATTGGCAGCCTGGAATTGGTCCATCTTGTCCCTTTGAAGGGCGGAAAGGGACCTCTGAAAGGCTCGGCTCAGCTCACAGAGTTGAATCTAGATCCTGTTTCAGACACTGAACACAAACAGGGTAACCCTGGAGCCCCCAGATTACCCCCTACTCGGGGCTAGGGAGCGGACACGGAGTTGTACCCTCCTCCCCTGGCACAATGGCATTTGGAAAGGGGCAGTTGGGAGCTGCCTTCGCACCATGCACCTTGTTTTGCTTCACTCTGAAGTACCATGATGAGTGCCAAGGGTGTTCTGATACCTGAGGTCCAGGGAGGTCCTTCCCTTCCGCAAATCACTGCGTGCTGCTTCTGTCCCCTGACTCTTGCCCCGTGGGTCTCCCCGCTCCAGGACACAGGGGCCAGCTCCTGCCTCTGCTGCGGGCGCAGTGCTGGCCCAGAGCTGAGCTTTGCACAGCACGGTCCCCAAACCACTCTGAGCCACCAGGAAGCCTGAGCACTGCCCCGTTCCTGGCACTCGCAGCTCTTGTGGCACAGAAGGACAGGCTGGTTCTGCATCTCCCAGTCTGGCCGGCTGTGAGGAGCTGGGCTCTGTGGTCCTGTCCCTCCACTGTTCCTCCCCAGCACCTCTAAGTACAGCTGCTTTGGGGTCTCAGCTGCTGCCTTGGTGCAGCAGAACTGGCGCCTGCTCCCCAGGGTGCTCTCGCAGTGCCCCTGTCCCTGTCCTTCCCCTGTCCCATGCTGGTCCAGGTATAACCCCTGCAGAGCATAGGGCTCCCGCTTGCTGAAAGCAAGCTCACAGAAGCTTTGCTCTATTCTGCAACACCCTCCCTGAGCCTCCTTCACTGTTCTGGAGAGGGAAGGGGAGCCCTGGCCCCCTCAGTGCTCCAGCTGAAAATGGGAGGGAGACAGCCCAGAAAGCAAGCCCTGCACCTTCCTTCCTTCCCTGGAGGTTGGTGCCCTCGCTTGTAACAGCCCTGACCTGGTACCTGCCATGGTCCACATGTCCTGAGACCACCCAGCACCATCCAGTCCAGTCCTGCGGAGGGCTCAGGCAGTGGCAGCTTCATGTCACCAGTTCCATCACCCCCTGTCATTGCCCATGTTTGCAAATAGCAGGCGCCTTCTCTTGCTCAGAGCTGTTTTCTAGAGATCAGCTCTTGTGAAGGTGTGTTTTCTGTCTCTGCTGGGTCACGCAGCCCAGCCCAGCAGCCTGGGTATGTCAGAGGACAAGGTGTGTACATACATTTTATACCTCAATGTGTTCCTGTAAGTAGTGTAAGTTATTTCGGTCTCATGATGTACATGTTTTGTTCGATGGCTGTGTTTGTTCCTTGTTCTTTTGCCTTCACAAATAAAACGTTCTGAGATGAAATGTCAAAGATTGGAAGAGGGGAAGAGCACAGCCAGGAACCGCTGATCACACCCTGGGGAAAGGCTTGCGTGAACCGATGTGTTGGGAGAGGGCGGCCTGCATCATTCCATACACGGAGGCTCCAGGCAGTCGGGGCAGATGCGGTTGCACTGGGGGGTACTTGAGGGCTGAGGTGGAGGCAGCGCAGACCCCTCCGGGCTGGCTCTTGGTGGCGGGGGGGGCACGGGGGTCCGGTCCCTCCCGTTCCGGGGGCAGCCGGTAGGTGGCAGCCCCGACCGTAGGACCGCAGCGCTCGGCGGAGCGGCCCGACCCCGGGCCGGGGGATGCTGAGCGGGGCAGGACACGGCACCGCGCGGTGCGCGCTGAGCGCCCTGCGGGGAGCGGTGCTGGCACCCCCAAGACAGGAGGCAGCCAACCTGCCCTAGGTGCTGCAGGGCAGGGAGCGGGCAGGGAGCTGAGCTGTGCCCCCTGCTCCACAGCCCCTGGAACCCCCCTGTCTCTTTGCCGGTACAGCCACCAGGTGGTTGTGCTGGTTGGACAGAGCAGCCGAGCCGTGGGCTGTGCCCGCACTGACCACCCATAGACGCGGATCCTGCTGGCACAACCCTCAGCCCCTGCATGGGGCACCCCAGGGTGAAAGCTGGGGCCCAGGCCCGGGGCTCAACACCCACCTGGTAGTGCTCATCCTGAGGATGCCGCCGGCCTGGCCCTAACAGTGTCTCTGGAGGGCTGGCAGTGCCTGGCGCAGGGTCCTGCATCACCCTCAGCCTGTGCCATGGCTCACTTGATGTGACCTGCAGCCACACCATGGTACTGCCTGGGCAAACAGGCTCTGCGGGGCAGCAAATGTGCGGGTGTCATGGGCCGAATTACTGCTGGCTGGGTAAGCGACATGAGCAGCATCCTTCTGAATCAACCATTCACTGCACCAAAGTACCTGCACCTTTCTTGCCAGCCCTTGTGTCGCCAACTCACTCCAAACTCACCACCACCTCTTTCTTGCTGCAGCAAGATGCCAAGCTTGGGCTGGCAGCACCCGGTGCCATGTTCCCCACATCCCTGAAGCTTGGCAAGCAAGGAGACAGCAGGGACACATCCTTGGGAGCCACTGCCTCTGGCAATAAGACTGTGGCAGCCTACTGTCACCCATCCTCAGACTCAAGGAGGTGTTGCCCTTGGCCCATCAGTGCTGTGGGTGCTCCATGGCAGTGGAGCATCCCATGGGCACCATCCACCAGCTTTCTGCTGCCCTGTGGCTCTGGGGACATGCCAGGGGAGGCTTCTGCTCTCCCATGCTCTTAGCATGGGTTATTGGGCCTGGGTTGTGGCACTTCCATCAGGCCCATGGGCAGGAAGGCTGTTTCTCCCGGTCAGTAGGGTGCTGGGGAGGACTGCTCAGGTCCACTGAGCTCCTGGCTTCCAACCACAAGGGGAAGGAAGAGGACAGGCTGAGCCCCAGGAAGACCCAGAGGGCTTCCAGCACATGAGGCACACATAGGGATTTAGGATGTGTCACCCACCGAGCGCTCCTCTCCCACTGCTGGCATAGCCCAAGTGCATGGACTGACTGCAGCACTTCCCCAGGGTCTGCTGTAGGTCTACAGGGAAGGCTGATGGGGGAAAGGGAATGCTTGATGCAGCCCATGCCAGAGAGCCCCATCAGGTATCCGATCAGATCCCCCCGGCTGCAGGAGGAGTTATGGGTGCTTGGGCAGAAGACCCCTCAATGCTACAGAGCCTCCCCCATCACCCCTGGGCCTGTGGCTCAGGAGTTGTCATGCCCCATTCTGCTCCAGAGACACAGTGCATGGAAAAAGCTTCCCCAGGGGCAGGTTTCTGATCCCAAGCACTGGAAGCCCAGCCAGGTCCTCAGGCTCAGGGGAGCCCTGGGCTCAGCTCCTGGCTGAACACAACCTTAAGGCTCTCTGTTTGCCCAGTGCTGGTGTTTTCCCTGGTCTTGTCTTGCCCCATGGCAGTGGCTGCTCATGGGCATAGGGATGTCCCAGTGTGCTGTGGGATGCTGTGCCTGGGAAACAAAAGGGCCTGGCAGCACCCAGCACTCGTGACTGTGCCACAGAGGAATGAAGCTGGGGCGGGTGATGAGCTGGCGTGACCCTGTGCCTCCTGGATCGTACACTGGCCTTGCCAGCCCCAGGGCCATGGCACGCATGGCAGGCCAGGGTGACACAGGGCACGCAGCCATCCTGCCCTTGCTGACCCGTGGGCCAAAGTAGAGCATCCATGTTTGCGACAGTCTGTCAGTACCTTCTCAACACGAGAGGGTTTGCTTCCAGGCACCGGTTTGAATCATAGAATCATCGAATCGACTAGGTTGGAAAAGACCCTTCCGTGATGAGGATGGGTGGCTGTGGGATGCCAGGGTCTGCCCTGCTTCCCTAGGTTTGCACCAGCCCATGTGTAGCATGGATGTAGCTGGTTTGGCAAAGTACCAGCCTGAGGCAAACAGGTCATTGGCTTGGATTGGCCTCGGGCTTCTTTGCCAGCACAGGGCTAAAACCAGCATGAACACAGCCCCTGTCCAAGACTCAGAGGGGCAAGAGCCACCAGAGGATAATTCCTCAAATGCATCCCACAATCCTGCCTTGCCCCTTGGCATGTGCCCTTGGTGAGTGCACGTCTGTGGAACGGCAGGGAATGGGCTGTCACAGCTCTGCAGTGGCAAAACCTGACCCATCCTAACACAGGGAGCAGCAATATTCCAGCACCTACCTGGATCTGCTCCATTCCCATGCAGACCCCTCCCCACCTGAGTCCTGCTCCCAGGACACGCCTGGCGCTGTCACTGAGCCATTCCTTTGGGGGACAATCTGTAAAACCCCAGGGAGCAACCGAGCCTGTGCCAAGGCACCCCTGCGAGCGCCCGCTCTGTCCGGGGGTGGGCAGGAGGGACACGGTGGGCACCCGAGGGCTCCATTCCTGCCTTTGCGCCGCAGGGACGGGCGCGCAGTCCCTAGGGCTTGCTCCTGCCCCGCGGGGTGTGTTTGCTCGGCAGCGGGAGCCGATGGAACCTGGCGCTGCCTGAAAACAAACAGCAGCGAAGCAAAGAGCCCGCAGAGCCCGTGTGGGTGAAACCCGGCGCAGCGGCAGGGCAGGGGCTCTGGCAATGATTAAACTGGCCAGCCCAGATTTCCCGGCAAGGCAGCGCTGGGCTGGGACCCGGTGCTTCGTGTTATGCAAATCACCTGGATCCGGCAGCACGAACGTTTCGGGCTGGAATTCCCCTCGGGCCGCCGGATCCTTACGCCGCCCGTGCTATAAAAGAGGAGATGAGGGCAGGGCTTGCCCATCGGCACCAGCCTCCCCAGGCCCATGAGCAGTGCCTAGCGGCCGGGCAGGGCGCGCTCTCCCCTCGCTGCTCTCTGGATTAACTGCTGCTCCCGGGATTGCCATCGCCGAAGGTACCAAAGCTTTTTTTCGTCCGGGGCCTGTTGGTGTCCCCCAGCCTGGGATGGGTTTCGTTCCCCTCCCTGCGCATCTTTGTTCTCGCCGGGGGATGCACTTGGTGGTATCTCAATGCACGTCTCTCGTCCCACCGCGGCTGCCAGCCCTTCTGGGGGGCCAGCAAGAAGGCAGCCTGGAGGGGCCCCCCCCGGCTCCTGGCTTTTGGCAAGCAAACGGCAAGATTTGGCTCTTCCAACGAGGGCTTAGGCAGGGGCTCCATCCCCTTCTGGCTGCAGAGTTACTGGGATGCGCCGCTGGTGACACGTTGAGGACTGGAGGTGCTGGCGCAGGAGTCCCTGCAGTGTGCTGGGCGCTCTCCATGGCTGCGTGCCCCACAGCACCCATCCCCATGGAAGGGCTGCGCAACACCATTCCCTGCGGGAATGCCGCTTTACGCTGCCTGCCAGCAGGGCTGCTGCGGCCAGGCTGGGACAGGGCAATTCTGCAACTGCTGTGACCCCATGTCCTGGGTCCTTGGTTTGCTTTGGCTCAGCCTCCCTCGCTCCTGGCCCCGGGGCGGTGGTGACTCAGCCCCTACCTCGGCCAGAGGGTGCTGGGCGGGTGCTTCTGCAGAAGTGACCTGAGAGATGACGATGGGTGGAGGGAGGGAGAGCCGGGACTCACCCAGCGCAGTCCCTTGGGTGCTGCTGCCTCTCCAGGGCTCACTGTCATCTCTCGGTACAGAGCCTGATGGCAGGATCTTGTGAGCTCAGCAACATCTTGTCTAACTACATCAGCGCCATGTACCAGCCGGATGAGATGCAGCCAACCTTGGACGTGCTGGGACACCTTGGGGATGACAGCACCCTGGGGCTGAGCCTCCCCACCAGCCAGCCCCTGGCGCAGAGCACAGGTAGGACCGGGGCGGTGGTGGTGGTGGCACAGGGGAGCCAGCATGCAAGGCTGCAGTGAGCCTTGGGAGAGCATTGGAAGGTCCTTGTCCTGATGTAGGTCGTTTCCACCATCCCTCAGTTTCCCCAGGGTGTGTGGGTTAAAAGGCTGCTGTAGGAGACCCGAGGTGGCATAAGGTGCAGGTGCTTGGAGCACATCAGATGCATATGGGAGATGAATGAATCATTGCCCCCAGCACATCCCAGGGAACAGGGGTGCCAGGGCTCACCAGGAGAGCAGTTTGGAAGTACAATCCTAGTATCCGGGGTCCTGCTCTTCTAGTGGGACTGGCATGGGATGGCCCTGGGGATGGCATGGGGAACATTCCAGCTGAGCAGGGCACATCCCAGCCAGGACCTGATAGGATCAATGGCATCAAAACCAGGGATGGGGGGAGCTGGTGGTTGTCCCGCAGCACAAGGACAGGAGCAGGGCACAGCAAGATAACCCAGGCACTAAGTGCCTGTTAGTCCCATAACCCTCCAAGCACAGGGCCTGTGGACCCTGTATGATCAGTACAGGCTTGAATCTGGTGCCCAACTGCAGCCTGTGCTGGGCACGTGGCGCTGGCACCTGAGCCCTGCTCTCCATCCTTTGCAGACAAGCCGGAGTGGTTCAGTGAGCTCCCGTACTTCTGGACCAAGGTGCAGGTGCTGGAATGGATCAGCTACCATGTGGAGAAGAACAAGTATGATGCCAGCTCCATCGACTTCTCCTGCTGCAACATGGACGGGCACGCGCTCTGCCACTGTACTAGGGACCAGATGCGCCTCATCTTCGGGCCCCTGGGGGACGAGCTCTATGACCGTCTGCATGAGATCAGTGAGTGCCCCAACGTCCCCTTCGTACCCAGCTGGAAGCCTGAGGTTGAGACCCCCCCCACCAGCCCTGGACCTTGTCCCCTCTGAGCACTGCTGCCCTGGGGAGGTTGCACAGTGGGATGTGGGTCCAGGCAGGGCTGGGCTTAGCTCCCAGTAAGCACCACTCGCCCCGTACCCAATTGGCATCACTAATCCCAGACCCCACCTCTGCAGCCTCCGATGAACTGAACTGGATCATTGACTTACTGGAAAAAGAGGATGCGACTTCCAAAGAGCCCTTCCTGGATGGCAGCCACCTGGGTAAGAGAGGAGACCCCACCAAGCCTTTTCCCCAGGGCACTGATGCAGACAGGGCTAAACCCCTTCTTCCCGTCTCTGCCCCTTCCAGAGCTGGGAAATCCCTGTGCCAAGGACTCCCTGGAGGACATGAAGCCCACAAACCCTTTCCTATGCACGGACTTCACCTGCTTGCCTGATGCCATGTCCCCAGGCAGCTCCGATGTTTCAGGTCAGTTTTGCCCAGAGAAAAGCTCCTTTTGCTTGTGCTGGTCCGGAAGACCAATGGAGAACTGCCCCTACTGCCAAAGGCAGGCCTGGCTCTTGTACCAGGCTGTCTGCAGGGGCCTGGGGAGGGAGAAGCATCTCCGGATGCCAGCAGCCGGTGGACATGAGGTGTTGTTCCTTTGCCTGTCAGGACCCGTCATGTCCCACAGCCCCAATTCCCAGGACTCCGGTGGAAGTGACCTTGATCTTGACCCCACAGAAGCAAAGCTCTTCCCTGACGGTGAGTTATTGAGCTGTGAGGAGGGTTTCCTCCTGGGCTCTTCCAGTAGGGCGCATCCCATCTGCCAGTGGCTTTGGGGACATCTGAATACCCATCCTCACACTGGGAAGGAGGGAAGGGAATGGTTCTCTGTGCACCCTGGGTCTATTTCTCTGCATCAGCCACTGATGGCGCAGGCTCTGCGGCAGAGCTGGGATAAGCAGGGCAGCAGCGAGCTCGGTGGGAAGGGGGAAGTGGTAGGTGAAGGCTGCCCCAGAGATCCTGGGCACTGAAAACGGAGCTCATGACTGGTCCCAGCTGGCAGTGGTACCTGGAATACTGGAGGCGCAAGGAAACAGCGAGGTTTGGTGAATGAGCAGCAGGAAGCCCTAAGCATGGTGGCACAGAATGAGGGTGGGATTGGGGCTGGAGGGAATGGGGGCACCTTCTCATGGGGATGGATTCCTGGGCCTGAACAGTGTGCAGCCCCTCAGCTCTCCCCTGTGCTTCTGGTCCTGAGGAGGACATCTCCGTGCCCTCTGCGTGATGTAACGTGTCCCTCTCTCTGTGTGCGCAGATGGCTTTGCAGGGAGCAAGAAAGGGGACAACAAACACGGCAAGAGGAAACGGGGACGGCCCCGGAAGCTCAGCAAGGAGAGCAGGGACTGCCTGGAGAGCCGGAAGAGCAAGCACTGTAGGTGGACCCCCCAGTTTGGCTCAATGATGGGGGGGGAGGTGGGAGGAAGGGCCATGGCCACTGGCTGTGCCTCTTGGCAGGGGGATTTAGGGAGCCCCAAAGTACAGGGACCGGCAGGGTCTCCCCTTCTCTACACCTTGCTCTCCTCTTCCAGCCCCAAGAGGTACCCACCTGTGGGAGTTCATCCGGGACATCCTGATCCACCCGGAGCTGAACGAGGGGCTGATGAAGTGGGAGGACCGGCAGGAGGGCATCTTCAAGTTCCTGCGCTCGGAAGCGGTGGCTCAGCTCTGGGGTCAGAAGAAGAAGAACAGCAGCATGACCTATGAGAAGCTGAGCAGAGCCATGCGGTGAGTGCCTGCCCCTGGGGGAAACCTGGGCTCAGCCTGGATCCCCTGGAGCAGCTCCCCAGCACGTGAGGCTGCATCCAGAGCCCTGATTCCACCTCCGTCTCCTCCAGGTATTACTACAAACGGGAGATCCTGGAGAGGGTGGATGGGCGACGGCTGGTGTACAAGTTCGGGAAGAACTCCAGCGGCTGGAAGGAGGAGGAGGTGCTCAACAGGAGCAAGGAGCTGTAGGAGTCCTGGATGAGCTGTGGGGTCTGAGAAGCCCCAAGGGCCAGCCCCAAACTGGGCTCCTTGGTGGGAACCTTTTGCCTGCAGCTGTATCTGGAAGCTGCTGCCCCATGCAGGGTGTGAAACTCCGACCCTTGCGTTTGCAGGCTCGTGCCTGCTGGTGACTGTCGGCACTGAGACGCTCAGCGCTGATGTTCTGGCTCTGGTAGGTTACTGTAAGCAGTTCCATCCCTCACTGGATTCACACCTCCATAACCGGACTCGCAGCGACTTTGGCTGCTTCCAAGCCTGGACAGATACAAACAGGAGATGTTCGAGAAGCAGCGGGCACCACAGTGAGACTCCAGCAGCTCTCCTGCTGTCACCCACCTCCTGCCGAGGCAGAGCAGCACCACCTCACCTGCCACCAGACAGACCTCGTCCCATCCCTCCCTTATCTCTGCTCGCTCCATGGCGATGCTGCCCACCGTTGTGTTTGCTCCATGTGGGATGGGTGAGGCCCCTCTGTGCTGCAGCTTCTCAGTGGGGCACCCACTGAGGGAAGATGGGAACACTGTGGAGCTTCACCTGGCCCTGGGGGGCCCTCGGGGCAGAGAGGACTTGGGCCAGGCAGCAGGACCACTCTGCACTTCCATCCCGGCTGCCTGTATCTAGAACCAGGCCTTTTCCCCAAAAAAGTAGCGTCTAATTTATGTAAGACAAACAAAAGAACCCAGAAAAAGCACGGAGTGAATATACAGATATATTTTTTTCACGAGTAAGATGTTCCCATGGGAGAGTGTGCGTTGTGCAAGGTGGTGATGCTCAGCTGGACTGAAGTGATGTCAGGGAGGCACAGACGGGCTCTGTGTCAGCCGCAGCAGGGGGATGCCAGCCCAGGCAGGCACTCAGTAGGTGCATGTGGTTTCCTCCTGTTCACATGGGAAGGTAAAATGAATAAACTGTTTGGTTGGGTTTTTGTACCTCCCTGTCCCTGTGCTTGGTTTTCTTTTTCTGAAAGACAGTGAGGACAAGGCTCCCGTTGCCTGACTGTCCCATTGCATGAGAAGGCTCCTGAAGGGGAGACCTCGGAGCAGCTCCAGTGCCTGAAGGGGCTGCAGGAAACCTGGAGAGGGGCTTTGGCCAAGGGATGGAGGGACAGGACAGGGGAATGGCTTTAACTGCCAGAGGGGAGACCGAGATGAGCTCTTGGGCAGAAGCTGTTCCCTGTGAGGGTGCTGAGGCGCTGGCACAGGGTGCCCAGAGAAGCTGTGGCTGCCCCATCCCTGCTGTGTTCAAGGCCAGGTTGAATGAGGTCTGGAGCATCCTGCTCTAGTGGAAGGGGTCCCTTCCCATGGAACTGGATGAGGTTTAAGGTCCCTTCCAACCCAAACCATTCCATGATTCTATGATCCTGGTCCCAGGGTCTTCCTTACTGTGAGGTGCTCTGCTTGTCCCTAGGCTGGCAGCAGTGAGATCCGGATGCCCCATCTCAAAGCCATGCAGGGGTGTCCCACACCAGCTCCCATACCTTGGCTTTCCTGAGGCTGCTGCAGAAATTCAGCCCTGGCCCTCACCTTTACCTGAGGGTTCCCGGGAGCACCGGCTCCAAGCCCGACTTTCCCAGGCACAGGCTGCTGGGAAGCGCGTTCCTGGGTGCTCTCAGCTCTCTCCATGTTCATTTCCTCAGCCTGGCTCTGGGTCAGGGGCTGCAGGAGAACCTCCATCCGCTCTCTGCCTGGTGCTCTCCGCTGGGATGTGAAGGGCCATCGGGAAGCAGCACAGGCACTGCACTAAGTGTGAACTTTGCTCCTCTTCCAATCTGCCTGTTTGGGAGCCCCTCCTAGAACCTGGGTGCCTCTTAAGGACCACATCTTCAGGAGGGGGACCTCTGTAGCCTGGCGGTGTGGACAACCCAAACACATCATCATCTTTGCTCAATGGCAATGCCGGCTTTCCCCAGGTAGCCCAGCCATAGGGAGGCAGGGAGGGTGCCCCCAGGGATGCCCCAGATGTCTGTGGGGCAGTAAGAAGGGATTCATGGGGCTGGAGGCCAAGCAGGCTCTCATATGTTTCTACCATGAGCTTGGCAAGCAGTGGTCCATCCATTGGCAATGCACCGCCTGCAGTTCATCATGAGCCTTTCTGAGTACTGCTGAGCACCAGAAGTTCTTGGTGCCACCTTAACCTCTTGCTGGTGCACAGGACCCTGCTGAATGTGGGCTTGCAGGTGATAGCACAACGCAGCTTCCGTTCACCCTCAAGTGCCCTCGGACCCCTCCTCTGAGCTTGGAGCTTGACCAGACCTGGGATGCCCATGCAAAAGCAATGTCACATCCTTCTGAAGGGTTTCAGCCAGTCCCTGGAGTCACTAAGGAGAGAGCCAGCCTGCCAGTGGGGGGGCAAAGGAGGGGCTTTGGGATGCCTCTAGTCAGGAGAGGTGCATTGCAAAGCCTGGGATGCCTTTTTGGTAGGAGGATGCAGTCACTGTCCCCCAGCTGCGCTTCATGGTAGAGTCACAAGTCACTGATCCTGCACTTGCAAGAGTGGGACACGAGGCAAGAGAGAGCAAGAAGTCCTCTGAAGCTGGGTCTCTCGTGGACCATTTCTGCTGTCTCCTGGGCTGTCCTGACTGGAACTGCTCCCATTTTGCCTCAACTTGGCCAGGATGTGGGAACCAAGAGATGCGCCCAGGGGCTGGGGAGCCACAGACTGCTGCAAATCCCTGCTTCACTCCAGTGGCTGTGACCCTTGGTGCTCTGCTCTGTGCTGGCAGCCCTGGGGCTGTGGGTTCAGCTGAAGGACTTCCTGGAGATGCTGCAGTGGCATCAAAGGCACAACCCATCTGCTTTCCCAGGGGCAGGAGGTGCCCATGGACCAGATCCAACCTCTTGTTACGGCCATGCCCATAGGAGATGGGCGCAGGTCATGCCTTGCAATTCAGCAAGACACGGGAGAGGGGCTGCAGACGTGGAGAACAAAATCATATGGAAGACCTCAATCCCTCCCCTTCCAGTGTTCTGGGTTGCTCCCAGATCCACAGGCTGAGCTGAGGCCATCCGGGTTGCCCTGTGGTGCAAGAAGAGGTCCCAGGCCCTGGGTGTGAAGCAGGAGGCAGCCCATGGCCTGGGCTGCAGCCAGCCCTCCGTCACGTTCCTTGCGTAACCTTCCTCAGGGAACAGGTTTTCCTGGCTGGCATCTGCTGGCTCCAGCAAGCGGAGGGTGCTCCGGGCCCATCCCTGACCACAAGGAGCCAGGATGCTCAGGCTGCCCTCACAAGCAGTGGGAAGGGGTCGTGATGGTGATGGTGTCTGGGGAAGGGACACGGTGAGGGGGGCAAGGCCAGCCCCAGGCCAGATCCCTCAGGAGCTGCCTCCCGCTGTCCCCCTGCGTTCTGTGTTGTGGGCGAGGTGTTTATTCTCCATCAATAGATAACCCTGGCAGGTTGGCAAGGGAGAGGGGAGCGCTTTGTCACGCAGCGCGGTGCCCTGCCAAGCGCACCTTGTTTGCTCAAGCAGCCTCATTTGCTTCCCCCACTGCGGTTTGTGTTACCTAACCCGCCTGGGACAATGGTTAACCAGCTCCAGCAGCAACGGCGAACGTGTCTGCCTCGCCTCCCGTGCCCTCGCGTGTCCCCACTGCCTGCCGCTGCCACCCAATGCCACTGCCGAGCGAGGGGCATGCGGGCTGGGAGGCTTGGGGCAGGAGCAGGGGGTCCATAGACCCCTCACATGGATGGGGTGGTGGCAGAGGAGGCAGGGGGATGCGGGCACAGGCTGGGGGTCCGCATCCTGCAGCCTCCCATGGAGTCTGTGTGGGTCTCTGGGGTGAAGAGCCAGGGAGGATTGGAGAAAGGGGAGTAAGGATAACATACACACCCCAACACACACTCAGGGTAACCCCTACAGTAACCTCCAAGCCCATACTAAGCCAACCCAGCACACGAAGAAAGAAGTGATTTATTTGGGCTTTCGCTCTCCTTAGAGGTGCTTGGATTTGGTGGGTTGATGGAGAGTGGAAAATGATGGAAAACGGAGAAAAAAGGGACTGTTTTCCTCCAAAACAACCTCTCCTCACACTCACAGCGGGCTCTGCTGGGAGACCTTCCCAACCACGTGGTCCCAGGTTGAACGTGTTTCTGGCGCACAGTTCCCATGAAGATATCTTGGTTGCCCTTCAAGTTTGAGCATTGAAGAGGGTTTTCTCTCCCCCAGAAGTGGGGTGAGGGGAGCAGGGAGCAAGAAGGCGTCCGATATCCCACATGCCAGACCATGAACTGCCCCTGGGCACAACAGCACGACCTGATTTTCCAGCTGAGCTGGACCGTGGCCACCCTTGCAGCGGATCAGGGTAGACAGGAATGTGGTGGGGATAGGGGCAGACTGTGGGAGGCAGAGTCCATCCCCTGGGACCCCCTGCTCTGCTTTCCACCTCATTCTCTACAAGCTCCCCTCAGCCCGTACTGGCTTCCATCCTTTCTCACCCTCCTGCCTCAGGCTCAGCACCACTGCGGAGCAGGACTGAACCCCAGAGGGGGAGTGCCTGGGGATGTGGGGTCCCAGCTGCTTTCCCATTGCCATAAGTAAGGCAGCTCCCAGTGGCACAAGGATGGAGGCTGTCCCCAGCTCCTCAGGGGGGAGCACGAGGAGAGAGCCCAGGGCTGACCCAAAAGGAAGGCTGGCTCAAAATATCCCATTTTTTTCTTTCCTGAAGGGAAGCATCTCTTTGGTGTGGCTCTTTCTCCCTGGAATTCAGCCCTTCCGACCCTGGGAACAAGCTTGCATAGGCAAAGGTGTGTAAACAGTTCTGTCTGGTCCTCCTGAAAGCATCCAAGGGGAAGAAAGCCTTGGAAGTCCGTGGGAGATGTTGCAGCTATGCCGAGAAACCCCCTCCCCACTGGATTTCACCTGGCAGCGTCCTTGCCAGTCCCTGGCCAGACCCAGGCTTGGTTCATGCCACCCAGGCCAATACCTCCCAGGTTTCAGGACTGGCTGTACCTGGAGGATGTGTGCAGGAGTCAGCGTGGCCGGAACCAGGCTCCCGAGCGCCCAAACTGCCACACAAATGGCTGGAGAGCAAAACCGCCCAGGAATTTGGGCTGCCCAACCTGTTTGAGGGTTTCTCTAAGCAGATTAACAGCCAGGCGGCATAAATGCACCTGGGGAAGCATCCTCCCGATGGGGCACCCCCTCTGCATCGACCTGGGAGCTGCCAAGGTTAACCGTTGCAGGAGGGTCTGTGCTCTGGGGACAGGCACCCACCGAGCTGGGAATGAGGGACACGCTGGGGACGTGACATGGGAGGGGATCTCTGCACTGCATGGGGGCAGTGAAGGTGTGAGGCTGGTCCTGTGAATGGTCTCAGGGATGGAACCTGAAGGGCTGTGCTGGGGACAGGAAGGTGCTGCTGGGGATGTGGTGTGAGGGATGGGGTGTTACACACCTGCCCGTCTGGTACCTGAGCTGTACAAGGGAAGGGCTCAGGTGTGATATGTAGGGCAAAACGATTGCCCAGGGGATACGTGGCACGGCGGAGCTTAGAGGCACGGCGCTGCTGGGGGTTGGCAGCAGGGTGCAGCCATGGCAGGCTCAGACCCAGCCCAGTTTCAGGGCTGGGCTGGAGTGCCTGGGGCTGGGCAGCCCCCCAGGGCTGACAGCAGTTACCTGGGCTCCCAGACAACGCTTCCCTACCCCTGGTGCCTCAGAGCCCATAGGGTCTTTGAACTGCCTCCAGCAGTGGGTGCCGGGGGGGGGGTGGGGGGTGTCCTGGCTCAGCCCGCGGAGCTGAGGGAGGGAACCCATCTGCTAAAACCCTGGGCTGTTTGGTTATTAAACAAGAGAGCGGCTGCTCCTGCTCTAAGAATGGGGAAGCCACTGTGGTGGCTGCCTGGAGCCAGAGGCTGCCGGCAGCCAGGGGGGAGCACACTGGGGAGCACCCCCACACGCCCCTGCCTGCCCATGCCCATCTTCCCCTTTCTCTGTGGACGGCACTTGCATCCCAACTTCTGCATCCCACCCAACCCCTGCCTCCAGCCAGAGCTCCCAGGGGTCTGTACTGGGAGCTCCTCTGCTCGCCTTCCTGGCACATCCGGGATGGGACTGGAGGGCTCAGGCTTCCCAAACACTCGTGTCTTTGTTGCCCCCTTGGTGCTGCACATTTGGGGCTCCTGCTGGCCCCATCGGCTTATCCCTGCTCTGAACCCAAAGCTTTATTCCCACCCAGGTCTGTTCCTGAGATCTGCATCCTCCCCGGCTGCTGCTCCCTGGGCAGATGCTTCCCGTGCTATGGAAAATGCCAGACCCCAGCCTGCACAGGTCAGGATAGTGCAGCCCTTGGTCTCTGGCACTGGTGCCTCCCCCTCCCTCCACCACCGCCACCAAAAGCCCCAGTCCTGTTCCATTGTGAAACAAAGAACTGTTCGCTGCATTCTTGTTTCCTGGCCAGCTCTACCCTTTGTTATCCACCAAATACAGCACAGGGCCTGGCACTGCACCAGCTTGCAATGGAGTTACTGGGGAGAGGGCATGAGCTGGGAAGTCCAGGAACAAGAGAGCATGAACTGAAGGTGCAGATCAAGCGCAGCATCACTGGCAGATGCTGAAATGCTGCCCAGCGTGCTGCAGATCAGCTTCCTTCACACATGCAGTTCACAGGCCAATGCCTTCTGAGCTCTCAGACCTTCTCATAGGCAGTCACACACCTTGAGCTCTTCTCCCACTTCCTGCTGGAGAGACCATGTGGGAACAACCCAAGAAATCAGGATGCGTGGCCCTGGAATCCCTGTGTCTTGGAAAGGCTTCCTCCATCATCCAGGCTTGGTGATGGGAGCACATAGGGGTGGGGACTGACACTGCAGCTGCAGGATGTGGAAGGCAGAGCTCTGTTAACTCATGGGCTGCAGCTCCCAGCTTTTATTCCCTCCAGTCTGACCCGATTCATTTCACAGTGAGGTCCCCAGTAGCCTTGATCCCCTCCATTTGTTGCTCACCTTCCCATCCAGCCATGGCCACGTCCTCTCTTTGGAGTTTCCAGCTGAGAATCCAGGTAGGAAATTGAGGTCTTTGAACCAACCAAACCATTTTGGGTATGGTCTGGCCCCAGGTCAGCAAGGCACCGGTCAATGAAAGCCGCAGTTATGAAAGCCAGCATGCCCAGGACACTCTTCCTGGCCTGAGCTGGTACATGAGCACGGCTGTCCCAGCTTTCTGCCTTCCCCACTGGAGCATCCCAGCACCCTGTGACAGAGCACTTCAACACATGCAGTCAGAGAGGAAAGAAGAGAGGAGCAAGGTGGTAGAAAGGGAAGGAAGATCAGGAGCACTGGTGTCCGAGATGCACAAGAGAAGATGGAGGGAGAGGTGGGAGCTCGAAGGGAGAAGCTGAGCACCCTGCTGCAGTGCCACATCCCTGGGTGCCCAAAGCCAGACACATGGAGAACCATTTGGGGTGCTTTGGGAGATTCCGGGCCTCCAGCACCAGGTATGGCACGAGGGACATCAATGGCTACTGACATTACAAGAGCACCTGAGGGGGGATGTGGAGACCATCTCATAGTCAGTGTGTCACTCCGCAGTGGGCAGGGACGTCGGGACTGCCATGGCAATGGATGGGAGCATCACACCTCTCCTGTGTCTTATTTCTGGCAGGGTTTAAGGGGTTGGTGAGCAGAGATGGAAGACAGGTATAATGTAATGTCCAGCCTGCTGTAGCATGTGGGTTTCCTTGCCTGCTGCTCCCTGAAGCTGATGGCCGGGACAGCGAGGATATCCCCCGGGGCAACCTCTTCCAAAGCTCCTAGGAAAGCACAGCATCCTGTGCCACAGGGCAGGGTGACCCCCGCCAGCCCAAGTGATGGAGCCTGTCCTTCGCCACCAACATCTGACAGTGCCCATAGCGCAGGGATGGAGGTGCCCTGCTGAGCTGCACCCGCTGAGCACGAGACCTGCTCTTGCAACAGCTGCGCTCTTCTCCAGGGCCCCAGGGCAAAGGTCTGCTCCGGGTGGAGGTGGCAGAGCTCCCTCCATCTCCAAAGGATGAGCTGAGCCAGGGAGATTAAGATCTTGGCTGAGATGAGTTGAGGATCTAGTCCTGGCCCTTCAAACACAAAGCCTTGGAGGATGTCCCTTCATGTCGATCTGGCTGGGGGGCAAATCCCATTGTCTAAGCTTTCTTCATGCAGGGAACTGATCCTCTAAGGGGGCAGGGTCTTTGCTGTCACAGCACATGTCAGGGCAAAGTGACTTCCATCTGCTGGCAAGCTCCAGTGGCCACAATGCCCGGACCACAGGGGCCCGGGCCTGTGGGATGAGACCACAGAGCATGTTCACCAGATGCATTGCCCCAGTGCGATCTGCATGCCCCAGGACCATAACCCACCAGGACAATCTCTGCCCCTGCACCAACAGCCTCTGTGTTCGTGGCCCCAAGCACTTTCTGGCGCACAAGCAGCATCTCATACAGTGGCCAGCGTGGGGGTAGTGTCCATCAGGTGATCTACACAAGTTTCCAGACCTGGAGATGCCAGACACCATGCTGGGTGTCCCAGTTTTCTCCTCTGTAAACTCCCAGTGTGCCCAGCACAGCGAGACCTGGCTCGCTCTGGCACCAGGCTCCAGCTGGTGCCTTTCTGGGGTGCTGACCTGGCCAGGAGATAGGGTCAGAGCAAGCAGGAGGTCCACCTGGATGGACAGAGAGCACCTGGCCCCACGCTGGCTTTGGCATGCGGGTAGGACCTATGGGGCAGATGGGCACTGACTTCCCCAGGGCACGCCGGGGCAGCGCTTCCCCTTCCCCACCCCAGCAGTGACCCGAGCGCAGCAGACCCTGCTCCACCCGCGGCGCTGGGGCACAGGGGGTCCCAGGATGTGCCCCCGAGCGCGGCGGGGGAAGAGACGGGCACACGGAGGGGCTGCCCGCGGGCTGCAGTCCCTCTCCCTGGGCACGAGGCTCTGCAGGGTCCCGGTGCCGGGAGCCTTTCCGGAGCCACCCAAGGAGCGGGGCCCCGCGGTCGCGCTGGACCCATCCCTCCCGCGTCCTCCCTTCCCAGCAGTGACGGAGGCAGCGGCAGCCTCACCTGCCAGACGGGTAGAGCAAGGGTGGGGGCAGCTGCCGGCACCCGCTGCCTGCTCCGACCTGCCGGGGCCGGGATCGCTGCGCCGGCCCCCGGCCGGCAGCGCCGCCGCGACAGCACAGCCTCAACAGGGCGCTGGGGGTATCCTGCACCGTGCTGCGCGACCTGGGTGCGCGCAGCAACGTTTGCAGACGGTTACGGGTGCATAGGGATGCACGCGGAGCATGTTACACTGGTAAACAGTTCCAGACGCAGATGCACGCAGGTGCATATACAGCATGACATGCAGCTCTATGTATGGATACATGTATATGTGTGTATAAATGTATGATTCTGCGTTATTTGATATGAATATTACATGGAGACAAACTGTGTTCAGCTCACGTTTAACTTGATGAAAGTCGTGTGTTGGAGCTTGGTATGTATATACAGTATGACATACAGCTGTATATATGCATACATATATAAATGTATGTATATGTAGGTGTGTAAATGTATATGTATGTATATATAAATGTACATGTATATGTATGTATATATGGATGACAGACATATACAGCATGACAGTTACAGACTGCCATTAGAGCTACAGTTACACACAGGTACATGCACAGTGTGTGGGCTGGAGCAGTACACACAGGCACAGGCAGAGTTACACACTGCATTACTCAGGCGTGTAAGCTATTGCGCAAACAGAAACACAGAGGGGTTTGGGTTGGAAGTTCCAACCCCTTGCCATGGGGGATTCCAGTCCCCTATTGGTGAGCTCAGAGCTGCAGGGACAGACACAGCTGGGGGCAGAGACCTCCAGAGCTCACAGCACCTCAGCATCTGACTGAGGGTCACAAGCAGCCTCCTGGACCTGGCCAGGCCACCGCAGCCCCAGGCAGCAAGCTCAGCATCTTGCCCAGCCACTTGCAAACAAGCCCAGCAGCTCCAGGTCTCCCAGACCGGCTGCAGACAAGTTGACCCCCTGCAAACAAAGCGGAGTGTGGGCTCTGCCTCTCCGCTCCAGGCAGGAGGAGGCTCTTGTGTCCTCTTGATGCTCCTGCCTGTGAGCTGCAACCCAAAGATTCCACAGGGACCCTGCTTGCCTGCGCCACCCATGGGGTGCTGCTGAAGCTGTTCCAGCTCCCTGGGCTCCCCACGGGCTGGGTTGAGGGTGTCATGCAGCTGCCCAGATGGAGAGGCAGATGGGAACCACTCTGCCCCAGCAAGCTGACCACAGTGGGTCCTTCTTACACCAGAGCAAGCGACTGGTACCCCAGGCAAAGGCCACAGAGCATCCCTTGGGGCTGTGGGAAGAGCAGAACCCATGGGGCTGAGAAGGCAGGGGTAGGGTAAGGGAGCTCACTTGGATGGAAGCAGCAATGAGGCAGATGTGCTGGCCAGGGGTCAAAGCAAATCGCTGCAGCTGGGAGGTGAGGAGGCTGGATCCTCACACTGGACCCCCAACAGCACTTTGGGAATGCAGAGCCTGCATCAGTCTCTAGCTCGATGCCCCCTGTCCCCAGACAGTGACAGCAAATCCCATTTATCCTGAGGAAAGAGGCACCTAGCGCATGGTGTGCCGCAGAGGAAGCTGCATGGGGAAGGGGCCCTTGGCTGCCGCTCGCAGGAACATGTGGCTGTCCCATGCTGTCCCTGGGGTGGTGATGGTCCCTTTGGCTGTGGTTACCCCCCTCGCCGCCTGCCTGGTGGCTTGTCGTGAGGCAAGAGGAGTGGGAACAGGTTCTTCAAGGCCGGGGGGGGACCAGGGCAAGGTGAGCAGGGGAGCTGGGGGGGGCCGGGGTGGGGTGCACGCCAAGTGCAGCTCCCTCCCCTCCCCACAGGGGCTCAGGAGCCGAGCGCCAGGCGCCGCGGGGTAGCCACAGGGCAGCACCGGGGAGCAATGGACTTTGCCCCTGCCTGCAAGGTGTGGCAGAGGCTGAACAGGCTGCGAGGTGCAATTATAACCGCGGCCAGAAAAGGCGGGTTGGCATCGGGAGAGGTCACGTTTGGGTCACATCAGGAGACCTGACCTGGATGGGATCAAGAGAACCCCCCTTTGAGGGGGTTTGCAGCATAAAGGGTCCCTCTGATGCTCGGGACAGGGTCTCCTTCCTTGGCAGCTGATGTGTCCCCCGCTGCCATCCTCCAGGCTGAGAACCACTTGAAGTGTCCCCACATGGACCATGTTTTCCACAGCCCCCTCCTGCCCTCCCCAGGCTCAACTTTGCCACCTGAAACTGAGCAAACTCCTTTTGGTGGGGCCACGAGCCTGTAGGGCACAGGGACCCGGCACAGCAGCCACCCCAAGCTGCTGGACCCACCTGGGCACCTTGGAGACCTGGTGATGCTGCTCCTGCTCTTCTGCATCACCTGGGACATGCCGCAGCCATAGCCCCTGCAGACCCTCTGTCCACCCCATGTGCCACTGGGGAGGATGCGGTGCTGCCTTCTCTGCCCCTGCACCATACACCCACCATTGACCCCTTGTTCCTCTCATGCACAACCCTGTGCATACATCCTGCTCCCATCTTTTCCGTGTGCCTGTGTGCACACACGTGTGCCAGCCCTTGGGACCATCTGGGTCGTCTCCTGTTTTCGCTTTGGGGATCCCATAAACACAGTGAACCTGCAAACACCCATCTTGTCCGCCCAAGGTGGGAACCAGTGTGAGTGGTGGGATCCAGGCCTGGCCAGGAGAACTCAAAAGTTCATGTCTGCAGGTTTCAGCAAGCCAAAGGCTTTCCTAAGGGAAAGAGAGGGAAGGACCACGCCAGGTACCACTTAGACCCCTCCATCCATGTCCCTCCCTTGGAATGCTGGAGCGGTTCTTGGCTGCTGACCCAGTGGGTTCCCTTGGAGGAGTTAGGGCTGGAAACCTGGTCCAGGAATGTTCCACATGGAGAAGATGTAGCCTGGGACAAAGCCTCCAGAAGACAGAGGAGGGGCCAGGGCAGCTCTGTTAGAGCTGAGGTTGATCCTTGGGTCCACTGAGCCTGCCCTGTGGCTGCCCCAGCACGAAGTCAGGCACCAGCAAAGGGCCCTTGGCCCCAACCCCATCCCAGCGCAGGGGCCAGCAGGGACCTCTGCCCCCGAGGCACTGCACCGGTCCCCCTTCTTGTGGACAGTTCAAGCATTGCCTCTACCTGCCTGGTCCTTGCTCCAGCCACTTGCTGGGGATGCGATTGCAGCTCCCTCCTACCCTTACAGTGGTTGAAAATCTTCCCTTTTCCAGCTGAAAGGACGTTTAGTGGCAGGATATGTAGGGACAGGACGAGGGGGGATCGCTTCAAGCTGAAAGAGGCATGATTTAGATTAGATGTTAGGAAAATACGCTTCGCCATGAGGGTGCTGAGGTGCTGGCACAGGATGCCCAGAGAAGCTGTGGCTGCCCCATCCGTGGCAGTGCTCAAGGCCAGGTTGGACACAGGGGCTTGGAGCTGCTCCAGTGGAAGGTGCCCCTGCCCATGGCAGGGAATGGAGCTGGAGGAGCTTTAAGGTCCCTTCAACCCAAACCAGTGTGGGATTCTGTGATTTAAATATGACCTCAGACGCTGCTGTACCTTCAGTTCTTGTGTGGTCGTTGCCCACAGCCAACAGAGCTGTCCCCCAATCCTGTGTGAGCCCATCACAGAGCGCTGCACCCCGACACCAGAATCTGAGGATGGGGGGAGAGCAGAGCCTGGGGGTGCCCACGCTGGCTGTGGCCACGGAGATGCCTGGGGAGAGGTCCCCCCATAGAGAGCTTGCAGGGCACCGGCCGGTGAGATGGGCATGGAAGCAACGCACAGAGGGCTTCAGAGAGCTGCCGTGCACAGCTGAGCCGCTCAGCGCCCTTGGAGACCCATCCTGCCCCGTCGCAGCCCCACATCACCCCAGCGGATGCGGGGCCGGGGTAAGCCAAGCGCTGTTTGTGTTGTGGGAAGGGGTGTGTGTGTGTGTGTGCGCGCGTGGGCAGGGCTTCCAAGCACGGGGCTGGATGGAGCCCTCACGTCAGGCGGGGGTGCGGCGCCGCCCCGACATTCCTTCTGCAAACAGACATCGTGGGGTCATGAACCACGGGAAGGGCCGATGTGCGCTGTGCCAGCGCCCGCCTGGACCACACCTCCCTCATCCAGGTCACCCCGGGAGAGCAGCGCCCTGGGGCGGATGCGGGGGTGCAGCAAAAGGCTTTGCCCTTGGACGGATGAAGCCACCACCGACTCCCGCGAAACCGAAACGTTTGGGGAGCTCTGCACACCCCCCACACACCCCCCCCGCCAAGTACCTGGTGGGTTTGTGAGGGCTGGGACTGCGCTCCTGCCCCCCCCCCAACAATGGGGCTCATGGCCTGCTGGAGGGACTCCCAGAGCCCCAGAGCGGGTGGAGAGCCCGCAGCCTTGCTGCATCCCCCAGGCATGGGACAATGGACGAGAGCAATGCAGAGGAGGCACGGCCCAGCATCCCATGCTATGGGCATGTGTCGGCCCTACCATCACCTGCGGCAGCTCTGGGAGGTCTCTTGGCTGCGGAGGGAAGTGTGGGTGCGGAGGTGGCTCTGTGCCTGGCCGAAGCTCAAGGACAGCACCCTGTGGAGCTGGGGCAGCCCCCATAGCTGTGGGGCCGGGGCTGCAGGCTCCGGGGAGCTCTGTTTCTATTCAGACATGGGCTGTTCCTGGCACTGATTTGCCTGCAAATCTTTTGCTCACAGGTGTAGAAAGCAATGCCAACAGTGACACTGGAGACCCCAAACCAAACCCTATTTTGAAAGCCCTTCGTGCCCCCCCCAAGCCTGGAGCCCTGTGGTCCTGCTTCTTGCACCGTGTTCATCTGCCTTCTCCCCTCTGCTGTGGCACAGAGGCTGTGCATCCCCAGGAAGCAGATGTAGGGCTTAGCAAGCGTGACATACACTGGGTATGTACCCGTGGTGAAAGCAGCACTTTGTCCCCATTTCCCAGAGGAAGGATGGGAAGGGCTGCAGGACCCTCTGCACTTCATTCCTGTCCTCTCAGAACCAGGGCAGTTCATGCGACACCCTGGGAACCAGCCCTGCAGCTCTGCCCAGCGCTGCTTACACACGCCATGGAGCTTGTAGGCTTGTCCCCAGCCCTGCACCTTGCTACCCGTGCTGCTGACTCATAACCCGACCTTGGCTTGGCCACCGCTTCTCCTTGTGCCATTGGGCTTCCCAAGGAGCACGCTGGGCTCAGCTGGCACTGGAAGTTCCCCACCTCCCTCCCATCCATAGAAGCTGCTTCACTGGGGTACCCAGGCATCCTGAGGGCTCTGCCCCGGCCACGCTGTCCTTAGCGGATCCCGTGACCTGGAGAAGAGCCCACATCCTGACTTTGCAAAACCCTGGGGATAAGCAAGCCCTGACAGGGCCGGAGGAGGAGCCCGCCTGGGAACAGTGGCCTCTTTGTAATGGCTGGGAGCAGGCTCCCGGTGGTTGTTTATCGGTGGAGGTGAATGCTAACAGCTTCTCTGGGAGGAAAACGGGCACCAGAGAGCCCTGCAGGCAGCTCTGCCTGCACGGCAGCTGCTCAGGATGAGACCACAGCAAGAAGTGAAGTGCCCATGGTCCATGCAGCGCTGCCCCACATCCAGCCCTTGTCTGACTGCCCCAGCCCTGACACGAGTGCATCCCGCTCCTGGAGCTGGGTGACCCTGCCTTGGCACAGGGGTTGATGATCTCCAAAGGTCTCTTCCAACCCTGACAGCCCTGTGGCTCTGTGGGGCAGCCTGCGGGGTGCCAGGAGACTTCATTGCCACCCGTTTGGGAGCAGCAGAGCTCTTCATGGCATGAACTTGCCTGGCCAAACCCGCTCTCTGCCCAAGGTACGGTTTGGTGTCTTGTGAAGCCTGGCTGCAAACAAGAGTGCTGGTAGGCTTGGGGGGCAGGTAAGGTTTAAATCAGATGGGTTCACTTGAGGAAACCATCCCTATGTGTAACCTGGGGCTGTGGAGGAAAGTTGCTGAGATATCCTTATTGACCCTTCATCAATGAGCATCACCCCACTGACCACAGTGCCACCCTCCTCTTGCCCTGGTCACCCCCTGCCTGGCCCAGCTGGGCATCAGTGGAATGGGGCAGCAGCCCTGCCTCTCCTCCATCAAGAAGCATCATCAGACCCTCATAGGACTTCCTGGCAGTCACACCCAGATGGCCCCACACTGGTCATGGACATGGATAAGACTCCATGTGGGAAGCGTGATATGTTCAAGTCAGGAGCAGAGAGCCTATGCTGCCTCTCCAGCACCACATGAAGCCCAAGGTGTTTCAGCATGTGCTCAGTCTTCACTGCTGGTGACCTGCAGAGGGAATGTGCGCTCTGGTGACACTGCAGCTCCTTGTCCTGTGGGAGGATTGAAAGGAGCAATAAGATGTGATGGTGTGAGTGCATGTCGTCCCATCCAGCTTGGCAGATGGTCCAGGAGCACAGCATCATGACCCCTGCGTGTGGGGCAGGTTCAGTGGGATTGAAGCTGATCAGCAGGAGAGATGGTCACCAGCAGGGCCTTAGGACCGGGTCGTCAGAGCAGGGGAGGGGTGGAGGAGCACCCAGCTCATGACGGGGTGACAGACTGGTGACAGACTGGTGACAGCGCGGCCAAGCCAGCCTTGCCCACACACACAGTGCTAGACTTGGCTGGCCTGGAAACGGCCACATGAGGGCAATGACCACACAGGACACCCAGACGGTGCTTGTAACAAACTGTATGTGGATGGAGACCCCTCCTGCCTGGACTGGGGACCCCAGGTAACACTGTGGGTCATCCACTGAGTGCAGATTGGGCTGTTCTTTTGCTGATGCAGCACTGGCTGCTGCCAGTTTGGCTTAAACCAGTTCACAAGTGACATAAAGGAGCACAGCAACCACCTCACTGCAGCCAAGAGCAGACACCAGCACCAACCAGCGCAACTTTACTGCCTTGAATTCACCCCAGGATGACACTGGAGTGGTTTTGCTCTGCAGACTTTGCTCTGTCGATGTCTCATGGCATCATTCTGGCCCTGGAGGAATCGAGTCAATCCAGCCCATCTGTTTGATGGGTGCAGTTTGCCACTGGGGTCTTGCCTGGGAGAAGCCTGATGAGTCTGTTGGTGGCTGAGCTAGCAGCACTAGGGATGTGGGATTGGGTCCTGGGGTGCTTGTGGGCTCTTCCTGCCTCTTAGCCCAGCGAGCCATGAGCCTGCAGCCACCAAACAGGAGACAGCAAACCCTAACAGCAACAAGCAGCTTTCAGAGTCCTGCCATAGCAGAGACCTTGTCCCTGAGGCAATGGTGGTGTGGAGGAGGGATGGTATAGGTTTAGGACTCATGACCAGACCTTTATAGACCCAGGGTGCACCCCTTCCCAGCACACACCCTGCGGTGGCCACTTGCCTTTCCCATGTAGTTCTGTGTCATCACCACCACCATCCCGGTGGGGGGGAGCATCTGCAGGATGAAGCAGATCGGCTCACCCTGGAAATCAGGGCTGCTGAATCAATCCCATGCCCTGCAAGCACGCTTCTGGCTCCCGCAGTCAGGGCTCACCAGGTCACCCTGCAGCCTCCCAGCTCAAATTGGATCCATCTTCTCATTGCCAAGCCTGCACCTGGGGGGGGGGGTGTGTGGGGTCGCAGCAGTGGGGACAGGGCCAGCGCTGGCCCTCCCTGCCAGCTGCTTGTCTCACCCCATGCGCTGTTTGCTCAGCGCCGGGTGCCCTGTGAAGGCAAACACGGAAGGAGCAGAAACGAGGGCAAACAGAAGCTGGCGCAGTCCCAGAGTGGGGCTCACCTGTGGTGAGTGGCATCTGGGGGGTTCTTAGGGCACAGCCAAAGACAACAGCATCCCCAGGACCCCTCTCCTCTACCCAAAGACAGCCCAGAACACAGCAAACAGGAACAACTGCTGAAGGGTTCCTTATGGGTTCCTTAAGGTTCCTTATGGGTTCCTTAAGGTTTCTTAAGGGTCCGAAGAGGAAAGCTGCACGACCTGTGCAGATTGCCCACCCCCAGCAGTGTTCCGCTGGGTCACGTTCACTGGATGCAGATATAGAACCATGTGAGCCAGGCTGTCTAGGATCCCAATGACAAAGACTGGCGGCTCCTGAGGACAGGCAGAAAGCCCACGGCAGGAGAAGGGTTGATGCCATCACACTCAGTTTGCCATCCTGAACCTGAACCCGTTGGTGCCCCTGTGCCCCACCAACAGTGTCCCCACACCCCGCATGCAGTGCCTGCCCTTCTCGCTGAGCCATGCGGAGCTGACACCGTGCTGGTATCACACCTGCAGCTGGAGGGTCTGGGGTGATGCTCCCCATGCCCCCTCCACTCTCAGCGCCCTTTGTCTGCCCTGGTGGAGGGGAACAAAGGGAAAGGTTGAAGCACCTCCTCCTCGCGTGCCTGCAGCCCATGGTCAGAGCTGACCCTGTGCCAAGGCAGGACCTGGCTGAGCCTTGGCCATAGGAGCGTCCGAGCTCCTCTGCCTATAAATCACCTCCTCCTTCTGTAATTAACCCAGCAATTTTCTGGGAGCTCTGCTAATTCCTCCTATGACATCCCAGGCCAGAAGTCCTTTTCCTCCTAACACTCTGCTGAGAACACAGCCCTCTCATCACCCCTGTGCCGCAGCCAGCTTTGCTCTCTGCTGTACCCACAGGCAGGCAGGTCCCTGGCCTTGCACTTTGGAAGCCATTCACACCTCGTGAAAGGGAGCCCGAAACAGCTTCTCACCCCTCCCTGATCTCCCCAGTGGGTCCAAGCCAAGGGGACTCAGCATCCCTGCCGTGCCAGGAGCTGCGCTGGCCCACACCGGAGGGATGTGGTCCTGGAAAGCACGGCCTGGTTGCATAAGAGCACCGGCATTTCCAGGGCCACCTCTGCCAGTTTAAAGCAGACAGAAATACAGCATTCCCAGGCTGATAGCTGCGTGCATGAGGTGTGTCTGCAGATGGGAAGGTGGGGTCTGAAGTCCAGGAGATAAGAGGCCGGGGAAAGCAGGCTCTGGAGCTGCTGGCAGGAGAGGTTCCAGGTTCCCAGTGCTGCCCGCCCATCCCTGCACAATGGTCCTTTGTCCATACCCATCACAAGCAGGGATGGTGCCCCTGCTGCTGCTCCCCAAGTGACCACGGCCCAGGGGCTGTCACAGGCAAAATGAGGATAATAGAAGGAGGAGCCTTTTATTACAGGTGCCTCTGAAGGTCTGACAGAGTCCGACCCCGGGGGGGGGCCCTTTGATCTCAGCCTTTGAAACCCTATTGCTGTGCTGACAGAGCTGCTCTGAGTTTCCAGGTCACCGGGATGATCATTTCCATCTGGGAACAATGAGCTCTTTATGTCACCCTTCGTGCTGCACCCTCCTGTGCTGAGTGGACCCAAGTGTAGGGAGGATGTGCTGCTGCACATAGAGCCTCTGCTCCTCCTCTGAGTGGATGCTGCAGCAAGGGACAGCAGCGGGGGGAACCCACCCAGCTCAGCATCCTGATTCCCCATGGGAAGTAGGAGGCTTTTAGTGCCAGGAGGTCACAGTCCCTCAGGGATTATCCCCAGGATGAACTATGAAACCCTCCTGCTCCCCTGGGGGAAACCCCTGCACTGCACCGGCCCCAGCGGGGACCCCAATTCCAGCCTCAGGGATGGGCTAAGCAGGCACGTGCTCTGCACCCCTGTGCTCTGCTGGTCCCCCAGGGCAGCCGGAGAAAGCCTTAGGGCTGTGCTTTGCAGGGCAGGATGGACACTGCTGGGTGGGCAGTGCTGCTTCAGAGCCTGGGAGCTGGTCACAAGCCCAAAGAACTTGGGGTCCTCAACACCCCTTTGGTCCTTGGCCCTGTTTGAGACAGCTCAGACTCTGAACAGGGAAAACAGCATCTGAAAAACGAGCACATTCGTGGTCTGCAGGATCTGATCTTCCTTTTCCAGCTTCCCAGCCTGGGGGGCTGCAGGGGCACCTTTGTGTGCCCTTCCTGTCCCAGCTGCAGCCTGCCCAGCTCCCTTGCCTAAGCTGGGGGTCTGCATCTCCACGGTTCTATGGGTCCCGGCATGGCACACAGCTGCTGGAGGCTGTAGCTTGCATTTGCTTGTGTCAAAACAACACATTGTTCTCCCGCAGCAAGCATGGGGACCGGTTGTGCAAGTTCCCTTGATGGTGACAGAGGGTTCCTGGGGTGCAAGGCAAGGTTTTGACTCTCTGAGCTCCAAGGTCTGGTCCCTGGGGAGCTGGGTGTCCCCACAAGCAGCACTGGGGATGTGGTTGGGTCCATTCTGACCCCTATGGGTGATGCTTATCCCCATGATGAATCATGGCTGTTCCAGCATCAATTGGCTCTGCTGCCATCCCCCAGCCCACCTGTACCCATAGAGGCTTGGCAGCCCCTGTGGGATGGGACGTGTTGGAGCAGACCCTGGGCACCAGCTCCTGTGGTCGTGGTGCCTGACTGGATGGATGATGGATGGGCATTGGAGCCGAGCCCGCGGTGCCTTTGTGTGCAGTCTCTGGTGCGTTCGCTGCCCTCTCCTTGTGCTGGATGTCACCTTCTGGTTTTGCAAAGCAAATCCTGGCCGCGCAGGGCTGTGGAGCAGAGGCACCTGCTCATTTGCCAGGAAAATTCCCCAGGGAGCAGGGCACAAGCCAAGACCTCTCTGCCTGGCCCCATCCACCGCTGCCATCAGTGTGGGGCAGGGTACCAGGGCCCATCCCCGCACTATCACCCCCTGCGTCCTTTCCCCAGCATGCTCCTGCGGAGCTATCTCCAGGCAACCCAGCCAGAGCAAGGAGAGTCTCTCCCCTGCCGAGCCTGGTGTGCTTGTACTGGCACATACCTCACATACCTGTGTGCAGGCATCACCAGCGACGCTAACCCTTTCCTGCTCTCGAGACAGCAACACCCGCTGTGGTGCTGGCCTCCCATGGGTGCCGCTGGCCGCCTGACCCAGCCCCAGCACCCCGAGATCCAGCGCCACAGAGGCATTGCTGGCACCCACGTGGACAAGAAGCCAAGAGCCTCCATGGTGCCAACCCTCATGTGTTTTACTGCCTCTGCACGTGTCGGAGAATCATGGAATGGTTTGGGTTGGAAAGAGCTTAAAGCTCCTCCAGCTCCAACCCTGGCCACGGGCAGGGACACCTTCCACTGGAGCAGCTCCAAGCCCTGTGTCCAACCTGGCCTTGAACACTGCCAGGGATGGGGCAGCCACAGCTTCTCTGGGCACCCTGTGCCAGCGCCTCAGCACCCTCACAGGGAAGAGCTTCTGCCTCAGAGCTCAGCTCAGTCTCCCCTGCTTCCTGAGAGCTGCGTTACTCCAACACCGGCTGCAGGGGAAGTCACCCTGCCTGAACCCGGCAGTGGGACCAGGATGGGCTCTTAGGCAGTTTCGGCTGTTCCCAGCCCCTCCTGTGGCTCCTGCCCACGGGCTCTGTAGCCCAAGAGGCTCTGCCAGGTTGAGCACAGCTCTGCCACTGGCACCCTCCAGCTGAAGGTGACTCATGGTGAGTGCTCAGGTGACAGGGCTGGTGCTGGTCCTTGGGGCAAGCTGAGTCGGCCCCAGCTGGGGATACGGCTCTGACAGAGCTCTGCTGGAGTGCTGAGTCCTGGGGCATGGCACAGAGGTGCGCAGGGAGAGCCAAGCCAGGAGCTCAGAGCGCCTGCAGCAAAGCCAGGTCTGGCGCCTTGCCTGCGTTTCCATCCCCACGGATGTTATTGGTGCCAGCTCCTCAATGAGAGGAGCTCAAGGAAACCCCAACTTGGCGTCAAGATCAGATTTAGACCTAGTGGCCGATGAAGGATTCTGCTCAAAGGCATCTTCCAGCACCGAGCACCCAGCCTGGGGCAGGTTACCAAAGCCCCTGCTTCTCCTCTTGCCCAGGGGAGCAGAGACATGGCTGTGGTCCTGGAGCCGCTTGGGCTGGGGCAGCTTTGGGGACCTCACCAAGCATCCTGGTGCCACGGGTCCTGGTGCCTCGCTGTGCCAGAGTGGTGGCAGCAATGTCTAGGCACCTGGACACGGTGGCTCGTTCCCATGGCAGCGAACTGCGCTGCTTCAGAGCAAGGGGAGAGATGCTCAAGTCCTCCCTTGAGATGCCTTGGTGCAGCTCGGAGGCTCTTCTCAGAGATAGAGAAAGGTGTAGATGGCCTCGGGGGTCTCCCAGCACCAGTGATGGGTGATGCAGCCGAGCGCTGCTGCCAGGGACACGGAGCCCGCAGGCTCAGGAAGGCAGAGCCAAGCTCTCCATGTCGAGCAGGCAGAATGCCTGCAGTTCTCTGTGCCTGGTTCTGCAGGGCTGTGCTTTGATAGGAGGCATTTCAATCCCCCAGCAGCATCCTGGACCAGTGCTGCATGGTCCAGAGCTACCTGGTACCAGGTTCCTGGTAGGAGTACCTGGGAGGATGTGCTGCCACCCCTGTGCATCCCCAGCCCTGTGACAAGATCCCCATGCTCCCGGCAGGGTGCAGGGTGTGATGTGCTCAGCCTGGCTGACGTGTCCGCCCTCTCACAGTCTGCTGGTAAACGGAGTCATGGGTGGGGAAACTGAGGCAGGGCAGAGGCTGTGACTCATTCCCATCCTCAGGCAGAGCTGCGGAGAAGCAGGGCCCTGCTCCAGAGCTGCGCTGGTGCCGCTGCGCAGAGGAGAGGGACGGGGATGGCAAAAAGAGCAGCCTGGAGCATGGGCTGACTCAGCTGCCGTGGGGGGGTGAGGCTCTGCCGAGCCCAGCCTTTCACAATGTGTTTACCAGGACCCGAGTGGCCAGTGCCCATCCTCAGCCCTGAACCTGCTCGCCAGGTTCAGCCGGGCAGAGCTGTGCCCCTGCCCCGGGCTCATGTGGGGAGCCTGCAGACACCTCCGTGCTCCCGCGCCGCTGCGGGCACCCTGCCCCTGCCCAAGGGGAAAGCGATGCTCCACGTCCGGGACAGGGAGCGCGCTCCCAGGGCAGTCAGGTACTGGAGGGTGCACCAGAACACGGCCCCAGACCCACGGGGAGGGGGTGGCACATCAGCACTGACATCCACCTCGCGTCATCCCAGGGAAAGAGCCAGAAATTCCCCCGCCTGCTTTACAC
Source organism: Myiopsitta monachus (assembly GCA_017639245.1). Classification (NCBI taxonomy): domain Eukaryota; kingdom Metazoa; phylum Chordata; class Aves; order Psittaciformes; family Psittacidae; genus Myiopsitta; species Myiopsitta monachus. The sequence goes on along the minus strand of CM029936.1, from coordinate 5,195,635 downwards.
TGTTTACTCACTGCTGACCCAACCACCTTCTGCCAGCTACCAGGTTCCATGGCCCAGGGGGAAGGACATAGAGAGGGAGGGGCAAGTCCCTTTTTATGGAAGGTTTTAGAGCAAGATACGCTGTTTCTCAGGATTTCCCTAGAGGAAAGCCAAGGGCAGCAGCTCCAAGTGCTCGTTTATTCCGCTTCAGCCTCTTGGGGCGTTTGGGATGGGAAGTTCTGGTCAGAAGCAGAAACACCAACATTTTGTTGCACAGTGAACTGGAAAGGAGGGGGTCCAGTGGTGGCCCCGCTCTGTGAACGTGGCTTTGCTGCTGCAGCGCTGCCAGGGTTGAACACGCAGCAGTAAGGGTCACCAGGGCTCCCGCAACCCACTGCAACTGGGAATGCCAACAGTACCATGGGCAGGAGTGCCTGGCGCAGAGGGACCCTCGAAAGAGGCCCTGGAGCCATCATTGGAGATCTCAGATGATTCATGTTGATCCCAGGATACAGCGGATGCTGAACGATGAGTCAGTGATGTGCTGCATTCTGCTCTCACCTGGCCATCCAGAACCCTTTGTCATGCCAAGCAGACAAACTCTTTCCAGCAGTTAACCTCAAAACACAGCTCCCAGTTCACCCAGTGTGGCTCTGGGCTCAACACTGGGCCTTCCAGAGAAAACTGAGTGTGGCTTCATCTCCTGCCCCTCTCTTTGCTGCTTGGTTTCATGGCAGCTCCAGTGCCTGGGAAGGGACCTGTGCCATTGCATCGTCCGGGGGTGTTTATTGCTGGTTCCTGAGCTGGGCTCAGGCTGGCAGGATCTTACGTGACAGGAGGCAGAAACTGGTGCGCCAGGCTGGCAGGAGCAGAGGGCTCAGCCAGCCCCATTGCCCTCCTGCTGCTCCCCAGCAGCACCCGAGCTTCATCAAAGGGCAGGGCCCGCACACGAAAGGGAAATGTCCTCACCCACCCCATGCCAGGAACATCCTCCCGCAGGGTGTGTGCACGTGTGGGCATGGCAGGGAGGGCATGGGATGGAGATGGGATCCATTCCTTCCGAGGGCCACACTTACCCCCTGCTGCTGGCCCTGGGTAGCAGGTGGCAGTAGCAGGGCTTAGGGCACAGCCCTGGCACAGGGGCCTGAGCCTCTTCTCCCTCTGACAGCCCCTGTTTACCGATGCCCCTCATTTGGTACGAGCCTTTCCCTAACCACTTCCCATCACACTGTGAATAGGGGGCACGAACGTGCCCAGCCAGCAGCGGCTCCGGGGTCTCCAGCAAACCGCATGTACCCACCTGGGATGTACCCATCAGAGATGTACCCCCCTGGGATGTACCCATCAGAGATGTACCCCCCTGGGATGTACCCATCAGAGATGTACCCCCCTGGGATGTAACCCCTGGGATGTACCCCCCTGGGATGTACCCCCCTGGGATGTACCCATCAGAGATGTACCCCCCTGGGATGTACCCACCTGGGATGTACCCCCCTGGGATGTACCCCATGGGATGTACCCATCAGAGATGTACCCCCCTGGGATGTACCCACCTGGGATGTACCCATCAGAGATGCAACCCCCTGGGATGTACCCATCAGAGATGTACCCCCCTGGGATGTACCCACCTGGGATGTACCCATCAGAGATGTAACCCCCTGGGATGTACCCATCAGAGATGTACCCCCCTGGGATGTACCCACCTGGGATGTAACCCCTGGGATGTACCCCATGGGATGTACCCACCTGGGGTGTGCCCCCCTGGGATGTACCCACCTGGGATGTACCCATCAGAGATGTACCCCCCTGGGATGTACCCCCCTGGGATGTATCCACCTGGGATGTACCCACCTGGGATGTACCCATCAGAGATGTACCCCCTGGGATGTACCCCCCTGGGATGTGCCCACCTGGGATGTACCCACATGGGATGTACCCATCAGAGATGTACCCCCCTGGGATCTCCCCCCCTGGGATGTACCCCCCTGGGATGTGCCCACCTGGGATGTACCCACATGGGATGTACCCATCAGAGATGTACCCCCCTGGGATCTCCCCCCCTGGGATGTACCCCCCTGGGATGGACCCATCCCCCCAGCAAGCTCCAGGACTCATATAAAGGTTTATTTCAATTATTTGGGGTGCTGAGGCGCTGGCACAGGGTGCCCAGAGAAGCTGTGACTGCCCCATCCCTGGCAGTGTTCAAGGCCAGGTTGGACACAGGGGCTTGGAGCAAGCTGCTCTGGTGGAAGGTGTCCCTGCCCATGGCAGGGGTTGGAGCTGGAGGAGCTTTAAGGCCCCTTCCAACCCAAACCAGGCTGGGATTCTGTGATTCCATTGTGTCCATAACAGTGAGGGACAGAGGGGACACAACAGAGATTTAAGACGTTTCTGTGGCTACCAGGAATAATCTCCTTGGAGTCAGTGCTGTCTCTGCCAATCTCCAGTCCAGACCCCAGGGGTACATCAGTTCCCCATACAAGGGGCAGAATGGTCCATTGCCCACAAAAATCATTTGAAAAGCCCCATGAGCTCTGAAGCAGAGGTTGCAGACAGCTGCGGAGCCATCCCATCCCTCATCCCATCCCATCCCTCATCCCATCCCATCCCTCATCCCATCCCATCCCTGATCCCATCCCATCCCCGATCCCATCCCATTCCTGATCCCATCCCATCCGGTAGGAAATGCCTCTCTGCCCCAGCTCCCTTCGCTCGGTGTCCTCTCGTGCTCTGCAGAAACCAGGGCCAGGAGGAACTTCTGCAGTTCCACAACTGGAGGAGCAGGGCAGGGACCTCCTTCCCTCAGCCCATGAGTGCACCCAAGCCTGCACCACCACCAGCTCTTTGCTGCAGATGAGTGCTCCTCACCTGCAGCCTGTGCCCCATCCTGCGCCTTTCCAAGCTGCGGTAGTGGGGGCTGGATCATCCCTCTTGCACCATGGCAGGGGTGTTCCTGCATGGAGAACTTGCCGGGGGGTCCATGGCTTCTGGGAGAAGGCAGCACGTGCTGCATCTTCTCCTGTCTACATGGGGCAACTCAGCATGGGGATGCCAGAGGTTTATCTGCTCCAAGGTACCTTGTGGTACCTCGCCCTCCATGCCCACACCTGCAGCAAACATTGGGAGCTGTACCCAGAGGCGTTGTGGAGACATCATCTGGGCATGGTCCTTGGCAACCTCCTCCAGCTGATCCTGCTCTGAGCAGGCATGGACTGGGTGATCTTCAGAGGTGCCTCCAACCTCAGCCTTCCTCTGACCTCCCCTTTGGGAACCTTATGGCTGTCGTGGCTATCACTGACCGACGGGAACAGCCATCAAGGGCCTGGCTCAGGTTTTGAGCGGCAATTCCCTGTCTTTCCTGCGCCACGTTGTGATCTCAGAGCAAGCCCCAGAGCCCAAGAAAACAGAGCAGTACAGGTGGAAAATGATTCCTGGCTGCAATCCTGAAGGCTTTAAACAGTCTCTCTGATTCATGAGGAGAACCGTACAAGGGAGCGGCTCCATCTGTGCAGCAGAGCGTGGAGCAGGTCAGAAAGCACAGGGGGAGGCAGAGGCAAAGTCAGGGGAAATGGGTATGAGCACCACTTGGTTCCTCCCCTCCTGGCTGTTGAATTTCCCCTTGCGGCACTCGGTCAATCAGCACATGAAAACAGAAAGGTCCTTTCCTACCCCATCATACCCCCAACAGGGGATTTCTGGAGCAACCCTGCCTTTGGCACTATCAGCCATGTACCTCCTTGGTTGGCAACCATTTGTCACCAGAAGGTGTTTCTGTAGCATTTAATGTCCCCAGCAGCACCGGCTCCGGAAGGGATCCGTGTGAGGCTCAGCTGGCAACCTCAGCCTTTAGAGAGCATTTCAGTGCCAAAATGCCTCTAACTCTTCCCCGTACCACCCTGTTAAAGCACCTGCAGTGGATCCCCTCCTTGCAGCAGCACCACCATCCTTTGTGCACGAAAAGCAGGGTTGAAAGCAGGGATTGCGTTTAGCAAATTGTTCCTGAAAATCAAAGTAAAACTTGGCTCGCCTTCCTATGGGTTTACACTTCGCTTGCCCAGGTTTACACTCGGGTGGTTGCCTTGTTTGGACATGGCTATGGCTTATTCAAAGAGATCACCTTACTTCTAACAGGCTCCCATCCTATTGCTATAGTACATAGTATTGCTATGATACTGTTGGAATCAGTTTGGACAGACAAGGTACATTTAGTCTGTGCCCTCCGGTGTCATGCTTACACAACAACCAACATCTCACTGTTTTGGTCGCTGCTTTTAAATGCTTAATTTCCTAATTGTTTAGTTTCTTAATGTGAACCGTGTCCCTCTTTTGGCACATAGCAATTGCTGCTGCTTTTCCTGTCTGAGACATCATTATAGTGACCAGAAGAACATTTTGGACTAGGTTTGCTGGCCTGTTTGTAGGGCTGTGTAACAGATATACTAACACTGGGTTGGAGAACGTGTGCGTAGGAACAGCCAGGTGTGAAAGCACCAGAAGAAACCCTAAAGAGGAGATTAGGAGGATGGCCTACACTGATAAGCAGCGGCACAATCAACATCAGCGTGATGCTGAGGAACGTGGTGTTTGCATCAGCCCAGATGCCTGCACTTTGGTAAGGCTTGGGTATAGATGACTCACCAGCAGAAGACTTGTGCTTTGGTAGCAGAAGGATGGCAACAAGATACAAACACATCTTTTACATTGTCCTTCTCCTCCAACACCATGATGGGACCTGTAACGACATCCACAACAAGGAAGTCCAGACAAAGGGCAATCATTTAGGATCCCATGGCATTGGTGCTATGGCCTTCAGGAGCCCAGGTCTCCACTGCTCACAAGGATGCAGGATCCAGGCTGGCTCTGCTCCCAGGATGTGCATTTGACTCAGTGGGGCAGGTGGGGATGCTCAGGACACTGCAGGCGTCAGACCATGCCCATGGCCATGCTCTCAGGGACAGAGGGATGAGGAGTCTGCCTCAGGCACAAGCTCCACACATCCCCAGAAGGGTTCCTTGGAGCTCGATAGCTTCTCCCAGGAGACAGCAGCCCAAATCCTGGCACATTTGTCTATCTTAGAGCTCCTCAGCAGCTGCCCGAAGCTGTGAGGAGCAGAAAGAGCTCTCCCACCTACAGTCACGAGTGCCATCAGCACCAGGCTGTCATCGCTGCTGCATCACCAGCTCCTCGGTGCTCGTGAGCCCGTTGGCCACACGTCACCCATTGATCTGCCACACCTGGGAGATAGCAGCGGGACGTGGCTGTGTCACCCCGTGACTCAGGGCCACTGGTCTGGTGTACAGCCGGAGCTCCCTACCTGGGCCTAGGGGAGCATGGAACTGAGACACAGGGGGAGAGATGCGCAGGAACCTGGGGATAGGACAGAGCCAGTGGCCATGGCTCACACCTCTCACCTGCAGCAGTGGTGCTTGGAGCCTGGGAAGGACGGTGCCAGCAGCCTCAGGGGTCCTCAGTGCACCTCTGTGCTTGTGGCTGGCCTTGCTGATACTGCAGGCGTTGGCAGAGCAGCCCCGACACCGATGGAGCCCAGCCTCACCCACCCATGGCTGTGTCCCCATGGCTGTGATGTGGGCATTCCAGGATGCAGGGAGTTTGCAGGATATCAAGCTTGGTAGAGAGGTTTTTCCCTCCCTGTATCACCCATCATCCTCCAAGTATCCCAGACAGTGCTACAGCCATGGAAAATAGGATTTCTAAGGCAAAGGCTTAGCAGATTCCCTTCCCATACTCTCCCTTCTCCTGAGCCTGGACTATAGTGGGTTGGAACTTGGTGATCTTAAGGTCCTTTCCCGCCTTAACTATCCTATGGTTCTATGATTCTATAGATACCCTCAGACCATGCAGTACTGACCGTTTTGCACCTCTGGGACCTCAGATCGGTCCTGCCTACCCAATTGTGGTGCCAGATCTGGCCACACTGCATGGCAGAGCACAGACAGATGCCTGCATCCTCCCATGAGCTCCTACCCACAAGGACCCAGGCACAATCTTCTCCACCACTCGCAGGGCCACAGCAATGAGGACATTATCAGCCCCACGGGACACCCCCGGCCTTTGGGGTTTTGGTTTGGCCCTGCCTGTGCCTCCAGCAAAGAGAGTGGGTCCATCAGGAGGGAGGCAGGGCAGGGGCACCGACCACCGTATGTGGGTAGGGAGAGGTGCCCAGGGACACAGCGCACCTCCGGGTGCGGGATGGGCCCGGGGGGGGGTGGTGTATCTGCTGTGCCAATGGGGGTTGGGAAGCGAGGGAGGGTGCGGGGGCCTCGGGCGCAGGGTCCGCGGCCGCAGCCCTCATCTGCATGCGCACGGAGAGGGGAATTTTCCATCAGCGGGCGCTGAGCGCTGCTCCGTGACCTTCATCCCCGCCCAGGGAGCGGCAGCGCCGGATGGCACCGCGGGACCATCCCCTGCGGGGGAACGGCAGCGCCGCGGGCAGCGCGAGCGGGGGGAGGCAGAGCCCTGCAGCCGCCGCTGCCTCGCTCCACTCCCCCTCCGTGCCCCCCGGCCCATCCCCGTGCATCCCTGGGGCAGTCCCCGCTGCCGCCAGCCCCAGCCGCTGGCACCGCTCCCCGTAACGCAAGGGAGCAAAGGGGCTGCAGTGTCTGATGTTGGCATGGACGGACATTCATGGGCTGCTCAGCACCTCACGCTCAGCACCTCACGGCATCACCGCTGTGGCCGGGTGCTCCTCATCGAAGCAGAAAGGTGCTCCTGGCCCATCGGTGCCCGGTGCTGGGCACAGACCCTTTCCACAGGGGCTTTCTGGACCATTCTGCTGCCAGCCTTGAAGCACTTGGTAGAAGGGAGTCCAGCTCCCCTGCACAGGGTCCCATTGCCCCAGCAGCATACCCGAGCACAGGCTGCCCATGGGCCACGTCCCTCCCTCTCAGCTTTCCACGATGTTCCTGGTGAGCACAAATCACCTTGACTTTTGCTATGAGACCCCGAACCCCGGGCATGGACCAGCGCTGTGCCTCTCTCAGGGCTGCGCAGCATCCGTCCTTCTGCAGGCGGGTTATTTTCCACCGGTGCTTCCCCAGCACCCATGGCTTGGCACCCGTCACCCAGTCTGCCTCTCCCTCTGCCGACACAACCGGGGATCGCAGCCCCGTCCCCCGGCACAGGTTCTGCCCTCAAAGCTCCCCCAGACCTTTCTCCTGCTCATCTGGACCCCAGCTGTGCTCTGCAGCCGGATGGGTTTTAACCTCCGCGGCTGCAGGAGGAGTTGGGACTCACTGAGAGCAGTCAGAGACGTGAAACACCCACAAAGTGGTCCTAGGAAGTGGGATGACAGGACCATAACCTTGTGGTGGCGCCCATCAGTGCTCCGTGGTGGTGTCCATCAGTGCTCCGTGGTGGTGTCCATCAGTGCTTCGTGGTGGTGTCCATCAGTGCTTCGTGGTGGTGTCCATCAGTGCTCCATGGTGGTGCCCATCAGTGCTCCATGGTGGTGCCCGTCAGTGCTCCGTGGTGGTGGTGTCCATCAGTGCTCCGTGGTGGTGCCCATCAGTGCTCCATGGTGGTGTCCATCAGTGCTCCATGGTGGTGTCCGTCAGTGCTCCGTGGTGGTGGTGTCCATCAGTGCTCCATGGTGGTGTCCATCAGTGCTCCATGGTGGTGCCCATCAGTGCTCCATGGTGTTGCCCATCAGTGCTCCATGGTGGTGTCTGTCAGTGCTCCATGGTGGTGTTCGTCAGTGCTCCATGGTGGTGGTGTCCATCAGTGCTCCATGGTGGTGTCCGTCAGTGCTCCGTGGTGGTGTCCATCAGTGCTCCATGGTGGTGTCCATCAGTGCTCCGTGGTGGTGTCCGTCAGTGCTCCATGGTGGTGTCCATCAGTGCTCTGTGGTGGTGTCCATCAGTGCTCCACAGTGGTGTCCGTCAGTGCTCCGTGGTGGTGTCCGTCAGTGCTCCATGGTGGTGCCCATCAGTGCTCCATGGTGGTGTCCATCAGTGCTCCGTGGTGGTGTCCGTCAGTGCTCCATGGTGGTGTCCATCAGTGCTCCAGCTGATGGCCCCCAGGACTCGGAAGGGATGCTGCAATAGCCCCCCTAGCCCCCTCTCCACACCACCCTGAAAGCCCCAGCTGCAGCATGTGACAGGCAGAGCAGGGGGACACAGCAGCAAAGGAGCCTGATGCTTACCCCAAGGCGGGGAGAAACTGAGGAGTTATTACTACAGACGGAGGGTCTGAACTGAGGTAGAATGGAGAAACCAAACAGGCAGTTCCCAAGAAAGAAGGTGGCAGATTTGGGCATGGTTTATTAAACGTATGAGTGGGTTTGCTCCCAGTTGCAATTATGCATTTGTGAAATGCATTTGTGAGGGAACGTGAGGATGAAGTGGGCTCCAAAACCTGGTCCAGCCTCTGGGCCTCTCCAAACGCCTCTCGCTGCTTCCAGAACATTTTTGTTCCAAGGAAGAGGAAACTCCTGCCCTTGCCTTCAGCAGAACTTGGTTCATCGTTTCCCTGCTGTGAAACGGGGCTGAGTGTTCACGTTGTAGTTTAAACCTGTGACTACTGAGGAACCCACACACAGGGAGCAGAGCCCGAGTCCTGCAGGAGGATGCGAAGGCCACTGGGCTGTGGGTTTGCTCTGCACAGTGCTGGCTGTGCTGGGACCAGAGAGGCTTTTCTTGAGCTCTGGGGGGGGAGGTGGGAGGAGCAGCAGAGGGGGACCCACAGGCTCCAAAGCCTTTCCCGGCTCCTGCGTGCACCGCGGTGTGTTAGGAACAGCAAGGCAAACTGTCACAGGATGCTTGCCCCCAAAACCTCCAACTGGGCTGAACCACTGCAGGCGGGGACAGGCCAAGGGGAATGGCTTTAACTGCCAGAGGGGAGACTGAGATGAGCTCTTAGGCAGAAGCTCTTCCCTGTGAGGGTGCTGAGGCGCTGGCACAGGGTGCCCAGAGAAGCTGTGGCTGCCCCATCCCTGGCAGTGCTCAAGGCCAGGTTGGACACAGGGGCTTGGAGCTGCTCCAGTGGAAGGTGTCCCTGCCCGTGGCAGCGGTTGGAGTTGGAGGAGCTTTGACGGTCCCTTCAACCCAGACCAGGCTGGGATTTCATGATACCTGCAGGAGCCAGGACCAGGAGTTAATTTTGGGGTGGGCACAACCCCTGGACTCATCTCAGGTACCAGGCACAAGCCAAAGGCATGGAAATGACGCGGGAGCATCTTCATTCAGACCAAGGGGTTACAGCAGCGGTGGGGAGCCCATGCCCTGCCATCAGAGCCTGTGCACCGGGTTTGCCTGCGCCAGCCATCTGTGTTTACCATGTCCCCTCCCTGCCCTCTCCCCCCTTTCCCAGCAGCCGCAGAGCTCACTGGAGCAGCGCAGGGCAAACAGGCGTGTTCCAGCCCTGCTGTTGCCCCGCTCCCCCGCAGCCTGGGCTGTTTGCTGGAAACAAAAGGGAGACGTTTCCCTCCTCTCATTGCGTGTTTGGGCTTTGTCTGCCCCAAGCGACTCTAGAAACAAAGGCGCAGCGAGGTGAGGGGCACCCGCAGCGGCAGGGGTCTGGAGCAGCTCGCCCTGCCAAGGCGAGGCAGGCAGCACAGACCCACTCCTGCTATGCGGTGCTTGTGGCAGCCCTCAGGGGTCCATCCGAGCGAAGCATCGGGGGGGGGGGGGGGGTGATACTGATGTCGTCTGCATCTGGTGTCTGGCCTCCAGTTCGGGGACAGCCGAGGACCCACTGTGTCTGGTGGGTCCTTGGGAGAGTGGGAAGAGGAGCACCTCGGAAAGGCTCCTCGGGCAGCGATTCCCTGGGTGGCAGAGCCCGCCCGAGGTCACTCCCGTGCTGCTGCAGTGTCACCTTGCCCCAGTGAACTTTGCTGCTGTCTTCGGGCCCATGGCACACCCAGGGCTTGTGCAACGGCCATGAAATGAAACTAAAAATAGTGCCCTCTCCCTGTGGGAAAACACCCGGCCGGGCCGGAAAGGTGCTGGGTGCCAGCATCCCTCCTGGCAGGCGAGGAGCTCCCTCCTCCGAGCTGATGAGGGCACTGAGGAAGGGCCTCATCCTCCTCTGGGCTCCTGCCCCAAGCCCTGCCTTGCCCTCTCTTCATCCCTCACTCAGCCCTGTCCCCAGCAAGTGTGGTTTTCCCCCAAGCCTCACCAAGGTCCAATGGCATCGCTCATGTGGGGACTGATGGCACCACCTCTCCTACCTGACCTCTGCTCCTGTAGACCCCAGCAAGAGCTGAAATCCTCCTTCCCGCATTGGAAATAGCCAAATGAAGCTCAAAATCCATAGTGTTGTTGATATTCTAAGAGCAGCACCCAACTGCAGGAGAAGCAGTGCGCATGGCCCTCGGTAAAGCATGAGGCTGGGACTGCATGTGAAGGCTGCAGGTTTCCATCAGCACCATCACACCCGATGGAGGAAGGCTCCAGCGCAGGAGGGCTGAAGGGCTCGCGCTAGGCTGAGCCGCATGGCTTGGGAGCAGAGACTCCTTCTGCCCCACACCGGAGAGACATGGGGCAACGGGGCTTTACACCAGCCCAGCTGCGGTGGATGAGCACCAGGGGCCAGCTTTGCACAGTGTGGCTTTGAGCAGAGCAGGAGCACGCCACTGCCGGAGCCCACGCCAGCGCGTGTCCTGCTGCGCCGTGCTCACGCACTCATCTGGAAGGGGCAGCCTTTGGAAGCTGGGACTCAGTTTCCCTGCGCTGGCCCCAGGGCATCGGCTCCTGCAGCTCCTACTGACACAGCAAGAGGCCCGCGCTCCCCTCCGTGCTCCGGGATGTCAGCCCAGAGGCCCTTCTGGCTGCGGGAAGAGCAGGCACGGGGCCAGGCAGAGACGGGGGAGGCTGGTGTTTGCTGCCTGCAATGGGGGGAGGCATCCCGGCCCCTGCGGGAGGGACAGAGTCCTTGAGCTCCCAAAGCTGGGGGTACCCCACTGCTTCAAGCCTCGCATGTATCCCCATGGGCTGCCTATGTGCCACAGGGCATGTCCCCAGAGGGGATGCTGGTTCCTCCAGGCCCACAAAGAGGTGACAGCGCAGGGAGAATAATGGGATGGGGAACAGGAGACTTGGACACATGAGAGGTGAAGGGTATGGGGACAGATGATGGAAATGGGGAAAGATGGGTGTGGGGGAGATGTAACGGGTATGGGGAGACGTCCTGGGTATGGGGGGTCAGGGACCTGTCCCAGGAGGGAAGTCAGTAGGAAAACCAGCAGCAGGCCTTGGGTGAACTGGACCAGCAGATCTCACACCCTGAGGTGGTGAGGAGCATGGCCTGAAGCCAGCCAGTCCTGCCTGTCACCATGCTGCCCAGGGCAGCCCCGTCACCCCTCCAGCCATGGGGAGCTGGTCCGGACATTCAAGGGCATCCGGAGTCCGGGCTGAGTGTGCAGGGGTTGTGCCATACAGTGCCAGTGCTGGACCTTGGACATTCTTAGTGCTGCCTGCCTGTGGGCAGCGGGTGGGAAGCAGCTGAGCTCAGCAGCCCATCGGCAGTGCCAAGCCACGAGCATCCTTCGTTTGGCTCGTTCGGGGGCGATGCTGCGGACACATTCGGGGGTGTTGGAGGGTGTCGTTGGGGGATGCTGAGCTCCCCACCCCGTGCGCTGGCGCATCCAAGCAGAGCTTGGCAGGCTCCCATGGAGCGGGTGGGTGACCAGCAGAGGGCCTGGCTCTGCCGGTCCCCAGAGCCGCTCTTATTGAGCCCAGCGCCCTCCGGAGAGCCCAGAGCAGCCGCCGGAGCCGGACAGACCGGCTGCTCCTCGGGACGGCTCCATCGCTGCCGGCAGCCCCGGGGTCCCTGCGCTCGGGGCTGCGCTGTCTCCCACCACACGCTTCCTGCAGAGGGTGCAGAGGGGACCATGCCTTCTCCGCTGCCGCTTGTCCTGCTGCTGATGCTGCTGGTGCCAGGGGCTGTGGCAATGCGAGGCAGAGCTGGGCAGCCCGGGGAAGACAGCACCCACCATGGCCAGGGTGAGGATGGAGGCAGGACCCTACGGACCATGTCCCGGGACGGCGCAGGGATGCAGGTGATGGAGCGGCTGCGCCGGGGGACGGAGGAGGACTCCAAGTCGGTGCAGCAGTACGTGCCGGGGGTAAGGGTAGAGTTCCCGCGGCCCCTCAACTCCGGCAGCCTGCACCCAACCAAGGCCCTGCTGCCATCCAGCACGGACCAATCTGAGCAGCAAGAAGGGGTCCCCACAGGCAGGGAAGGGTCCGAGCCACGAGCCAACCTCACCACCGTGTCCGACAAGCGGCTGCAAATCCAGAACCCCTTGTACCCCGTGACGGAGAACTCCTACAGCGCCTACGCCGTGATGTTCCTGTCCCTCATCGTCTTCGCAGTCGGCATCATCGGAAACCTCTCCGTGATGTGCATTGTGTGGCACAACTACTACATGAAGAGTGCCTGGAACTCCATCCTGGCCAGCCTGGCCTTCTGGGACTTCCTCATCCTCTTCTTCTGCCTGCCCGTGGTCATCTTCAATGAGATCACCAAGAACAGGCTGCTGGGGGATGTGTCCTGTCGCATCGTGCCCTTCATGGAGGTAAGGCAGTGCACAGGGCTGTGGGGGGCTCAGGGGCTCAGCTCCTCTCTGCCCTCCTCTTTGGGGGCACTCCATGGCCTGGCGCGAGGGCTGTGTGCCCAGAGACCCCCATTGTGGGGCTCAGCAAGGAGAAAAGAGACAGTACCAATTTCCCCCTTCCCTTTCCTCTGCCCTGGGCCGTTCCTCAGGCTCTGCAGCCAGCACCAACCCCGCCAGGGCTGGGTAGAGCCCATGAAAGCCTCACTTGCTCAGCCAGGGGACTTCTGTGTCTGTCCCTGTCCCTCGGCCTATGGGCTCAGCCCCACTGCGTGTTGGCCAGCACTGGCTCTGATGGGTGCTGAGGATGGCCCCAGGGCAGGGGGCTGCAGCTGGGGCAGCGCTGGGATGGGAGAGACAGGGAATAAAGGTTTGAGAACCGGAGATCTTTGCTTGTCCTCAAGCCTCACACATGATGGGTTTGGGATGAGCTGGGGACCCCCCGGGAAGGCTCCAGGGACTGTGGTGACAGGGGAAGGCAGAATGAGCAAAAATGCCCCCGATGGTGTGATTGTGCTTGATGATCTTGATCTTGGGTTGAAATCCCAAGTTGAAATTGGTTGAAATCTTGGGTTGATCGTGATCCTGCTCTTGGGTTGAAAGCAAACCCTTGCTGTGGGGCATCTCCCACCTTGCAGGGACGTGGGATCAGGCTGTTCTCCTCCCTTCCCATGTACGACAGTCAGACCCAGCCTGCCTCTGTGTGTTGCCTGGGGCTCCAAAACCTGCTTTATCAAAGGAGGCAAGCACAAGGTTGGAATTGATCAGAGACAGTGTCAGGTCTGCCCTCCAGGCTGTCACCATGGTGACCTTCTGTCATCACCAGACCTGTGTGTGCCCATCACCAGGACTCAAGCCTGCTCAGAGAGCAGGCCTTGGCACTCAGACGGAGAAAGCTTGTGGCCCCATGGAGCTCAGCCATTGCAGGCAAAGAAATGGCCCCAGACCAGACCCCTTCCTGAGGAGGATCTGCCATGGCCTTTCTCCTAGTTGCTACCCAGGCATCATGCAGAGTCCTGGGAGGTTTCCTGGGAGCTGGGAAGGTCCCTCAGGAACACGGTGGGATGTTGGGTGGCACCAGCATGTGACTGCTGCTTTCCTGGCCAAGGGCTGTGGGACTTGGCTCTGAGCAAAGCTGCAGCCCTGGGGCTGGGACCATGAATGCTGATTGTGCCCCTCGGTGCCTTGCCAGCCCTCCCAGCGCCACTGCGCTTCCTCTGCCTCCTTTGGCCTCTTCCCTTTGGCAAATGGGATGTTTTTCCTGCCGTTCTCAATGCAGAGGAAATTGCCCCAGGCTGATTTGTGACAATGGCGCTTTCAACTCCTTTGGTCTTTCCGGGAAGCAGGCGGCAGCTCTGCAGAGCAGGGCAGGGACACGGTAGCCTGGGGCAGCTGAGGGGGCCTTGGGGACCATGGGAAGGTGCTGTTTGATGTGATGGGTGCTGCTTTTCCTCGCCAAGAGCCATCCAGAATAGAGGAAGAGCCTGGGGGGCAATTCTGCCATTCCCACCCTGGCTGGGCAGACAGGAAAGCAGAAAAGGGAGCTGGGCAGGGGCAAACAGGTCAAGGGACGCTTTGATCCACTGCTGTTTCAGGAGTCACAGGAAGGTGGCTTTAACCCTGGGATGCAGCCGCAAGCTGTGACCTCTCTACAGCCACAGAGGAAGGGTCTTTTGGGCAGCCGGGGTTTGCCACAAGCCTGGTAAAGCCAAGCCCCCACTTGTTCTGCCTCCCCCTCGCCAGGTATCATCACTGGGAGTCACCACCTTCAGCCTCTGCGCCTTGGGCATCGACAGGTTCCATGCGGCCACCAGCCCCCAGGCCAGCACCCGGCCCATTGAGCAGTGCCAGTCCATCATCGCCAAGCTGGCCGTCATCTGGGTGGGCTCCATGACGCTGTCGGTGCCGGAGATCCTGCTGTGGCAGCTGGCACAGGACACGTCGCCCGTGTCCGGTGTCGTGATGGAATACTGCACCATGAAGCCCTCGTCCAACCTGCCCGAGTCCTTGTACTCACTGGTGCTCACCTATCAGAACGCTCGGATGTGGTGGTACTTTGGCTGCTACTTCTGCTTGCCCATCCTCTTCACCGTGAGCTGCCAGCTGGTCACCCACAGGATCAGCGGCACCGAGAAGAAGACCGAGTGCCGAGGGAGCAAGCACAGCCACTGCGAGAGTCACTTGAACTGCACCATCATCGGGCTGACCATCATCTACGGGCTCTGCACCACCCCTGAGAACGTCTGCAACATCGTGGCGGCTTACATGTCCCCCAACATGTCCAAGCAGACCCTGGATCTGCTCAACCTCATCAACCAGTTCTTCCTGTTCTTCAAGTGCTCAGTGACGCCTGTGCTGCTCCTGTGCCTCTGCAGACCCCTGGGCCAGGCCTTCATGGACTGCTGCTGCTGCTGCTGTGAGGGCTGCAGCCCCGACACTGCCTCCAGCGAGGGCAGCGCCGACAGCAAGCTCAAAACAGAGATGTCCTCCTCCATCTTCTTCGACAAGCCCCGGGAGTCCCCTCCGCCCCTCCTGGCCCTTGGCACCCCTTGCTAAGCGCCAAAGGGGAGCTGTAGAGATCGTTCCACCACCTCCTCCCAAGACCAAACGTTGTTTTGCCATTAGTGCCCGTGTCTGGACGTGGACCAAGCAGAAGGAGCTGCACCCTGGGCTTCAAACCCCACAGTGGGCAAGTGAGGCTTGGAACCCCAGTCCCCGTGGCTGCATTGGCGGCCTTCTTGCCTCTGCCCAAAGGCTAGCAAGGGCATCAGCGCCCTCCTGTCCTGGCTGCCTGGCCAGGCTCAGAGGGGTTGTTGCTCTGGAGATGGAGTTGTGCCAGAAAGGTCCCATCTGAACCTATGGAGGGTTTCCATGGAGGCTTGCAGAGGACACAGCAAACACAAACTGCCCTCGTCCTGTCCCGTCCCCTCCTGTCAGCCCCCTCCACAGTAGGAGGCCCCAGTGACTATATCCCACCAAGCAGTGCCCTGTAAGAGCTCAATAAACCAGTAACCTAGAGCACGTCATGCATCACCAGTCCGGCACTGCTGAGCAGAGCCCTTGGGAGCCGGTGCTTGGGGTTTGGATGGCTCTTCCCTAAAACCTGGGGGCTCTGGGGTGGGCATTAGGGCAGGAAAGCGGCCATGCCAGGTCAGGCAGCACCTAAAGGTGATGGGGAAAGGCCCCCCTGCCCCTCTGCCCATCCCCTGGGGTGATGCTAGTGCCAAGCCAGCCCCTGGCAGGGTCTCCTCCAAAGCACTGGGCTTTGGGTGGTTTGTAGGGCTCAAACTGGTCCCAGTAAAAGCCAGCCCAGCACCGAGCAGAGGGTGCTCTGCAGCCTGCAAGGAAGCCAGATCCTCCCCTGCACCATGCAGGACCAAGGCGCTGCTGCTACCAGGCGCCGCCACGCAGTACCAGGGTCACCATCCTTCTGCACCCCTGCGGTGGGGTGAAGCATCTTGTCCAAGCAGCACCGTGCAGGGCTCCCCGGCCCGTTGCGGGGCCAAGACTGCCCCAGAACCTTGGTTTCCAAGCTCCCGCACCCAGGAAGGGCTTCGGGGAGCAGCGCGGGCAGCGGGATAGGGCTGGGGGCCGGCGGCCCCGTCCGCTGGAGCTGTTAAAGCTCCTTGTCCTGCCGCTGGCACTCGCCCAGCCCACGAAATGCCGGGGCGAGGGAGACGGTTGCTACGGGCGGGTGAATGTGAGCGGCTCACTGCGGGCTTTGTGCGGCACCGACACCCACCGCGCTTCGCTTTCACAGCCCCGTTTCCAGGGAAACAAAAGCCCCAGTTTTCTCCAGAGAGCACAAAAATGGGATTTTTCCTTCCCTCCCCCCTCCCGCACCAGCGATGGGCCCCACACTTTGGGGGCAAGAGAGGGGTCTCATCCTGGCGCAGGGATGGAGGATGGGGAGCGGAGCCCAGGCTGCTGCCGTGCCCGCACCCCCCCGGGCTCTCGGTGGCAGTGGGAGGGAAGGAGCGGGGGCATCTCCTGCGCTGGGTCCGCGCTGCTCGGTCCTGAGCCGGAGCCAAGCAGGAACAAAGCCGGGCTTGTTGCTGTGTCCCTGCGGGGCTGGATGTGAGGAGGAGGATGGGGAGGGGGGGGGGACACACGATAGGGAGATGGGGTAGGAGCCCTGCAGCAGCCCTGCTCCAAACCCAGCATCGCTGCGGGACACAAGTGGGGGCAGAGGAAGGTCCAGCAGCAGCGACGGCTGCATCCGGAGACCTCCGAGCTCATCTCTGCACCCAGAGACGTGCAGAGCCATCAGGGTTGGCAGCTCTGGGGTGACTGTGGAAACGGGGGGACAGGGCCCCTGGCCCAGTGAGGTGCAGAGGAGGGATGGGTCTCATCCTGGCGAGGAAGCAACGTGACTGCAACCACCCCCCCAACGCAAAAGTGTTAATTTATTATCATTAGGGAGGCAAATATTGTACAGTAACAAGAAACATTTCCCAACAGAGGTCAAATCTGAGCCAAAATATCTCTTAAAAACAAAAAGAAAAAGGAGGGGGGTGGGGGGTGACAACACTTTACAATTAATTAAATTAAAAAAAAAAAAAAAAGAGAAGGAAACCTCTCTTTGTGCAATTCTGCAAAAACAAGGAGAGAAGAGAAGGCCCCGGCCCCACCATGGCTGGGAGAGGGACCCTGCAGCCCCCGCCTCTGCCAGCACTGCCGGGGTCGCTGCTGCCTCCCGCTGCGCTGCTGACCTGACCCACTGCCGCATCACCACGTCCCCAGCACTGTTAACTGCCCCAAACCGACCCCCCCAAAGCCTGCACCTGCAGAGGCCCAACAACAGCACCGATGGGTGCAGCCTCCCTCAGCCCCACTCCATTTCCTCTCCCCTCCCCACCTGCAGAATGGACACAACCATGCCCCTTCTTCCCCCCTCCTGCCAGGGCAGTGCTGGCACAGGGAGCATCGCCCCAGGGCTGCCGGGGGGGCTCTCCCAGCCCTGTGCGCGTCTCCATGCATCCCCCCTCCCTCCCCTGTGTCCCTGTGCAATGTCCTTGGCCAGCAGCCCTCAGTCAGGGGCAGGAGATGTCTTGTGAGGAGACAGCAGAGCTGAGCCTCCTCTGGGGCAGCGGGGGAGGCAGGAGCCAGCCCCCTGCTCCCCACAGGGCTGCTGGCATCGCTGCTCCCCCCCCTGCACTGGCACCATCCCCTCTGATTGCACAGCAGAGCAGCAGGACTGGGCAGCAGGGCAGGATTCGGCCCAGGCAGTGTGAGCCAGGGCTGGGGGGAAACGCATGGGGCACGGGGATGAGCAGCCCAGGGCATGGAGGAGGGGTTGGGGCAGTGGCACAGCAGCCAGAGGCAATGCAGGGGGAGGCTGTGGGTTGTCACTAATCCCCATGGGAGAGGAACCTGGGGCTGGCATCACCTCCCCTGCAGCCCTGCCTGAGGAAGGGCGAGGGGGGCATGCTCCCAACACCCCCAGGACGCTCTGTGCAGGGGAAGGGACAAGGGGGCCCCGGGGGACCTGCCCACAGTCTGGCACAGCTCCATCCCCAAGGGGCTGCCTTCTGTCACCCCTTCCTCCCAGCGCTGAGCCTCAGCCAGGCTCGGGGAGCCCCCAACCTTCCTTCTGCTCCGAGGGCCCAGTTTAGTAACAGCAGCTACCGCTTAAATTAAAAAATTGAAATATATATACATATATATATAGTGTATACCCAGACAACAACAGAACAGGGCCAGAACGGGAGGGAGGGAGGGACAGAGAGGAGAGGAGGGCAGCTGGACATTTTCTTTACAATAAAAACAAGGGCTCCACCTCAACGCGAGCGGAGTCTGGGGTCCCCTAAAAATACCCATCTAGAGAGAGAGCCGAAGGGACAGAGGAGAAGAGAGAAGGGGCATGGGCTTGTACAATGGCATCTTCCCGATGTGAACCGCAGCCTGCGGGATCTCAGCTTCTCCTGGACTTCGAGTGCTGGATAAGCCACTGTAGGGTGATGTCTGTGAAGGCAAGAGGAAACCTGCGGCTTCCACCCCTGGCTGCCACCCCCTCCTGCACTTGGGCAACCAGCCTGGGCATGCTGCTCCCGTGAGCTCCCCCCATGCTGCCGGCACTCACCGATGTTGTCCTTTTCTTTGCAGGAGATGGAGTAGCAACAAATCTCTCGGTCCTGGATGGCAGAGAGGTTCCTGCAGGGAAGAAACGAAGCTCTGGCTGCAAACCCCTATGGCCGTGCACTGGCCGTGACGGGAGATGCCTCTGGGCAGCCTCTTGAGGGGTCCCTTTGGACCTCAGCTCCAAGACTGAGGACACTTTGCAGGAGCAATGTCTTCCCAGGCTCCCAGGGACCTGCATGTGCGCTGGGCGAGGACACCAGCACACTGTGCCTATGACTGATAGCCAGGCACAACCTGTGGGGTAACACGATGGAGCAGGAGAGACCCAACCCCATGGAGAGCCTGGCTACAACCACACTGCTTCCCTCCCTAAACCTCGGTTGCACAGCCCTGCAGCGAGACAGGGCAGGGAGGGTTTGGGAGCAGCACAGGAGCTGCATAGGTGCCAAAGGGGCAGGGGAGGTCTCCAGGGGGTGGTTGGGGGGGAGAACAGAGGTGCTGTCCGTCAGCACAGCACCCCGGTCCCCTGTCTGCAGGGGAGGGGATCGCTGCTGGCAGGAGGGAGCATCGGCTGCCAAGAGGAGAGGGGAGAGCTACATGGATGGTGTCGTACCACGGAGCAGGAGCCAAGCACCAGGGGCTGCCCGCTAACGGTGGAGCAGCGCCAGCACCAGGCAGTGGGGCAGAGCTGTGTGGGCGATGGGAGCCCAGCACCAGCCCCAGCACCAGCACTCTGCTGGGCCCCAACGCCACCGTGTGGCAGGCAGGACCCAGCCCTCACACTGCCGGCAGCAGCTCCCTGACCCCATAGGCACAGAGATGTCACCTCTGCCTTAGCATGTCCCCAGCCATGCGTCTGTGCCCACCCCAGGCACCACAATGCAAGGAGCACTCGCAGAGCTCAGTGGGGTGCCCGTGCCGGGTACTCAGGGTGCTGTGTTCAGCTCAGGGGGCCCCCAAAGCAAAGGGGGTGTGAATCTGCTCGAGAGCCCAAAGGAGGCAACGATGCTCTGAAGGCTGGAGCAGCTGAGCCAGGCTGAGAGAGCTGGGCTGGGGCAGCCTGGAGAAGAGAAGGCTCCTGAAGGGGAGACCTCAGAGCAGCTCCAGCGCCTGAAGGGGCTGCAGGAAACCTGGAGAGGGGCTTTGGACAAGGGATGGAGGGACAGGACAGGGGAATGGCTTTAACTGCCAGAGGGGAGACTGAGATGAGACATTAGGCAGAAGCTGTTCCCTGTGAGGGTGCTGAGGCGCTGGCACAGGGTGCCCAGAGAAGCTGTGGCTGCCCCATCCGTGGCAGCGTTCAAGGCCAGGTTGGACACAGGGGCATGGAGCAAACTGCTCTGGTGGAAGGTGTCCCTGCCTGTGGCAGGGGTTGAACTTTAAGGGGGTTGAAATCCCAACCTAAACCATTCTATGACTCTCTGATCCTATGACATGGCAGGAACAGGGACAATTCCACTGTGTCACAGCCCCACTGTGGCTGCAGGGCCACCGGACACTTACATCTTCTCAATGAGCTCTTTCTCATCCAAGGCACCAGGCAGGTCTCGCTTGTTCCCCAGGACTAGTACCTGCAGGGTGAGAGAGGGGACACCTGAAGCTCCTGGCCAGCAGACCAGGCAGGAGCCTGCTCCTGCCATCCAGAAGCAGACCCTGCTTGAGGTGCAAGACAGCCCTGGCCACTTCTATAGGTCCTGCCTGGATGGAGAAAAGCCCTTCAGCAGGCAATCAAAAGGCACAGCACTTCAATTAACAGCCATAATTAGCCCATGCACAGCATCTCTATTGAACTCTCTAGTCCCAGTGCGAAGCCGGCCCCACAGCACGCTCTCCCAGAAGGGCACCAGTGTGTGCCATGCCATCAAGGATGCTCTCCCAGGAGTCTCTTGCAGTCTCTGAGCCAAAAGTCAGGTGAAGCAACTAAACCCAGCGTTACCGGGGAGCAGTGAGATGGGGATGCTGTGCAGAACCTGCTCTCTGCAAGCCGCCAGCCCGATGTTCGCACCATCCACTGAGCTCCACTTCTTTCAAGGCTTTTCACATCCACAAAGGAATCCTCAGACTATGCAAGGAAAATAATCACCCGCCAGGACTTGTTCATCCCTCCGGAGTGCACCACGCGACTGTCATCTGACAAGGACAGCACTGAGCCTGCGGCCGCCTTCCCGGGGTGAGCCAGGGCCTCTGCAGCAGCACAGTAACGCAGCATCCCCCAGCTCAAATCTGGAGACTTGTTCTCAGAAAACAGCGTTCAGAGGGGCTGCGAATGCAGTGCATTATGTCAGGAGCTTAATTTAGTTGGCAGTGAATGTTTGGGATGTGTTGCAAGATCCTCAATTGCTTCCTTTCAAAGGATGCTGATTTTGGATGCTCCGTAAGCGCCCGGGCACGAGCAGCGTGTCCTGCACTGCCGCCACATCCCACCTCCTGCAAATGCCACAGCCCTGCAGCCGCTCTCCTAGGAGATGAGACCTTAATGTCCCACTCTAAATAAGGTGCGAATTCATGTGAGAGGACAGATGTCACACACTGGGGTCTGTGTAAGGGTCTGGTCTCTCTTCAAGCTCCCTTCCCTGTTTGTTGGTCCAGCCCTGGGCTAGAAAGCATCATTGACCCAGCTCTCACAGGAATGCAGCAGCAAAGGGGAACCCCCAAAAGGATCCCCATCCCAAATCTGCTTTGCAGAATGCCAGCCCCCCCCCTGCTGCCACCAGCCTGGGGACCATGAGCAGCTGGGGGGACCTATCCTGGCAACAGCTCACCGGGATGCCCTGGAGCTGTGGCTTGTCGAGCAGGTTGTGCAGTTCATTCTTGGAGGCCTCTATCTTCTCCTGATCGGCGGCATCCACCATGTACCTGCAAGGGAAGGGACACCCCTGAGAGCAGGCGCTGAGGTCCCCACGCCCCGGCGCTGTGCCACAACCAAACCTTGCTCACACAGCAGCTGCATCCCCCACAGGCTCCTGGGACAGTGCATGGAGGTGATGGATAACAGCATCCTCCCCCAGCACACTTCTTCCCAAGGAAGACTGTGGGGCTGAGAGCTGCTTGTGTCTCCCAGGGGAGTGGGGACCTCCCTGTCCCCATCCCTGCTGGGGTCCCCCCCACTGACAGCAGGGATATGGTGCGTGAGGGAAGACCAGGCACTGCCCAGGCAGAAGAAGCTGCAGGGGACACACTGTCCTCAAGGCTCACCTGTATGCGGCAGCTCCTATGGAGATATCCAGAATAGAAGACAACAAGTGGAGAAAACAAGAGGAGCTGATGATGAAGAGACCCAAGAGTGGGGAGAGGACCTGCTCATCCTCTTGATGGGAACTATCTTGGTCATGAGGCTTGGGCCAAAGGGCATGTGAAGCCAGAGTCAGAAATGCTCGCTCTGAGCAGACAGGGGAGATTTAGGGAAGGATTTAGCTCTTTCGGGTGATACTCATCCTGCAAAGGACATAAATGAAGCCCAAACTGGGGACAGTAACTGATTAAAGCGGCCTTTAAAGATCAAGCAGCTGGGAGAGAAGTGAGAACCACCATCGAGCTTCCACGGGCCTTGTGGGGTTTACTAAATCCAGGAAAAGAGCCTTTAGCTACTGAAGCGCTGACCACAGGAAAGAGTGCATGGCTGTACCAAGAGGGAGAGGGGAAAAACCCACCCAGGCGCTGCCACGAGCCTTCAGCATGCCGGGCAGGTAGGGAAGGCTGAAGGTAAGAGAAAAGGGCCGTGAGGCAGCTCAAGGCGAGGAAGGCAGACTGAAGCGTGACCTGGATGGCCGCAGGTCCCTACGGGTCCCTCTGTTTTCCTCTCAACCAGATGGGCCACTGGAAAAAGAATGAAACTACGGAAGGAGGCAAAATAACTCCCCCCCAATGGCATTCTGCCACTTCCATCACAGCTCACGGCAGTAAAAAGGTGTCGAGGTGTGCTGCCATGATGATGGCCAGCAATAAAAGAGGTGTCGAGGTGTCCTGCCATGGTGACGGTCAGCAAGGGCAGGAACAGACACTGCTGTCCCAACAAGCAGAACAAGTGGTCCCTCACTCCTCCTCACCTGCCAGACCTACAGCTGGGAAAGGCAGGGCAGAAACCCAGCCCAGAGCACAGCCAGCTGGTGAAGACCACACAAATCTGACTTTTATGATTAGGTTTAAGTAACTGATGTGGTCTCCAAGGGTGAGTATCTGACCTTAGGGGCAGACAGCCTGCTTCCCACGAGTATTATCCCCAGCCTGCACTCCCTAGGACTCCTGCTTGCTGCAATGTTTGCAAGCAGGGGATGTGGAGAAGCTGACAGTCAGTAGCAGGCACTGCACAGATACTCCTCTCAGCACAAGATCCATCCAACAGCACATAATCAGCGTGACCTGGATGCTTGCTTCTGGCAGCCACCCTTAAAACCAGCCTCTTGGAAAGGGCTGAGCCACAGCAATGGTGCTCAGCCCCTGCGATGAACAGGCAGCAGAGGGCAAGCACAGAACCCAGGAAGGGCAAGATCCAAGGAACAGAGCTGGGTTGAGTGATGCTGGAAGGGGAGCGTCTGCCACAGTCGGCAGGGACCTGGCTCCCCTGTGCTCAAAGGGGGGAACCATTCCCAGAGGGAAGCATCTCAGCTCCCAGCACAGGTGCCCAGCTCTGGAAGTGGGTCAGCCCAGCCCAGCCCCCTTTGGTTGGGTGATGGGATTGTTTCCCCCCCCGCTGGTGCAGCTCAGCATCGGCAGTGGGTGACGGGGCTCCCGGCTCCCAGGGGTACTCACACGATGGCACTCACTCCACGGCAGTACCTCTCCCACATGCTGCGAAACCGCGGCTGGCCACCGATGTCCCAGAGCTGTGACAGGGAGAAGGCGATATTACCCCAGCATCATCCTGCCCATGACCCTTCCTCACCCTCATCCAAACCCACCTCATCCCCTCCTCTTCAGCTCAAACCTAATGAGGCTCACGACTCAATAACGAAAGCAGACATCCCAGGAAGGGCAGCTGGTAGAAACCTCCGCTCCCCTTGCTCTTGAGGCAGAGACCACCAGTGCAAGCCATGACCCATTTTTCCCTGTGCTCCCACCCTCAGCAAGGTGACCACATCCATGAATCCCCACCAGCAAGCCTGAGGTATAAGGAAACAGATAGCTCTGCAGCCCAGACTTGCTCCCACTGCAGAGGTCTGGATGTCCTACATCTGTTCCCACCATCTCCTCTGGTGGGTACCTGCAAGAGCCTAACAGGGCAGATCTCAGCTGCAGCTGGGGCTGCTCACATCCTTCAGCCTCCAGCAGAGCCCCAACCAATCTCCCTTCACTCCCATCTTTCATCCCAGGAGCCCCCATCAGCAATAACATCCGCACCTTACCTTTATGGTAACATTCCCCTTGGTGATCTTCCTCATGTTAAAGCCCACTGTCGGGATCATGTCTTCATTGAACTGTCCTGACTGCAAGGAACAAGATCAAACAGTGTTAGGAGGCACAGAAACCCCACCAGCCTGGCACAACCCTCCTGGGCCATACCAGGGGCAAAATGAGAGCCACAAGGACCCCCCCAGGGCCAGGCTTCCCCCCAGGGCAGCCACCTCCTGCATCAGCTCCTTTCTGGCCACGAGTCATGGAGGGCTCCAGCACATTTCCTGCTTCAGATCATGGAAGGCTCAGCCCAAACCAGAATGACTTCTGCTTTCCTGCAAGCCTGCAGCCCGCCTGCACGGCTCCTCCATCCCCTGCACAAGAGCCATGTGCCTGTGCTGGGTGATGGGGGATGCAAATCCTTCCTCTTTCCCTGCCCAGGAGCTGCCGAAATGCTCTCTCCAGCATCACCGCTCTGAGCAGCATCAGGCAGGAGAAGCAGGAATCACCACGGCTCTGCAGCATCCCAGTGCTGCTGTGAAACTGGGTTATCCTTCCAGTGTGCTGAGCAGGGCCTGCCCCCGTGCCGCTGCGCTGGGATGCCGCTCGCCAGCCCACATGCCCAGCACCATGCTGAAGGGACAGGATGGTGCTGGTCTGTTAAAGCCCCCCCACCTTCCAGTTTGCTGCTCAAATCCCAAAGCCAGGGCTGAGCAGCACAGGGGTTGTTCCGGGTGGCCCCAGGCATCCCAGCCCACAGCCCTCCATCTGCTGCCGCCAGCAGCCTCCTGCCTGGCCAGCAGCCTCCCTCACCTTTAGCTCCTTTGCTTTCTAAATGCATCCCTACGGAAGGCCCTGCTGGGGGATGCTGGGGGAGCCAATGGAGAAGATAACCAGGACAATGTGGTTCTGAGGCTTTTGGACATCAGTGCCAGCATCCTGCAGGCACCAACTGCAGCTGAACTCAGCAGCTCCTTACTGGCTTAAAACCTCAGGTTTCTCTAGGACTTCTATGGGCTTTCTTTCAGTTAACACAAACCTTGCACAGGAAAGGCAGCGTCGCCACTTTCATGCCTGGTTGAGCCAACGGCTCTTCCAGACACAGCACATCAGCAAAGCCCCAGGGCTTTCCTGACCTCTTCCAACAGTTGTGCAATACACGCTGCTTCCCTTTTTCATTTCCCTTTTGTGCCTATCAGCAAAGCCTGGCAGCCGAGGGGTCTCCAAGCCATAGTGCACACAGAAACCACGCCAGGGACTGGTGGGGAAGGGCACGGGGAAGAAGGGAAGGAGGCAGGAAGCCATCTACCATCAGCCAACACAGGGGATGTCTCCTGCAGAATGAGGTTCAACACACAACCTGGCTTTAAGGAATTATCAGGCTTTGATTGGAAGACATGGAGAGCAATTGCTGAAGAGCTCTTGGAAGCAGCAGACACCTCCATTGGGGATCCCAGACTACACCATGGGAGCTGCTGGCTGTGTGAAAGCCACCCGAGCCATGGCTCTCATGTGATGGTAGCTGTTCCAGGAAGAGATGGGCTGCAGGAGCAAGGAGTCATCTCTGCCTTTCCCCGCAAGACATGGGAATAAGCGTATCTCCATGAGCAAAGTATGGCCTTGCTCCTGCCCCAAATCCTTCTCCCAGCACAGTGCCAGCCTCCAGACTGCCCACAGCCAATAGGCCAAACCAAAACCACTCATGCTGTCCAAAAAGACCACGCTGGGAATGTGACATGTTGTGGTTCAGGACAACTTGCATGTATCCCTGCTGTCCTGGCACCCGCAGGAGCATCCTCAATGAGCCGCAACATGCTCAGCTCCTTCTGCGTTGGCCATGCTCTGAAAGCAACTCTAACAGTGGAAACACGATGTCTCCTTTTCCCTCTCCAACTGTCCTAGATGCTGACACTCCTGTGCAGTGGTGCTGTGATGAAGGGACCCGTGTCCGCCAGACCCCACTGCTGTGACCAAGCTGGACAAACACAGTGCTGCAGGACAGGGATGGGCACCGCGGTCCCCTCCACCCTAAAGAAGATGGTCTCACCACCAAGACCTGCAATTAACAGACCTGCAGCACCCCTCAGCATGGAAATGCAACATCTTAGGACAGAATGGTGTAAAACCTGCAGGCCTCTCCGGGATGTGCTCCTGGTGATGCTCCCGCAGCTGAAAGCGGCTGCGCTGCCCTGCTTGACCCCAAAGGCTCTATCTCAGCTGCAAAAATGGGACAGACACACAGACACATGCAAGATACTCCCAGCACTTCCCAGGGATGTGCAGCGCAGCTCTCAAATCCAAAGGGGAGAAGGCACCTCTGTCCAAGAGCTGCAGCACTGTTTGCTCCCACCTCCATCCAGACAGAGCCCACAGCCATCTACTGTATTAGCAGTTGCCCTTGTTCAGGATGTGTCCATAATGAGGCAGCATCAGGATGGAGGGGTGGCCACACAAAGTGCTGCAGGCTCTGGAGTGACCACTTGCTGATGGCCCAGGCTTTGGGGTGCTGGATGTGCGCAGCCCCCATCAGGATCAGCACTACTTGATGGCAGCACCTAGTCTGTTATAGAAAAGCAAAAGCCTCTGGATGTCGGCAAGGTACTGAGAAGCTCAGAGAATGATGTAGGGCAGCATCGAAGCAGAGCTGCTCTGCACCACACATCCCAAGCCAACCCTGCAACCCAGGAGCAGCAAGCAACACCTTTGGAGGATCCCAAATCCTTTGGGACAAGGCGAAGGTTACAGCTTAGCACTCCAAGGCTGCCCTGCTTTAAAGGACCAGAGCTCAACCAAGCTGCTTGAGGTTCACGCTACCCTTCACCTTCACAACCTTAGTGGTGGTCACCGGGACCGCCTTTCAACTCTGTGCTCTTTGAAGCAAAAAGATGACAACGCTCCTTA
Organism: Myiopsitta monachus; assembly: GCA_017639245.1. NCBI lineage: Eukaryota > Metazoa > Chordata > Aves > Psittaciformes > Psittacidae > Myiopsitta > Myiopsitta monachus. The sequence continues at coordinate 5,168,772 of CM029936.1, read as the reverse complement.
GTGAGCCGGTGTTTGCCACATCCAGACCTCGGGTCATGCCAAGGGGAGGTTCAAGGATGACATCTGGGTTTTTCCAGATGCAGCAGTGCTCTCACCCAGCAGGCAGCACCCATGCCACGGGCCATGTGTGACAGGGCAGACGCTTGCATGGCCAGCTCAGCACCCTCCTCACGCTCATGGGAGCCCATCCAGGGGCACTGCAGTCCCAAAAGCCATCACCTGGGTGCAGCGTGATGCCAGCGAGCATCAGCACCAGATGGGGCAGTCGCTGTTCTCGGCTGCCTCAGCACCAGCCCTGGCAAGGACACTCCAGTGAGTCACAGCATCAGCTAGGTTGGACAAGACCTTTAAGATCATCAAGTCCAACCATTACCCCAGGACTGCCAAGTCCACCACTAAACTATGTCACTGAGGGACTCATCTATGCCATAACCCTTGAAAAGCAATCAGCTTTCTCAGGTGCCTCTTCTCTCCAGAGCTGTAACCCTCGGGATTCTTCCAAGCAGATCCCTAAACAAAGTCCACTCTTCTGAAGAGGGAGTTGCTTTCTACATTCCTGCTTCCTCTCAGGAAGTTGCATCAGGTTGTCCTCTCTCTTCTGGACTTCACTTTGACAGTGCTGGTTGATGATGTTAGTTAGTTTTATTCAGAGATAAAATATATGACTTACTTTCTCACCCCTTGATGGGCTACAATATCCATCATGTTATTGGAACACACTGTGTAAAGTGAGACCTAAACCAGCCCTGAACCAGCTATAATGAAAGGCCAAAGAACAGTTCTGATAGTGGAGGGTAATCTGGGACAGATTCTGCTCTGGCAACTTTCATTCAAAGGTTATTGTCTAAGCAGGGCCAGCATTACTGGGCCACACCTCAGTTTGGATTCTTAAGTACCACCTCAATATAGATAAAGTGAAAGATGATGAAGCTTTAATCCCCATTCTAAAGAACTGTAGCTACCTGCTAGGAGTAGAATCATAAGCACAGGTCTCACCAGGGAAAAGTGGCCTCTAAGCCCTGGCTTGGAGACCCATGGCTGGTGCTCAGGCTCCCAAACGCATGCAGGCACGCAGCATAGAGACCCCCTGGGCAACAGTCAGAAACCCAGTTTGGCAAGACAAGGCACTGGGCAGAGCCGAACGTACTGACCAGCAACCTGCTGACACTTTCTATCCCCTCGTCCCTCTGTTTTCTCATGTTTGTTCCCATATACATCCCAGAAGAAGTCTTATCCAGTGCCAAGGTGCTTCTCCCCTGCTGTACTTTGGGTTTCCCACCATGCCTAACTCAGACAGAGCGTGCAGCAGCAAGGCAAGACCATGCCCCAGCCAACTCACTCTCTTCCAGAAACATGGAGAACCCCCCAAGAAAACCTACCACCTCTGCACTATGAAGCTCAGGTGCAATGGAAGCAGCAGCCTAGGGCCCAGACCACATCTGGGAAAGAACAACCACTCAGCACATGGGCCCATGTGTACCTCTCACCCCATTCTGGCCCTGCCAGACCCCATGCAAGGGGCATGACCAGTTAATCAGGTAGGCGAAAATGCATCAGTATAAAATGTCCTTGCTTCTCCCTCAGCATCTCCAGCAGCCTCTCTTCTAGAGCACCTCCCATATGAAGATAGGATGAGAAAGGTGGGGCTGTTCAGCCTGGAGAAGAGAACCTGCGTGGAGACCTCAGAGCAGCCTTCCAGTATCTGAAGGGGGCCTATAGGGATGCTGGGAAGGGACTCTTCATTAGGGACTGTAGTGACAGAACAAGGGGTAACGGGTTCAAACTGAAACAGGGGAAGTTTAGATTGGATGTGAGGAAGAAATTCTTTACTGTAAGGGTGGTGAGGCACTGGAATGGGTTGCGTGGGGAAGTTGTGAATGCTCCATCGCTGGCGGTGCTCGAGGCTGGGTTGGACAGAGCCTTGGGTGCCATGGTTTAGTGTGAGGTGTCCCTGCCCATGGCAGAGGGTTGGAACTGGATGAGCTTAAGGTCCTTTCCAACCCAAACCATTCCATGATTCTCTACTTTCCCACATTCCTTGGAGACCTTGCTGTCACAGAGCTGCGCAGCTACCATAGCATCCACCATCCCACCTGATGCCATGCACATGCTTGACATGGTTTCCTCTCGCAGCATTGATTCAGATCACTTCCTGAGCGGGTCCCAAGGGTGGGATGCTGCCCCAGGCCCACCACCACACAGGGCTGGCACCTTGGTGCCCAGCCTGCAGCTCTGCAGCCTTGGAAGGCTCTCAGGCAGGTGGAAGATGTGCAACGCTGCAGCAAGAGCAGAAAACCACTGTCTAGTTCTAAAGCCATCCTGTGCTGATGGGATTGGAGCCCCAGCACCCACAAGTCTCACTCTTGTCACCCCCAAACTGTGGAAAAGGCATCTAAAAGCCCATTGGCTTCCAGGTAAAAACTCTTGGGAGATCTCTCCAACAATGCCAAAATCCAATACTTTTCTGTTTAGATCTTCCCTGAAGCCCAAATCACAGCTTCTTCCCCTTCCAATGCTCCCACTCTGTTTGGCTCAAGCATTTCTCATGCAGTTCCCCAACAAGACCTTCTTTACAGAGTGTCTTCTCAGGATCATAGAATGGTTTGGGTTGGAAAGGACCCTGAGATCATCCAGTTCCAGCTCCCTGCCATGGGCAGGGATGCCTCACACTAGACCATGCTGCCCAAGAGAGAAGCATGGAGAGCTTCCCTTGGGAGCTGCTGTAATTCCTGGATGTCACTTTTCCCTATACCAGCAATCCCAGCAAAGACAGTCTTGGTGCACAAGTCTTGCACACAGCAAAATTGCCAGGTATGAGCCGATGGCAAGAGGATGAGGACCCCCCCCGCCATGATGATTTCCAACCTTGTGCAGGGAAAACCTCCCACCATGTTTGGGATAAAGCCCCATCACCCTTTAAAGCTTATCCAGTTCTTTTAAAAGGTGCTAAATAACCACATCCCACCCTGATTTTGGACTGCAAAAAGGGCCCATTAAACATGCAAATGCCAGGCACAAAGTCACCCCAGGAAAGGATAAGTGCTCATGGTCACTGTCCCAGAGCCACAGAGCTCCTGTCCCCCAGAGCTGGCATGGGTCTGCTGGGAGAACCAACATGGGAACATTGCATCCCTGCAGACACCGGCACCAAAGGAAACCCTCCCAGGGATCAGCAGTGCAACGAAGCCTCCAAATTCACTGCAAAATCACCTTTGACAGCCCAACGGCTCCCAGCACCGCCGGCGAGCAGAAGTAACTCGCTTTACTCCAGAGCCCAGGCACTAAGTGGAGCAATGTGCACAGATAAGGGGGGCCACAGAGGAACCAGGGCAGCCGGAAGATCCACATCCGCCTCCCTCCATGAAATCCCCCGGGGAGCACCAGCCTGGACCTGCTCCTTCGGGATCCACCTGCAGCAGCTCCCTCCTCACAGCATCGTAGAACAGGGCAAGAACAACCCAAAAGACAAGAGGGGAGACTCTGCTGAGCATCCCCATGGGCGAAACCACACCCTGGGCTTTGGGATGCAGGGATCCCCACCTCCTGCTCCACCACCGGATCCAGGTGGATGAGGCAGCAGAGCTGGGGAGATGCAGGGGTTGAAGGGTCCCTGAGGCGGGTGTCGCTGCCCCACTAGGGCGCAAAGCTTGCACCACTGCAGCAGCACCCCAGCACCCACCGGACACTGCTGCGGGGGGGGGATGCTGGCCAAGGAAGGGACAATAAGGTCCTGGTGGCACCACGAGGGGCCTGGCGATGACAAAGCACCCGCTGCGAGGGGATGCGGGCAGGAGCTCCCGGGGCTGAGGCACCCGTGAGCCTGGGACCAACCACTGCCCCAGGACCAGTGAGGAGCAGGGGGATGCTGGGATCCTCCCCCAGGGCCTGCTCCAGCTGCGGCCCCGGAGCCACCACAGGAGGCACGAGGGACGCGGGAGCAAATGCCAGGACCTACCGGGGGTGCACCCTGCGCCCCACACCTGCACCCCTGCCTGCGCCCCACTGCCTGCACCACTGCCTGCACCACTGCCTGCACCCTGCACCCCACATTTCACAAACGCATTTCGGGGCTGGGGTGCAACCGAGCAGCGCAATTCCAGGGGGCAGCGAGAGGGCGGTACAGCGAGGGTGGGGTGCAGCGATGGGGGGGTACAACGATGGACGGGGTGCGACGAGGGAGGGGTGACAAGGGGGGGGTGTGCGACGGGGAGGATGCTACGGGGGGGCTGCAGCGATGGGGGGGTGCAGCGATGGGTGGGTGCAGGGATGGGGACGCAGGGATGGGGATGCAGGGATGGGGGTCCATTGGGATGAGCACCGCGCGGGGGGTATGGGCGCTGCCCATCGCGGGGGAGGGGCGCGGCGCTCACCGCGATCACGTTGACGAAGGTGGTCTTGCCCGAGTACTGCAGCCCCACCAGCGTCAGCTCCATCTCCTCCTTCCAGAACAGCGCCCGGAACCAGTCCAGCAGCTTGTTGAAGAGCGCCAGCATCCTGCCGGGCCGGGCCGAGCCGAGGGGTGCCGAGCCGAGCCGAGCGGGGCCGAGCCGGGGCGGGGCCGGGCCAGGCCGGGCCGAGCCGAGCCGGGGCGGGGCCGAGCGGGGCCGAGAGGAGCCGAGCGGGGCCGAGCGGGTCCGGGCCGAGCCGATCGAGGCCGAACCGCCGCCGCCCCGGTATTGTCCGCGCGCCGCGCGCCCTCCTGCCGCACCGCCGCGCGCCGCCCCGCGCTCCGCGCGCGCCGGGTGGGGCCCCGCGCGCCGCCCGCAACCCTCTCGCACTGCTGTCCCCTGCCGGCGGGGAGGACCCGCTGCACAGCGCGCTCGCTGCGCGTCCGGGGCGGGCTGGGGCGGCGCGGTACCGCCGGCACCCGACGTCCGGCACCCCTGCATCCTGCACCCCTGCATCCTGCACCCCTGCATCCGGCACCCCTACATCCTGCACCCCTACATCCTGCACTCCTGAATCCAGCACCCCTGCATCCTGCACCCCTACATCCTGCATCCCTGAATCCAGCACCCCTGCATCCTGCACCCCTACATCCTGCACTCCTGAATCCATCACCCCTGCATCCTGCACCCCTACATCCTGCACCCCTGCATCCTGCACCCCTGCATCCTGCTCCCCTACATCCTGCACTCCTGAATCCAGCACCCCTGCATCCTGCACTCCTGAATCCAGCACCCCTGCATCCTGCACCCCTACATCCTGCACTCCTGAATCCAGCACCCCTGCATCCTGCACCCCTACATCCTGCACCCCTGCATCCTGCACCCCTACATCCCTCATCCCTGAATCCAGCACCCCTGCATCCTGCACCCCTACATCCTGCACTCCTGAATCCATCACCCCTGCATCCTGCACCCCTACATCCTGCACCCCTGCATCCTGCTCCCCTACATCCTGCACTCCTGAATCCAGCACCCCTGCATCCTGCACTCCTGAATCCAGCACCCCTGCATCCTGCACTCCTGAATCCAGCACCCCTGCATCCTGCTCCCCTACATCCTGCACTCCTGAATCCAGCACCCCTGCATCCTGCTCCCCTACATCCTGCACTCCTGAATCCAGTACCCCTGCATCCTGCACCCCTACATCCTGCACCCCTGCATCCTGCACCCCTACATCCTGCACTCCTGAATCCAGTACCCCTGCATCCTGCACCCCTACATCCTGCACTCCTGAATCCAGCACCCCTGCATCCTGCACCCCTACATCCTGCACCCCTGCATCCTGCACCCCAACATCCTGCACCCCTGCATCCGGCACCCCTGCATCCTGCGCCCCTGAATCTGGCACCCCTACATCCTGCACCCCTGCGTCCCGCAACTCCAGCACCCAGCACCCCTACATCCAGCACCCCTGCATGCTGTATCTTGCATCCACCACCCCTGCACCCAGCATCCCTACATCCAATACCCCTACATCCAACACCCCTGCATCCACCACCCCTGCACCCGGCACCCCTACATCCAATAGCCCTACATCCAACACCCGTGCATCCAGCAACACCGGTGCCTCTGCACCTCTGCACTGCAGCACCCCTGCACCCCCTACGCTCAAGTGCCCCAGCACCACTGGACCCCTGCAGCGTGCACCCTGGTATCCCTGTACCACGCAACCCCCACACCCATCACCCCATCACCCCCTGCACCCTTGCCCCCCCTGCACTCCATTTCCCCTGTACCCATCACCCTATGCCCCCAGCACCCAGCATCAGTCCTGCACTAGCAGCTCCTCTGAGCCCAGCACACCGACACCCCCTTCACCATTGCGTCCTATGCCAGCAGTGCCCGGCACCCTGCTGCAGCTGGCACTGACCCCGCATCCTGGAACAGCACCTCTGCAGCACCCTGCACAGCTCCTCCATCCTTCCTGTACCCTTACACGTCTGCTCCCCTGGTCCTCAGCTCTCCTGTGCATGAGGGGGACCGCGATGTCACAAGAGCTGAGGAGCAATTTTCCATGTGCAGAACGGGGCACAACCTAAAGGCACCAAACTGTGAGATGTTTTTATACCCTGCTGCAAGACCGGCCTTTAGAGACCAGGCTGGGCCTTGCAGCCTCAAAACACCCTCTTTTTCACCCCGCTAAGCTCTGCTGGGTTGCAAGGTGATGCTAAACTGCTCCTGCACCTTAGGTATATGTGCAGGCTCTGCTTTCACTCTGCTTTGCGCTTCCACACTGATGCTGAGTGCCCAGGGCATCCCACAGCCCAGCTGTGCAATGGTGACGAGGCTCAGTTACATCCAGGCTGGAGCTGAACCAGTCCTAAAGTGAGGGCTGACACACGGGGGGGCACTGAACCTACCAGAGGGGGGACTGAGATGAGCTCTTAGGCAGCAGCTCTTCCCTGTGAGGGTGCTGAGGCGCCTGGCACAGGGTGCCCAGAGAAGCTGTGGCTGCCCCATCCATGGCAGTGTTCAAGGCCAGGTTGGACACAGGGGCTTGGAGCTGCTCCAGTGGAAGGTGTCCCTTCCCATGGCAGGGGTTGGAGCTGGAGGAGCTTTAAGGTCCCTTCCAATACAAACCATGCTGGGGCTCTGTGATTTGCGATTTCCTTACCCCAGGATGAAGAGGCAGGACCTTTATTCCAGCAGCGTCGGGGAGAGCCCACATGTGGATGAGGTTGCTCATGCTCCCACAAGAGAGCAGGATGCTGAATTCACTGCTGGGGCTGTCTGAGACCAATGTATGCATAGGAAATAGAGAAACTGAGCTGTGGCTGGGTCTGCCTCGCAGTGGGTATCTCAGAGCCCATGACAATTGTCGGTGGGAAAGAGACTCTATCACATGCTATAAGTCACTGGGAAGCTGCCTTTGGTTTTGGAGGCAGAAACCATTTTGCTTTCAGAGATGCTGCAGACTGCTAAAGATCCCCTTGTTCTCAAAGAGGCCTAAGGAAGCAGGAATATCGTTGCTTTTGGTGATTACTCCATTGTAGCTCCTCTTCACACCAGTGAAAACCTCATCATAGCCCAGTTCCCATGGGCAATTCTGCCTGAAGATGGGGGGTTCTTGAGAAAACCCAACAGATTCCAGCCCAGGGAATGTCCCCACAGCAGAGCGGGGCCTCCCTCCCAACACGCCTGTGGCATTCGAGTTGCTAGCAGAGATTGCCTCTTGATAGCGCACGTTTTACTGCATGGTCTCCAGTGGACCACGCCAGCATCTTTCCAGACAAGAGCATATTTTACATTCCCAGCACGTTTTGACGTGGTGGCTCAACCAAGTTCCTTAAAGAAACTGAATCCCAGTCAACCTCCAGCCTGGTGACTTGTCACAAGGGTAGGAAATGCATTGCCAGCCTGGGAAACCCCAGGCCAAAATCACAGTTATGTGGAGAAAGGAGGTTTCCTGAACCCTGGGCAGGATCTGACCTCCTGGGGGCACAGTTAACAGGAGTCAGCTGGCCAGGGCCCCCAGTATTGGGGCTCCCTACCTGGTTGTCTGGGTTGCATCTCCAGCAGGGCTCAGAAACACCATGAGAAGGAAAAACCATGTGGATTGATAGCACATTCTTAAGGGAGAAGAATGAGGAACAGGAGCAGCCTTGACCCTGCTGAAGCCCCTGGCCAAGATGAGGGGTTCAGCTCAGCCCGGGCAACGGAGAAGCAGGACATTTTGGGGTGATTCCTGTCCTTTGCCTGCTGGGCACCCCATGGTCTTTGTGGACAGGGTGAAGCAGCTTCCCAGGACACAGGCAGAGCAGCCCAAACACCCTGCTTCACCGAGAGAACCCTGGGATGGGGTTTTGCAATACTGCAGCAATAGCCCAGCATAGCCCTGAGGTATGCTTGGGAAATCAACACCGAGAGGATGGAGGTATATTCAGATAGTGCAGTGGTAACGGCCTGATAGAAACTGAGATTGAACAGCAGCAAAACTGCTTAACTAATCATCACCTTCATCAGAGGGAGCTGAACTGGCAAACCCCCAGCTCCTGATGGGGAATCGGGGTGGGGGGTAGCAATACCCCTGCCTGGCTGCCAGCCCCACAGATGCTCCTGCGTGCTCCTTCAGAGACCCTCACACAACTCTTCTGCCCTAACATCTCTCCTCTTGAAAATAAACCACAAGCATGAGAGAAATGGTGCCCGTCCTGCTGGGCAGGGAGCGCAGGAAAAGCTTGGGCCTTGGTGCAGGTTGCAGGCTCAGGTTCCCCTGCCTGCTGGCGATGTGGGGAGGAGGATGCTGTGGACAAGCTGAATGAAGCCACGCTCAGTGGCATGAGGAAGGGTTGACCTGGTGTCTGGCACAAGGATATGGGGAGATTGCTGCTCCAGGGCGATCTGGATGCCAAACTGGGAAGGACATGAGTTCAGATGTGGGACTTTTCCTGCTGCAGGGCAGGGAGTGGGTCCATTCCTGGGGATGGGCTGTGCTAGCAGAGGGGCTCTCGCTATCCGTCACTCCTCCACCCACTTCTTGCAGCGATCAGATGCTTAACACGGCTTTATTTTATAGTGCCCTGGCAGGTCCTCTATCCAGAGAGTCTGCAAACACATGGGAATGACTAAATAGGGACTACCAGGGCTCAGCAACACATTGTAAGTTCTTTAATACTGGATATTTCTGCACAGTGCCTGGCCTGCCACTGGGCTTGCTGCTTAAGCCCAGCGAGAACAGGGAGAAGCAGCTGCCTTTAGCTCAGGACACATCCCTGGACAAGGCTGGCTAGCAAGATTCACTTACACACTTACTGCTTTTATAGAGAGGAAGTGCAGGGAGGCAAGGAGAGGAGCAGTGAGGATGGGACACTGGGGGGGTGACATAGAGGGTGACATCCTGAGGACACCCCCTTCTGCACTGATGGACTACGGCAAGTCCAACTGCGGAGTTAACAATGAAACTTCTCTTGCTATTCAGCGCCTGAACTGAACTAGGCAGGAGGGCAAAAGCCCATTGGGCAGCCACTCAGCTGCATTTCAGACGCCCACATGTGGTCCATGCACACAGCCCTGACCTGGGAGTGCTTTGGGGCGTGAAGGCAAGCTCAGGCTCTCTCAGCAATGAGAGTGACCCTTTTATCCCTGCATCTCCTTCACTGAGTGGCTCACGTCAGGGCTTGTGGGCACAGGCAGGCGCAGTGCGGGATGCCCCGGCTCCTTGTCAGTCGCTGCCCCAGAGGGTGCGCAGCATCCCTCAGCTGAAGGCCAGTCTTGAATAGCTTTAACGTATTTCACAGACTAGTTCCATCTCTACGCTTTGTGCCAAAATGTTTCTCCATCTTCTTCCTCCCCTCCCTGAATTTGTCAGTGAAAAAACAACCCCACAAAACCCAAATATTTTGTGCTGATTTCAGCAAAAAGCCCCCACACTTCAAACCCTCCTCCTTGCATAACAGAAAGCAATTGGGTACACACCACTTGTGGAACTGAAGATGCACGGAGGAACCTCCCCTACTTTAAGGCTGTTGAGAAGGTGTTGGCTGAAGGTGGAGACAAAAGCAAGCCTTGTAATGAAGGCAACCAACTGCACCCCTTTTGTACCAAATCATCGAGGGGTACCTTTAGTAAGAAGAGCATCGCAGCGCGTGTTGGGAGCAAGCCCAGCCCTGCCCACGGGTGATGCTCAGCCAGGAGGGAGCTCTGGTTATTTGCAGGGTGATTCTGCCAGCTCTGGGTCTCACGGGGTGAACATCCCCATGGAGCTAAAAGGCAGTGTTCCCAGTGCTCACCCGGCTTCAGCTCCTCTGCACTGCTTGAGGATGTTCCCACTGCTCGTTTCGAAAGCCAAAGGTTCTTTCCATAGGTGAAATCTGCCTTGAGCCAGCAGCAACAGGCACCTCAAGCACCCACTGAATCCCTTATGTGATCCTTGCTCATCCCCAGGGTCACAGGAGTCCCCACGGGTTTGCTCATCCTGAGGGATGCTCCGGCTGCTGCTCTGGTGGGAGCTAGCAGCATCCTGCCTCCAGCAGCTGGGAAGCGTAGAGAGCCAGTGTGTGATGGAGGAACTGGTACTGCTCGCTCGTCTGGATCATCCCGCCTCTGCAAGGGAAAGGCAGGTCCCACTGACGCTTCCCGAAGCCAACAACGCCATCCCTGACTCCCTGCTTCCAGGGCACAAACATTCCAGCTTCACCCACCGCGTCCAGCTACCTCTGGAATAGGCACCAGAGTTGTCTGAAGAGTATTCAGGAGCAGAAGCAGCCCTGGGCCATGCAAGATGCAGATCAGCAACTGATTTGGCTCTGATTTTTACCAGTGCTTCTTGAAAAGGGGTAAAATTGAGTGTTTCTGGATGCAGTGGCTGGGCTGGAAGGAGCAGACTTGGCTCAGTTCAGAGCTGCTCTCCTCTCCCTCATGTCCTCAGGTCCCCAGAGCTGCGATAGCCCTGACAGGAAAACCAGCCCGGCACTGGGGAATCATTTGCTATCGACCCATCTACATCTCTCAGCAACCCTTCTGGTTTCCATCAAAACCCATCCCCGTGCCTCCTCGTGATGCCCATCCCCACATCCCTCCTCCCAAGCTTGGCACCCAGCGGGCCCCTGCTCCGAGCACCCACCTCTCTATGCGGAGATGACACACAATTCCCAGGATATCCACCTCCCCCTTGTCCTTCAGCTGCTGGCACCCGATCCTGGTCGCGATGAAGCAGCCCGTCCGTCCGATGCCTGCGCTGCGGGACACACAGAGCTGTGCTCAGCACCCACAGGATCCTTTGAGCTGAGCATGCTCCTGCCTTGGTTTGCTGCCATTGCAGGTTGAACAACTCTGCTATGGGGATGCTGCACCCTGGGATCCCTGCAGCACAGCAGGACCAGGTCAGGAGCATCCACATTTTCCCCTCCAGCGTTTGCAGACCGACCCCAAGGTGAGGAGCACACAGGGGCTTGGGCGAGGGGGGAGCTCTTACCTGCAGTGCACAACGATGGGTCCTGGGCTGGCTGCGCCCTGCAGAATCTCCTCCACCTTGGACACCAAGTGCAGCAAGGGCTTGGCTGACTCAGGCGTCTGCTGGTCCGGCCAGGAAGGGAAGAGGATGTGTTTGACCTGGCGGCATTCACCTTCACGCTTTCCCAGCATGGAAGAAAGAGAAATGAGGATGTGGGAGCGCAGTGCCTGGGCTGGTCCGAATGAAGCCCAGCTCCAGCAGAGGCTGAGCACCCTGAGTCCATCTCTTCTCTTCCCCTCTGAATCCCTTTTTGACCCTCTGCCATTCACCCAGGAGAGACCTCCATGGGCAGGCAGAGTTCCGCAGACCCCTCCTCTGCCAGGGGACTCCTAAGACCCAGCTCTCCGAGCCATGAGCCCTCTGCTCTGCTCTCACAGCAGTTGCCCTCCTGCTGGAGAGCCTGGGGATGCTGCAGGCACTGCCAGGCCCTGCTGAGCTCCTCCCTGTGACCCCAGGATGGAGCTCGAACCCACCTGGATGGAGAGATCCCGGACCACGTACTCCACGCAGTCGCTCACCCCCTGCACACGGATGGTGAAGGGGCCGTAGGTGCCCTCCTTCTGGGGCCAGTAGTGGACACATTTCTGAAAGAACAGGGCAGGATTTGGGCCGTGGAGATGCTCGAGGCACCCCGCCTGCGGTGGGGACACAGGGATGCTCTGCCAGCCGGGCAGGGAAGGAAGGTGGGACATTACCAGGACAGGGAGGGGAGTGCCCCCATGCAGGTGCTGCTTGGACAGAGCCAGGGTTGAGGGGGCTGCCAGCTCCCATCCCAGCCCGGATCCACTGGCTGAGAGCTCCCAGCCCAGAAGCAGAGCAGCTCAGGGCTGGAGGGACGCTGCTGTCTGCTGCTTCTGCTCCCTCTCCCAGGGGTTGCCCTAATCTCTTTATCCTATTATCCCGCTGGCAAAGCATGCCCAGGGCTCATGAAGAGGAGGGGGCCAAGGCTGCAGCCATGGGCTTCTCCATCTCCATGTGTGAGGGGATACCCTCTGAGAACCTGCTCAGACCCCACATTTGGTCTTGCAGAGCCCTCTATTGTTGTAATTACCCCCCGCCCCCCTTTGCTTCTGGCTGGGGAGCTGGGCCTGGGCCTGGGGAGGGACAATGGTACCTCTTTGTGCTCCTGGAGCTCTGTTATCATGATGATGAGGGGCACCTCCTCCTGCCACACCATCTCCCAGAAGTCACTCACGGTGTTCAGCATGGGTCCCTGCGTGGCAATGTACTCCCGGGGCCTTCCTGCATAGCCCTGTCAAGCACATGGTCCACCGGTGATGGCGCAGGGGGACCCTGCTGTGTGTGGGGAACCTGTCTGCAGGCCACTCCAACCCTCATGGTGCTTTTCTTCCTGTACAGACTGAGCCAAGCAGGCTATTTCCTGCTAAACCTGTCCTTGAAATGCTTTGATAGACCTGATCAGAAACTACGGGACATCCTCTCCATGCTCCTGGTCCCACAATCCAGGAGCAAGCCCATGAAGCAAGCCGTGTGCACCCAAGCTCCTTGCAAGCATCCCCAGGTTGCTGGTGTGATGATACCCGGGGTGATGGACACCCCATCGAGCATCCTCACTGCAGGCATTCCCCAAGGACAAGCAGAGCCCATCCAGCCCTGCTCTGGCTGGGACCTGGTATAGTCCCAGCTGGGTCCCACCAGCCCTGTGGCCACCAACCCAGTGGTGGGCACAGGGTGTGCTCCAGCGTGTGGGTCCCGGTGTGGCACTGTGCACCAAAGGGTCTGCAGCCTGCTGCCTTGGGATGCTGCGGGCTGCAGCGCCTGGGAGACCTTCGCCCTCCAAGCAGGCAGCACACTCACCGTGATGTAGTTGGCATTTATGTAGCTGCTTTCCTCCTGGTTCCCTGCCCGCCGGAGGCAGACCCGGCTCTCAGGATCTGAAAGACACAGACGGCAGCACCTCAGGAGCCTCATCCTATCCATCCTGCCTGCCTCAGCTCCAGTGGTGAGGCTGAGTCCTCCAGCTCCACGCCATGCTCAGAGCTGTCTGCACCCTCCCTCAAGCCCCTTCTTGCCCCACTTCACCCTCACTGCCATGGCAGGGTGCAGCCAGACATGCCCTGTACCGCAGTCAGATGTGGGTAACTCACCTGCAGGCAATGACCCCCAGGGCCAGAGCAGGGCCCAAATGAGTCCTCCTGGAATGTTCTCAGCCTTTACACCCCTATTGCCATGCCCTTGGGACTTGAAAGCCACACATGGAAGGGACTTGGGAGTACAACCCAGGGAGTAGCCCCCCACAACGCACTGTGCACCCCTGCTCTGCACAAACACCCAGGGATGCCTCCCCCCCCCCCCTTTCCAATGGGAGGTAAAGGGATGCAGCGGCACTTACTGGGGAGGATGGTTTTGTATCTGTCCTTGGAGGCATGTCCAGGGATCTCCAGCTCCTCCGGACTCACAAAGTTGGGTGGGATTTTCTGCAAGGGGAGAGCACAACGATGAGGAAAACCCCATTGCCTGCTGCTTGTGTCCCCTCGGGGTGGCAGAACTGGTCCCCCGGAGGCACGAGGCTAACCCAGGCACCTAACAGTGTCCCAGCTCCTGAGATGATCCCTGTCCTTACCCCAGAGGTGGGGGACACCTTCCAGAGAGCCTGGCACGGGAGGTCAGCACAGGACGTGTGTGCACCAGGCAATGGGCAGGCAGGGAATGCCCAAGGACCCCCTCACCTCTGTTTGCTCACATCCCTTTCCTTGGCACCGCTGGGCTCAGAGCTGCCCCTGGAGATGTCCCCCCACCAGCCCCATCACCACCGGCCTCTGCCGTGCCTCCTTTGAGGAAGGGGAGAGGAGGGGACCATCGCACCACGAACTCCTCCTGGAGCTGTGTCAGGCTCTGGGTGCGTTGCTGGAGCTCCTCTGTCCTCAGCACGTGGCTGGATGTCCTCAGGAACTGCAGAGTGATGTCCCGCGGCGTGCAGACGGGCTGGATGGGCTCCACGCTCCCCAGCAAGCTCATGTCCAGCATCAGTGACATGTTAGAGCCCCTCCTGTATGGCACAGGGGTCCTTGGCTGAGCCTCTGCCCCCCTTCCTGCCATACCATCAGTTAGAATCACCCCACACTGAGCAAAAGCCAGGCAGAGAATGATTGAGGATGAAGAAAGGCAGAGCCCAGAAGACTGCAGGGGGTGAGGAATAAGGAACAAGGAATGAGCTGGAGGCATTTCATCTTTCACAAGCCGGGGGGCAGCGGGCAGCAGGGTTGGGCTGGGTAGGGAAGCCTGGGCAAGCCCAAGCCGTGGGGATGAGCAGCACCGTGGGTACTGTGCTGAGCGGGCAGCGCAGGGGCCAGGCTGCAGCCTCTCACCTCTCCTGAAGGCGCACATGCTTCTTGGCAGAGGGACTGGGCTTGTCCTTGTCCATGGCTGTCCCGGCCGGCCAGGGCTGTCACAGTGCCGCTAGGAGCTCTGGAACACACCAAGCAGGGTTGTACCATGCTGCGGCAGCCACGAAGCCCTGGTCCTGAAGCACAGGGAGCAGATGCAGGGGGCCCTCAGCCATCGGAGGGGAAGCGGCTGGAAAAGAAAAGGCAGATCTGAGGGATACCACGATGCTGGGTACCCCCCCCGAGGAGACGGTCCCTAAGCAAGTCACCGGTCACCCTGAAACCATGACCCCTGCATGTGGGTGGGTGGCACAGGGAGAGATCCCAGCGTGTTCACCCCCTGGGATGCCCACAGCACTGCAGACCACAGGGGCACCCGCTGGTGACCCTGGGCATGGCATTTGCTTGCACCAAGTGGAGGACACCGAGGCCCCGTGCTCTGGTTTTGGGGGAGTCCAAGATGCTCTCCACATCCATGGGAAGCACTGCGTGCTTCCAGACCTTCCCCACCGTGCCTGCTGCGGCCTGGTGGGGAGGAAGGAGAGCGTGAGCACAGCAGCATTAGGCAGGTGAGACACCTCAAGGAGCCTGGCCAGCTCCTGCCGTTGGGAAACACGGGGCCAGCCACCCTCGCCAGCCTCGTGGTTGTGACAAGGGAGGGATGACCCTGGGGCTGCCCCATCCATCCCTCAGGTTTCAGCAACTGTCAAGAGGAAACTGCTTTATCTGGGTGGTTGAGCAAGAGGCGATGGGGTAGCCCTGCTGGGGGAGGGTGACCTGGCTCCACCAGCCCCAGGACAGAATCTTGTGGGGATGCAGGTGACGCCCCGGGCAGAGCTCCTCAGGGCACAGGCAGCACCCTGGGATCAGGAGGCTCCTTCCCATCCTCAGCTCCTTCCATGAGGAGGAAACAGATCCAAAGGGACATGGGATGCTGCGGCGTTGGAGCTCCTGCTTGTGAACCAGTGAGACCCCAGCTACCCCATCAGCTAAGGGAGGTCCTGCAGAGAGCTGGGTCCACACTGTGGCTGTGCCGTTTGGGAGCGAGGCTCAGACAGGAGCTGGTCCCCATCACTCCCTGCTGCCCCGCAGCACTTCTGGGGGGTGGCCAGGCTGCCGCTGCCCCGCACCCTATCCATGTGCCCCATGCAGGGTGCCCTGGAGGCACTGCGCTGCTGCAGCATCCCCTGCCAGGCAGGGCAAGGGCGGCTGCTCCCTAGGGGAGCTGGGGAGATGCGACTGGAGGCAGCAGCAGCTCCAGCCCCGGCAGCCCCATCCCTCACACACCAGCCAGGAAACACCTGGGACATGACCCGGCCAAGCCCCCGGCAGGCAGGAGGGCCCTGGAAGAGCCCCCAGTGCCAGCACTGCAGGAGAGCGTCCCAGCACCCATCACCCTGCCCAGCATCCCAGCCCTGCCCCGAGCACTTGCCCCATGGGGTCCCTTCCCCGGGTGTGCTGGAGGCTGCCTACCTGCTGCCCATGGCGGGGAGCTCCCTCGGTCTCCGCACGGGCCCACAGGCGCCGCGTGCATCAGTGGCAGCCACAGTCTGAAAGCATTCAGGAAGCTGCTTATCAAAGGAGCTGCTGCTCTGCCGCTTCCTCCCCTCTTCCGCACACCCTCCCTGTCACCCACACATGTACCATCGGCCACAGCACCGCAGCTCCATCTGCGCGGCCTGGCCCTGCTCCGGGGGCACCGGGCTTCACTTACCCCATGGGGAGCCAGGCTGGGTCAGCCACAGAATCCCAGCCTGGTTTGGGTCGGAAGGAACCGTAAAGCTCCTCCAGCTCCAACCCCTGCCACGGGCAGGGACACCTTCCATTGGAGCAGCTCCAAGCCCCTGTGTCCAACCTGGAGTCCTCCCACCCTTGTCTCCCTGGTATCCCCTTTACCCAGGTTCCCCACCCCACCATGGGGCAAGCCAGGGCTTGGTGCCTCTCACCCTCATCGCCTGGCACGAACAGTGCGGTCCTTGTGCCACCCCACTCTCTGCCTACCCCATTCCCTGGTAGGTGCCCTCCACCACCCCTCTGCACCCAGGATCGTCCTGGGGCATTTCAGGGGAACACGTGCGTGCTCCCCCGCCCCAGCAGAGCAGGGAAGGGGATGTGTTTGTGGAGGTTGTGGCTCAGGTAGGACAGGTCTGCCCATGGGGCACTGCACATCCTTCCTGTCAGTGCCTGCTGCCACAGCACTGCCACTCTTCCTGTTTGTTACTGCCCAGGCTCTGCGCAGGGACACTGCAGGCTTCCTTCCTCTCAGCTTCCTTCATCCCACCCTGCTGCATCCCCCGCAGCCACCATGGACCTTGCATCCCACGGCTGCTCCACTGCCTCAGGCTCCTTCCAGTGACCAGAGTTGCCTCTGGGATTTGTGGTGCCAGCACTGCCCATCACTGAGCTGTCTGTGCATGCCTGAGGGTTTGCGAGGGGATGCAGAATGTCTTCAGTGGTGTTCCATGGGAGACCCTCTCAGTGACACTCTATACCCAAGAGCTGGGAAATCAGAGGGCCCAGACTCCAGGGCAAAGTGCTGCACTTGGCCAGCAGCACAGCAGCTTTATCCTGGAGAGCAGACCCTCCTAACACGCCAGCATCTGTGCCTTATGAGCAGATGCCAGGGTGCCACAGCCTCTGCACACCTGTACTGGACTGTATCAGGCCTGAGGGTGGACTGAGGAATTGCTCCCTGTCCTAAGTGGGATGAAAGAACTTGGCTGTAAGGGCCCATCGACGGCCCCACCATAGACACAGTCACTGGGCATGTGCCACCCATGTGCCCACACTCATTCCCAGCTTGCCTGGCTGCCGGGAGGACCCGCACAGACCATGCATGGCCCAGAGACCATCCACAAGAACCTCGCAGCGCTCAGAGGCGCTGAGCAAGCCCACACATGCAGAGTGAATGTTCCTATTTACTCACTGGTGGCCACCCATGCATGAAAAGGGCATGCAAAGCACAGAGTTGTGTGCACGCTGCTCCTGGCCAGCTCTGTGCCCCGGCTTGGAAAGCCATGCTGCCACCCTACTCCTCTTGAGGGACACATGCTGGGCACGGGATGTGTTCCCTGCCCATGGACACCTGTGCTTGAGCAACACAAGTTGGGCTGTAGGGACCAGAGAGGTCTGTGGCAGGTCTCGAAGGGGCTGTATAGCCGTGGTGGTCTCTTCAGAAAGCCCAGCAGGACATGGGGACTCTATGGAGCTGATGCTTCAAGGAGGGCGATCTGGATTTATCCCTGACTGATACTTGCCGGTTGATCACTTGCGTTTTACAACTGCGCTTCCATGGGATCATCTTTGCACCCTGAGCATCTTCTGGCCCTACCCTTCCGGTCACTTCCCCTTGTGCAAAGAGCGGCTCCCAGCTTCAGATTCCTCCTCTCCCAGCCACCCTGCCTGATCCACGCATCCCAGCGCCTCTCCTCACCCTCTTCAAACAGCAGCATATCCCCAAGGTCACACCAGCCCAGGCAGGCACCCAAGTAGCACCCAAACGCAGATGCTGCCCCGCGGTCTCACTCCCCTGAGGTTGCCTACCACACCATGGCCTCCATCATCTTTAGGTCCAGAGCTCAGGAAGGGCTGGTCTTGCTGCTGCTGACACGACTGGGAACTCAGGACGTCGTGCAGGGTTTTGGAAGTTAACCCATCTCCTCTGCTGCCTAAACATCGTTCATAGGCTTGAAGGTGAAGCAGCTGCCTAGGGATTAAGCAGACCCTGTTAAAATTGGCTGATCAGCTCCTGGCGGGGCGAGAGGACCATGCAATGGGCCTGAGCATCCCAAAGAGCCGCCGCAGGGGATGCAGTTACCGCACGGTACCAGGGGGCCCCGCGGCGCCCCGCCGGCCTGAGGACAGCCAGGACCCGGGAGCCGAGCGGAGCGCCTCTGCAGAGCGCAATTCCCAGAGAACCACGGCTCGCTCCTCCAGCGCATTCCCAAGGACAGCCCCGGCGCTCGGTGCCGCGGAGGGAAGCGTCTGGCACGCACGGGCTGTGCTGGCGGGGCTGCGGGAGCTCGGAGCCCGCAGAGCAGCGCTGCACAGGAGCCCCGCGCATCCGACCGGGATGGAGCTGAGCCCGGGCTGGGAGAGCCGGAGGGAGAGGACGTGTGACCTTCCTCGCCATTGCCGGTGATGGTCTGCGCTGAGCTCGCTCTGGCTGCTAGCAAGTAAGCAATTGCTGTTTCGTTTTCAAGCCAGGCTGATCTTGCCAGCCCCTGCACTCCTGCCCTCTCCTCAAGGAGAGCCAAAAGGATGTTTTAGCACCTGAATTTCTTGCTTAACTCTTTACTGGGTTTTTTTCCTTCTTTGAATGAGTGCCGAGCAGAGCCACGTTTGGCTCCTGGGATCAGATGTTCTCCCACATCTCCTGCGAGCAAGCCGAGCTTTCCTTCAACTTCACAAACAGAAAGGCAGAGGCGAAGGAGGTGAACCACAGCCCATCTATGTGGGGCCAGCAACCATGCAGAGGTGTGGGACTAATGAGAGCTGAGTTGGCACAGGAGTAGCTCTGCTGGGAGAGCTGTTCCAGTGTGAAAGTGCTTTATACCACATGGAGGATTGCTCCTAAGTCGAGAGGTGATGGTAGAGGGGAGCTAAGCCTGCATGTGGGGCCCAATCTCCAAGGTGCCGAGACTTCATCCAACAAATGCCAGAGGAGAAGCCACAGAAGCACAGCAAGAGCAATGGGATTTCATGGTCACCCAGGACTGCAGCAGGAGGAGACCCAGCTACAGCAGCATCTTGCTCATCCATGAGTCTCTTGGGCTTGTCCTGCACTTCCCTGCCTGCCTCTGGCTGAGCTGTGCTGTGAGCAAGGCCGCCTGGGGAACGCTGCGTGCCTCAGTTTCCCGTGGGGAGCTTGCTATCTGCTTGGCATGGGGCACAAAACTGTGGCTTGGCCCAGGCCAAGGCACACACACACACACGTGTCCCCTCAGGAGGCTCTTGGCCACAGCATCTGCTTGACAAACAGTGAGCTGTGTGTGCAGGAAGAAGGCTCCAGGGAGCAGGAACCCCCCAGCTCCTCCCCATCCCCACAGCGGACAGAACAAGGCAGCTCCCTATGAGGAAGGCACAAAAAGGCCTGGAAACCCTGCAGACTCGTGCTGCTCGCACCCAGGCACCCTTGGCACACTGCAGCCTGTGGCTGAAGGATCCTTGGCACCCAGCGGCATGGCCTGAGCCCTCCTGCCTGCCCCTGCAAAGCTGGGTTGGGTTTGCTCTGCGCACCCCCGGGGCTGTGTTCTGGTGGGGTCACTGAGTGTGGTGACGTCTCAGCGGGTACAGGGGCCGATATCAATAACAGGAAGCGAACTTGTCAGGACAGGCAGGAGGGAGGGAGATGCTCAAAGAAAGGAAGCGGTTAGCAAGCACTCACTTCCATTTCTGCTGCGAGACAGCCCGTGCCCACGCGGCGCTGGGCCCAGGGGAAGTGGGGCTGGCTTTCTGTAGGCTTATCTGGTCTGGGATCAGCGGTGAGTGTTTTGTGAAGAGCACACAGATCCAATGCTAGCCTGTGTTAGCAGCCACAAAGAAGACAGTAACCCAGGGGTGGTTAAAAATAGCCCACTCTCAGCCAACGTCCGGTGCAGAAATAGGTTCAGCAAGTCAAACAGATGCTGGGTTTGTCCCTCCATGGGGCCTAAGTTTCTTAACCTCGCTAAAACCAGCCCATACGTGTGATGCTGCCATCTGGCCCCAGCATAGGATGGACCTGTGGATGCAGCTACCTGGGCCAAAGGGCTTTGCTGCTGCACAGTGCAGGCCAGGGAGGATGCGCCAGCAAGCAGCTCCTGCATGGAGGCTTGGAGGTGGGGATGAGCTGGGGTTGTCTGAAAGACTGGTGGCACAGGGAGAGGCTACCCAAGAGCCTGGATCCTCCAGGTCCCAGCTGCTGGCATGGCACAGCTGCTGCTGGACAGGAGGCATCTCCGTGCAGATACAGCTGTTCTTAGAGCAGCTCCAGTGCCTAAAGGGGCTACAGCAAACGTGAAGAGGGGCTTTGGCCAAGGGATGCACGGACAGGCCAAGGGGAATGGCTTTAACTGCCAGAGGGGAGACTGAAATGAGCTCTTAGGCAGAAGCTGTTCCCTGTGAGGGTGCTGAAGCGCTGGCACAGGGTGCCCAGAGAAGCTGTGGCTGCCCCATCCCTGGCAGTGCTCAAGGCCAGGTTGGACACAGGGGCTTGGAGCTGCTCCAGTGGAAGGTGTCCCTGCCCGTGGCAGGGGTTGGAGCTGGAGGAGCTTTAAGGTCCCTTCCAACCCAAACCATTCCGTGATTCGATCAGACTTGCACAACTCACCCTGGTGGCCTCTTCCCCTTTTCTTGGGCAAACCACAGAGCTGAGCCCTGTCAGATCTTTTGCTGAAAGCTGGCTTTTCTTGAGCTTTCTATGTTACTTTCCTGCATTCTATTAAAGTACCTTCTTAAGGTAGGAGAGCCCACAGAAAAGCCTTGCTATGTCCTGCAAATGTGAACCCACAGCCATATCCTGTTATCACCTACTGTCCCCGCTACATTCCCCTTGAACACAGCCTCCTCAGCCTGAATCCCACCAAGGCAAACCTGTCTAAGCACAGCAGGGCACATCCTGGGCTGCCAGGATCCCGGGAGA
This sequence comes from Myiopsitta monachus, assembly GCA_017639245.1. Classification (NCBI taxonomy): domain Eukaryota; kingdom Metazoa; phylum Chordata; class Aves; order Psittaciformes; family Psittacidae; genus Myiopsitta; species Myiopsitta monachus. The sequence continues at coordinate 5,147,403 of CM029936.1, read as the reverse complement.
CACATTGCATGTGCAGGCTGGTGGTGCACTAAAACACATCGACCTGCTCCCAAAGGGGGGTTCTTGAGTTGTGGTGCATCCCGCCCGTGACAGCCAGGGCAGGTCCCATCCCTCCAGCCACGGATGTGGGGAGGCAGCCAGAGGGCAGCAACGCAGAGCGGATGGGACCTGCACGGTGCAGCTCCCCCCAAGCGCACGGAGCCCGTTTTAACCCAGCTCCAGGTATCAGAGATATTTCTGTCACTCCCTGTGGCAAAGCCACGGTGCGGGAGGCCACGGATGCCCCAGATCTGAAGGGAAAGCTAAGAAATGGCAAGGTTTGGGGTTTTTTCTTCTGCTTTTGAGGCCACGAGGAGTCCTCGGATGCCCTGGGGCAGGGGCGCCTTCCCTGCCAGCAAGTGCGGGTGGCGGAGGATGGACCATGTGGCTTTCAGCACTGGAGGACGAATCAAGGCAGCAGCAAGGTCAGGTTGGACACAGGGGCTTGACTCAACCGGCTCTGGTGGAAGGTGCTCAGGTTGGAGCTGGATGAGCTTTAAGGTCCTTTCAACATAAACCACCCTGGGGTTCTATGACCCCACGACACCGCAGCAGATCATGTCCCATGTGGTGAGCATCAGCCCTGCCAGAGGCCATCTCCCCTCCTCTCACACCCCCCCTGCAGCTCTGCCTGCCCGTTCCTGTGGGTCTCCCTTCCCAGACATGGGAGTCACCAGCGAGGCCACCTCAGCTGGGCTCTGGGGTTGCTCTGGTCCTGCGGCCTGTGGGCATGTGCTGGGCAGGGGCCCTGCTGCCTGCTCCTGCAGGCAGGGAGGATGTGCTGTGTGATGGGCTGCATCCCGCAGCCGTGCCTGGATATGGGCCCCGTGTTTGCTTCTATTCCTGCAAGGGCCTGGTTTATGTTCCTGTCCCTGTCAGGGATGGCTGAGCATGTAAGGATCCAGGATAGACCCTGAGGAGGCCCAGATGGATCCTATCTTCCATGAGGAGCCAGGACTGAGTCAAGCAGTGACACACTGAGTGTCAGCATCTTCTCTGCCTGTCTCTTCTGCATGGGTCAGGCACCACAGGGGATGATGCAGGCTGGCTTTTGGGGCAGGCTCTCTGCCAACACTCGGCAAAGGAAGGGAAAGATGCTTTCAGCCCAGAGGGGAAGAGGGTGATGCTGTCTCCTGCTCCAGGTCTCTGATAAAGGTCGCAGCTGATCCCAGAGCCAATCTTCTGTGACATCTTTGTCTGGCCAATGTCAAGCGGCAGGAACTTGCCTTCCTGGTGAGGGTCTGCCCTGGGATCAGCCAAGTCCTCTGCCCCAGTGGTGCTGGAAGAGCTGCTTGGAAAACAGGAAACCGCTTGACCAGGCAGAAGCAGGGAAACGTTCTTTGCTCTGCAATGTTTGTTGGTTTAGGCTCCCCCAGGCAGGCGGCTGAAGCCAAACAGCAGCGCTGTGAATCCCTTTGAGCTTTGGGCAGTTCCTCCTGGACCCTGGGGCCAGCCCAGCCGCAGCACCCATGGGAGAAACAGGGTAGCGTGGCTTCACAGCCCAGTGCCGGGCTCGCTGCTAATGACAGCCCAGGGAGGGATGAGGAGGCGCAGCAAAACTTGATTCATCTCCACTACCAGCTCTGCCTTCCCTCCTGCACCAGAGCACCTCTGCTTCCCGGTGCACGGGTGCTAAACTGAGGCAGGGCACGTGTGTCCCAGCGCAGGGATGAAAGTAGCTCCTACCAGTGCTTTGGGTGGAGAGCAGCGCTCCAAGGCTGGTATCTGGGAAGGGATGGACCCTCCTTGCCCCCAAGCCCTCAAGCCAGGATGTTCAACTCCACGGACACATCACTGGGGACCCCCGGACAGGCGAGGCTGAGCTCCACATCACCCTGCAAGACCAATGAGAGGTTGCACCATCCCAAGTCGAGCAGCAGAGGCTGTGGCTGAAGGGACAGATGCTTCACAGGAGCAAAACCGTCAACAGGCAACAGTGGAGGGGGCTGATCCTGCATCCCTCTGAGACCGCCTCACCCCTGCTCCAGAATTCCAGCACCCGCCTGGTGAGGCTGAGCTTGTGCCAGCAGAGCCTTTAGCAATCACCAAGCCATGAGACCCATACCCATGGCCAAGCCGTGGTCCAAGAAGCAGTTTTCACCGCGATGGGTGAATGTCATCTATGGCAGCATCCTGGGGAGCAGCCAGGCTGCAGCTGGGACAGCCCCAAATGCGTGTCAGCCTGGGGAGTGGGGTCTTGGGGGCCCTGGAGCTGAGCTGGGAGGAATAGAGAGGGGGGGGCCCCCCATCTGCTCCTGTGAAGCAGCAGAGCTGCCTTCTCTTGAGGGCTGCACACAGAAAGCAGCAGGCGCCTCTCGTGTTGTGTTTGGCTCCGGGTGCTATGGGAGATGCCAGGGAGATGCCGAAGAGCTGCAGAAGCAGGAGCTGCAAAGGCTGCAGCCCTGCTGCGGGGAGGGGAGCACCCCTGGGTGCCCTGGGACCGCTGCGGTGCAAGGAGAGCCACAGGCAGACGTTGATCCCCTGCAGAAGGACCCTTGCACAGCCCCATCCTGCACCTCTCCCTCCGCTCCAAGGCGTTGCTGCAGGCAGCAGTCTGCTTGCAGGGGATGGGGAAGAGGGAAAGCAGCCAGGCAGCAAGACAGGACGATGCCTTCGCCCTGAGCTGAGAGGCACGCATGGAGGACGGGCAGGCCTTGTGTTTACTGCTCCAAAAAGGAGACCTTCCTCCTGAAAACAAAACCTTTTGTGTGCAAATGCAGCCGTCGGGCAGGTTTGTTTTTATACAGGAAGCTCTGAAGCAGGGGGCTGGGGCTGCTTTCATTTGAGGTGAGCGCTGCAGTTCAGGGCGGTCTTTGGAAGCGGAGCCGCTTTCCAGATACGGAGGCTGTGTTTTCTCATAGCTGCTGAGCACGGCAGCAGTGTGGAGGGCTTCATCCCATCCCTGATGCTGCCTTGGACTGAGCCAGCGTCACCTTCCCTTTCCCTGTTCTTGGCACAGAGCTTTGCCCAGCAGCGACAGTGCCCATGGTGGGGAAGCTGAACCCCCGGAGCAGCAGCGTTACGGTGCATTACTGTGACCCTCATGGAACCATATAGGGACAGAGGCCAAAGTCCTCCTCCCATGCACCACACAGCAGAGGGGGGAAACCACGGCCACCACATGGGGCTAAAGCTGGGCTAATCCTGCCAACCTCTTGCAATGGCCCCAGAAACAGGTTCTCCAGCCCTTGCTTTCAGCTGGAACTGCAGGAGACAGGAGTCCCCATGCTTGCTGCCGTGGCTCTTGCCACATCCATCAAGATAGGGGAGTGGGTGCCTTGGTACCTGCTCCCACGGCCCCAGGTTTCCTCCGAACCCACTGGCGAAGTCTGCTCCTTGCACCCAGGCACCAGCTGGACAGCTGCTCCCAAGGATGAGGATAGGTTCCACCCTGGACAAGCTCTTGGGATGCTTTGTACCTCTTCTTAAGCAAGCTCACCGGCTCCTCTTCATCCACCCGTTGGCACAAGACTGAGAGGGACCGGGATGCTCTCACTCCGGGATGGTGGCTGGTCTAATGGGGCTCAGGGCAGCAAATCCTTTAGCAATTGCAGTTCACAGACACCTGCGGGGCTGGAGCGTGGGTCTGGGTGTTTGTGCTGGCTCCATCACAGCCTTGGCGCTCTCCCTGTCTCCCTTTGCAACAGCTGCATGAAGGGATGCTCGCCATCCCCAGGGGTCCTTCCCATCACAGGATGCTCCCAGCAGCATGTGGTACAAAACGAGGTGAGGTGCGAGCCGTGCCCAGCCTGCAGCACAGCACACACCTCCCACCCTCCCTGGTGTGCAGACCCCTGCCCTCACAGGAGCCATCCCTGCCCAGCAGATCCCTCCTCCCTGGCATCCTGCAGCGAGGCGCTGGGCGAGCCCAGGCGGGCCTTCCTGCGGGACCAGCCCAGACTTGAGCGTCAGGGCCCTGCACAAGCAGAGGTAAACGGCAGGAGTGAGTGTGCCAAGCTGACACGGCGCGCGCCAGGCTCGCGGGGACAGGCTGTGCACCACACCGGGCACGTCCACCAGGACAGGTACTGCTCCCGCTCCTTGCTCCCCTCCCTCTCCTCCCGGCTGTGCGGTTGAAACCGGGATGCGTGCGGTGGGGAAAGCAGCGTGGACCCTCCTGTGCTCTGGTACGCTGAGGGCAAAGACCCATGCCAGGGTTATGGGGCAGGCGGTGCGGAGCAGGCAGCCTCTCTGCGTGGCAGTGCCAGAAGCAGAGCCTGGCATTGCTGTGCCTGTGCAGGGGGATCTGGAGCCCGGGCTCCCCAGCACAGTGAGGCACGGGTGGGCACTGGGAGCTGCTTCGCGCCTACTTCTTGGTTCCGTGAGTGTGGCATCCCTGCAGCACCGGGCACCTTTGCTGTCAGCCTGTGCTGGCACAGGTATCCCTGGTGGGATGCCAGGGTGGGAGCATAGTGCTCTGCAGGCTTTGGTGATGGGGTGGTTTTGGGGCCGTCCAGGCGCTGCCCTGGTGCCCCTTGCAGTGTGGGGCAGGCTCTCCCCAGGCTGCTGCCAGCAATCCCCACCGGGCGCCTCTGGCCCCAGCCAGGGGAAGGGGACTCCCGATCCTGCTCGGCTCCAGGGCAGCACCCACACCCCGGGGGGCAGAGCAGGTCCGCCCGGCTCTGCCGGCTCCGGCGTGCTCTGAGTCACCGCCGCGCGGCTCTTCCCGGGTCTGCGGCGCCGGGTGCGCGCCCGCAGGCACCGCGGGCTCTGCTGCCGGGTCTCCAGCAGCAAGGGAGGGGAGCGCAGGCACCACCCGAGCATGGGAGTCGTTCCTGCGGCTCCCGGACATCCCAGAGCCCGGCCAGAGCGGCCGTGCCTGCCCCGGGCGCAGCGCTGCCCTGCAGAGGGGGTGATGCCTTCCTCTGCCTGCCTGCCTTCCATTCTCTGCCAGATGGGAAGAGCTCCAAGGTTTGAAAGCCCAGGGCAAGAGGCAGGCAGTGGCACTGGCAGGGTTCCACGTGGAAGTGATTAAACACTTGTGAGGGGTTGAAGGAAGAGCATCCCAGTGCTCTAGGGTTTAGGTTTGGTGAGCAGTGGCGTGTGAACCTTGTAAGGAGAGAGATCTCAGCGGCACCTGCATCCTGCACAGGCTCTGCTCCAGGACCAGCCTGTTCCCCTTGTTTCTCCCTCACAGCCCCGAGCGGTGCTCAGCACCTCAGAGGTGGCAGAGGGGAGAAATCACGGCCTGGGGCAGTTCACAGCAATGGTCTGGACGGGGCCCCCAGTGATGTTGCTGTTGGGCCAAGGCAGGACAGGAGCCCCAGTGCTGCTCTGAGCCCAGTCCCAGTGGCATCAGTGCCCCATATCATGGGGCCCTTGGGCACCTCGTTGTGGCAGGGTGCCAGCTCGGACGCAAGGTGTGCTGGCTGGGGAGGGATGGCAGAGCTGTCGCAGGGACACCAGGGCTGCACATCGAGGCATGGGCACAGGCTCCTCTGCACGGTGACAGCACTGCTCATGGCATAGTGCCTGCCTGGGAAGCAGGCTGAGAACCTCAGGAAGCAACAGCATCCCTGCCTGCCCGCTGTCCGTGTGCAGGGATGTGCCAGGCTCTGCACTTGCCCAGCCTTGGCAGCACTGCCCGCCCCTGTCAGCACACACGGACACTTGGACACACTCTCTACTGCCCACCCTGCTCATCCTCACTCCCGCTGGTGCTTCCCAGGCAGTAGGAGGTCTGTGACAGGCCTCAGTGGGAACAAGCCCTGTGCCACCATCGCCATGCCCAGAGCGCTTGGAGTGCAGAGGCAAACTGGGGCCTCACTTTGCTCTGGTCTGAGGTTGGCACTGTCAGGAGGACTGCTTGGAACCTTTGCCACTACACCGCATCTACTGGCCCTCGGCATAAGCAAGACCTGACACCACAATGATGGGCGCACAGCCAGAGGTCCCCTTTCCCATCTCTGCTGCAGGCTGGATGATTCCACTGGGGCCTGGGGAAAGGATAATCTCCCAGCCTGAGGTTCTCCCCTTTCCAGGAGGCAGTGGCTTGGCTGCACAGCTCATGGCCGGCTGCGTGTCCCCCATCCCCCTGCTCCTTGCAGTAGCCTTTGCTGCTTTATGGAGAATGTGATGACTCGGCAGCCCCTGAGTTTCCAGGCCTGGTTCCAGCTGCTGGGTGGAGAAACCTTCTGCAGTTGTTTTTGGGTCTGGCACAGACGAAGGCTTCACTGTCGGGGGGGACCAGAGGGGAGATCTGGCATCCCCACTTGAAGGCGAGCTCTCTGTGTGTCCGTACCTGTGGTGGCACCGTGTCACCGGGGTGGCCGTGGGGAGGGCAGGGCCGGCACATAATGAGCAGCTTCTTCTGTCCAGTATGGGAGGTGGCTGAGCCGTGTGGCGCCAGGGACGGGGCCTGGGTTTGGCTCCCACCAGCACTTTGGGCTGTTTCCAGTGCAGGCACAGCTCAACCACCCTGAGCTCAGGGAGCACAACGGGGCTGGTAGGGACACATCCCCATGGGCCAGGGTGCCAACAGCATGCGGAAGCTGGGAAAGCTGCTGGGATACTTCTGGCTCTGTGCTCAGCGGTCAGTCCCATCGTGGTGGGCAGCAGGCATGGTGCGGAGGTGTCCCCCAGCCCATTCTCATGCAGGAGCGCTGGGGAGCACAGTGATGGTCTCAGCTTCCTCCCCACCTGGGGATGGAGACGGGTCCTAAATCAGGGCACTTGTGTGCCCCTCTCTTCTCAAATGCAGGGTCTGGGGCCTTCCTATGTCTTTGCCCAGGCACTGGGGCTGCTCTCTGTCACAGGTCCCACCTGACAAACCTCGGAGGTTTTGTAGGAGGGAATCTGCTGTCGTGGGCCAGCTGGGGCCTGTGTCCACGCTGACGGCTCTGTGGTTTACAGCAGCAAGCAGAGCCTGAATAGCCTGCTTATTGTTGGTGGCCGTGGTGGCAACTGGGACAGACTCCCATGGCCACACAGGCTGCGCTGGCTTCCGGGATAGATGCATCACTGAACCTCTTCCAGCACTGTCCCAGATCTCCAGCGCTGATGTGAAGCCAATGGCATCTCTGCTCTGAATCAGGGCTGGCACCCTGCCATGCACTGCACAGTGCAGGCCCCTCAGGGGGCACAGCCTGCTCCCCCCTTGGCTGCCCCACACACAACAGCTCCTACAACACCCACAGGCAGACCGGACGCGGCTCAGAGCCGGCCAACCCCTCCCGTGGGCAAAGCACGGTCCAGGCATCGTTGTGCCCGTGGGATGTGCACTTCCCCAGCTCGGATCTGCCCACCCCTCTGCCGCGGGCATTGCACACAGGGACACCGCTCCCTCCTCACCCGGCGTGACCGGACCCCCCGCTCCCCACCAGCACCCCGCGCACACAGGGCTAAAGGGTGCGCAAACGGGACACACAGGGGCACAGACAGAAGCACCGTGCACAGCGCGCCGCATCCAGCGCTGCTCCAGCATCCCCAGCGCACTGCCGGGGGCTGCACTCCGCCCCTCCTCCCGTCGCTGGGGGCTGGTTTGGGCACTCCCCTCCCGCTCGGAGCCGCCATCTGCGCTGTCCGGTCTCCTCCCCTCTCGGCACCAACTCCCACAGCTCAGCGGAGCTCCTGCTGATGGCCAGAGCGGGCTCCAGTCCTGCAGAGCCCCCGCCGCAGGCAGAGCCCCCGCGCCGAGCCCCCGGGCAGGCAGCTCTGGGGCCGCAGCACGCACACGCTGGCACAGGGACAGCTTCAGAGCCACGGCAGAGGGACACGGACCCAAGGGAGCAATAGCGAATGCCCACAGCGCGGGGCACACGCACACCCTGCGCCTCTCCCAGCCCCGCACCCGAGGACCGCTGGCGGGGTTGATGTGCATCGCGGGCCCCACTGAGGTCATCCTGGCACCCGCACTCGGGAAGCATGCGGGGACGCAGCCCCTCGCTCTATGGGAGGAGGGACTGGCTGGTGACAGCCACTGCTAAGAAGCTACCTCCTCAGCTTGTCATCCCTCTCATCTGCAGCCACCCCAGTCCCAATGAGGCCACCGCTGCTGCCGCTGTTTGTCCTGTGGGTGCCACGGCTGCTGGGAACCCTGGCAGAGGTAAGCTCCTCTCTTCAATCCCTCTCTCGTCCATGCAGGCTCTTGGCTCCCCGCTCGCCGGTGGCAGGGGCTTTGCGTAGTCCTACCCCGCCGAGGAATGACGGCACATTCCTGGGCTGCTGCTCCGGCTCTGCAGCTGAACCGAATTAGCAACGTTTGCAATTAGGAGCTGGCGCTTTCCTCCACTTCCCCCTCCACCGCCATGCCCAGCGCCTGGGATGGGAGCGTGTTACTGCTGCCATGGCTGCGCAGCTCCTCACCCCAGGAATTGGCTGGCTGCGGTTCCCAGGGGTCCGGAGCCCCCTCGCCCTCCTCCGCACCACGGTCGCTGGGGGAGCCAGCAGTGAATCAGCCGGCAGAGCCAAGGGGGAAATAACTAAAGACGATTTCTCCTCTGGGGCTTGTTGTGGGATAGGGAGTGGGCAGAGATATTTCCTTTAATGTGGAGGGAACTGGACGCAACCTAAAGCAGGGCACACCCTGCTGCAAGCAGACTGTGGGGAAACGGGTATCCCTGGAGTGTGCTCAGCATCCACTGCGGTGTGAAGTGCGCTGGATGCTCCGGAGCTCTCGGGCCAAGCCCTCACTTCGCAGCATGTGGGGGATGGCAGGCTGAGGTTTGGGGTCCCTCCATCCTCCCCATGACTGTGGGAAGGTGTGGTGCCTATTGAGGGAATGAGCTTGCCAGGGCCTGTCTGGAGCTCTCTCCTTCCCCAGCTCTTCCCCCTGTGCACTGGTTGTTTTGCTGGGGTGTCTTCCCCTGTGGGCATGGCTCCATCTTGGTTTCTGCAGTCCCAGGACCTGTGCAAAAAGCCAGGGCAGCCCACAAGCCCCATCTACTGAGTCTATGTCCCTGCCTTGGCCAGGGGAGTGTGACATGAGCAGTGGCCCGGGCTCTCCTGGGAAAAGGTGTCACAGCCTCCAGAGGGTCGCAGATGCTGTGGTGGGATGGGACCCTGGCACCTCTCCCAGGCATTGCTCTCATCCAGCCCACCTCCTCTCACCCCTCTCTCACTCGACACCTTCCATCCCAGGGCGAGGGATGCAACCGGACAGTGCGGGCAGGGCTGGAGGAACAGGCTGCACGCAGTGACAGAGGTAAGTCAAAGCAAAGGGGTTCTCAGGCTGAAGAAGGCGGCTGAAGAAGGTGGCCTTGGAGCCGAGGGGCAGAGAGATGAGTGCTGGGCCGGGACTCTTGGAGTTAAGAGTAGCTTCGTAAGTGCTTTAGGCTGCAGATCATGGCATGAGAAAAGGAAGGACTCAGCCCCATCCTTCTCCAGCAACCAGCCTTAAGGGGGGCAGTGTGACAGATGGACAAAGCTCGCTCCTTCCTAGGAAGCATTAAATGGGCTGAGCAGCAGCAAGGCTTCAGGTGCCCTGCACAGAGCCCCTGCAGTTGCCTGGGCAGGATTGCACCTCATGGCTGTGCTGAGCTGGCTGGGGAGGAGCACAGCCGCATGGCACTGGCCCTGCCATTGCAAACCCTCCCAGAGGATCCGCAGGCACCAGGCAGGGCATGGGGTGTACCTGGATGTGGCTGCCTGTGATGTGGTTAGCAGGGCTTATCTATGGGCACGCGAGCAGTGTGGTGACCCAGGGCCTCGGGGCTGGAGGATGCCTCCGGCCCATTTTAGAGATGAGTACAGTTGTACTGCAGAGGTGAAGGTGATTGGAGGCAGGCAGTGCAGCCTATGGGGAAGCCAAGAGGAGCAGACAAACATGGGTGGAGAACTCGTACCTTCGTGAGGTAAGAGAGGGAAAACAGTGGTAACACATCCCTGTTTGAACTCCACACAGGGCACAGCCCTCCTGGCTGTCTTCAGCCATGCCCTGCGCTCAGTGAGCCGCTGCAACTGGGTCCCTGCTGACGCAGCTCCATGGACACTCAGCTCCATTCGCATAACCATTCCTGAGCTGGCTCTTCCTAAATCTGCATTTGGACTGCTCAGGGATGGCGCTGCGGCTTTTCCCAGGGAGAAAAGATGTGCCCCAGTTCCGCTCATCGGCTGAGTGAAGCTCTCAGAATGGCAGCAGCCTCTATTGCATGAAACACAAGCTGCATGTAGCTCCAAACCTGTCCAGCTTTGTGGGAGGCCACCCACAGCACTGGAGCAGTCCCAGAGGTGCCCCTGCCCCTGGGGCTCACCCTGCACTGCTCCCCTTTGGCTGCATAAAGGCAGCCCCCAGGCAGACCTCCGGGGCAATAGCTGTGCTTGTCTAAAGCTGGTTTTGCTGTGCCAGATCACATGTGAGCCTGTTACAACGTGTTACACATCTGAAGTGCTAATTATGACACCAGTGTCTTATTAGCCCTGGAGCTGTTGTGGTGTTTCCCAAAGGCTGGATGCAATAGGGAGCTCATCGTCCACAGCAAGGCTGGATGGCGAATGCACAGCAATCTGCTAGTGGAGGCAGAGGGACACCTTGCCAGCTTGCTCCTGACAGACAGGCTCTGTCTGGCTCCTGTTTGTGTAGGTGGTTCCAGGGCAACTGTAAGGGCAAGGATTCAATAGCAGAGCTGGCCAGTGACCCACCAATTAGGCCAAGCCCTCTACGCCACTTCCTTGTCCCCAGACGCTCTCCCATCTGGATGCCACAGCACCAGCCCTGTGGCCTCAGCGTGCTTGCCGCAGCAAGGCTAAGGCAGGGACACATCTCGGCGAGGGGGCCCCACTTCTCTTCCACGTATGCAGTGTGCTGCGCCTTCCGTGTCATCCGTGCGCTGGGCAGAACAGTGGGGGCTCTGTGCCTTTACGCTGTCCTCTGTCAGAGCCCATGCAAGGGCAGATGGTTGCAGGGAGCGTGGGGCAGCTTTTCTGATATAAACCAGGGCTTTCTGGACAAAGCATGTGATAGCCTGAAGCCTTCTGGACTTTCTCCAAAGGAGGAGATGCTCTATGCTCAGGAGCATCTCTTTCACATAGGGCTTTTGACCCAAGCCCATGGGGGTTTCTGAACCTTCTTGTGTTTTCCAAAGGCCACTCAGAGCCGTCGGGCTTAGGGGGCCTGACGGAAGTGGGGCAGTGGCCTGTGTCAGGGTGTGCAGTGAGGGGGGTGGGCTGGGGAGCCTGGTCCTGCAGCCTGGCCACCCAGCCGCACCGCAGCTCCCTGCTGAGGGTTTTGGCTTTGGCTCTACAGGGACCCTCCTGAACCTCAGCGTGAGTGACCAGAGTCGGCCAGCCTCAATCCTTGTATCCTGGGATGAGCCGGAGGTGGGTGTCGAGAGATACTCGCTCGCCCTCTCCCCCCTGGGGTCAGGCACAGCGCTGCAGAATGGATCTGCTGGACCCAACATCACCAGCTTCTGGTTCCATGGGCTGACCCCTGGCACGCGCTACAAGGTTGAGGTGACAGCCACGCTTGCCTGTATGGAGACCACCAGCCAGACAGTCACAGCACAGACAAGTAAGGGGCTCCCCAGGGACTGCAGCATCCAAAGGGTTTCAATGCTCCTACCGCTGGTTTGGAGGGTTGTGAAGTCCAGGTCAGGGTGTTGGGCTTTTATTCACTTCCATGAGGTTTAGGGCCCTTCCCTGGTCCCCAGAGCCCCAGGATCATTCCCTCATCCATGTGGAGGGACGGTCACATCCCTGCAGGTTTTATAGTGAATCTTCTGGAATAATATAGCTAATGATGGATCAACTGATGATGTAGAGTGCCGAGAGCTGAGGGTTAGGAAATGTGATACCTGGAGGTGCAGAAAGAACTACAAGGGAAGAGCATCTGTTCTGTGATTTTTGGCACAACTCTGTCAATTACTGGCTAATGTACCAAGCCTTGCTCTACACCGTCCCTGGCTGGTGCCAAGGACTGAGGTAAGGAGGCAAGGCTGGTGAGTCCACAGCTCAGGTGAAGAGCCTGGAGTGAATCAGTGCAGGTGAAGGTAGAAAACCTACAAAAGGGGAGCTAATGATGGACCGACTTCTGATGTGGATTGCAGAGAGCAGAGGGGTGGAGAATGCCATGCCTGGAGGTCTAGAATGAGGACCTTAAAGCTCATCCAGCTCCAACCCCTGCCATGGGCAGGGACACCTTCCACTGGAGCAGTTGCTCCAAGCCCCTGTGTCCAACCTGGCCTTGAACACTGTCACGGATGGGGCAGCCACAGCTTCTCTGGGCACCCTGTGCCAGCGCTTCAGCACCCTCACAGGGAAGAGCTTCTGCCTAAGAGCTCATCTCAGTCTCCCCTCTGGCAGTTAAAGCCATTCCCCTGTCCTGTCCCTCCATCCCTTGGCCAAAGCCCCTCTCCAGGTTTTCTGTAGGCGATGGGGCTGTGCTTGGGGCATTGGCAGGTCAGCCACCACCAGGCAAACAGCCAACACCATCCATGCCATGTCCAATGCAGGTCCTTCACCTGTCCGCAACCTGAGCCTGAGCAGTGGTGGGAGCTCTGCCATGCTGCTCGCCTCCTGGGCACATGGCCATGGGCATCGAGATGGGTACCACCTTGCCTTGTACCACAGCGACTCCCAGATGCTGGTGAGAAATGCGTCCGTCTCACCAAATGCCTCCACGTTCCTGTTTGATGGGTTGCTGCCTGGCAGTGAGTACGCCTTGAAGGTCAGCACCCTGGCTGGATCGAACCAGGCGAGCACCAGTATCCACCACTGGACAGGTAGGGAGTTATGGGTGTGCCTGCCAAGAGGGAAGGGGTGGGAGAAAGGGTTTGGCAGGAGGGGTGCAGGACAGATTCCAGCTGTGCTGAGCTGGCAGAGAGGTCTCCAGGCTTGGGATAGGGAGTTTGTGTAGGATGGGCAGTTCTTCACATCCTTGCTGTGAGCCCAGCGCGCAGGACCCACAGCCTGGGTTCGTGCGCGCCAGGTCCCCACAGGAGCAGGGCAATCTGGGCGTCGTGGCACGAGATCTTGGCTGGTGGGAGCTGCAGAAGCGCTGCATTACCGAGGCTGCCACCAGCTCTGCAGCCTGAAGGAGTGTGACAGCACGGAGGGACCCCAAGAGCCCCCCAGCCTGCCTGGGAAGGGACATAGGAGGGACCTGCTTCAGCAGAGCCCTGCCAGACCTGCAGCCCCATAGAGAGCAGCCATGGGCATAGGAGACCCCAGGGAGAGGAGGGACCCAGGATGCTCGGTGCTGAACCTCGCTGCCTCCCATCTTTCCCCTCAGCTCCCTCCATCCCCACGCAGCTGAGGCTCAGCCCAGGCTCCAGCACCAGCCTCATCGCCTCCTGGATGGGTGCTGCGGGGGCCGCATGGCTGCACCTCGCGCTCCACAACCTCCTCACCCGGACGGTGACCACGACCCTGTCTGCCAGGAGGGGCCTCACCAGCTACACCTTCCAGCACCTCCAACCTGGCACCCAGTACTGGCTGGGACTCAGCGTCACGGCCGGGCCCTACGCTGTGCCAGGACCCAATGCCACCGCATGGACATGTGAGTGTGATGCCCAGGAATGGGGGAGGACGTCGGTGGTGCTTCTCCCTGTTGTGCGCTGGGATCAGCCTGTGGGCTCTCGCTGAGGGGGAGGATGGAAGGGCAGCAGATCCCGTTGGTGTTTGGTGCAGCTCTGCCTCAGGGCTGTTTAAGGGCAACAGAAAATGGGGCGAGGGGATAGCAGTTTAGCTGGTTTGAACTGGAGCTTTCCGCTCTGCTGCCATCACCGTGACCATAGCACTGCAAACAGCACTGCCCCTGGGCTTGCTCTCCCAAATGTTCCCAGGAGAACCAAGAGGGGAAATGGGGAAGGCAAACAAAGCCTCCTGGATAGAGCAAGTTCATGCTGAATGCCAGGGAAGCATTGGCACTCTCTAGTGAGGAGCAACACGTTATGGAGGTGCCAAGCTGCAAGCTCAGAGCTGTTGTGCTGGTGGCCTGCCCTGGGCAGTGGCGCTGGTCCGTGACAAGTCTCCAGCTCTTTCCTGCCCTCCTGCCTGTCTGCAGAGCTGGAGCCTGCTCGTTGCTGACGCGGGGGGTTCAGAGCTCCACAGCCTGGTTGGGTTCTGCTGTGAAGTTGACTCTGACTCAGTCCCAGTGCTGCTGTCTGTGGCTCTGACCTGCCAGACGGAGCGAAGCTCCCCGGTGCCAGAGGCACGAGCCAGGGGCATTGAGCCAGGAGGCCAATCCTGGCCAGTTCCCGGGAACGTCAGCGTGCTCGTGGCAGGACACGGATGGAGATGAGGGGGAGTTTGAGGAATTTCCCATCAGGGCTGCCAGCTTTGTCTGGAGCAGGAGTGGTTGTGCTAGGGAGCAGAGCTCCAGAAGGATGTGTACGCGTGGATGTAACCCTATGAATGAGGAAGCAGGGGATGAGGCCTGGGGGGGGGGGGTGTGCGGTCCGGAGCACCCCATATTCCTGACACACGCAATGCTGTTCCCTTCCAGACCCGCTGAGTCCTGGCAACGTGACCCTGAGCAGTGCGGAGGAGCAGAGCTCCCTGCAGGCTCGCTGGAGCACCCCAGCGGGAGAGAGGGACTTCTACCTGGTGACACTGCGGGAGGGAGAGGACGGTGCTCCAGCAAGGAACATCTCTGTCAGCGGGGACAACGGCCATGTCACCTTCCATGGGCTGAGCCCCGGGAAGCAGTACTCTGTCCAGGTGACAGTGGTGGCTGGGCCTTACCGGGCATCAGCGCGCAGCGCAGCAGCCTGGACACGTAAGCAGAAAACCTGAGTGTCCTTTGAGGCCATTTCTGCTGCCTGATGGAGAGAGGGGCTGATGCCCAGGGGGAGGCTGGCGGGATGAGGAGGGGCTGGCAGTGCAGCGGTACCTGCTCTCAAGAGCAGGCTGTGGGGCAGAGCAGCGAAACCTGCAGCCCAGTCCCTCCTGGGGTCCTGTGGAGCCACGCTTGGTGCTGCCGCAGAGCTGCCGTGCCAGGAAGGAAGGAATGGAGCTTAAGCAGTGTGGGGATGCACTTGCCCAGTCCCTGGTGCTGGGGGCAGTGAAAGGCTCTCCTTGCAGCCCTGGCTGCCTGTGTCTGGTGGGGGGATCACTGCAGAGCGTCGTGGGCGCAATCTGGCTGCCCGATGCACTGCCCCATGGCGTGATCCCATCCTTGTTCTCTGCAGAGCCACTACCACCATCCAGAGTGAGTCTGTCCAGCCAGGAGAGCCCTCACAGCTTGCTAGCCAGCTGGGAGGAGGCAGTGGGAGAGGGTTACATGCTGGCCCTCAGCACCATGGAGGACTCTGTGAAGAACAGCTCACTGCTCGGAGGTGCCACCAACTTCACCTATGAGGGCCTCAGCCCTGGGACTCTCTACACCTTTGAGGTCAGCACTGTGGCTGGCCCCTACACATCCTCACCCCAGCGCATCACCAACTGGACATGTGAGTGCCGCAGCCCTCGCCACAGCCAGTCCCAGGATTCCCACTAGATCCTGCCCTTCCCTGTGGTGTTGTGCCTCAGGGATGTGCTAGCATGGCTCTTCTGCAGCTTCATGCAATAAAAGGGTGAAAGGCTCAGGAAGAAAGTAGAGGTGGATGTGCCTGACCCTGGTCTGTATCCCAATCACCCAGCTCAAGGGTCAGCAGCGCCTGGCGCCCTCCTCCTCCTCCTCCTCCCTTGGGCTGCCCCCTTGTGCCACTGCCTTGAACCACCTCCAAACCTTGCCCTGACCATCCCACCCTGCAGCTTCAGCACCAAAGCAGCCCTCTCTTGCCATGCCAGTCTGAGCTCTGGGCTGTCCCAGTCCCTGCCGGGCTGGTGGGGTGGCAGTGGCCAAAGCTTGGCTGTGGGTTTTCGCCAGGGCAGGGTCTCCAGGCCCTGCACATCTGGGGTTGCACATCTGCTGGGTGCCGCTCTGACCGTAGCCCTTTCCTTTCCTAGATCCATTGCCGCTGCAGCAGCTGGCCCTCAGCAACCAGGGCCACAGCACCTCCCTGCAAGGCTCCTGGAGAGCAGCTCCCACTGGCAGCACCGGCTACACAGGCACCCTCTGGGAAACCAAGTCCCAGGAGCGGGTCAGGAGCAGTGGATCTGGGGAACGAGTGGACAAATGTCACCTTTGAGGACCTGGTCCCCGGGCGACAGTACACACTGGAGATGGCTGCTGTGGCTGGACCTTACAGATCCTCTGTGCTATCAGCCACAGACTGGACATGTGAGTGATGCTCCTACCTCAATCCTACTGCAGAATACGTCCAACGAGAGCAGGAAGTTCATGGCATGGGAGCAAGGCAGAGTTGTGGACCATGTATAGGGAGGCAGTGGGAACCAGGGGCAGGGATACGGACACATGCAAGAAGCAGAAGGAGAAGCAGAGACACATTTAGTCAAGTTGGAATTAGAAGGGTCTTCAGTGCAGGAGGAGCCCATCACTGAGCAGGGAAGTTGGGGACCCGCTCCAGTGTCTGTTGCGGAGCAGAAACTGGAGCTGCTCTGGGGTTTGGTGTGTGCCAGGGCTAATTCTGACCTGAGCCCACCAGGGACAGGCGGTGGAGGCGCCCAGCGCAGGTGCTTGTGGTCCCTGCTCCACACCCCGACTGCTTCTCATTGCCTGGGTGTCTCTTCTCCCCCAGACCCCCTGGCTCCGGCCGGTGTGACCCTCACCAACACTCGACGCCCGCTGGGACTCTCTGCCTTCTGGGACAAGGCTGCTGGTGATGTGGACCGGTTCCACCTCCAGCTCTACAGCAAGAGCCTTCCAGCGCAGAGGAACATCACAGTGGGGCCACACACCCACAATTTCACCTTCCTGGGGCTGTCCCCGGGCATTCAGTACTTCCTGAAGGTGACCAGCCTCGCTGGCCCCTACAGATCCTCGTCACACTTTGCCACTGAGTGGACATGTGAGTGAGAAGTGTCCTCTGCAGGGATGGGGCATCCCGGCACTGCCTGCAAAACGGACAGTGACATGGATGTGTCTGGATGGAGGGAGGGCTTGGGTGAGACTGGCGTGCTTCCCGCCCCTGGCATCAGGGCAGATGTCATGAGTTAGGTGCTGTGCGCTGGCTTCTGGGCCCCAAAAGACCTTTTATCCCAGCTCAGGCTTTCCCCAGCCAAGCAGAACCTTCTGCCTAGACCACTTGTGATCTCAAGGCCAGCCTGGTAGTGGTGGGAGGGGGATGTGAGATAGGAAGCATAGAGACCCATATGGGCTTGCTGCTCCCTGTCCATGGAGCACAACAGCCCACTGGGGAGCTGAGGGCTTTCTTCTCAGCACAGCACACATCTGCTACCAGCACCTTGGGAGCATGCATGGGCAACTTGCAAGTCCCCAGGGCATGGCAGTCAGCTTCTGCTTTAGCCCTGTGCAGAGGTGCAGGCTGCTTCCATTGCTTACCTCCTCCATCTCATGGATCTCTGTGCTGTGTTTCCCCCTAGATCCACTATCTCTGGCTAACGTGAGCCTACAGCCTGGCCAGAGACCCCAGGAGCTCCATGTGAGCTGGGTAGAGTCTGGCGGTGGTGGCCGAGACCACTTGGTGCAGCTCTCGGTGGCTGAGTCCCTGTCCATCATCCGGAATGTGTCTGTCCCCCGTGGAGTCACCCAGCTTGACCTGGAGGGGCTGGTGCCAGGGTCCCGATACCGCGTGGAGATCATTTCTCAGGCTGGGCCTCATCGCACCTCCTCTCAGACTGCCATCGGTTACACTGGTAGGAGCGCAGCTCTTCTGCACCCATCCCTAGTACCCAGCCTGCCTCTGATCTGGTGGGGGACTGGGAACCATGAGCGGGGTCTTAGGGTGTTCGATGCTGACAGTCCTGCAGCTCCCAGCTTCATCCCCAAGCTAGGGTCAGCTCTGAGCATCCTGTAATGCTGTTTCTCTCCCACAGTGCCGCTACCTCCTCCTTCCCTGTCGGCAAGTGCTGTCAGCACTGCCTGGGCTCTGGCTGTGCACTGGGAGACCCCTCCTGGGCAGAGGGACGGATACCAGCTCAGTGTGCAAAAGGAGGGCTCTTCTGCGCCAGCAAGGAATGTGGAAGCTGGGAAGGACAGCACTAATGTCACCCTGGAGCAGCTGGAACCAGGAACGTGCTACCTTGTTAGGATCTGGGCAGTAGCTGGACCTTACCACTCCCCCGCAAAGAATGTCACTGGCTGCACAGGTGAGCATCCATAGCCCCCATGGGTGATTTTGGGTGGGAGCACTACAGGAGCTCCAGAATGGGATGGGGATCAGTGTTGGCACCCAGGGAGAGGCAGGGCAGCAGTGTTTGCTGGCCAGTTGTGCTGCTTGGGGAAAGCAGGAGGTGGCTGCCTGCTCAGAACTGGATCTTTTCTCTCTGACTCATGTGTCTGTCTTTCCTCACAGTTCCTGCTGCACCTACAAACTTGAGCCTTATCAGCCTAGGCAGCTCCTCAGAGCTTTACACGTGCTGGAACAAGCCCCCTGGCAGGAGGGACCGTTACCATGTTATTCTGTATGGCCTCAGCACCCAGAGCAGGGATCGGGTCCAGATCTTGAGTCCAGATGCCCAGAACAGTCACCTGGACTCACCTGGAGGCAGGCAGCAGATTTGCTGTGCAGGTCATTGCCATGAAAGGCTCATTAGAAGCCTCCTCCACCAATGTCACCCAATGGACACGTGAGTCTGATGGGTTGGGTTGGACAGAGCATCCCACTGTGCCACAGAGCCTCCATCTGAGCTTTGCAGAGCATCCACCGCCACCTTCCCCATCCCAAACCATCCCTGCTGTGCCATGAGCTTCTGCGTAGCTGTCCCACCGTTTCTGCTCCCTGCCCTCACTCCTTCCCCAGCCAGAGCCAATCCTCCCTACCCACCCCAAAGGCTCTGGGTATCTCCCTTGCCATTTCCAGCTGCAAACCAGTGGAGATATTGCGCTTGGAGCCAATTTGTCCCCATGCTCCTCTCTGGAGGATCTCTGGATCCGCTCGTAGCACTGTGCAGTGAGTGGGGGCACGCAGGGGCTGATTGTCTCCCTATTGCTTTCCAGATCCCTTGGCTCCTGCCAACCTCACCCTGGGCAGCCCCTCTGCCTCCTCACTGCAGGCATCCTGGGCAGCAGCGGGGCGAGGAGCAGAGGGCTACGTGGTGGATATCTATGAGACAGCCTCCAGCAGTCACGTTGGGCGCATGGTGCTGGGTGCGGGTGCCAGGAGTCACATCTTCAGGAACTTGAGCTCTGGTACCCGCTACAGCGTGGCAGTGAGGGCCACGGCTGGACCCTTCCACACCAGCGCCCCCAACCTCACCCACTGCACACGTGAGTATGATGCTCTCCTTGCAGTCTCCACCAGCTCTCCCCCTTCCTGGTTTAAATCAGAGACCATACAGATCCTGTCTCCTTCTCCCACACGCCCAAGTGCCTGGTACTTATGCCCAGCTGGGGATGCTCTGCACAACCCTGTGGCGTGACCACCCGTGTCCCCGGTAGCCATCCACAGCCATCCACAGGCTCAGATGTGCAGCATCTCCTTTCCCTCTGCCCAGACCTGGATCCTGGCACTGACCTGTGTTTCCTCCCCAGGCCCTCTGCCCCCGGCCGCCGTGCGCTTGCTGAGCACAGGGCACCCCGACAGGCTGAGCGCGTCCTGGGGAGCAGCAGCCGGGGGCCGAGATGGGTACGCACTGATCCTGTACCGCGCTGGGCTGGGCACCGCGGCAGCCACCATCCTCGCTGGGGAGGGACCGCCACAACTTCACCTTCACGGGACTGGCCCCAGGATACGAGTACTCCCTGGAAGCCAGCGCCACGGCTGGACCATACCAGGCAGCGGCACCCAACGTCAGTGGCTGGACACGTGAGTGCCTGGAGGAGCATCCCCTGCACAGGGGTTGGGAGGCTTACAGGGACCTGATGGCTTTGGGGATGTGCACAGACGTGTGCATGGGCGCAAGGCGCAGTAGTCAGTGCAAGAGCACAATCTTCCCCTCATCAGCACATGGATGTTCACCTATAGTCCTGAATAGGTGCATGCTGGTGACATGCAGGGTTGCCCAGTTGTGCCCATGCAGGGACATCCCCCTGCCCATGATGCTCCATCTCTATATATACAAGGAGTACTCATGCCCTCACTGAGCCTCCTCCAACAGGTTAGAAACCACACTACCATAAAGGTTAATGAAATTAATCAGTGTAATACAAGAGGCTGGTACACAGTTCTCCCAGGAGAATGGGTCTTTGCTCTGGAGATGGGCTAGTCCAGCACTTCTCCTCATCCAGAAAGGACTTTAGGACCAGACAGAGAATAGACACTATGACAGCTCTGCCAGGCAGCTGCACACTAGCTGGGTGCTGGAGGATGCATGTGCACACAGCGGTGGCAAAGGCACTTCAGCTGGGCTATGGGCTTGAGGGTGACCTGGATGAAGGGTTGACATGTGAGGGATCACAGAGACGGAGCAGCATTGAAGGTGAGGTGGGATGGGACAGAAGAGAGAAAAGCGAGGAGGAGTATGCTGAGAGCATCTGGGTCCCAGCCCCCAGGAAGCATCTGCCCACGGCCACAATGCCCCATCAAGAGTCTGTTTCCTTCTGCACGGTCTCCAATCCCTAACATCAGGTTTGGTGACTCCCCAGGCCCGCTGCCCCCGGCCGCCGTGCGCTTGCTGAGCACAGGGCACCCCGACAGGCTGAGCGCATCTTGGGCAGCCGCGGCCGGGGGCCGAGATGGGTATGCACTGATCCTGTACCGCGCTGGGCTGGAGCACCGCGGCAGCCACCACCTCGCTGGGGAGGGACCGCCACAACTTCACCTTCACGGGACTGGCCCCAGGAAGCAAGCATGTGCTGGAGGTGGCATCCGTGGCGGGGTCCTACCGCACACCTGCAGGGAATGTCAGCAACTGGACATGTGAGTGCCTGGGCTTGAGGGTGGTGTGTGTCTTGCTGGGTGGTCACAGCAGCTCATGGCAAAGGACATGGCCCTGCCGACCGTGGCAGACCCCAAGCCCTGCCTGAACTCAAGGGTATGTTGGTGCTGTGGCACTGAGCAGGGCTCTGCCCACCCTCACCATCAGCTCCAATAGCTCCAGGACAGCTGAAGCTCTGGGGCAGTGCTTCAGAGGAGAGGTGTGGAGGAGGGAGCAGTGGTCAGGGGCATTCAGCTTCTCCTGGCTAGAATAGACTGGAATAGTCAGGGTTGGAAAGGACCTTAAGATCATTCAGTTCCAACCCCCTGCCATGAGCAGGGACACCTCACACTAAACCATGCCACCCAAGGCTCTGTCCAACCCGGCCTTGAACACCGCCAGCAATGGAGCATTCACAGCTTCCCTGGGCAACCCATTCCAGTGCCTCACCACCCTCACAGTAAAGAATTTCTTCCTTAGATCCAATGTAAACTTCCCCTGATTCAGTTTGAACCCGTTACCCCTTATCCTATCGCCACAGTCCCTGATGAAGAGTCCCTCTCCAGCATCCTTGTAGGCCCCCTTCAGACACTGGAAGCTGCTCTGAGGTCTCCACGCAGCCTTCTCTTCTCCAGTCTGAACAGCCCCACCTTTCTCATCCTATCTTCATATGGGAGGTGCTCCAGTCCCTGATCATCCTCATGGCCTCCTCTGGACTTGTTCCAACAGTTCCATGTCCTTTTCATGTTGAGCTTCCTTCTCACCCATCTCACTCCAGCTGGAGCAGGGCTATCTGCTCAGACAGACATCGCTTGAAGCTTGCAAAAGCTTCCAGGCTGGTGGATGCAGCCGTCCACCTGAGACAAAGTGCCCTGAGCTGCATGGTGCAGCCCTTCTGCTGACACTGCTGAGATACCGAGGCAATGTCCTCAGACCCTTCACTGACACATCTCCCATCCTGTCTCTCCAGACCCCTTGCCCCCCCGTAACGTGTACATGACGAACCAGGGGTATCCCAACAGGCTGAGCGCATCCTGGCAAGCTGAGCCCCAAGGACAGGACAGTTACAGGCTCCTCCTGTATCACTGGGGATCAGGTATTGTGGCAGCCAATGTGTCTGTTGGGAAAGGCACCAACAAATTCACCTTTTCTGGCCTGGCTCCAGGACACAAATACCTGCTGGAAGTGGTGTCCATGTCAGGGCCCTACGCAGCCTCCGCGGGGAACATCAGCGACTGGACAAGTAAGTGGCAAGAGCTGGAGGTCCTGGCATCATGCATGAGGCTCAGCCTTCCCCAGCAGGGTGGGCTCAACGCCTGCAGTGGATGGGGCAGGGACGTGGCCCGGGACTGCAGCCTGAAAGCTGTAGGAACCACCACAGCAATGGGATAAGGGGTTGTGAAGCCCCTTGGGAGGGAGAGCAGAGCAGTGCTGCTGCTCACCGGGCGGTGTGGCAGCTGTGGCTGCTGCTTCAGGAGGCAGACCTGCAGCTCATGGCCCTGCGGTCTCCTCCAGGCATGGGTGACTGAACAAGAGCAAGGGATCCCATGGCAGTAGTGCTGCTCTGGCAGAGGATGCCCACAGCCTGGGAGACCATGAAGCCTTACAGCCAGGGGGGGACATCCCACCATCCCTGCTGCCTTTTTCCCAGGCACTCCAAGAATTCCTGGCATGGGGGCTAAAAGGGGCCGGGCATCTGCTGGTCTCTCTCAAGGAATGTGAAAATTGCAGATAAGCATAATAAGCCTTTTCATGTGCTTGTTCCCACTGACCCTGCACTTTGCTCGGGTAAAGGCAGTCCCATGCTCAGCCAGCTGCTGGCAGGGTGCTGGCAGTCACATGCAGAGCCCTTCAGGCGGGTCTCTTATGAAACATGCTGATCAGCAAGAGGGGGACCCATCTCCTCGTGCTCCTCACTCTGCGTGTCCTCCAGTTGCCATTTAAAGGTCATTTCTGGTAGTGGCAGCCAGCAGCTGCAGAAGTGGTACCACTGAGCATATGAAGCTTCCTGGCATATGACCCGTCTTCTCCTTGTATCTCTACAGGGTGGAAGAGAGTACATGCATGCCAGTAACCGTCCCCTGGTGTGGTTTTCATTGCAGCCCCCTCGGTCCCCAAAAACCTCTCTGCGGTGGTAGAAGGGAACCGCACGATGCTCATCTCCTGGGGCAGTGTCTCTGGAGAGCAGGATGAGTGCCAGCTGTGGCTGCGGGATCCCAGGAACAGCACACTGCCCTGGAGACACGTCCTCCACAGAGGACAGGTCCAGCACCTCCTTCGGGGGCTGATCCCAGGCAGGAACTACTCTGTGTCCTTGAGCTGTGTGGCCGGGCCATACTGGAGCAGCACCAAGCCATTGCCAGTGCCGATGGGTGGGTATGCGCTGCTGTGGGGATGGGGGTAGAAACGCCTGCGTGGCCTCAAGACTGGGTCAGCCCTTGGGTATCAACGGGAGCATGGGAAGGCTTCATGGTGGGAGGTACGGAAAGGCAGCTAGGTGGTGCTCTGGTAGCCATCAGCTCCCTGAGCTAGCCCCACCGCAAGGATTTCAGAACCATCACCTGGCTACCTGTGAAGCAAGCTGGACTCTGCAGAGATCTCCTATAAGACGCTTGCTCAGACCCTGACCCATTCCCCTTATCCTGTGGCCCTTGGCACAAAAGGCTCCCAGGTTGCAGATGTCCAGCTCTGCTCCTTTCTCACTGATCTAGGGACAGACAGTAGAGGACCACAGTGATTCTGGGCTGATGTATGGACTGAGGTTGGGATTTCTCTGGTCCAGTGAGATCAAATCCTACTGTATCTCCTTCGCAGAGCCAACCCCAGTGGAGGATGTGCAATGCCTACCGGAGTCAAGGAGCCTTTACTTGAACTGGAGCAGCTCTCCTGGAGATGTGGAGGCTTATGAGGTGGTGACAGAGAGACTTTCTGATGGACCTCCCACCTCCAAGTATGTCATGAGCATCGCTACAAGCAAGGCCAGCCTGGAGGGGCTGGAGCCAAACTCTTCCTACCAAATCATTGTGAGCACAGTGGGCATGAACATGATGAGGAGCCAGGCTGTTACTCTGTTCTGCAACACAACAGTGGAGGGTGAGTCCCCTTCTTTCCCACAGCCTTGCCACAGATGCCAGCAGAAGGCCCCCAGTGTTGCTTATTAGACACCTGGGGACTCTTTCAGATACCTGTGACCCACTGCAGTGGGTCAGGGCTTTGGGCAGTCATGCTGAGATTAGTCACAGGCTGAGCAATACGGGGCTGGGAGCAGGGGAAACACTAAAAGGCTGTGCTTTCTGGTTCCTCTTCCAGCCCTGCCTCCACCCCTGCGAGCAGACATCTTCCGGGTGGAGGCCAGCTCCACAGTTATCATTCCATCTGACCTGTTCAGCGAGGAGAACGGACAGATCGAGTACTATGGTGTCATTGCTACCACTAACGATTCGTGTAAGTGTCCCTGCACATCCCAGTCTGCCCTGGAGGGCAGCAGGTACCCTGGATGTCATAGAATCATAGAATGGTTTGGGTTGGAAAGCACCTTAAGATCATTCAGTTCCAGCCCCCTGTGCCATGGGCAGGGACACCTCATTCTAAACCATCTCACCCAAGGCTCTGTCCAGCCTGGCCTTGAACACCGCCAGCGATGGAGCATTCACAGCTTCCCTGGGCAACCCATTCCAGTGCCTCACCACCCTTACAGGAAAGAACTTCCTCCTTATATTCAATCTAAACTTCCCCTGTTTAAGTTTGAACCCGTTACCCCTTGTCCTATCACTACAGTCCCTAATGAAGAGTCCCTCTCCAGCATCCTTGTAGCCCCCTTCAGACACTGGAAGGCTGCTCTGAGGTCTCCACGCAGCCTTCTCTTCTCCAGTCTGAACAGCCCCAACTTTCTCAGCCTGTCTTCATACGGGAGGTGCTCCAGTCCCTGATCATCCTCATGGCCTCCTCTGGACTTGTTCCAACAGTTCCATGTCCTTTTTATGTTGAGGACACCAGAACCACACACAATACTCCAAGTGAGGTCTCAGGAGAGCAGAGCAGAGGGGCAGAATCACCTCCCTCGACCTGCTGGTCATGCTCCTGTTGATGCAGCCCAGGATGCGGTTGGTTTCTGGGCTGTGAGCACACACTGAAGCTGGCTCATGTTCAGTTTCTCATCAACCAACACTCCCAAGTCCTTCTCCATAGGGCAAAGGCATGTCACTGTGGAACTAACACTGTCATCCTGTATGTTCCTGCTCAGTGCTGAGGCCCACCCAGGAAATCATGTCCAGCACATGGTATGACCACTATTATGGGACAGAAGACTCCTACCTGGCTGTGCTAATCCCCAACCCCTTCCATCCAAGCCCTGGCAGCACCCCGGAAACCTGGCGAGTGCCAGTGGGAACAGAAGAGTGCGGCCGGTCCAGGGCAACATGCAATGGGAAGCTGAAAGCCAACGAACAGTACAGGTGAGAGGTGTCAGCATCCTTCCTGAGAGGAAGGGGCTGGCAGAGAAAAGGTAAGAACTAAAATGGGTGTTGTTGTTTGTGGCTCAGAACCACTGAGTGCAAAACTGCAGTTGATTTGGAAACTTTAACTCAAGTGGTTGTCCCATTTCAGTTGAAATAAACTTAGAGCAGGAGTGGCCAACCAGTGCTAGAAGTCACTGAGTGTTGGGGAGAAGAGAAAGACACACAGTGAGGAAGTGTGTGCCTGGGGGAGAGCTTCACTTCCCCTGTGAATGATGTGAGGATTGGATCTGCCCTGAAGTTTTTCTTTTATGAGATTGATTGCCCATCAAGCCCAGATGTTCATTAGCACTAAAGGCTCCTGCCCAACTCACTCTCAAGCATTGCAGGGCAATCCTAACTTACTGAAGCCTTCTGCTTCACCCAGCACAAATAAGACAGGACAGCCTGAGTACAGGCTGGCTCTGTGTGACAGATCTTTGCTCAGACCAAGATGTGCCAGCAGCCTCAAAGGGGGTTTAATGCCAGCATAAACACGTGGGCATCTGCCCTCCCTGCTTCCCAGCTGCCATTTTCATCCCAGCATCGACCTCTTCTGTTAGAGCTGAGTCCAGAGGAGGCCATGGAGCTGCTGAGGGCTGGAGCAGCTCTGCTCTGGAGCCAGGCTGAGAGAGCTGGGCTGGGGCAGCCTGGAGAAGAGAAGGCTCCTGAAGGGGAGACCTCAGAGCAGCTCCAGTGCCTGAAGGGGCTGCAGGAAACCTGGAGAGGGGCTTTGGACAAGGGATGGAGGGACAGGACAGGGGAATGGCTTTAACTGCCAGAGGGGAGACTGAGATGAGCTCTTAGGCAGAAGCTGTTCCCTGTGAGGGTGCTGAGGCGCTGGCACAGGGTGCCCAGAGAAGCTGTGGCTGCCCTGTGTCTGGCAGTGTTCAAGGCCAGGTTGGACACAGGGGCTTGGAGCTGCTCCAGTGGAAGGTGTCCCTGCCCATGGCAGGGGTTGGAGCTGGAGGAGCTTTAAGGCTCCTTCCAACACAAACCATCCTGGGATTCTAAGAAGAGATCAGGAAGATGGCACTTTCCTGCAGGGTAGCAGCCTTTTCAGAGCCGGGCTGCCATGATTCAAGAACATGTACTTAACTGTCCATTTACTCAGGACTAGAAGACCCTTTTGCACCTCTGCACAGCTTGCTTCCATTTTGGCTGCCCTGAACAACGTGTGCCTTCAGTACACTCTGCTGCTTTCCTAGTCCATCAGTAGTAGTGTGGTAGAAAGCAGATACCGCTGACAGCCCATCTCCGTTCTGAAAGCCAGCCCTTGTTTCCTATCTTTCAGCAAGTTGTGTGTCCACAAGGGGTGAGGCTTGCTGGGCACACCGCTGGGAGGAAGGTGTAGGGCAGATTGCCGCAAGGCAGGGGATGCAGCAGCCACTTCTTTGTGCATATGGAAGGGTCTGTGTTGGGTCTCAGCCCTTCCAGCTGAGGTGTCCCTGTTTCAAAAAGCTACCTGGGCTCAGCTCTTGAAGTTAATTAAGCTTTTTAATTAACAGGTTGACATGAACCACGAGAGCGATTCAACCCTTGATTTTCCCTACTTACTGCTGTCTTTCCCTATTTTAGTCCCAGAAGAGCAGAAACTTCCTACTTGTGTCTGCAAATAATCCATCAGAGGAGAGCTTTGTGCTTTCTGAACATTTTGTCATGTTCTCCCAAGCACAACCACCTTGTGTAAGAGGCAGAAAAGGGAGAAAGACCATTTCCATACCTTCCCTAAACCCCTTACCACAAAACCAGTATCTTCCAATACAGCATTTCAAGAAAGAGGCAGCTTCCTGTTCCCTTGGATCTTTGTGCTGATGGATGTTGTACTTAGTTCAGATTGCCTTCACGACAGGTCTCTGCTTTGCCCCAGGTTCAGCATTGCTGCCTTCACCAAATACGACCCTGTAGCCCCTGCAGTGACGTTCACCACGTTCTCAGGTAAGATGGAGAATGCCATATTCCCTATCTGGCTGTGTAGGTCAGATACGGTTAACAACCTAAATGGCAAGCCAGAGGGAGATCATAGGCTGTAGCATGATACGGTGTATATATAATACAGTAAATGCCACTGTTTACTGACTGCCTTCTGCCTGTTCTATCTCGTTTTGTTATTCCAGCTGCTGGATCTGGTGCAGATGCAGCTCCTCTCTCAATACCAGTAATCTCTGGAATCATCGTGGGGTTTCTTTTGACACTCGCAGCTGTTTTTGCTTTGGTCTACTGGAAACAGCTGAGAGCAAAGAGGTGAGGATAAGCCATCTCTTACCCGGTGGGTGTAGGCTGAGAAACCCAACCCTCAGTGCCAGCTCAGGAGGAAGAGCAGTGAGAGGGTATAAAAGGGATGTAGGCAAACTAGGATACCTGCTGGTGGAGTTGTACCTGGCAAGCCCAGAAGCAAAAGGCAGCGGGGAGACAGGAGCTGCCCATGCGCAGTTAATTCACAGACCCTACATGTGTACAAGGCAGATGTGCCTGATGTGAGCTGAGCCAGCAAAACACCACCTCTGTCCCTGCACTGCAGGGAAGAGTAACGTTTCCCATGCCTTGATTCCAGGACCAGGAAGAGCAGCCTGCCCCAGGAAATGGTGACCTACAGCTTGAGGTGAGTGCCGGAGCCTTCCCTCTCTGTGTGTCCCCACTGCACATCGCAGAGTCCTTCACCTGCTTCCTTTCTCTTGCTTTGAGTCAAGGAAAATCCAACTGTCTCCTCTCCTTCAGTTACTCTTTATATCTCAGGCTTTCCCACGTTCAGTATTTCTTGCCCAGCTCCATTCCATTGTCCACACCTCTGCAAGGCCTTTGCAGTGGGAAACTAGCCTCATCATCCTGAAATCCCTCCCAATATTTAAACAATGCTATGTTGGACCCACTTCCCTGGGCAATGACATGGGCTATAAACCATCCCTGTGTGTGTGTATCCGGGCACTGCAGGTCTCAAGGCTGGGCTCTCATTCGCCACCTGACTGGCCTGCCAGACCTCGCAATAGCTAAGGAAAGTTTTCCTCTGGACTTCATTTCATGCAGAAACATCCATCGGCCAGTTCCCGTACAGAGCTTCAAGCAGTACTATGAGATGAAGACAGCAAGTGCTAACCATGCTTTCTTCCAGGAGTTTGAGGTGAGATGAGACTCCTGCTGGAGGTGAGCCTTTATTTCCCCTCTAGGTAGCTCATGCTGTTGGGTGGCCTGTGTGGGCTCCTCCTCTCAGGGACAGTAACCCATGTCTTGCAATCCATCCACCCTGCCAGGCAATCATGGAGGACAAAGGTTGGATGGACCAAGTGCTCAGGCAGTCTGTTTGCTCAAAACCTGCTTTGGTCAAGTTCTGGTGGAAACACGTGTTGTCTGTGGTGTGGGGTCAACGAGTACTGTCCATAGCTGCTGGTGGGCAAAGCTCAGGGCCCTACATCTGGACTGGAGGTGAAAATGCTGAGTGGTGTTGCAATGAGCTGTTCTGCTGCCAGCACCTTTGAGAGTCCCATCAGCAGTTTCAAAGCCTCCTCAGATCACCCTTCTCTGGCTTTCTCAGTGAAGGCAGAGACAGAAGCAGCACAAGGTATTTCTGGTTTTGCAGCTTCCTGTTGGATTTCTGATTTCTGAGAAGGTCTTTTCATTTCCCCAATACCTGTTCTTGGATTTGTTCTCCTTCAAATCCAAATGATGCTGCTGGAAAAGGCACTGGCAAAGGCTCAGAGTCCACAGGCCATACTGAGGGAGGAGTAGAGCAGTCCCCTATGTGTGCGTGACCCTCTTCAACCACCAGACAGAGCTGTTAGCCTTCAGCAGGAGCTCTCCAGAGAGACTTTTGGGCTTCTTTTCTTCCCTGTCCTACAGGAGCTGAAGGAAGTTGGGAAGGAGCAGCCGAAGGTGGAAGCCGAGCTCCCAGCAAATGTCTCCAAGAACAGATATCCCCATGTGCTACCCTGTAAGTGCTATCTCCTCCAGGGTGGGAATTCCCATGCAGTGCACAGGGACTGGCTCACCTTGCATCGCTGCAGGGTTCACAGGGGCTGGCTCCTCTCCTGGCAGAAAGCTGCCCTTGGGCTTCTCCTCATGATGTGCTACCAAGAGAAGAGGGGATGCCCAGTTCTTGAAGGGATGCATTGGGGTGTCACGGGTGAATGGTCTCTTGCAGATGATCACTCCCGGGTCAAGCTGAGCCAACTGGGGGAAGATCCACACTCGGACTACATCAACGCTAACTTCATGCCTGTGAGTGCCCGCTTGTCCTCCCCACAGAGGGATGGCCATGGGGCACAACCACAGAAACTCCTCCAGGACTGAGGTTGAGGGCTGGTGGGAAAGAGCTGCCACATCCAGCACAGTCTGGCAAGGAGCTGGGGGGCAGGCAGAGGTGCATAGCTGTCCTTTAGCAGGGGTTGATGGAGACTCAGATGGCAAGTGCTGAGGTGTGAGTATGGGGAGACTGGCTGGGCTTTCTGCTTTCTTCTTGAGGACTACCCTCTTCCCATCGTCTCCCAGCTTACTGTCCTGTCTGTCTGCCTGCTCTTTCTCCTTCTGGTCTGTGCAGCCGCATTTGAACGACCCCGGAGCTGTGCCCTCATCCCCCATCCGGGAGGTTGTCCCAGGTAACAGGCAGGGCACAGAGCATGCACGCGCGGGACTGTGGATCCACGGGGCATGTGTGTGTCACGGGGCAAAGGCAAAGAAGCAGCCTGAGACCTTGCATGCTCACCCCACCTTCAGCAATGACTGCGGAGCACAAGGAAGACCCAGATCTGTCTTCCCTGGTTAGGCTGAATGAGGGACTGCTTGGAGGGGAGCAGCAGGGCTCACATCTTTAGTTCAGATATGTAGAGAGCATGTGCTGGGCAGCACATGATTCCTGTAAAATCAGCTGCTTCTGAGGTCAGCTTCCTGGGAACTGTGACTGCATGTGCTAAGGGCAATGGGCATTTCTCCCTCTGCCGCGAGAGCAGAGCAGGCGCTGATTCCATCCCGGAGCAGGACTCGCCTGCCTCCGCAAGGTGCCAACTCTTGTCTGCCTCTGCTCAGGGCTACACATCCCAGCAGGAGTTCATTGCCACCCAGGGGCCCCTGAAGAAAACGATAGAGGACTTCTGGAGGCTGGTGTGGGAGCAAAACGTCTGCAACATCATCATGCTGACAGTGTGCATGGAGAATGGGCGGGTAGGTGGGCAGCACGGGGCTTCCATGTGCCAGCCCCAGCCAAGATCGGACCTGGTCGCGTGAGCCAAGCTCCGGACTGGGTTTGTGCCCTCCACCAACCCTTGTTCAGATGTGGCTCCAGGGTGTAAGCATGGACCACACAGCTTCCCTGACAGGCAGCCTGGGGGGAGCAGAGGCTGATGTGTGCAGCTCAGCATTAGCTTGGGGTAGGAGAGGGGCAGAAGTGGAGCTTAGGTAGAACCATGCCCATCACCCCCAGGTATTTCTGTAGTATCTGAAATGACCACTTGCCCCTGGATAAGACACCTCACATGGGCTGTTCCTCTGGTCTCCAGGGATGATGAGATCCAAACATGGAGGGGGCTGAGATCCAAATGAAGGGGAGGTGTGGGGAAGGTGTGCAAAGGGCATCTCTGCCTGCTTCCGAGACCTGCCCTGGTTCCCTGCACAGCTGCTCCTCTCCAGATGCTCTCAGAGAGCCAGGATGTCACCCAGTGGGACCTGGGCCCTCACTAGGACCCTGTCCTGCCTGTGCTTTAGGTCCTCTGTGATCATTACTGGCCGTCCGAATCTGCCCCAGCCTCCTACGGGCAGGTCCGTATCCACCTGCTGATGCAGAGCAGCTCCGAGGAGTGGACCATGCGCAAGTTCAAACTGTGGCACGTGAGTAAGGACCCAAGAGGAGCTGGGGAGCTGCCAAGGGCTGGGGCTTTGCATGAGATGTGGTGGTGCTTCTCCTCAGTGGTGGTGGCGTAATTTCCTTTCCCTGCCATTAGCGGGGTTCACGACACCCCAGTCCCCTGAGGAGCAGACAGTGCCTTGGGACTTGGTGATGCAGAAGTGGTCTCCATCCATCGTCCCCAAGTCCACCCTTGCTCTCTCCTTTCCACATCCCTGCACTCAGACACAGCCTCAAGGGGCACGTTCCCTGGCAATCTAAGGCAGGTCTCCTTCTACCACCTCCGTGTGCCTCCCCATGGCAGGGAGGACAGAGGAGCAGGACCCACAGCAGAGATGGCACCGCCTGTTCTCTGCAGCAGAGCTGGGTTACCCCAGGTCCCAGGGTGCTCCCAGGGCTGTGGGGTGCAGCATGTCCCTGTGCTGGGGGCTGCACACCGACCACCAACACCCCATGGCAGGAGGGTGTGCGGGCAGAGCGGCTCGTGTCCCACTTGCACTACACGGCATGGCCCGACCATGGGATCCCGGAGTCCACGACTTCCATTATGACCTTCAGAGAGCTGGTTCGGGAGCACATCCAGAGCACCAAGGATGCGGGGCCGACCCTCGTGCACTGCAGGTGAGGCTCTGCTCCGGAGGGGGTGATGGGAGAGGGCATGGCGGGGGGGCAAGGGTCCTACTGAGGCACAGACCGGGAGGGAAAGCAGCACCCAGGAGACCTTGGCTGGTCTGTGAAGAGTCTTCTGCCTGGCCAGTGGGGATAACAGGCCTTGTTGCAGGCTGCCCTCCCACCCAGTCCCATGGGATGGGGTGACTGGACATGGTCAGCATCAACCCAGGGCAGTCGGAGTGGCTCTTCAGCCTCATGCTGTGTTGGGACCAGTGCCGTGGGGTGCAGCATCAGGGAACCTCCATAGCAGGATGCGAGTTTGCCAGCCATGGGGTCAGGCACTGTCTAACCCTTGCTGTCTGTGCTCTCAGTGCTGGGGTGGGCCGCACCGGCACGTTCATTGCTCTGGACCGGCTGCTGCAGCAGATGAAGCAGGAGAAGGTGGTGGACACGTTTGGTGTTGTTTATGCCTTGCGGATGAACCGTTACCTGATGATTCAGACGCTGGTAAGACTGAGCCCTCTTCCCCTTTGCTCCATGGTGTAAACCCAGCAGGGCCGGAGGAGGTGGCTCATCCCCAGCCTGGCACTGTGTCACCGCGCTTCATGCCAGCAGCTTCATGCCCTGCTTAGACCCACAATGTAAAACGCCTGAGTCCTCCCCGGAGGCTCAAGAACACCCCAGAGCGCCTGGGAATGGGATCAGACCCTTTGCAGCCAGTTCTCAACCCTCACCATGTTGATGGCCTGTGATGCTCCACAGCCCATCTACTATTTCCAGTACTCAGGGTTAGGACAAAGTGTCAGTACGCTGCAGGACGGACCAACAGACCCAGTGGAGGGATGCAGTGGCTCTGAGATTGAAGTAGGCACAGAGCCTATTGGGCATGAATGTAGGCCACCCTCTGCCCACTAGGCAGTGCCATAACCACCCTGTCATCCTGTCTGTGTGGTACAGTGCTCTGCACTGCTTTCTGCCTTTGTCTTCCAGTCCCAGTACATTTTCCTGCACAGCTGTATCCTGGAGAAGATCTTGGAGGAGCCACTGCTGGGTTTAGCAGGGACAGAGAGGTAAGGGCCTGCTGCGTTTTCTCTGATACCCTACCCACCCTGACCCACAGCCCCTTCGAGCTGGGAATCTCCCCTCAGCTTGAGCCTTGGCTCCAGGAGGGCAGGACAGGGAAACCCCGTCCAGCCGTCTCCCCTGCTCTTTTGAGGGGGTCAGCACAGGGCTGATTGTTCCCTGCAGCATGAGGAGCCCAGCCCAGAACTGGGTGTGCGTCTCTGGGTGCCCTCGGGGTCACGTATCTATCTTTAGGGTTAAATTGTCTGTCCCATCCCTTGTCCTTGCTGCGTCTTAGGAATGGGCCCATGGCTGTGAGACGTGAAAGACTTGCCATTGTCTAGGGGAGAGCAGGTTGGCGTGGGTCAGAGCTGGGCTGGGGACCTGTGAGGGGTGAAGGTCTGCTCCCAGCCCTGCTGCAGACACAGCCTGGGTGCTGCTGCATTTGCTTAACCTCCCCCTTACGCCCAGTTTCTCACTCCAGGTCCTGCCCCATCCCTCTGAAAAGCTTTGCTCAGCACTATGCTCAGAAGGCAGCCAAGTCCCACGTGGGCTTCCTGAGAGAGTACGAGGTGAGAGCTGTCCTGAGCAGAGTGGCCATAGGCACTTCGGGGACCTGGGGAGTGATTCCACATGGTCAGGCTGGGGGGGCACCCAGTAAGTGCGTCCTGAGTGGGTCCTATGCATCAGTTCCCATGTGCCTGGCTGCATCCCTCTCCGTGGCATCGCATCCCTGGGCACGGAGCTCCCTCACGCATCCTGCACTGCTCAGAGGTGGTCCCACTGCACCCCTCCTAAGGCTTCTGCATGTGCAGTCATAACCTCCCCTCTGCTGAGCCCTGGAGCCCCCAGTTCTTCCTGACCCTTCCCTGCTCACCTCTTCCTCCACTTTCACCCTGGCAGAACCTCCTAGAGGTTGTCAAGGAAGAAGCCAGCTCTGCAACACCATCTTCAGGCAACCAGCAGGCACGGCCCTCCTCCAGCATCCTCCCCTGTAAGTGCTGTGACACCTAGCAGCCTTTCCTTCCTGTACCTGCATGGAGCCAGGCTGGACCAGGGCTGATGCTCCACAAGACAAAATACTTGGACATCACTGCATTGAGTCCACCAGAAGGCTCCCAAGGTTGTTTGGGGGATGGAATATATGAAGTATGGGACTGAGATAAGTGGGTTTGTCCAGCCTGGAGGAGAGAAGGCAAGGGGGAAATCCTGTTGCCATCTTAAACTACCTGCTGAGAGGGCACAGAGAAAATGTAGAGGCTTCTCAGAAGTGCACTGTGAAGGACAAGAGGCAATGGGGATGATCAGGAAGGGTAATCAAACTCTATACAAAGACAAATGAATTCCACAAAGGTGGCCAGACACTGGAACAGGGCATCTGCAGGCTCTCCATCCTTGGAGATATGCAGCTCTCCATTGGCTTATGCACTGAGTTACCTGCGCTATATATCTCTGCTTTGGGCAGGAGTTTGGGGTCGGTGCCTGTTTTGGGGCAAACATCCATGAGCTGCAGAGGAGCAGAGCAGAGGGGAGCACTTTGCAGAGAAACAGTGGATGTGGGGTTGGATTTGCGTGGCTGTGCGGAGGCTGTGTGGGCACGAGGCTGCCCTGGTCCCTCCACCTTCACGTGTTTTGCAGATGATCGCTCCAGAGTGAAGTTTTCCCTGCTGGAACAGGGCCCTTTCTCAGGTCTCCTGCAGGTGTGGCATGTCCCGGTGAGTCGCACCCCCAACAGCAATGTCCACCCCTGGGCCTGGGTCTCCCTTCCTCATCATGACCCTGCACAGCTCCACTGGTGACTGCTGCTGTGATCCTGTTGGGACAAGAGGGGACTCGGGACTGAGGATGTCTTCCCTCACCTGCCCCGTTTGGGGCTCTCCTCACTTCCCTCCCCTGGTGCTCTCTCATCTCTCGTTGCTTCCTGACCCACAGAGCTTCCCTTCTGTTCTTGGCCTCTCCCGCAGCTGCCTGGGCTGACGGGGCACCTATGCCACCCTCTCCAGCAGGAAAGTGATGTTCTCATTCCCCACCCAGGGCTGCAGCGTCAGCAGGGAGTACCTGGCTGTCCAGGGGCCTGACAAGTTGACCATGGAGGACTTCTGGACCCTGGTGTGGGAGCAGGATGTTCACACCATCCTAACGCTTCTGCCCTGGCAGGAGAAGGGGGAGGTAAGGTGCCGTGCCTGCCTGTGCCATGGCAGGGCAGGGATTTGTTTAAGGGGGGTGGAAGCTCTATAACTGGAATGCTTTTCACTGATGCCTCGGTGCAGATCCAGCTTAGCTAAAGCTGAACCTTTCCTGTGTCAAAATGCTCCCTCAGCTTGTCACAGGAGCCAGGCTCTGTCTGCTCACCAGGCAGTCTATGGCCCTGGACTCATCAAGCTGCATCTGCCTGGCACCCAAGGACAGGAGCTCCTGGCCCTGGCCAGCCGAGGTGGAGAACATTTGCTGAGCAGATTCCCACTGCCAAGGAGCTCTGTATTAACAGAGGAGCTCGCTGCAGTCTGCTTCCAAACTCCCCCCGAGTTTAGCTAGGAGATGAACTGACATGGAGTGATGTTGGGGATGCTCTCAATCCATCCCCGTCACAGACCCCTAAGGAGGTGGCTGATATGAAAGATGGGAACTGTCAACATGAAGCCAAACTTGCCATTGCCCGCAGGTCCCAAGTGAGGTGTGCTGGCCCCTGGAAGGAGACTCTCTCTGCACAACGATGCTGAACATCCAGTGTGTCACAGAGAAGGTTGTGTCTGGATGGAGGTGTACCCAGCTCAAAATGAAACATGTATGTGTCAATGGGGATGGCCTGGCTCGCACTGCTTGGATGTTCTTCACTGCTTAGTGAGGAGATCTGTAGGGGCAAGGGTTGAAAGGTCCACAGAGACTTGTCTGAGCTGCAGGAGTGCCGGCAGTCCATCAATGCAGGAGGGAGTCTAGTGTGCAACATGCAGAACGTAGGCTGCATGGCACAGGAGAGGCACAAGAGAGGTCCTGGAGGCTTCTGCCACCCCTTGCTGATAGCTCTGTCTGACCTTCTTTGAGACGGCCCCCACGGTTCTCAGTCTCCGTCTCCACAGGCAGAGTGCTGTGGGGAAGGAGGCATCATTCCCACTGCACAAGTGATGGGCAGTGCCTCAGCAGAGCCTGGACAGCTTTGTAGAGGCTAGAGCTCAGGAAAGCATGTGATAGCCTAAGTACTGGGGAGCCGGGACCCCTGTGCATCTAAACTCACCCAAT
The DNA here is from genome assembly GCA_017639245.1 of Myiopsitta monachus. Classification (NCBI taxonomy): domain Eukaryota; kingdom Metazoa; phylum Chordata; class Aves; order Psittaciformes; family Psittacidae; genus Myiopsitta; species Myiopsitta monachus. The sequence continues at coordinate 5,111,370 of CM029936.1, read as the reverse complement.
AGACATGGCAACTCTTTGCATCTCGCCAGGAGAAGAAAGCAAAGGAGAGGCAGGTACAACGGTTCCTATACACGCTCTGGAGCAGCAAGAAGCAGCCAGATGTGCAGAGCCTGGTGGAGCTCCTCACTGCTGTCACACGGTGCACGCCCCACCGAAAGCGAGCCGGTCCTCTCCTGCTGCACTGCAGGTACGTCACGTTACTGCTCCATCCACGGGCAACCTTCCAGAGCTGGTCCCCACCAGGCTGCACAGCACCTTGTCATGGCCACCGCCAAGCCCTGGGCTAGGATCCTGGGAGCAGCCCTGACATCCTCAACTGCTTGAGCCAGGGAGAGCTCCTAGTCCCACAAGAGCCACCATAGCTGGTGTATCAGCAGCACTGGCTTGGGTGAGGGATGCACAGCTCAGCAGGGCAGGGTGGGCTGGATCCTCCAGGCTTCTTCAGTGGGCACTTTGGGATCCCATCTCCCAGGTCAGGAAAGGCCTCCCTGCCACCTACACCAGTGCTCACAGTCCTCTATCCCCACCATACTCAGTTGCTGCATGGAGCTTATGACTTCTTGGGCTGGTGCCCACTTCCATAAAGGTTGGGCTCAGCCTGGCCTGACACATCAGTGACACCCTCCCTTGTTCCTTGCAGTGGTGGCGTGAGCCAAATGGGGATGCTGATCTCCCTGGATTGCCTGTTGCACCAGATGAGAACGGAGAGAACCGTGGATATCTATGGTGTGACCCTCCAGGTGTCAAGAAGCTGCTGCCTCATGACCCCAACCCTGGTAGGTGGGAAGGAGGAAGGGTGATGGGCTGGGAACAGAGCAGTGGTGCTGAGCTACCCGCTCCCCAGGAGCTCCCTGCCACCCAGGAGCCGATCCAGCCTACACGGGGATTTATTCCATGCTTCCTCCCCATCCTGCAGCTCTGCCAGGCACCAGAGGCTAAGGGCATTGTCTTTTCCCAGGGCAGAGCTTTCATCTTCCATGACAAACCTTGCCACATCTGCAGCTGCCCTGCAGCCACGTGGGCTGCGGCACTATCTGATGGTGCCGTGGATGAGCCGTGCTGTGCCAGCCCAGCCTCGCAGGCCTCCAGCCTGCTGCTCTTGATGGGCACTGGTGGCACAGATGCCCTCTGGACGGAGCTTTCATTTGCTGTGACCACTGAATGAGCAGCATCCCATGAAACCCTCCCCACGGGCGACAGCAGAACCGGGGCAAATCTCTCTGGGGCTTCCCCACTGCAGCAGCTCATCACGTGCTTAACTAATGTGAGCCGTGAGCATGGTGGGAGCCAGAGGAGGGTCCCTGCTTCAGAGCTGCTTTGTATTTCGGCAGCGGTCTTGCTGGGCAGTGGCACGATGTGCCCATAGACACACAGCAAGTGCCCATCAAAAGCTGCTGCCTCCCCACTTTGCTGTGAGCAGTGGTTGCTTTGATCCCAGTGAAGGACAGGCAGGGCTGCCCTTCAGCCCCACACTGCTGCCATGTGGGTGCCGGCCACTGCCATCACCATGGGGGTTTGCCAGGACCCCTTTATCTCTGCTGGGGGCACCAGCTGATATTTTAGGGAATTTAGTATCCAAACAAGGGGGAAGTTGAGGGATTGCCCATGGATAACCACTGGGTATTTAAGCACCCCCAGTTCCAGCATGGTGTGTGTCTCTGGGCACAGTCTTCCTTGCGTTTGGCCAGGTGCTGAGTGTGCCTGGACTGAAGTCAATCCCGGGATGTCACTCCACACTTCACAGTCAGGCCAGGATCATTGAAAGCACGCTCTTGGTGACCTGGACCCGCAGACGTTGTGTGATCTGTGGCTTTCCCGGCCCTTCAGTGGGGCTAAATCCACTGCCGGCAGGGAGGAGGCTCCTCGTGACTTGCAGCTTAGCCAGTGCATTAGTGAGCCGTTCGGAGGCCCCTTGTCAAGGCCCTAATTCCTCTTTCCTGGCCGCCCTATGATTTCAGCCCCCACCATTTGCATGCTGGCCCTGTTTGTGCACAACCTCGGTTACCTTTCCCATGTTCTCCCAGAGCTCTGCCGTGGTGATGGGTCAGTCCTGGGTGTTTTATAGCCGAGCATCACTCTGGAGCAGGCTGGCGTTTGAGCAAAACTTATCTACCTCTGAGAGCTTGCAGAGATCTACCCTGATCCGCTGTCAGTGCTTGACTTGGGTGCACTGGGACTGCCACCAAGGGGAAGTCCTGCTCCAGAGGTCTTCCCTCCTGGCCTCAGGTCATTGCCAGACCCTGTGCACTCCGGCAGGGCAGAGCTCTCCCTGCTTGCTGTCCTGCAGCATCACTGGAGTTGCTCTTCAGTCTTGTTTTGGATGCAAGCACCATGCATGGCATGTCCGAGAGGCACTGGGGTGCTTTGACGAAGGCGGATGACACTGTTCCTCCCCCTCTGAAATGGGGAGGATGAAGCAGGAGGAAACAAACATGGTGGAACTATGACTCCAGGCCCAATTCTTCCTCTCTTATCAACTCTGGTGACACAGGAGAAGCGTGCATCACTTGGGAGAGCGCATCCTGCTCTGCCATCGGACGCTGTTAGTTAATTAGCATCTTTTGAGGCAAATTGCAGGGTTAGTCTGCAAGCTGGAGGTGTCTGACCACAGCCTCTTTCCTGTCTTCCAGGACCAGTACGTGTTCCTGTACACCTGCATCCGGGACATCATCGCTCAGAAGCAGCCCTAACACGGCTCAGTGCTTCCTGGCATCCTCCTGCCCTCCACCTCTATGGGGTCCTGTCCATAGCCAGGAGCTGGGGTGAGAGCACCATGGGGCTGCTGGCACATAGTAAGCCCTGCAGCGAGAGGGGACCTGCTCTGGCATTGGCACTGTGCAGTGTTATCAGTGACATGAACTTGCCTGAGCAGATGATGGGCAGTGCTGTCCTGCTACAGGCTGCTGTTGCCCCTTGCTGCAGACATGGTGATGGGCTGGGTGTGATGCTCCCCTCCTCTATCTATCTCCCGGGATTCCTGGTGCATGGAAGGTTTGTTAACCCCACTGCACTATGCTGGGGGCTCTGCAGTGCTCTTGCCCCTCAGCACAGAAGAGACACCCAGAGGCTGCTGAGCCCGACACAAGCACTGAGCATGTGGTCTCCATGTGCCCGTGGGCACCAGAGGTGTTGAGGTCTCAGACTCTGCTGTGGGCAGAGCACAGTGGGAGCTGGCTTGTCTCAGCTGATGGATGTCTTAAGTGCAAACAATAAACAGCCCTAGGGTAGATGTGCTTGTCAGGGCGGGTTGGCTTCTGTGGGGTCTCAGCAATGCTGAGATCAAAAGGGCATTGTGTCCCCAGCCATCTTCATCCCAGGGTAACCCGCCAGCATGATGTGACAGGACACTTGCTGCTCAGCCTGAGTAAGTGAGCATCGCAGTGTTCTGTGGCGTTGCTGCTTCTGGTTGGATGCCAAGAGCTCTCCAGGAGGATTTGTGCCTGAAAATCTCAGTGGATATCCTTATGTGCGCAAAAGGATTTATGGTTTTGTCTTGGGAGGAGTCTGGCACTTGGCCTTATGCTCATGGTGGCTTTGTGACTTCCAGGTCATCAGTAACTCCTAAACTATGCTTGTGCTGCAGGGTGGGTGTCACAGCGAGGAAACGTTCTCTCCCAGTGACCCCCCCGAGCCTGGTGGGCACCAGTGGTGGTGGGGCTGTGCCCCGCTCATGTTGTGTGTGCCCCGCTCATGTTGTGTGTGCCCCGCTCATGTTGTGTGTGCCCCGCTCATGTTGTGTGTGCCCCGCTCATGTTGTGTGTGCCCCATGCAGCAGTAGCCCCCTGCCCTGTTCTCCCAGGGCACTGCGGGAGAGCACACCGGTGCATGCTGGAGAGCTGGCATAGAGCAAGCAAGCTGTGAAATCAAATGTGGTCCAAAGAGTGATGTGCCCATTCCGTGGCCGGGTTTGGTGCATCTGCTGGTGAAGTTTGGACCTCCCCAGAAGCACAGAATCTCAGCAGTGTTTGGGTGAGCTCCCAGGACAGAGTAATCCCAAAGACCATCTGGCCTGCTGCCATATACACATGGGGACACCCTTCTTAGGCCTCCATCAGAAGCAACCCTTATGTCCAGCTTCCACCCTCCAGCTCCAGCCAGCCTTAAAAATAGGCTACAGGACAGTATTGCCAGGAGCTTCAAGTCCATTCTAGCAAACCCTGCAAGGATGGGGAAAGTGCTGATACTTCTTCCCCAGAGCTCAGATCCCTCTAGTGAAGGGTCTTCTCCTCCCTGCCTCAGCCTCAGCCTCAGCACAGCTGACTTGCAAAGCATGAAGACAGAGCTCTCTGCACAGGAGCTGCTGATGTAGGGAAAGAACCAGTGCTCATTCCCTCAAACAAGGGGTAGATGACCTGGACCCAAGTCCAGTGTCTCTCTGCTGATGCTGTTGCGCAACTGAGAGTGAAGATGTGAAGGAGGAGCCATTGCCATGAGATAGCAGGGGCCTTGGGAGGTCATCACCAGAGGTTTCACTTTCTAGAGCCTGGCAGCCAGTGTGTGAGGCTCGTACCCTGCGTCTGTGGTCATTGCCCCGTTGGCTGTGCATCACCCCACAATAGCCTGGGGTTCTGCAGCTACCAGGGTGTCCCAATAGCCTGGCCATGACTGGATCCTAACGGGGCAGCTGCCAAGGATAAGGTAGGGCAGGAACTCCACAGCTTCTCTCTTCCGATTTTCTGCAGTCAGAGATACCCTCTCTTTCTGTCAGCCGTTATGCCTGGAGCTTTGCTCCAAGCCATGTTCCCTATGGATAGGGTCTGAGCATGGCTCTACAGCTTGTGGCACAGGAGAGGCCTCAGAACAGGACAGCATTCCCAGGGACTGACTGCGGGCTCTTGCCTTTCACGGGGAAGAGCAGAACATCCACATGAGACATTTTGGCCACCCTCCACTTTACCCTTAGCTGATGGCAAGACCAAGCAAGATGAGGGGTGAGTTCTGCTGGCACCTGCCCCCCAGCACCTCTCATGTCAGCGGGGCTCAGTTCTGCACATCACTATCTGCCTTCTCATGTGGGCTACTGCACCAGGATCCTTCTGCAGCCCTTTGGCAAAGTGCTTATGGTCTCCTGTGTGTCCATGCACAGAGTTGGCAGCTCGGGGCACAGCTGAACGCAGGCATGCATGTCTGATGCACAGACCCAGGACTTGTGGCACGGAGTGCTGAGGGTCGTAAGGAAGCAAGTGAAAGCCATGGTGGGGGACGCATGCTGCTGTCTGCAGGGCCTCCGAAAGTGCAGGAGCAAGTGGTCCCAGAGCCCTCACATCTGGCTAGCGCAACACAACAGTATTCCCAGGTGAACCTGCAGACATCTGAAGCTAAAGCACAGCTGCTCTGGTAGGTACGAAGGGACCTTCCCATCAATGGGACAGGCATTTGTCACACAAACTGGCCCGCAGGTTTCACCCAGGGAGCTGGGTATGGCTGGAACCTTCTGCTCCGTGCTCCAGGTCCTGTCTGAAAGGAGGCTTGGTGATGATGACGGTGAATTTACGACCTCCCCCCCGCTGCTGCTGGAGGCCGGAGCCACAGATGCTTCCAGAGGGTGTGGGGGGAGCTGTGGTTTGGATGAATGATTTTCCAGCTCTGCGGCTCGGAGCCACGAGAGAGACAACAGAACAGTAGAACAAAAGAAGCCCCCAGCTCGGGCCGCCCAGCGCGCTCTGCACCGGGCTGCGGTGGTCTTCATAGCCTGCTCCAGCCTGGCAGCATCCAACCACCACCCTCCTCCATCAGCCCCCGTGTGGAGAGAGGTCACACCCTGGAGATGAGCAGGACAATGCCCATCACGGAGATGAGGGACCATTTGAACCCCCTTCCCATGGCTTCCAGAGCTAGGGACAGGCTGGGTTGGCATTGCCACGTGGCAGGAGGGGTGGGTACCCAACTACTGCATCTCCTGGGGACCCACAGCTGTGGGAACCTGCTGGTGGCTTCCAGGGCACCACAGCTCCTTCATCCCGCAGCCTCTCCCCTGTCTCCAGCTCTCACCAGGGCACAGGGCACAGCAGCTGCCACATCTTCACACAACGGTAACAGGGCCTTGCTTGTCCCACAGGGAGCCCATGGCACCCTGCCACATTCCAAGCTGGGTACCTCCAGATATCAGGTGCCTGATACCAGGCTGTGACTGCCCCAGCTGTAGCTATAGTCTGGGGGTGCCATAGCTGCTTACGGGTCCTCCACCTGAGCCATACCAGCACCAGGAGCAGCAGGATTGCAGCCTATTCCTCCCCAGGATCTACAGTGTTGTCTTTCACCAGCTGCTGCTGTCAGGCACCTCCTGGGGAGCAGAAGTGCTAGGGCCAGGCAGATCCAAGGTAGGTCTGAAATGGAAGAGGAATTCCCCCTGGGACAGCCGAGTAAGATCAGAGCTGAGGCTCCCTCTTCCACATCCTGCTCTTGCATGTGCTAGGCTTGCCATGGCTTTGGCTCCCTGACACATTTGATGCTGGCAGTCCAAAAAGAAAGGTCTTCAAGCACGTAATTCACTGAACCAGGGTTCTGGTTCTGTCAGATCTTCTAACTAGCTCTGCAACTCTGTCCCTCTTCTCAGGCTGCTCCATGGCTTCTTGGAAGCAGTGACTCCAGAGCAGGGAGTCAAAGTGGCTCTGAGGCTTGTGCTATTCTGTGCACTGGGCATCAGGGAGGAATCATCCTTCACTGTGTGACTCCATAGGCACCAGACCTTCCTGCTGCCAGGGAGCATGGGTACCTCCAGTCCCCATCCATTTTCTGCCCCAGCAGGCACAATCGGTTGCCCTATAGGAGCTTGCAGTAGCTCTCCTGAGCTGATCCTTGCTCCCCATTTAGGCTGTACTCTGGATTTTTCCAAGGTAGGTTTTTTCCCTGCTTTTAAGCAAGCTGTAGGAAGACCTGAGAGCCAAGCAGCGTGGAAGCAGCAGGACAAATAGCTCCTGGGACGTCACCTGCCCCCCAGAGGTACCCCATGCTAAGGTCTCGTGCTCAGCCAACAGAGCCCTGCGGTGTGATCCCAAAGCCTCAGCTCCATCCTTTAAAAGCAGGTCTCTGTGGATGGGGTGTAGCAGCGCCTGTTGGGGGCCTGGCTGATGCAGCTGCGAGCAGCTTGCCATGGAGCAGAGCTCTTCAGCTCCCCAGACCTCAGCCTGCCGCTAGAGGACAACACACGAACACGTGTGAGCCGCGCAGAGGAGCATCCACCCGGGTCCGCAGGGATGAGCTGGACCTGGAGCTCCTTGAATAAGGGCCCGGTGCAGCCCGCAGTGCTCGCAGCAAATCGCAGCTTCAGTAAGAGCTGGCTGGAAAGCGACCCTTCCACCCCAGAGGGACTTGGGAATCCCAGCTTTACCATGGAAACAGCAGCGCTTTCTGCTCCACACAACTTGATGTCCAGGCTCGGTTTTGCCAGGAGCTGGGCGACACACTGGAATAAGTGAGCACTTCGAATATTGCCATCTATTATCAGGTGTCAAAGAAATGAGACGTGGAAATGAAACACGGCAGCCAGGCTGGAATGAAAAGCAAACAGGAAAGTTAAACCAAAGCGAGCCCCACAGAGCAAAGCCTCCAACTTCAAGGCTGTGTTGCTCCAAAAACAATGTGAAAAATGTCATTGCAGTCAATGCCTTCCTGAGGAAACGGCTCTGTTTCAGCAGAATGGCAGTTCTCAATAGGAATCTCTTTAGTGTGGTCTTTTTAAGAGCTCTATTAATAGTGAGCTTTGCCAGAGCTCTGGATCCCCAGGGAGAATGCACGAAGTGAGAAGCTGTCAGGAGCTCCCAGTGCAGTTTGGCGTCTGGCTGCTCTTAGGCTGGAGAGGGACAGGGAAGTTGTAGATAAAAGCTGCTGCTGCAGGCAGGAGCAGAGGGATGCGCCTGAGACCTTCTCCAAACTGACACCAAGTTCCTGGGTGCTGTCAGAGCAAATCTGACCATTTCAGACCACGCTAAAGCCCTGTGACAGAGCTGGGGGGAAGCTTGTCAAGGAACCCAAGGAGGTGCCCTCTCTCCAAGGAGGGCTTCCCACCTCTCCACCAAGCAGTGTTTTATATTTGGAGCTGTCAAAACACATCACAAACATCTAATTAATGACATCTCTAGAACTGCTCATGATGGAAGGGCTTCATTCCAATTAAATCATTGCAGATCCAGTGCCCTTTCCTAAGCAGCTGCTTCTGCTGCCACTGAGCTCGGTAGTTCCTTGACACCCAAGCAGGAAGAAATCCTGCACATCCCACATGCTTCAGGACACCCAAAGGCTCTGGGCTGCGCTGGCACAGGCAGTGCTCCCCTGCAAAGCCAGACCTGCTCCTGTCTTATAACCCCCATTCAATGGACTATTCCTCTACTTTGACCTCCAGCCTAGGAGCAAACCAGCCGCCTGCTTGTGGCATCAGTGCTCTGCAGCTCCTGCAAACACAGCTCACACACACACTTGATCTTGACCTGGGCAAAACCATAGCAAGCAGCGTGGCCGCAAGAGCACCGCATCCCAGTGCCCCAGAGAGGTCCCACCGCGGTCCCACCATGACACTGTTGCTTCATCCCCCCGGCATCTCCCAGCCAGCCCCTGCCCCACATGGGGACAGCGATGAGGCTGCTCGTGGGTGAGGGTCCAAGGCCAGGACAAAGCCACAGCCCTGGGGGTCTCTTCAGCAAACAGCTCATTGTGAGCTCCTCACTCCCTGACTGTCCCTGGTGGTGTTCAAGGCCGGGTTGGACAGAGCCTTGGGTGCCATGGTTTAGTGTGAGGTTCCTGCCCATGGCAGGGGGGGTGGCACTGGATGATCTTAAGGTCCTTTCCAACCCTAACTATTCTGTGACTCTATTCTATGACTTGCAGTTGCAGCTGAGGTTAGCAGCCAGCACAGACACATAGAGTCCTTTATTTGGGGTTGAATTTCAGCGTCCTGAAGTCTGGAACCCTTGAAGTGCTGGTTGGGTACTCCTGCCTCTGTAGTTATAATCCTCTGCCCTGTCAGAGCCAGCTTTGCCTTCCCCTGCCCTATCTCACGACAGCATCAGACCCGAACAAGCGCAGGCCCGGAGCTCTGAACAGCTCTTTATTTGCTGGGGTTTCTTTTTCCCTTTTTCTCTCTTCCCCCTTTCTTCCCTTTGAATGAAATTCCTTCCAGCTCCTAGAGAGAGAGAGAGGGAAAAAGAGCAGAAAGTTTAACTCCTCCCATTGGAGCGTCTCACGCCCCTGCCCAGCCCTTGAAACCCAATAACCAAGATCATTCAGCAATGCCTCCCCTCCCCTGCCTGCATCCTTACCGCACTCCGACCTGCCGGCGGTACCCTGCCCGCTGCACGCGAGGCAGCGGGATTGCTGCCCTCCATCCAGCCCAGCCGCAGCACCGGAGCGAGCCGGCGGCCCCGGCGCGGGCAAGGATGGACGCGCTCTTCTTCTGGGGCATTCTCCTGGTCTCCTCCGCCAGCGGCCAGGCTGTGCCCGCAGAGCAAAGTGCTGCACCCTCGTGCCCACCCCAGTGCCACTGCGAAGAGGATGGCATCGTGCTCTCGGTGGACTGCTCCGAGCTGGGGCTTTCGGAGGTGCCCGCCAGCCTGAGCCCTCTAACAGCTTACCTGTAAGTACAGCCCTTGCTGGGTTTGGGGCTGGTTTGCAATGCTTTCTGTGGATCCCTCGCTCAGCTGCAGCGTCCCTCCAGCTTGGGGGCTTCTGCCACATTTTGCTGAAATTGGATTTCCTCTGGAAATTAGAAACAAAACAAAACAACAGCAAAAGAAGGCAGCTATGACTCCAGGACCTGCCAAGCTAAGGCAGCTCCCCCTCCTCCCTGCAGCCCTCTGCAAACGCTGTTTATATTGCAATGTTATGCACGCTTTGCTTCTTGATTACAGTGGATCAGAGGAGCTGATTTGCTGGGTAGATTCTGATTGTCTGGGAACATAATGGAGTATTTATACTGAGCAATTAGTGCAAACTGCTCTGGGGTCCTTCTGTCAAACATTTCAATAGCTGCATGGGGTTCGGGTTGAGCTGGCCACCAGCAGTGTCCAAGGCGCCTCTTTAAAATGAACAGTAAAGCCTTAAAAGAGGTGTGGTGGCTTTGGTGGGTTATTTTTGACTCTTCATTTACTTTTACATTCTTAATGATCGGAATATTTCCCATCCTTTTTGGTATTAATACCCCAATGAGTTACACTGCAATGATGCCATCTGACTCCAGATGACTGAGGATGTCCCCAGGGTGAGCAAGGGACTCCGTGGAAGTATCTCAGGGTTTGACCAGGAGAGGAAACACCTCTCTCAGGGAGACAAGCTGGACCTGGCATGTGCTGGGGAAGATGCTCATCTGCTTATTCACAGGAGGTGCTGCAGCCTGCAACCTGTGCAGATGGGCCGGTGAGGACCTTGGCTGTCGCTGCTAGGGATGCAGCTGAGGTGCTGCCAAGGGAAGCTGTGTGCACCACAGTCCTTGAGGACAACTGGTGCTCCCCAGGCAGTGCTGGGGATGTTGGGTTTGTGTCCAGTCGTGCTGCGAGGGAGCTGGTGTCCCAACGTGGCACACAAACCGTGCTGCTGGTTTGCTGGTGTTGCTGGATTTTCCCGAGGTGCAGCTACTCAGCTGTTAAAGCTGTGCCCCCTAACTCATTGAAGAAGGGCTTTGCAGCTTCAGGTTGAAGCTGCCACAGGTGGATAAGAGCTTCTCCACTCAATCTGCTTGCCAGAGGATCACGTTGATTTGTCTTGTGCTATCCGTTGGATAGCCAGAGCTGTATCAGGTCGGGTGAGAAAGAAATATGCCAGGAAAGGATGATTTTCACTGGAAAGCATGAAAGATGATTGAAATGTGTAATGCAAGCTATGTTTCCCTGGGACAAGGAACCACAGGGCACTTATCACACGAGGTGTGTCCTGTATAGAGCTGTCCCCTGTGCACACACCATGGGGCTAAGTTTGGAGCCAGCTGCCTATGAGCGGAAAGTCACTGTGGCTCTTGAACATGCCTTGGCACTGGGGGTTAAAACCATGTGGGCTGTAAGCAGGGGGGCTGCAGAGCTTTGCAGCCCTGCCCAGCGCCCAGCCCATCCCTGCACTAATGAGAAGACCAGGCACCTGCGGCTCTGACCGCAGCGCACCAGAGCTGTGCCTTGGGCTGGGAGCTGCAGCTCCACTGCATGAAACAAGGGCATCTTGGTGTTAAAGGGCTCTCAATGCCACGTTTCCTCTGACCGTGGTGGTCGGAGCAGGGACATTGAGCCCTGGGCTGCGGATCTCCCGTGCATGGACCCCATCGGGCGGGTGCTCAACGATGCTCCTGGCGTGGTGCCGCCGGTGACTGCGGTCTGGATGTGGCTCTGCCTTGGTGCTCGGGACAAGCTCCGGGAGCGCGTCCCGTCCCTCGGGGCAGCCCCAGCGGCCGCTTCTCTCACACGGTGGCGCCAACGACAGCGATTTGCGGGACCTGCGCCCGCAGCGCCGCCCATCCCCGTGCGGGAAGAGCGGGGCTGCAGGGACCCCCCGGTGCGAAACGCCTCGGGTAGAGCGGGGGAGGTGTTGGAGGGTCCAGAGCTCCCCTCCTCCCCTTTGGGCTGGACCTGTCTGGGGGAAACCAGGCACGTTTGCTGCCTTATACACTGCCGGTGGGTTAATGACTACGGTTGGACAGAGGGAGGAAGGCAGAATGAGCAGGGAATTATCAGAGGGTTTCCTCCCTGCTTCTGCCACCACCTTCTTGGCCAACCTTTGCAAGGTTCGTTTCTCAGTTGTAAGGTGTGCAGTCAGGGCTGTTTTCTCAAAGCAAACCAGCATAAATCCTGCAGAAAGGATGGATATTCGAGAGGGATCTATGTTCTTCGAGTGAATTCAGGCTTGAAAATCACCTTCGGATATGTAAAGGAATACCGAGAATTTTGGGGAGATCTGCAAGTGCTGAAAAGCAGCTGTGTAATGGCAATGGGGAGCATGAAGCTGAAGGAAGCTGCTCCCAAAATTTTCCATCTTCTTTGCTCCATACCCTGTCTTCTAAGGAAATTAGTGGTCCTCCTTTCCTTAAGGAGCAGGGACTCCCTCAGGTGCAAAATAAAGGATCTTATAATAACCTCTGATTAGACACTGCCTCACCCACTAATGAGCTCGCATTCCTGCCCCATCCTGACAATGCTCTGCCTCCTCTGTGCCTGTTTCTCTCCAAGAACCCTGTCCTCGCTCACTCTTGCAACCTCCCTGAACTCAAACCTCATCCCACCATCCAAATCCAAGCTTTACCAATGGGGGCATCCCTGGTGAGTCTGCAGCTATGGCCAGGGGGACAGGAGAGAAGCAGTGACCTCTCCTCAGGAGCATCTCTCCAGTGGGCCCTTAGACACGCTGCTGCCTCCTTGACAGCCCTGGAGAGAGCCCAGGCAGGCAGCTCGGCTGGGGGTTGTCCATGTTAGGTGACAGGTCCCTGCTGGCTGCATGGCTCCTGCCAGCAGCCTGAGCTCAACCAGGGCTCATGCTGGCCCCAACAGCCCATTTCTCTGGAGCAGCACAGACCAACCTCCCTGGCTCATCACATGGGGACTGGCAAAGAGCTTTAGTGTGTGACATATTGGAGGGGTTGAGGGTATGAACTGTGTCTCAGCCTGGCCTTACAGTCCAGCCATGAAACACTAAACCTCAGCACATCCACTCCACCTTCTCTACACTGTCCCAGTCAGTAGTTAAAAACAGCAATAATGTTCCCCCATTTCTACTTCTCTTGTGAGGACTGATCAAACTTACTTGTAGGAGCAGTGCCTGGGACACAGGTGGAGCAGGGAATATGGCAATATGGGAGATGGGAGCACTCAGGACAGTGGAGATACTGCAGTGGAAGTGATAAGGATGAAGGACACAAACCCATAGAATACAAGACGGCAATAGCATAGAATCATAGAATAGTCAGGGTTGGAAAGGACCTTAAGATCATCCCGTTCCAACCCCCCCCTGCCATTGGCAGGGACACCACACTAAACCATGTCACCCAAGGCTCTGTCCAACCTGGCCTTGAACACCACCATCAATGGAGCATTCTCAACTTCCCTGGGCAACCCATTCCAGTGCCTCACCACCCTCACAGTAAAGAATTTCTTCTTCATATCCAATCTAAACTTCCCCTGTTTAAGTTTGAACCCATTACCCTTATCCTATCACTACAGTCCCTAATGAAGAGTCCCTCCTCAGCATCCCTATAGGCCCCCTTCAGATACTGGAAGGTTGCTCATGGCTCAAAGCTCAGCTGGAGGAGCCATCCCCCCCTTTCCCAGGGTCCCAGGTCCCTACAGCACCACAGAGGGTCAGGCTCTCCCTCTGCTGTGTATCCCATCCCCCGGAGCATCGATGACTGTATGTCCTTGTCCCAGGCCCCATGCGTGCCATGCAGTGAAGCCAGGCAGCCACTGCACAGCTCACTGAGTGATGCTGTTGCTCTGTCCTGGAAAGCCAGCAAAGACCTGGGCACAAGGCAGGTGATGAGGCTGTTGGGCTGTTGCTGTCACAGCAGGATTTGGAGAAAGAAGAAAGAGCAGCCGAGAAAGAGCATCCAGGGTCTGTCTGCTCCTAGATAGTGCCAGGCATCTCAGGAGGCTGCCCAGACAAAATGCTTCTCATTCTCACACTGTTTCCATTGAGGTGAATGGGATCAGGAGCCTTCAGGGCTGTTCTCACTTTGCAGAGACATTTTGAGCCATTGCTTGGAATTTAGCACCCCGTTGGGAGTCTGGAGGCCCCACGTCATCCATGCTCTCCTCTGAGCTGAAGATCCCATGGGGAAGCGTCTCCCAGTGTTAATGAGCCCTCGCGATTTGGGGTACCCAAGTGTGCCAAACCAAGCCCCGAGTGCCAAGAAGAGCTGCTGGTCAGGAGTCGAACACTGACTGTAGCTGCTGTTTCCCTTGTGTGGAAGGCAGATGAAAGCTAACCAGAAGCAACGTAATTCCCCCCCCACCCCGTGCTCCCCAGCTTGTAACGAGGAGGAGACCAAACTGAGCAGCTTCGGAATCAGGCACATCTTGAGAGTAGATTGTGAGAGAAACTGAAAAGCAACGTGGAAAAGCCACAGCCGCTGAGCACGTGCTTCCAAATGGCCTTTGGTACGCCCTAGGCATCGTCTGACTCTCACCCCAGCCAACAGCTGGAATTTCCCAGTCCCTTGGCCCATGGCAGTGCTCAGAGCACTGCCGGTTTAGCAGTCAGAGAGCAGAGGACCCTCATCCCTGTATGGCTGTCATGAGCCTGGTGCCACAGATGCTGCATGGTGGTGTCCCTGGGCTCAAGGCTCGGGGCAGAGCAGTGGGGATACACTGAACCCAACAGGGAGCAAAGGAGCGGTGAAGGAAGCAGTGTCCTGGGGGGATAGTGGTGCTCAGAGCTAAGCCAGGATTGCAGGACCATGAATAGTGAGGTCAGTCCTCCAGCTGCCTGAAGAGTGCATTTGGTGGATGGTTTTCTAAGCAATAGCTCATCTCTTTGAAAGGGAAAAGCTTAACACGGATGGATCAGTGTCCATGGGACTGGGAATAGGGGGGATGTGGTGACACATTGAATCAAGAGGGTTGATTTCAGTGTTGTCACTGCATGGTGGCTTTTTAAAAGAAAGTCTCTGTTCCCATCTTTTCACCTGCTGGTGTTACGGTTACCTGAGGCAGTTTAATATTCACATTGCAGGACTCTGACACTCTCAATGCACCCTAAGGGTTCTAAGACACAGTATTGATTTCTTTGGCTCAGTACTAGATATTGACCTGCTGGCTCTTTGTTCTGGGGTCAAGGGAAAGGAAAGGTTCACGACTGAATTTCCAATGAGGTGAACTTTCAGTCTCATGACAGCTCTTCCTATCGCCTCCTGCTTCATCATCTTCCAGCCACCTTCTCTGGGAAGGCAGCAGAGCCCCCCTAACCTCCACTGCCTTTTACCTCTTGATACGATGAGCTAGAAACACCGGGGTTCCAGCAGCGTTTTGCTTCACTTGGCTGCTGCTGTCGCAGTGTGTGTACTGTTGGGATTCAAAGGATGCCGCGCTCTCTGGAGAGCAGTTGGTCCACAAACATGGGCTGCGGACCCTAAATGCCTCCAGCTACAACAGGCAGTGCTGCAGGCGACGAGGACAAGGGAGAAGGAGCAGCCAGACCTTTACTGCACTTGCTTCAAAGCTGGCAGTGAGCGCAGCATTCCCTGGCAAAGAGGGAGCAGGTGTATGGATGAGGAGTGCGATGGGGAAGGCAGCACAGAGCAAACGTGCACGGGATGGGGCTGTGCTCCGGGGGGGATAGACAGGAAGCCTCCTCCCTCCTCCTTCGCTCCGCAAACTGCAACCAGGGCAGTTTGGCTGGGAGTGGACGAGAGACCGGTCCCTCCCGCTGATGCTCCGAGGGATGCTCCAGTCCCGGTCCTATGAGTCAGGGTGAGGGATGCTGGGAAGCAGCAGGAGCTCCCTTCCATCCGGCAATGCCGCGCAGGGAACCTGGGTGGGAGGGAGCCGCTGCTCCCCCGCTCCGGACAGCAGCAGCTGCGGGCTCATCCTCGCTTACATCCGATCCCGCTCGGCCTCGCCGTGCCGGAGAGCAGCGGCCGCAGCAGAGCCTGGCTTTCTGCAGCGTCGCGCACTTCCACTGCAAACGCCTCCCTCCATCCTCCCCCTCTCCTCCCTGCCCGCCCCCCAGGCTAAGCAATGTGCCACAGCCTCCCCTCTCTCCCTCCCTTCCTTGAAGAATAAGCTCATAAATCTGCCTGGGGCAATGAAAACACTGAGCTCACGGCCCTTAGATCTGTGCGGGAGGAGCTCTCGCTGGCGATTAAAGCAGTTTAGGGTTTTCTTTGAAAAACGCTTTGATTCTGGCAGAGGCTCTGGTGCCAAAAGGCAGCGATGGGGCTGCAAATGCCTTTCCCCCTCTGCACCTGCCTGGGTCAGGGAGCAGCAGGAGGGTGGAGGAGGGAAAGGGAAGAGCGGCGCTTCCCTGCTCACTGCATGGGGGTGAGGGACCCCCACCACCTCCAACAGCCGGGCACGGGGATGCTTCAGCCAGGGTGCCAAAATGCCTTCATTGCTGCGGGACAAAATGCGCCCCCCCCCCCCCCCAACCTTCGTTGGAGGGCAGCTCCTTGGGAAACCCGAAACAGGAGCATGAGCCACCTCCATGCTTCACAAGGAAGCTCTGGGTGGGGAAAGGGGCACCAAGGGCAGCTGAATGCTGAGATCCCTGCAGGCATCCACAGGGTGCTTCCTGGGTACCAGAGAGCCAGGGCCAAGGCAGGGATCACCACAGCAGTGCCCTGAAAAGCAGTAGGAAGGGTAGGAGAGGACTGTCAGAGCTGGGAGGAGCCTGAGGTCTTGGAGAAGGACTTCAGTAGGAGCTGAAGAGAGATCAGAAACAGCCTCCATGAAGAGCAGGACCAAGCACAAGCATCCAGTGTTTCAGCCAAGCCAAAAGGGAGCCAGGCTCCAGCCCAAGTGGTGGGGAGTAAGGGCAGGACACAGTGAAGCTCAGCTGGTGTCCACAGTCTTGCAGGCATGCGTCAAAGATCCAGGAAGGGGTACCACAAAACCTCTCCCAGATCCACAGCACAGGCTCTGCTGGCAGTAATGAAGGAGGGAAGCTCTGCAGTCTCCTCCCCTCCATGGGTTGGCAGAGGAGTCTCGGGAGGCATCGGCAGTTCTCCATCTCCATCTGCCTCGTTTGCAGTCCTTCCTGTAGCTGTTGAAACATCTTTGAAGGATTTGGGAATGAAAAGCAGCCCCCATGGGAGTGGAGCGAGGCAGACACACCTGTAAGGGTAGGACCTGCTCAAGGGACCTGCTCTCTCTTCATGTGAGCAGCCACAGGTCCCACTACAAAGAGACCCAGGGGAGACAGGATAGTTTTCAGCACTGAACACCCCCGTGGGGCACCAATTAGTAACATTCCTCTTCCTTCAAAGGGAAGGTGAAGCCCAAGCATCACGTGTGTCATCTCTCAGGGCTCTGCATGCTGAGCTGGGAACCACAGCGGTGGAAGAGGAGCGGAAATGTGGTGTCCTCTTGCTGGGGGAGCAGGGGGTGCACTCATGGGGCAGAGAGGGCCGCTGGGAGGATGCCCCCACATGTGTTGAGAGGTTCTGTAAGGTGACACTGAGCACTCACAGTCAGTTTTACTATGGACATGAAAACAGTGCTCCTGCTGCTGCTCTCTCAAGGGAAGAGTGAGGTGCGCACAGCTTCACTGTAAGGCTTTCTTCTCCATGTACGTAAGGGCATGGGAGCTGTCAGATATTGTCGCAAGCTGTTGTCCCAGGTATTGCCCCAAAGCTACATCCCAAGACTGGGACGTCTCCTGCCTGAGCAGTGACCCAGGTACCAAAGGACCTTTGGGTCAGGTGCGTTGATTTGCAGAACCAAAGGTATCACAACCAGGACAGGACCCTGATGAGAGCCGCAGGTAACGGCTGCACCGGTTTCCTGTGTCAGTGATTCCCACGCATGGTCGAGGTGACTGTGTCACAGCGTGGCTTTCCCTGTGCTCTGGCAGCAGCGTGCGGGGCCGGATCGGGTGCGGGAGCAGCCTTGCTATATGCGTGTCACCTCTTAAACCAGCAGGTCCTGGTGCTGCAGGTTGTGTTTGCAGCTGCAGTCCTGCACAGGGAAGTGCCTGTTGGTTAAGGTATTGTTGTGCTTTCATGTGGTGTAAGGCAGCGCAAGATTTATTAGTGACGGAAGCATGAATGCTGCAAGCCTTGATTTATTGATGAGGGGGGAGAGGAAACTTGTTGCGGCCCATGCTGGTTGGTGCGGTGTGTCTGAGGTGAGCTGTGGAAACTACCCTGCTCCTCCATGCGGTGCTCTGGCTCGATGGTGATGCCATGAGGCAGACCCCGTCCTTTTCCAGGGATCCCCCTCCCACTGACCATCTTGCACATTCTCTGAGGAAGGGAGTTCTGCATGGAGGGGCACGAAGACACATGGAACAGGCAGGTGCCCCTTGTGCTCTGGATCCCTGTTACGGTGGAGGTGGGAGATGCAGAGGACTGCAGTGCAGCACAAGAAACCTGAGCTGTTTTCTAGCGCTGTCCCAACCTTATGGCTCACCCCAGACAAGTTCTTTTCCTGTGCCTCAGTCTCCCTATCTTTAAATCAGTCCGAATAAACCCTTCTCTAATGTGCCTGAGATCAACAGATTCCAACAGTGCTATAGAAGAGTTGGAGTCTCTCAGTCCTTTCCAGCCGCATGGCTGGACCTCTGGAGCTAGAACGCTTTTTCAGACCTTATTAAAACATTCTTGAGCTTTCCATTTGCTCCACCACAACACGAGGAAAAACAAACCTGAGCTCTCGGATTTGTATCCTGCCTTTCATGTGCATTGACCTCATCTCTCCTTGCTTAGGGATGCAGCCACAAGTCAATGCAGCCACTGCAGTGCCCCTCTGGAGCTGCAGCAGAGCTGGTTGGGGGTCGTGGGCAGCACTGGTGAACTCGGTGGAGGACGTGAACCCAACTGCTGGACTGCAGCTTGGCCAGAGCTTCTGTAAACCCCAGCTTTTCAGCCAACCTGTTGTCTGTAGGAAGCTTTTAGCGCTCCTCTCCCTGAACGTACAGGGGTAAATAACAGCTCATTCAGCTGCGATTAAAGAAAAAGGGGGGGGAAGATTGGCTTGGGTTAAACAAATAGATTGTTCTTGTCAGGTTTCCTATGCAATTTAAACCAAACCAAACCATGTTTGCTGTGGGTATCCCTGAAACATTTTGTTTGACTCCAAAAAGGGTATGGAATGTTTCCCCATCCCTCCCCTCCTCCCCCCTCCTGTTTTCAGTGGAGCGTCTTTCTTTCTGTGAATTTACTTTTTACTGAAGCACTGTGGTTCTGGCTGAGCCTGTGCCATCCCTTGGTTTTCCTTTCCACGCCATTTCCATCTCTTCACCTCCCACTTTACAGACACACAGGTTTTATGAGAGCATCACTCTCTTCCCAGGGCTGGACTGACTTCCCAGGGAGACAAAAGAGTGGCTGGGAGAAGGGAGGAAAGAATCCACGAAGGCTCCTTTTGGTTTCAGAGAGCTCCTCTGGCTCTTCTGGCAATCTTTGGCTACTGCCAAGGCACCTTCGAAACACCTTTGAAACGTCTCCAGCATGTTGGGCACCGTGACTGGGCTGGAGGGGAAATCCACGCTCCCTTTGAAGTCTGGATACTTGAGCAGTCTTAGAATTATAGGGCTGTAATATACAGGAATGTGTGGGGCTGTAATTGTGACTTAGATCCTTGGATGAAAGGTGCTATGTACATACAAAAGGTATTATCCTTATTGCTATTATTATTACTGTTATTATTACTATTATTATTATTATAGGGCTGCAATATGTGGATTGGAGATGAAAGTAGCACCACAAGATCCTGAAATACAAGATACGTCTTAAGGAAATTTCACCTTGGAATTAGGTTTTGTCTACATGGGGGCAGCAGAGCTGGCTCTGGCTGCTCAGGGGCTTTTATGGAAGAAGTCCTGCACGCAGGCACGATTCCCAAACCCAAGCTGCTCTAACTCTCAGGTGGGTGTCTCCAGGAGGAGTTATTCCAGAGCAGCTTTTGCAGGAAAAATTCCATCAGACATTTTCACCATTGTCTCTGACATTCCAGCTGCTGCCCGGCACAGTGGAGCTGTCATAGAGTAAGTCCCTGGTGCTTGACCTGCCTGGTATGAGAAGTGCAGGAACTGGTGACTCTTAGCAGGGTTTAGGGGCTGGAGTGGAAAATGGAGTGAACTCTCAGTGTCACTGAGCTGAGAGAGAGCTCATGTGCCCATTGATCCTCCTGCACTCCAGCAGAGAGGGGGCCAGATCCAGCATCCTGAGCTCATTGTCCTCTTTCCAGCCATCAATCGCCTTTCCCTGAGCAGCCTGGGAGCAGAGAATGAAGGAAGACAGGGACCAGCTTTGATCCTTCATAGGGTTCTGTGGCCTTGCACAGCCTTTGCTGCCAGCCTCAAGTTGTTTCAAATGTCCTGCTCTGCACTCGCATCTCATTCACATGGGGTGAAGCCAGGCGCCGAACTGGGACTCCCCGTGACAGCACCCGTAGTGATTTTCTCCTCTGTCGCTGGCTCTGCAAAGCAGGAAGCTTCACCCCAAGGAGCAGCTCCAGCTGCCTCTCCTGGGGAAGGTGGGGACAGGGTTTAATCTGCTCTGATTCCCATCAGCTTTGACAGCCCAAGCAAAATCAGCCGGAGTTTTCCCCCTGACTTCAAGCATCTGGGGAAAAGGCCTTGGCTCTGCTGCTTCAGGGGCTGTTGTGTATGAGAGTGCAGAGGCAGGTCTGCTGAGCGCTGGTCTTGCTAAGAGCTGAGCCAGAGGCACGGGAGGCAGGTGGCAGTGGGAAGGGGTCTGCTACAACTGGACCCCTCTTTGAAGGAGGCTTCCTCCTTTCTTGGGTAGCAATGCTGGTTGTGGCTGGCACAGGCTAGATCTGATGTGGCACTTCTGGGATCTAGCTGATGAGCTCCAGCCGGATCCGACCCTACCCTGTAGGACCTGGTCCATGATGCAAGCCAGGGAGCAGATTGAATTGGCTGCATCAATGCACCCAGAAGTTTTTCAGGCATCCAGGCTTCCATTCTCCTCCAGTGTGGTGTGAACCAGTTCAGCATGGAAGAGCTTTCGTTTCAAGAGTGGATATGAGGTGGGATGGTGAATAATTCTGTCTACAAGGCTCATGTACACAGAGGCTCTTTCACAGTCTCCTTAAGCCTCTGTCTTGCTGTTTCTGTGGCAGCACTTCAGTGCCCAGGAATATGTGCAGCAGAGCAGCTTCTCCAAACAGGCTCTTCCCATAAGGGTATGGAACAACTGCCAGAGATAAATGTGCAGGAAATAGCTGCATCCTGGTAGTCCTTTGGGGTGCCACCAGCTACACTTTTGCAAAGGAATCTCCTCACCTGATGCTGTTTCTGGCAGGTACAAGAAAGGGGAATTCAAAACCTCTGCAAGGAAGGGGAAGTTACAACAGTTATAATAGCTATTATAAGGAAGGGGAAGTTGTAACAGTTATAACTATTCCTGGTGGCCTTGGAAGAAGCAGAGGAGGATCTGGAGTGCCAGCCAGAGCCTTTTGGACTCCAGAATCAGCTCAAGAACCACAGCTTTCTCAAGAGATGTCCAGCAGCTTAAGCTTGATGTAACATTCACATCAAATCAGACCTCGTCTGCAGAGCAGATGCTGCTTGAAGAGCAGAGCCTTGGGACCAGCACTTGGGTACAGCTGTGTAACTGAGCATTGCCAAGCAAAACTCACCACCGAGTAAAGACAGGAAGATATTCGACAGCCCTGAACTAACAGAGGTGTCCCTGGAGCAATTGTCCCTGGAGCAATGGATCGTCCCAAGCATCGAATATCCAGACATAAAAACATTCCTCCTGATAAGATGTTTGCCAAAAGTCCTCAAAGGGCTGCAAACCGCAGATGTGTCTGTGAGCGGCCTCAGCCACTTGCTGTGCCTCGGCCAGGCAAACCGGAGTAGCCCTGAGGATCGCTGGATGCATCCCTGGACAGGTCTCCTCTGGGCCCTGTGGGTGCCAGGCCCTGGGACTCGGGTCTCCCCATGTCCTAGGCTGTCGTGCTCCTTCTTCATCCGCTCCTCATCCTGTCGGTTTGCCCTGTGAGCAAAGCTTTCTGACCAAGGCGTGCTGGCTTCCTGGGAATTCTTGTATTCTCCTGGTCCGGTATTGCTCCTGACTTGTAACTCCATGTGCCTTGTGAAATCAGGCGTGCAGGAGCAGGGCATCTACCTGAAGCACAAGGACCACAGAGCAAAGGCTGGCTCACATCAGGGATGATGACTCAGGTCCATCCACAGCAGTTTCTCCATTGCTGAACTCCCACAAGCCAGGTCTGGCTCCTCAGCAGGAGGGTTCAGCTCCCCAGCCCTGCCTCGCTCTTTCCCAATGCATTGGGAAGTGGAGCTTTTCCCCCAGCACAGTGTGAGGCCACACCAGGCCTCCAGCAGCAATGAGTGGAGACAGGAAGACTCTCATTAGCCACTTGACAGCAAAAGAAAGGCTTTTCTTGGGACCACCCACCGGAGAATGAGACAAGGCAAGAGCCATCACGGTCTAATGTCTTGTGGCTCCTTGGTGACACCATAGAGTCTGCTGCAGTTAATGGAAACCTGCTAGTTAGTGAGGGAAGCAGAGATCATTCTGAGAGGAGCCAACTCTTGGCATCTCTGAAATGCAGCCTGTCCCACCAGAGGACCTCCCAAACCCCTCCCAGGCCATTGCTGGGCTTGGCTGGAGAGCAGCTCAGCCAAAATCCCTGCAGGCATCTTGTTGCCCTTAGAAGGCAGCGAGCATGGTGAGGAATGCAGCTGGTATTCATCTTACCTTGGGCTGTGAGTTTCAGCCAAGAAGCCAAGCTGCTCCAAATTGCATGCAGAACGTCTCCATCTCTGCTGTCGTAAATGCTTGGAGTCTCTTAGTCTATAAATCACACTGTCTTGGAAGGCAGGGCTTGGATGCTTACTAGCCACAGAGACCCAGGCTTTTCTGGTTTACGGTAGGGAGGATGCTGGCAAGATCCACGGGAAAGGGTTCAGAAATGAATGGATTGTACCGCTCACTGCAGTGATGGTACCACAACAGAAGTCTGCCCACATGGGCTGTGTCAGGAGAAGACCAACAGGATCCTGGCTGTCATGTGTGTGTCCCCATAACCAAGATGGATCCCTTGGGTTGGATCTTCCGTTTCTGCTGGCTGAGATTTCATGGCTGTTAGCTTCAAAAGTCCCTCATAAAAAGGCCAGAATGGCATTTTCAAAAGCTTTCAGCCATAGTGTCTCATTCTGGAAAGTCTTTGGTCTGAACACAGATAATTCTCAGCCAAAAATGGCTGCAAACCACCAGCAATTCTCAATTCCAGTAAAAATGCTATTCTCCATTTGACAGTGTCAACAGCTGTTGGGTTTTGCTCCTTTCTCATTACAAGAGGGACTCTGGGCAGCAACGCCCTGCGATCCCAAGAGTTTATCCTTTTTTCTCACCCAACACAGTGCCTCATCCAGGGACCATTTGTGTTACCTCCAAAGAGATACGGAACACTGCCTCTGGCCCATGGGGCAGGGTTCTGTGTGGATGGGAGCATCATTTATAGAGCTTGCTGGCTGGTGGCTTGATCCACAGTGAGGTTCAGCTCAAAGAGGGAAGTTAATGGTGCTAGCTAATAAAGCCATGACTGAGAGACAGTAACAAGTTAAGTGGGAAACTCAAGTGGTTTAGGGCAGTAATAGATCCCACATCTATCTGTGGGGTATGTGTAGATATGATATGGATATCATATCTACCCATAGGAGCAGGAAATATTTCCTGATGAAGCAGATGGGAAGCAGAGTGTCTCCTGACTGTGTCCTGGGCTCTGCTTTTGCAGGCAGCCCATGATTAGGGATTTAACAGCAGGTTGGTAAGACGGATCCCAGACGGAAGGCAGAGTGGCCCCTCCAGGGTTATTGCGCTCCAGTCCAGGGAAAAGAAGAGATGGTCTGGGACCATCTGGGATCATTCTTGGAAATTACCACCACGGTTCTCACTCTGGCTGCAACATCGCCATCCAGGTGAAAGTGCAAGAGACCGGATGAGTTGTAATGAATGTAAGGTCTGACTGTGCCTTGCTCCAGAGCGCTTCTCTGCATGACAGCTTACGGGGGTTGATCCTGACCAGCAGCTCGGTACCTCCCCAGCAAGAACCAGAAGGGAAAAGTAAGAAACCTCATGGGTCAGGATAAGACAGTTTAATAGGTAAAACAAAGCTGGGTGTGCAAGCAAAGCAAAACAAGGAAATAACTCGCTACTTCCCATCAGCATGTGGGTGCTGAGTCACTTCCAGGAAAGCAGGGCTCCATTGCTTGTATGGGTTACTTGGGAAGACAAATGCCATAACCACAAATGTCCCCCCTTCCTCCTCCTTTCAGCTTTTACTGCTGATCATGATGTCATATAGTATGGGATATCCTTTTGATGCACTCACATCAGCTGTCCTGGCTGTGTTCCCTCCCAGCTTCTCGCACACCCCCAGCCTTCTGCTAGGTGAGGCAGAGTGGGACAAGGATGCTGTGCAAGCACTCAGCAGTAGCCAGAACACTGGTGTGCCCTAAACATAGTCACGGATGCAAAACACAGCACCCTACAGGCTGCTACAACAGAAATGAACTCCAGCCCAGCCAGAACCAGTTCACACCTCCATCACTTTGCCAGACGCCAGCATCCACCCACTTGTACTTCTCTCTGGCAGGTTTTTGCAGGCTGATGTGGAGGTCAAGGCCTCTGCTCCCAGATCCTGTTATCACTGCATGAATTTGTGGCTGCAGCCAGATTAAAATCATCCTTTCTTTAATCCCATTGTTGGGCTTGAGCTTCTAGATCCTGACGTTGATCATTGTTGCTGTGGTGGGCAGGATTCTGCTAAACCTTGATAAATCTATCCAGTTCTGATAAAGCCATAAGCAGGTGCTGGGGGAGCCCCAAAGCTCAAGCAGATACAGACCACAAATCTTCAGAGCAGCTGAGGTCAGCCCTGACACAGCTGAACCCAATGGAGGGTCAAACCATGACAGCCATGCTTGGCAGGTCACCTTGATTAGTGATAGCCACAACCTGTGTGTCAGAAGCCTTTCCCTAGAGGGGAAGCAGAGCTCGGCAAAGGTTTTGCACTGTAGAGTTCTTAGGGATGCTCAGGCACATTCACTGCTTGCTCAGAGGAGAGAGGAATGTCAACTGCTCAGCATCTTCCTCAAACACAGATCCCAAACTGTTGAGAAAGGAGCCTCTATGAAGGTAAGGACTGAGTGATAGCCACAGGAGTGGAGGCAACTGCGCCAACATAGCAGGAGCTCATGGGGGGAGAAGTTAGAGGGAACAGCGGGGTGCCTGTTGGGTGGTACCTGCAGTGATGGAGGTGTGTGCTGGCATTCAACCTTCCCTTGGCCGGGTGCTACCTGCGACCTCCCCACTTCACACAGGGCAGGTGAGAACAGAGTTCTGTTTGCCCTGGGGACTTTGAAGTGGAGGTGTAGCCCTAATCAACCTGGAGCCTGCCGTGGTCACTGCACCTCCTCTTTGCTGGCCTTCTCCATGCCAAGGAAGGTGTTTCATTGTGTACACTGCATTCCATAAGCGATGCCCACCACATGTTCCATGAACAAGGGCTGTTTCCCGTGGATGGGTCCTGGCAGCACCAGGCTCTCGGATATTGTCATCTTGGGATGTTGCCGGCTTTTAGTTGCTGCTCATGCTGGTGCAACTTGTCTGGACAGGACGGAAGATACCTTGGTGCATGAGCAGAGGGAGTGCCACTGAGTCACCTGCAGGGCATCTGATTTCCAGGCATGGCCCACACGCTTCACTGCCGTTCTCCCAGCAGACGGGGCCAGAGGTGGTGGGGTCATCCCTTCATTGATCCATATCTAAAAAGAGAGGGAGCAGGGCTGGCTCTCAGGACTTCCCACTGGAGCAGCGCCCGCTGCCAGCAGGCAAAGGTTCCCACATCTTGCAGCTGCCAGGGATGTGGGAGCAGAAGTGGATGGTGCAAGGTCCTCTCTCCTTCATGTTGAGCAATGTCTGGGTCAGTTCCCTACTTGGAGTTGTGGGGAGGAGAAAGTGTGCAGTAGGGTCCTTGGCAGTTCTTCCCAGCTCAGAGCTCCTGCACATCCCTTCTTGCTGGCTGTACTTGGTGGCATCTTCCCTTGAGTACCGGGTAGATGATGGCCAGGACTCTGGACTCTCAGACCAGATGCATGTGGCTTTATGCACATGAGGACACGTCACCACAGCCCAGCAAAGAGATCCCAGCCCTGTATCAGTGTCAGGGCACAGAGTACCTCACACCAGGGTCCTGCCTCCCACCCCTTTCTGCCCTTCTTGCTGTCCCACACAGCTTGGCCTCTGGTAGGGGCAGGGTGGGAGCCCCTTCAAGTCACCACCACCAGGAACAACTGAGTCAAACCACCACTGAGCACCCGGGCAATGGTCCAGCATATGGCAGCCAGAGATGGGAGGTTTGCACAAGCTCTGCTTACAATTTCCCAATCTGGGAGAGCATCAGAGAACGTTGGGCATGCCCATAGAGCCTGGCCACTGCCAGGGTAAACTCCCACAGTTTAAGAACTCCTTGTAATTAATGAACCTTCCCATTCAGTGTACCATGGAACAATTCACTATTACTGATGTGTGCAGGCTCTGCATTTCTCTGGCTCTGCTGCCTCCTACAAGAATGCAGAGACTGATCTAAATAGATGAACCCATCTCGTCTGCATTGTCTTTGGTGATTTACTAATTCCAGGCACAGTTCTCCCCTTCTTTGGCATTTCCCTGCTTCTTAATCCTCCACATCCACCAGCTTCCAGGTACTGCAGCCAAGTGGATTTGCACTGGATTACATCTGTCAAAAAAAGGGAATTAGAAAGACTCCTCTTGAGGGTCAATTCACTGTTCAGTGCCAGAACAACCAGCAGGGATACCAGAGCCAGGAGCTTTCCAACTTCCACCAAGCGGGAGCAGTCAAACTGTTTCCTGCTGTCAAAAGCTTCTGCTTCCCCAAAACAAATTCTCAGTGACCTGGTGCTGTCTGTGAGTTCCCTCAGTGTAAATCAACAGTTTGTCCCTGCACCCATCTGGGAGTAAGTTCCCAGAGTGGCCCCATTGTGAATCTGGTGGGATGGAGATAAGCGTTGTCCCAGCGTCAGTGCTTGCAGACAGAGATGGAGCAGGGTTTGGAGGTCTGCAACAGGGTCTACCAGAGGGAAGGCAGAACAACAACCTGTGACCATAGCAGAGGGCTGTGTCCCAGGAATAGCTTTCTTTCCTGTATCTGGAGGGCACAGTGCCCAGGACAGAGCAAGGTCACCTATTAACAGCGTGCATTTGGTGGAAAGGGAATTCTGCCCTCATGCCATTCTGCACTCATCCAGCATGGAGCTGGGACTTGTCTGTCAGGCTTGCTTTCTGGTGAGGGAGATGCAAGCCCTGAAAACCACGGATGTGGTGGGCTAGTCCAGCATGGAGGGTAGAGACCTGTCAACCGCAGGGACTTCAAGATAGGGTGGATCTGCTTTAGCACTGTGTTCCCATCTCATTCTATGGCTCATCCAGGTTTATCCTGGAGACAACAGAATGAGTCACTGCTATGATTTCCTCAGTGGACTGTGATTGTGTCAGGGCTTGATGGCTAGATGCGATTTTTATCTGTAGGACTTATCTCTTTTGCTTATATTACATTTTGCTTATATTAATTCTGACCATAGAGCACTTCTCCCTGGTTAATGCATGAGCTCAGGGCAGAAGATGACCATCTCCTAGTTTTATTAAGTCTACCTATGTGCAGAAGCTCATGACCCCCACAAAGGTGGCTTGGCGCCTGTCCCCTGAAAGGCATGGCTAAGCACTGGCTTTGCTAGCAGAGACAACTCATGTAGGCAATAGCAGCTCAGCTTCCCCATTTCCAACTGCTTAATGCTCCATCCTTGGCAGTGCTCAAGGCCAGGTTGGACAGAGCCTTGGGCAACATGGTCAAGGGTGAGGTATCCCTGCCCATGGGAAGGGGGGTTGGAAGTGGATGATCTTTCCAACCCAAACCATTCTGTGCTTAGAGGAAGGGGAGTGCTTTTTTCATGGGGGTTCATGAAGAATGGGGGAACTTGAAACAGCGAAGATGCGATTCATTGGGTTGACCTGAGCAGAAATTGTGAAAGGCTCCCCACAAAAGCAAGAGCTAAATTCTTAGATGGGAGTGAAGTTTGTAGGTGTTTTGTCTAGACTGTCTCTGCTTTTGATGGAGTTGGAGACTCCCAACAGTGAAAATCTGGCTGGGCTTTAAAGGCTTCCTTTGATTTTTCCAGAAGGGACTGTAATCCCAGTGCACAGTCTGGCCTGGCTGAGAAACCTGGTCCTCTGTAATTTAGTGTGACTGAGAGTGAAATAATTGATAGACCTCAACTTGTTAGTCCAGCCAGCTGTACAGATAGCATTCCTCTATTCATCTATGGAAATTGTGCAAGCAGGATGCAATATAACCAGTCACTGAGACTGTACGATCATAACCGTCATCCCATAGTTTATTTTCTCTATTTACCCATTACCTGAAAGTGAATATGCAACAGTGAGTAACTTTTTTATTCCCAATAGGATAAAGAAGTTCTTTCCAAAACGTGGATGAAATCTGAGGCTTTCAGTCAGAAATCGCATTAAGCAGCAAGTCAAGCTAAGAGAAGCTGCTCTGCTTCCTTAGTAGTAGAAGGATAGGTGCAAGTGTAGAAGGTGTATTGTCTAAGCTCATTAATAAGGCAAAAAAAAGCTGTTCTGATTCACTAGAGATAGAAAATGTAAGCTTACATCAAAAATGTGAGCTAAAGAAAGCACTTGTGCAGTTAACAGTGCAGGGGTTTCACTAGTTCTACAGCCTTGATATATTTGCAGTGTTCAGCATATATAATGCACTCCCAGGCATGGTAGGCCAGTCAAAAAGGATATGGTGAAAAGCTTATAATCCCTACAGTGTCAGAAATGTGGCTTTCTCAAGCCTTGAACCAAACAGCCCCTTATGGGCTTACAACTGTCTCTGCCTCCTAGCCAGAGTAAGCAATTTCATGTCTGGATGTTGTGTGGGTACCTTGCTTTGGTTGAAGGCTAGGAGGCCACAAGTGTGCAAAATCATCTTCAGGTGGCCGAGTGTCCTAAACAGGTTCCATTGGCAAGCTACAGGTGATTTGAAAGCTGACCTCCAGGGCTGCAGACCAGAGCTGGTTATCTTGTGCTTTCAATACAAAGCCTGCCTTCCCCATCTTCTCAACTGGCAAAATACAAGATGGTGACATGGAAGATGATAAAGTGGGTTAGCAGCAGTTGAGTCTTGCAGTCATGGTGCCTGAGCCTCCTCCATGTTCCCACCCTGGCTTTTCAGGAATGGCTTTGTTGCAGGTAGCTCATCAATAGCAGCTGATTCTCTTGGATTCAGCTAATGTCAGTCACTAAAAATGGCTTGTGTAGGAAGGAAGCTGTGGTTGAAAGGTCTTTAACTGAGTTATCACTACTCCTCCAGCACAATGAGAAGCATCTGCCTTAACAATGAACTGATGGGAAGGGACTGTGGGTATTATGAATGGGACAATTATAAAAACCTGTTTAAAACTATCACATATTTCCTCAGTAACCAGGGTGTAATTTCTCCACCCAAAATGCATACCTAAAATAAGCTGTATGAATCACACTATAAAATTACTTTTTTCTCTCCATGGGACTATAAAAGGAATCCAGAGCCTAGCTTAGACACAGATATGTGCAATGTAGACATCTAAACTGAGGTGGTGAGATTCAAACGTCCTCCTCTTTAATAAGTCCAGAAATGGGAAGATTATTTGGTGAAGTCTTTAATTAATTGGTGATAAAAGCTAATGAAGCTAAGAAAGCACTGAAACCTAGTAACTGTCTTTGGCAAGGTCTGTGATTTCTCAGAGTTCATTTCCATTGCCTCTGGGAGGGTGAAGCAGCCCAGGAATTCAATGGAAGGCCTTTCAGAATTTCACCTCTCTAATTTGCTGTATGAGTTTGTGACAACTCAAATCGCCTGGGACTGATTTTACAAGCTGCTCAGGTTGGTTCTTGCCCTGTGACAAACATAATGCCCTTGTCCAAGAGTCTTGTTATAAGGGAATCTAGTAAATCTCTAAAAAACATCATTAAATGTTTTGCAAGGTAACTGCAGCATTAGATAGGCCAAAGGGTATGACCGTGTACTTAAAGTGTCTGTCTCTGGTCCAAAGGATTGTTTTCGTTTTATCTTCTGAGGATTCTCTTGCCAATCTTTAGATGTCTCTGAGTTGTAGTTCTGTAAAGATGTTTCCTGCAATCTAATTTTCAAGATCAAGAGCAATGGATGTCTTTTCTCACAACTCTCTTACCTGATTTCCAAAACCTTGATGTATGATGGAAATAAACCATCCTACTTGCACACAGAAAGAATGGGAGGACACCTATGGCAAAGCAGAGGGACGCGCAAACCCTCTGGCTGGCTTTCAGAGATATTCTCCAACTGCTTTCACACTGGCTCTGGTAATAGATAAAAGAACCCAAATTTGGCTTCCAGGGCCAGTGTGGTCATCTGCCCAAAGGGAGGGTGAAGGGGAGCAGCGTTGTCTCCACAGCCAAGTATTGTATTGGTGTAACAAGGCCTCGTCTTTTAACTCAGGCAAGGCTGGTGTAATGCCAATGGATCTTTCCTCTTGAGATCATGACTGGGATGACACAATTCCTGATGACATATTGATGGAGACAAAAATCAGGAATTAATAATGTTATCCCCTCATTCCAAAGGGCTAAATCTTGTGCAAGGAGAGCCAGTCCCTTGTCCCTCCTCACAGAACTGCGGAAGGGGTTAGTGAGCCAGAAAGAACTTAATAACTAATTCCATCTGCAACGTAACAGCAGCCACTAATAATAATACACGCTATTTCCAAACATGCAGAAGCAGGGGATCTGACAGTCTAAAAGGTGGCAGAGATGGAAAGAGCTGCTCAAAGAGAGAGCCATCACCATGAAAGTAAATTATTTTCTTTGTTGTTCCTGAGAACAGGCTGTGGGTGCTTATCACAAAGCCATTTTTAATGTGGACAAATCTGAGAACAAATGGGTAAGATGAATAACAAAAGTTGTCAGATGCAGATGACACTCTCACGGCTTCTAAAGGCATCCAAATCTGAGATTACTGACCTACTAATCATCCTGCTTAGCCCATTGCTTAAACCAGTTCTGCTGTCTGAAAAAATGCAAGGGGACAAATGCAACAAGTTTCATAAAGCCTTCAGGGCAATCCAGAGAATCATAGACCCTTAAGCCCATCAGATGGAATGAAGCTAGAAGTAAGAAACAGAATTAGGAGACAAAATGATGAAGAGTAGATAGAGGAGGGTCTGAGAAGAGGAAACCAGTCACTGAAGTTGCCAACCAGCATCTGGTCCAACAGAAATTACTTCTTGGGTTTCCGGAGTCTCCAAGACAAGCTCCCATTAAATCTGCCTTAAAGAAATGCAGTTGACATGGACTGATGACTGATTAGGAGAAAGGAATGAAAAGAAGGCTCTGTGGGCATTTTCAGAGCAGAAGGCAAGGGGAAGTGAGGAGCAGGAGGGTACCACAGGAATTGATACCCCCACGAGACAACAGAGCTTTGCCAGGAGAGCAGAAGAGGCAAAATTCTGTTTGGAGAAACCCAGGGACAAAATACTACTTGTGTGCACACAGGAGTGGGCTGCATGGATGTTATGACCATATGAGAAAGAGGTCAGGGAGGCAATGGAAGCAGATTGATGAAGGTGTCAGCTTGGTTCCCAGGGCAATCAAAAAGGCAGCTGTTAATTAGGCAATGTTCAGGAATAGGAGGGAAGCTGCACCATATCTAGTCTCTAAAACTATGTGATGGGTCCACTGAAGTCAAAAGGGATGACCAGAGGTCAGGACTGCCTTCTTTCCAAACTGCAATGAAATAGATGGTCTTGTAGGTCTGGAGCTTAGAAAAGAGACAGCAAAAGGAAGAAAAAGCAGATCTGTAATATCCATGAATCAGTTCTTTGCACCAGTCTTGTATCCCTTCTTCTTATACTTACTCCAGCAGGTCCTGCTTTACTGCCCCAGCCAGTTTCACATGCCTTTGACTTGCAAGCTTACGAAAATGCTCATTTTGCAGGCTTCTCCTCTTGCATGCGCTCAGAGCAGTTCCCACGATGAAGCACATCTATGGAAGAATTCCATTTCATAAGGGGTTTTCAAGCCTCTCGTGGGTGCAATGTGCCCTCACTATGTGGGAACTGCTAGTGAAGTGATTATAGAACAATGGCCATTCACCCCTTCATGAAAATGGCGGGGAATAAGTATGTCAACTACTACCATTTCCTTGTCTTCTTGCCAAGATAAGAATAACTACACAAGAACTATGTATTCTGCTTACTTCTTCGTGTTCCATCCTGTGCCACAGGGACCCTCTGGAGGACCTCCATCGAGGTCAGTTTTTAAGTGCCCAGTCTATTTGGTGCTGGTGTGCTCAAAACCTGAGCCATTGTCCTGACAGATACTGGTGTTGCTGCTTTCTTATGAAATCCAGGCTGTACTGAGGTACCTACAAAGCAGCTAAACTCCTCTGAAAGGCTGGCTCCAAAACAAGCAGCTCCTGGCATGGTTTTCCTAGGTGAGTGCTGCAAGCTGGCTTCTGTGCAGGAGCTGCTGAATGGGAGAGGGAAGGTTCTGATTTAGGGTTGGTTTTTTTTCTAATGGAAAAAATGCATTTTATCCTCAAATTGAATATTTCCTTCAGAACATAGAGATGTTTGCCAGAGCATCTCAAGTTTCCACTGGGAAAGTTGAATCATGATGAATTGACTGGCATCCTCTAATGCTCAGTCAAAGCACTTGGCTGGGCTGAACAAAACCATGTTTGACTTCACAGTGACACTGAACTTTGTAATGGGAGGCACCTGCTTGGACCTGTAGCTCAGATAATCCTGCTAGCAGTTTTCCTAATTGGACCCCCAGGGTGACTGTGATGTGCTAAAGACATTAATGCGGGAAATTCGTTTTCCATGTGGAAAACAGATATTTAAGGAAAGCAAATATGGTATCTCCAGCTTTGCTTTTGTTCTGAAAAATACATTGGGAGTATTTCAGGCAGCCTTGATGGGATTAGCTGGCCTTTCACCAGGTCCTTGCTGGTTCGTGGCTGGTGGTCTTTGTTAGGTGGAGGTAGAGAAACCATAAGAAACAAGACCAAAATCCTAGAAGAAAATACTCCAACTGTTCTCACAAGTTGGAAAATAGGAGCATTTGTTCTCTGTTGAAGACACTGTTTTGTCTGAACTGATTTCAAGCAATTCGATCTATTTAACTGTGTCGCTTTGGGTTAAGACTGATGGATTCCAAGGGACTTCGTGAAAATGGAGCATTTTGAAATTTTGCAGCCTTTGCCTCCCCAAGCAATCCCGAAGCAGGATGTGGATTTGCCAAGTCTTGCGTTGTCATTCCACGAGTATGTTTGGCAAGGCGAACCTTAGTCAAAACCCCTTTTGTTGGGTCTCTGTAAGTTGATTGCTTTGTCCCCTTTGCTGCTGGCTCAGTACCCCAACACAGCAAAAAGTGAGCTCAGCAGGTGGCAATCCTGGCTTTGTGTGGGGAAATGCAGTCTGTGAGCTGCCCAGAAGATGCTCGTCTCCAACCACAGAGAGAAGGGCACATGGGGGGGAGTCCGGACATGGGGACAACTTTGGAGAGGGAGATGAGATCTGGCACCATCCTCTGGCAGGGAGCATCGTTCCATGTAGAACAGATTGGGCTTGGTGCTTTCTTCTCCCTTGCTGTCAAGAGGATTTACAGCCTGTGGTAGGGAAGGCAGCAATATTAATAGTGCAGAGCAGGAAAGGAGTCCTTTGAAGACACAAATGGAATGGAAGGATGGGCTGGCAGGGCTGGGACCTGCACCCTGCAGCCAAGCCCCGACCGCCTCCCTCCAGCCCCAGCCAGGACACCAGCCTAAACCCCTGCGGCACCAGGGGCTGCTACTTTCAAAGCAAAGGCAGTTTCTGATGAAATCACTGCACTGAGGGCCCTGGCCAGGGGCCAGAATACTCATGGTCAGAGTCAGGAGGCTTCCCAGCCAACGAACATGTGCTGGAGGTGGTTGGGTACCTCCAATGCTCTCATTGTAACATTGTGCTATTTGGTTGGGTTTTGATTCAGCTCTTGAGTCTTTGCAAGTGGTAAAATTCAGCTTTCCTCATTTCCCAGGGGTCTGAAGGCCCCAGTGAAGGGAAGGAACCATCTGAGTGTCCCATGGAGAGACAGTGGCACAGCTGGAATTGGGGGGTCAACCACTTCCAAACCTCCCCAGTGCCAGATCTTCCCAGCCCACTGCCTGTGCAGTACATGGAGACACATGCATGGCAGTAGATATAGGCACACCTTCCATGCAGCAAGACATGGCCATTGGAGTCCACATGCAGCATCTCTAAGAGCAGCATGCGGTGGCAGGGAGCATAGTGGTGCTTTTCTTACGGCTCTTCATTTAACAAGGATAAAGCAGAGTGCAGATTCTGAGCAGCAAGCACAGTGACTCTTGGCATTTATCTTGGTCCCAAGGATCAACCTGGCTTTGAGAAGTATTACTCATAGCATGGCTAAGGGACGGCAGGGTGGTGAGAAGGGAAGGGGGAGATGGGTCAGATATGAAAGACTGGCTGAGTGGCCACTGTTCTGGGAGTACCACAGCAGCAGCCTTAGCTCTTGATTTCTCCCCTCCCACCCTCACATCCTGGCATTAGGAATTGCCTGTGATTGTCTCTGCGAAGTCAAACATCATTGTCCCAGGTCACCTTTTGGAAGATTGGTTGAGAAGGAGCTGGGCAGGTGTAGATTATGGGAGCAAAGAAGGCAGCACACATGTGACTGGTGGCAATGTCAAACCTATGCACTTCCTAGAGCTCCTGGAGTCACACACAGTGAGGGACTTCGCTTTAAAAAAGACACTCCCCAGGCCTCTAAAGGTTCCCAATTCAAAAGGCAAATAAAAGAAACCAAATATTGTTCATGAAGAATAGCAATAGTTAACCCTTTTGCCCAAGCAAGTTGACAATATCCCAAGTCATGTAGGGCTGGTTTTGTTAGGATGAAAAGTAAATTATAGGAGTTGGGTGTATTCTTGATGTAATCTCATTTATTTACCAAGAACACATGCTGGGGCCTGTTCCCCTGTGCACTGCAGAACAAACACCACCAGCCTTGCTCAGAAATCCCACACCTGCCCCTCCATGCCCAGGGAGCCCTGTCTCCTGTCACTAGGCAGCTTCTCCCTTACCAAGCTCCAACGCTTGCAGCTGGGCTCCAGGACCTGATGCTGCCAGTCCTGCACCCACACAGCTTTCTGGCCAAGGTCCCTCTGTGGGAGTGGGTAGCAACTACCGGGAGGAAGCTTTTTACACCTGGTTGTTAAAACTGAGTTGGCTTTTGGAGGCCGGATGGATGTGTTTGGAACCTACACCGCAGCCGTGGCTGGAAAGGAGCTTAATGCACTGAGGTGGTTGCCTTGAAAACCTGATGTCTCCTTAAGATAAATTAATATTGGCATCCTTCTGCAAGCATATGGGGAATTTGAAGGCTGGAGATGGACATCTCTGGTGCTGAAAGCAAGACTGGAATTGCTTGCACTATTGTGACTGGAACGCACTGATGCAGGTGGATATAACAAGGAGGTGGGAAAGTACTATCTGATGGAGCAGGGAAACTCAGAACACTGCCAGGAATCTAAGCATTATTGGGATATTGAGTTAGTAGAGCTATTACACATTTTTTCAGAGGC
The DNA here is from genome assembly GCA_017639245.1 of Myiopsitta monachus. Lineage (NCBI taxonomy): Eukaryota > Metazoa > Chordata > Aves > Psittaciformes > Psittacidae > Myiopsitta > Myiopsitta monachus. The sequence continues at coordinate 5,076,064 of CM029936.1, read as the reverse complement.
CAAACAGGCAGATCTGCACCATTACAGTTGTCTTAGGGTGATTCAGGGCTCATTCTGCCTTTCTTTTGCATTTCCAAGCAGAAGTCTGCTTAAAACTGGTGCCCAGGCACCAGGACCCCTGGCAGCTGTGACCAAAGATAGTCACTCCCTGCAGCAGGCCCTGCTCCAGGACAATCCTGCCATCACCCGCAGCTCCAGGCTCTGATCACAGCATGTCACATGCACCCTCTGTGTGATGGGAACCCTGTGCTCTTACATGGAGTTATGAGGTAGCTGTAGCAGCCGGTGCCGAGTAACTGTGTCCAGGATGTTCTTTCCTTATTCCATGCTTTGCTGCCTTTGAGATACATAAACCTGCTACAGAATGGGATTAATCTTGTACAAGAGCTTTGCAACAACATTCATGTATGGCTGGGTTCTGCCTCCCACCAGCCTGTGCAGTCTTTTGTGCCCTTTCCTTGACCTGACACAACCTAGGCTCTAGAATAGCCATAAGGCATGTCCCATGATGGCAGAGCTCAGTTTCCAGTAGCAAGGATTGAATCTGCAGGCAGGGAGAAGAGCAGGGACAAGGCTGCAGGTCTCCAACAGAGATGGGGTTTCAAAAGTCTCCACTGCCAGCTGCCAGTCCACATCTCTGGTGTCCTCTGGGCATGGCACTGGTTTCCATGCAAGAAGCCCAGTCACTGCTCAGGGTTCACAATGCTTGATTTGCCAATTCTGCTGCCAGATCCCCATGCACTTCACATTTCAAGCACTAAGAAGCGTAGAGATGTTCCTGCTACAATGAGCAGATGGGGATACCCACCTCTTCTGCTGGGGCACTGACAAATGGAGAGGTTGTGGGCACAGCCCCAGCCCCACTCCACAAAAGACCATCCATCAAAGGCAGCTGGACCAAGCCCTGCCAACTGTGAGGTGCAGTATAGGGACCACTCAGCAGATCCTGCAGGAAGGATGACCCTTGGTTTGTGGCAATGAGGAGCAGCTCAGGATAATGAATGGACACAGCTGGCTCAGAGGAGGACATCTGCACAGCACCTGTGGAGTCTGCTAATGAGAGTGAGGTCTCCCTTCCTCTGCCAGGCATCATCCATCAATCCCCACAATTGCCTGGGTTAGCGCATCATTTCGTGGCAGTGATTGTGGTTTCAGATTCCCCCCACAGTGTTCAACAGACTGGCGGCTCATGGGAATTGTGCCAGCTCTAAGGCATACTGTAGAAGACTCACTCTCTCTGTGCCTCAGTCTGTCGGGGCAATGAAAGGCTGCTGATCCCAAAGCTAAGTCCAAAATGCAGCGGACAGACGACGCAACCACTGATTTCCTCCAGACACATCTCATACAACTGAACTGCACAAGATAAAAGCAAGCTCAAACTGAAGCTGGACAGGAGCTGGGGATGCTGCTTGTCTCACTGTCATCTAGAGATGCCTCCTTCCACCTTGCAGGAGGAGGAACCATGGGGACTTGAAGCAAGGAAGGTCATGACTCTGAAGATGGCTTATGAAGGATCAGGCTGCCAGCAACCATTCCAACCATGATAACGTGTCTGCCCATACTCCAAGGAGTGTGGCCACATCCTGAGTGGGAAGGCAGTCAAAACCCAAAGCATTCCCTGGATTACCCACACAAAAGCCTCAATCTGTGTCCAAGGTCAGCTTCACTTAAACAGAGCAGAGGAGTCATCTCAGGCTAAGCATGAAGCCAAAGCCTTTTTATGTCTCTGCTGCCCTGCTGGGCTACAGGTGAAGATGCCTGTAGCTCAAGCTGTCCAAAAAGTCCTTGTTAATGTCCCTGTTAACCTTGGTAAGTTACTTACCTGTCCAAGAGGAAACAGAAGGTGCCACAATACTGCAGCAGGGCTGCAAAGGACAAGAGGTGCCCGCTGCAGGCAAAAGGGATCAAAAGCATGGAGCAGAGAGGAAATGGCAGCAAAGTTGGGAGGCAGTTCAGAGAAGCATTCTGTGCTCTCCTGGCATCAGTGGATTGAGTTGCAACTGCTTTATAGTCCTGCATCCAGCCTCCACCTCCTGCAGGCGGAGAGGCTCCTCAGGGCACGCTGCAGGGGATGTGCCCCATCACATTACCTGTCCAGAGCTCTGCAGCCTTCAGAGCGCTTGATAAGCGTCTGATGGTCATCAGAGCAGATCTGGTGGAGTAGCAGTGGCAGCAAGAGGTGGAGATCAGCCATCAGCCAGATGGGATGCAGCCCAGCCAACAAGCCTGATGTCTGCTTCTCATTGGTTATCCCCATGATCTTCTCATGATTCGCACAACTCTGGGCTCTCTCCCATCCCATCGGAGCTTGCGGAAATCCCTCTTTTTTATACAGTTTTCCTTCTCCTACTTCCAGTAATTTTGTCTAGCCAGACTGGGATTGGGAGTCTGGCCACAGCTCGGCTGGAGAGACAGAGCACTGCAGATGGAGGAACTAAAGCTGTGGAGCAGTTCAGCATCAGTTCGCAGGTGCAGCTCCTGGTTCTTCCAGACTGCTGACAAACCCTTGGAAAGCAGACAGTACTGCAGCTGCTGGTTGTGTCTTGCACAGATACTGTGCAGGATACAGCAGCCAAATGTCCCCTGTTGATTACGCATGGACTGGGTTTATATTTAATACCCCAGGACCTCGGTCTTTCCCAGGAAAAGCAGTGCCTTGGGCTGTCTGAAGGAAGGGTGAAGCTGCTCATGTCTGGCTTCAGCAAGACAGATGAGGGCACCAAGCAGCAAGGCTGGAGAGGGCACCTCATTTGCCATCCGTTGAGCCTAATGAACTGGTGAACATGTAAGCTTTGTGCCCTTCTTGGGACCATCAGTGCTGATGGCAATAATATGGAGACACTGTTCTCCAACAGCCTGCATCTTGGCAGTACAGGATCTTTGCTTGCTGATGAAGAGCAGTGCCTGGCAATGCAGAGGGGCAGAGGAGGCACCAGGAGGTGCTCACTGTGCTGATGGACCTGCACGCAGGGGCTCTTTACCACTCTGCTCCCAGAAGATAAGCAGCTTGACCTGGTGAGGGTGAAAGCTTTAGGGTGCATGGACAGGATTTGGGCAATGCTGTGGGCAGCAATCCCCTTCCAGGGCAGCAGCACCCCCGTACCTGAAAACCTCCACACAAAGGGGTACCCAGTCCTCCCCAGCATAACCCTGACCAGCACCCAGCCTGAATGAGACCTGCACCGGGCAGACAAGGCTGGGTGCCCCTGCACACCAGACTCCCATGGGATGCAGCAGCCTCCTGGGGATCTCCCCCCCGCCCAGCTCCCCTTGGCCCTTTCCTTCTTTTATTCCTCCATCTGTTGATACATCGGATGTTGCTCAAGCCCACTGATTGTTCTCCCTTTTGTGCTGGGGCAGACAGACGGGCTCCCCAGACAATAGACAGGCTTCACCAGTGACTGGGAAAGAGAGGTGGAAGATTTACTGCCATGAGGTAATGGGCTGGAGGAATTTGAACTTTCTTTGCTTCAGGAACTGCCTCCATTGTCCTGCCTTGTCAGCAAAGCAGAGATAGGGAGGGTCCTGAGTGCGGGGTGCTTGCTACAGGCGAGATTTGCCTCCTGTGCACCAGCTCCATTCACAGGCAAGCCTGAATCCTTGGGCTGTGACTGTTTTCCGCCTCTGGGTGCAGCTCACCCCACCTGCTGAGACACTTCTTTTGCCAGATTTCTCAACCGTGTCTGGTTGCTGACCCCCCCCTTCCCTTTATTCAGAGCATAAAAATGTCTCAACCCTTTCTCGTTTCTCCCAGCAGTAAGGATTAAGATGTCTCCCTGATGCCTTTGATAGTGTGTAAGAACGTGGACCGGCAGCATCATCCAAGTGTGTGGGTGCATGGCAAGGCCAGTGGAAAGTTGGTGTAAAAGGTGAGGTCTTGTGGGCTGTGTGGGGGTGAGAAGGAATCCGTTTTCAGACGGAAGAGCCACTTTCACAACTCGCAACTGCCCTCATGGCAGTTTTGTGCTCCCTCTTGTTGCGGGTGTAGCAGGCACGGATCGGGAATTGCTGAGCCAGCCAGGCCAGCACTTCATCGTCCTTTTTGCTGTGAAAGCCGTTTTGCCTGTACCCACAACAGCTTCAGGCTGCCACGTTGCTTGGAGTATTGACTGCTCCAGGCAGGTGCTTATTCTTTAGTTAAGTGGTTGATTTAACCCAATCCCTGGTTGCAGCTGCACAGCTTTGTCACATCTGCTGATGGCTCTGGGTTGTTGATTTTTCCTACTATCTGAAGTTGTGCCCTTGGACATGCTCAGGTCATTGCGTGAGCTGGTTAGAAAGCTAACAAGAAGCTTCAGGATGACCTGGCTTGGGGGTGTCTAGCACACCCTTGCACAGACAGACACTGCCAACAGACTATCAGGTGGAGAGAGCCAAATAGACTATCCGTTCTGTTTCCTCGAGTAAGGTGATATTCCCCTTCTCATGCTGCCCAAATCCATCCTCTCCTCACGCAATAAAAGGGGAAGCAGGAGGTCCCCAGTGTTTATGGCAATCCACCCAGACACTTGGCTGCAGGATGCTGAAGGTGCTGGCCACTTCTGGTCAACACCAGAATCATGTGTCTGACAGCAACTAGCACCACCCAGCTCCTAAGAAACAGAAGAGGGTGATTTGGTGCACTTCTGTCCCAGCTGAGGTAGTTAATAACTGGCCATGCCACAAAGCAGCATGGTTTAAACTATTTTGGGGGCAGGTTAAATACAATAGAAAACCAAACTTCCATTCCGTAAAAGCACCTGCCAAGCCCGTCTCTAGAATAAATCATCTGCAGTGCCAGAGCATCCCAAGCGAGTCCTGCTCCAGAGTGAGTTATTGCCTTCTGTTCCTGCTTCGGTGCATTAAATGTATTCAGCCTTGTCATGACGTGATTGTTCCTTCTCTGACTTGTTTTGGCGCAGAGCACACTGTTCCCAGTGCAAGTGAGCTGAAAAGCTGGACCCTGCCTCATTACTATGCAGGTGTGAGGCTGTGACAGGATTTTCTCATCTCAGGGCAGACACTCAGGTGTCATAGTGTTGCTGTTTGCCATTTTCAGAGCTTTACTTAAGTTCCTTTGAAAATCCCAGCCTGCACACGTAGCTTTCTATACCTCAACAACAGCTTCTCACTGTCATGACTAAAGCAGGGCCACAAACCAGTCTGAAAAGCAAAGTGCTTTAAGGGAGGTTCTGTTGCCCCATCACTGCAGTGGCCAGGTCCTTCCTGGGCCGGGCGGGCAATTAGGAGCATCCTGTATCCTGCAGCGGCAGCCAATGCTTCCTCTGCTGCCAGCACCCCAACAGCCAGCAGGGAGCTGAGCACCAGGGAAGCACAGGAGTCCAGGTCTATCATCCCTCAGCTTTTTACAGGTCTCTGCCCCAGAGCAGAGGCGACAGGCACGTGATTCCTAATGGAGTCAAAGCCTGAGGATGCAAAGGACACTGCACACTGCCGGTGCCTGTGCAGGGCATGCATTTGCTGTACTGGGCAAGGATTGTGCTCGCTGCGCCCAGGTGGCTGCTGCCTGTGAAATGAACCTACGATGAGAGCCAGCCCCGTGCCTCAGATCCAGATTTGCGGCTGGATTAAGAGATTTGTAACCCATTTTAAACCCAAGCCAAGCAGTACGAGAGCTGGGTCCTTTTGTGGGGGGGGTGGGGAGGGGCTGATGCTTGCATAATAAATGGCACATGAGCCAAAAAGAAAAGCTATATGCTGTTCTGCTTGACAATCAGGACAGCCGGGAAGGGTAGAGTGGTGACACTGCACCAGCAGCCTGGTATCAGGGCTGGGTTCCCCAGCTGATGCCAGCTCCCCCAGTGCTGCTGCTCCCCAGGGGCAAGCCCAAGCTCAGGTTCATAGGGTGGCTCTGAAAGCAGCACTTGTTAGAGAATGACAGCGACGCTTGAGGAGCAACTTTGCCTCACAATGCACCGCAAGCCAGACGAGAACGTTCACCACAGCCCACCTTCTCATGTGCCAGCCAGCATTGCAACATAGCTGGCACCAGAGCTGGATAGAGCAATGTCAGAGACACCAGAACTGAGCCTTCCGCCCGTTCCAGGCATGAGAACACAGGCTTGGCTCTTCCGGGTGTTTATGACACTGAATTGTCTTTGCTGGCTGGTCGTGGTAGCTGGGAGCGTTTAGGAAGTGTCATTTAAACACAGGCTTCTGCAGCACAGTCTTTCCAAACCAAACGTGGGAAGGGCCAAGCGCTTTAGAGTGTCTGGGGATTGTTTCCTGAGACAGAGCACCCCCTCCCTTGGTCTCTCCTGCCAGCTCCCAGCCTTGGAGCAGCAGTTCGGAGACCGGGGGACCATTCTCATCAAGGCTGTGCCTGTTCAACACATCATGGTGGTAAACACGACTTTGGGCACAGAGGAGTTCAGGTCTGGCTCAGCATGATGGTGCAAGGACGCTGGTGTAGGGCATGGTGCTGTAGCCAAGGTGGATATGTGGCTTCTCCTCACCTGTTGACCAGCCTTTGCTAATGGGAGAGCCTCTGTCCCCAGCACAACCTTCTCTGGATAAATCCCACCTGGGACCTTAACTCTTGGAGGGCTGCAGGCTTCCTTTCCACAGAGCTTTCTAACAAGTACTAGAGAAGCACTCCTTCTCCATCAGGTCAAGGATATGGGTGTAAAGCCATCAGTTTGCATCTGGCACATTAAGCGCTCGTTTTCCTCTGACCTAAGACTTTTTTTCACCTTCTGGGTGAGAGAAATCAGTTATCTCTGAAGCTAACAATGTGCTCCAAGGAATCACAGGCAGGAAGGCACAGGCTTCTCATCGAGGTTTTCCCTATTATTTCTTGCCAGCAGACCTCTTGTGTTTTTCCAGGAACTTTAGAGAGTCTGTCCAGAAGTGCCAAATCAAGTATAAGCCTCCATACCCTTAGTAATTGGATTCCTGCTCTTTGAGAGAATGGTGCGCAGCTGCAGCACTGACATCAACTTCTGGCAAGTCCAAGAGGTCACATGCAAGGGGAGGAAGCCCATGCAGAAGTCTCCAAATGCCAAGGCCTAACTCCTTCTGCCAGCTTTTTGTTTGTGCACTGGCCTCTCCCTGACACTCAGCCACCCCTCCACCCTAGCACATGGGGTTTCAGATCAGGGCATGCACAGCCCTGGAGATAACACAGATGGCTTCAAAGCACTGTGCCAGTGGAACACAGAAACTCACCTTTCCATCAGGGGGAAGAGCAGTTCAGGCAATATCTCCTATGTCTAAACATAACCCAGCACCAAGACCAAGGTTCCCATGTGGCCATAGACCTTTCCACAGCGGTAGTGCCCTGCTCTTCACCACATAGAAAAGTTTTCCAGGTAACACAAAAAATGTGGTTGAAATTTTTGAATGAAAACGTATTGGAGATGTTTGACTCAGGGGAAGGGTTTTGTTTCAATTCAGGTTTCATTTTACTTCTGATTTTTCCAAACTTGCCCTCAGGTTAACACGTGCAGGTGCTGCCTGTCATTAAATATTGCATTGTCGTGGCTTGGCTTTTAGTGAATGAAATGTTTTGATGTCAGCAGAAAGCGTTTCAATCATCCATTCTGACATCTGCAATGAATCAGAATTTGTCCAAATTTTGCCTGCTTCTTTCATTTAGTAACAGACAAACTCTGCAGAGATTTGTCAGTAGGACAGGGGAATGGCTTTAACTGCCAGAGGGGAGGCTGAGATGAGCTCTTAGGCAGAAGCTGTTCCCTGTGAGGGTGCTGAGGCGCTGGCACAGGGTGCCCAGAGAAGCTGTGGCTGCCCCATCCCTGGCAGTGCTCAAGGCCAGGTTGGACACAGGGGCTTGGAGCTGCTCCAGTGGAAGGTGTCCCTGCCCATGGCAGGGGTTGGAGCTGGAGGAGCTTTAAGGTCCCTTCCACCCAAACCAAGGCTGGGACTCTATGATCTCCTCTTTGTGCAGACCTTGTGCAGTCAGAGGAAGGATGTGGATGACAGTGGTCGCATGTTCCCCTGATATGCCATTGGAAGCACGTCTATGGCACGTGTGTGCAGACCACACTGACTTCACCCTAGCCTGCTCCTAAAAGGAGAAGCAGAGCTTGCAGCAAGTGCTCTAAAAGAGGCATGGATACCAAGCTGGCAGTTCAAAAGCCAGTCCCAGGCAGGAAGGACTTGGGCCGTGGAAGTTTCCACCCAGAAGAGCCAACAGGGAAAGCTGTCCATCTGAAAGCTGGCATCCAGCAGAGCCAGGCTGTCCCTCTTGGGTGTTTGCTCATGAAAACTCACCCAGAGCCAGTAGGAACAACAAGAAGATGACTTTCAAAAACCTCTTCTGCATTACCCTCGTCCTGGCTGGAATCCCATGTCCCATGTCCTAGGAATTAGGGGTTTAGGCACCCTTGAGCCAGATGTAGCTTTAGACAATCACCCTGAATAGTCACAGGTACATTTACCCACCGTGTCTTGTGCCTTTATAGGGGGAATCCACAAAATTCTTTACCATCACTTTGTAGCTAAAATGTACATCCTCCTCGTGCACCAAACCAGCATCATCTCTGTCAGGTGTCTCCTTACATACGTCTTTGCCAAGCAGAATAGTCCTGTTATCTTCATCTCTGCACTGGGCCATTTCTTTAGACGCTGCTCCCTCTCCTATGAGCCGTCTGCTTCTTCAGTCTGCTTGTTTGGTGCAGTCCAATAAGCTTTGTTTTCCAAACGGATCATTTGCTCTTCCGGGAATACCTCGGTAGCAATTCACTTCCCACCACATGGGCACCAACAGAGGCTCAACCATTGTGCTCCTATCCCTTCCTCCCGTGTTAACTGTACAAATGTCAAAGCCCTTTACTGTCCTGTGCACACTGCGCATCAGTGTGAGCCACCCTCAGAGGTCTTCTTGGAGGTGCTGGGCAGGAGCCTGGAGCAAGCAGGGCAGACTGTGATGAACAAGCTGCCTCCTCAGGTACTGCAGGGTGCAGAACAGCTCCAGTCTGATGGCAAGTGCCTCTGCCATGGAGTTTCTGGCTCCCGAGAACAGCCTCGTGGCTTACAACCATCCCTGGCTTGCCTTGACCGCTTTCTACCCTTTTGCATTGCTCTTCCTGGGACACAGCACTGTGCCCCCCAGCAGCCCTCAGACGAGCGTGGCTAGTGTCCCGGAGCAGGGCTGGGTGAGAGCTTCTCAACACGTTTGTCTTTGTAAATACCCTGCCTTAATCAAAGCAGAAGATGCCAACTTGAAAGCACAATATTTCCATGACTCAGTTGATTTCAAGGACATTTGCGTGGGGAACGTGACGGATGCAGCAGTTACATTTGTTTGCTGTTTACTGCTCATCATCTCTTTCAGAAGGCTTTGGCTGGGCAGCAAAGAGGAAGGTGTTCCCGGGTTTACCTTTCCCTGATAGCTCTTCTGGGTGTTAAGTGGATACCCGCTCTGGCAGGGTGATAGGTTTTGCTTTCCATGTGAGTGACTAAGTCTGTTTCCAAAGAGCCCAGCGAGTGGGGAGCTGGAGCCCCGCAGAGACCTAGAGAAGGGCAAGGAACAAACCCACACACAGGGAAGGTGAGGCTCTTTCTAGGGATCTAACAGAGACCAGTTAGTTGCTTAAAGTCAGGATATTGCTCGGCTGCTCCAATGGCACAGTGGGCAGGAAGGATATTTGCTTGCAATGTCGTTTTTCATTCTTTAAATTCAGCATCCAGCCCAAAGCAGCCTCCTGCACTGACTGCCCTGTGGGCCCTGCATGGGATGGGATTCAGTGAGAGCCCTGACCTAGCGCTTGGTTTCTAAAAGGTATTTCTTCTTGTTCTCACATCAACCATTCCCAGGGGCAGAAACGCATTGCTCCTTTGCTCAGCCCCTTTCTGCTCTGATGCATGGAGCATCATAACATGGTGCAGAGCCAAGGCAGTTACAAGAGGAGCTGGAAGTGGAACAGCCAGAGCGGTCAATGTTGAGCTTGCCATAGGTCACTGGTATTCACTGCACAGACCAGACTCCTGAAGACCTGATGGTGCAGGGATGGGCTTAATCTCACCCTGGCATCTGGCCTTGAATGAGTATTACTGAAACACCTTGGAGATCTTGGATAGGGCCTACGCATGGGGGATGATCTAAGATGGCTGATCTATTTTCAGACATGGAGAGGTGGGAGTAGAAACACGTTCTGCTCTTGCCTATTGCAGTGATATGGGATCGAAGCAGGGCTGGTGCCTCCAGATATGGTGTAAGACAAATGAGCTCTTTCTGCTTTGATCTCTTTATCTTCGCTTTTTGCTTTTCTTCATGGAGACTACCTTTAGTATAGTATTCAACCTGCAGGCTTTTAGGTTCTATGGCTCCAAGTACCATTCTATGATCAGGCCTAGTTTTGCCCTGAGCAATTCAGGTATTTTGTGGTGACCTCGGAGATTTAAAGATAAAGAGGGAAGGAGATAACAAGAACCTTTATGAATCACTCTAGTATAATCTGAAGAATTCCTAAAACCGTCATTTCTTGCCTTTGGGCTTCTTTCCTAAAGGTGGTGTAATTGTGCCTTTTTCACTGGATGCTAATGAGAGCGGCCAGAAGATAGAGACACTGCTCATCATCGTGTGATTCTGGAGAGACAAGAGTATTTCATGCCTTGCAAGAACAGGTTTAGTGTTGGACCTTCCCAGGAGAAGGATGGTAATTTTGGTCTGGTTTGTACAGTTCCCCCAGCAATGAGCCTGCTGGCCTGGGAGGCCTTCCTGCTGCAATTGTGCAACTCACCAACCAAGAGGATAGCAGGTCATTGGCTTTTTCACACAACTGAGTGTAAGGAAGGGGTTTATTACAGTCCGGGAACACCTGTGTTTGGCACTAATGTTGAGAGGAGCTACATTGAGTCTGTGCTGGGAAGAGAGCATAGTAATACCCTAAACATCTTGAAAATCATGAAGATATTCACCTGGGTCAGGAGCAATCCCAGGCACAGCTCCAGGTTGGGCAGGGAAGAGATTCAGAGCAGCCCTGAGGAGGACTTGGGGATATTGGTCGATGAGAAAATAAATGTGAGCCGGCTGCAGTGTGCGCTCGCAGCCCAGAAACCAACTGTATCCTGGGCTGCATCCAAAGGAGCGTGACAGCAGGTCGAGGGAGGTGATCCTGCCCCTCTGCTCTGCTCTCTGAGACCTCACTCGGAGTACTGTGTGCAGTTCTGGTGTCCTCAACATAAAAAGGACATGGAACTGTTGGAACAAGTCCAGAGGAATGGCCACGAGGATGATCAGGGACTGGAGCACCTCCTGTAGTGAGATAGGCTGAGAAAGTTGGGGCTGTTCAGCCTGGAGAAGAGAAGGCTGCGTGGAGACCTCAGAGCAGCCTTCCAGTGTCTGAAGGGGGCCTATAGGGATGCTGGGGAGGGACTCTTCATTAGGGACTGTAGTGATAGGACAAGGGGTGATGGGTTCAGACTTAAATAGGGGAAGTTTAGATTGGATATGAGGAAGAAGTTCTTTACTGTAAGGGTGGTGAGGCACTGGAATGGGTTGCCCAGGGAAGTTGTGAATGCTCCATCGCTGGCGGTGTTCAGGGCCAGGTTGGACAGAGCCTTGGGTGCCATGGTTTAGTGGGAGGTGTCCCTGCCCATGGCAGGGGGGTTGGAACTGGATGAGCTTAAGGTCCTTTCCAACCCTGAACTGTTCTATGATTCTATGATTTAGTGGAGCAACTTAGGGCTTGAGAAGGTTGTCACCATTTGAGATTCTCAGTAGCTTCCTGTAGGCTCCAAACCTGAAGACAGCAGTCAGATCTATTCTCTGGGATGGCCATGCCTCTGTACAAAAGAGGAGCAGCAAGGTCCATTTCCCTAAGTACTACAAGTCCTGCCCAGTGGATCGAGTGATGTCTGTCATCACTTCCAGCTGTTGTCACATACATGGGATTTCTCAGGAGGTATGAAAGAAACCAAAAGCCCATAGAGTACCCACTGCTGACTCCTTGAAGTCTTCCCCTTAAAACACACCCTTGAGCTTGCGGAGATCTTGTAGATCAAAGATCTACTTGAAGGCAGCTACTTCCCCCTGCTCTTGCGGAAGGAGGACACAGGCTTCTCATCATGCTGAGTGACAGAGGTACCCATGGAGAGCACTTAGGGGACAGAAGCTGGTGTCCAGACTTTCTGCCCCTTTGGGGAATAGAGGGAGATGGCTGGGAACTCATAGAATCATAGAATAGTCAGGGTTGGAAAGGACCTTAAGATCATCCAGTTCCAATCCCCTGCCATGAGCAGGGACACCTCACACTAAACCATGGCATCCAAGGCTCTGTCCAACCTGGCCTTGAACACCACCAGTGATGGAGCATTCACAACTTCCCTGGGCAACTCATTCCAGTGCCTCACCACCCTTACAGTAAAGAACGTCTTCCTCATATTCAATCTAAACTTCCCCTGTTTAAGTGTGAACCCATTACCCCTTGTCCTATCACTACAGTCCCTAATGAAGAGTCTCTCCCCAGCATCCCTATAGGCCCCCTTCAGACACTGGAAGGTGCTCTGAGGTCTCCACTCTGCCTTCTCTTCTCCAGGCTGAACAGCCCCAACTTTCTCAGCCTATCTTCATAATGACGGATGTTGTTCCAATGTTGAACGTAAATCAAGGTATTTTAGAAAGGGTGGGGAGAAAAAGTGAGGAGGACAGGGAGAAGAAATGGGAAGAAATCAGACAGGGTTCTCGGTAGAAATCCCCCATGCTGCATCTATCTAAATGCACAATGAAAAAATCCCTCTTTTAAAGTATTATTTGTTGAAACCTCTAATCAACACTGTAGAGAACTCTTTTTATTTTAAATTGAGCATTAGGACATACGGATTTAAATGTTCATAGCTTATTTTACTGGGCAAATTACTTGTACTACCTGTTTATTAATCACTATTACATAAATTGAACACGGCTAGATTGTGCCTATAGATCTCTTACTGGATTGGCACCAGCAGGTGTGCTGTAAACATCTTGCATCTCACAAGAAATATTGTGGTCCAGTTCCAACCCCCTGCCATAGGCAGGGACACCTCCCACTAAACCATGGCACCCAAGGCTCTGTCCGACCCAGCCTTGAACACCGCCAGCGATGGAGCATTCACAACTTCCTGGGCAACCCATTCCAGTGCGTCACAACCCTTACAGTAAAGAACTTCTTCCTCATATCTAATCTAAACTTCCCCTGTTTCAGTTTGAACCCGTTACCCCCTGTTCTATCACTACCAGTCCCTAACGAAGAGTCCCTCCCCAGCATCCCTATATGTCTTCTCCCAGCCATAGCTGGGAGCTGCTCTTTCTGTAGGATATCTCCTAGTTCTATGCTTGAGAGCACCAGCTCTCTGCCAGTCACATGCAATTTACAGATCGTGACCCAGATGCACATCTGGCTCTGAAGGCGATGTGCTTGGCCTCAGCCAAAACCGTATCACTGCAGGTTTCACCTTCGAGCCCTCCTGACTGAGCAGCCACAATGTCGTTGTGTTACTCTACTGTGCCTTCAACCTGGTTTGCTTTAGGTCTGTTGACTTCCGCTGGTGTTAATTCACATTAGAGTGCCTCTCTGGTGATAAACTTTGCTTATAATATGGGGAGAGGCATATCAGGAGCTTTGGGGGTCACAGGCAAGGTTCGTCTCCCCCCAGTTTTGTGGGCAGCTTTCAAAACACCCTTAGTTTGTGTGAAACATCAATTCCTCTCTCCCTAGAGGTATCTTTGGGGATATTGCTTAGGGCTACTTTGGGCAAGCATTACAGAGTGCCCTTCAGGCAGATCCACATGTTGTAGCATAGAAACCTGAGGTTTTGACCTGAGAACAGGCACTTCTACTAGGTCCCACAGGTGAGTTCAACAGAGCTGTCTGCTGGGAGGGACTGTGCTGCTCTCCGCAGGGACATCCATGGCTCCATGTTTCAGAGCGCCAGCAGCACAGCCTGCATCCCACCTGCCTGAGCAATCATGCCAAAGAGAAATTCCTTTGATCTTTAAAGTTCATATTATCCCTGAACTAAAACACTGTGGTAACCGTCTCATAGCACTGGTAGGGAGCATGGCAGGCAGTCCTACCGGGGTACCCAGAGCGTGGTGTGTATCACTTCATTTTTTGGTAAGAAACATCAGCTAATCAGTGAATAATCAAAGGTTCTTCATGAAAGAAGGCGACATCAAAGCAAATAATTTAAGGAACCCCTCGAGGGCCAGAGGAGTTGTAAGGTCTGAGGCTGAATCACATGAGCTCAGTTTCCATGAACTGTGTCTCAGTTTTCCTGCAGGTACAAGTTAGAAATGCTTACGATAAATGTTTAGAATTAGTTGGGGTAGGGGGATGTTAAATCACAGTAATTATAAGCTGTGATGGCTTTGGTGCAGTGCCATTTGAAAGCATAAGTAATTTCAACACCTAATGCAAGCGTCCTTAAAAGACATTGCTTCCTGGGTAAATGGGGGTGATACCAAAAGAGTGTTTCAGTTCCAGTAGTAGTTTGCTTTACTGTCAGCAATTCAGACCACAGCCATGCAAAATCATATGACAGCAGAAGGTTTCCTTTTTAGCTTGATAGCTCACAGACAGGCCAGACAGGCCAGTGACTGAGGAAAGAGGAACACAGGAGTACTAGGACAGGAGAGGGATGGCTTGTCTCAGTGCACCAATGCAGTCTGGTCCCATGAGCTAAAAGGCAAGAATCTGGACAGTTGCTCTGCTGGTCCTACATTGCAACCATGGATGAAGCTGCAGCACCCTGTGTCATTTGCAATTTCTTCTAGAGTTTTAAAGGACTTTGGGATCTGAATTATGTTATGCATTTCTATAATACCTATTATGGTATGGTCCCCATCTTTGTAGTGGTTTCTCCAATGCAAATGCAATAGCCATGCTTAGATATGACTGACCCAGCCCTTGGTTGACTCCACTGGAAAGAGAGGTGTTTTGCAAAGTCAGTCACTGGCAGGGCTGAGAAAGGTCAGGGGACTCCCTAATCCATTCAGTCCATGCATCCCTGATCTTTCTGCCGGATGGTGTTGAAAAAAACCAAAACAAAATCCAACAAGGTTCCAACGCCATGGGTTCCTTTTAAATTCAACTGAAGGTGTCTGGCTGAAGTAACCACCCCCAACCACTCAAAGAGATAAATAGCTTCTCTGATTATGCTGACAGGAAGCGTTTCCACTCTTGCAGGCACTAGGGGTGTACATTAATACAAGCAACTTTACTAAGAGGAAAAGCATGAGCTTGGGAAAACACAGCAACAAGTCAACAACATCTTTACATGAGTAATAAGACAAATATTTACTCCCACAACACTGCAGGCAAGAATCCTATGCCTCAGCTTTCACACAATCATGGTCAGCCTGTGGAGAAACATCTTGTCCTTTTGTGGCTAGCAAAATCACCGCATCCAGGACTGTGTTCAGGGAGTTGATTTCCAGCCCTTGGAGGAACTCATTATCCCTTCACACCATCTGTCCTTGCACCATCCCTTCCATGTCGTCCATGGGGACATGGCACCATGCTTGCCTCACTGTCCGTTAGCTAGCAGAGGTTTGCACTATGGGCCTCCCCTTCTCAGTCTTGTGTCAGTGAGTGTGGATAGGTTGCACTCGAGTCCTGCAGGACTGCCAAGCACCAGAGTGTCCAAACACCCAAAACATCAGTGGGTTTTAAATAAAATGACCCAAAATGTCACTCGTGCAATAGCTTTGGAAATCAGGGCTGGGTTTTTCTTCACTGCTCCAAGAGAGGATGGAAGAGCCCCTTCCCTCAGACTTGGCCATGGCCGGGAGCCCCAGGGGTGCAAGAGGGTGAGAGGGAAGGGAGCAGGGCATTTCCCAGCCCTAACCAGTCTATAATTCTATGACTGTTTTGAAGAAAAGCCATGTGAAGTGGATCCGTGAGGATGTCAGAGTGATGGGATAATGGTATTTCTCCTCCTGCCTTTTGGAAGATTTCTTCAGAAAACAGTGTTTTGTTCCTCTTTAGGGTATGGATCAAGGGGGAGAAAAGAAGGGGTCAAAACATCTTTGTCCTCCCATTACCACCAGCCACATACTGCCATGCTGCTGGGTAGGACTCATGCTGAGGGTGTGCACATCCCTGCAACCCCTGCCCATCCAGGGGTGAAGGGGTCCCCATCAGGCCTGGGAAAGGGCTGGGCACCCAAAATGTAGTTCAATGAGGTCTGAAAAACACCTCCCGTGGTGAGCAAAGAGTATTCCCTACAGCAGAAGGCAACGTATGGAATATGCCTTGGAATTTCAAGGAGATTGGATGTTTCAGATCCGTGGTTTGTTCCATAGACTTTCATTTTACGTTATTTTTCATTATTTTTGCATTGTTTCACAACATGTCAAAACATCAGTCTGATTCATTACAACATAAGCAGGAGACACTTTGATGTAGGAAAGAAGATGTTTTAATGGGTGCTAAGTAGCAACTGCCCTTAGGGATCTGAAAATAAAAATAGAAGCAGCACAAAACGCTATGTTAACCCTTCCGTTGTATCCCAGCATCATCCAATTATGGAATGCTTCATTGCACACAGAGCACTGCAGAAAATAACTGTGTTTTTGCATTCATTCTGCAAGAAGAATTTTGAATTCTGAAAGGTCTTTTGGGGATTTTCCCAATCTTTGGAGAGGAGAAAGTTATAAAGACAATAAAAAACCCAAACCAATCTCTGGCAGGAGTAGTTTCAAGTAGAGCTCATGAAACCACTCAGTTTTGTTACAGGACACCTCTCCAGGGAAGCTGTAATGGAAGGTTTTAGACCCTCCCTAGGTGTGATCTGCAGTCCACCAATGCCACTAATACTGCTTGTGGTGTTAAGAAATGTTGTAACTTGCTCCATAACTTGGAGAAGCTCTGGCAGAGCACCCTGAAAGAGCAAGGGTCTCTCTAGTTACTGCTCTCCATCCCTCTGCAGTCAGAGCCTGAGCTGTGATAAAACTGATGCTGAAATCCCATTTGCGGGGGCCACGGGCTCCCATCATTGGGGGTTATTCTGTGACTGATCAGAGGCTTCTGTCTTTCCTCCCCACTAGAGATCTGAGCATGAACAACATCAGCCAGCTGCAGCCCAGGACTCTCCGTCACCTGCGCTTCCTGGAGGAGCTGTAAGTATGGAGCAGCCGAGCACTGTTGGGGTGGTCCAGGGGACATGGAGAGGGTGCCTGTGGCTGCGGTAGCAGCCCCAAGTGGTGTCACTGTGGCTGCAGGCTGAGATAGAAGAAGGCTGCATACCAGAACAGGAGTGTTTTGCTCTAGCTTAGGGGTTTGACTGTGGTCATTACCTTTAGGCTGAGATGGTGCATGTGCCAAAAGGCAAAATAAAACAGGACCCAATCCATTACGCAAAAATCAACAGTGTACCCCAGAGCAGAGATGGCAAACAGAGAGCTTCATTCATCCTTCTGAATACAGGGGCCAGTCACAGCCTCCTGCCATCCAGAGACGCAAGAGCTCAGTGGGCACGTTGCTGTTCGGATGGCAATGAGCCTGAGCAATTGAAGCAACAAAACGTTCGTCCCAGAGGCTGAGATGTTCCATCGTGCACCGATGCGCGCTGCAGCCCGAGCAGGCGCACTCAGGCACCGCAGCACTCTCAGTCCCCAGGCACTGGCATGTGGCTGTGTCTCAGTGAAGGAGGGACCCATGTCTGAAAGCATGAAAAACCACTTAGAAACCACTGGAATCCCTTGGGAGCCCCAAAAACGGGAACTTGGTGGCAGAATATTTACGTTGGCCATTTCTGCCTGGGTAAATTGCTCCTGTATGGTCTTATTCAACTTGACCATGAGAAATGCCTCCAGGTGTTACTGGTGTGGTCGCTCTTTTCAAAGCCATAGCTTCTGTGTTCTGAAACACAGTTTCTTCAAAGCACATTTTTTTCCATTTCATGAAATACTAATATTAATGCTGCATTTGATCTATGTATTGTAAAGCTACTCTCTCTATATAACACTTACTACAGCTTAACCTGTCTAAATGAAACACTTCACTGAATCACTTCTTGCAGCCACCGCCATACACAACATCAACATTGCCAAAATGGTATTTTCCAAAAAGTCAGAATTTCCTGCAGAATAGGCGTTTGCAGCACTTTGAAAGGAGACAGTTTCACTTCTCAGATGTTCTTGGCCATATGTTCTGCAGTGGAGCCGCCCTGAATCATCAGCATGCAGCACTAGAGGATAATGCCAGTGATATGGACAGGTTGTGGTGACCTGCCTAACCCCTTACTGACATGAGCCTCTTCACTGCGTGGTGATGTGCCATGCCCAGGCACCACTGCCGCAAGCAGGAAGTCCCATCTGTGCATTTAGAGTTTGCAGGTGACTCTACTGTACTTATGCGGACGCACAAATGCAAGGACAAACTTATTCCTCGGACCATTCGTTCTTGACTAACAAGACAGGACCAGATACCACTGTTCATTACTCCCGTAACAGGTCAAACCTCATCATAACCAAATCATACCACGGGGTTTTGTTTTGCAGCTCTTCTTCATCTGCCTGTTGTTTCTATCTGTCAGACTTGTAAGGACCTGAGCTACGCAATCTCCCCTCCCCATTAGGCATTTACAGACTGACCAGGAGGAATTTGTTATCCTTCTTTAGCTTTGGAACTCAAGAAGCTGTGCACAGAGGTGGCTTTTTCAAGACCTCGCATCCATCTTGCAGCCTTTCTCTTCCCATTTTGTCAGCATCTGCGTTGAAGTGTGGACACCCAAAGCATTCACTGGGGGTAGTAGAGCTTTTCATACACAGAGACCATACTCTTTTGTAGACAATTAACTCTTGTCTTGCTGCAAGCAATTGTGTCCTGATTACATGTCAGGTACAAACAGAACAGTCTCAACCAGCAACGAATAAATACTCATAGGCTCCAAAAGAGCCAGCTTCCCACAACCAAAAATAATGAGGAATGAAACAGATGAAAAGGAAAACTTTAAACAGGAAAATCTGAAAAATAATTGGAGGTTGTTAGAGAACATTTTACTCGAGGTTCAAAATGCCACAAGTTGTTATTTGGAAAGAGAAGGTATTTTGACTAGGAAGAAATATCACGGGTAGGAAAAGAAATGGAAAATGTAGCATTATATGTCTGTGTACACCCGAGTTCCTGCTTGAATTTGACATCAATAAGACAGTAATCCTATTTATGGAAATCAAGCAATTTATATGAAATCAAGCAAGGAAAGATTTTTATACACTATCAGGAATTTAAAGCGATTCTTTCAACAGCAACATCCAGACAGGGACACTGTGTACGTTATTCATGGGGCTGTCATCAACCAGTAATGCAACTTGCCTGGCATTTCCCCCGCTCTTTTCACTTCTATCTTTACCAGACTTTCATCCCAAAACATTACATCAGGACCATGACATTCAGGATGGGATCACACTCTGTGCCAGGATGTACACAAGCACGAGGATCAAGCAGGCAAATCCTGCCTGTTTACACATCCTCAATAGAAGTTTGTTCAGGTTTAACAGCTCAAATCTCTGCAGATCTCATCTGTGCAGAACATATTTCCTTAAGTCTACTGGGGTGACATGTAGCACATCAGACCAAGCCTTCTGTCTGCTTCCCCATGGAAGAGCTGCCCATGCTGAGGCATGCAAAGTGAGTGAAGACCAGAAAGCTGAGCAATGAGGGACAATCTCAGTGTTAGCACCGTCTGGGGAGGAGGCCCTGTCCACCGGCCAAACTTGACAAGTAAATGGTATCCCAAATGGTACTTGGTTTATTGCAAAGGTGCCTTAAAAAAAGATGATTGAACCTTCTGAAAAAAATCACAGGTTCCTCAGCTAAAAATATTTGCCAAATTCAACTCATATTTTAAAGTCTTCTTTTCAGGTCCTCTGGAAATTCCTATGTCTTTGGGACATTTTTACCTTGGTCTGATACTCCAGAACATCCTAGAAATTCCTGACAGCCCTGGCCCTTGAACACATGTGAATGTGGTCTGTAAAACTCATCTTTGACAGTCAGAGGAAGTCCATGTTCCTCTGCCTCCTCCACAAGCGCCTCATAGTTTCCCTCTCATGCTCTGCTGCTGCCAATCTTCTCTCTTGTTAGATCTAGTCCCAGTAGCCCAAGGTCACAGCAGCTTGGAGGAGAGCTGGTGTTTCACACCTTTTAGGATGCCTCCTCCTTCTGTGCCTCCAATTTAGCACCATCTCAGGCTCCCCATGAAGGTGGAACTTCATGAACTTCAGAGAGCAGCTGGATGAAGGCTCAGCTTGTGCTTGGAGCTGGGGCTCCACCAAGGAACAGGAAAGGGGAAAGGAAGCTGCAAAACAGATGATGCATGTGTCCCATGGACACTGAGGACAAATGTGCCTCATTGCACATCCTTTCAGCTGCATGGAGCACTGCAAATCCAGATTGCTGAATCCACCTGAGCCCGTAGTGTGTTAATTGTCTGCACTCACTTATGCTGGGTGGGGGCATACAAGGAACAACAGAAAGCAGGGTGACACATGAGGGTCTTGAGGACAGCAAATTGATCTCCCAAGCCACACCGTGATGTCCAGCTGGGCTGTGTCCCACAGCACATTCTTGCATTGCCTCAAATTCCCTCAGGAGACCAAATGGCCGTGTTCCGCAAGGGATTAGACTCAATGCTGTAGTTAGGGCACAGATGAGGGCACCAGAAGTGCTCCAGCTCAAGCTGCTTGCTCAATGTGTGGTCCTGGTGAAGTGATTTTCCCTGCCAGTGCCTCTATTTACCCATCCATTCAGCAATGAGAATGGGCCTCTCAGGTGTGCCAGGACCTGTTAGTCATTAGTTTTTACTGCAAGCTGCTTAGGAAGGTGTTGCGGATGCAATTAGTGCTCATGCTTGGAGGGTGCCAAGAGACCAGATTCTCCAATCTCAGATGGCTTTGAAGAGTCCAAACCACCATGGACTCCTCTCCAATGGCTCTCCATCAGTCTGTGCTCTCCTCTGTCACCGCCAGCCTCCAGCTCCAGCAGGGAAAAAGCGGAGACAGGAGAGGCTGTGCTGGAAGCAGACGCAATCTCAGCCCAGGCACTCACCAGTCCTTCTCTTCAAAGGAAACTTCCATTGACAGAGGTGTTCATTCAGAGCTGGGCCTCACACAGGCAGGGAGGAGGCCGGAGCTCAGTGCGTCTCCTCTTTGTTTCTT
This sequence comes from Myiopsitta monachus, assembly GCA_017639245.1. Classification (NCBI taxonomy): domain Eukaryota; kingdom Metazoa; phylum Chordata; class Aves; order Psittaciformes; family Psittacidae; genus Myiopsitta; species Myiopsitta monachus. Next base: position 5,054,961 of record CM029936.1, on the reverse strand, counting down.
TCTCTATTTTTCCCCCTTCTTTCCTTTCTTTCTCTCTTTTTGGCAGCAGGAAGATTGTTTAAAGTTGCTAATAAATTCCAGTTAATGAAGCCTGAAAAGCCAGAGCTGGGAGCCAAGAGAAACAAGAGCAATCAGTACAGAAGGAATAGAAAGAGGATCTTGAAAGCCAGCCTGGGAATAATAACATGTTGAAATGTGTTTGCCGGCAAGGGCTTTGTTACCGCGCTTTGAATCCAAACAAGAACACTTGGTGCCAAGAAGAGAAACTGCAGCCAAAGGCAGGTGTTCATTGCCATTCACCTCTTGCTTCAGGGCACAGCGGCAAGATCAGACCCCTTCCCAGCCACTGGCTCTTTCACCTGCCTCTTCTCAGGCCCTCAGGGCAGAGGTACTCAGCATCACGGGGAGTGCCGTGCCTCTGCATCAGTGCAGGCACAGCAGGCTCAGGACCCACACCGTGGCCTCCCCTTGCAGGCTGTTCCCTTTCCCAGGCAGCTCTTGCAACCGAAGGGACTGGAGGGGAAGGAACAGCATAAAGCAAAACAAAATCAAATGCGTGTATGCTGTGAACATAGCGACCCTCTTCTCCTCCCTTGCACCAGGGAGGGAACCCCCTTCTCATGCCTCTTACCATGCGGGTGCAAGGACCAGTGAAGCCATGATGGGTCCACTGCTGTGGTGTGCCCATGACTGGTGTTGGAGCACCCACCATCACCCACATCAGCTCCCAGACATCCAAAGCATCCACCCTTGGGGATATTGTCCCATGCAGGGTCTCACTCCGAGGAAATCTCGTGCTTGTAAGAGGCAGCATGGCAGTAGTGCTGGCTTTGGGGCATGACTGCTTCAGGAGTGATAGCTCTGCTGTGTAAAGGGTGCTGACATTTATAGGCAATGTTCAAGTGTGCTGGCACCATGGTGAAAAGCCTTCCCTGGAGCAGTGCAATAACATCTCTGGAGTTGGGTACTTCTAGCACAGCAGCTTTGGTCGGTTTCCATGACACAGCAGCCTGAAGAGGTCTATGCTAGAGAGATAAGTGCTCATAGGGCCATGATCTTGCTTTGCCATGCTGAAATTTGGAGGCAGCATTGCCTGATGCAGCTCTCCATTTCCAGATAGCTGTAGGTGAGGAGCTGCAGCTCCCTGCTTGCTTGGACTCCCTGGTTCCCTCAGGATGCTGCCTAGATCCTGTTCCTGAGAAGGCCTCAGGATGCAACTTGGTCTAACCCTTATTCATGCAGGACTTCTGTCCTCCTGGTTGACATTGATCCTTGGCAGAGGACAGCACTGGTCATCAATTCAGTGGGTGGGCAAAAGCACAGAGAAGGTTTAAGGATAATTCCCCTGAGGAAACCTTCCAAAGTCATCCCTGTGCAACCTGGCATGGTGTGGAGGCAGACGCTGGCTAAGCTGCAGGTGGGGACAGGAGATAAGGGCTTCTAATAACATGAACACTGAAAAATGAAGCCAAGTTATTGCAAGGGGCCAAGTCAAATTCAAAATGTAGTGAAAATTTGGGGCTTGCAGTTCTTGTTTCTCTCCATTTAGGCTGGGGCTCATGTGCAGCAACTGAAAAACCCTTGCAAGTGAGGGTAGCTGGCCCCAGTTGTCCTGAAAACCGCCTTCCAAATGACTAACTCTATTCTGGGGTATTCCAAGAGGGGCACACAGAGTAGAGTCAGGGGTCAAAACTGCTCTGAAGGTTTGGAACTAACAAATACCCCCTGAAAAACTTGACAGTTTATAATACAAGGGAATGGAGTGAAGGCATTCGGTGTCCTGCATTGGGTTGTTCATTAAGGAGTTGAGTCTTGGCAAATGAATCCAAACTAGCTTGCATGCGAACATTCATGTGGGTTGAAAACTGGCTTGAGAACCATAAACAAAAGAAACGAATGCCATCAATCTATCGAGTTGGAACAGGCGTTTGATGGGGGTACAGAGAGCAGAATTAGAAACAGGCCTGTGTAGTTTTGTCCTCAGGGATGGAGCAAGGCAGTGAGGAGCACGTTAGAGACACCTCCACGTGATACCAGACTAGGACAAGCTGCAGATTCCTGTGAGGGAGGGACAGTTCAAGCCTGGATTTCTCCTCAAACGTCCGATGTTTTCACTTGTACGACTTAATCGGCGTCATTCCTCTTTTGCACCAGCACAAGGACAAACTCAAGCAGAACACAGAGCCCTTGTCCCCCGTGTGCCCAGGGGATGGCACAGCCTTGGCATGATGACACTGTTTAGACAGAAGCATGGAGTAACTGGGCACAGACTCTGCCTTGAGAGTGTTAGTACTTGAGAAATGAACCAGAGCAGATCAAAGGGGGAGGCTGACATGCCCAATAAAGGTCTGGCAAGGGGAAAATTCCACTGGAATATGGACACACATGTTTGTCCTGTCCTGCCAATGGGCAATGTTCCTGCCTCCTAATGTGAATGATAAGAGCATCATCATGTTGCCTGAGCACATGACATGAGCGATCATGCCCAACAAACAGCCCTTGGGTGTGCCATGGAAGTTGTAGCATGACCAAGAAGCCCAAGATACAGGAGGGGGTGGGAGCCTGTGGTAACTGAACTGCAGCAACCATGAGGTGGTAAACTATGAGTTTGTTCCAACTTGGAGTGTATTGGGAATGCAGATCAAAGCCTGGAGGAACGTTCCCAGAAATCACGGGAGTGGTGAAGGTGGGGGGAAAGCAGAATCTAAAATCCACTGAACACAGGAGCTATCCAGAGCAAGCCAGCCAACGCCAGCTCCCACCCTCCCCTTCCACCTGCCTCTTCTCTCCCTCTTCTTCCATCGGTCACTTTAAATCCAGAGCTTTCCCTTTCTCCCAACCCTATTTCAAGGTGTAAGCTCCAGGACAGCAGGACATACAGCTGAACTGCATCTGTCTATCCTAAAAAGAGACCTAACTCCTGGTGCTGGGGGATGTTTTATGCCTTGAAATTCACTCAGAGATGGTGCCCATTGAAACCAGGGCATCTCCCTGCCGAAACATGGGGTTTTCCCCTCCCGTTCTGTTTTGCCTATGGTGTTGAGATGCCACGAGCTGGTTCAGCATGCATCCCCCCAGCACATGGGGCTCCTTGCCACCCTGTTCTGAGACCAGGAGCCCGAACCTGGGCTCCCCAAGCTCCTCACTCCTTTCCTGCTAATCCTGGAGGTCCCAGATCCATTTAGGGACTTTTCAAACACTCAAACACACCCAGGAAAGTGAACATGAAGGTGCAGAGCTGCCAGGAAACAAGTCAAGAGGCACATCTAACAGTGAATACATGTAGACTGCTGCCAGCTAAGGCACCGGAGCAGGTAGGAGCTGCAGGGAGGTGAGGACAGACACCCCCACTGAGCAAGCACAGCCTGGTAGGATGGGTGCTGGGAGCAGGCTGAGGATGCTGCACAGGAACACCTCCCCTCTGGGCGAGGACTCCAGTCCTCTGGACAACACTCCCTCCCATGTGGAAATCAGCAATCAAAAGGAGCAATTACCCCAAATCACAGCCCCCAAGTGACAAATAGCCCAGCCTGCCAGGCAGCTTGCATACTGCAGAGAGGCAGGTTGCAACCTGCTCACACACATTAAAGGGACGACCCTGTGCTGTTTATGCTGTCAGAGGCCTAATTATAGGAGCAATTTTCCCTAGATTCCGAAGGGGAGAGACAGGGAGGGAGAGGGCTCGGGCACCCACACATGTCTGCTCTGCCACCAGGCAATGTGGCTACCAGAACAGCCCAGATCCTCCCCATGACCTCTGCAGTGTCCTCATTGCAATACACAACGCTTTCTAGCCTGGGTGACGCTGCTCAGCCTCGACCCCTCTCTCCTTCACAGGCAAAACACGTAAAAAGCAATGAGCTTTGTCAATGCTAAATGAATATAGAAAGCCTGCCAGCATCTAAGCCCAACCTCTCAGGCCTGCTTTGGCCTGGCTGAAGATGAGTCTGGTCACAGATGATGTTCACCGTCTCCTTTTGGGAGATGCAAGTCAAGTGGGCAACAAGTTTCTTACCTGTGACCATGGAGAAGTCCAACCTCGACCTTTGTTCGACCACTTGATGATCAGATAGTAAAACACAAATGCAGTGGCAATTTGGGGTCCTAATAGGCTGTTAAACCTGTTTTCATGATTTCTAACTTAGGGGCACTGGGACTTGGTCCATGTTTCCTTATTGGAGAAACAAGAGGAGAAGATTCTCCTTAGGTCAAGCCTAGACTCAAGTCATGGACATCAGTGAAAGTGATGGTAACAGTGATGCAGTTTCCAATGCCAGTAAAAATTCCAAATCCCTGCTAATGCCCCAGCCTGCTCTGGGCCTTGCTAAAGTCTGAGTGCTCTGATCAGGTGATGCTGTACAACGATGAATCCCACAGGTTTCCTTGGACAAATTCTGTCAGACAGTTCTGAACGTTTTCCCTTGCTCTTTGTTCTGTCCCCCTGTTGGTCCCACTTCCCTTCATGATTCTGCTCTTCACTTTGCCTTCCTTTCTCATCCCTTCATATTCATCCTCATCCATCAGCCTTCCCAGGCTTCTTTGCCCCTATCCTTGTCTTCCCTCTACAGTTATCTCCAGCTGTAACTTGTTCAAGAACCACATCTGTCTTTTCTGTCCTGGTTTTGGACAGATGAGCTGGCTCTACTGTGGTGCTACATAGCACTCGCCATCTCCAGCCCCTTTCCCTGTCTCCCCTCACAGCAATGATACCAAACTCATGTGTTGAAGGAACTGGGCCTTCGCTGTGACTACACAGGTCAAAGTAGATCTGGGAATGAGGGAGCTCAAGAAGATTAAGTGGCATTGAGCTTTGAAGGACAGGACAAAGGAGAACCTTCAGGATGCAGAAGCAAGACACATGCAGACAAAAGGCACAGAAAAGGGTCCATGATTTAGAGATAGTCCTCTCAGGACCAAACATGAGTGAGCAGAAAGTAGCTCTTCCCCTGTTCCACGCTCACTCTCAGGTGCCTGGCATAGAGCAGGGTTGGTCAATGCCCTTGAGCAGAGGTCCCTCTCACAGGCAGCCTGTGCTGTGAAATGGAGTGGGGTCCTCTGCAGGTATCCAGGGAATGACTCAGCTGTGAGCTGTCCCTGGAAGCTGATAACGCTGGATTCAGGCCTGGCAGGGCTAACAAGCTATTATTTTCTTTGCCCGTTCCCCAACTGTAAGGGAATGAAAGGCAAAGGCTCCCCAAGCGTGCGACCATGGCTCAGCTTGCAGGTGCTGCCTCCTCCCCACGGGAGCTGTGGCAAGATGAATGAGTCGTTAAGCCTCTGCAGGCAAGGGACTGCCATTACGAGGATGCTGACACGTTGCTGGCTCTTCTCTTCACTGCAGACGCCTCTCTGGAAACCAGATCTCCAGGATCCCAGGGGAAGCTTTCTTTGGCCTCTACAGCCTGAAGATTCTGTAAGTAACTCCCTCCCTTCTGCAGAGCCACCATTGCCACCACCTCCCCAGCCCCTGGTAACGGCCAGCCTTGGTAAATGAGGGCCTCCTTGTCACTGTGGGCAACACTCCCACCCTCTGCCTATACAGTGGAGAAAGTCTAAGTGACAAAGGTTACCAGCAAGTGTTTTCCTATGAGCCAGGTTGTCGCACCACTCATGCAGTCGCACCAGTTTTGCATCCATGTGACAGTGCCACAGGGTCTGTGCAGGGTATTGAGGTGAGAATCCATTTCTCCCTTTCAGGAACCATCTTAAAAATCTCCTGCAATAAACATTTCATCCCCAAGGGGATGTTTTGAACTCAGCCACAATGTGAAATTGTTGTAGCTGGTCCAGTTTATACAGAGCGAGCAGGTACAAACCTGCTTCCAGGATTAGAGAGCATAGTGCTGTTTACTACGTCTTCTGAAGATGTAAAGTATGAATCCTGCCCTAAATCTCAGGGCTTAGAGATTTATCCATCCCCTGCATTAGGCAACAAATCAAAGGAACTGAGGAAAAACCGCAGCTCTCCCACCCAATTTCAACAAGAGGAACTTTCTCCTCCAGGAACGCGGGAGCTTTTAAAGCCGCTTTTGATCAATTCCTATTTGTGTCAGGCCCAGGTAACTACTGATGCAGAGCACTAGAACAATGCCTCCCTAGTGGAAGCACCACGGCTCCCCATGGGTTGCAGAAAGGAGAGCTGCATGCTTGCTCTGTCCTGCCACCCAACATGCCCCATCACAACGCAGTAGCACATTCACCGGTGACCCTGTTGTAAGGAGAGGCTTGAAGGCTTAGAGCGTTTCCAACCGGGAAATGGTTGGATGGAGAAGCTCAGTCAAGGCTGTCTTGTGAGAGCTGAAGTCCGTGTCCTCATGCTTCAGGACAACCTCAGTCACCACTCCTCACCAGTGGGGCAAGGCATGGCTGGGCATGATTGAAAATGAACCCTCTGCCCATGTCCTTCTCCTGCATCTCCTGTGTAAAACTGGTTCTTGGGCAGCACAAACAGCCTCAGGTATCTTGGTGCATGCAGAGGGAAGTTGAGCCTTAGACACTGGCAGCCTCAGATCCATGCTCCAGTCAACTCCTCATTTGCCTCTAATCACTCTGTTGTATCCCATTCCCACCATCCTGCCACCCTCAGCACCTCTCTTTCGCCTTCCCTGGTGATCTTTGCACTGCCTGCTCTGCATGGACACAGGCCAAGTGCGGGGCCCACAGAGCACCATGAGCTTCCTCACTGATGCGCTCAGGGCCAGTTCCCAAAGGGTGCAAAGCTGCTGGGACCCTTCTGAGAGGAGCTTCACCAATGAGGTGGTGGGGCAGGTGGGAGAGGTGTGAACTGTGTATGTCCATGATCATCATCCCTGGTTCTTCCTCCACACTTGTGAAAGGGGAGTGTAAGCCCCAGTGATCAATCCCATCAAGCCCATAGGTGCTCTCTGCAGCCCTCTGCAATGGGGAAGTTTATCCAAGTGGACAACTTCACAGGAGGACCAACACAACTTCTGGGGCTCCTGGTCCTGCACATGGGTTTGTTTTTGTGTCCGAGGTGCACTGGAGGGATAAGACGCTGGGTCTTGCAGCCCAGTGAAGAAAACCAAAGTGCTTCATTCAAAAACAGTGAGAAGGATCAGGGGTCTGGGGATGACCTAAAGGAATAATGAGTGAACCGAGGTGACTTAACCTGAAGGAGAAGTGAAAGAGGATGAACACAAACATTTAAGGACAAGCAGCTGCAGCAATAAGGAAGGAAATACGTGTGCTCCATATCTGAAACAGGACTAGCAGGTTGCGGAGCAGAAGGCACCAGGGACATTCAGGGCAGTTTATGTCTAGAACTGTGGATGCTCTGTCAGAGGTTCCCTGAGGGCTGACAATGACAGGCATGGCTGGAGCTGGGAATGGCTGCCCCAAACATGACCAGCTGAAGCCTGTAGGTATTCAGAAGCTGTCTCACATCGGTATCAGAGATCTTACCCCTGGTGACAGGAGTGTCCCCCTTGGAGACAGGTTGGGGATGGTAACGATTTTCATAACTCAGTATTCATGTGCTAATTGCAGTCATGTGCATGTCCATGAGTAAACGCTGGCATTCATTTTGGGCTGTCAGGGGGCCTGGTGCTTTCCCGGTCTTTCCAGAGAATTAGTTTATGCTTTAGAAAGGATGGGAAACACCCTGGGATTTCCTCCACAAACCTGCCTGTGCAGATGGTCCTCTCCCTGCCCTCGCAGTGAATCCCAGAGCTACTGGAAGCAGGACGAGATTCTTGGCTCTGCCTCCTCCAGCTGCTTCACTGCACAAAAACCACCTGGAAAGTGGCCATGAAGATAGGCTTGTGCAGAAACCATGCAGGAGTACACCCAGGGAGGCAGGTGTGTGGAGACTCGAAGGAGAAGCAAGCGAGGAGCCGGGCTGCCCCACTGCCGGCAAAGCGCGGAGACACAGGGATTATGTCAAGACCTGCACTGCACCTGAGCCTCGAGCTGAAGGCGAGGCGTGATGTGGCCTCAGCTCCCCTCGGATGGGTGCAGGGTGGCAGCAGTGGTAGCTCTGAGGTCTTCGCAGCAGATGGGAACATTCCTTTGTGAAAAGACATTGCGAGTGCAACTCTCCCAGGGGCGCTGGCCAACCCACTCCTTCCCCACAGAGGTTGATGCTCTTGGGTCCATGCTTCGGTAGATCAATAGAAACCAGAGCCATAGGCTGGTTTGTCTGCTCTGACAAGGTCCTTCCCTGGACAAAAGTAACTCTTTAGTCCATGCTCTTCCAGCCTTGGAGCTTTCCAGTTGGAATATGCCACCTAATCAGAGTCTCTGGAAAACTGGGAAGTTGCCTGTCCTTCCAGACCTCCTCTTGGGTTGCCTGAATGCCCCTTACCTCTAAGTGCCCTGAATAGAGCTCCATCTGCCAGGAGGCATCCATCCCAGCTGGCAATGTGGCTAAGCTTGTGCTGCCACAACTTAACACCACATCCCACCCTTGCACATGTATCCCTCATCCAATGCTCTCTGCAGCACAAGCAGGATCGCCAGGCCTCTTACTCTCCTGGCTGAACATGCTGCAGCAGCAGCAGCACTTACTAGCCAAGGAATCCCACACCAGACTCCACAGGGAAAGACTCCAAGTGCAACCACAACCTGAGCCTGCCTCACCCCAACATGTGGAGGGCAAAACGCCTGGGTGCATCCTTTTGGCCGCAGACCCTGCACCCACATCAGCTAGCTGGAGTGGCCCATGCTGCTGTTCCATTCCTCAATGAGCCTGTGGAGCATCCAGACCCAGGGCTGCCCACAGCCTGACTGCACCAGCGTAGTGAATCAGTGCTGCCTGCAGCCGCTCCCATACACACGCTGTCCCGGCGCTGTCCGTGGCTGGGCTCCATCAAACTCCTGTTGGCTGGAGTGAGCCTGGCAGATGGCCTTGCTCGGCACATGCCACATTTCCTGGCTGGATGGACTCTACCCATGGCCACCCCTACTGGTCCCTCCTTCTCTTCCCACCTGGAGCTGCAATTGTAGCATCTCATGTGGTCCAGGGTGTACGCTGTCTAGCCTGGCTTGTTGAGGACACATCAAAACATCACCAAAAAAGCCATGTTGCCTCAGGATGGCAGGTCTGCAGGTGGCTTGGGACACTTCAGGAATACCCAGAGAGACCTTATGTCTACCTGTGCAGAACAGAAATAGCTTTGAAACAAAGGGAATGGTGTGGTGTATCCAAGAGACGCTCCCATGGGGAGGGAAGAGAAACGTGCAGAGGTTGGAATGTCTTTAATCCCCATGCACGAGCTTCAGGCACAGTTGCCTCAAGCAATAACAGCCCTTTACTGTGCTGGCTGAGTCACTTCAGCCTCCCAAGATGGGGACATTCTATCATGCACAGGCCTGTACTTCTGAGGGCTGTACGTCTGCTAAGACTGTCTTGTGCAAGGATCCTGGTGTGATGGGACCTGATCCCAGCATTTTTCTGGTAGTTCAGGCATGGTCTCTGCCAACAAACAATCCTCCTACTTCTGAAAATTAACCATGACCTCTGAGGAGATGTGAGTTTTGCTGGTTCCAGCCAGGCTGCTGTGGGTAGCAGGTTGTGCATCCATCACGTCTGCAAGCGTCTGCAAGCTCCAGTATGGTCACATCAACAGTGCCAACCAAAGGTGACAGTGCACTATCCAGACCTGCTTTTGAGCACTTGCTGGCCTGAGTGGTCCTTGCTCACCATATTCATAGAATCATAGAATAGTTTAGGATTGGAAAGGACCTTGAGATCATCCAGTTCCAACCCCCTGCCATGGGCAGGGACACCTCACACTAAACCATGGCACCCAAGGCTATGTCCAACCTGGCCCTGAACACTGCCAGCGATGGAGCATTCACAACTTCCCTGGGCAACCCATTCCAGTGCCTCACCACCCTTACAGGAAAGAACTTCTTCCTCATATCCAATCTAAACTTCCCCTGTTTCAGTTTGAACCCGTTACCCCTTGTCCTATCACTACAGTCCTTAATAAAGAGTCCCTCCTCAGCATCCCTATAGGCTTCCTTCAGACACTGGAAGGTTGCTCTGAGGTCTCCACGCAGCCTTCTCTTCTCCAGGCTGAACAGCCCCAACTTTCTCAGCCTATCTTCATACGGGAGGTGCTCCAGTCCCTGATCATCCTCGTGGCCATTCCTCTGGACTTGTTCCAACAGCTTCCATGTCCTTTTTATGTTGAGGACACAGAACTGCGCACAATACTCCAAGTGAGGTCTCAGGAGAGCAGAGCAGAGGGGCAGGATCACCTCCCTCAACCTGCTGTCACGCTCCTTTTGATGCAGCCCAGGAATACGGATTGGCTTTCTGGGCTGTGAGCACACACTGAAGCCATGTCACCGACAAAGATGTTGAACAGGATCGGTCCCAACACCCATGCCTGAGGGACACCACTCGTTACTGGTCTCCAGCTGGACATTGAGCCATTGAGCACAACTCTTTGTGTGCGACCAGTCCAGCCAGTTCTTTATCCACCGAGTGGTCCACCTATCAAATTGATGTCTCTCCAACTTAGAGACAAGGATGTCACACAGGACAGTGTCAAACAATCAGTGTCCTTAGCTTTTCCAGATGGTCTGGTCCTGCATTTGATAGTGGCTCATCAACCAGCACAGTCCTGTAGGACTTTACTCATTGATACAGCTGCTTGAAGACAGAAAAACACACTCAGCAATTGAGAAACTGCACCAACCAGGGTGGTCATAGAGCTGGGTATGTAGTGACATTGCGTGCAGCCATCCAGCCAAGTACTTTATCCAAGTGGTCCATTCATCAAATCCACGTCTCTGCAGTTTAGAGACAAGGATGCCGTGCAGGACAGCATCAAACACTTTGCACAAGTCCAGGCAGATGACGTCAACTGCTCTTCCCCATCCATCAGCTCCATAGCCCCATCATAGAAGGCCACCAAATTGGTCAGGCAGGATTTCCCCTTAGTGAAGCCATGCTGGCTGTCACCAAGCACCTTGTTAGTTTTTATGTGCCTTAGCATGCTTTCCAGATTGTTTATATGTGCCAAATTGGCTTCATTTTGGAACCAGCCCACGCTGGTGGTGGTCTGGAAAGTCTCTCAGTCTGTGTTACTTGCTGGAAAACAGACTTGTCATAGATGGGAGGCAGAAGGATCCAGCAGTAGTACGACAATGGGTTTTGCTTAAATATTGACTCCAGATACTCCCACTCACCAGCTAAGCACTGAGCTCAGATTTCATAGAACCACTGAGATCCAGTCTGTTGCCCACCAAAACCCCAACAGCACTTCCTAAAGACCCACCCTCTTCAGCTGTGCATCTTCTTGATCTTTAACAGTTATTGAACTTCTCCAGTGGGCTGCAGGATGCTGTGTCTTATCCCTCCAGCACATTGCAGCTGCAGAGAGAAACCCATATGCAGGATTAGGAGCCCCAGAAGTTGCGCTGCTCTTTGAATAAAGTTGTCCACCTTGACGAGCTTCCCATGGTCCTTCTCCATGCCCTATGCTCATTTCCATTCCTGAGAAGTCCTCCTGGCTCCTGCCCATTCAGCCCAACAGCTCCAGTCACCCGCTCCTCTGAAGCTTCTGGGCTGGTTTGGATTTTTCCACAACAGCTCCAGTTACTCCAAGTTGTGCTCCAACGCCCCTTAGCAAACAGCTATGGAGTGGTTCCTCACCCATTGTGTTTGCAGCTGTCCCACAAGTCAGATAAAAATCCTGCCCACGGGCCAGTTTCCATAGACCCTGCAGAGGTAACCACCACTGGCGTGCACTGGGAGTTTATTCTATTACACAAGTATTAATAAGGACAACTCAGCTGGAAGCACTGGTAGTAAGCACTCTGGACTAACTGTGCAGTGGAAAGGCCCCCTTATGGTCACATCCTTCCTCACCAAGCTTACCCCTGGTACCCTGTGCTGCAGTATCCCTGGCCTGCCTGGGCTGTGGCTTGACCTGCCTGCAGCCTTAAGCTCGCTTAAGAGCCCTGAGTGACCAACTGGGCGCTTTCCAACCCCTCCAGCTTTCCAACAGAGGCCCATAACAGCTTCAGAAACAATCAGTGACATCCTCCATATTGTGTCAGGGTTCTGGCTTTTTCTTTTACACAAAGTTTTCTTTTTTCTAATTATAGGATGCTGCAGAACAATCAGATGAGTTGCATCCCTGCAGAGGCACTGAGAGATCTTCCAAACCTCCAGTCTCTGTAAGTCATTAAAAATCACTGCTGTGAGCTGCAGAGTCCCTTGGGCACCCCAGGGCTTCCCAGCACTTGAGTCATTAGTTCCTTTGTCAAGGATGTTCTGTCCCTTCTTCCTTTTCTTTTCCAATTAAAGCAAAGATTACTGTCACTTAGCTTAGAAGGGAGAGGAGGGCAGTTTTCAAGGAAGGAACATTGTCTTGGTAAAGGATGTTGAAATTACAGCTCCCCATGTGTGCACTGTGATGAAAAGGCCACCATCACCAATGCCTATTTCAAGGAATGCTGGAAAATATCCACCCAGAAGGGGCTCTGTCCTCTGCTGTGGACCACAGTGGGGAAGGGACCTGCCAGGGAGCACCGAGGACACTGATCTGTCAACATGCCAGGTGGGCTGTTTCACCCAGATAGAGGGTATCTATGTCAGGGTAGAAATGCTTTAAATCACTGCCGGTGATGGAGCCATGAGAAGAAGCTGAGCCTGCAATCGTGCTTTTCCTTTAAAGTAACTATATCCACAGCAGGTTTGTCCTACTGTATTCACTAAAAATCACACATCACTGTAGTAGCTGCAGTTTTCCTGCGTCAGGACACACTGCAGCCAGATCCTGAATTTAGGGAAGGGCTGTTTGGTAAGCGCCCAGCTTGCATAACCAGCACCACCAAAGCTTGTAAGAGCATTCTGAACTGGGCTGAACCTCTGCGAGCAGTAGTGGCACAGAGTAGACAGTCACTGTGTCTGAAGGCAGATACAGAACTAAGATGCTCTGCTTGGTTTTCATTGGTGCTGCCATGACTTCTCCAAATGTAGCTGCCAGCCTCGGGCCAAGAGCCTCCAGTGTAGGTCAGCGTTAGAGAGATAGTTTTCTTCTCTCTTTTTCAAACATTTGAGTCATTTTCCACAAGTTTATGAGACTCTCGTCTATTCACTGCCAAAAATTCAGCCAGCCTGGAACACCTATAGGTCACCTACAGCATGGTTCCAAGCATTACTGGTCAGACTACCTAGGACCCAGTGTACTTGTGATGCTCAGAGACTATTTGTTTTCCATTCAGAAGGGGAAGAGCCTTTATAGCACATCATGACCGTTGATGAGTTACCTTCCTTGTGTGGCACCTCATGGAATATTAACTCTCTGCTTTGCAAGCTGGCAACACATGCAAAGCAGGCAGGAGAGCTGAAAAGGGGGGTGAAAACGGGAGCCAGCATGAGTGGAGCAGGGAGCTGTACTAGACAGAAAGGGATTATGTGCTGGTTATTTTCTTGCTCTTTCAGATATTTGCTTTTGATGTCCCCATTCGTCATTCTGGGATTCAGGCAGGATTTGAAGGGAAAGTATGCATCTCTTACAGACAAGCTGGCACAGGAGAGGAAAAACAGGCTGCTCAATACACAAGTCTTTCCTCAGGTTTATCACAGAAGCAGCCAACTAAGTGAGAGAACAATAGTTTTGAGCATAGTTCTACCAGTCGGACTTATCAGGCGACTCAAGGGTGAGGTGGCCAAGCAAGTGGAACAAAATGGGAGGCTTCTAACCACTGTTGGACAGGGAGAGGTTGGTATTTATTGGCTGCACAGCGCCAAGTTAGAGCTGAAATGTAACAAAACCCTAATGCCTAGATGAGGCAACACTGGCTCTCTAAGTAATGGAAGTTACTGAAGAATTGTTCATAGGACAGCATGCCAAAAGAACTGCCTTTAGATTCAGGCAAGCTTAGGTGAGATTGGAAGGACAGGGTGTCCCCCTGTGGATGCTCTCCAAGAGGATGTTCCCATTGCCCCATACCTTTTCTAACTGAGATGCAGTCCTGAGTTTTGGCAAGTACTATTTCAAGCACACTAATAGGGCTTCCTCCTGCAAACACTAACACAAGTGCTGGGAAGACTGCAAACCGGGCAGAGGTTTTCACTCATCAACTTAACTCTGTGTCAAGGACGTTCACGAATCGAGGACACCCATTCCCTGTCACTTCATGTGCTGACCCAAAGCTTGGCTGCTGCAGGCTGGCTTACAGTGCATCACCAAGTACCACTCACCAGGGACTTCATGTGCTCTGAGACGCTCCTCTTCCAGAGGGGGGCATCAACTTGTATGGGCTCAGCGCTTCCTGACCAGAGGTGCTCATGATTCACTCTGCCCCATGAATGCCAGCCAGCCTGAGGAGGCAAGTGTCAAATCCACCCAAATACCCCCATCCACATCAGACATACCTGTCCTTACAAACACCCCTCATTCAGGTCCTCTGAAGCTGCAGCCATGCCCGTGGGGCCAGAATCAGACCTGCCTTGCTCCCTGTCAGCTACAGGATGTGGAGGCATCACTGCCTGGAGCCTGAGCTGTCAGGAAGGAGGCCTTGGCAGGAATCACTAAATGAACACAAAGAGGAATTTAGATTTCAAAAGAAGAGAACACAACATTGGAGCCTGAGCTTCCTACCAAGTGTGAGGGAGCTGCTTCCCAGCAGGCTTGCTTTATCTGGGAAGCATGCTGGGAAACCTGGTGGGGAGGATTAGAGAGAACATGCACACCTGATGGCAATGCTCTGAGCCCTGCTACGGGTGCCAAGGCTTTACGTAATGCTCTGATCCAGTTGTGATCCCCTGGCAGAGTATCTGGTTACCAGTGGTTTTATAGGTGCAGTAACAACACACCATGTGTATTCTGGAAGAGTCGTGTGTCAGTCTAATTAACGACTCTGTGGTTTGTGAGCACTTACCTGAAGCAGATGGGCACTGTGTCTGTTCCTCTGCCAGGCAGAAGGAGTCCAAGGTATTTCAAAGTGAGCAGGTGTTATAAATTATAATTACCAGGCTTGCAGAGAAAGCAAAGAGAAAAGAAATCTGATGGATTAAGAGATCAAGATAAACTCTTGGGTTTTCTTCTTCAAATACCTATGGAAAGTGATGAGAATGGCTGGCTCTTTCTGGAGTTTCTCTCATTTGGGAAGATGCTTAACGTGTATCTGGCTCATCAGGGTGGGTGCTGTCTATAGCAGTTTGGAAGGGGAAGGGGGACTGGCGCCAGCCACAAGAGTGTCAGAGCTTTTCCAGTATGGGTGGCTATATGGTGGCCTCGGGACACGCCTCAGACAGTGTGACTGATCCAGCTGCTGTTCCATCTGTATATGGTTGCAGTGGTGGTGCCTGGGGAACAAAAGGCCCTAGGGAGAGGTTATAACAGTCTTCCAATAACTTGCAACTGCTTCCAGTACAAGAAATCTGGAGAGTCATATTTTACAAAGGAATGTAGTGGGACAAGGGGGAATGGCTTTAACCTGACAGAAGGGAGATTTTCATTAGATATTAGGAAAAAATTCTTCCCTGTGAGGGTGCTGAGGCGCTGGCACAGGGTGCCCAGAGAAGCTGTGGCTGCCCCATCCCTGGCAGTGTTCAAGGCCAGGTTGGACACAGGGGCTTGGAGCTGCTCCAGTGGAAGGTGTCCCTGCCCATGGCAGGGAATGGAGCTGGAGGAGTTTTGAGGTACCTTCAGCCCAAACCACTCTGTGATTCTCTGATGGACCTACACCCAGCAGGTCCCATTCTCTGGGATCCTGGCCTTGCTCTCATTTTAGTTCTCCTTTCTTCCTTACAGTCTTTGTTCACCATATCCATCATCCATCTGAAACGTTTTCAGGATTCACCTGCCACTCTGATACAAATCTGCTGCTCCCAGCAAAAGTCAGCCACAGTCCAGTCCCATCAGCACCAGTACTGCTAACATCACCTTCCCATTCCATTCCAGACATTCCCATTCCTGTCCTCTTTACATCTGTCCTGCAGAAGGATCTGATATCTTCATAAGCTGGTGGGATGCAACCTGGAGGACAATCAGTCTCATATACGTTGTTCTTATAAATATTGTAAGCGCTTTCATATTTTCTGCAAATATTATTTCCCATTATATTCTGATTTCACTGCAGGTTTACTTGGCTCAGACCTCTTCATGCTAAATCAACCTGATGTACATTCCCTGCATACAGGTTAATCTTGCCTCTAACTAAATAATCCAGCTCCTCCAGCCCACTGGTTTGCCACTTCTCTGACATCTTTAGCAGGAACCTTTTGGACTCTTATGGAAAGGCACTAAAGACTACTTCATTCCCTGTTCCTCAAGGCAGGTAATTACTGTTATACATATGGCCAGAGATTAAAATGCAAAGAATGAATTATAGCAATTTGAGAACATATGGACTTTGATGTAGACAAAGGCAGAAAGCTCTTCCCACCTGATTGGATTCTCACAAGCATATAAATTCTTATGACAGAAGGAAGAAAAATATTACTTTGGAATCAGCATGGCCTGAAGAGCTCAGTGTATTCATTCCTTGTTTTACTTCTTTGATCTGTTGGAGATTTGACAGTTTGCTGTTAACAGCAATATTCTTCCCCATAAATCACACGTGATGCAGTGGGGTTTAAGAAAGGTGTTGTTTCCATTCAGTGTTTAGAAGAGAAAAACCATGGAAAAAAACCCCAAACCAAACAGAAATCTATGAAGTCAATGTAACATTTCAGTGCCTTACAATCTGTTGGTATAGGAGTTGTCCTGTGGCAAGACCACCTCAGCCCTGCAACAAGATTTATTGGTTACAGGGTCTTTCTGGAGCACAGCGAAAAAGAGGTCAGGGAAGAGGAGGTAGTTCTTAATGGCACTACCTACCCAAAAATAGACTGAAACAAAGCAGCTCCAAGTACGTGCTTGGTGATGAGCATTGCTGGGAGCACAGAACCTTGAATTCCACCTGTTACCGAGCACCTTGCAGCAGAAAGCCTGTCTGTGGCAGGAAAGAGAGCCCAGAATAGTGCTAACGAAGTTCCTTTCACTCTAGAGGACACTTGCTGTTTAAAACCTTCTTGCTCCACATCTGAAATCCCCTCTTTTCCCTAGGCACCTCTTCTCAGCAGCCAGCTCTGGACAGGAGCACAGCTAAGTCAGTGGAGCTTTGTCCCCATCCTTGTTTTTAGAAGCCTGGTCTTCATTTTGGCATTTCAAGTGTTTAATGGAATTCCTACAAAGGAGGGAGTCTAGGAGTGGCCACATCCAAGTGAGTGCTGTAGACAGGCGTGCCATACATCCGGATGTACTGCAGGTAACTGTCATGCAGGGATGTAGCCATGGTGCAGTGAGTCCTTGCTGCAGTTTGGCTGCTGTTAGTATTCCTCACCAGCTGTATGGAAGCAGGAACCATGTGCTGTAATCCTTCCTCCCACTGGCAAATCCACTTGGCAGAAAGGGCATCACACTCTTTTATAGGGGCTTGGTCACTGTCTTCCTGGTAGGACCCCACAAGCAGCTTCACTGCCTCCCTTCTGCAGCCCTCAAAGAACAGCAGTGGGATCAGCCACGCTGGCATCTGGCATTGCAACAGAGCAGCCTGGGCCTGTTCTGTAGTTGGGAAGTCAAGTGGCTGGGACCTGGAGGCTGGTGTCTCCATGCCTCTGCTATGACTGGAGTGCTAGATCCTTCCTTCATGGGGGAAGATCCTAAGATACCACCAGGAAGGAAACCAAATTCTTCTGAGTCATCCTCCATGGCCTCACTGCACAACTCTCCTTCCCTTCAGGTAAGCTCATGCTGTGCCCACGCCTCCCTCAGGCAGACCAGGTGGATCTGTCTCCTCTGACCGTAGCTGTCTAGATATTACTCATCTCAGCTAGTCAGCAGTGGAAAATTATCAGCATCTCCAGAGGGTGAATCATCCCTGTTATCTCAGAGCCCTGTCTGGAGGCATGAATCAGTCTGTGGAGGACTCTGTTTCTCTCGATATGGAAAGACCCTATAATAGGTTTCAACTTCTGTGTGAGTGAGGCTGGGTGAGATGTGTTTTTCCTGCCCCTGGAGAGCAAAAACAAAATGTCCCTCTCCTCATCCCCCACTTGTATCTGGCAAGAACAGATCACCAAGCAACACACATCAGAGCATGGGTACCAAAGCAGACCTAAGCATCTCTCCGACGCTATTGCATGCCTCACCTGTGCATGCAGTGTGTAAAGAGCAGCAGTTTCATCTCTTCATGGACCTTAAAATTCTTCTCTGGAATGTGCCTCTGATTCCTCTCTTGGGACTTCATTTTCTAACTTTCCCTTTCACAGAGCTTGGGGTTGGCAACACTTGAAAGGGGGTGGTGGCGACTGACACCCTTGCCATGCCCCAGCACCTCTAGAACTCACCGGTTGTGCTCCCAAGGGAAGAGGTCACAGCACAGGTTGTGTGGCTTGAGCTGTATTTGTCTAGCAGTGGTTATACCTACATGGCTGTGCCCAACACGTAGTGTAGTCGCCTCCAAACTTCTCTATACTGACTACTATATCGTTCCTCCCTTTTTCTTGCCACTCTGCAATGACTGCAGTACCCACCTTTCAATAAGCAAACATCCCTCAGAAGAGACTCTGATAAACATAGAAACTTCATTCCACCTTCATACCCCTCTCATATGCGCTGTCAGTTCCAATCTCAGGCTCTAATAGCTTTCAGGAAAAGGCACATGCGGTCATCTTGACTGCCCTCCCAGTACCTAGAACATTTTAGACACTAAAGAAATAACAATAACCACAGCTCACATCCACAATCCACACACACACACTCTTGCCTATGAGTCAGATAGTAAGTTCCAATGTGTTTTCCATTGACCTTTATTATGGAGACTCATGAACCTTAACTCACTCGCCTATACACATAAGTATCAAGGGCATGCTGCGTTTCCCCAGTGACGACTCAATACAGAAGATGGACAATGGGTCCCAGATGTTATGTACAGTAGATAGAGCTGCGTAGCGGGGAAGATGGGTCCCAGATGTTACATACAGTAGATGTGTCAGTGCAAAAGGAAGATGGGTCACAGATGTTACATGCATTGAATGTGTAAGCATTCCTGATGATCCACAGAGAAGCTTCAGGTAAACTGGAGAGAGGAGGCAAGCAAGGAATGAACATTGGATGGGCACAGGGGATCCTATGGATGTTCACCCAGCACAAAGAGGCACTCAAACATGCCACAGTACAGCCCAGAACCTCAAGAGGAGGAAGACCCACCCAAGTGCCCATCAAAACAAAATAACCACTGGTCTAGCAATGATTGCTGAGACAAGCACCACAGACCGGACATTTGGATCCCGTGAGTGGGCAGTGGATGGAGCAAGGCAGATGTGAACCCAGCTGTGACACCCTGCAGGTCCCCACTGCCAGACACGGACTTTGTGATTCATCTGATCTGGGCCTGGGCCCTGTGCATTCAGGCTCCTGCGCAAACTGGCTCTTTTGTCCCATTGCGTGCTTGGCCCTGAGGACCTGTTGGGGCATTGTGACCTATTCAGAGCCACTCTCCCCAGAGCCCTGTTCCTTCTGTTCCAAAGAGCCGGTTTTAACTTCTCTTCTCCAGACAGCTTGTATGCTTGACAAACACTGTGCTTCCCAGCAAACATGCAGGACCCACACCGCTTGGTGGGCCTTTGAGCAACTCTGCTTCTCTGCCTACCGCCTGTACACTCTCCATTTCCCTGTGCCTGGCACCATGGGCAAGGGGGGCAATGCCAGGCGCCTAGGGACAGGGCTGGTCGGGGATTCAGTGCAGCGGTGGGGTGCAGATGTCCAACTGTCAGCAGTTTCTGTAGCTGCACAGAGATCTTGGCAATCCTCCTTTGCACGGTTCTGACCTGAGGGGTTTTGGAGGTGTCTGCAACTGGGGATAACAAAGCCCTCTTGTCTCTACCAAAGGCACTTTGTGTGGAGCCCAGGTATTGCTCTGATTTCATTTCCTGAGCATCCCTCGTGGAGGGCTTCCCAGAGGTACTTGTCCCATTAAGTCAGGAGTGAAGACTCACCACAGTCCAAACAGAGCCCTGCGATCTTTTCCAACCAGCTCCTGTTCCACAGCCAACCGGGAGCATGTTTGCGTCTTGGACTTTCATTCACTGCCTGGGATGGTTTTCTCAAGAGTTTTTAGCCTGGAAATGGAGCAAGGGAACGCTTGTGAGTCCTGCTTGAGGGCTACGAGCTCTTCTGTGGCAGAGGCAGAGAGCCCAGGCACTGCAGCAAGCCTACCAGGCAATGTTTTACCTGTTCAATAATGTGTCTTGCCTAGAATCATGAAACAGTTTGGATTGGAAGGGACCTTTAAAGGTCATGGAGTCCAACCCCTGCAGTCAGTGAGCAGGGACGTTCCCAACTAGATCAGATTGCTCAGATTCCCATCCAACCTGGCCTTGAATGTTTCCAAGGATGAGGCACCTACCGCCTCTCTGGGCAGCCTGTCCCAGTGTTTCACTGCCCTCATCATAAAAAAGTCTTTCCCTATATCTAGCCTAAATCAACCCTCTTTTAGTTTAAACCATTAATCATTGTCCTACCACTACAGACCCCACTAAAAAGTCTCATAAGCCCCTTTTAAGTATTGAAAAACTGCAATAAGGTCTCCCAAGAGCCTTCTCCAGGCTGAACAGCCCCAATGCTCTCAGCCTTTCCTAGGAGAGGTGCTCCAGCCCTCTGACCATTTCTGTAGCTCTCCTCTAGACCAGTTCCAACCGGCCCATTCTCCCACTCTATCTGCAGTACATCATGACCACAAGGACACCGTGGGCAGAGCGGAAACTGAACCCAGTTTTACACCTTCCACGTTAGCACTGCAATCCCTTTCTGCCTTTTCCTATTCCATTTGGTGCCAGTTGATGGAAGAACCTTTGCCCCTCAGCCGGGCTATTTGGGCAGACTCAGGGACCCTTGTGGCAGGACAGGGTGCCTTTGAGCAGGGTGTTTTGTCTGGAGCCATCCTCCCTGTGCCCTCAGCTCGCTGCATGGCAAGTTCCCCAGGCGCTCACAAGCCAGGTACTGACTCAGTGTGTCTGGAAGTTTTGCTTGAGAAAGGACCTGAGGTGTTGGCCCCAGTCATTAGTAAGTTATCAGAGCAGTTTAGCTGCAGTGACATCATCTCCTTCTTATGTTACTACAAGGAACTTAGATCCTATTATGGGATAGGAGGTAACTCAATCGAGCCTTTCAAGATAAACTCAGACAGGAAGAGAGACATGATTGCCTGAAGGCACCAATTAGACATTTCTGGTGAGATCAGCTCTGTTCAGCCGACGCACACTGCACGCTGGGGCCAGGAACACAGCAAGTACCTTGCTCCCCAAGAAAGGGGTGGTCTCTGGTCTCAGGAAGGGGTGTGCAACCAGCTCCTCCTCCCACTGCTGCCTGGTCTGTGACCCTCCAGACCATCCCCTCCTTATGGCCTATGTTGAGCTGTTGACATATAATCCAGATACAGAGATGCTTACCAGTTTGGAGAGAGAACAGCCCAGCCCAGTACCACCCAATGCTTCATATAATCTTTGGTGGCAAGTTTTCTCCAACTTTATCAAGGGAAATAATAGCATGATACATTGCAAAAAATACTGGGAGAATGGGTTGGAGCTTGAGGTCCCACTGTCCTGTCGTGACTTGGCTGTGAGCAGTGGAGGAACATCAAAGAGTCTGTTCTGCAGACAGGTTACTCCACATAGTTTTTCTAAGGCAACCAGGCAGCCAGCTATTATTGGCACTACTGTGTGCAAGGAAGAAAGCAGCGAAGTTCTGGGTATTTCCTGAGCGCATGGCAATGTGCATTGTTATCATTTCCACTCTGCGCTCCCTGTAAATGCTCCACATCCAGAAGGAACTGGAAAGATATGGGTGAAGTTGCTTCTGCCAGTCATAGCCTGAGATTTGCACCACATCTGTCAGGGAACAGAGAGGCTGTTTCTGGTTATCCATTGCTGCAAACTTCTGCCAGTCATGTTACAGACAGCAGGATGCATGTGCCTATAGATATCTAGGAAACACACTCGTACACCCTCAGAAACACTTGGGAAGCAGTTACTGGAACAAGACAGTTCTTAGAAACTGCTGGGCCTGTGGCACAGGAAACCAAAACTCTCAGACTATAGCCTGACCTGTTAGAATTACTACAAAACTTATGACATGCTCACTGCACTGCCAGCTACACCCCCCCCACACACACACCCCTGAACTCTTGAATAGCTGCACTGATTGCACTGGCTTATCTTCTGCACTCTGGGAAGAAGGACTATCCCTGTTCTGACAGTTTACTCATTAGAAATGGACTTCCTTACCTGCTTGGTTCCTTCTAGGAATGCTTTAGATCATAGCACCAGTGGGCAGCAGGGCCAGGGCAGGGACTGTGCCCCTGCACTGGGCACTGGTGAGGCCGCACCTCCAATCCTGGGTTCAGCTCTGGGACCCTCACTACAGGAGAGACATTGAGGTGCTGGAGCGGGGCCAGAGAAGGGCACCGGAGCTGGAGCAGGGCCTGGAGCACAGTGTGATGGGAACGGCTGAGGGACCTGGGGGGTTCAGATGGAGAAGAGAAGGCTCAGGGGGGACCTGATCGCTGCCTGCAACTGCCTGAGAGGAGGATGGAGCCAGGAGGGGGCTGCGCTCTGCTCCAAGGAACAAGGGATGGGATGAGAGGAACCGGCCTCAAGCTGCACCGGGAGAGGTTTAGATGGAGCTGAGGAACAATTCCTTCCCAAAGGGTGCTCAGCATTGGAACTGCTGCCCAGGGCAGTGCTGCAGTCACCGTCCCTGCAAGTGTTCACACATCGTGTGATGAGTCCCTCAGTGCCATGAGTTAGTGGTGGCCTTGGCAGTGTTTCATGGAAGAGGCATCTTCCTCTGTAAGCAACAAATGGGTTAATCCTTGCAAGGAAAACTAACTGAGTGATTTGGTGAAATAAAGATTAAAACATCTCCGTGGAAGGTGAGGAGCCAGCCCCAGCCTGCGCTGTCCCATTTACCCACTAATAGGACCAATTATCTTAGGTATAAATCATAACACAAAACACTTACGGAGCCAGAGTCACACAGTGAAGAAAGGAGAGAACTGTTGGGTTGGTTTTTGTTTAGTATAATTGATATAATTACTAACGACTCTGTGCCAAGAACTTCCCTTCCAGAAGAGAGTGGAGAGCTGTCTGAAAGCCATAGCAATTAGCAATCCCCACATGCAGAGCTTTTATTAGAAAGAATGCACCTCTATTCCAGAAAGAGCCAGCAGCTCCCTGAAGAGCGATTGAACAACCCAAAGACATTTGGTACCAGGAACACAGCCATCACCTAGTCCATGTTCCCTTGTCCGTGCTGCAAAGGCACATAAGGAATCCTGCCCATCATGCTGTGTGTGAAATGCCTTCACCTGAACACATCCTTGTTCCTAATTCTAACTTCACTAGCTCCAGATAGATCGGTTTGTTAACGATCTCCTTAGATGAATCCAAATTATTGTCCCTGTACACAGGGATCCACAAAGACAGGGAGGTGTCAGAGTACACTCAAACCCACATAAAGGACCCACGCTACCTCACTGGCTTTTCTCTCATGCCTATGGACCGTGGATGTGAAAAAGAGCCTTTCCTGACCATACGCTAAATAGCCATGGAGCCAATCCATTAACGTTAATGGTTTCTCCAACACTTAGTTCACCATCACATTGCAGCCAAACTCACTTGCGGTTCATGTCAGTGTGTTCATCACAGTTTATAACTCGGCATACTCAGCATAATGTACCAGCCTTTGGCTCTGTTTTAGTGTCTCCATAGAACCATGGAATGGTTTGGGTTGGAAAGGCCCTTAAGATCACCAAGTTCCAGTCCCCTGCCATTTAGTCCTGAAAAACTGCAGCTATTCTCAGTGGATGTTTCATTGTCCGTTTTTTAATTAACCAAACTTGAAACAGAGCATTCACTCTCAAACCATTTTCAGTAAACATATAGGGAGTTGGGTGAAAGAATTCTCTGAGAAAAGGAAGCAGCACTTTTTGTCTTTGAGAAAGATATTATGATGCCAAAACCAGACAGAATCCCTACACCGAAGAAGGAACGGGAAAATGAAGCAAAGATTCGCATTTCCCATTCAAGTTTTCATTTTAATCAAGAAGTTCGTGTTTGTCCCAAAACATTTGGATGGAAATTTTCAACCAGAGTCTTTAATCTTGCCCTGATCTGCTGCAGGGTTTGCTTTTCTGCTCTTTGTTATTTGGATTTAGCTCGTTCTGGGGGGAAAAGTGGTTGGGTCTGCTGCAATGTCCAACTTCCATAAAACTATGGCTTTAAGTAGTCAAAACTACTGATTTCTATACTCCATTCTTTTGTGGAGGATTGAGGGCTGTTAACTTCCTTCTCTCGTTTCGATAAGGGACAGAGCGCTTTCTCTTTGCAATATGAATTGAGATCTTCCCTTTAGATAGCTTGGAAAAATAAAATAAGCTCTGTTGGCTGCAGATGGAAATCAGAATTTGCTTTCTCCCTGGGATAATTGGTTCCTGGTATTTCATCCAGATTTGCAGTGTTTTCCCTCTTAGGTTTTGATTTTAAAGTCTACAGATAACACATTGTATCCTGCTCACCACTGTTGAAATAACAGATTTTTAAGAGAGATGATTCCCAATCCTAGGTTTTTAGCTTCTCTTTCTTTTTCCCATAATAAGCCTGATAGTTTTTTGGCTTCTGATTCTATTTTGGATCAAAAACAAGTCTTCGAAATTAAAGTTTCGCACCAAATTAAATCTCAAATTCAACCGCCTTAGGTTTCCATAGCGTAATAAAGGAAGCAGAGAAAAAGCAATTGGCAAATCCAGGAGAAAGAAAGGCCTGAACATGTGCGATACAGTGAGCACAAGCTTAATTCCTGCACCATGACATATGGTCTGACTCATTCGCGGTCCTGCTGCAGGTAGCTCTGGCTGCTCGGATCAAACGCAGGACCCCAAGCAGGGTTGCCACATATTTCGTATTTCCCATTTCCAGACAAACCCTTTTCTTTGGGAATGAGGCTTTGGCCACACGGCATGCAGTGAGTGTGAGCAGGTGTGGGGTACCCCAGGTAGGGCTGTGCCTCTGCAGATCAGCTCAGGCAGATCCATGGCAAGCCCAGCCCCAGGGGATGCAGCTTTGATGATCATTTTGAAGTGGGGTGCCTGCAAGCCGCTGCTGGCCAATGTCCATCTGGTGGGTCCACGTGGAAGGACTTAGCCCAACCGCTTGTTTAAGAGGCTGCCATTAGTTGGCAGCACTAAATGGCCATCAAGGAGGGATCATCACTGGCAGCGGTCAAACATCTCCAAGCACAGCCTTATGCTAATCACTATTTACAGCCTAATCCAATCTCCCTGGCCATCAATCCATCCCGCCTCGGCATCAAAACTCCCTTTGCATAATACTGCGGGCACATAAAGCAACACTAGAACCATCTCTGACTTATCCCCACCCTGTTTCTTTCCCACTCAGACGCCTGGATGCAAACCTTATCTCTGTGGTGCCCAAGAACAGCTTTGAGGGGCTGCTTTCCTTGCGTCACCTATGGCTGGATGATAATGCCTTGACGGAGATCCCTGTCCAAGCTCTGAACCACCTGCCAGCGCTGCAAGCCATGACCCTGGCTCTCAACCAGATCTGGCACATCCCTGATTATGCCTTCCAGAACCTCAGCAGCCTCGTGGTGCTGTAAGCCTTCTCTGCTTGTTATTCCCTCACAGCCTCAGCATCCTCCGGCTGGGACAAGGTGCTGACCGTGTATGGCAAATGGGGTCCTCCTCATGTGGTCACCCCTCTGGAGCAGCTTTTTGCTGCAGGGGCAGCAGGCAGAGGTTTTGTTCACAAGGAATCACTGCCGTTTGAGATGAAACGCTTAAATTGCCCAGTTTGGGGTTTTTTTTTCATGTTTTCTCCCCTTTTCATTGAAAAGCCAAGAAGCACCTCAATCTAATTAAAAAAATAATCTTTTCATTTAAAAACAACCAACCAAAAAAAAAAAACCACAAAATCTTGTATCTGCAAACAAAAAGGTTTTTTTACCTAAAGACTGGAGCAACAAAAAGCTTCTCACTTCTATTTTCCCTCCAATCCCTGTGTTAAAACTACAGGAATTTCTATCCACATAAACCAGCATTTTTTTGTCATTATAATCCATGCCAAGAAAGCTTTTTGACCAAATATGATTTTGAACTAAAGGTCCAACCTCAACACCTTGTCCAAGTCTTTGCATGCTTATTTACATGACTGTATTATAGATGCAGACCAAACGTTCTTCGCGGCAATCGTAACCCTATGGTTCATATTGTTGTCCAGTTGACTGACAGCATTCGGAGCAATGTAGGGATCAGTGCTACATACCTGGTCCAGGAAGGAAACGCTTACTGCATGGGCAGCGAGACACAATAAACCACTCTGCAGTCATTGAACAAAGTAATGTCCTTGGCAGTTAGGTCAGGAGGAGCACCCTTTCCATCAGCAGAGGCTTGCATCTTACCTAGCCTTTCAAAGGAAGCTCACATGTGCAAATTAGAGCGTCATTAATTCTTGGTGTTGATTAGCAAGTTCAGGTGTGATTGCCAGCTGCTTTTGAGCTCCTATATATACCTAAAATGCTACCATTGAGTTCTGTAGTACGTACTGATAGCAGAGTATGAAGAAACCTCAGCATGTGGTGCCTCAGTGAAAGTTTACCAATTACTTCGCTTTCAAAATCTGAAGTGTTTACTAAAGCCATCCAGCACAGAAAGTGCTTGGACAAAGCACAGCCCAGAGCTTTATTAAGCATCAGCTTCATCTGTTTAGACAAAGCATGAAGGCTTATTTAGGAGAAATGCTAAAAGCAACTTGAGAAATGTCAAATAAGTAGTTTTCACCCACAATAGTGCTCCTTCTACAAGGCATCCCATGACCATCATAATGCAACCACTTCATTCAGCTTTAATAGCTAGCCTGGCGGGTGAGCTGACATTTGGGGTTTTAGTTTCAGTCTCAAAAGCATGCTGCTTTCATTCTGGCTTATCCCATACTTTGGGTGAGAAGCAACTCCTTAATTAAACAGGCAAGCTCAAGAAATAAAAGTCATTGACCGCTAGGTCACAAGGGAGAGAATAATGTCCCACCACAGACAATTGGAAGGGAAGACATGTGTGATCCTGCCAGGCACTGTGAGACATGATGATACATTTTTGTGGGATCACAAGTGTTTGGCAGAACTGGCCCCATAAATCTCTCCCATGCTTCCATGCACACCCTTGTCAGTGCGCAGCCAGCGGAAAGTCACCCAGTGTTTCTCCCGCACCCCAACCAAGGATGCTTCCCTGCTTCAGACTTGCCCACCAAGCTGGGAAGCCAGCAGAGCTCGGCAGTACAGTCTGTGAGGAGACTTTCCTTACCAGGATGCAGAGGGTACCTATGCACATTCCTCTGCAAGTGTCTGAATTTCCATGTGGATGGAGAAGAGCCGGGTACTGCTACTGCCATAAACATCGGGGAGACTCCTAGCCTGAAGAGGTATTAAAATGACCACCTGTGGGAGCAGAGCCAAGGGCAGATGTGGAGGAGCACAGGGGAATCTCCCATATACAGCCTGATTAATGCTCAGGGACACGGCTGACCATGGCTGAGGGCATGACCTTCCCAGGTGCAGAGATGTGCTTTTCCTCCTCCACACACCTTGGGCCTTTGGGAGAGATGCGGGTGATCATCCTGCAGCGACACAAAGCACCAGCATCAGGATATACACGATTCAATCTGGAATAAGTTAAGGGGTTCAGTCTCTGCTAATAAATTACACCTCTGTTGAGGAATTCACTGATCTTATTCCCATCTATTGCTGCTGCAGGTTTCTAACTGGAGCTGCAGGGCGTTCAGTAAGCAGAGCCTTGTGTAAATCACTCATGATGAAATCTGAGTCTCCGTAATTGGCACCATCCTTCCCCCAGCTTCGATAACAAAGGCTTCATGTGCTGTGATGTTGGCACTGCACTGCTGATGGCAGAAGGGAGACGGCTTGTTTGATCAGGGTGGCTCGGGAATAGGATACTGAAGATATTGCCTCCAAGTCTGGGCTATTCAGGACTGAATGTGTCCCAGCATCTACAAGCAGAAATAGTTCTGAATATTTTTCAGCTGATGATTTGTATGAGCAGAGTTTTTTTGCAAAAAGCATCTTCTTTCTTGGGGCAAAAAAAGATTTTTCATTTAGAAGCGAGCATCTGAAACCCCCATGCTGCTGCGCTGACAGGCTGATAAAGTGCATGACGGCAGCTCTCGTTAGCATTCCTCATCTCCTCTGTTGACTGATTTCAGCAAAGTCAACTCTCAAAACAGGAATCACAGCACCTCTTTCAGCCCTGGTCCCCAAAGGGGTCTGCTAGTCCTGCAGTAAAATCTCACACGGACTTACTCAAACATTCTTGCAGTGCTGAACATGCGGCTGCCAAAAGGACCCAGCATCTGCTGCCTCACATGCAGTGAGCTTGCAGCCAGTGGGTTAACTTGTCCCCGTAATGCTTGAAAGATGCCCTGCTTGTCTTATCTGGCCTGACTCTGTCTACCTGCACACAAGTCTTTAGAATACAAGGATTCTGGGAAAGGTGTTTTCATGCCACTACCAGTTAGTTTAGCTTCACATCCTCCAATTCTTGCACTCCGCCTCCCCCTCCTCTGTGCCATCTCTGTATTTATTAGTCTCTCACTGTTCCCTCATCGCAGCTTTTCCATCTCAGTAGCTGGTTTGCAATCAGAAGCTACTCTACATAGCACACTTCTTTGTTCCGCCACACCTTTGAGATGGAGCCATCAGAACCACACACTGTAGCAGACAGAAATTAATGCCAGTTTATACAATGACATAATGCTGTTCTGCAGCACATTTCCTCCTTTCTAGTCACCCCTGATCATTTGATTTGCTTTTTTAACAGCTACTGAACACCAACACCCCCTTCCTTCAGATATGGAAAGCCTATTACTGCATATGCTCATAGAAGACTGGCTTTCCTCCCCTCCCCAGCACTTTACATTTATGCAACCTGAATTTCAGCTGACGTTTAATTGTTGAGGACAAGCCACTCACCTGCAAGTGGTTCCCTCCTGGGTCAAGACCTTCCAGCTGAAAGTGTTGATGTCTGAATACAGTAAATGAAGGATATTTAGTGGAATTTCTGTTTTGATCACGGACGTGACGTAAGTAAGGACACGATGCAGCTCTGTCTCTAACAGTAGGGTTTAGTGACTAGAGGAGAAAACTAGTTTCAAGACTCCTGGGTTCCCGTTCCGATTTTGGTCCATGTTCCGATGTTACTCCGGCCATAACTTTCAGAAAGGACCACGGATTTCCAGTGTCCTCCCCGCCTGGGAGCAAACACCAAACATCTCATCCCTGCTTTGCAGCGGAGCTGAGCACCAGCAGCTCCAGCTGACAGCCGTGGCACTCTGAGCTCTCCAGCATAGCAAACCCCAGTCTGGTAGATCAGTGTCAGGATAAGCCTGTGCGTCACTACCGTCACCTGTACAAGGGAGTTAACAAGTCCCTCTTGGGAACCTTGGTGCTGGCAGAGAGTGCCAGGCATGTGCAGTTCATTATTACTAAGAACAATGTCGCCTGGAACATCTGGGTCCCATTCACGAGCTGTTGAATTTGCAAAAGTGCTTTTTCTCTCTGAGGACCGAGCCTGCTGCCTTGGCAAAGGTGAATTTCCCTCTCCAGCACTTGAGGAAGAAGCGAATAGCGCTCCAACGCACCCCTGAGAATGTCACTTCTGATGGAGCTTTATTCTCCACCAGACAAGTCTCATGCTATTCCTTCACTGCCAGGAATAACCCGTGGGAATTTGCACCATTTATGATTTCGTTTTCTCTACTTATCCATGGCCAAGTTGAGGAAAAGGACAATTTTGCCACAACAGAGCTGAAATTCATCATGGTACTGGCTGGTCCAGTGGGAGAATTCGTACTATGTCAGATTTGAACTTGGTTCAAATCATCTAACACAAATAACTGTTGGAAAATACTTGCATTTGTCCTTTCTGAGAAGAAAAAATGAAATCATTAGAAAAGGAAAGGGATGGAGAATCCACCACTTCTCTTTGTACTTTGTTCCAACCATTTCTAGCATTAAAAAGAAAGCTCAGACTTCCCATTTGAGTTTTCTTTGGCTTTGACTTCAGACGTTTGTTCTTATTCTTTTCTCCACTAAATCACAGAACCATTTTAGTACCCATTTTCTAGCTAGGAAGAATCCTATATGTTACACTGCATTCATCATCTTATTTTTATTCAGCTAAACAGATTGAGCACTCTAAGTCTCCATCCTAGGTTTTTTTCAGCCTTCGGTTCATTTTTATTGCTCTTCTCTGCACCCATTCCAAATTAATAACTTCCAACTAACAATGTGGGTACCAGAAATACATTTACCCTTCCAAAGCCAGTGTCACCAGTTCAAATCAGGTAATTTGGAAAAATCACATTTCTGCCCAACTTGTGATAAGGAATTGCTGTCAAGGGCAGAAAATCTTCCTTCTAGAAACTGTTGGATACCAGCTCCAACAGGAATAGCAAGGGCTTAAAGTCTGGTCATGTTTTGCATCACAAGAGGGCTGTTTATAGCCCAGAACCAAGTATCTCGAGCTGCTATCAAACCAGCTGTAATTTACAGGGCAGAATATAACGTCTGTGGGCTGAGCTCAAATTGACAAACACAGGAGATGTTGCAATTCCACTTGTTAAAATTTGTTTACCAGGGGAGGGAAAAAAAGAGTCAGGATGGAAGAAAGGGACATCTATTCAAGTGTTTACCTTTCCATCTCTTCTGCTTCTATTCTTGCCATGTGGCTGGTGAACAGCTCCAGAGCTCAGCTTGGACAGCAAATCTTTTTATAACTCTTTCCTGGTTGCTCTTCATTTTCTCACCAACAAATGACTTCCTTCTGATGAGTTCCATTACTTCGCCTCCTAACAAAGCACTTTAGAGCCAAATATCAACACAGGAGGCGACTGCTTTTCTATCCTGTTGCCTCACTTGAGTGGTAGCACTCAACTGCTCAGCGTGTCCCATTGTACCACCCCAACAAAGCTCCTCGTAGCTCACGTCTTGCCCAGCATTCACCATTCCCTTTCTCCCCACACTGTCCCCTTGCAGCAGACTGAGGCATGGGGCGAGGGGTTTCTGTGGTACCTCTTGCCGTGATTACAGAATGACTCCAGATCCAAACCCTCTACTTGCAGTATCCAGTGCTCAAAGGGACCCAAAGTGGTTGGTACCATCTTGCACTGGAAGTGCCAAGTGAAATAAGGGCAACATGATCTGAAGCTAACCCATAATATTTGACAGAGAAAATCGCCTGGTCTTGAACTCCTTGTGCTAAAGGGAAATTTCTCCTGTAAGATTCTGATTTTGAGCTCGGCTTCTTTTCTCCTCTAAGAGTGACAATCAAACCACGGTTTCTTGCAGGCAGCATCCTTTTCTTTTTTCCCATTTGCTCCAAGGAGCAAGCATACTTTATCACACATCTTTCCCCTCCCTTCCTCTTCCTCTGAAATGTTTGTTTGTTCTCATCCCAATGACAAACATCCATCTTGAGCTGGTTTCTGTTTTGCAAGCCCCTACCAACCTGCCCTAGAGCCTGGCTGTTCCTCCGCTCCCAGTTCCCTCCTAGTTTACCCTGGAATATTTGGCAGTGGGAGCTGCCTGTGCTCAGCCAAAGAGCTCACGCTTGAATTCAGGTGGAGTGAGAGCTTTTTCAAGCAGAGACAGATTTAGATCAAGCAGCAAATAAGGAAAAAGCCATTGATCCATCTGCCAGCATGGAGCCTCCCCAGGGCTGTTGGGAGGAGGCGGCAGTGTTGGACAATAGCTGGTGCATCCTTGAGCATGGGGAAGGGAGGAAAGGACCTCAAAGGCAACTGTTGTGGCAACAGATTCACCACACAGGGACTCTGTGCTAAAGGAGAACCCAAACTGTAAAACGAACTGGTGGGAAGCCTGCTCTGACAGAGGTCAAAAAGGCCCTTCCCCACAGGACCCGTGTCCTCAGTGGGCATTTCTCCCTAAAGACTATCTCAGTGCAAACATGGACATAACAATGTGCGTCAAGCTTAGGCTGGGGGAAGTGCAGCCTGGGCAGCGGTGGGTTGTCTTCTCCTGTTTTTCAGCAGACATTCCTCAAACGCTCTCTGCATGGGCTTCAAGGTGCCCTTGAGTGTGATTTGGAAGGGAGATGCGCAAAAGCTAGGCTGCATCAACAGGAGCGTGACAGCAGGTCGAGGGAGGTGATCCTGCCCCTCTGCTCTGCTCTATGAGACCTCACTTGGCAGTACTGTGTGCAGTTCTGGCGTCCTCAACATAAAAAGGACATGGAACTGTTGGAACAAGTCCAGAGGAGGCCACGAGCATGATCAGGGACTGGAGCAGCATCCGTATGGAGATAGGATGAGAAAGTTGGGGCTGTTCAGCCTGGAGAAGAGAAGGCTGTGTGGAGACCTCAGAGCAGCTTCCAGTATCTGAAGGGGGCCTATAGGGATGCTGGGGAGGGACTCTTCATTAGGGACTGTAGTGATAGCACAAGGGGTACAAGCTGAAACAGGGGAAGTTTAGATTGGATATGAGGAAGAAGTTCTTTACTGTAAGGGTGGTGAGGCACTGGAATGGATTGCCCAGGGAAGCTGTGAATGCTCCATCGCTGGCAGCGTTCAGGGCTGGGTTGGACAGAGCCTTGGGTGGCATGGTTTAGTGTGAGGTGTCCCTGCCCATGGCAGGGGGTTGGAACTGGATGATCTCAAGGTCCTTTCCAGCCCTAACTATTCCATGATTCTGTGAATTAACAACACAGCTCCCACCAGCTGCAAAGGAAGCTGGATGGGAAAACCCCTTGGATGCACACACACACACAGAGTTTCTGACAATTAGAGAGAAAGGCTCCAGTTCTTCCTGATATTCCAAAAAACTCAGACATGGGAGTAAGGGACCCCTGAAAATGGAAAACTCAGCAGATGGAACTCCAGGAACTCATCGCCTATGGAGCTTTCAAGGCAAAAATACATCCATCACCTGGCCCCAGCACATGGTTTGCCATCACCAACATTAAGGCTGGGAGCTCCACAGCCCTTAAGCACTAGATATTCATGACATGTAGCACCACAGTGAATGGAAACAAGGAAAAAAGTGTTACCTTAGTGTAGAGAATGTGCATGCATCTCACATGGCCCCTGCACTCTGAAGCATTAAAGGGAGACAAATTTCCTTGCAACCAAACTGGAGCTAATCCAGGCACTGGCAACTGATTCAGTTCATTGCAAGATAATAAACTGTGCCTAACAGAATGATTTTGGGCTCAAAGCCTTCTTGCCACTACAAAGGCTCTGAGGAGTCCAAACATGACTGTGTCCTTCAATAGTACTCAGTCCCCATGAGCAACTATTGAAGCCCTCCTGCACTTTGTAAGCTTGGGCCCAATATAAGGTGAGATCTAGGGTGTTTCTTGAAGCTTCGTGCTGGAGCATGTCCATCCAAAGTCACCTGGCAGCTGTGAAAGTGGAGGTCTCAGGGAAACTCCTACCTCAGCCTGGATTTCTTGGGAGAAATGGGAGCTCTGCAGCTGCTCTGCAAGCACCCAGCATGTGTCTCATGGGGCAAGAGAGGAGACCTTATAACGCCTCTCATCATCCCAACCCAGGCCGTGTTCAGCTTGCAGGCTGTCCCTGGGCCATGGCTCAGACTGGTAGGAAAGGTCAGCTTGCACCTCCACTGACCGTCTCCGTTTTGCCCACAGGCACCTGCACAACAACCGGATCCAAAGCCTGGGAGCCAACGGCTTTGATGGGCTGCACAGCTTGGAAACCCTGTGAGTCCCCTGTTTTCTTCTCTATCCTGCAGAGTTTTGTATGCTCACCCCCTCCAGCAGTGCCCACAGGAAAGAGCCCCACTGCACATCCACTCCTCACCACACACTGAGGGCAGCAGCGGAGCTGCTCCAGGCACCAGCCCAGCAAGCAGGTGCCCAAGGCACGATGCTTCATGGGTGACGGCAGACTGGACTTTCCCCCTGCATCTGTCCAAGCTGGTCCAGCTGTGCTACTGCTGCAGAGGGGTCTGCACATGTGGGTCGTGTCTGTGAGGGGGCCCTGGGGCCCTGGACACAAGTCCTGGTGCAAGCCAGAGCGCTTGCATGCCCGCTCTGCTCTGGGAGGTTTCCACCTCCTCACCAATTCACCTGGACCAAAAGCTCCCAAAACACCCGACCAAAGCAAGGTGCCAGCTTGAGTTCAAGGCTGGTAAAATCCTCCAGAACCTGTGAATCTCTCTTCAAGATGGTCTCTCATGTCACTTGGCATCACGTTTAGGCAGTCTGTCAGGAGACAGGTGGAAAGCAGGAATGAACTCTGCGCAGGGACACATCTTCATAAGCAGCAGGTGGGTCACCCTGAGCTCAAAGACAATTAAATCTGGTGGTCTTGCCTTGCATACACCGTGCCTTGTAACTGCAGTATGAATTACTTGGGTCTCATGTGTCATGCATTGGCCTAGGAGGGAACATAATCAAGCAAAGAAACCAAGGCTCTGAAAGAACTGGAAGAGGCGCCTGCTGCCTTCAATTGTGTAGAACATGTCCCTTCATGCAGCCTCTGGGGTCAGAGTCAGGCCCTTGCTCCTTGCCAAGGAGACCTAGGGGGTCTGGGTCACGGCGAAAAGAGGTGATGCTTGCCAGCATTCAAGGAGACAGGGCCCCTCTGTGCCCAGCACGGTGCCAACAGCAGTGATGGGTTGAGAGTGGAAGCATCAGGCAAGCCCTTGGTCCCTAGACACGCTCCTGGGGGCAGGCCCATGACACGCATTGTCTGTTACTTTCAGACTGGCACATACTGGGGCCACCCAGAAGGGCTCGGCTGGGGAGGTGTTGAACCATGCCAGGGATGATGCAGGAAGGGATCCTGCTGGATTGTCTCCTCTGGTGACCCACGGATCTCCCCCATCACTCTGCCAGCTTGGCTTTCTCCCCAGGCATTTCTGGTGGGTACAGGCAAACATGAGGGCAGAGCCGTGTCGCCCAGGCAGCACAAAGGCAGGCGATTTGCAGGAGGGAGTGGAGGACTTGCTGATGGAAGAAAACCCTCTTTGGGCTATAAGCACAAGCAGTCCGTGTAGCAACATCACAGCCTACATCAGAGCAACCTAATTATTCAGCAAGGTGTCTAAAGCCACGCTGCTGCCCATCCCAAGCAGGATGGGGCTGCAGGGAAGCAGCTGCCTCCTTATTACTGTTGGAAAGGGCTTCCATTTCCCCGGGGGATGATTCAGTTTCCACAGACACTGGTGCTGAAAGCTGATCTTCCCTCTCTTCCCCTCTGCTCCTGCGCTATCACTTTCTCTGCCTTCTGTTGCCCATCTGAGATGCCACCCAGCATTCAGGGGAGCTCAGCAGCTGCCCCTCCTGCTCTCAGTCCTGCAGGGATAGGACTGCACAGCACTGCAGGGACATGGCTCTGCAGCAGTGGGTGACCAGGCAGCCTCGGGACCCCCAGGGGCTGTGCCCTTGGAGCAGGGCTCTGCCTGACCACATGGCTTGGATTTGCCATGGGAGTATCCCACAGCCCCCATCCTCGGGGAGCTGCCTGCAGCTCCAAGCACGGGGCGGTGGACAGGATCTCCAGACTCCCCTCCACATCCGATCACACTGGAGTGTCCTCAGGAGGCAGTGAGGTGCCTTTTGTTCCTCCTGACCTAATTCTCACCTCCAGGCCAGCACGTATTTCAAAGCCTTTGTTGCTCCTGCAAGTGGAGCCATCCCCATCCTGTTCATGTCCCGCTCCCATCTGCCCTGCTGACCGGAGCTGGCCAAGGCTTTGTGGCAAAAACCAGCCAAGCACTTGGCTGCAACAGCCCAGCCAAGCTTCTAGAGCTGCATCTACCTACCAGCTCCCAGCCCCTGTGCACGTGGAGACCATTACAGGCTCCGCACATACCCTGTAACTCAAATTATGATTACGTTCTGTTGACAGCACTTAGCACATTTTCTTGGCTTGTGGAGGCCAAACTGTGCTCTCCGTTACCCCAAAGGCGTTACCTCCTGGAAAACAGAAAGATGGGAAGAGTTTGGTGAAGACCGAAACTTCTGCAGGGTTACTGAAATGAGTATCTGTGGCCAGATGTGGATCACAAACCAGGCACAATAGGTGGAGAGGTTAAAAGGAACAAAAACTCTCTGGGGCTTTCCAGGAAAGCCTGGGAAGTTTTAGGGTGCAGGAGCCTGTTTCCCTAAGGAAAACGTTTCTTCTCATATCCTGCTGGACAGGGAAACTTCTGTTTTTATCAAATGCAGCCAAAACTGAAAGAGAATCCGCACCCATTTCTCCACGCAGGTCTTGGCAGTGTGCAAGATGCTGATACGCATTCCCGCCGCATCCCTACCCAGGGTCCCGTCATTTCTGCAAAAGCAGGCCCCAGTGGAGCATCTCTGCTCTTGCACAGGGCTTGGCCCTGAAGTTTTAGGAGGGCAGCAAATCTAGAAAGAGGTAAAGTGAAGCCAGATGCATGGTTTAGTGGGAGGTGTCCCTGCCCATGGCAGGGGGTTGGAACTGGATGATCTTAAGGTCCTTTCCAACCCTGACTGTTCTATGATTCTATGACTTCATGTTTCCCCTGCATTGACCTGCAGCTACTGTGACAAGTCAGCTTTGCCAGACACAGAGCAAGTGCAGCTCCGTGCTGGTGAGGGGCAGGTTGATGCGCAGCACCCACCAGGTTTTAACTGGTCAAACACCAGCACGTCGTCCCAGTAGTGTTTCAAAATAGCCTTGAAACCTAGTGAGGTTCCCTCATCAGTTCCCATAAGCCTGAGTCACGGAACAGAGTAACCCTGCAGGGTTGTGGGAAGAAACGAGGTGATAGATGGTTGAAATGGGTGATAACCTGACATTTTTTAGCCCTCTCCCAATGACATGGCCCTTGACACACTTGAGAGGTGGCCAGTGACAACGTCATGAAGTTCAACCAAGCCAAGTGCAAGGTCTTGTCCCTGGGCCAGGGCAATCCCAGGCACAGCTACAGCCTGGGCATAGAAGAGATTCAGAGCAGCCTGAGGAGAAGGACTTGGGGGTGTTGGGTGATGAGAAACTGAACATGAGGCAGCTTCAGTGTGCGCTTGAACCCAGAAAGCAACCATGTCCTGGGCTGCATCAAAAGCCACCACACATCCCCCAGCACCCGCTCGGGCCTTGATTTTGAGCCACTGAAAAAAGGGAGAAATGCAAAAGTAAGAGCTATGGGCCTCTCAGTGGTCCTGTCCATGGACATGGCCAAGTCCCTTGCATACATGGAGCCTGGGCTGAACTAAAACAGGGGCTGGAGCTCCTCCTGCCCTGGCACATGCAACCAGACAAGAGCAAAACCGTGTCCCACCAGTGTCCCGTCTCCCCACCCTGCAGCAGGACTAAGATAGCTCCCTGGGCAAGACAGGGATGAGAAAAAACACTGCTCCCCAAGACCAGCCCATAATGCTGAAAGCCTCAGGATTATGGCCAAGATAGCAGCGATCTGCCCCAAAATTGCCGCTCTTCTGATTGTTCAGGCATCTCTGGCCCATCTCTGACATGAATGTGATGGAGAACCAGCTCAGACTGGCCCCACAGCCCTCGCCTATCCCCTCTGCCTAAGATGACCCTGCTGCTTCCTATCTCTCTGACTTCTCCCTCCCCATCCACACCCCTGGCAGCTCCTCCACTCGTCAGACAAAGGAGATAAATCACTTGGGAAGAGCAAATCTCCATTCACTTAAAAACCTCTTAATTTCTTTTCAAAAAATAGCACTAATAAATTCAAAACGTCTCCCAGAAGGGCTGGATCCAAACCCTGTGGCTCCAGGCGTTCTATCTGCCTAACCTTGCCTCACAGGAAATGTTCTTACCACAGCCTTTCCCAGCGTGCTGCCCTATTATCCGGGTAATTAGTGTAGTCTGTAAATGCAGAGAAGAGTTGGAACCTACGGAATCCTCTGGAGAGTTGGATTTCCTATGGGAGAAAAAAGAACAGAGGATTAATACAAAGTGCACCTTGGGCAATGAAGGCAGGAAGAAGGAAGTGGGAAATCTCTCCCCCATAGCTCATAGAAGGGTTGTTTAACCCTTTTAGGGCCAGGCAGACTTTGCTGTTCTGCCAGCCTCGCTCCTCAAGTGGCATTCATTTCCGTCAGCATGTTTCATTTGAAGTGTTTTGTGCAGTCTCTTGACTGCTAATCCAATCTGTGCAATTCCCAAAGTGGCTCTGTCTCCTCCAAGGATGCTGTGCTGAGCTGCTCTCTTACTTCCTCAGCATCCTGATGCTCCAGCCCTGCTGTGCGTCAACATGGGTCCCTGTGCAGCTCATCAGAGGCTTGGCTCTATGGTCCCAAGCCTGCTCTGCCAGAGGGGACTTCTGCAGGTGCTTGGGTACCCAAATTCAGGGGGTGGAGAAAGGAAGGGGGTAGGTGGCTTTCTGGAGAGAGGTCCATGGCTCAGGGCTCTGGTTGCGTGGGTCCCTGTGTCTGGTCCAGGAACAGAGCTCTAAAGTCCATTGCCTGCTCTGATCGTCATGCAAATGAAAGGCGACTCTTCCAAACAAAGCCACCTGTAAAACTACATAGACAAATGTACAGAACACTGCCTGGGAGCATGGGGATCAGACACTTCCATCCTGTGGTCTCCTTGGGCCAACTGATCCCATATTGCTGCATCTTCTGTCCCAAGAGCAGGAGCCTGAACTGCCAGGAATGTGTCCTTACTGATGCAGCTCAGGCTCTGAACCAGCTGGGTACCTTCCAGCCGAGCTCTGAGCTTTGCCTGGACACGGCCCCGAGCAGACATGATATGTTGCAAAATTATGTGGAAAGAAAGACAGAAAGTGAAGGCAGTTCATGGGAAAAGGTGGTTCTGGGGTCCCTGCATTTGTGCCTGGGTTATGGCTCTTCTGTAAGGCTCACCTCCTTCACCCGTTCTCCCTTTGCCCACCAAACCCTCACACCACCCTCTTGCACCCTGCCAGCTCTCCAGCCTGGCTCCCCTCTCCCTCTCCCATGTCCAGACATGCTTGTTGTGACCTGTCAGGAGCCCCCAACCCTTCTGGCTCCATTGGCATCATTGGGCTTCACTCCCTTGCCCAGAGTGAGAGCGGCGATGTGTGTGAATCGCCTGCCTATGAACAGGAGGATCAATCACTGCAGGCAGCAGCAATGGCAGGAGAGGCAAACCATGGGCATGTTCTCACCATGGATGTGCTGATGCACAGAAGCTCTGTGCACCCCATGCTCCCTCCATGCAGGCGAACACAGCAGCACACTCCAGGGGGACAGGGGCTGATCAGCAGCAGCATGCGCACCTTGGGGGGTAGGAAGACGTCCCCAGCTTCCTTCCTGCCGCTCGGTAAAGCTCTGCTGTAGACCAGGCCTCCTCGAGCCTTCTTTCCCTGCCTGGCAAAGGGCAGCAGCCTCCTCCGTGCCTCCCCTGCTTGAGTCATCAGCTCCATGGTTATTGTCTGTGCAGTCCCAGCGACCGAAGTCCCCGCTGCTCTGCTTTGCGGTCAGCTCCTTTTGTGTCTTGTAAATGATATGTGCATGGCAGCGCCTGTGCTCCCAAGACCCCCCACGAGATCCCGTTCTCAGAGGCTTATTTCAACCTTGTTAAATAAATCCAACAGAATTGAAAACATATTTGATCCAGTACCTTTGTCAGTCAGAGAGCAGACAGAAATAGTGGTTGGAACAGACACATTCTGGGCACTGCTGCATTTTTAAATGGGGAACAGAGCTGTGCAAAGAAGGATTGGCAGCTGCAGGCGGACAAGGCATGACAGGTCCCCCCTGCCCCAGCAATAGACCTGTCAGTGCCACGTAAGTGCTGTAAAGTGGTGCAGTGAGAGGCTGGGATGTTTCCAGGCCAGGCTGTCAGGATGAATCCTTGTACAGAGGTTGCTGCTTGCTTCTGGCATGAATCAGGAACCGTCAGTGCCTGACAACCTTCCATGGTGTGGGGACGCATTACTGCTCCATTGTATTCTGTCACAGCCTGGCTCCTCCTTAGAATTTGCCAAAAATGGCTCTTTCGAGGATATGATGAGTTTCCCAAATTCAAGCACTGACCCTGCACAGAGGAACCCTATGAGAGGTTATTTCTCCTTCCTCTGCACATCTGAGCATCATCCTCTTGTGTGTCTCCATTCAGGCAATGGACGCACGGCCTCAGACTGACTGGAGTCAGACGTGCTCTGGGTCCTTCCACATCTCCTCTCCCTCCTTTCACTTACTTACAGACCCTTGCTGCATCTCATCATCCAGATGGTGCTGGGGAAGGGCACATACTCACTGCACGGGTTAGTGACTGCCAGGAGAGCAGGGTTTGTGCTGATGCTACACAATGAGAGTAAGGCTCCTAATGGTACAGTTACTTTGCACACTCTGGACTAATCAGGCAGCTCTTCCACAAGCTCAGCCACAAGCCATGACCTTGGTATAAGGCATCTGGGTAAAGCAGTCCAGCCAGTGCTGGGCAAGGGGTCAACCTACACGGTCACAACAGTCCCCTTGGGCTTTCAGACTAGCAATTAAATCATTCCCAGTGCTCCACTTGGCCGCAGTCACCGGCAGCAGGACGGGCAGCAGCAGCAATTACATCTACTGGCAGCTTGACTGGATACCAGCACAGGACAGATGGAGATGCAAGTCCCTTATCAGAGCCTGCGCAAAGGAACGCTCCCAAAGGAACGTCTCAGACTACACGGGGACTGAAGCAGTCAGCAAATGTCCCATCTCCAGCTTCTAATCTTACTGCATCTTGAGGTTTATTAGCTGCAAATTTGCGGTGTTCTGTGGCTTATGGAAGAATTTAGAGCACTATATAATTTTTTTGCTTCCTGTGTGGAACCACTAATAATCCCTCCCAGGCAGAAAACTGACCCGAGACTCTTTCCCCTCCTTCTCTCCTTTTGGGCTGCCTGAAGATATTAATAGTTCCAGGCTGCATGTTGTCAGCTTCAAATCACCCTGGCAGCTAAGGCCCAAAATAACTGTGCCTTTGATGTCAATTTGCTTTTACTTCTAAATAAACAACAGGGTTGGTTAAGATCAGTCCAAATACGAAGCTATAGGTTCATTCTAGAAACAACAGCAATGCAAAGCCAGCCAATTCGCTGCGTCTTGGGCAGACCAGGTGACCTTTAGGGGGTTTTCAGTGTAACTAAGAGAAGAGGCAAGGCTCCTTTCAACATCCTACAGTGAGGCCTGGAGCTGGTAACTTGGAGCCCACCTAAGGAAAGTGATGTTTTTACAGTCATTTCTCTTGCACATCATTTCTGAACATCTTGGCTGGGTAATTTTGCTTCCAAAAGCCTCTGATAATGGGGAAAGCTCTTCTTTAGGCTATGCCCATTATTTCTGTTATTATTATTGCTATTATGAGGCTTCCCTATTGTTTTGGCATGGCCATGGCCATGGTGCATT
This sequence comes from Myiopsitta monachus, assembly GCA_017639245.1. Taxonomy (NCBI): domain Eukaryota; kingdom Metazoa; phylum Chordata; class Aves; order Psittaciformes; family Psittacidae; genus Myiopsitta; species Myiopsitta monachus. The sequence goes on along the minus strand of CM029936.1, from coordinate 5,013,549 downwards.
GGCATCCTTCCACCAGGTAATGCTGCCATTGGGTCCACTTTCCCAGGTGTGCCAAAAAGGGCAGAAGGCAGAACCCACACCCAGAGACCCCATAGGTAGCATGCGAAGTCTTAGGGCAGACCCCAGAGCTGGGGCAGCTGGGAGCCATGTCTGGGATGGATGCATCCCTGCTGAGGGTGCCCAGAGAAGCTGTGGCTGCCCCATCCCTGGCAGTGCTCAAGGCCAGGTTGGACACAGGGCTTGGAGCTGCTCCAGTGGAAGGTGTCCCTGCCCATGGCAGGGGTTGGAGCTGGAGGAGCTTTAAGGCCCCTTCCAACACGAACCAGGCTGGGATTCTGTGATTCTATGATCTGTGGAAACAGGCTCCATAACCTCCACAGCCCCATGGTGGAGGTTGGAGCCTGTTTCTGGGTCGCTGCTAGAACCAGAGCCCAAGTTCTAGGAATGAGGGAGAAGGGTGAGGAAAGCCACCGCTGTGTCCTGGTCTGGGTCTGAGCTTCAGGGGCAGCTGCCCCACTGCAGAGAAGAGGTGACACCACCTCAGGAACCGTCTCAGGCAGTGGCTTCTCCCAGCCTCTTCCAACCAGATCAGCACACACACAGAGTGGTATCTGCAGGGCTTGGCACAGGGCAGCGCTGGAGGCAAGTCAGGGCTGTGGATCAAGAGTAGTTGGCTACACGCATCACTCAGGGGAGCTGCAACACTCACAGCTGGGTTTGGTCCCTGGGAGAGAGGCTCACCTTACCGAAACCCAGGAAGCAGGGGCAGGAGCGAGCACAGGCACATTGTCTCCCCCGAGCCGACCAGGGTCGCTGGCAGCCAGGCTGGAGCAGCATGACTACACCTGGTTGCACTTCCACTTTCCAACAAGCCCAGTATATGCCAGCATTCCAGGATGGCTTTTGTACCCAGAGGGAGCTGCTGAACACAGTGCTCTTTGTATCTGACAAGCACAGGGGGGAGGGAGGCACAGAGATGCTGCCAGGGCTGGGAAAGGTGTGCCTACACTCAGGAAACACTGGTCCTGTACATACTTGCACACACACGGAGGCACAAACAAAACGTTCCTCTGCTGATGAAAGACCAGCGTGCCTGGAAGAGACACGGGCTGGAAAGGAAATGCAGCTTTAGTAGAGAGACAGGAGCAAATATTACAGCGCACGGAATTATGCCCTGTAAATAGCAGCGCTTCCAGATCTCAGATCCCTTTTTCTGTTGGTGAGGCACAGGGCAGCCGAGCCTCCTCTCTTGGGCAATACTTTCTGCCTGTCGGCTGCTCACAGACACATCAGGTACCGCTGGGGAGAACCAAAACCCCGCACAAAGCTTCCCCAGCATCGGTACCACAACGGCAGTGGGCTGAGCATCCCCAGGTCCGTCCCCTGGCATCACAGAGGCTTATCCCAGGCCCTTAGCTTGGGATACAAGGGAGGGAAGGGGCCAGGCAGACACCCAGCCCTGAGTGACCCCTGTAGCTTCCTGCAATGCTGAGAAACCTCGCTGTAACCCTGGGAAGTCATTGCAGGGTGAGGGTTTTAAAGGTATTAAACACCTTATGCACAGACAGAGATTCAGGGCTGTCAGTCCGCTGAGGCTGCTAATGCCTTCTGATTTCATCCAGTGATCTGAAGGTCAATTGGATTTGACTGATGCTCTCAGAATGCCCAGCAGTGCCTTGTCTGCACCTCTAATCACTCATTCGCTTTGGAAATGCGCTCCTGACCCTCCCTGAGCCTCAGTGAGGGGATGTGCGTTGTAAAAGTCCTGCTCCTTCTTCCCCCCGTAACAGAGCCTGTGTAATGTGAGGCACTCAGCTGTGACAGTGAGGGGCCTGACAGGTACCACCGACAGGAACTGGCTAAGAGCATCCAAGCAGCTGATAACAAGCTACATCCACCTTGCAGAGAGCGAGGTGTATGAGCAGTCATGTGCTGGGCTATTTATTCTTTAACAGATCATTTTGGGCTCAAGCAGAGAAGACCAGGAAAAATCACTGATCTGCTTGGACCCAGGCGAGAACTGAGTGTGTCAGAGCAAGCTCTTCAGAAGATGCAGAGCTCTCCTATCTAATAGATGTGAGATGCCATGAGGAGGGGACGTATTGCTCCTGTTTCACTCCTGGGCCTTGGGGACACGAACAACAGCTTCACATCCCAGCACTCTGTCACTGCATTGCAGGTTGGACATGGTGGAGAGCTTGCGGTCGTGTCACCAGCCCTGCTGATTGAGGGCACTGGCAATTGTCAGACTACGTGAACCCTTTCCAAACCTTGGGATCCTACAGGAGCGGGACTCATTCACTCAAACACACTTAGTGCAGGCAGCCAGACTCCCTCTGTAACTGGAGGAGAATAAATAGCCCTTGGGGTGGGGATTCCACAGCAGGACCTGCAGCATCCCCTGGGCTGCAAAGGGAATCCAGTAACAAGACCTGATACGGACCTTGTCAGGGATACGCAAGATCAAATCCACCTCAGACAACCTCATTCCATGTTTTTCTTCTGGTTTTGTCACCTACTTTGTAATTACCTGATAAGTATTCCCTAGGATATAAGTCATATAAGCCTGGAGTCTTGGAAGGCGCAAGGGAAGGCCAATTTGGAGAGACTCGCTTGGTTCATTTACTGTGTAAATACCTACAGGGCAAAGCCAAGATGGTGCTGTAGAGTAATTCCCAAGCAAGGAACCCTGGTAAAGGAGAAGACTATGTAAGGGGCGGGGGGGGGAGGGTGGGCAAGAGAGACCATAGTGTAATTACCATGGCTGGGCCCAGAGGATGAGAATTACAAGGTAATTGGGCAGCAACTCATTGCTGTGTAAATACATGGTTATTTCTGTTCCGTAAACCACAATTCAGGTTGCATGGTAATTACTTTGAGGTCCATTAAGTGTAATTATACAGTAATCTCCAGGAGCCAGTAATTACACTCATGTTCCAAAGTATCTACCACTTAAAACTCAGCGAGTTTCTTGCAGGTAGGAAGCAGTCACTTGTGTTTTCAGTGCCTTGGTCTGTGGGATGGCCAGGACAGGGCCAGCGTTACCACTGCAGCTGGAACTGCCTTCTAAAGGAGAGCATTGAGCATGCAAGAGGAGGACTGACACGCACCTAAAGCCCAGCCAGTCTCCATGGCCCCCTCTAGTCAACAACAGGACTGGTACCTTCAGAGGGCTGCTCCTCCCACGCTGCCAGCAGTGCCCCATAGCTCACATAAGCCCTTTTCCAGAGGTACCAGCCCCTCCTTGGGGAACAAATGCAGCTCGTGAAGTTTCATTCAGACTCCAATGTCTCTTCTGGTTGCCAGGTCAGAGCAGATAAATGCCAGGCTTGTCATTCTGACCAACCTATTATGTTTTGCTTAATTTATTACAATGCAAATTAAACCTAATGCTCAGCAGTGTCACTACCTCTTGTACATTACTTCCACCTTTAGCTTCGGTTTCCAGTGCAGGGTTCACCCCAACCATCAAAAGAAGACCTAGGCTTTCCCATAGCCTGCTTTTCCCACTGGTTCCAATCACAGCATGTCCCAGTGACAGGGAGGTCTGGCGTCCCCAGGACAAACACCAAGGGAATGGTCCCACGTCCCCTCTGTACTGCAGGGCAAGGGTGCCCAGAGAAGCCCTTCCATGGGGCCCGCACAGCTGAATCCTCACTTGCCTTTCTTGTCCTTCATAAAGCCCCCTTTTGACCTGGAAAAGCAGGAAAAATGACTCAAGGCAAAGCCCCTGGGGGTGAGCTCCTGGGAGTGGGGATGGGGCACTCTGAAGACGTGAAGCAGCAGCACAGTACAGCAGTGGGCAAGGAGGGACTTGGAGGGAAGGAGTTCAACCATGGCTTGGACAGGTTCTCGCCTCCCAGTGCTCCTAGCAGGGAATATTCCTGCTGCAGAAATGTGTGAGATTTTGTTTCCAGGCACCGGCTGGATCAGCACAGTAGGAAAAACCTGGCTCCCGTGCTTAACAACCAAGTTTCCATTCCTTCAAAGCACAGATACGCTCGGTTGAGCTCCTACAGCAACATTAATGAATGTTTTTCCTTTCTCTGCCTTTCAGGGACCTAAACTACAATGAGCTGCTGGAATTCCCTGGGGCTATCAGGACACTGGGACGACTGCAGGAGCTGTGAGATTTTCTATTTATTGCTTTTCAAAAGCACCTCGTGTGCTCTGACTGGAGGAGAACACTCGATCCAAGCCTTTCTTTTGTCTTTCCAGCCCTCCCTGACATGCACTTAGAAGTAGTTTATCCCCTCAATTTCCATCAGCTCTCATCAACACCCTCAGCCTCTGCAACAGGATTGCGGAGGCAAATAGTAGATCCCCCCATGAGGTTTGGAGCAGGCTCCTCCTGCAGCTTTTCATCCTCCCATCACATCTGAAGGTCTCAAAGCCCATCTGATCTTTTTGTTCCCGGAAGAATTCTCAGGAATTTCTCTGATCAGACCAGGAATCAGCATTACTGGGAATGAGAATAAGATCCTTAATCCACTTTGAGGTGGCTTTTGAATCACCTATCGCTAAATGAGAGGCAAATTTCAGACAGCCATGCAGGATTAAACAACCTGGGCATCACCCAGCGCCTGGCCTTGGTCTTGGGCACAGGATTCGCTGGCTGGTTTTGAGGTGCTGGTTTTGAGCTCTCTTCTGCTGCAGAAGTTTGCTGATAGCATTTTCCCCAAGCTTAACCACAGATGTCACAGCTCCATCTACAAACACCTTTTGGCCAATACTGTTGGCCAAAGTAGACAATGGTAGGCTGCATTCTGGTTAACAGCTGTAGCGCTACAATGGAGAGCATCCATCAGAATCGCAGTTCCTGGAGGGAGTAAAATAAGTGCATTTCGTTTGCTCCTGTTTCCTGACCATTAAACCTTAAGTCTCTGCATTCTTGGTGGGTTTAGTGAGTTACATACAGAGCACCAAGCTGTACACAAAGTAAATAGAGCAGAATGAGGGCTTTGTCCTGCCAAAAGGCAGACCTTGTTCACTTGCTGGGATGATGCTACATCTGGAACAGAGCCTACACATCCTATTTTCCATGTGTTTTGAAGACCCTCTGCCTTTACTGAAGAAACAAGGTGTCTCCAAGGCTTTCTCATTCATTAATATTGAGATATTTGTTTCTCCCAACAGCGGTTTTCATAACAACAACATCAAAGCTATTCCAGAGAACGCATTTGTTGGGAATCCTCTCCTCCAAACAATGTAAGATAATTAAACAATGTTTCCTAAATCCTTATGTCCCCCAGAAAGGGGCATTTCCTGATGAATTTTGGTTGGGATTCCTAACAGTCATCAGCATGACCGCAATTCATTATATATGGGCCAATGCAAGCTGAAATTAGCTCCTGCTCAGCTATGCCTCAGGATTTTTGTCATGGGTTCTCCTTTCTCCGCAGCTGGACTTTGCTGTAGTACAGGCTGATAACAATGAAGGAACAATGTATGGGTGGTCTGCATGGAAACTTGCCGTGTGTAACAGGATTTTCTAAGCCCTGGTTGACATCTGCCTGTGTTTATTCCTTGTGTTTAGAAAAGCTGCTCGCCAGTTCCAGCAGTATCTATATGTGTCAGGGTGCTGGGACACCAGATCATTGTGGTGATCATAGGGTTACAGCACTACAGCAGGGCTGAAGGAGAGCTTTGCATCTTTGGGTTTGGCAGGACACCAAAGAGCCCTTTCAGACTAGCAGGAGACCTCAGTTTTACCAATGTTCAGCCAAAATATGCTAGTGGAAGAGCCTGAGGCTATCTGGTAAACAAGGATAGTCAATAGCTGCTGCTATGCTGGGTGCTCCAAGGCTCTTGACCTGTAATAGCATCTTCTCTGCATGCGCAGCAGAATATGACCAGTTACTCATTCTCTTTGCAGCCATTTTTATGACAATCCCATCCAGTTTGTTGGACAGTCTGCTTTCCAGTACTTGCCAAAGCTCCACACTCTGTAAGTTCATCAAGCACGTCCTCAGAGAGGTAACACATCCAAGCTCCAAGCCCTGCGAGCTGAACACCTTCGAGGTCCTCTCCCTTCCTCTTTTCTAGAGCCCTTGTGCCAATAGAAGACCATGGTGCCACTCTTCTGGCCAGCCCCAAGGCAATGAGCCAAGGAGTGGACACTAAAGATGTTTTCTGCTGAAGAAGAATCATTTTGAGAAGGGCATTTTGGAGGGACCATTTCATTCCTCCTGGCAGCACAGCCGACAGGCACTGTAGTCATTTAGGGTCTCCATGGCTGCATCAGCACCAGCAAAGACCACACTCACAAGTGCCACAACTTCTGTCACATGCTGCTCAAGCAAAACCTGCACCGTTGTGCAGTTGCCCAAACACAAGGACACTGAAGGCATCTGCCTTCCTCCACAAGATGGAGAAGCAGAGGAACATGTGTCCTTTAGCACTGTCACCATGGCACAAATAATCTTAGTGGGTAGCTAGGGTGCCAGTGCTTTCCTCCGTATGTTTGACCCTAAGCCTGCTCCAGGACCACCACCACTCCACGTTGGCAGGCCTGCACTGGGGGGCTTTTCAGCTAACCTCTCGTGGCACAGCACTGAATACTGAGGCAGGAGAAGGCTCAGAATCTCTATTTATAAGCCCCACACAGCCCCTCACTGCAGGTACACACTCAGGCAAATAAATCCTTCAAATACCCATGCATTCTTTAGATCCAAACGCATAGGCTCAGGGCGCTTGCGTGGGATGCTCTGCTTACGTTCCCCATGGTAATTGTTTGGGGGGTTCTATTTAATCTGAGCAGAGATCATGCCAAGAATCTCAGTGGTTTGGGGGAAGGTCTGAGCTTGCCAAGCCCCCTTGAACAGAAATGCCCAGCTCCAGCTCCCTGCATGCGCACTGTGTGAGACGTCTGCTCCACCACCCAGCCAGCAGTGGAACACTGATGCGAGGGGGGACCTTTGTATCTGGGCCTCTGATCACCACACTTGGGTGTGAGGAAGCAGGTTTGCCACCATGGCTGATGGATCTGGGACCTTGCTTCGGGTCCCATCCACCTCACTTCACCCTCATTCCTCTGCAGGTCACTCAATGGTGCGACGGACATCAGGGAATTCCCAGACCTTAAAGGCACCACCAGCCTAGAAGTTTTGTGAGTGGCAACTCTCTCCCTTTTACCCCGCTATTTGTGCTCTTCCTCCATCAAGGCGGTCCAGGCTGTTTCAGCGAGGACAACTTTCACAGTGCTGTGCAGTTGGTTGTCTTCAGCTCTGCCTCTGCCTGGTTACTCACCTCTCTGCTTCGTTTCACCCCTGTGGCTCCTGAAAGCAGCTTTCCTTTCCGTGAGTTGCTCTCTCGCTACTGTTGAGTGTGCTCCAATCCTTGTTTGAGTTATTTTTTCCTCTTCCTTCCCATCTGCATCTGTGAAGGAAGGAGCCTTTGGGCGCAGTGCTTCGGCATGGTCTGACGAGACCCAGCATCTCCGCCCATCCTGGGACCAGCACTGGCAGTGCAGAAACCATCTGCCACCCAGGACGGGGGCTTCTGCAACTGTTCTGGTCTCATCCCCACACCACCAGACCCAGGAGGGCAGGAGCCTGAGGAAACGGGGTCTCTGGCCACCCATGGTTCTCCTCTATAGGGCACTCATCCACACACTGTGCCCAGTGTGGGAAGCACAGCTGAGCACCCCAACCCAGCAGCATGATCTGGCTGTGCTTCACCTCGGGGACACAGGGACACATTATCCATCCCCCACGCTCAGGTTTCTGAGGCAGACCCAGGTGGATCACCAGTCTGGACAACGGGGAGCTGGGATGGCAGAACATGCCACACAGGACACTGCCACCTGACCTCAAGGTGGTGAAGGACAGCAGTGAATTCCATACGTGCCAGCATCCCAGAATTCCTTATAGCCACATTGACCTTTACCAGGTCCAGTGGCAGTGCCCGTTTCCAAGTCGGGTTTTCTTTCTCTCTAGGTATTTCGTTATCCCATTGATATTGTCTCTCCTGCCACCATCTGGGACCAGCAGCTGGGCTTGTGGGTCACAGACTCCATGTGCCAGCCCTCAGTAACATCATTTCTTCTCTGTCCTCCTCTCCTGTAGGACCTTGACACGGGCAGGCATCCATCTACTCCCCAGAGGGATGTGTCAGCAGCTGCCCAGCCTCCGAGTCCTGTAAGTAACAGAAACCCCAGCTTTCTTCTTGTCGAGCTCAAGGAGGGGACCCGCTTTGGAAGCCTACCCTGGGGTTCTTATTCCTTACCTTTTCCATGCAGAAAACACCACTTTCTTAGGCACTACCTTGAGCCTTGCTTCACCCCAGCATGATGCTCTGGGCTCACATGCTGCAGCAGTGGCAGATCAGGGGTTTGCTTGGAGTCTTTAAGTTCCTTTGGCTCTACCTGCTTGGCAGAACAACGAACGATGCTGAGTGGAGGGATGTGCCTTTTTCTTTAACTTGGTACATGATGAAATCCCCATCTCAGAAAGACTCCTGCGCCTTTTCAGGAGTCACAGCCCTGGTTCCCGAGATCCCAACTTTGTCTGCAGTCTAAGAAATCCTCAGGAAATGAGTCATGAGCCAGATTTATACAAGTTTGCAGCCTTAGGGCAAGCAGGAGGCTTGTCTCTCGTCAGTTTTTATACAAGCAAGCTGAAAAGGAAAACAAGTTTATTCCAGGAAAGCAACGGGAACGAGTTCTTGAGCACAGAAATTGGGAACAAGAGGAAAGCATAAGAATAAAAGAATGCAATTTGTAACTTAGCAGATTACAGCTTTTTGGCTCTAGCTGTCCCTCTAGGGAAGATCTCTCATCTTCAGACATTGGGACCAACTCAATGGTCACCTTCCATGGAAGTGTAGCCTTTGGAATGGGCCAGGCTGTAGGGTCCCAGGCACTCTGTTAACGTTTGCAAGTTATCTGACTGTACAGCTTTGCAGCAGAGCCTGTTCCCAGGCCTGCCTCCTCCTTGTGGGGCACTTTCACTGGGACACCCCACCTTTTTCCCCATTCTTCTTTCCCAGTTAGCTTTGCTGACATTAACTGCATTGCTTTCAGAATCGGGACAGTGCGCGGGCCAATGTTTGTGCATGTTTACATCTCTCTTGCCTTTGAAACGCATTGGCCTTCTGTCCCCACCGAGGTGGTGTTCACTGCTGTCCCCCACGCTGACAGTGAGCACGGACGATAACGCTAATGCCACATCTCTGGGCTCCTGCTCCTCATCCCACCCTGCAGGCCTTGTGCAGAGATCTTGCATGGCGGCTGTAAGAGCTACCGCGGGGGCATGAGGCTTGCACCAGTCCTGGCCTTGCGCAAAGACACTCGGAGCAAGCATCACTGTGTGCAGAGCGGAGATTCCCCTCACCGGGGGCTACCATTGCCTACATCTGTGCAAAATGGAAGTCGGGTCACCCCCTCTGCAGCAGGATCTGCTCTCCAAGGGAGGGATCAGGGGCACTCACTTTTGGTCTCATAACACCGCTGTTCTGGTCCTTCCCCTGCAGGGAGCTCTCGCATAACCACATTGAAGACCTGCCCAGTTTCCACCGGTGTCAGCGGCTGGAGGAGCTGTGAGTAACGAGATGCCCCATGCTCCACGCTGGGGAGAAGGGCTCTTTTGGGGAGAGAGGCAGTTCCCACACTCAAAACTCAGCCTTCACCGAGCACTTGGACAGCTGAGCGCTGGAACTCACTGCATGGGCTGCAAGCGGACCAGAGCTCCACGCTTTGCCCCTGTGCAAATACAGGGTGCGAACACATCCCCTGTGCACAGGAGCTTCCTTAGCTCAGCTCCTTTAAGAGGTCCCAGCCACAGCAAACACAACGAGAATGTGACAGCACTGAATTTCGCTTCTAAAGCAGTCTTAGGGTGGAACAGAGTAGGAAACCAGCATAGCTTTGTAGATAGTGGAGCACATTTAACCACTACCCATCAATGGTACTTTACTGTGCTGTGATGGCATTGAAAGTAGAGGCTGTCTGAGCACTGGAGCTGCCCTCTTTAAGCTGTTTTGTTGATCATCCTGTTTACCCCTTGAAATAAGAGTAGATCTCCCAAGCTCAAATGACAACTTCCACAGTGACAGTGTCTGCTGTGGTGTGACAAGGATCCCTACAAAGTGTGAATGCTGCGTTCTCAGACCAGCTTCTGGTTTTTCAGTGGTCTCCAGAACAACAGGATCCATGAAATCAGAGCAGACACCTTTGTGCAGCTGATGGCCCTGCGCTCCATGTAAGTACAGCAGGGGAACAACTGGACTTTTTGCCGGAGGAAGGGGATCCACGAGCACCAGCTGTGCTGCCCAATCCCTCTTCCACTTCCCCTTACAAAAGAACAGGGCACAAACCTTCCCTCTGACTTCCCTCCTGCATGCAGACACCCCTCTGTAAATGAACACATTACCTGCCAGCCTCACTGCCTGCACAAGGGGATGCTTCCCATCACATGCTCTAACCACATGCTGCAACTCGTATGATGCACAGCACACGTTACGGACAACTGACTTCTAGATACCCACAAAGGCATGGACTCATGGCAGGGACTTGTGCATGAGCATCCCTTTCCCTACACATGCTAGTCCTAGGCTGTGCACTCCTGGGACCCCCATGCAGAACATCCCCTTTGATGTGGGACTGTGTCCCCATGACTCAACAGCGTATGTTAGATGTATGAAGTGCACACAAGTGTGCACATAACATACACACACAGGAACCTTGCAGTACACGGCCCATTGAGGTGCTTGGCACCTTTGAGAAGCTAGCAAGACTCCAGGGTGTATGATTCTCCCTGTATATGTGAGAAGAGCCCTCAAAGTGCTGTTGGTTTCTATTTACTGTCCTGTTAGGATGGGAACTGAGTTGCATGGAAGTTTCTTCCCCTGGTGCAGCACTTAACAGGCCAGCACTCCTCGAGGAATGCATGTTGTGCACAGGAACACTCCTCACATGGCACACTACAGACAAGCATGCAAACAGGGGCATGCTGCTGGCACACACACTCATACAAACGTACAGCTGAGCACGCAAGCTCCAGCATTTGCCTTTGGGTGTTTTCTGCATCCCTATGGAAGGATCCATCTCACCCAACTTCAGCCGTTTGCAGTGGGACACACACACACACACACACACACACTTGGGCAGGTATCTCCAGCTCCCTTTGGAGCTGGAAAGATGAAGAAACACGCAGGAGACTTCTCCTGTAGTCAGACTTAGGAGAAAAAGATGCTTCTTGATCCGCTGGTTCTTCTTTGCTGATGGCAGAGGGTGCTGAGCCCTCCAGCTCAGGTGGAAGCAGAGCTCATTGAGCAGCCTCAGGGTGTTCAAGCCAACTGTATATGATGGGAAACACTCCCAGATGACCTTGGCTCACTTTGGCACAGTCCCTGACCAGATCTGCCCGTGCCTGGGAACCCAGCACTGTGACCACGTCAGGGATGCTCTGGCACTGCGGCATAACTTGTCTACTGCTCCGAGGTTTAGTGTGTTAGCGTAACCCCCCAGACTTCCAGAAATTAACCCAAAGGAACCTTTCCCATTGGTCTCAGTGGAGGAGGTCCTGCGAGGCAAACTCTTGTGCCCTTTGTTAGAAATCACCCATATAGAGACCCAAACATATTTGTCTCCAAGGAGCTCCAATGAGACAGAGCTTGCTGCTGACCAAGAGGCTACAGATCCCACATTTGCTCGCATCGAGCCCCTTTACCAGGGGGGTGGCAGCAGATTCACTGCCCTGCTTTACATCCCTCTTACTGTCATGTCCTTGCCTTGCAGAGACCTGAGCTGGAATCACATCCACTTTATTCACCCTGAAGCCTTTGTGACCCTGCGCTCACTCACCAAGCTGTAAGTTGCAGTGATATCAATGCTCCATCCCTGGAGGTGCTCAAGGCCAGGTTAGACAGAGCCTTGGGTGCCATGGTTTAGTGTGAGGTGTCCCTGCCCATGGCAGAGGGTTGGAACTGGATGAGCTTAAGGTCCTTTCCAACCCTGAACTGTTCTATGATATTTCTTTCACAGTGGGCCATGGACAGCAGGTATCTGAGGAGCTCAGATATCCCCAAGGATACCTGGCATTTAGATATCAGAAGGCTGCAGTGCTGAGGCGCATGTCTCAGCACTGACATGGGCAGACCAAACCCCAGGGTTTCCTACCAGTATTAAGGGGACAATGAAAAAGCACTTCAGGATGCTTTCATAGCCTGAACACTTAAACCTCCACTTTCTGCTGCTTTCATACCTCCTTTAGATGTCCTTACGAAAGATCAGAAAGACACCCCGTTTTGGCAAGAGTATTGCAGACTATCTTTGCTGGCCTTAGAGGGAGCCCCAGTCCTCAGCCCCCTCACTATGGTCCTTGGGTATTTTATGGGCTGGGAACTGCACTCATACCTGACCTGCTATGGGGGAAGTGGTGAGGGAAGAGATGCATGGGAGAGATATTTGTGCAGGGAGGTAGATACTGTCCTGAGCTTTCAATGTGAACATTAGCCCCTGCCCCTCATTTTCCCCAGGAATTGCAGTATCGATCCATTTACCTCCAGTGGATCCCGGTCCCCGTGCAGCACCAAGTCCCATTTCAGCATTACCTTAGAGGGAGCAATCCAGGCAGGCAGTGTGGCTCTCCAAGCCTCTGCTTGGCTGAGATACAACCAGCACCAAAACCCTGACCACAGGTCTCCCTCTCTGCTTTCCCTTCATCAGGGACTTGACTGATAACCGGCTGGTCACGCTGCCTCTGGATGGTTTGGGTGGACTGACCCATCTGAAGCTCCAAGGCAACCCTGCTCTCTCTGAGCCCTTCACCAAGGAGAGCTTCCCCAAAATGAGGTAGTGGTGGTGTTGGCTCTTTCACTTCTGGCTCTCAGCACAGCCTGCATTTGCTTATAGCAATCAGCCTCCTCCTTTCCTTGTTTATCTCGTGCTTTCCTCCATCCTTTCAGGCCAATAGGTTGAGGGAGCTTCATCTGCTGCTAATGCGCTTCATCTTTTAAAGTCTTCCATGGGAGAGTGGTGATGCTCCCGGGCTCATCGGCCCCCACCCAAACACACACACAAGTGGAAAGCATGGAGCAGGCCCAGCTCAGGGCTCCCTTGAATGGAAAACATTCCCAGAAGCCAGTCCTAGCTAATGACATCCAGCTTTCCTTCAGTAAACTCTGTTTGTGTGGCCGTGTCTGGTCTGCTATGGATTAATGAGGAGCCTGAAGGGGTCAAACCAAGCAAAATGAGGCTGCAGAAGGCTTGGAGTGCAGTGCCACGCTGCAGGCTCTGGCTCTCCTGACCTCCCTTAGTCTCCAGCATGTCATCTGCCTTAGTCCTCCCTGGGTCTCCAGCATGTCATCTGCCCTCAGGCTGAGCCCCCCATGGTCCAGGTGACTCAAATGCCCCTCAGGTGAAGCCGTCTTTTGCTTGGATCTCCCAGGTAGCTCCCTTGGAGCCAAGGATGCATGAGCTGATGCTCCCACTCATCCAGGATGGGTTCCCAAGGGTAGAGCTGCTCCAGTTTAGAGACCCACTGCTGGGCTCACAGGCCACCACTCCAACACTGGGCTTAGGGGCTCAGGCCTGGTGCAAAGTGTGGATCTCTCACCTCAGTCTGCCCCAGCAGGGCTTTCTCTTCTGATGGTTTTGACTTATCATAGCTGGTTTCCAAATGGCAGGGGATCCCAGAAGCTTCTGGAGGGCCTTCCACACCCAAGATAGCAGTCCCTTGTGCACAGTGGGTCAAGCTGAGCATTTCCAGGGCTGCTCCTCCTCTAAACTTAATTCCATTGACATCTGGGGAACTGATGTGGGTTTGTACCAGAAAGACTGAGTCTGCAGGAGTGGTTAATGAGTCATGGCAGGTGATGGACCAAATAACGTATCCTTGTCTTTGGGGTACTGCCATTTAATAGACCTATTCTAGGGCATGTGTCTGGAGGGATCATCTGAGAACAGTTCTTAGCCATCCTGGGAGGTTCTGTACCTCCCTATCACCTTGCAATAATAGGATTTAATTGGGAGCTTATAACAGGAAGCAAGCTTGTATATAGAGTTTCCGTAACCTCCCAGGGCTCAGCCAGAAATGTTTGGGAACTTAAAACAAAAGCATATTTTTGGACTATAAAGTTTCACCATATTTACTGATCTCGTCAGAAGACCTTAATTGTCTGGAAAACCTGAGGTTCCTTTGCCTCCATCAGCAGTCTTCCTGACTCCCAGCAAAGAAGCAGGAGTGTGCAGCCTTTGAAGAGCATGCAGATGCTGACTGATAGCCTGGTATTCATCCAGCTGATGTTCAGCTGCTATTTAATTAACCTGGAAACGCAGGCTACAATTAACTGACAATTCGACTTCCAAGCAGAAATCAGACATTAAAATAACTTGCTCCGCTCGAGAGACCTGAGGTTTCCCTGTTTGAGCTGGCAGCGGAGAGCCGTGCTCCTGGAACTGGAGTTTGACCTTCAGCACCAAGCAAAGGAGCACCTTGCACTCACTCGAGCTCTTGGGAAGCTTCTCACTTTAAACCAAAGGAAGGATGCCCAGCAACAAATGGCTTTGGGGTCAAAACTGAAGAGTGCATATGCAGATGGTGCATTGCCAGAGGGCAGAGGAAGAAGTCTCTTTCAGTCTATTTCAGTCTAGGGAGAGCTGCAGAAAGGTTTTTAGGAATATCCAGGAACTTCAGTGCAGATTCCAAACCTGTTGTTTGATAACATCCTATTGACCGACAGTGTCTTTAGCACCAAAAGTGGGCAGTGCAGAGACACCATGGGGTGACATGGGCCCACATTCTGTCCTACATGGAGTCCTTCCCCAGAGCAAAGTCCTGCTCCAAGGTAAGCATCACCTTTTGACTTGCTTTTGTTACACATGGAAGTTGAGCAAAAAGTGCAAGGCAATGGAGAGTCAGGTCATGGAGGGGATGCACCTCAAAGTTCTGCTTTCCCCCTCTGCAGAGTTCTTGAGGTACCGTATGCCTACCAGTGCTGTGCCTATGGAAGCTGCAGCAGCTTCTTCAAGATGTCCAACCAATGGGAGATGGAAGACATGAGCCCTGAGGAGGAGGATCCCCACAAGAGGACCATGGAATTGTTTCCAGGTCATGCTGATAATCACTGTAAGTAAACTGGGCTGAATGGTGATCAATCCATGAGCAGAGCCATGTTGTGTGCTAGGATGTGATCCTGCTCTTGCTAGGTACCAAAGCATTCAATGTCTCAAAAGATGATAGTCTCTCCTGGCTCTGCTGACAGACCAATATCTACCACAGGCTGCCAGGCCCCCAGGCCCGTCTTGGACTCATGGATTATATGTGTGTTCATGAGATACTATGACCAGAGGGGAATGCTGACTGATTCCAAGATGCGCCAGATGAGACTATTAGCAGCTCGTAAAGGCTCACATTTTCAGATGTTAAAGCACTGGTTCTGTCTTGAAATACCAAACCACAGAGGTACAAAAGCAAAACGCACAAGAAAATCCTTCTTTACTATGTGCAGCTTTTGCAGATGAGTCTCCTTACCATTCAGTAATACACGGTCTACCCTTCACAATGAGGGTTTTGTAATACTGCTATTTTATTTAATCAATTGCTGCCTTATTTCTGTCCCCAGTGCTTCCTTTCTGATGGCCACCAGCAGTATTTAGCTGCGTTACATGAATCTTGTAACACTTCCTCATTAAAGAGGAAAAAAGCTCTCAAACATTCCTTCCATGCAAGAGATAAATTGGTCTCATTAAGAGAAAATAACTCGGAGCTCCGTCCCTGCAGTGTACAGCCAGGCTCATCAGGGTGCTTGGATGCTGTGGGAGAACTTGTGAGAGGGATGGGGCACGCTCCCAACATCCACGTCCTCTCAGCCTTGCATAGTGCTTGCAGCAAGGGACTGAGGAGCCCTTTACAAACAAGTAGAGCCTCATGGCCAGGTGGTGGAAGGTGACTCGTCCCAGGCAGCCGTGTAGGGGTGAGGAACGGGCCCCCAGTGGCACAGCCCTGCTCCAGCAGCCAGGCAGCGCTGCCTCCCAGCACCCAGCACCCATCCCGGCACCAAAAGACCATCTGACTCCAGCCACAGGGTGCATGTGGTGCCACGGACTCTGGGACCGGCTCAACTCCTTCCCATCCTCCCACAGCCCTGGATGCCTGGGAACCTCCAGACATCACCCAAGTGTGTCCGGTCACATCCAGCTGAGAGGCACCCCAGGCCCAAAGGAGCGTGGTTGGCACATTGCTGTCACCTTGGCACAACAGATATTTAAGGTCCCATTTCCGAAACTTTTGGTGCTCAGGAGATGCGTCTTCTCATTATAAGTGGTGGCATTTCGTAGATTCCCCCCTGCCCCAAGCCTGTCCCGTGTGGCTGGGCAGGAGCCCAAAGATAGGCTCTGGGGCTGTCACACAGGGCATCCATCAGCTCGCTCCTGCTACCCTCCCCAGAGAGGGAGGACAGGCAAGTGCAAGTGGTACTATTGCCACAGGCCACATCCATCACAGCCCCAGCACCCCACTTCAGGACCACTAGTTCAAGGAGAGAAAGGGATGTATTTACTTACAAACATACGTTTGCAATAATGGACTGAAGCTCTAGAAAGTGAGAAGAGAGCACTCTTGTATGTTATCCTTGATAACAGCACACTGCTTTACCCAGCCCAGCACCTCCACTAGCTTCTAAAGCAGACTCATTAACTTTTCCAACCATGAGCAAACGCTGAAGGGTCCTTAGACCTACACTGCATCTGTCATTCAAGACTACTCCAGCTTCCCAAAATCACCTGCCCAGGCCCCTTGCAGCCACCTATGCCCTAACTCTGAAGGAGAGAGCACTTATCTGCAAACCACACATGGGGACTGCCCTGGCTATGGCAGACAACAGAAAAGGCGAAGAAGCATCCAGGCTGGTGGTTTTTGTTCTGCTCCTTCTCCAGCAGTTCTCCCCCCTCTTCCTTCCACATCAGTGTCAGTAAGGCAGCTGGGAACCATTCTCTATGCAAAGGACACTACAAGCAAAGTACTTCTTTTCCATGAGGCCTCAGCAAGTGGAAGCACATTAGCAAAATTCAAGTAAATAAGGGCTGCTTAACAGGGAATGCAAGCTGCCCTGCTACAACCCCACAGCCCTTTTCTCTGTGGCTCCCAGGCTAGGAGAAGCACTGATTTCCAGCAGAGAGAGGGTCATTTTCTGCCCAGAATCCCTCTGCACCGGCCAAGGATTGCTTTGCAATTCCCAGCTAGCTCAGAAGTTGAGGCAAAACGAAAGATCACTCCTTCACTCCATGCAAATGCTTAACCCGCACTCCCAACCAGCCCCTGTGCATTCTGGCCCTTTGAAGAGAAAAGGGACGGGGGCAGGTTATGGTTTAACATTACCATGGGCAGAGTTGGGCAGAAAGTGCAAGGCTCTGCATTGATTTGAGTCTCGTGACTGCGCATCACAGCCTCCGCGCTCTGGATGAAAAAGTCACTGGAGATTTATAAGACTATAAATACAAGGACGAAACATTTTCCTATCCCACTGTGAGCGTTTTCTCGCCAGGCTCCAAAGCAGCAGAAAGATTTCAACTCTTATACAGACACATTTTAAAAGTGGCTTTTCTTCCCCCAAAGCTCACTGAAGCGGAGGAAGCCACAGTGCTCATCAGGAGGCACTGAAGAGAACGCGTTATTTGTCATCAGTTCTTGAATCTAATAATCCCAGTCATATTTCCAAACACAGGGAGCAGACCTCACTGAGAGACCCCATTTCTAAACAGATTAGGCAACTAAATCCCACTTGGGTTAGTTACATCCTCGCACTGTGGAAACTCCCTTCCTGCATGTGGACACCAGCATCAAGCCATATCATCCAACGGAGAGCTCATCCCACAGCCACAGATCCAGGTCCCTGGATATTGGGCTGCACAAAGCAAAACCCCACGTCCCTTTCCCCTTCTTCCCACTTGCAGAAAAGCCTCCGAAGGTCTCCACTGGGAGCAGCAGGCCGTGCTGGTGCCATGGGTGGGGATGGTGCAGCAGCGCAGCAGCTGTCCTCACCATGTCCCAGCACTGTGAATCAGTGGCAGTTTAAAAAGAGGAGCAAGGAACAAAGCAGAAAAGCATGTCTTGGATTCGATTAAGAGGATGCCATTCTCCTTGGTGATGACCTACCCTTACAGGCCACCAAAACACACAAAAACCCAGAGCCATTCTCTTCCAGCAGCTTCTCCTTCATCCAGGAAGACTCTGCCTGACCCTCAGGGAGCCCAAGCCTGGCTCAGGGTGCCCTCGTGTTGGAGATGCAGGCCCAGCGGGATGGGCAATGAGAGCTGTAGGTGCATAAACCCCACAGGTCCAAGTCTGCAGGCATGCGCAGTCAGTCTGCCTTTAAGAAATTGAAGACAGGGCATCACATTCCCAAGAAATTGTAGGACATGCAATAAAGCAATAGATGTTGGGCTCTCTTGTCTCTTTGCTTCTGAGCTCTTTGGTGGTGGCTGCTGATGAAGACTTTGTGCTGCAAGTAGAAGCAAACGGCCCTCTTTGAACAAAGCTCCAATGTCATTGAGGATGAACTAACACTGGACAAAGCCTGCCCAGAAAGCTTCCATTTAGAAGACGCATTTGAAGGCTTTGTTTGCCGTAAGCACATAGGCTGGAGTGTTTCTTGTGTTTAATAAGGCATGCTGGGAGGAGGGACCTGCAGTCACAAAGCTCTGGGATCTGGGGCTCTTACATTTTGAATGTTGGGAGCAACCTAAAAACTCCCAGGGAGGGGCTGCCCACACTGCAACCCACCAACGTCTACACGAGCCTCTCCCTCTACAGCAGCGACTGCAGGGGTCAAATCAGACACCAGCAGCTACTGCGAACTTGAGGGCTGGGAGCTGTTTGGGAAGGTCTGTGTTGAGGACAGGCAGTGGAAAAGCTCCTAGCCCAGCTAGCCCCGATGGCCCTGCTCAATCTGAGCACTGATTCTCATTTTCTCCCCAGATGACCTAGATACAGATGACCTCCAGCTGGACCTTGAGGAATCAAAGCTGCACCCCACTATTCAAGTGCACACCGAGCCCAGGTGAGCAGCCAGGGAAACCCTTTGAACGCAGCCTTGGAGCTTGCCTAAGTCCCCAAGGTCCCACAACCCTTCCCACGTCTCAGACATGCAGATCAGAAGCCGGAATGGTTGGGCTCTGGCCAAACTGGGGACGAGTGAGGGGCTTCCTTCTCCCAGCTCAGCTGTAGCTGCCCCCCTATGAGGGGAGGACAAGGTCTGATCAGGTGATTCCTGAGGAATCCGAGGTATCCAGCTCCTCCATCCACCACCCTGCCCGCACTCTGACTCATGCTTTCAAGAAGTTCCCGTTCCTTTAGACTTAGACTTTGCTCTGTCCCCGCCAACCCATAACACTGCACAAGACCTTGTCCTTGATCTCCTGATCATACCTGCAGCACTGCACACTGCAGGGGTATTTTACTCAGTTTCCTGAGAAAGGCAGAGGAGGGAGGTGCTGGGCTGCACCCAGCCACTGCCTCCTTACTTCCATCAGAACCATGCCAGCAAGCACAGGCTGGCTGGGACACCAGGAACTGCCTGCAGGTTTGGTTCCCATTCACAGGGTCAGTGGCGTCCTCACAAGCACTGGATGATGAAGAGGCCTGGCTTCATCCAGGCGGCTGTGGGGCACTGGCAGGGATGGGGCTTTCATCAGTTGTCCCATTGAGTGTGCATAAACGTGACAAGAAGAAACGGGATTTCAGCACGGGACAAGCCCTGCTGCCTGGGTGTAGAGGTGCTGGCTCTGAGGAAAGGCAGCCAAAGACCCCCACCCGCTGCGAGCTGAGCATGATTGCTCAGTTCCCACTCATTTCTTTTGAGCTCTACCACTTAAAACTTGTGAATGGGAATATTCTGGGTATAATATACATATATATGTATATGTGGATATATATGTTTCCTTCCAGGGCCCTTCAAGCCTTGCGATCACTTGTTCGAGAGCTGGATCATCCGCCTGGGAGTCTGGGTCATCGTGCTGGTCTCAGTGCTCTGCAACGGGCTGGTCATCCTGGCTGTCTTTGCCTCTCCCAGCTACCTCTCTCCAGTCAAGTTCATCATCGGCTCCATCGCCGGAGCCAACATGCTGACAGGCATTTACTGCAGCATGCTGGCTCTTGTCGACGCGCTGACCTACGGCCACTTTGCCAACTATGGCGCCAGATGGGAGACGGGAGCGGGCTGCAGGGTGACGGGATTCCTGTCGGTGTTTGCCTCCGAGGCTGCCATCTTCCTGCTGACGCTGGCTGCTGTGCAGTGCAGCATTTCAGTCTCCTGTGTGCGGGGCTATGGAAAGTCACCCTCCTTGGGCAAGGTCAAGGCTGCTGCTTTTTGCTGCCTGTTGCTGTCCTCTGTGGCTGCCGTTCTCCCTCTCTTCTCCATTGGGGAATATGGAGCATCCCCTCTCTGCCTCCCATACCCCATCCCAGATGGGAAACCTGCCACCCTGGGCTTCACTGTGGCCTTGGTGATGACAAACATGCTCTGCTTCCTGACTATCACAGGCACCTACATCCGACTCTACTGCAACCTGCTGAAGGGGGAGTTCAGCGCTGTCTGGGACTGTGCCATGGTCAAGCATGTGGCCTGGCTGATCTTCACCAACTGTCTCCTCTACTGCCCAGTAGCCTTCCTCACCTTCTCCTCCACACTCAACCTCTTCCTCATCACCCCAGAGGTCATCAAATCCATCCTCCTCGTGGTCCTGCCCCTGCCCGCCTGCCTCAACCCATTGCTCTACGTGCTCTTCAACCCCCACTTCAGAGATGACCTCCGCCTGCTGAGGCAGAAGGGCCAGGACAAGGGGAGCTACCCCAAGTCCTGCAGGGTTGATGACATGGATAAAAGCTCCTATGACTCCACGCAGGCTCTGGTGAGCTTCTCCGACATCGACCACATATTCGAGACACCTGATTCCTTGGGAGCGCACCCCATCCTTGACAGCTACAGCTTCCCCTCCATGACGCTTGTCCCCTGCCAGCAAAGGGTGGGCAGCAGGGGGAAGGAGAGAGGCTTCTCCGAGCATTGTCCCTGCCTCAATGACAGTGAGGTGCTGACCACTTCAGAGAGCAGAGAACCAGCCGGCAGCAGCCTCCGGATAACCTTCTTCCCCTCCCCTCCCACACCACCCTACGTGTCTCACTTATAAACCTCCTCTGATTAGCCATGCCCAACAGCCCCACGCCACACACTGAGGGCCAGCCCCAGCACCGGGTGGCCAGCAAGGTGACAGCAGGCTGCTCCATGTAAAGCACCAGTACAACCCATCTACCCTCGCCCCCATCATATCTGCCTGGACAACAGGCACCACTGTGCCAGCTGCCACTCGCCTGGGAGGGCTCCGACTGAGATCCAGATACTCAGGGCCGGCCATGGGAGGAGATAAACCCCCCGTGTGAGTGTTTCTCCTGCTAGGGACTGGCTGGGAGTGAGTCCCACCAGTTCAGGAGATGGGTCAGGGAGACCCTCATCACCATCCTGCAGCATCACAAGCCAGGAGGAGCCTGCAGCAAAGCCAAGCATGTCTTCTCAAGGCAGAGATGTCCTAGCAAAAGCCATTGCTCTGTGGCAGAAACACATGGAAATGGCCAACTGCAATGATGTGGCTACCCATAGGGACCTTGTTGTCCAGGGTCCTCTGCAGGTCCCACAAACCCCTGGAAATGGGCTTGCATCTGCCCCACACCACCGACTGGAAGAGCAGAAGTGGGTTAAAAGCAGTGTGTGCACCTGAGGTTTGGACCGCCACTGTTTTGGGAGGACCTGCTCCATCCAATGGGAGCCTCACGGGTTGGGCAGGACCCCCACTTTCAGCTGATACCAGGAGCTGGGAATGCTCAGCCCCTCCTTCAATCTGACCCACAGTGTCTAACAAGGGGTCTCTGAACTTCAAGGCAGCCAAACTCAAACACCTCGCTGGAGAAACCCATGTGCTTTGCCTGAGGTCACTCAGCAGCACCTTGCCAGGGTGCCTCCACCTTCATCAATCCTTCCACCTTCACATGCTGCGGCACCGCTGTCTGTAGTCACCAGGCTCCTGGTCACACACAGTGAAAATGGGGTCTGGCTCCCCCACTGCCCCCAAACCTCACTCCTGGAAGAGGCTGTTGGTTCTTCTCCCAGTGCAGAAATAGCCAGTTTGGGGGCTGCATTTGCCCCACCCTATTTTAAGGGCAGCTTACGTAGGAGGAGGGAACAGAAATCAGCCTGGTGGGATGATGGCATCAGGAGGACAGCAGCCACTGGTAACAGTCTCAAATCTGCTTTCTGCAGCTCAGGGATCTCCCAGATCCACCCTCTCCATCACAAACCTTCCTACTGCCACCCAACACAACAGGGAGCCCCGCGGTCAGAGCTCAGGCCCTACACAAAGCTTTGGTCCTGCTGACATTACTGCAGCTGTATGTCATCCGTTCTTGTGAGACAATAAAAGAGCCCCATTGCTGACCAGTGGCTGGCTTCTGTCCTCTTGCGTGTGAAAAGCACCTTGTTGGTTCGTTCAGCAACCGGCTGCCTGCCTCTCCAGCCAAGCTGGGCTGCTGGGGCTTGGATGTCGCTTGTACGGCTTAAGGGAGGACTGGGGAATTGTGCGTGTCCACATGAGCTGGCATCATTCTCCACACCCCTCTTCTTCAGAGGGAAGAGCCAAAACACCCACCTTCATTCAGCAAAATTACATCACCAGTGTCCCTCTCCAGACCCCCTGGACCAGACCAACCTGGTTGCACCCTGCGATCTGCTGCTCAGGGTTCATGAGCAGGACAGTCTGCTGCATAACAGTTTAAGGACATCTATATGATGTCTATGTGATTAAGGATATCTATATGATTAAGGATATCTCTATGATGAGACAGGGTCTCCCATGCAAAGGCAGAATCCCCACCCAGAGCCAAGCTCTGCTTCCCTTCTCTGCTCACGGGCCCTGCAGTTTTGTTTCAAGATGAAAAACTTGAGAGGTCAGCATGAAATCAGAGGAATGAGTTCCAAAGGTTAGAGAAGAGGATCGGAACCCCAAATTTAGTGACAAAATCCAAAGCTCTGCTATGCAGTTCAGGTGGAAACGATGAAAACCATGCCCCATTGTGACAGCTGAACCCTGATCCCGACTTCCGATATCCTGCAGATGCTCCAAATCAGTTCTCATGCTCAGACCATTTAAACACTAAGCCATTTTCTTCCCTTTCCCTAGGAAATAAGAGGAGCTGTGCTGTAAGCCCCAATGCAGCGAGTTCTGCCAGTGTGATAGAGTGGGTCAGCAATGCCCCCAGTGAGAGGGTGGTCCTGGGTCCCCACTGACACACCAGAGCTGATGGTGGCAAACTTCAGCGGTGCTGCCTGCAGCAGCCTGAGTGAGCAAGAGGGCATCAGACTGTGGGACAGGATGCAAGGGAAGGACATTCACGGGTTACGTTCTGGCTGTTGTGACGTATTCCAGGCAGAGACCTTCTGGGTGCTCGGCTTGCGGAGCTGCTCTGGAAGCCATTGTCAGGGCTGGGCACCTTTGAAGTTTCCCCTGGACGTCAGCAAGGCACTGTCAGGACACCCTGAAGGGAAGAGACAGCATGTGTCAGGGAGGCTTTTGGCCCTGAGGGACGCGGAAGCATTGTCTAACAGGACAATGTAGAGACAGTTTGTAGGCAGTCTGCGATGGCGATGGTTCACTTATCCAGCCCTCCTGGCTGTGGATGTACAACTCCTCCGAAACAAAGCCAATGAAGCTGAGAACCCTACAGGATTATTTTTTCAATCCCATTGTTTTTTTCACCAGTAATTCGTTCTGGAAGCCTGGGCCATGATTCAGAAGGCTTGGGATGGCAGCACTGCCATGGCGATGGGAATGCGAATGCTGAGGAGCTCTGCATGGTAGTGCAGTATTTGGTACCGGCCTTCTCAGAGGCCAAGGAAGACCAGGTATTTTGGAGAATGCAAGCCCATCCCCAAGCCTGAGATAGCCCCACTGTCAGGTCTGGCAGCAGCAGGGTCAGGCTGCATGAGCTGGCAAGGGGTTAATCCATTTTCCCTACTATCCAGCGACACGAAAACCATACTCGCGTCTTCAGATAATCTCTTCCTAAACACGCCCCAAGAACCATTACTCTTTAATGCCTGATTGGGATCTTCAAGGCTATCTCATTCACACAAAAGTTTGCTGCTTCGAGCTCCTGGAAGCAAAACCAAGGCATTTAATCTCAACCTTTTGTCTGTGGATATTTTGTTAGCTGTAATTCCTGCTGGGATCTTTCCCCTGCCATCCAGATCCAACATTTGTCCATATGGACTCTGTCCCAGCCCTAAATCCCTCCACACCTCCTTCCTTCCATCACAGACAGGAAGGGGATGCTGGCTGGTGTAGGCACAGACAGCTTGCACAGGGTTGGAGCGTTAACAACTTATTCCGATTCCTCTGGCCGCTATACTTTCCCATTGCTACACTGGGAAGTATCCTGCTGGGAAGCAGAAATATTCTGGGAAGTATTCTGCTAGGGAAAAAAACCCAGACTTCAAAGAACACAAAAGTGAGACGCTCCGGTCGGACATGGACATGTGCTGCTCCACCTTCCTCTAATTCCCATAGGAGCAAGACACGGTAGAAAGATTTAGCATCAGAGAAGCAATACTGCAGCCAGGTGCCAATTCAGTCCCTCCTGATATCCCTTAGCTGCAGAGAGCCCACAGACACCTTCAGCAGTCAGTATCAGGAGAGGAAGGCACAGAGCAAAGCCATGGAAGCCCCAGGCACAGCATAGGAAGAGGTGTTTGGGAAGCAGACCTCCTGGGTCTGTGCTCCAGATCACAAGTAACGGATGCTAAACCTCCCCCCCCCAGTGTCCAGGCAACCAACCCTCACCTCTTAATGCCTCCCATGTGCTTAAAAGGAAGGCAGAAATTACAGCTGTCTCTCCATGTGCACACCATAGGGTGAAATGCAATTCACCTTCCGGGCTGAAAATGCCCTTTTCACAAGACAGTTCTGCTCCGGTGAAAATCTCTTAAAGGAGACAACCAAAAACAGACCCTCCCCGAGGTCAGAGCTCAGTGAGAAACAGGGTAAAACAAAAGGTACTGAGCTGGATGAGATTCGTCCTCTTGTTATCTAACATCAAAACACAGGCTGGTTTAGAAGCCGCATCCCGAGTTGCAAAGCACACTAAAGGAAGCTTCACCTGCCTCTGGTGGGCTACAGGAAGATTCTGGCTCACTATACAAACAAGCCTGTAAACCAAACCCGAAGACATGTCAGCAAACACACCACCACCAAGCAGGAGATCCCAATGTCAAGTTCTAATCCTGAAATTGTTTGTATTACCCCAGCTCTGTTGTAACAGCGCCCAACCTGGCCACAGAACCCTGGAGACCTTCTAGACAGGAATCTTCAGTATAAAACCCCTATAATCTAGCATACAAAACTGGAAAATAAATGCTGCACTTTTATGTCTTCACCAGGATGTTTAGATTAAACTAGAACAAGCCCTGAATGCAGGGAGATGAAAGGAACCTAAACCAATTTTGGTCAGACCAGCCCTCTGGAAGGCTCCAGTCTAACTCTTTACACAAAGCAGGATTAGCCCCAAAGCAAGATCAGGTTGCTCAGCACCTTGTCCTGTTAAGTTCTGAAGCCCATTAAGAATGAGGATCCCATCGGCGCCCTGGTACCTGTCCCAAGGCTGCACCATGCAAATGGGGTGAAATTCCACAGCAGAATTTCCCTTGCTGCAGTTTGTGCCCACAAGCTTCTGCCTCTCCGATGCGCACATCTGACATAGCCACACGTTAGGTAGCTGCAAACAGCAAGGTCTCCCCTTCATCTTCTCTCGACCAAGCTGAAACCCATCCCTATCACCCCCTCCTCATGTGTTCTGTGCTTTAGCCCCCAGCCACCCCATCTGGACTCTCCAATATGTCATTATCTTTCTTAGGCTGGGGACCTCAAAATGAAGACAGTACTTCAGCTGTGACTTCCTAAGTCCCAAATAGAGATGAATAAACACTTCCCTCCACACACTAGCTGCACTAATGCAGCCCAAGCCTGTGGTTGACCTTCACGGCAGCAACATCTGCACAAGTGTGCATGGGAAACACTAATAGAAACCTTGCAAAAGACAGGGGAAACAGCACCCACTGGTTCTCTCCATCCGCAGAGCCATCCACCTCACTGTGGAAGGTAACCGGCGAGGTTTACCTATAGGAAAACCACACTGACTGTTCCCAATGACTTTCTTGTCCTTTGTGTACTTTCACGTCCTTGGACATGGTTTTGAGTTGGATCTGCTCCAAAACTTCCCCAGGGACTGAGGTGAGACTGCAAGCCTGGCATCTCCTGGATCTTCCTTTTTCACCTTGTTGAGGATGAGTGTGACATTGTCTGCCACGGCAATCACCAGGATCCTTCCCCAGCTGCTAAGAGTTTTCAAAGACAATGTAGAATGGCCTTGAAACGACATCGGTCCATCTCCCTCAGTGCCCTCAGGTGCATCCTGTCTGATCTCACAGCTCGTGCATAGCCAGTTCCCTTAAACAAAATGGACCTTTACCTTCTTCTGATGTACCTCTCTCAACCGAACCCTGCCACTGGGCACACAGATGAGGGAGGCCACGCTAGCGAAGCCTGGGGCCTTTTCTATGTCCTCTGTCACCAGGACACCCAACCCATTCACAGTGGGCCACCGTTTCCTAACCTCCTCCCTGTAATGTTTCTCTGCTGGTCCTGGGCAGCCTAGCCCTGCTTTCACTTTCTGTGCACGCAAGGTTTCAGTTTGAGCTTCGTCATGAGTTCCCAGTTCATCCACGCTGGCCTCCTGCCACGCTTGACTTCCTGCAGGTCAGGCTGGGCTTTTCTTCTGTTTGGAGAGGTCATCCTTGAGGATTCAGCAGCTTCCCTGGACAGCTTCCCCTCGGAAGGCAGCCTCCATTGCAACCTCACCGAGCTCCTCAATATGCCCAAGTCCTGGTGGCAGAACTGTCACTCTGCTGCTTGCACCCCTCACTTCCCTCAGATCCACCAAGCCATGATTCCAGCAGCCAAAGCTGCCATCAACCATCTCCAACCAGTTCTTCCTTATGCATAACTCACAGATCAATCACCTCCCCTGCGTGGCCTGCCCAGCACTTCCATCAAACATGAAATGATCATTCGACCTTACAGTGAAGCTCTTTCTGCTTTTTTTTCACCTCATCTTCTGACCTATGAAATCCCTGTCTGAAGCCTCACAAAATCATGGCACCGCTGCATCAACCTCACTGGGCGTCCTCGTCGGACTGGCTTTTCAGTATTGACCAGAAGCATGGAACGCAGTTGCAGGGGAAGGGGATCAAAAAGCTCCCCACAACTGCAGGATCTAATGTTTTCCTGTGTGTCCACCCATCTGGGGACAGAGACCTCCTGGGCAGCATGAACCAGAGCCCTCCAAGGAGCACTGGGCAAGCTGGGGGTGTTCCATGCACTACCCCCATTCTGGGCCTCTTGTTTCAGCCTTTTAGGTACACCATCATGTTCATTACCAGTCCCATGCTAGTCTTTTAGACTCCTGAGGCTGGCACTACCCCAGCAAGGAGCATGCAAGAGAAAGAGCACAGGTTACACACGTGTCATGGTATTCTAGGGAAGAGGTAACTTGTGAAAGCCGTCTGTGAAACTGAAGGTCCCGATTTGGGTGAAAACCCACTCTATGAAGACGAAGGCAAAAGATGGACAGAGACACAAAGACACATTGGGTCCCAGAGTCACCTGCTCACAAGCCATCAAGGGCATGCTCTCCCCTCAGTGCCCAACCACCAGACTCAGAATTGTCTCCGAAAATTGACTCAGAAGTGCAGATGTGGGTACGTGGTCCTAAGGTACAATTGCACATCTATTGGAAGCAAAGTCAGGTAACATGGCTTATGAAACAGGAACAGGGGTTAAATGTGGGGCAGAAGGGGAAAAGAGACTGTTTCCAGTGGCAGCAACTCCAGTGGATGCTATGGCAGCCCGCAGATCAGCTTCTCAGTGAGTGACAAGAGCACCACACCAAGCCCTGGGCAACGGAACCATTTCCACATCCTGCGCCTACAAGTGCAGCCAAACTAAGCGTTCCAGGCCAGGCTGAACAGGGCTTGGAGCAAGCTGCTCCAGTGGAAGGTGTCCTGCCCGTGGCAGGGGTTGGAGCTGGAGGAGCTTTAAGGTCCTTCCAACCTAAACCATTTTAGGATTCTATGCTTGGGGCTGTCGGGGGATCACCACTCCCTCATGGTGTGCAGACCTTTGGGCACCGATGCCTGGGAATTCAGCCTTGGGGACACAGGATTCTCACGGACATCTCAAAACAGTGACACCTCCTTCGGCATTTCAGATCCAGACTGGATAAAGGGCTGAGAAACCCCATAATGGACACAACATGACAATAAAATATTGTCCTGCCTGCGTGTCTGGTAAGCTAAGAGGGACAATGAGCTCCTGCGTGGCTGCTTCAGAAGAAATACCAGGGGTCTCTTTGGCCACTGTCTCACACACACACATGCACGCAGTTTATAGAGCTCCTACAGCACTGCTCCTGGGAAGATCCTCTATAGAGCTGCTGGAGCAGTTTATAGAGCTCCTACAGCACTGCTCCTGGGAAGATCCTCTATAGAGCTGCTGGAGCAGTTTATAGAGCTCCTACAGCACTGCTCCTGGGAAGATCCTCTATAGAGCTGCTGGAGCAGTTTATAGAGCTCCTACAGTGCTGGTCCAGGGAAGATCCTCTATAGAGCTGCTGGAGCAGTTTATAGAGCTCCTACAGTGCTGGTCCAGGGAAGATCCTCTATAGAGCTGCTGGAGCAGTTTATAGAGCTCCTACAGCGCTGGTCCAGGGAAGATCCTCTATAGAGCTGCTGGAGCAGTTTGTAGAGCTCCTACAGCACTGGTCCGGGGAAGATTCTCTATAGAGCTGCTGGAGCAGACTTGGAGCTACTCTGCCCTCACGTGGTGTGTGGATACTTTTGAAGTAAAGCACCTCACTGCATCTTTATGGCTATCACTGTATCACATCCTTATGGGCGTATCATACACTTACCAAGGTATCATCCTTATCAGTGTCTGCAGATGCTGCACTCATTCACACATGGGTTCATGGACCATTCTGAAAGCACCCGACAGATCATATCCAACAAATATGTAAACCAAACCCCAGAGACAGGCCATTTGGAAGATAAGCATGAGGTATCATGGGATGCTTTTTAAAGTGTTCTCAGATCACTTCTGAGACATTTCTTACAATGCTCCTGAAGGCACTCCCCAACTCTGGAACGTTTCTATCCAAAAGTCGTTTTCAATTGACTCAAAGACCTCACCTAAGGGACAGAGCCAAGAAGAGTTTGAAAATCCATCAAAAGCCCCAGCCCAGGAGCAATTCTGTGGCTCCTCTGAAAGCTGGGAAAAGTCCTGAGCTTTCCTGAGCACATCCTACATCTGATCCAGCACATCCAAAACTGAAGCCAAAGACAGTTCTGAAAATATAGAGATCTAAGGTCCCATCAAAGCAATTCATCAGATGTCTACGATCCCATCGAAGGGCCACCCAGAAAATGCTATAGGGCACCACTGGTGAAACAAGTGTGAAGCTCCTAAGGCAGGTGTGAAGCTGCCCTAGAGCCAATCCCTATGGATTTGCTGTAAACACCTTGGTGATTCTAAAAATGACCCAAATAACAGCGCACAGAAGCCCTTTTGGAAGTGCTCTGTAGTGTCAAATCATAGCCATGAACACCCCATTAAAAGGACTATAAAAAGAAAACCCAACCAAAACTCCCACAAAACCAGGCAGTATTAAAAATCCTTTGTGTGATTTTTGGAAGCATTCTCCTGGGGGCCTTTTGAAGGGATTTGTACAAAGATCCCTCCATTTTTTATGGTCCTATTTACAATGACTCCTTTGTGGGGATTTGGGCTTACTCTTGATAGCTCCTTGGCAGTAGTTTTAGTCTCTTCAGTGTGTTTTCCTAATAGCTCCACAATGGAGGTGGGGTATTTTTACAAGAGGCATTTCATAGGTTTTCAGAGACAGTTTACATCATGGTTATGCGATGGTGTCTTGGGGAAGGATCAGAGAGATTTGATGTAAACTGCCTGAGTGAGGTTGGATTTGTGAGTATTTCCCCTCTTAAGTCTACACTCATCAGGCCATGGACCCTATTTTATGCAGTCATAACCACAGGATTTCCAGCGCTGACTCCACTTGCAGGGGAAGGGCTGGAAGAGGCGTGTTGCACACAGCTGAGGATAACACCTGCAGTTCCCAGAGGAGAAAGCCTGAGTCAGCCAGGAGTCCTTCCATGCAACAATCCCAAAGTGATCATCTATGGTGCCAGGCCAACACGGCGTCCCTGCCAGCTCTCTGACCAGAAGGCAGCAAGGGCAGGTGACTGGGGCAGCCCTCAAAGAACAGCGCCATGGTGGGTTAGGTGCAACTTCCACGAGACCAGACTGCCCAAAGCCCGTGGCAGGAGGTTGGAACTAGGTGGTCTTTGAGGTCCTTTCCACCCAAACCATTCTGTGATGTTACAATTCAATGACCCCCAAGGAAACGCCAAGGATAGGACAAGTCCTGTCCAGACAGGCCAAGGAATTTAGCTCTGCGGACATGAACATAGACTCAAAACAGAACTCAGATTGGAGGTCTGGAGGGATTCAGGGAAAACTGCAGGAACAAACTCGCCAACAAAGGTTTCAAGCTGACAAGCAGGTATCCTTTACTGCGGCACCGGGAGACACAGGGGACAGCTCCTCCTAACGTGTGTCTCCGTATTGCCACACAGGCCATCCTTATACAGCCACAGGGCATCCACACGTATTCATGAGGCTACACATGAGTTACATCATTTTCCAGACAGTTCCCTGCATACGTACAAAAATGTGGTGGTGGTCTCTGAGAGTCCTTTACTTCTTCCAACAATCTTCATCACTGCTGCAGTCCTTGAAGCACCAGCTTAATTAACTTTACAGACAGAGCCATCATCCTGTCCTCCTACCTCTCAGGTAGTTTAACTGCTCCCATCCTGGACCTCTGCTAGTCGGGGATACTCCCCGGTAGATGTCTACACCAGCTTAATGGGTTCATTAACACCACAAACACAGCAATCATCCTGTCCTTCCACTTATCAGGTAGTTTAACTGCTCCCCATCCCTGGACACCTGTAAGTCCCAGGTACTCCCCATCCCCAGCTCCTGTTTTCCTATTGTTTTTCTTCCACTTTTTGTACTAAGGTCCTAAGGACCTAAAACTGTCAACTACCTTCAAGCATCTCAGTTATCGTCCGTTACAAAGCCATCAAACTTAAGCTTACTCAGAACCGATTACACTTGGTGCCTCGTCTCAAGAGACATCTGGGGGTCTCTGGTCCCACCCTGCTCAAAGCAGAGGCAACATTACATTAGGTTGCTCAGGGCCTTCTACGTTCTGGGTGTCTTTGGGAGCATGGTGCCTCCTTACAGCATCACCATTGTGTGATGGGGAGGACACGTTTGTTTCCCAAGCCTCAGCTCGATAAACACTAGCTTATTCTGAAAGAGCATTACTGTGGGAAGGTTACTTCTGAACCACACAATGTACCTGCTTCTTGTCTACTCATTTACACAGTTGATGTGTTTTATTTTCTCTACTTTAATTCCTTTTTCCTGTTTTAAAATACTTATTTAAAAGGTAAAAACATATGAGGAAGGAGGTAGGGGCCTTTTGAAGCCCCTCAATTTCCAGAACAGAAAACTGAAGGGGGAGACCTTAGTGAGGCTTATGTAGTCTTCAGGCAGAACAGTAAGATGAAAGTAGAACTCTTACTCACCAAATCCTGCAAGATTATTGCTCACTGAATGCTACAACACTAAAATTCTATAGCACTTACCAAAGCTAGTAGCAGACTGGTTTGAAAACAGGTGACATACTTGACCAAGGACCAAGCCCAAAGCTTATTTGCCAAGGACAAAAGGTTATCCCGTGGATTGGTAGAGTTGGTGAAAAGATGAGAAACTAGATAAAAATGACTTGTTTCATTGTGGAAAAATGTTCCCAGTAGATTTCTGCTGGGATCCAAGAGTTCATTGTGTTAAATAATAGTCTTAAGGAATGATAATATTATGGCACCATAGCAGTTTGTTGATATGGACCTGTTGTAGAAAGTCCAGAAAGGAGCCACAAAAACGATCAAAGGGATGGAACACCTCTCTTATAAGGAAAGGCTGAGAGAGTTGGGGTTATTCAGCCTGGAGAAGACACCAGGGAGACCTTATTGCAGTACTTGAAAGGGGCCTGTAAGAAAGGTGGGGAAAGACTTTTTAGCAGCGTTTGTTGTGACAGGACAAGGGGAAGTGGTTTTAAACTAAAACTGGGGAGATTCAAGCTGGATGTGAGGAAGACATCTCATACAGTGAGGGTTGTAAAACACCGGCACAGGTTGCTCACAGAGGTGGTGGATGCACCATCCCTGCAGACATCCCAGGCCAGGCCGGATGCGGTTCTAGGCAAGCTGATCTAGTTGAAGATGTCCCTGCTCCTTGCAGGGGGTAGGACCAGATGACCTTTGAAGGTCCCTTCCAACCCAAACTATTCTATGCTTCTGTGCTTCTAAGAACATGAATATGGAGAGCAACTCAACATATGTGTCACCATTCCACCCTGGGCACATTCAGGATCAGGGCGCACTGGGCTCTGAGCGATTGAGCGGAAGATGTCCCTGCTCACTGCAGGGCCTAGGGGACCTCCAAAGGCCCCTTCGAACCCAAACTATTGCATGGTTCTATGATTCAAACAGTAAGCACATGTATCTATGTCATAAACACACGCTTTTCATTCACACAATTTCATCCGCTGGGATATGAAGTTCATTTCAATGTACCGTTTTTACCGTGGCTACCTCAGCGCTCCCGGACACCAAAGACCATCGCGGCGCTCACACTCGAGGAGCGGCAGAGCGCGACCGGGGCCCGGCTCTTGCTGAGGGACGCGCCCAGACCGCGGGCGCAGCCCCACCGAGGCCGGGGTCGATCAAACTGCGCCGTTTCACCCGCTCCGGGCCACCCCCGGGGAGCTCCCGCCGCGGCGGGGCCGGGCCGCGGTCACTGCCGGGGCCGTTTCCCTCGCGGCCGCGGTCACTCCCGGGACCGCTCCCGCGCTCCCTCCGCGTCCGCGGTCACTCCCGAGGCCGCTCCCCCGTTCCCTCCGCGGCCGCGGTCACTCCCGGGGCCGCTCCCCCGTTCCCTCCGCGGCCGCGGTCACTCCCGGGGCCGCTCCCCCGTTCCCTCCGCGGCCGCGGTCACTCCCGGGGCCGCTCCCCCGTTCCCTCCGCGGCCGCGGTCACTCCCGGGGCCGCTCCCCCACTCCCTCCGCGGGGCCGGGCCGCAGGCGGCAGCCGGAGCCCGTTGCCCGGCAACCGCGAGGCACCCAGGGGCGGGGTGTGACGCGGATCAGTGACGCCATCCTAGCGCGCCGCTCGGGGAGAGGGAAGGGAGGGGGGGGAGCCGAGGTGCGCGGGCCGGGACCCATTGCCGCGGCGGTGAGTGCGGACCGGACCGGACAGGACCGGACCGGGCGCGGCGGGGCCGGGGCGGGCGCTGCCCCGTGTCCGGCGGGGGAGCGGGGCCGCCGGGCTGAGGGTGCCCTACGGCCGCCGGCGTGGGGCGGGGGCGACCCGGGCGGGGCAGGGAAAAGAGGGAGGGGCGGTGCGCGGGCGCCCCCCGGCGGCGCGGAGGGCGGCCCGTGACATGTGGCCGTGCTGGCTGTGCCCGCAGGTGCCGGGCGCCATGGCCCCCCCCAAGGACATCATGACCAACTCGCACGCCAAGTCCATCCTCAACGCCATGAACGCCCTGAGGAAGAGCAACACGCTGTGCGACGTCACCCTGCGCGTGGAGCACAAGGACTTCCCGGCCCACCGCATCGTCCTGGCCGCCTGCAGCGACTACTTCTGCGCCATGTTCACCAGCGAGGTCGGTGCGCCCCGAGCCCGGGCTCCGCGGGGGGAGGAGGCAGGCCTGCCCCCTGCTCGGGCCGCCCCTCGAGGTGATCCTGGAGCCTTCTGGATGCTCCCGTGGTGGCCCTGGATCCTCCCCGTTGTGGCTCTGGATCTCTCTGGAGCTGCTCGTGCGCCTTCGCAGTGGCCCTGGAGCCCTCTGGATCCTCTCCTCGTGGCCCTAAAGCCCCTCGCAGTGGTTTAGGTCTTCTCGTGGCAGCCCTTTATCATGGCATGGTGGGAGTCAGAGGCTGCCGTTGGGACCATGGGCCTGAGTCATTGTGCGTGACCAACCTGTGCACTGTGGCTGCCAGGCTGAGGTGGCTCTCAATCATTCACTCATCCTATTTTCTAGTGGTGGTTTGTGGTCTTCATGCTCCTGGGCGTCTCTCTGGCCAAGGGTACCAGCCGTGGCATGTGTCTTAGGCAGGGTGCTAACTTAAGGTAGCCCTTTAAAACTGAAATGGAGGGTTATTGATGTTCTGAGCTCTGTTTGGCACTGGCTGATCAGCTGGTGCGTGAGGGGTTGTGCTGCTGCTGTCGCAAAGAGCAACCTCGGGCGCTGGGGTTGGGGCTGAGGCTGTAAGCCCCGGTTGCTGTACTCCTTGCACTCCCTGCATGCTGCTCTTCTGAATCACTGAAGGGTACTGTTCGTGTTGTTAAATATGAGATGCTTTGCCCGGCTTTGTCTTGTATGAGTTTGAATCGGTCCTTGTGCCTTTTTCTTACAGAAGGTGATTTCTTTATCGTAGCAACTTCCCCATTAGCAGGGAGAAAACTTACTAAGTAGCTCAAAGGTCCTAAAGACCTCTTTGCTAAGTCCTTGCAGGAGAGACTAATTCCCTTTGTTTCATCCAGCAATGAGCACTAATGGCAGAGCTGTCTGTGTGCCCACATCTTTCAGTGCTGCGTCGGGTGAGCAGGTGCCTTGGTTTTTATAGTCCTGTGCAAAGCATCCAGAAGCAGACATTGGTGGACTGCCCGCGGGGCAATGTGTTTTATGTCCGTGTTCCATGAAGTTTGTGTATTTGTCAGGTTTATGCTCTTTCCCAGCATAAAGGAAATGTAATTATAAAACTACACAAAGCAAATTCAGTCCCTGGAGGCTGAAGTTCTCTGTTTCCCACTAGCCTCAAGGTGCGCAGCAGTATAGCAGGCGGGCTCTGCTGCTTTGTGTTTGCCTCTGTGTTCCTGTCAATGCTTTTGACTTCCTGGACTTTGTCTAGGCAGTCTGCAGAGATCCAGTCACCCTGCGAGCTACAGAGCGTTCTTTGTGGCTGCTAACAAAGGCTGAGGGTTGGTATACTTTGGTACACTCTCTATCTCTCCTTCCTTCTTTATACTTTCATTTGAACTGTAATGTTACAGTGACCTGAATAGACGCAAGTCCCTCCTAGAAGAAGTGCAGCTGGTGGCCAGGGGGCATGATTGCTCGATCTCATGCTCCCGAGTCACCGCTGCTTGAAGGGTTGTACTTCTTTTGGTTAGTTTGTTCCAGATTCGCTGGGTTGGTTTTGTGGGGAAACCCCAAATGACAAAGCTGCCAAGGGGCACGCACAGTTCCTGTCTGTGGGAGAGCATCCTTTCCAGGAAATGACAGCTTGGTAAGCCCCAAAGTGGACCTGCTTCCCATGTGTGTCAGCGACAAATATGTTGGTGAGTGCAGTGGGACAGCGTTTGGTCACTCCCCAAACATTTGTGAGTGCAGAGTGGTTTGGCCATGGCTGTAAGTTATGAGGGAGCTCCAAATGCCGCATTGCAGAAGGGACTAACAGTGTATGAGGGCTTCCTTTGCGTTTCATCGCTCACCTCCTGTGAATCTGGGGTTACCTGGCTAGTTGCAACAAGTGGCTTTTGTCAGCCTTGGGCTACACGAGGCTTTGTTCAGAGCTGATCCCTGGGTTATGCCTCCTGTTGTTCATCTGTGCATGGCCAGCGTAGCAGTGAGACTGTCATCAGAGGTCATCATCATAAAGAGTTGTGTTTGCCAGTCTGTGTGCCTCTTGTTCCCTTCCTTCTCTCACTTCTGACTTCAACATTTACTCTAAAGTTCTCGGTCTTTAGTCTGTAGTAAGACTTGGTATGAATTTCTTCCCATTTCTGTTCCCGTTTTCCAGAATAAGAAGCCACCAGTCCCCTGTTGAATCCCTGGCTTTTGACAACGCTTTCCTCTGCCACTGTGCCAAGTAGTGTGGGAAAACTGAAACACCCATCACTGTTACCTACAGGGTTCTTCCTTGTAGTGAAAACTGAAGAGCAGCTCTAGCAAATGCTCCCCTGGATCCTAGTTGTGCATTGGCATTTCTGTCTTGGGGCAGGTTCGCATTAACACAGGATGTGTTCAGAGCTGATCATTGGCTCCACCTCAGAAATAAGTTGGCCTTTTCTTGGAGGATATGTTCTAGAAATTGGAGGGTTTTCCCCTTAGAACATGGAGAAATAGTCATTCTGAAAATTAACAGCTTCTGTTTCCAGGTTCTTACGTGATCACCTTCACTGTACTGTGATCGTCCTTCTAGAATGCAGGGAGACACATACTAGCACTGTCATGCCAGCATTTATCTTCCTCCATAGGTGAGGAGAAATTGGAGGAGTTTATTGAGATATATTTCAGTATCTGCATTAGTGAAGGCAAAACCAGGAATTAGCCTCAGATAAGAAGCAGGCTCCAAAATGTTATACCCATTCTCCTGCAGAGTGAGTTGCATGATTTATGGATGGGAGACAGCAACATCCTGTTTCACAGCCGAGCTATGACCTGCAGCCCCTGTTTTAAGGCTTTCACCAACTTAGGCATCCTGGGGTGAAACTCCTGAGGTCTCCAAGTGACTCTTCCTAATGATGGAATGTGTTTTCCTGGATGCTCCAGTTGGTTTTTGGATCTGTAGTGCTGCATACTTTTATGACATGTTAGGAATGTGCTTGCATTAAGGAGTATCAGCTCCTCACTGCTTTACTTCCTACTGGTTAGCAGAACTCTGATATGAAACAGCAAAGGGGGAAGCAGATCTGAAATTCGACCAGCAGTAGATCCTGTCCTGTCAATAGATGTTTGTAACTTCTTATCCTCTTTCTTCTAAGTATGTATGGTCTGCATCTCCATTTGCCTGTTGGAATCATACGAGCATCTTATCTGAACAGTTCTGACCTTTGGTGGCATCTGTGTCCTTTATTTGTTGGACCAAACAGCTTAGTCTTGCTTCGGGAATGTTTTGTGTCGCCCAAGTTAGGAACTCATTTTAGCTTCTCAATGCAATGCATGGCCTGTCAGTACAGCAGGTCAGACAAGGTAATTTGCTGTTCCTTCCTGACTCTGAATGCCATAAAGTTTGTTCACTGTGTCAATAGACTTGAAAGGCCACTTCCTTCAGATTGCTTTGGGTATCACCCGTTCCTCCCTGTGTTTCTCTGCTGTGGAGTGTATCTATCTCCCTGCATCATGGAAATGGCTCTGTCTCAGCAGAGGCATTTCTTCCCTTCTGCTGCTGTGTCATCAAATGCCTCTACAGAAATATCCCTGACTGCTCTTATTTTCAGTGCTTCTGTTACCTCCTTTTCCCCCAGCTGTGGCAGATTCTAGGCCAAGCGATCATGCTTTGATTATACTTTCTGTTCACCGAATCTCTGCTCAACCTGCCTGTAACCAGCTTCAGGCTCGTTCTTGGCAAGCGAAGCCATGGCCTTTCATCTGACTCGTGCTTGCACTGATACTTCTTCAAAAGTCATGGGGAAAAAAGGTTGGTTTTGTAGCGTCCTGCATGGAGACGTCCTTCTGTTGAGGTCCATTCCCGCTGCCAAGCTTGCAGCTCTGTGCGGGGTGTGATTAATGAGTCCACCTGCGAGCCCATTGTTCGCGAACCATCAGAAGCTGTGCCAGCAGCTTCGTGATGGATGCACTGAGCCACAAACCCAGTGCTTTGTGAAATACAATCTCAGTTCTGTACCTATCGAGATGCACATCTGGTGAATTGGCAGAATGTACTGCTCCCAAAGACTGATCACAGAGATGGTAATGTTTCTTGGGGAATAAAAGTAATACCCTCAAGTGATGTGTTTTAGAGGTGTTAAAATGGTCAGGGGAAAGAGAGTCAGGACTGTGGAAGTACCACCACTGTATGTACTAGCATTTTACTTGCTAATGTTTAAGCTAAACCTAAGTTTAACCTTTAGCTCTGAACTCTCCGGTCTATAAATACTCATTCTCTTTAGCAGCCTTCACTGTAAGCTTGCAGAACAGATCAGGAATTGAAGAGCTAGGAAAGATTTCTATTTGGTTTGGGTTTTCCAGTGGAGTAGTGAGGTGGGGACTCCATGTGCAGTGTGTCGTACACATCCAGCCCAGGGAGGAATTGCCCTGGACAGTTCCTTGTGGTAAAGCTTGGAGTTAGTGTGTGGAGGAGAGAGTTCAAGCTGTCTTGCACAAATGGTGCATGTAATTTCTGCTATCTCTAATCTCAGCTTGCTCATTTTACAGTGCAGTTTGGCTGCTCTTCCAGTCCACAATGAACGTGATCTCTTACCCTGTAAGTGAATTCTGCAGGGAAATTCCCTCCTTCTCCTTGTTCTTTTGGTGAGCACATGAAGAGAAAGGACAAATCTCTGCTGAGACCTCCCTGATAGATCACATTTTTTAAATGCTGCTGAGCATTGTCGGCTTTTTGACCACATTCCTGAAAAATAAACCTCTGTCTCCCTTCTGATTTACAGCTCTCAGAGAAAGATAAGCCCTATGTGGATATCCAGGGCCTGACAGCCTCCACCATGGAAATCCTGCTTGACTTCGTATATACAGAAACTGTTCACGTGACAGTAGAAAACGTCCAAGAGCTGCTCCCAGCGGCATGTCTGCTTCAGCTGAAAGGTAATTTCCAGGGATCAGCACAAATTGCACACAGTTGGTGCTGTTTAGAGATCTGCTTTGTCTGACCTTCTGGAAATGGGAGGCAGATTGTGGGTGGCATGATATTTATAAATCCTGACGTCAGACGTGGTCTGTTGTCTTGTGCACTGTGGTCTCTTCGGTAGAGGAACTGGCTTAGGTGGAAAAAGGAGATGATGAAACAGGTTATTGTTCCGTGCTTTGGGATACTGTGTTTCTGCATGAGAATTCCCAAGAGGCTGTATAGCACATAAATGTTACAGCTCAATCAACTTAAAATAATAAGCAAATCGTAGCTGTCATTTGACCTGCCGTCATGGTATGTCTGGGTCGTTTAACAAACTGGTTGATGTCATTGCACGTGCACCTATGGAGATATCCCACACAAGTATCCCAAATCCCAAGCACCTATCAAAAAGACGTTGGAGAAAACCTAGAAATCGGGTGGCCGTATCCACTGCCATTACCTGGGGTTTGTTTA
Source organism: Myiopsitta monachus (assembly GCA_017639245.1). NCBI lineage: Eukaryota > Metazoa > Chordata > Aves > Psittaciformes > Psittacidae > Myiopsitta > Myiopsitta monachus. Next base: position 4,974,256 of record CM029936.1, on the reverse strand, counting down.
GAATCCATGAAGCTGAGTACAGCTGACATCTGAGGCTTTTCCTAGTACCAGATTTAGTTAAGGTTTGCGTTTAAGAGAATAGCCAGAGATGGAAAGCCCTGACACGTGCCGCCTCCAAAGGAATATTTCCATATGTGTTTTTGTAGTGTTTTTAAGCTTATTTGAGTTGGATTTTCCTTACTGTTTAGAACTTTCTTTTCTGAAGCCCTTTCCAAAGCAGTGGATTGGGAGTAAGCATGCAGTGCTCATTCACCCCTCCAATTTTCCGTAGGTGTGAAACAAGCTTGCTGTGAGTTTCTAGAAAGCCAGCTGGATCCATCAAATTGTTTGGGCATTCGGGATTTTGCTGAGACACACAATTGTGTTGATCTAATGCAAGCTGCAGAGGTCTTCAGCCAGAAACATTTTCCAGAGGTGGTTCAGCACGAAGAGTTTATCCTCTTAAATCAAGAAGAGGTTGAAAAGCTCATCAAGTGTGATGAAATTCAGGTAAAACCTGAAAAGTACCATTACTATGCAAAGCACTGAAGTAAAATGTTGAAAGCAGTCAGGAGTTAGTCCATCCTTCTCGGGTGGACTTCTCACACAGTTCTTGAATTGGAAATTTCATTTCCACAAGTGTCTCTTACAAGTAAGACATCACAATTAGTCACCTCTGCAGAGCTCTTCCCCTGTCTCCACCTTTCCCTGGAGGAGCTTTCAGAGGTTACAAAGATGTCGCAATGCCTACATTTCAGAAGTACTCCCAAGACTTTAACTTCTAGGCAAAGGTCTTTGCATGCTACTCAGCAGCACAAGGAATGCATTTGTCGTCGGGTATCCTCTACAGCAGCAGAATGCGGGATGGCACCGGCTGCTCTGGCGCTTCGGGAAGTTAGATGCAGATTTAGTTCCCTTCAAGTTGGTTTCTGGAGGATTTTCTCTTTGGCTGGAACCTGTCAAATGCTTTTTTCAGATTTCTTATGGATCAGTTGAACGTTCCTTGGGAATGGGGAGGGGGGTTTTTTGGTAATTGAGATGGACTTTGTACAGTTGATGTTTGCTTCGGTCCTAAAAGAAGTGATTGGAGCAAACGCTGTTCAGAGTTCACAGTAACATGAACTCTTCGAAGCAAACCAGTGTAAGCGATACCTTTGTGGAATTCCTGAAAAGCCAATACAGGGGTAGCCAGGAGACTGTTCCTGATGTGTGCCTCCAGAGTCTGCCTCGAAAGTGGCCTTCAGCCAAGCTGATGTCCTCTCGTTAATAAACCTGCTTGAGAAAGAGCTTGTGAGAGAGAGCAGTGAAAGACCCTGGCGCAGACTGAGGTGAGCAGTGGAGGAAGGCTGAGTGCGTTTGGTGCTTAACAAGCCACAGCTTTAATGCTGTGAAGGTTTGAGCTTATGTGGGTTGTGCTGAGTCCTGACATAACGCTTCCGGACAGTGCAGAGGAAACAATGGGGAACTTCAGAACGACCCCGTCAAACTGATCGGATGCTCTGCACAGGCACAGTAAAATCCCTTGTGGACTGGAAGGACTGATTCAGACTTTGCAGGCACCCCATGAGGTGTGCATTCCTTGTAATGCCTTAGCTGTTGCTGTGGCAGTGCAGAGGTGATGTGGGTACTGAGGGAGCACCCTCGCAAGGTCCCCTGGCTGGTTGAGAACTGTAGCGGCAGGTCCTGGCAGGGTCACTGTGTTTAGTGTTATATAGCGTTTATCAGAAAGGAAATGATTCCATGAGCAGCAGAACCATGAAATACGTCAGAGACCAGTTCAGGAGGGAGTAAAACGATGTGGGATTATTGCATGTAAGGAGGAAGTGGGAGAAATGGGAAATATTGAAGTACTCCGCTCTCCTTTTGTGAGCTCTAATTGTCCTTTCCCTGTAATTCAGATAAAAAGAGGCCATTTCAGATTGCACTGTAACAAATATAAATCAATGGCTTGGAAAAATTGAGCCACAGAGGTGTCTCCCTGCTTCAGAACATTCGGCAGCAGACAGCTTCAAACTGAACCTCAGAGTGGACCAGTCATGTATTGGTGGGAAGGCTTAATCCTCTTATTACAGTATTTCCTTTTATCTTCATATTTAGTAATAGTTGACAGACCTCATGATAATAAATTCGTGGCTCATTTGCTTTTACATTGGGTGATCTGAGGATGTGTAAAAAGAAAACCAAGCCTAAATAATATATTACAGAGCTCTTTACAGGTTTTAACTCTTGGTATCCACAGATATCCAGAGCACCGGAGGCTCTCTAAAAGCATCAGATTGAGATGGTTTAGTCAGTGTGATCTCTGGCCGTGGTGTAAGCACCAGGATGTGCTGGTCCTAAATGGAGAAAGAAATCAACTAGTCACAGAATAAAATAAACAGGAGAAATAAACAGTGATGTTCATGCCCTGGGGTTCCCCTCTGAAATCCGGTTGTTTATGGTTCCTTAAATGTGGATTAAGTATTAAAGAAGCCTCAAACTTAAAGTCAATGGGGATGGATGGCTTGGCCATTAAAGGGGCAGTGTGTGGGCATGGGGCTGCAGGGCAAGCAAGACCCTGCTCCATGTAAATGAACCGTGATTCTGATCCTCTTTGAGGTAGAACTTTGCATTGTGCAGGACCATAACTGCTGCTCCACTGAGAGCTCAGGGGAGCTGCCCTGTGAGTTACTGCGCTCCTCAGCAGTGAGTGGTGGCTCCCAGCTCCTGGCTCTGCCCCATGCAGACCGTGAAGCTCACCTCTGTGGCACTCGTGCTGGCAGCCGTTGATTTGGGCGGTAGGAATAAAATGCAGTTGTAAGGAAAAGAAAATGAGGGAATTTCACAGGGCTCCTAAGTGCAGCTCATGGGGATTTCCACAACGGGCTCTGCCTTGAAGCGTCATGTTCTCTTGCTAGCCGTGAAGTAGCATCAGCAGCCTGGAAGCTGTCAGGTCCATGGCAGTAGCTGAAGTGCTGCCCTGCACTCTGATCAGTGTGTGCCTCCTCTTCCAGGTGGACTCCGAAGAGCCGGTTTTTGAGGCAGTTATAAACTGGGTGAAGCACTCAAAGAAGGAGCGGGAGGCGTCGCTGCCGGAGCTGCTGCAGTACGTGCGAATGCCGCTGCTCACCCCCCGCTACATCACAGACGTCATCGACACCGAGGTACCAGCACCCGCATCCAGGCACAGGGCAGCATCCGCGTGTCATTGCCGTGCTCCCTGGGTAGAGTCCTGCTGTCCTATCAGAACATGTTAGAAGCTGCTTTCTCTGCTGATGCCTTTTGATGCTGACACTATGGAGTTGGCCCTTTCAGCTGGGGTGCCCGCTGTTTTGCTCAGTTTGCTGTGCCAGCAGTTGCAGCACCCTGGTTTTTAGCTGGGAGCTAAATCCCATCCAGAGCAGTTAGTTGTCTCCTCTGATATATGTAGCATATTTCTCTTGTCATCCCTTATAACTTCTAACAAGTGCTTTCTGCCCTTTATTCACAAGTGCTAGCAGGTCTCCTTCTCCAGGCTGAAAGCTGTTGGCATTTGATCCTGGGAGGAAATGGCCCATCAGGAGTTGGTTTAGGTGCAGATGGCATGTACCTTTGAATGAGGACAGCAGCTAAGGTCCAGAGCCAACACACAGCTAAGAGGCATATCTAATACTGCTCCTTTGTGGGGTTGGGGTGTTGCAGGGGCAAACCACAATGTAGACAATGCTAAGAGATAATGAAGCTTTTGCAATGGAAATCTAACTCCAAACAGGAAGCGGTTCTGGCCCTGTGCAAGGTTTGACAGGAAGGCATGGGGAAGTTCAAACCAGCATTGTTTTGATGGTGGTGTGAGGTCATCAGTGGTTACTAGCCCTTGTCACCTGACAAGTGCTGAATGCTCAATGACAGACTTCTCTACGTAGAGAAATGGCTGATTTAGTACCAGTTGTCTGTAATGTGATGGCCTTTTCAGATGTTCTGAACTAAGAGCAGCTAACAGGCTGTTAAGTTCTGCTGGAGCCAAAATGTGTTTAATCAGGTAGTTATGGTCCACAGTAAACTGAAATTGAAGCTAACGCAGAAGAGACTGAGGCCAAACCAATTAGATCCAAAACCAGCCTAAGATGGTGTGTATGCAGGACCTCAGCTTTCCAAGTGCACGGGATGGCCTCTCCAGCCTGGAATGACACACACTGGTGGGACACCATCATTCAGGGCAGCACAGAGAGGAGTGTTGGCCCCGTATGGCGTTATCTGCTCTGAGCACCCTGGCTGCCTTGCACAAGCTCCAAGAACTTGGGAAAATAGATCTTAACTTACTCCAGCAGCAGCATATAGCACCAAACACCCAAAGGGGACTGAATGCTGCACATTCAGGGGAGGTTGGTCCAGGCCCTCAGCCAGGAAGGGAATTACACAGCATTATGCAGGGAGATGAGCCTGTCCTTGGGCTGCAGGTGCCGCCGGCTTCTTTACAAGAAGACCTTACTGCTGCTGTTGTTGCTTCAGTAGTTACACTTCCCATGGATCAAGCTAACACATCCAGCTGAACTGCTTCATTGTGCTGTGCTCCTTGTTCCTTCTTTGATGGCAGATATATACTGCGAGTTGATTATATGGGGCACATCCAGCCAAGCAGATCTCAGGTGTGGTTCACTGCCAGCCCTCCTTTTCAGACACACTTCTACTGGCTTTAAATGTAGCAGAAGTGGCTTTTCCTTCATTTTCCAGTGTAGTTATTTTCATCGTGGAGCCTGCAGTGCCAGACTTTGTGTGAGAATTGACCCATAACTTCTGAGCTGCAGTCCAGCCTTCAGCTGTCTTTGCATTTCACTGCGTGCAGTATTTGCACCATGACACTACTAGCAGCAGCCTGCACACAAGTCATTTTTGTGCGCTCTGAACTGATGAGAATTGGCTTTAGGACAGCTCTTTGAGGGATCTTAAAATACCTTCCATGTACCAATGACTCATGTTTTTTCCTCAGCCGTTTATACGATGCAGTCTGCAGTGCAGAGACCTCGTAGACGAAGCTAAGAAATTTCACCTTCGGCCCGAGCTCCGGAGTCAGATGCAAGGACCTAGGACAAGAGCACGTCTAGGTGAGCAGCACAGGAAGGGTCACCATGAAGGTCTTGGGCACTGGCAGGTATTGTGTTATACACGCATCTGGTGCCTTGTGATTGTGCTAAGTGCTTCACAGCAGTAACTTGTCAATCCACGGTCCCCAGTGGTACAGAAAGGGGCCTGGAGCAAAGGACAGAGGTGTGTTTGTTTTCAGAGCACGCATGCTTAGTGGCTGTGTGAGGACTGCTTGGTTGCCTTTAACTGCAGCCCTCTGAAACCCCAGTCTCCTGAGTTGCTTGGTGCCTGCTGATAGGTCTGTCTCGGTATGCAGCTGTCCAACAAGTATGGGAAGAGTTTCTTCCTGTCTGTAAGGCAGGTATCAGTGTCAGAAACAAAAAGAGCTGCGAGGTGAGAGGCAGCTGTGTAACACTGAAGGTGAATTTTCAGCAGAGAATCTGAGAGCAGAAGGCCCAGGGAGGGAGGTGGAGAGATCCCTCTTTCCCTTCAGAGGTACTGCGTCTCCTGGGTTTGTGAGAACATCCGCATTGGTTTCAGTGACAGTTCAGCTCAAGCTGTCGCTTTAGAAAGACCCATTTCATTTTATTCTTTGTTGAAATGCTTCACCTGATAAAGCGGGACATCACAAAACTGGTTTGTTGTTTAACTATACAGGTAAAAACTGCATCTTATTGCTAAGGTTCATCTTCTGCATTCAGCACTGCCTTTTGGAATTGATTCCATGCCATCCGCTGTCAGCAGTGCTCTTACCATGTGTCACCTATAAATCTGATCAAGTTGTGTATTACTTTCTATGGGACAAACTGAAATGATTGCACTTCAGCTGGCCCAGGGGATGCTCATCAGGGTTTTACAACCATAATGGAAGCCTCCCTTCAAGGCAGTCATTACAAGGGAAGTTTTAAAACTCTTCAGGTCCCAAGTGTTATTTAACAGTCACAGAGAAAATAAGAAAAACTCAGGGACCATCTTGGAGAAGAGAAAGGAAAGGGAAGGCACCTCTGAAATAAAATACATAAGAATGAGCTTGACTGGCTTCTCAGTGAAATGGGGAACTAAGGTGCTGTCTGGTCTGGATGTCACTTGTATAAGTGAGGGGAAAAGGCCTTGTTTAGTGAGGAGGCTGCAGGGAAGCAGCCATCCTCCTTCAGCTTTCATGGGATGGGAAGAGGTTTGGGGAAAGAATACAGAAGAAGATACACCCAAGCCAATGTCAGCACCTAACGTAGCCAGCTTGTCTTTCCAAACTGCCTCTAACACTGGGAGGAGCAGCCCTCAAGCAGAGAGCTCCTAAAACCTGAGTTAGTCTTACTGCCATGTACCCTGGAAGAGTTTCTCTCTCTTTCTTCCCTCTGAGGGGTAGAAGTGTCCAAGTGCCTGTAGCCAGGTTGGGTGCCTGCTTCAGGGTACTGATGAAAACAGGGATTTAGAGGCAGCTTGTCAGCTCTGAGGAAGGATTAGTGTTTCTTCAGGTGCTTCCCTTTGGTTTGAGGGGATTGACTTGACTTTGCTCTCCCTCTTTGCTCTAGGAGCTAATGAAGTCCTGCTTGTGATCGGCGGCTTTGGCAGCCAGCAGTCACCTATTGATGTTGTGGAGAAATACGACCCGAAGACTCAGGAGTGGAGTTTCCTGCCAGTAAGGGACCATTTTTGACCACCACTGGCTGTAGATCAGGCACTGCTCCTTGTCGCGGCAGCAATATAACATTCCTCATTGGACTCTCCTTCATGTTCTGCTTAAGAGTGGTGCCCTAAATCCTTTGGAGTTGCTGAGGTTTACATAGCGAATGCTGAAACCACGTTTGGAGATCTGCTAAATCAGTTTTGTATGAGGGGTGGTTGTCATGTTTCGAATCAGATGAGCCTACAGAGAACCACATTTTGTTGTGGGAGTGAGACTTATCATGTTTCTTATTGAAGGGTTGTGAAGCTTTAAGGTTAGTGATAATAATTGAAATGTCACTAGGAATAGGATACGTTCTTTCAGGCAGGCTGCAGGATCTCTCTGGTCCCATTGTTTCTGAGCATAATGGGGGACAGTATGGAAGAGAATTCCTGCACTGAAGAGTATTTCTGACCAAATTTAAAATCACCTTTATCTGTATGAGGTGGTGGAGAGCTGCTGCATCTTTAATATTGCTAACCCAGGATCACCTGGGGGCCCAGGAGTCTGTTACATTTTTAGGGGGCTAAAAGCTTCAGGTATTCCGAGTCTCCACGTTTTCCTATGAACAGTCTCTGCAAGGAGCCAGTGGGAGGCACACAAGCCTCCCAGATGCATCAGGGATTCAATAGCAGCACTAAATGACGTCTATTGCAATACATTTCAGTGCAGAGAGACCTGGCCATGAGAAGAGCGCATGGCAGAGGCAGAGAGCAGGCAGTGGAGGGCAGGCAGAGGCGTTAAAGGCTGTATCCTTTAAACCCATGCCTCTGTGGCAGTGGGCTGGAGGAGCGGCGCTGCTCTCCCTGCCCCGCTGTGATCTCCACTCCTTGACCGTTTTGTTCTTTTCCTGTTCCAGAGCATCACCCGTAAAAGGCGCTACGTTGCCACAGTGTCCCTGCACGATCGCATCTATGTGATTGGGGGGTACGACGGTCGCTCTCGGCTCAGCTCGGTGGAGTGCTTGGATTACACCTCAGATGAGGACGGGATCTGGTACTCCGTGGCTCCGATGAACGTACGGCGAGGCCTGGCGGGAGCCACCACCCTCGGAGGTACGTCCTGGTCTCCAGACTGATAGGGCAGCACAGCCTGTGCGGCTGTCGTCCTGAAAGGCCCTGAGCTGCATGTGCAGAGTGGGCTGGCTCCGAGGGAGGAGGTGAGTCTGCAGCTCTCATCAGCTGGATGAGCAGTAGAAGTGGAAAACTTGCCCACGTATCCTGAGAGGAGCTCTGCCTCCGCTTCGTTCTTACGGCGTGTGTCTGTGCATCGAGGGAAAGGAACGCTGTGATTATGGAGTGGGAAGCTCTCGGGGTGGTTGACAGTGTCGTGTGTTCCTGAGCACAGAACACTGAGCGCTGCAATAACCATTCAGCACCCGAGAGGGGCTAAAATTGGAGCATCTGCAGTGAAGGATTCTTAGGACTCTGGGGAGGTGCTGACGTGACGATAGCAATAGGCAGGGTTTGGCTGTGGCAGCGTTTCAGTGGGTTCTGAGGCATGAAAAATCTGACTGGGGGGTGCACATTCTCTTTCGTCCATCAGCAAGAAGCAGATTTAAGGACCAGATGGGTTTTATGTTTGTTGGGCCTGTGAGCAGGCTAATGCAGTGAGCTAGGGTGGGGAGCCTGGGTTTGCTTGGGCTCCAAATGTGCCAAGATCCGCAGTTGTTCCTGTATTCTGCAGTCCACGTTGTAGTTATGCTCCATCTGCGAGGGCCTTCTTGCTCCATGTGCATGTTTGCTCCTTGACTCGCTGAGTGCAACCCCTGTCCAACGTTGCAGACATGATCTATGTTTCCGGTGGCTTTGACGGCAGCCGGCGGCACACCAGTATGGAACGCTACGACCCGAACATCGATCAGTGGAGTATGCTGGGAGACATGCAGACAGCACGGGAAGGCGCAGGGCTTGTTGTAGCTAATGGAGTTATCTACTGCCTCGGTAGGTACCTGCCAGGCCTCTGGCCATTCTGCAGACACTTGCTGACAGTACAGTGCTGCTGGGGTGTCATGTGCAGGTTAGAAGAGGTTTAACTGACACAGTTCTGTCAGGGAATGCAGCCTGTTCTCACTGTTACCATCATAGAATCATAGAACAGTCAGGGTTGGAAAGGACCTTAAGCTCATCCAGTTCCAACCCATGTGCCGTGGGCAGGGACACCTCACACTAAACCATGGCACCCAAGGCTCTGTCCAACCTGGCCTTGAACACCGCCAGCGATGGAGCATTCACAACTTCCCTGGGCACCCATTCCAGTGCCTCACCACCCTCACAGTAAAGAACTTCTTCCTCATATCCAATCTAAACTTCCCCTGTTTAAGTTTGAACCCGTTACCCCATGTCCTATCACTACAGTCCCTAATGAAGAGTCCCTCCCCAGCATCCCTATAGGCCCCCTTCAGACACTGGAAGGTGCTCTGAGGTCTCCATGCAGCCTTCTCTTCTCCAGGCTGAACAGCCCCAACTTTCTCATTCTGTCTTCATACAGGAGGTGCTCCAGTCCCTGATCATCCTCGTGGCCTCCTCTGGACTTGTTCCAACAGTTCCATGTCCTTTTTATGTTGAGGACACCAGAACTGCACACAATACTCCAAGTGAGGTCTCAGGAGAGCAGAGCAGAGGGGCAGCATCACCTCCCTTGACCTGCTGTCACGCTGCTTTTGCAGCCCAGGATATGGTTGGCAGTGGCTTAGGCTGGAGCTGCCATGTACCCTGCAGTAAATGCTGTCAGAAGCAAATGGGATGCAATCAGCCTACATTTGAGGGGCAGCTGGGAGGATGAGGGGAGGATGAACAGTGCCAGCTGAGGTTTGCATGGACTCGGCAGTGGCTAAAGTCATACAATCATAAAATGGTCTGGGTTAGAAAGCACCTTAAGATCATCCGGTTCCAGCCCCTCCCATGCCTCACCATGTCACTCTGTCCAACCCAGCCTTGAGCACTGCCAGGGATGGGGCAGCCACAGCTTCTCTGGGCACCCTGTGCCAGCGCCTCAGCACCCTCACAGGGAAGCAGCTTCTGCCTTAGATCCAACCTGAACTTCCCTGTTGAAGTTTAATGCGCTAGAGATGAAGCACAGAGCCACAGGACAGAGGGTGCATCTGCTCCACACAAAGCAGTGGCAGCTGTAATGCTCCAAGCATACATCCTGAGCCATACCTTCTCCTTTCTCCTTTCTGTAGCACTTGTTTCATTTGCAGAGGGCCCACACCAGCTGTGAACACAGAGTGCTGGAGGGCAAATCGCCCCGAAGATACACCCTCGGGGCCCAGTGCTGTACCCACATTTATTGCTGCCCTGTTCCTGGGGAATCATTATTGGATGCTGGACACTAGGTTATGGGTTTCAGTTCCCTCTCCCAAATTGCTCTTCCTCATGGCTGTCCCTGAGGCAAATGACAGCATGGGGGACAAAAGATGTCCCCCACACTGAAGGACCTTTGCTGAAGCTGCACAAAGAGATTTGTTGGTATCCTCTTGTGAAATAGCTCTTTGAGACATCCCAGCCTACACCGTGGAGCCATTTGGCATCAGCTGGCAGCTGCAGCACAGACCCTGAGCCAGCACCAGGTCTGGAAGCTGAACATCTGCTTTAGCAGGACAGCATCGACATTGGCATCAGCACAGTGCTAACCTGATCGTACTGCTGTGGAGAGTGATGCTCTGCCCAGCGCGGCCGGGGCAGTGCAGGGGACAGAGCTCGCTCTGTGCAGGCTGCAGGGATCCCTTTGCTCTGCCAGCCCCGGCACGCTGCGGGTTGTGCTGGTTGCAGTGCGATGCTGTGCTCAGGAGGAACCAGTGTTAGTGCTCTCTACACAGAAAACATGGCCCAGAAGCCAGTCCCATGGTTTGCTCCTGTATTTTGTTTCAGGGGGCTATGATGGGCTGAACATACTGAATTCTGTCGAGAGGTACGACCCCCACACTGGACACTGGACAAATGTCACCCCGATGGCCACTAAGCGCTCAGGTAAGTGCTTGAGGTTAAAATGTGTTGTGCAGAGGAAGCTTGTGCTGGCTTGTTCTGCTGCCCTGGAGGATGTTGACTGCTCCAAAGGGTGCTTTGGCTTTGAGAAGGAGTGATTTTAGGACATGACTTCTCTTCCCAAGAGAAAAAGCTGATTTTTGTACGCCTGAAGTCTCCATCCCCTGCTGAGATGCACATAGAGGAATGTGTTTGTGGGTTTATAGGTTACAGGGAAGGAGAGGAAGTCCCGTGTGACTTCCGTAACTAGGAATGGTACCCAGCAAGAAACACAGCAAGAGAAACCCCAGCAAGGCACAAACTACAGACCATAGTGCAAGATAATGGCATGGTTTGAGTTGGTTCTCGTCAGCTCTTGTTTCTCTTCAGCTCTTAGGGCAGATTGTGAAGGTAGGCCGCCCCTCAGAAACCTTGGCCATGCTGCACTGCTAAGGATCCGACCTCCCTGCTTAGGCATTGGTCTTGTCTCTTCTCTCAGCCCAAGTCTTCCTCTCTGAAGCTGTCAGAGAGCCCGCTGGGACAGCGTGGCTGTTCCCAGCTGGTTTGGTGCTCTCAACAAGAACAGGCAGAAGGTGAGGTTGCGTTTAGTGGAACAGAAAGTCTCTTCTGCCCTGTTCATAAACGCAACAGATCAATGCCCAAGAGCTGCAGAGTATCTGGCTTGTTTCCTTCAGGATATTCATCAGTGCAATAGTTACACATTGGTGGTAACAGCTTGACAGGGTTTGCTCTGCTCTCGAGATGTAGGTCAAAACAGCAGCTGGTGTTGGCAGGAGCACCCAAGGCCATGAAGTGCCTTGTTCTCTCGCTGTTCTTTGGTGCTTTACCTGAAGGGAGCTGCAGAGGCTGGCGGGGGCTTATTTGCTGCTGTTGTCATCAATTCCCAGCTGTATCATTGATTGCTGTTGTTGTGGGAACAGCCGCTCAGACAGATGGTTCAGCCGCTTCCATCTCTGTGGCTGCAATAGGCACCAGTTTTCATTCCCCTGCCTTCCAGAGGAGCACTGTCCAAGAAATCCCTCCTCCAGCCTCTCATGGAGCGGCCCTTGCTACTTGTCCTTGCTACATGCCCTCAAGGGCTGGGTGACACCGGGAGCCATGGCCACCGGAGAAACCTGTCTCTGTGGTGACAGCATCCAGCTGCAGCAGTGAGCTTTGTGCGGGTCTGTTCAGGGAGTAGTTGGGTGGTTTTCAGCCCAGATGAACACCGCACGTTGCCAGTGCTGCCCCAGCCTCAGTGCTGTTCAGTCCCCCCTTACGCCAGAGATGCACCAGCATTTGGTAGAGTTACAGGGTTTCAGGTATTGTACTGGAGGCAACAACAGAGGACACTGCGTTATGACAGCTCTCTTGTGGGAGATGGAAGAAAATGTCCTCTGAAGAGGGAGGAACTGACCCAGTTCATCCTTGCAGCAGTGAGCCCCTGGCCCAGTGCTCCCAGTGTCACTCACGGCCCTACCTGTGCTGCCTTCTCTCTGTCCCTAGGGGCTGGAGTGGCTCTGCTGAATGACCACATCTATGTGGTGGGTGGCTTCGATGGCACGGCACATCTCTCCTCTGTGGAAGCCTATAACATACGCACTGATTCCTGGACCACTGTAACAAGCATGACAACCCCTCGCTGCTACGTGGGGGCCACGGTGCTGCGGGGACGGCTCTACGCCATCGCTGGGTAAGCGGCTGCCCGGGGCTGGGGGGGAGATGTCCTGCGGGAGCTGAGGGGACTCTGCCCTGGTCCAGGCGGCCTCTCCTCCCATTTCCATTTCAAGCTTTATGAGGGTTCGCAGCCCAGAGGGACCGTGCCCTATGGGCAGGCACTGTGATGGCCCAGTGCTGAGACAGGAGAGCAGCAGCAGGCAGCACAAGGGAGCCTGATGCAGCGGCTTCATTGCAGGCTGTTTCTGTACACAGCTGTCCAGCCTCCCAGGAAGGGCTCTGAGTGCCTCAACCTCCATCCCTCACCTGTAACCTTCTGGCCTTGCAGGTATGATGGCAACTCACTGCTGAGCAGCATTGAGTGCTATGATCCCATCATTGACAACTGGGAAGTGGTAACCTCCCTGGGGATGCAGCGCTGTGACGCTGGAGTCTGCGTCCTTCGGGAGAAGTGATCTGGAGGGACCTTGGCAAGAACATGCTGAAAAGTCTCGGCTGGAGGAAGAGTCCAAAGTGGTTTGCAGTGACTGTTCTTGAGAGTTGTGGATGCTGTGGAAATAAGCACCAGAACAGCAGCTTTCTGTGCTGCTTTTGACTAGAGCATGTGCATAAACGTGTTATCTCGGCAGTCATTTGAAATCGGGGGCTCTGTGTGAAGGTAGTGAAGCAGGTCAGGAGGAGCTGCGCTCTCTGCTGTTCTGTGGCTAAGTCTATCGGCAGAGCAGAGATGCCCCCAGCCTTGGTGTCAGCCAACCTGGCGAACGCTTCCAAGGATGTGTACATACAACTGGGTGGTCTCTTCAGCCACTGCAGGACCACGCGGGTCCTGTGGTTGCTCTTGGCCATGTGGATGTGTGAGGGTGAACCCAGCTGCTCTTATGTTCTGGCTACAAATCATCTTGTACATACTGAATGTTTAAACACTGCTCCTCAAGCGCACATCAGCGCAGAGCCAAACTGAGTGAGCATCTCTAAGTGGATCCTGCACTGTAGCTACGTCTGCAGGTTCCTCGCAGGTCTGCGCACAGCAGGAGTTGCAGATTAAAGCTGTGAACTACTGAGACCCAAAAGCCTGGGGCTGCAGGGGACAGAGGGCAGGGGGAAAGCTCATTGCCTGGTGTAGAAGCAGGTCTGCAGCGTTTGTGCTCTGATCGGGGGCTCAGCAAGGCTCAGCACATCCTGTTGCCCTCAACAAGCTTGACGGCAGCTGCAAAGAGCTGCATTTTCCGGCAGCAGGAGCCTTGCTGTGCTGTGGCAGTGCCTTTGCTCCCACCCCTGTGGGGAGGCCACCTCGCAGAAGTCGAAGCCCTGAAAGCAGGGATGCAGTCGCTGCTATCGCGTGGGTTTTGCTGGTGAGCAGGTGGGGTTTGCCTGCTGACAGGCTTGTCCAGCTCGGCCCCATCAGCCTTTCAGTCAAGCTCTTGGTGTTGATGTTCATTTCATGTAGGATTCTTCTGCTTCCAGGGCTGTTGCGGAGTGACATCCGGGATTCCCTTCTGCCCTTTGTTCTCAGCTGTTTATTCCCCTGCCTTGGAACTCCGCATCCTCTTACAGGAGCTGTCCTTCGCCTGCCCCAAGTGAGCATCGCTGAAGCCCTCCCTCCTCAGCATGTCTCCTGCTGCTCCGTGTAGTGCTGCGCATTGAGCTTCCTGCTGACTCCTTGCCTGGGGCACAGGGTGGGATGAGGGACGTGGTAGCATGACTTAATGAAGCACTTTCAGCCAACGCTCTGACCTTCTGCGTTTGTTTCTCTCCCACACGTGTTCCGTGGTTTGGTTTCCTATGTTTATTTTTTAATGAAGATATAAAGAATAAAATATTTCCTGAGCCAGTGCGAACTTAGCTTCTGTTCTCTGCCTTCAAGCCATTGCTGCGCGGAGGGTGCGTGCAAACCCCATGGTAGGTCAGGCAGCAGCCTTCAGCTGTACCAACGCTGCAGCTTCAGCGTGGAAGTAAAAGCAGCTCCATCTGTGGAGAGCCGCAGCACAAAACCCATGCGGCCTGGGCTGCCTGCGAACGGGTGGGTTTGTTGCAGGGTCTGCAGTGATAACTGGTTAACCGTGATAGCAGGAGGCAGTGCATCCTGGCCTGGATCAGCCCCAGTGCGGCAGCAGGGCCAGGGCAGGGATTGTGCCCCTGCACTGGGCACTGGTGGGGCCGCACCTCCAATCCTGGGTTCAGCTCTGGGCCCCTCACTACAGGAGAGACATTGAGGTGCTGGAGCGGGGCCAGAGAAGGGCACTGGAGCTGGAGCAGGGCCTGGAGCACAGTGTGATGGGAACGGCTGAGGGACCTGGGGGGTTCAGATGGAGAAGAGAAGGCTCAGGGGGGACCTGATCGCTGCCTGCAACTGCCTGAGAGGAGGATGGAGCCAGGAGGGGGCTGCGCTCTGCTCCGAGGACCACGGGATGGGGGCGGCAACGAGGGGCGGCGCAAACCGCCCCGCAGCCGAGGGCTGGAGCGCGCTCAGCGCCGCCTGACGTCACTGGCCACGCCCCTCGGGTGGTGGCGGCACGCAGCGCGCCTGCGCGGCTATGGCGGCGGCCTGTGCCGGGATGGAGGCGACGGCGGCGGCGGCGGCAGGGCCCTCTCCCTCACCCCCCCCTCCTCCCGCCGCCGCCGCCGCCGCCGGCCCGTCCCGGGCCGAGCTCGTGTGCGCGCAGGGCCGGAACCTGAAGGCGGTGCTGTGCCAGCGCTGCGGGTCCCGGGTGCTGCTGCCCGGCGCCGCCACCTTCGCCCGGCGTGAGGTACCGGGGTGCGGAGGGGCGGGGAGGGCGCCCCCTGCGGGCGGGGCGGTGAGGTGACGCTTTGTCTCCCGCAGCTGCTCCTGCCCGCCATGAGGAAGAAGGCGGCGGCGGCGGCGGCGGGCGGCGGGGACGTGGTGCGGGAGCATTGGCTGGTGCGGGACATGTTCTCCTTCGAGAACGTGGGCTTCACCCGCGACGTGGGCAACGTCAAGTTCCTGGTGTGCGCCGACTGCGAGGCGGGGCCCATCGGCTGGCACTGCCTCGACGACAAGGACAGCTTCTACGTGGCGCTGGAGCGTGTGGCCCACGAGTGACACCGGGCGGGCGGGACGGGGCCCCCGAGCGCAGCGCCCTGCCCGCGCCCGCAGCCCTGAGCCCCCCGGGGATGCGCCGGCGCCGGAGGAGGCTGCGGGGACCCCTCCCCGTGTTGCTCGGCCGCTGCCTGCGCTGCGCGGCGGCTGTCTCTCAAACGGGCTGCGAGGGGTTTGTGACGCAGCCGTGGGAATGTGGGTGCTGGCGCGAGGGCAAGGGGAGGACGGGGCTGCTGCATCAGTGTCTGAACCGCAGGCAGGCGGTTCGCGGGGCTGAGGCTGTGTTTGATTCGCAGAAGGAATGTCCCCTGCCCTGGACCCTAACGTTTAGGTTCTCTAAAACCTCATCCTGCCTGGCAGCTGTACTCTGTAATAGCGCGTGGCACCTAAAGAGTGTACAAGGCATTTTAACTAACATTGTATGCAGTTCTGTTAACTGAGACCTTGGAAATAACATACAAGTACGTCACAGACATCAAATGTGCAACATCATCCTGTTTCCCAGCAGCAGGAATGAAGGGATTCCAGCCGGAAAAGGATTTGAATCACTGGACAAGCAGTGTCCAGTGACTGCGTGTGTTAGTGCTGAAGAATGTCAAAGCAGCCGTGCAGCTGTTAAACAGTACCTGGGAGGGGATTTCTCTTCTGTCAAACAGCTGTAGGAGCAGTGCTGGGATATTGTGTCCAGCTCTGGTCTCTACCTTCCAATAGGGGCACAAAGCTAATTGCAGACTGAAGGAGGCTGCAGCAGCCATGGTTCTCACTGTATTTATCTTTTGGTAATTGTGGTCCACTTTGCATTCTCCATTTGCAGCCCTCCCCCTGTGTGAATAATGCAGTGATGGCCCTGAGTCAGGACATGCCTTACTGCAGGAGGTGTAGCAGTACCCTGTTCAATAAACACTGTCAGTACCAATGCCACTGTAGAGGCACAGCTGTCATTGCGCTGGGATGGGGAAGTTGTTCTCGCCCCCCGAATGGGAGTGGTTGTACTTAAGGATTAGCAGTGTTGTTGCCGCAGGGCTGTGGCAGCAGACTTCTTGCTCCGTGACTCAGCTTTGCTGGCAGGGGTCTGCGGGGCAGGTGAGGGAGAACGATCCCTCCTCCTCCCAGTGCACTTGGACGTTAATACCTTA
This sequence comes from Myiopsitta monachus, assembly GCA_017639245.1. Lineage (NCBI taxonomy): Eukaryota > Metazoa > Chordata > Aves > Psittaciformes > Psittacidae > Myiopsitta > Myiopsitta monachus. Next base: position 4,957,735 of record CM029936.1, on the reverse strand, counting down.
ATCACAGAACCATAGAATAGTTTGGGTTGGAAAGGACCTTAAGATCTTCCAACCCCCCTGCCATGGGCAGGGACACCTCACACTAAACCATGGCACTCAAGGCTCTGTCCAACCCGATTGAACACCGCCAGCAGTGGAGCATTCACAACTTCCCTGGGCACCCATTCCAGTGCCTCACCATCCTCACAGTAAAGAACTTCTTCCTCATATCAAATCTAAACTTCCCCTGTTTCAGTTTGAACCCGTTACCCCATGTCCTCTCACTCCAGTCCCTCATGAAGAGTCCCTCCCCAGCATCCCTATAGCCCCCCGTCAGACACTGGAAGCTGCCTGGAGGTCTCCACGCAGCCTTCTCTTCTCCAGGCTGAACAGCCCCACCTTTCTCATCCTATCTTCATATATGATGGAGAGTGGCTAAGCAATTTCATTTGCCAGCTCCTTCAGGACCCACAGATGGATTTCCTCAGGTCCCATGGCTTTCACTTGCTTCTTGCAACCCTTCCTCTTCTTCCAACAGGTCCTGATCTACATTATGCAGAACCCCAAGATGCTGGCTGTTCTGGAAACGTGCTGTGGGCAGGGAAGGAGGAGAGGCAGCTCCATAGGGTGGAGACTGAGGCTGTCAGCTTGGGTGGGAGGCCCAGTCCTGTGTTGTATCCTTGCTAAATGTGGCACATTTGACATGAAAACCGTGCTGCTTTCCTCCTGCCCTCCTTGTCCTTATCCCTGGGGCCTGTAACCGAACATGTCCATCAAGGACATGTACATAGAATGGCTGGAGGGCTTCCTTTGGGTTCTGCAGGGGCACAGCGAAACAGTAGGGTCGCATCACTTAAATTTCACATTTTGCTTGGATTGCTGTGTGCTAGGGAGGGTTTGACCTGTAGCACCTACACTGTAGTTGTGTTACTCATATGAAATGTGCTGCACAGTAGTTTCTGTTTGAAGACACCACTGTGCAGAAGAGGTTTGTGGGTATCAGCTTGATTAATGCTGAGTAAATGACACTTCTCAAACACATGGTACACGTGGATTGCTGATACTGGGGAGCAGTCAGTGGGTGGCACTGGGATGGTGGTGGGAGATCTTGGGTCAAAGGCCTTCACATCATTACTACAGAGATTTGACTCCATGCAGTGCAGCATTGCTCAGTGATGGTGGGTAATGAAAACTCTTGCCCTTCAGTGGGCAGATGAGCTGAATGCATACGTCCTCCACTGGATCCAGGTTTGGGTTTTGCTGGCCCTTAAATACAAAGTAGGATCACACAGATGGTGGAAATGCCAAGAAGAAATGTAGAGTCTGTTGGGAATTCATGGGAGGAAACTTTTGTGCCATGAGATCTTGGGATCTTTTAGTCTTAGGTAAGATCTTGGCTTCCCGCAGCTTGGAGAAGGCACGAGAGGCATCCGTGAAGTCCAGGTAGCACCAGCAGGGATCTGCTGCTGGTGAAGGGGCAGCCAAGTGGCGGAACTCTGCGGTTCAACTGCTGATGCTCAGGAGCCCCTTCCTGGCTTAACCCACATCCCGAGAGGCGCCTGAGAGTTAGGAGGAAGGAAACTGTGGAGAGGAAAAAAGCAGCATCAATTGGTGGAATTCCAGCCCGGGCAGTTCCACTGGGGTGTTACGGAGAGGCAGAATGTCTGCAGTCAGCAAACCGTGCCTGGGGGTGTGCACTGTGTTTGTGCAACAGCAAGGGGAGCATCCAATGAAGCGCTGAACAGTTCTGGTGTTGTGAGTGCTAATAAATATCTGGCTGGTCTTACAAATTATCTTTTCCCTGCTCCTTATCTCGCTTCTACCTGTTCTGTCTGTTCTTATCTAGTGTGTGAAACATTTCCAGCTGCCTGCAGAAAGGAGGCGAGAGCCAACCTTCAGGTACGGGAGGAGCTCAAAGGGTACGTGTTGGTGCTCATCTTGCAGCCCATCTGTCTTCAGCATCAACAAGAAGAAGCCTTTATTTCCACGTGTAGGTTGCTTTAAAATGAATTTGAAACTGGATTTTTTCCACAGAAATAGTGGCGTAAACTTTACTGGCCCTTTTGGTGCTAAGCTGCAGCACTGCCAAGAGGGAATGGTAACAGACCTGCAGCCCTTGTGCAGTGTGATCCCGGCCCCAAGCTGGGTGAGGGCTGTGCAGGGCAGGACACAAACCCCCCAGCACTTGGGGCCTTGCCTCAGGGCTGCTTCTGGGAGGGGACCAATAAGAATGATTGCCTGTTGCTTCCCAGCTGGGGTTTAAGGCACGCCTGTTTGGTTGCTTATAAATAGAAATGTATTCAGGATAGTTAAAACCAGATCTTGCTCCATTCTGACTCAGCTATGGAGGCTGGTTCAGATCCCAAAACTAAGGTCTGGGCTGAGGCTGGCATTCACACCTCAGGTAACTTCCCTTCCCTGCTCTCTTCTCCCCCCGCAACCCTTCTGATCCCTTTGCTGGGGCTGCTCACTTTGCTCCCTTACTCCAAAGCTGCTTTTCTTGGACTGCTGGGTTGACAGATGGGACGTGGAGCTCTGCAGAGATAACCCGGAGGCAGAGGCAGGAGGAGGCTCTGAGGCCAGCTGACCTGTCCGGGGTGGCTGCCACAAGCCATCCCTTGAAGAGGTCACGTTCACGCTCCTCCTTCCCTAAATTGAGTGCATGTCACTGGAATAGGTCAGTGGTGCTTGGAGCGGGGACTGGAATTCAGGCTCCCACTTTCCCCAGCTCCACGAGGCACAGAAAGAGCCTTGTTTCTGGGCCCGACAGTACCCAAGGCCTCTCTCTCTTAACACAAGAATCCTTTGGCAGAGCAGTTATGACAATATGGACTTTGAAGCTCGGAGGACTTTGCCGTTTGCCTCCCTGCTGTGTTCAGAGCTCTGCTGTTGGGCTAGGCCTCATGCAGGCAGCCGGGGGGCTCGCGGTACCTCTTAGTGATACCTGCAGCTCCTGCATGTGTCTGCAGAACCTGCTGCCGCCCCGTGCAGAGACGAGGAGCTCAGCAGAGTTCAGAAAACAGCTATGGATTGATAAAAACAAGGCCAGTTTCGCTGGGAGAGGTATTTTTTGGCTTTACATCTCCTACATGTTCTGCTTTGCTTATTACCCTAAACCCAGATGCGCTTGAGAGCAGAGCTATTAACTCTGTGAACTGATACTTGCCATATCAGCACACACGCAGCTTCTACAAGGTGTGGGTGTTTGGCAGAGGAGTCCTCTCTGCGGTGTATTATGAGTATCCTCTGAAGGTCACTTTACACTCCCTGGCAGGAACAAGAAAAGCAGGAGGAAAGGAAACAATAGAGAGGAAATGGCTTTGGGGTACATCAATAAATGATGGAGGAGAATGCTTCCCTGCCTCCTGCAAAGCCAGCTTTGGAAGGGCTAAACCCTAGAATCAAAGGAATACTAAACCACCGAGTATTTTGCCTAAAACCACCAAGTATTTTGCAGCTGCTGGGGGACAGGGAAGGAAACCGCAGCAGATGAGTGGAACTTGCCATAAAAGAAGGGCTTAGATAAGAGGCAGCTTTCTGCTCCTTATAACCATTCATGTCTGTTGTGCACTTCAGCAGAGCCACTTCTGTGCTGAGCTGTGAGTGAGGTCCCTCCAGTGCAGCTTTGCACAGGTGCAGCTGGACTTTGCTGCGTTGATGGGGAAGAGGGAGGTGGCAGCATGGCCCCAGAGGTGTGGGAGAAGCCAAGGCTGTGCTCACAAGAGTATGCTTCAGAGGCTGTGCGTTGGCATCTGAAACTTACCTGTCCGTGCACAGAGTAGAAATCAAGCGCTCTGCTCCCTGAATGCAGTCACTGAGGAAGAGTGAGCTGGTTCCTGGGTCACTGGGATAACACTTCATGTCCCGAGAGCGGGAAGCAGGCTCTGGAGAAGTGGTTTCTTGCATCTTTCCTAAAGCTGAATCCAGAGGCACAGTCCAGAGCAGGGATTGCTGCAATTCAGCTTTTAAGTAGTGCATAAGCGATGCGGATGGAAACAGCTCATGGCAGGGGATTTCTCTTGACAATCACACTGGCATTTGCTAAGGGCTTCAGTTGTGTCTTAGGTTAAAATACGCACTCTCCGGATACAGCTTCTGCATGGAGGAGCCCTCGGTACCACCCCCCCTTCAGCATAGGCCATCAGGCTCGGAGAACAGCCCAAAGCAAGCTCTCTCCTCACAGTGGCAGGTTCTGACCAAGGCAGCGGCCGCTCAGCTGCCAGGAGGCCAAAGCCGAAGAGCCGGAGCTGTGGGGTTTCCAGCAGCCTTCCCAGCGGAGCCTGTCCTGGGCAAGACTTCCAGGGCAATTTGGGGCATCAATGGGAGCCGTGCGAGAAGTTGCACTTTGGAGAGAGCCCTGCGTGGATGCGTGAGTGCGTGTGCAGTCGGAGGAGTTTCTGCTCCCCCTTTCACATTCCTGATCCTCCAGGAGCCTCTGAATTCCCTGGAGGAAGGGAGTTGGTTTCCAGCCTTAATGGCTGCGTGGAGGCAGAGTGCTCCTGTCTGAGTGCTGCCAGGAGCCACCCTCTGCCTTTGTTCCTCTGGAAGAGATGCCCTAAGAGCAAGGGAAAATAAGCAAAGCCATGTCAGCACAGGTCTCCTTCCCCTGCCGGAGCAGCTGGCTCTGCATGCTGCCCGAACACTGTTAACAGCGTGCGATTTCCATGGCAAACATCCAGACCACAGCTCATTGCAGAATGCCTCGTTAATCTGGAATCTCTGGCAACGGAGCATGAGGACAGCTTCAAGAACTTGTTGCCTTGTGCTTTCCTGGGGCTTGAGCACTTTGAGACTCCTCTGGAACAGGCAGAAGGACTCAGTTCTCTGTGTTAAAGTGTGGCGGGTCCAAGGGGCAGCACCACAAAGGGCAGGCAGCCTGAAGTGCTGGGACTCAGCAGACACAGGACCCATCTCCTGAGGAGAAAGGAGCAGCTCCAGGCTCTGGTGGGATAAGGAGTCACCAGCAGTGAGGGATGTAGCTGTGGGCGTCAGCAGTGATTTGGAGGCTGCTTTTCTGCCACATTTGCCACCTGCACCATCAGCTGATTGGTTTCCTGGTCGGAAGGACCAGTAGAGAATCAGTAGAGGTAGGAATGTCCACACACTGGAAATAGCAATGCTTGGTACTGCTGAGTAAGTGCTCCTGCGTGACCAGGAGAGGTAACTTCCCCATGAGAGATAATGGGTGATTTTAGTTACCCACACACAGAGAGGCCAAGTATTGTAGCAGGACAGGACAAGCTGTGTTCTCAGTATCTAACCCAAAAGTTAGTGATGACCACAATGGAATTTGTAGGCTGGGGTCACTTTACTCCCAGGTAATAAATAGAACCTGGTTCAAGAAGTATGACCAATACAGGCAATGCAGTTACCAAGGTCTGACATAACTTGAGACAGGTACAGCCCAGGAACCCAAACCTCACAGTGCGGAGGTGTGAACAGGTAATGCAGAAAGCCTTTTAATTGTAAAGAATCAGTAGCCTTGATGGAGAAGCTGTTTCAGCTTTGACAAATGTCAGATAGAGGTGTGCTGCCACAGAGCAGCAGGGAAGAAGAGGCAGAGAACGGAAAGAGCCCCTGCCCTGTGCACTTGCAGAGAGCAAAAGAATAGGGCAGTCAAGTCCATGCTGGCAGGAGCAGGATTAAAGCAGTTGGGAGAACAAATAATGGAAGATTTCAAACCAGGGGATGTATTTAAGGCTGTTAAAAGCAGATTTTATTTAAGGATTAGCTGCTAATAGCACATTAAGGCTACAAAAGTCAAAGGATCAAGGTAGAGAATGCTGAAACCTTAATGTCCTGTGTGCACAGGTTCTGCTAGCAGGTAAACAAGAGGAGAGCCCAGCCCCTTGGGGTTCCAACTCAAGCACATCCTTCCACTTACTTTAACACTCCCCGTAGGGGGACAACCAGGCATGAACAGGATATAATCATATAATCGAAGACAGACCTATGCACATGCTCCATGCTCAGGAGAGGAACGATGTCTTCCCTGGTACAACCAACTCCAGCAATCTCTTCTGCACTCATCATTCCCATATTTAAGGATTTCCAGCCCATCTGGAACGGGGCGTGTTTAGGTTAGAAATTAATTCAGCCCTATCTAATTGGAGAGTTTTCAGGTCTAAATGAAAGGGTTTTCATGGCGCCCAGCAAACATTCCCAAAGCCCTCACGGAGAATCCATGTCCTCCCGTGGAGGTTTGGCTCGAGATCAGTGGATTAAGCATTTCCACGGCGTCTGTTCTGCCCACACGGTTCCTCTGCTGTGTGCAGGGATGCACAGCCCGCACTGCAATCAAAGCCCAGTGACATGAACTGGCTTGTGACAGGACCTGCAGTGTCCCGCACCCCAGGAGCACCCCCAGGCACAACCACCTCCTCCACAGGGCTCTGCCTCCCATCCCTGGCATAGCCCATTGATACCGAGGAGATGGGAGCCTGCTGTGTGTGCACCTGCCGCCCCACGGTGACCTTTCTGTATCCTGGACATGGGGCAGGGAGAGGTCTGGAGGGATTCAGGGAAAACTGCAGGAACAAACTCGCCAACAAAGGTTTCAAGCTGACAAGCAGGTATCCTTTACTGCGGCACCGGGAGACACAGGGGACAGCTCCTCCTAACGTGTGTCTCCGTATTGCCACACAGGCCATCCTTATACAGCCACAGGGCATCCACACGTATTCATGAGGCTACACATGAGTTACATCATTTTCCAGACAGTTCCCTGCATACGTACAAAAATGTGGTGGTGGTCTCTGAGAGTCCTTTACTTCTTCCAACAATCTTCATCACTGCTGCAGTCCTTGAAGCACCAGCTTAATTAACTTTACAGACAGAGCCATCATCCTCTCCTCCTACCTCTCAGGTAGTTTAACTGCTCCCATCCTGGACCTCTGCTAGTCGGGGATACTCCCCAGTAGATGTCTACACCAGCTTAATGGGTTCATTAACACCACAAACACAGCAATCATCCTGTCCTTCCACTTATCAGGTAGTTTAACTGCTCCCATCCTGGACACCTGCAAGTCCCAGGTACTCCCCATCCCCAGCTCCTGTTTTCCTATTGTTTTTCTTCCACGTTTTGTACTAAGGTCCTAAGGACCTAAAACTGTCAACTACCTTCAAAGCATCTCAGTTATCATCCGTTACAAAGCCATCAAACTTAAGCTTACTCAGAACCGATTACATTTGGTGCTTTTATGCCTCTTTGTCTCAACAGAGAGGTCTGTGCGGGTTCACACCAGCCTACAACAGACTGCCCGGCTTGGCTGTCTTCCGTGGGCGTCGGGACTCACTCAGTTCACATCAACGCGTTCAGAAGGAAAAGGACGCAGCGCTGTGCTCACGAAGCCCTGTGCTGTGACGATGCGGTCCCTGAGCGCCATCCTGACCTCTATGGGCTGATAGGCTTAAGGCAGTGCAGACCACAGTCAGTGCTACCCCGGCCAAACAGCTCATGGCACGGCCCTGGGAAGCGCCGGTTCCCCATGCTCGCTGCTGGGTGCCCATTTCCCTTCCCTTCCCTTCCATTCCCCTTCCCTTCCCTTCCATTCCCTTTCCCTTCCCTTCCCTTCCCTTCCCTTCCCTTCCATTCCCCTTCCCCTTCCCCTTCCCCTTCCCCTTCCCCTTCCCCTTCCCTCAGAGCAGGAGCGGGCGCTGAGGAGGGAGGTGCGAGCCTCCGTTGGCGGGAAGAGTAAGCCCCGCCCCCTCCCCGCCCCTGTTTACGAATCAACCAATAGCTAGCGCGGAAAGGTAAAACCCATACCTGCTGTCCAATAGCGCGCAGCGGAGCGCGTTCCACGCGGCCCCGTAGGGTTCCGATTGGGAGAGCGGATAACATAGACGCAGAGGCACCCAATAGCGCCGCGAGGAGCTTGCACCTCCGAGAGAGGCATAGCCAATGAGCGAGGCGCGGGCAGTCAACAGCACCGCCCCTCGCTATATAAGGCGGGCTCGGGAAGGGCACTCGCTTTTGTGGCGCTGTCCCGGACCCGTTGCCCGTCTGCAGCCCCAGCGCTGCCCTCCGCAGCCTCAGCCATGGTGAGCGGGGACCCGGGGAGGGGGCTCCCGGCGCCGCTCCGCGCTGAGGCACTCCGGAGTGGGGAGAGCGGCACGGCCCGGCCCGTGCGCGGCGGGAGGCGCGGGTCCGTCCCGCTGAGCCCGCGGCGGGGAGGAGGGCGAGGGACGGGCCCCGAGCCACGCTGTCCCCGCCGGCCCCGAGCCGGGTCGCGTCCCGCAGCGCGGTCTTGCCCCGAAATGGTGGCGCCTCCTCCGAGAACATGGCGGCCCGCGGCGGGACCCTCAGCCCCCGGCCGGGTCTGAGGTGACTCCGGCCGGGGCACTCGGGAGCCGCCGTTTGGGCCCGGGGCAGCGCTGCCGCCCTGGGTCCGCTGCTCTCGGTGCCGGGGGGTCGTGGAGGCGGGTGAGCTGCGGGGATGCGCTCCCGGGAACCTGTTGAGTGTGACAGCACGGGGGGAGCCACACGCGACCTGTCGTGGCAGAGGCTGTGGCCGCCCTGGAAGTGCAGCTTCTCAGCTGTGGTATGGGGTGGTTGGAGAGGTCAGGGAATGGCGCTGGGGATGGCGGCTTCCTAAAGGACTCTGTGAGACTGGCGGGTAATGAAGCTGAGGTGGAGTGACCTTGTAAGGTAGGAGTCAGCCTTGGAGGGGTATGTGAAAGGCGTGATAAGGAGCTGGGGCATCATAAACAGGACAGAGTTCAGTTGTTGAGCTGTGTGGCCCAAGCAGGAGCTGTCACTTGGAGTCCGGGAGCAGCGTGAGGTCCTGATCCGTGTGTGTATTTGCCGTGTAGATCTCTTTGAAAAGAGATTGTGGATGTCAGATCACATGGGTTTAAAAGCTGTAGCAGATGCTTTTGTAGGGTTGTGAACGCACAGAAAGTATTTGTTGAACAGCAAATGCTTAGAAGCTGCAATACTGGAGGGTGCTGATTGTCCATTTCTGCTCTTAACCTTCCATGGGGGTTGTTCACTGTTCACATTGTTAAAATTCAGCCCAGTCTGGAGGTAAGTGTAGCCCCTCACCTCTGCAGAAGAGGCAGCTTCCCTTCAGTCCCTCCTAAGGGAAGCATCTTCCTCATTATGGCACATTGTTGAACGTGGTACACTGTTGAAAGCTGGTACAGCTCTTCTCATCCGACTTGGCTTTCCACCAGCTTCACACAGATGCAGCGGTGCTTTCAGTGTGATGATCCACCAGTGTGCCTGAAGGACCTGGGCTGCAGTCTACAGCTGCAGAACCTACAGAAGAGGAGCCAGTGCTCGAGCTGGACACATCGTACAGCAAAAGGAGACAGAGACAAATAGAGTCTGGAGAGGTTTTGTAGACTGGTGTATTTGGATGAGAATGCCCAGTTGAACACTCGGGGGTTTCTGTGGTAACCCCATGATCTTTTCAGCAGAGCTGCTTCTCAGTTCATTGCTGCTTTGTACTGATGCAGGGAGGTACTCTGCCCCAAGGGTTGAACTTTGTACTTTGTTAGAGTAAATGTGCTGCGGTTGTAATGTTGCACAGGCAGGACCTGGTTGGGAGCTGTGTTGCCCAAGTTGTACTTTCAAAGGCTTAAGTTCTCTTTGGAATATGAATGGTTGCTGCTACTTTGTGTAGTTTGATGTAGTGGTGCCAGTTCATTTGATGCTGGAAAGCCTGACATCGTTCCCGCATTCACCTTTGTTAGGCATGGTAGTCCCTGCATGCTTCCCCTGAGTGCTTAGAAGCATCACTGACAAGGCTTAGATCACTGGGAGGACATCAGCACAGCTGAGGATTCAGACCAAAGTGGTGCTATCACCTCTTTGCTCCTGTCACTGTCGGAAAGAGTTGCAGGCTGTCCTGCATTTCTGGAAGGCCTAATTCATTGCATGGCCCGGCTGTTCTGCAGCAGTGCAGCCACAGTGAGCTGCATGCTCAGCTGCTGTTCTTGCCCAGGTCACACTGTGGAGGTTGGCTGTCCTCTACCATTGCAGTACCTTGCCAAGTCACAGCCTTCAGTTCCATTGAGCAATGGAGCAATGGCCTTGGAGAGGAGTAGTGTTGACAGCAGCTTCCAGCTTTGTTTGCAGGGGGATGTGGCTTGCTCTCCTGGAGCTGTATATCTGTATACCCAGCTTGGATAGGGAGCTGCAGAACAGCAGTTCTCAGTTCTCACAGCACTCTTCAGTGCTGTGGTTGAGGAGATGTGCTTTTAGCGAATACAGTTCTGAATTTCTTGGGGTTTCCATGGAAGTTGAAAGGACTGTTCTGCTTTCTGCATTGACTTGTCCATTGATGTGGACTAGGCAGTTCCAGGTCCTGCTTTATACCTGGCTTATTTGGGGACAAAATCAATTGTATCCCCAGTCATAGGGTTTGAACATAAATGTGACTTAATGCAAAATGGCCCACATGCAAGCTCTTCTAGAATGTGTTTAACTCGCTCAAACCGAGATGGCAAATATCTTAGATGCCACGGATGGGCCAGGATTTAGAGATGTTTCCACTGTGGTTTGGCTTTTAATATTCAAAACCCTGTGCTGAAATATTACAGAGCTGGGTTTATGCTTTGGACATCAAAAGCAACTTTGGAATCCATAAATTGATATGAGTGGACATGAAGTAGTGGACATGAGTTTGCTGACATGAACTATTTTCTACATAGCTTAAGTGAGGTTTGTCCAGTATTTAGCATTTTGGTGCTCTGCATCCAGCAGTGTGATGTGAAGCCTAATGTCCATAGTTATGAAGTAATCCTAAGGGCTTTGCTCAGACTTTCTTACAGGATAGCAAAGTTTCCTAAAGTGACAGGGAGAATAACCCCCCCCCCTTATGTGTATTAAACAAAATGGGCCTGGCTCTTGCAGAAAGCTCTGCTTCCTCTGGTGGCTTCCTTATGTGCTTCTGGGGTAATGCTTCCCTTGACACTGAGGCCAGGGAGAGGTGGAGTCACCAGGTTTCCTAAGTATTTAGATATTCTAAAGAGAGGAGTTGGCTGAAGGATTTGGAGGAGTTGATCAAGCTCTTCCTGTCTGGGTGAGGAACAACAAGGAGAAATGAGCTTGTAAAAATGACAGTGTCTAAAAGGGTCTTTCTAGGTGGAGCTGGGTGATGGCTGAAAGAGGCTTTTGTGTTCTGTTGTGTTTTGTGCCAAGTGCCCCTAACACCAAGACAATAAGGTTAATGTTTTAATAGCTTTGTAGTATAGGAGCTCAAGCTGTGCATGCTGAATGTTTTCTAAACAAGGAAGCTGCTGTTTCTGCTGTTCTGATCCACTGTTTCTGCTCACAGCGTGAGTGCATCTCAGTCCATGTTGGCCAAGCGGGCGTGCAGATGGGCAATGCCTGCTGGGAGCTGTACTGCCTGGAGCATGGCATCCAGCCTAATGGGACCATGACCAGAGGGAGAACGCTCGGTGGGGGGGACGACTCCTTTAACACCTTCTTCAGCGAGACCGGCGCAGGAAAACACGTCCCTCGTGCTGTGTTTGTGGATCTTGAACCAGCAGTCATAGGTAAATGCAGTGACCTGTGCAAGGAACTGTAGAACATGCTGTAGGACTGGATTTGCCATCCATAGATTTTGACTATGGGATCTGTTTAGTCCTGCAAAATGCTTTGAGCCTTTAAATTTTTACTACGTAAAGCTTGCCTACGTCTTCGTAGTGATGGAAGATACTTGGCTTTATGCTCATTGAGACTGGCAAATGTGCACAATGGAGCTCTAAAGAATTTAAATATTACCTTCTGCCAGCCTGTGAAATTAAATGGGTCTTCTGAATATGCCCCATGCTTTTGCTACGCAGGGAACTAATTATAACTTCTTGAACAATATGCTATAATGCGTACAGCTGTCAATGGGAACCTTCTTGAAAGATAATACATATCATTAAGCAGATTTCTTCTTGAACATTGAAATGATTTGCGTTCCCAAAACAATCCTCTATACTCTGTAGCTTGGATAGTACTTGCAGAAAAGAGTCTCAGTTGCTAGCCTAAATCGAGGGGCTTCCAAACATGCACTGCAGCTTCCTGCTGCTTTATCTTTGAATAGCAGTTGCCTTATCCTGAAAGTCAGTTGTATCCCAGGCCCTGGCAACACTGGTTTACTGTTCCAATGTGATCCATGCATCAGCCACTGACCAGTCCACATTCTGTGACATTAGCTCCACTGCCAGCCCAGTGTGAGCTCCCTGCATTAACAAGACCTTTGTTCCTTGGGTCACAAATCTTGGTTTTGCTCTCAACAATGTGTGTGCCTGAAGTAATTCTGCTGGAGCTGGTTTTGTGGCTTTTGCTTTAAGTAGTGATGAGAGGCTCCCATAGAAGAGGCCTGTGTTGCTCTTACAGTTGTGGCGTTTATCTTTCTGCAGTACGTAGAGAGTTGGGAAGGCAAGATGAATGAATAGGCTTAGGCTACTCCGATGCACACAAATGTGGGTCCCTTGTAATTTGCATTCATTGTAACACCCCAAACCACTTTCTGTGGCTAATATAATAGAGTGAACTTCTGTAGAAGGCTGCTGGGCAGGTCAGGGTGGTGGTGCTGGACTGAGCTCTGAAAGGAGCCATACACTAATGTTCCCAGGAGCAGTTGCAAGCCTAGCTTTGTTTCTCTGAGCCCCATGGCTGGTGCTTCCTCTGCTGCTGGCCAGGTGGTGGCTCTGAGCAACCAGAAAAGGCTGAGAAATGAGATGAGGGAGAGCAGAGCTCTCACTGTGCCTCTGGGGGAGAGGAGCTGGTGTGTAGCTGGTAGAGTTCCAGCACCCGCTAATGATGCAAGCATAGTATGGGGAGATGGGCAAAAGGCTGTCTTATAAACATGTGGTGACACTAAAACTGTTAAATCTTTTATTAAAGGTTTCATCATGTGCCTTTCAGGGGGAGCCTTCTTTCTTTATTTCTGCCCTATTTGAAAATTATGGGTCAGTTTTCTGGGCAGGGTTAGCATGATTCTTCCCATTCGTGCAGCATGTCCTTCTGCAGTGAGTTTATGGAAAAAAACCATCTGTTGTGAATACAGCAGTTCCGTAGCTGCCATGTGTACGCCAGGGATTTCTGGAGCTTCTAGGTGAGTGCTGCTCTTGGTGAAAGCAGCAGGTCTGCTGTGCATGTGCACTCTGTGGATGTGGTGGTAAAATCCCATCAAACTTCCCACCAAGAAACAGGGCAGTAACATGCCTGGGAATTCAACACAACTCTCTTTACAAATCTCCCCCAGAGAGACTGCAAAGCATGAAGGGGAGCATGGCCATGGAGAAGCTTGCTTGGAACACTTTGTTCCCGCTCACTTTCATAGTCCAGTGGCTTATCCTCTGAACTCTTCAAGTTTTGTTGTGTCCCTAGGACCACTTTGACTCACTTTGCCCCCAACAGCAATGTTTTTCTTCAAGTTCTATATTTTCCCCTTTTACTCCTAGTTGTCTTTGACGACTTGGAGTGGGAATGCAGAAAGTCATAAGTACATGTATTTTGAATGGTAGACTTTTTTCCAGATGGGGTTTTTTTGGTGCAGTCTTGGAAATATGTTAAAATCCATGGCTTGCAGGGGCAGCTGCTCAGTCTCTCTTGGTTCAAGCAGGAGTTGTATTTTCAAATCTTGACTTTGTCTTGCTCGCCCTTTTGCAAATTAAAAGGAATACATGCAAACAGCAACTTCATCTGTAGCTAATAAAGATCTTTGCTTTCCACCTGGTTTTAATTAAAGGACACAGTACTGCATTAGCATAGAACTCAAGAATGGCTTGTGCTAAACCAGATACAGAGCAATGCTGAGTGTCTTTGTACCTTTCTGGTAGGACAGAGCTTTAGCCTGATAGATATAAGTGCATATTTCTGATAACTACTGGAGATCATAACTCTAATCATTCTCCAGATCTGTAACTGTTGGGGGATGCTGTGTGTTCATTTGCACACTTTCTTTGTAACACAGCCATTGGTGCTGGCGCTTTTACAGCTCAGTATTTGAATAACTGAATAGCTCTACAAGAGCATCTCCTGTTCCTTCTGAGCTTGCTTCTCTACCCTTGGCAGAAAGTACAATCAAGGGAAAGAAGAGGACAAGCAAGCACTGTAGGTTCTGACAGCCTGCAGCTGCAGAAGCAATAAGGCAGCATCCTGGAGGGTTTGGAAAATAAGGGGTACAGCAGTATTTCAGCTGCTGATCTGCAAAGTGGTCCTTAAGCTGTTTTCAGCTGTGAAAGAATGATTCTGCTGCCACAGTTCAGTCTGAAATTGCTCTGGCAGGTCAGAAATTTAAACTTATCAGTCCAATGGGGCGGTTTCTAAAGCATTAACTTCATTTTTGTCAGGTATTCAACATTTAGATTATACTAAGTCTTTTGGCACCTACTGATAGGTAGAGATCAGGCTGCATTTTATCTCAAAGGGTTTAGGGACCTTATTCTGAGCACCCTCAGGAGTCTCAAAAACCTGGTCTGTGTAGAAAACTAACCTATGAAATTCATCTTGTCTCCCCAGATGAAGTTAGGAATGGGACATACAGGCAACTTTTTCATCCTGAGCAACTGATATCTGGTAAAGAAGATGCTGCAAATAACTATGCTCGAGGTCATTACACAGTTGGGAAGGAGATAATTGATCTGGTTCTAGAGCGGATCAGGAAGCTGGTAAGCCTTTTCTTCATGGAAGACTCTTGAAACATCTTTTTGTTCTCTTTTACAGGATTTGGAAATTGGGTTCTCAAAAATTAAGTTGTGCCTTTAATTTATTCCATGGGAGGAGAATCTGTGGCTTTAGTCTGCATCTGGTTTTATTCTTGGCCTGCTGAGAAAGTTGGATTATTCCTTGTCAGATACAACTTTCAAGTGGCCTAAAAGGCTGGTGAGGCACCCATAACTTTATAGTTTGATGTCCAACTTCAGAAAGCCAGGACTGAGAGGTGGGATTTGCATAGATGCTGATAGAAAAGGATTGGTCTCTGGCTGTGGCTCTTGCAAGGAAGTTTAAACAGGAGCATTTGCTTCTGCGGTTTCGATTCATGTTTCCATTTCCTGATGTTATAATTTCTGAATTTTATGATAATAACAGTAGAAAAGGAATAACTCCCTAAGTTTGTCAGTAAGGGATGTCTTGGGCTCCCCAGTACTTGGATCATGTGGCAAATCTATGAAGATGCCAGTTTAGAAGGTTAGAGCTCCCATTTAGGACTGCTAAGGATGTATTTGACCAAATCTGTGTCACAAAGATAAGGAATTCTCATTGCACAGAAGTCCAGGGTGTCCCTGTGGGGGGTGTGTCAGAATTCAGTCTTGTTTTGGGCTTCTTGATATTGACACAATTGTTTTAACGTACGTTTTCTCTTTCAGTCGGATAAGTGCACTGGCCTGCAGGGTTTCCTGATTTTCCACAGCTTTGGGGGAGGCACTGGCTCAGGATTCACTTCGCTGCTGATGGAGCGCCTCTCAGTTGACTACGGGAAAAAATCAAAACTGGAATTTGCCATCTACCCTGCGCCACAGGTCTCGACAGCGGTTGTTGAGCCGTACAACTCCATCCTCACTACCCACACCACCCTCGAGCATTCCGATTGTGCCTTTATGGTTGACAATGAGGCCATCTATGACATTTGCCAGAGGAATCTGGACATTGAACGCCCGACCTATACCAATCTCAATCGCCTCATTGGGCAGATAGTCTCTTCCATTACTGCTTCCCTCAGATTTGATGGTGCCTTAAACGTGGATCTTACTGAATTTCAAACTAACTTGGTGCCTTACCCTCGCATCCACTTCCCCTTGGTAACATATTCCCCAATTATTTCAGCAGAGAAAGCCTATCATGAGCAGCTCTCTGTGTCCGAGATAACCAATGCTTGCTTTGAGCCATCCAACCAGATGGTGAAGTGCGACCCTCGCCTTGGCAAGTACATGGCCTGTTGTATGCTGTACCGTGGGGATGTTGTCCCCAAGGATGTCAATGCTGCTATTGCCGCTATCAAAACCAAGCGCACAATCCAGTTTGTGGACTGGTGCCCAACTGGGTTTAAGGTAAGTCTCAGTTACAGCCTGGTTTTCTTTTTCTGGACTTCTCGCTCACTGCCATGGGTTTATGACTTGTATTTTCTCCCTGAGACGCTCCGTGGGTGCCTGATTTGTATTTTCAGTTCTTACACGGAGCCGTTTCCTTGAAAGTGAAACGTTTTATTCAGCTGCTGCTCTCCGACTTGTTTGATTGCAGTCACTGTCAAATAGTACAGTGAAACTCATGGTCTCTTCTGCTCTTCATGTAGGTTGGCATTAACTACCAGCCACCGACAGCGGTTCCTGGTGGTGACCTGGCCAAAGTCCAGCGTGCGGTGTGCATGCTGAGCAACACTACAGCCATCGCTGAGGCCTGGGCTCGTCTAGACCACAAGTTTGACCTGATGTATGCCAAACGTGCCTTTGTTCACTGGTATGTTGGAGAAGGGATGGAGGAGGGGGAGTTCTCAGAGGCTCGGGAAGATTTGGCTGCACTGGAGAAAGATTATGAAGAAGTGGGCACAGATTCAGTGGATGGAGAAGGTGAAGAGTATTGAATGCAACAAAAGTGAATTGCAAGTCTTTGCCATTTTACTGCCTCTTCAGAAGCGGTGTAAATCATGTCATATAATTGGAATAAACTTCTTCAATCAAGGCATTTGATAGTCTCCAAAACACTATGTGCATTCATTATCTGCAAGTAGTCAGTAGTCTGGGAGATAGAACTTCTTTCTGGGAAAGACAGCTAAATAAAATCACCCTGCTATAGTTAGATGAGGTTTTGTCCTTACAATGTTGCTATTTGAAGAGCTAATAGTGCGTATTTCCTCCCAGAATACAAGACTAGAATGTGCTTGAGCTTTTGCTGGAAGATTTAGCTACTTTTTTTCAAGGCTCTAAAGCTGGTGTGACAAGAGGCAATGGGAACTAACCTTATGTTACCCTTAAGGATGCAACACCTTTGAAACCAAAGGCTATTTGAGTTAGTTTTCTCCCATACTTAGACTTGGCATGGGCTGATACCTTAGATGCAGTAACCTTAAAGTGGAAGAGGTGTCTGGAAAGGGTGTGCCATAGCATGAGGAACCTGCCACTTCGCTGTCAGAACCTGTGCGGCTGTTGCCCTGGTGTTGCTTTGTCCTGCAAAAGGATCTGCAATCCCTGTCTGCCAGCTTCTGTGGAGTTGCCTTTTGCCTGAAGCTGTCTGGGGTGGGATCTGAATTAGCTGGCCAGGGTTTAACACTAGTTTTCATAAAGCTAATTCCTTTTGAGAATTAGTTCATGGGTTCAGGTAGGAAAGTTGCCTTTCTTCTGCCTTCTGGGTAAGCTGATGTTAGAGGAGAGGATTTGGCTAATCAGGTTATCTTCAGGTGTGGACAGCCTCTGTCTGAAACCTCCTACATGGCCTGAGTGGGGCTTGGGGACACAGGGCAGTGACCTGCAAGCCAGATAACCTGACTGTCTCCAACTCTGTCCTGGAGCTGGGTGGCTCTGAAGAATCTCTCCCACAGAAGCAGCCCGTGGGATAGTCAGATATGTTGAGATGAAGATTGAATACTGAATGGATTCCAGGATACGAAAGTCTGACTCCAAGGCTAGATTTTGAGCTGGGGAATTCTTCTATGTCCTATTCCAACCTTATTTATATTTCTTCTGATTTAATACCAGACCATGATTGAGGCCAAGTCTTGAAGCCTGTGTTAGCTGGAGATACACATACCTGCTAAGCAGGAATCTTAGCTGTGGTATGAAAAATGCCTTAACTTTCTTCTGTGTGGGAACTTCCTGTGTACTCGGGTAATGCTGCAGTATTTGGCATCAAGTCATGTAGTGGGAACCTTTCCCCAGCCTCAGTTTTAACTGTGACTTGGGTGCACTCGTTCTTCTAGATGGGGGCATCAGCTCTTACATTAACAGGCTGCTGCTGTAGATTGAAGGTCTGACAGAACAGCCTGGCATGTAAGGGCTGACTAGTTATTTGCTTAGGCTGAAAGCCTGTTGTCCTGAATTACTGTATTTATGTTCTTGCAGCCATTGGGTTGAGTCATTCTGATTTGAAATTAATCTGACTTCCTGGAGCTGGAAATTACCAGCTTTATATAGATGAGTAGAACAACTTCAAGGCTTTGTAACCTAGAGGAGTGCTTCAGACTGTCTAGTCAGCCATGGTCTCTGTGCAGAATATACAGGTGCTGTGTAAATCACCCCTCCTGCTGTTCAGCATAGCTGGGCATGTCCAAGTTGCAGTGAGTTTCTCACTGCCTTTTGCTTATGTTTTTATGTTCCAGGGTAGATGTAAGTGTAGAGAATTTCAAGCTAACTCATTTTCCTACTTACTGGATGATTAAGCAAATGTGTGAGCCATAACCCAAGGACGGCTGTGCTCATTGCAAGGCAGACTGACTTCATTTCAGCGCATGCATTCAGATTTTTAAGGTAATGGTAGTGCCTGCAAGAGGAATACGCAAAGGAATGTTCCATACCTTGAAGGTGTCGAGGTCTTTGTGAAATGCTGCACTACTAGCAGAGCATAAGGAATGCTGTGTGGCTACAAGTGCACCATAACTTCCCTTAAAAGTTGTGCACCGGGGGGCTGTGTAGGAGTGGGTTTCTCAGCTGGCCTTCACTGTGATCCTGTAGCAATGATTTGACTCTTCCCTGGAATTCCTTGTGTCATTATTTGAGGCTGACATGCTCCATTTCCTGCTGATACTTTCTGGTTTGTTTTTTTTTTACACTGTACACAGGGTTTATTCTTATTTAGGACACTGTTTATGTGATGGGAATTGGTTTGCAATGTGTCAATGCTTTATGTGGGCATGGACAATGCCAAGTCTGTGCAGGGCACAGCGCTCTGCAGCATCCTTGTCAAAGGTGTGGGTGTGTCAAATGCTGTGCCTGGGCTGCCTGGGGATTCTTGGTGCAGGCAGTAGATCTGAGATGTGTTGTGCTCTTAATTGTTAAAGATAACATTGTAATGCTACTCCATGAAGATGGTCGGCTGCAATATGGCAAGCACCCAGCGGTGGGAGGTTTGGTAAGAGATGCCATGTCACTTGTCAGCTGTTGGACTGATGCTGAAAATACATTCTACATTCTCAGCCTCCAGACTCAGATTTTCTTTCTTTCGCTCTTGGGCAATGCTGTTGCGTTAGCCGGTGGGCAGTGAGCTCTGGGTGTAGGCATCTGCATCCAGAGCTGAGATAAGATGGTGTTTTTCTCAGATATGAAGCCAAGATAATTACAGCAGGAAAATCCTGCTAAAAGTGCTCTTGCTTCAGCTAACTGCAGAACTCCTTAAGCGTGTTCTAATTACTGGCTGGATGCTTGAATTAACAAATGTGGGGTTCAGCTGTTTCCTGAAATGGAGAGGAGAGATCCTACACTGAATTAAAACTTGAGGGTATGAGTGGATGCCTGAGACTTGCGGTGGTTGAGAGGAGCTGTCACTGAAAACGCTGAAAGTGTTTAATGCTAAACTTCAGATGCCTGTTCCTTTGGTAAGAAATCCCCACACTTCTGCTCTGAACAGTCATGTGCCTGTTTGCACTGGCAGAAGTGTAGGCATTACCTAGTGGTAACTAAATATATCTTTACCTGTGTGGTGACACAGCTTTCTCCAGTGTTGAGATTGGCAATTAACAGCTATCACCTGAGAGAGAATAACTCCTGTGACTCACAAAGCGGAGGAGGAGGAAGTGAGCTGGAGCCCATGGCGGTTGCAGTGAACTTCGTTGTACATTGCTGGTTTTATCTGTAAGATCTGGTCTAAGATGGTTCTGGTGCCATTCCAGGGGAACACAGTGAAGCAGAATCTGGTTTCCACCCACTCTGCCCTCTGAATAAGCAACATGAATACCTTTTAATGTCTTAATGTATAATATATAACTGTACATTTCTGGTTTCTATAGTAAGCATGCCACAGTGTAATAGTGTGATAAAAATCTCAGGTTTAGCTTTATGGCCAGTGTAGGTAATATACAAGCATAGACCACACATGCGGCCACCTTCTTCCTACAGAGCAAAATGCTCTCAAAGTTCACAAAGAGCTTCTGTGCCTCACATACCTGAAACCCCATCCTGCAGATGACACTGACCCTAGCAGCCTGCTGCTGGAAAGCATGGACTTGTTAGGGAGAGCGTAGCTGTTTGGAACTGGAACTTGGGAAGTGAGGTTTTAACTGAAAGTGAACAAGTAAAGAAACAACAGGGTGAACTGCATGGTTCTGGTGGAAACAACAGAGGTAAGACTGCTAATGATGCTGCTGTTAGCAGTGGTTTAGAAAAACACATAGAATCATAGAATAGTTAGGGTTGGAAAGGACCTTAAGATCACCCAGTTCCAACCCCCTGCCGTGGGCAGGGACATCTCCCACTAAACCATGGCACCCAAGGCTCTGTCCAACCTGGCCTTGAACACTGCCAGTGATAGAGCATTCACAACTTCCCTGGGCAACCCATTCCAGTGCCTCACCACCCTCACAGTAAAGAACTTCTTCCTCATATCCAATCTAAACTTCCCCTGTTTCAGTTTGAACCTGTTACCCCATTGTCCTATCACTACAGTCCCTAATGAAGAGTCCCTCCCCAGCATCCCTATAGCCCCCTTCAGATATTGGAAGGTGCTCTGAGGTCTCCGCACAGCCTTCTCTTCTCCAGGCTGAACAGCCCCAACTTTCTCATCCTATCTTCATACTGAAGGTGCTCCAGTCCCTGATCATCCTCATGGCCTCCTCTGGACTTGTTCCAACAGTTCCATGTCCTTTTTATGTTGAGGACACCAGAACTGCACACAATACTCCAAGTGAGGTCTCAGGAGAGCAGAGGGGCAGGATCACCTCCCTCGACCTGCTGTCATGCTCCTTTGGATGCAGCCCAGGATTCTGGGCTGTGAGCGCACGCTGCAGGCGGCTCACGTTCATCTTCTCATCAACCAACACCCCCAAGTCCCTCTCTGCAGGGCTGCTCTGAATCTTTTCCCTGCCCAACCTGGAGCTGTGCTGGGATTGCTCCAACCCAGGTGTAGGACCTTGCACTTGGCATGGTTCAACTTCATCAGGTTGGCATCAGCCCACCTCACAAATGTGTCAAGCCCTCTGGATCGCTTTCCTTCCCTCCAGCGTATCAACCGAACCACACAGCTTGGTGTCATTGGCAAGCTTGCTGAGGGTGCACTCAATCCCACTGTCCATGTCACCAACAAAGATGTTGAAGAAAACATCTGCAAGAACTCTGTGAAACTGGATCGTAAACTTGGCAGTGAGGGTTCCCTGGCTCTGCTGTTTTCTCTGCTCCGCAGTGTAACAGTGAGGAGTCAGAGCAACGGCTCCTGGGCAGTTCCAAGTTTTCACTTGGTAAAATTCAGAGGGACCAGTAAAAAAGCGGAGGGAGCAGCAGTGTCCATTCACTGCTTTGCCAATATGCTGCTGTAAATGGGCACATAGGTTTGGATTGCCTTGTCCAAGCCTTCTGTTGACATGGTGCTTTCAAGTCTCCAAGCAAGCAGGGAAGAGGTCATCCTATGCTCAACCCTGCTTTTCAGCCAGGTCTGCAGGAGCAGTGACTGTGGAGATCTGCCATCTGAAACACTGCTGCTGATGTGCTGCCCCACGCCAGTCCCTTCTGATGTTTCTAAATGCCTGTGTTTCTGCCAGATAAAACTGCTGTCGTACAAGGTCATGTTTTCCTTCATGTAAGGAGATGGTTCCCATAAACCAAACCGCAGTTGTCACTAATCAGAGCTGTTTTAGTGCAATGGGATGGCTTTCTGATGCTCTTTGCTGCAGTTCTGTAACGACCCAAGATTCAAGCTATTGTGCCTATTGTTCAGTTAATGCTTTTGTAGCTCTGAATTCAAGCTCGGGAAGAAAAACCAGCCATGATATGAAATGCAGGGACACCCTGTCTTGTACAGGACCTGGGAATTACCACCGGCTGGGAAAGCATAGAGGAAGCGTAATTGAGGCTCCTGTCAGGAGGAGGATGCTGGATCGGGTGACTCCTGATCACACGTGTTCTTAGGTCATGTTTATAAGGAATTCCTTCAAAAGAAAAGCTGTTTTTATTTGAACTCTGGAAACGGGCTGGGCCTAGAAACAGACTCAGTGGTAAAGAGCTGAAGAACCATTTTCCATGGCGGTGTGGAGCTCCGCTGGAAGTGCTGTAGGGAGTTTTGGTGTGTATTGGCAAGGTGGCAGTGATTAATCCCTTCCCTCTATCTAGAGGGAGCGCTAAGTATGGAACTGCCAACCTGTGCAAAGACTTTGATCTGCAGGTTTCTTCTCAGAGTTGGGCAAGAGGATTCCGGATCCGTAGTTAATGGAGCAGGAATGAGAGTGATGAAGAGCTAGAGATGACATTGCTCCGAAGGTAATTTGGGTGCCGGCTGACGAGAGGCCGAGGAGTACCAGGAGACTGAGAACTGAAGCGAGGGTCAGAGTCTCATGGGGAGTGATGCCTTCCGTGGGGCCCTCCAGTGACCCGAGGCGGGTAAAACCCTGTCTCTGGGATGCCGTGGGCCTGTCCCTTGGCTTTCTGCAGACCCTGCTTGCCATGGCCAGCTTCCTGTGGCATCAGACTTGGTTGGTGATGTTCTTAGCTTCCTGTGGTACTGTCCTGTTTGCCCAGTGATGTGACCCTTGCAGTCATCTTTCGGGAGCATCTTTCAGTTTCTCTGCAGCATTATCGTGATTCTCCTGGTCTGCATCAAGATCACATTTAGGAAATACTTTTTCTAACACTTAACATGGGCTTCGTGCATTTCTCATGATCTTGAAGGCTTTATTTACTCTTTTTGAGGAAGAAAGTGCATCTTGGTTCCTTTAATACGAAGTACTGCCCCACTCGGTGAGCTCCGGTCTGCTCTAAGGTCTACCCCAGGCTTCCCCTGTGCCACAGTGGTGTTTCTGTGAGTGGTCTCAGTTTTGGTCCCGTATGTGCAGCCGTAACTGTGACATCTGCAACACGGAGCAGTTTGAGGCTGAGGCAAGAACAAGGGTTGCAGCCTTTCTTTGTGGGTTTCAGAACATGGGCAAGGCCTGTTCATAGGCTGGGGTATTTAAATTCACTTTGTAAGATAGGGACTGGAGATCAGATGGGTTTGGAGAAGCTGAAGAAAGCATTCAAGATGACTTCACAGGCTTCAGGTTGTGTCCATATGGATCTTATCTGAGCCCTGGGCTGCCTGGCCTGGAGGTGTTGCATTAATGGTTTGGTGGTTTTACCACTTCAGCTTTGTTCCTTTGGGAGGTGATGGGTGATGTTTAACTGCCATTGCACTGTGTTGAGGGCCTGTTGGCAGCTCTTCCTAAAGAGCTGCAGTTCTTTTCTCTTTCAGGATTGAACCTGTGAGGTGCTGTTGTTGGTCTCTAGCTGTATCTTGCTACTTGGGCAGTTCATTGATGAGTGAAGGAGGCACTGAGCCAGTTTATACCTCTCCCAAACTGTGTCCCTTATGTTGGCTGGGTAGGAGTCGCTCTTCCAAGCATCATACCTGGAAGTGATACCCGTACTCTGAGCAAGGTGCTCTAGGGTTCTTGTGCAATCCCAAGGGATACGGGGACAGAAGGTAACTATTCCAGATGGTAAAGTCAGCCCGAACTGGAGAAACCCCTGTCCCCAAAGCGGCTCCGACCTTCTGAGGATCAGTTCTTACCCTGCAGGTCTTTTGTCATTCTGTGACTTCTCTGAGGTTAGTGGCTCTCTGTGTTACAGTTCCTGTTTCAGAGACCCTGCTGTGAGTGACTGTTGCAGTGCTTCAGATTAGGGATGAACTGCAAGCAGTGCTTCTTCAAGAAGGCTGTGAACACCTTAAGCATCTTCATGTTGTTTTCTTCTGTCAGAGCTCTGTGGCTCCAACTGTCATGGCTTTCATAGTCTTACATCATTTCCACTTGCAAAAGCTACTTTTTGGTCAGCTCCACTGAGGGCAGAGATCTTTGTGGCTTTTCAGTTATTTCAAAATCCAGTTTGTAGAACCTGCCTTGGGTGAATGCCGTACTTGTTGTTTCAGAGGGATGCTAAATGTACCGCCTTGAGCCTGGCATTGCTTTCCAGTAGCTCTAGATCTTGTGCAGTTCTGCACAAGTTGTCAGAGCTGTGTCCCACGCACTTACTCTCAGTTTCATGGCCGTAGCTGCTCGCTCTGTGCCATGCAGTCATGTTTCCACTCTTACACTGCCTCTAAGTTTTGTGTTAAAAGCCCCTTATCCCTTGCTGTGGGAAGAAGCATGCAGCGCTCTTCGCTGTCGCAGACTCGGGTGGCTCCATGTGGGATCAGCTGGTGCCGGAGCAGGGATCAGGGAAGCGTGGGGTGCCACGGGCCAGCTACAGCTGCTGCTGAGCCACAGGCTGAGTGGGACAAAATGGTTTCTGCCTTTGTTCTTCACAGCCTATACGGAGTGTTTATGTGGAAGGCAAAAGCATGTGCATGTGTGGAAGTGTCCCAGTCACGTCCCGGAGGGTGCTATAGAACAGTTTCTGCCATTGGCCATAAGTGATTTTGAGAATGGTGTTAATGGCTTGCAGTAAGCACATATGGCACCCAGAAACAGAGGTTTCCTTGCCTCCAACTTCCTTCATCGTTCAGGCACCAGTTACTGGGTTTTACTTTTTGCTATGTTTAGTGTTTATCTTCCTCTCTGCTCTCAAATTCTGGCTCTGTTTCTCATTCACTGCTGTTGCAGATATCAACAGTTCAAGTTCCAGCTTTGTCTATTACAGCAGATGTGCACTGGCTTCGTTATCTTCACTGCCTACAAGTCTTTAACATCTAGTAAGCGTGTCTTCATGTGTTAGATTGGCCTGATAAAGCTCAGTGGGGCAGCTTGGCTACATATTGGTTTGGACCCTGTCTTCCTTTGATTAGATGTGTTAAATTACTCATTTGTGTTTATTGCAGACACATCTTCAAAGAGCCCATGTGCTGCTACGCCCATGTTCTGGTAATTGTAGGTGCTGGCAGAGCCTCCCTGCTGTACCTGTGGTCACTCGAAAGCTTTTCTTGTTCAGTCTTGTAGTTCCTTGCGAAAGATGCTCGGAGTTCCGTTGGAGACTTTGGAATTGGTACATTCTGATTCCTGCAGTTTCTGCACCACCTTTGCTTTGCTAACATTGGCATCTTTCTCATCACGGTTGTCTGAAGCATTTTTCTCTGCCTTCATTCATGTAGTTCTCACCCCTTCTCCCACCTGAGTGACCTGCAGCTATTTCTGTGTGTTTAAATCCCTTTTAGAAGCAATTTCTGCCAGGGCTCTTCATCAGTTCATGACAGTGGTTAAAACCCAACTTTTTCTTCTGGTCTGACTCCTTGTCTCTTCAGCCTGTACGTTCTCTGTGTATCTTAAGTGCCTCACAAGGGCTTAGATGGCTTGGTGCATACTTGCTGTTTGAAACCTCAGTGACCCCTTATTGCCGCTTTGATGGGTTTTGTGTCTAAAAGCAAGTGGCTCCTGTTGCATGTGTCTGGGTAACCAAGAGGGATCTCAGCCACAGCAGAGGTGGGAGCTTGACTGGGAACAAGGTGTGTTCAGCACTCACTGCGAAGGCCGCTTCCCTCCTTGGGACAGGGCAGAAGGTGCAGTCTTCTCACAGGGTTGGGGGTTTTTAGTGCTGCTTCTCCTTACCCTATGCACAGTCCTCTTGTTCCACTGCAGCCAAGGGGTCAGCGGTGGAGGAGCTGCGTCCACGTTTCTGAAGTGGGTTTTCCCTAAGGAAAAGAGAGCTGCTCTGGTTTAGGCATCGTGGCAAGTTGTATTTCCCATGGTGCTTTAGTGTTGCCAGGGTTTCGTAGTGGGGTTCACTTTCCCAAGCATTGAGGTCTGGAGCTGAACTGCTCACTCAAGGCTTCCAGTACAGGTAAAGGGAAGTAAGGGGGTTTTAGGGTGAGTTTACTCTGACCTATATTAGGCACCTGCTTTAGAATAACGAACCTGCCTGTCCGAGTGCTCTGTTGATGACTGCTCCCATATCAGCCTCCTCACTGAACAGGAAGAATCCCACCCTCTGCGTGTCCTGCCTGGAAGCAGCCTGTGTCCCGCACTGCTGCCACTTGCTATCAGCGTGATGAAGAGCAAGAAGGTTCAACCCTAATTTGCTGAGCATGAATCAGCAGCTGCCTGAGCGCGAGTGCGGCATGTGAAAGAGCAGCTCAGCTCTGCCTTGCCAGCGCTTCCTATGGCTGTGGCTTGCTTATCCTTGTTTTTACAGCAGGCTGGCCAAGGATTTGGAGTAAGACTTTACTCAGCCTTTAATAGCAGCTAATGACGGGGTATGGGATTTTCAGACTTTCTCATTTGATTAATAAAAGCCGTGCTGGAGGCGGTTGCACAACTGCAGAGGTCCTCCAGTCCCCCACATGGTTACCAGCTGCTTTTACCTGGCTATTGACATAGTCCCCACCAGGAGCTGTGTGCAGCTGTGGGACTTCCGTCCTCCGCCAGCTCAATTCAAGCCCACAACCCAGGCTCAGATTTCCTGCTTCCCCCTGCAGCGTGGCCCCTCTGCATGGTTTCCTGTGCTGACATCTTCAGCCTGAAGAGTGGAGAGCTGGTTCTGCTTGTTCAGCTGCCCCAGAGCATAGAAGGCATCATGGAGCAGGCGTGTGAGCCGGCACGGAGCACTGCAAGAAAGGAAGCAAGCACCAGAGCATCTCTGCATTGAACTCCATGATTCTGCTGTAGCAAGAGTTGCCAGCCAAGCACCTCATTCTCCACTTAAGAACACTTCTGTGCTGAGACCCATTTAGTCAGGACTCAGTGCGAGACAAGCAGTGGGTGACATGCATCAAAGCAAGCATCAGTAGGAAGCTGTGAGCTGGAAGCTGCACTTACACAGTGTCTGGGGTCTGGTACGTCCAGAACACTCTGTGTTTCCAACTAGGATTCTGAGACTGCAGTAGCTTGACACTGACTGTCCTTATTCGCAAGGACTGACAGGCATCAGCATCTCCGGGAGCTTTCTGGAGATGTAGAACTCTTGTAGCCGTGATGATGAAACACAAACACTGCTGTGCAGGTTTGTACAGGCTGCTGGTTTGCCCAGGAGAACTGGTTTGATCTGTCACAGACCCTGCTTACTGCATCTGTTTGTTCCCAGGAGCCTATTTTCTTAAAGACCTGAGAGGCTCAGCATATTTCCCTCCCTGCCCTGTATTGTAATCACCCAAACATGGAGCATTTTAATTAGGCCAAACTCTCTGCTGATGAAATGAGTGCTTTGGCTTCAGGTGGAGTTTCACTTATCTATGGCAATGGAAACTCCATACGTGGCACTGCTTGTCTCTGGACTCTCACGGGCAGGATCTCCATTTTGCTTCTAGGTGATTCTGGAGCTAAGCTTCTGTCCTGTTAGTATCTGTTCTTAAGCACTGCTACTTGTGGAGCGCCTGGGAGCTCTTTGGGCTGCTTTGTCAGAGCCCGGGGCTCAGGCATCCTCTCTGCTTGGAGGCCCAGGGTCTTTCCCAAAGCTCACCTCTGTTCCTGCTGTCCCAGGCTGAGGCAGCCGGCACTCCCTGGTGCCATGGGAACTGCCTGCAGTAAAAGCTCCTGCTGTGACACAGAATCAGCCTGAGCGGGGTGTTCATACACGAGGAGCTCCCCATAACCCAGCAGTGTGCGTGTGAGCCCCGACCCCCCATGTGCTGGGCTGCACCCCTAGAGTGAGCACAGGGCAGGAAGGGGATCCTGCCCCTCTGCTGCGCTCTGGGGAGACCCCCCCCTTGCAGTTCTGGTCCAGCTCTGGGGTAGCAGCACAGAGGGACGTGGAGCTGTTGGAGCGAGGCCAGAGGAGGCCATGGAGCTGCTGAGGGCTGGAGCAGCTCTGCTCTGGAGCCAGGCTGAGAGAGCTGGGCTGGGGCAGCCTGGAGAAGAGAAGGCTCCTGAAGGGGAGACCTCAGAGCAGCTCCAGTGCCTGAAGGGGCTGCAGGGAACCTGGAGAGGGGCTTTGGCCAAGGGATGTAGGGACAGGACAGGGGAATGGCTTTAACTGCCAGAGGGGAGACTGAGATGAGCTCTTGGGCAGAAGCTGTTCCCTGTGAGGGTGCTGAGGCGCTGGCACAGGGTGCCCAGAGAAGCTGTGGCTGCCCCATCCCTGGCAGTGTTCAAGGCCAGGTTGGACACAGGGGCTTGGAGCTGCTCCAGTGGAAGGTGTCCCTGCCCGTGGCAGGGGTTGGAGCTGGAGGAGCTTTAACCTCCCTTCAACACAAACCAATCTGCGGTGCTGTGCAGCAGTGCTGGGACGTGGCTGTTTCAGCCCTGCTCAGCTGTGTCACCCGCTGGTTCCAGCGGGGGAGGCTCCGGTGATGACGGCTCCTTCGCCCATGTCTGCACACAAACGCTTCCCAAAGCCCTTTCCAATCCCCCCTCCTCCATTTTCAAGTGGGAGCCACAACGTTCCCCACCTCACACGGTCACCCAGGGCTTTGTCCACCATTATGCGCCCTACAGGAGGTCAGGCAACCGGCAGCCCCCTCCAGGACATCCCATGTGGCGGAGGGCTCGGCCGTGGCGAGCACCACGGGGCTACGACGGCCTTCAGGGTGCGTTTGCCACCGGCAAAGCCACTTCAGCGCTTCCCCCTCCGGGAGCTTGGCCTTCCCCAGCACTGTTCATCATGGAATCCATGCGCTTGGAAAGCGGCCTCCACCTCACGAGGGCCGCGGGCACCGCGCGCTGCGCCCGCCCGGGGGTCCCCCAGCGCCCGGGGGCGGCAAATGGCGGCGGGGGGGGGGGAGGGGGGAGGAGGGGGGAAGAGAGGGGCGGAGCTCCCCGGCCACGCACGTGCGCTACGTGCGGCTCCTGCTGCTGCGGCGGGGCCGCTCCTCCCCCCGCCCCGCGGCGGATGGGCACCGCGCTCCGGTTAACGGGGCCGGGCCGCGCGCGGGGGGCGGGAGCGCGGGTAAACGGGAGGGGGGGGGGGGCACCTCACCGAGCTCCGGCGGGGGGCGGGGGGGGCTTTATCGCCGCTGCCGGCGCAGGGCCCGTCCCGCGCTGCCCCGTTAGCGGCGGGGGCGCTCCCGGTGCCCCCAGGACAATGGGGCCGCGGAACAAAGGGGCCGGCGGGGCCCGCGGGGGGCTCGCGGCCGCCGGACCCAGACAATGCGTCCGCGCGGGGCCGCCCCCGGCGGTGACGCGGCCGCGGCGCAGCCAATGGCGGCGGGCGGAGAGGCTCTTTAAAAAAAGAAGCGCCGGCCGGCGGCGCTGTCAGCTGTGGCGGATCCCTCCGCGCATGTAAACAGAGAGGCGGCGGTGCTGCGGCCCATGTGGCGCTGCCGGCGCGGGGCGGGTGGATGCGCCCGGTGTACGGTGGCTCTCCCCCCATACACACCCACCCCCCTCTCCGGTGCGGGAAGGGCGGCCCGCAGCGGGGTTACGGTGCGCCCCGGGGCGCGGAGCCCGGCGGCGCAGCCCTGAGGGGCCTGCCCGGCCCAGCGGTACTGGGAGGATCGGCCGCTGGAGGGGCCGGGCGGGCCTGAGGCGCGGGGCCGCGCACAAAGGCGGCCGGGAGCGGGGCAGCGCGGAGCCGTGGTTGCGCCGGGCGCTGCAGGGCAGCCCCGGCCAACGGCGCTCGGTCCCCGCCGGACCCTCAGCGCCGAGCCCAGGCAGCGGCCCCAGGGCTCCGGGCGGCTTCACGCTCACCAGGCCGGGCCCCTGTGAGTGGAACCGACACCGGTTCTCGTTCCCCCTCCCCGCCCGGCCCAGCGCTGCCCCCGGGGGCACCGGGCGCCGCTCGGGCCCGGCCCCGGCCCCGGCGCCCCCTCACAAAGGCGCGTGACGGGGCGGGGCGGGGCGGCCACCGCCCCCTCCCCCCGCCCAGGCCGGGGCGGACTCTTTTTCTCTCGCGTTCCATCTCTCCGTCCCCCCCCCCCACTCCTCTCCGCCCCCCCTCCCGGCGGAGGAGCACGTCCCGTTCCAGCGGCGCTCGGCGCAACCCGCGGCGCTTGCAGGAGCGTTCGGAGCGGTCGCGGCGGCGGAGCGGCCCCCGGCCCGGGCCATGGCCGAGTTCCTGCCCCCGCCCGAGTGCCCGGTCTTCGAGCCCAGCTGGGAGGAGTTCGCCGACCCCTTCGCCTTCATCCACAAGATCCGGCCCATCGCCGAGCAGACCGGCATCTGCAAGGTGCGGCCGCCGCCGGTGAGTGCCCGCATGGCGCCGCCGGGGAACGGCCTTTGTGTGGCGGCCCGGCCCGGCCCGGCCCGCACCGGCGACCACCCCTTTCCCCCCCCCCTCACAACGGCGGCCGCTCCGCTCCCCGCGGGCGCGCAGGTGACTCCCGGGCTTCGCGGCCGCCTCGAAGTTTGAGCGCCCGCGGGGCCGGACGGCGGCCGCCCGCCGGCTCCCCCGCTAAGTCGCTCCCAAGTGCCGGCGCTGCCCGGTCGGAAAGTGGCCGGAGCGGCCGCCGGGGGCGAGCGGGGCAGTGGTTGACCCCGGCCGCGCCGCCCCTCGGGCCCGGCGTTCCCCCTTCCTCGGGCCCCGCGGCTCGGCCCAGGTAGTTGTAAGTTGGCCGGAGCCCTGAAGCGGCTGTTGGGGGTGAGCGGTCCCCGCGCGGAGCCCCGGAGGAGGCAGCTGCTGGGTGTTGCCCTCCATGTTGGCATTGTGGTGCGGGGCTGGGGAGAGCTCTGCTCGTCTGGCCCGGGCCCGCGGGGGGCTTCCCCCGGTCCGGCCCCTTGCCCGGCGCAGTTTTAGCGCAGGTAACTGGCTCCTCAAGTTGAACACCACCAAACTCCGTAGCTGCGAGTTTGGCTGGAGCCTCTGCGAGCTGAAGCCTAGGCAGACATGGCCACCATTTTAGAATGCAACACACAGTGGGGAGAGCAATAAGCCTTCCTCTTCATCATCATCATCTCGATGGATGGTGTAGTAAGCTCAAAATTGGGCTGCGAATTCTGATTTCCTTTTGTTGGTCCACTCAATCTGCTGAGAAATACTATGAGCATCTTAGAACCATAGTTTGTGTAGTCAAAATTGTTAGTTTGTTTAAAGGGATAAACACCCGCACCGGTGGGGAGATGGGCTGCTTGGAGTCAAGATCTAGTTAAGAAACAGATGTGAATCACCTCGATTGTGAAGGATTTGCTCTTTCTCCAAGTGGAGGGTGCGCAGGTCTGGGGTGGTGCAGCTGGATGGAGGTGGTTAATGTGATGGCAACAACCAGGCTGCTGAACGGCAGCGAGAGCCCAAAGTCTCATCCAGCCAGAGGCAAAGCTGACAAAAACATTGCTGCAGACTTAAGTTTTGTCAGTGAGACTTTGAGTTCAGAGAAACAGTGTTCAGGAACACATGCTGCTCAGCTTCGTGTTTTGATCGTTGCTGGGACTCCTGTTGGTAACCATCCTTTTCCTTCCAAATTAAAATAGAAGTGGCTCGCTGCGTGACTGTGTGAGATGATAGAAATGTTTGTAGCAAGCTGAACAAAGTCGGTCTCATCGGAGAGGAAGGTGTTTCTGCTCTCTGTAAGAAGAGGCCAGTTTGCAGTGGTGTGAACACGCTCAAGAACACTCTTGAATTCATATCGAGGTAGAATATGCCGGCCAAATGCTGACACAGTTAGGGGGGAAGATGTTTTTCATTATACAGTCAACCGTGAACTTACATCATATTCTTGAGTAGAATGATCTTGTGGGGTTCTGTATTGTCAACAATATTCGAGCAGCTCTGAGCAGAGCAGAGTTTTTATGAAGGTTTTTTCTTTTGTGATCTGTTTGACAAAAATCTCATCTGTGTTTCTTGGCTGCTTGTGTAAAAAGCCAAAACCCTGTAATAAAGGCTTCTCATAAGCCATATTATCTGCTAGAGACTCGTAAATGAACAGCTCTCTGAAGGAATGACTTACTTATTACAACTGCGTTTTTGGCATCCTCTCCTCTTCACTTACTAAAGAGCTAATGTCTGTCTGTATTGATGATCATCCGGAAGGTATTTAGAAGTAGGATGAGAATAGTTGGAGTTGTGGAGGCTGCACACCTCGCAGCTGTGTGGAGCCTGGCTTTCAGGAGAGCTCAGCTGCCCTGGCTCCTGTCAACCCCACGTAATGACTTGGATGCTGGTGCAAGTGCAATTGCTCCTTCACCAACCTAGAGCACAGAGGGAGCTCTTCCCATCCACCAGGAAAAGCTGC
The DNA here is from genome assembly GCA_017639245.1 of Myiopsitta monachus. Taxonomy (NCBI): domain Eukaryota; kingdom Metazoa; phylum Chordata; class Aves; order Psittaciformes; family Psittacidae; genus Myiopsitta; species Myiopsitta monachus. The sequence continues at coordinate 4,925,673 of CM029936.1, read as the reverse complement.
GAAGTTGATGTAGTTCCTGAAGGCAGAAGACACAGTAAATCTTCAGTTATTGCTCTTTTCAGTATAAACGGGTGGTTTCTAATACTGGGAGCTACAAACTCCACCGACCTCTTCGCAAAATCATACCCCTTCCAACTGAAGGCATTGCTCAGCAATGGCCAAGGGTTGAAACCGTCGTGCATCCAGGGGAATCTTGTGCCCATGTTGTCAGTGTGGGTACGTGCTGGTGAGCAGGCAGCAGCACTGGGAGCTGCCGGGATCATTGCTGATAAAACATTTGGTTGCTGGGCTCGCGCTATTTTAGCTTAAACTCTGCTGGATAATTATCAACAGATGAATTTGTGCTTTTGTATCTGAACTCTAATGTGGAGTACTGTATGAGACTGGTGGTACCCAGCTGTAGCTTCACAATTCGCTCATGAAGAAGTCCTTACTCCTAAGTTAGCTTTGGTGTTTCAGCACCAGACCACAAAGGGACTTGCTCCCTGCTCTCCAAAGGGCCAGGATCATCTTCTTCCCGGGTACCTTTCCTCTGGCATTAGCTGGGCACCAGATAAAAGTGGAGAAAGCCACATGTGTCATGGCTTCTATTGTGTGGCGGGCTTTGAGGACAGTGAACTGTTCTGTGAGGGCAGTATCGAGGCATCTGAGTAGAGGACAGTGGATTCTGGGTGATCATTGCACATTTTGCAGGATGAAGGAACATGCAGAATGTAACAGGAGGTGTATTTCTGTGTAGCAGTTTGTAGTTGGGCACTCAAAAGAAGCTTTCTTCCTCTTTGTCCCAGTGCAGTTTGTTCCAGTCATCACTGATGACTTAGTTTGGCTCTTGTTTGGGTGATTCCAAGATACTGCACTGACTTGTGGAGGGTGCAACAATAACTATATTCACTGTATGGAGCAGTGAAGCAAAGGCTTTGCCTTGGCAGACTCGAGCACAAGTAGACAGTCTCATTGGCAGCAACGTGTTCAGGCAAGGTCTGGGACTCTACCAGTGGTGGTTGCTTTTGGTAGTTGATGTGCTACATGACTTAGAGATGCTTTGGCTCTTTGCTGTGGAAGTGGCAGTGAGGAAGTGCATGACAGATGCAGTGGATGATGGGGCGCAACTTGTTTGCAGTCCATCGTGTGCTCATTTGTGGTTAGGATTTTCTTCTGCAAATTCAGGACATCCTTTATTAGGATTTCTTTATTGAAATGGTGATCTGGAAGAGTGCTTTGTTCTGAAACGTGGCATCCCAAGGGGTGGCCTCATCTTCTGGAAGACATTAAGATGGCTCTGCAAATGACTGGGGGCATTTAAAGGAGTGAAATGAAGTCCTGCTTGAGGATGGTGTCGTTATTCCAAGTAGGTAGTTAATAATAATTAAAGCAAACAGTCCAATGAATTTGAAGTCTGGCTTCAAGGGTAAAAGGGAAGATCTGGAGCATGCAGTACCGTTCCTGCTCCAAGTTCTTGAGAATTGACTCTTCCTTCTGCTTTGTTACGTAGCTGCTTTGCTGCCGTGAAGAAATAGCTAATAACAATTACTTGAGCCTTGCGTACTATGTGAATCCATTTCAACTTGTACAGCATCGTCCAGTATACTAAACCCATCAGAATTTCCCCGTGGCCTAACATGAAAACTGTGACAATTTGGGTTAAATTTCTTTGCTTTAAATAGAGTGGATATGGAGAAGTGCAGTTGAGGCCTCCAAGTAACCTGAAGTCTACCACGATAAAACTAAGTGTTTGAAGATTAGAAAATCTGTGTTAATGTGCCTGAAGTCTTAAAGGAATTAACAGTGGAGATCTCAAAGTTACTGGCTCACGGTTTTCCGTGAATCCCGGAATACTGCGAAACTTCCAAGAGGAGAGAAGGGATTAACTTCTTTATGGGTTTCAATTCTTTATGGAGCTGCTGACCACATCTCACTCCGGGGTAGAAGAATGGCTGCTAAAGCCGGAACTCAAAAGGTGATAGTATGAAGTACCACTGCATGGAAACTAGCATTGTCAAATCAGTGTCATTGTTTTCTGCGAGCCCCTGTGCTTGGTTAGGTCAGTCATGTTGCCATGATCTGAGATCTATAAATTGATGTAGTGTGTTTCTGTATTCCAATTATAATAATTGGGTTTGTGCACGATTGATGCTGTGCTGAAGGAATCACAAATGATTTTAACTGGTAATGAGACTCTGGAATGAAGAATATGTTTCTAATGGTCTTTTGGAACCTCAAGCTGAGGGGATCTAATTTTCATTAGAAGGCTAAAAGAACAAAAGCAACTCTTCCATGTATTTTGCAGGTTTCCAGTGGGTAACTCGTTACAGAAGGATCCCAATTGCCTAATGAACAGTGAGTCTTATGAAACAGTGATCGCTGAAGTAGGACTCGATGTGCGGTTTTACATTTAGGAACAAAGGAGCATAGTTTAGTTGTAGAAGAGGGAGAATTGTAGGAAAACAACTGTGGATCCTTGTGGAAACCAGTGGGGTGGTGGAATGGACACTTTGGCTAAACTAGGGAATGCAGCTCTTGAGTCTCTCAGTGACAAACTAGGGTGATATTACCTCTGTGGTAGCACGAGAGTAGAAAATGCTGCACCCTTTAGAGGGTTTAAAGCCATCTGACAACTGGAGGGGGTGCAGAGGGTGTCGAGAGCTCTGCACATCCAAGAATGGGGTTTGGAGAAGTTAACCTAAACAAAGGCTTGGGGGAACCTGAAGGCTTCTGAGAAGCGAGGCTGCTGCTCAGCAATGGGCTCTGAGGAGCCACAGTGGTCCAGACAGTGGCTGTTCAGGCTGCTCGTGCAGCTGTGGGCTTGATTTACTTTCATTTTGATGGAGAGAGAAAAACGAAAACACAGTGACCCAAACCTCCTCCATTGAACTGTGGACAAAACCCAGCTCACTTTTGGAGCAGCCTTGAGGGATCTGGTGGTCTCCTGGAGTTGTAAACCAGACCACCACTAAACCAGGGCTTGTTATACTTTGTCCTAAACAGGAAGCTGATCGTGATGGTCCCTCTGCTTTGACACTACGCAGGGGCTCTGTCAGTTGATCCTATCAAAAAGAAGACAGAGAGAACTCAAGTGACAGCGCATGAGCGAGCTTCATCCGGAGCAAATGGCACGTACTGCCTCATTTGCCGAGCTCAGGGAGGAGCCGCTGGCTCCTGTCCATAAGCCAGGTCCACTGAATTAGATAACAGGGCCCACAGCTTTGAGCTGGGGGTGCGAGCAGCTGTTAGGAAAAAGCTGAAGGATGGAGATGGGTTTGCCACTTTCTGGTGCGTTGGGACCACAGATGGGTGGAGTTTTGGGGCAGAAATGTTTGAGTGCTGAGGTTCCTGGGAGATTCTTGTGAAGAGAGAGACCTGTCATGGAAGCTCGTTAGGAAATGTGGACTTTAAATGAGGCCTTTGCCGTGTTCAATGCAGGGTCATCCTGTGAAATGGGGTAGATTCAGAGCAGGTTATTTGCTGGTCTCCTCTGATCTTTAACTAAGGTTTGGAAAGGGTCATTACTGTTGTGGTGGCAGCTGCCCTGCTCAGCACTTGCTGCTCTCCTGAAACACTGAGACATTGGAGTGCGCTCGAAGGATGATGAGAAAATGCTCTCCTTAACTCAGTCTCTTCTAGTGAGGGGTTTTCAACACTCTGTTCAGCTTACTGAAAACTTCAGATGAAATGATCCAGTCCAGACTCTATCAGACGACAGTGGTGGCAGGTCTGGGGAGGTTTGGTTGGGTTTTGTTTAACTTGAGGTGGAGAGGGTCAGCTGAAAGCTGAAAATGGAGTTTCAAACCAAGCGCAACTCCCTTCCCCAGCATTGAAACTAAAGCTGGCGGTGAACGGAGTCAGTTTGTGGGCCGTGCTGGGGGACACTGGGTGCTTGTTCAGGAGACCAGGGTGGGTGTTTCTAAAAGCTGGGGAGAACTTTGGGGTCAGACAGCCTCCCAGCCTCACGTGTGCCTGAGTAAACGCTCTTCGCTGACGTTAGGTTTACAAGTGAAAACGAATCTGAGCAGAGTGCGTGAGAGCGTCGATAGCCGGGGCTGCAGGGGCAGGGCATGGGCGCTGTTGCGGCTGCTGAAGGATGGAGCCAGCAGCACACTCCATAGTTGGTCTGCTGCTGTTACTTTTGTTCTTGATCCGAATTACACTGGGATTAAAATCTGGGTCTGAAAGCTGCCAGTTACAGCTCTGGAGAGGGTTCACACCATCTCCAAAGGGCTCCAGCAACAGTCTGTGCTATCTGTGCCGGGAGTGTGCTGTGGGATTCAGAGCAAAGCTCTGTCCGCAACATACTGTGCCTTGAGTGAAGGTGGCATAGCTCCTGAGGTGTGGTGGACACTGGCAGCTGAGTCTGGCCCCACGCTGATGGGTGCTCTGCTTCAAGGGCTGGTCAACACTTCCAAAGGGAATTGGGGATCTTGGATTTGCTGCCAGTGCGCAGAGCGCAGCACCCCATGTGTCTGGTTGTGCAGGGCTGCTAGCACGTTGCTTGTTCTTGCTTGGTGCTCAGTATCTGTTCCTCCATGCAGTCCCCTCCATGGAGAGGAGATGGGTGTCTCTTATACGTAAACCCTCTGACCTATTTTGGTTTGATGCTCAAAGCTCATGTCTAGTTTCTGTCCTCTACCTTTGGGTCCCATGGAGCAGGACCTGACACTTGAGAATCATTTCCAGCTTGCCTGAGCTTCTATTCTCTTATTTCTCTCCCAAGTGTGGAGCAGGCCCGGAAATGCTGAGATCTGGAGAGGTGATTCCCATGGCAAACTCGTCTTTGGCTGTGGTTCTCAGCTGGCAAGGTTTCGGGGTTATATTTGTTCTCCCTTGCTAGTCTGCAATGCATAACAGAGCCCAGTTCAGTCTCAGATGAGAAATACCAAGCTTGTGTTATTGAAGAGTCCCGTGTGTAAGTTATGTTACTCTATGCAGGGTCCCTTCTTAGCAAGGAGTAATTCAGTGTTCTGGTTGGGAAGATCACTGTGCTCAAAATGACCAAGCAAGGACCGTGTCACCACTAACTAGGTTAGCTGACGATTGGAGGTACCAACTAATGTTAGCCTTCTAACAGGGTCAGAGAGGGATTAGTTCCCGTTCCAGAGGAAGCTTTGTGGATGACCCGCTGCTGGGCAATAAATGGTGGTGCTCATCAGTTCTGCACAGATTGTGCCATCTGTGTTTCGAGTGTGGTTTTATTGTAGTCATAAAAGTACGAGAGGAAAAGGGCCCTCCTGAGTCACCGAGTCTGCTCCCTCCCTTGTGGAGGCAGCAATCAGCTAACACCTTGGCACAGGCAAGATCATAGATCTGGGAACAAAGAATGTAGGTCATGCTCGCGGGGTGGGCATCCTGGGAAGCGGGGAATTGAGATAGTTAACTGAATGAATAAGGGTTTCTCTGGCAAGGATGGCCAAGATATTCTTTTGGCACTTACTAGGAGATGCTCTCCAGCAACATAATGAAAGGGACATCTTTTTGTGTGTGTCTGGCATTGGAGAGATCGCAACTCAACTGCGCCTTGCAGTTTTCAAAGGATGTTGAAAAAGTAGGAGAGATCTGAGGAAAAAGCCTGAGGAAAATCTTTATTTGCAGGACTGAAAAGAGAAGGAAAAAGATATTTGGTTATTGAAAAGCGTCTCGAGCCGTCGCTTCCCGGGAGCGTTCATGGATAGCTTCTTGGCCAGTAAGCAAGGAGATACTGGTTCAAATGAGATGAAGATGAGGGAAGGAGTTGAAGCGAACTAACCCGTAGAGCAGCTTAGCAGTGACAGTGGTAATTTCTTGTTCACTTGAATCCAAGGGAGTGGGGGTGGTTCAATCTTAATTAGAGAGTGAGTTTAGGTGAGGTGCGGGGTTTGCAGCTGCGGTTACGCGAGGCCGTTCCTGTAACACGGATCTGGGAGGAGCAATGCAAGCTGGAAATGTTGATGTCAGTCTCAGGTTTTTGCCTGGGTTTGTGTTCAGGTTTGCTCTGCCAGCTCTGGATAACAGACACACGCTAACAAAGGCAGGTGACGATGTGTGGGTCTTGCGTCAGGGACTGTAGTGATAGGGCAAGGGGTGGTGGGTTCGAACTGAAACAGGGGAAGTTCAGATTAGATCTAAGGAAGAAATTCTTCCCTGTGAGGGTGCTGAGGCGCTGGCACAGGGTGCCCAGAGAAGTGGTGAATGCTCCATCCCTGACAGTGTTCAAGGCCAGGTTGGGCAGAGCCTTGGATGACATGGTCTAGTGTAAGGCGTCCCTTCCCATGGCAGGGGGCTGGAACTGGATGAGCTTTAAGGTCCCTTCCAGCCCAAACCAGTCTGGGATTTTATCTTCTTAAGGTAGAAGGGCCTTGGAGGCGCACGCTGGATGGAGATGGCTTGCCTCAGACACACACCTAGGGGGATGTGGGCCTGTAGAGTTGGCTCTGTGTGTGCTCTGCTCTTGACAGCGCAGCTCCTCTTGTGGATCAGCAGCTTTGCAAATGAGCATTGCACTAAAAGCTCCCTCTCGTGGTGCTGCTGCGTTTCCGAGGTGCATAAAGGCAGTTCTTGCAAAGCAGATACGTCTCTTAATACCCCTTGTCTTAGTAGGTTGTGCTTCAGAGCGTTTGCAGGCTTCTTATTGAGGAAATAATGCAGTTATTAAAGAAGGGTTGAAAGAGTCTTGTTTAGGAATTAAACCAATTTACTTAGCAGAAGTTCTTGCAATGACTTTCTCCTTGCTTAAGAATTGAACACTTTTAAGGCTGTTAAATGCTTGTTTGGAGTGGATGGACCCATCTGCCTGATAGACTGCAAAACAGTCTGGTGAAAGTCCTGTGTTGAATAAATTGAGTTTCCAAAGCTTCTCCTTGTAAAACAGCTGAAGTACCATCGAAGTACTCTGGTGTATGGATTGTTCATCAGTGACGTTAAGCCTCAGAGCTGCAAGGTGCAGGAAATACCTGTTGAGGAAGCTTCTGCTGTCTGCAGTCGCCTTGCTTTTCCCAATGAACAAGATGCGTGGTTCCTTGCTAGAGCAAGTCTTGGGAAATTCTTAAATTGGGCCAAAAATGAAGGCCAGTCAATAACACGTAGGAGCTGTGGGGAGCTAACTGGGTAAGTGCAGTGGTATGTTTCCCTCTGCCATGCTGTAAATGAGGTTTTCTGTGGGATGATGCACATAAACCTCTTCATTTGCTTTCCGAAACGGAGTGTCCAGCCTGACAGGCTGCCTTCTAGCAGTGGCTCCTAAGTCTGTATCTGTCCTGGGGACCCTCATATCTTTATTTCTTTAGGACTGAGCATGAGCTGGAACTTGCAGGAGCAGGTGGGGATCCCGTTCCTCCTGTTGTGGCCCAGCGGCATGCCAGTTTTCCTCTGGGCTTCTCCCCAGAGCAGCAGACTCTGTGCTGGGGGACATGGCCCAACCAGAAAAGTCGTCTGTGCTCAACCCCCCTTCTTTGGCTTTGCTGATGGTCTGCAGGCACTCGCCCTGAAGCACAGCGTCTGACTCAGCGGCTGTGCCATTGCCTCTGGGAGCTGAACTCCTGCTCCTCTTCTTTTTATTCCTGGTTCTCATCCTCTGCAGGTCTTTACTCCTGGATCCTGTTGTAGGGTAGTGCATGGTCTGCTTGGCATCCACTGGAAACATCCTTGGCTTGCTACTCAGCTGTGCAGGCAATCAGCATACGCCTCTGCTTTCATTTACTCTCTCAGCCTAAGCAAAGCATTTAGGATTTTGCAGCTTGCCCTTTAGCAATTTATTATGGTCACCAGCGTGTCCCAAGGGTGCTGTGTGCCATTACTACTGTCTGTCCTCTCCTGGTTTGGTTGCCTGTCTTCTGTCTGTGCACACAGAGCAAACTCCGGAGTTTTGACTAATGATGGAACCATTTCATTCAGCTTGGAAGCCCCATTTGTTGCATTGAAGTACAACGCTTCAAACTGGGTCCTAAATGCTCCCAGTCATGTTTCTCATCTCAGTTTGAGATCTCAAATGATTCACCAGATAGAAGGATGTCAGAAAGGAGTGTCAAACATTTTCTTCATCATACTTGCTGGTTTTACTGCATTTGGTGTTCTGGCAAACAAAATAGAGTCAGTGAAAGAAGGGTTAATTTTATCTAGTTGTTTAGGGACGTCATTCAGTTGAACGCCGGTCTTTGTGTTGTGGTTTAAAGAACAAGAATGGTTGAGAAGCAAGTCCCACTGGTTGAGGACTGAGCATCCCTCGTCATCCTGACTCCTGTTAGACAGTCATCTGACTTCCAGTTCATCTTTTCATTTCAGCCTGGCCTTACTGAGTTTTGATGGGCTGAAAATGCTTTGTAGGATCAGGAAACTCCCATATTACCAGCGTAGAGGCCTGGATTAGTCAATGTATGTTTGATAAAGCACGCAGATTGGTGTTCCTCTTTGCTCTTCGGTTTTCCCGTGCTCTCAGCTACTCTTGCATCCCTTTTCTGCAGTTGCGAACGCGCTGCTTCTGCTCTGGCGGCAGGACGGGGTTGTCGTAATGCAGAACTGAGCCTGGATGGGTGTAGTGAGAGAACTGCCTTGCAGATCCTCTATGGTTGTATTTGACACTGGTGTTTCTATTAAATATGTCTGCTTCACCAACAAGTCTTCTGCCTGTGCTGCTGGTCTTAACTTCTGTTGCTGGAGCCTGCCAGTGTTGAGGAAGCGTTTTCCTTTTCCAGGTAGCAAGCTCTTGTCTTGCTCTGCTGTCGGTAGCTTTCGTGCATTATCTTTGTTCTGTAATTAGTGATAATAAGATAGTTTTGTAGATAATAGATTACTGTCAAGTTCAAATCAAATCTAATTCGGTTTAGTGAAGCTGTGTCTTGCCAAACCAACTGCATGTGAGAGATGTCAGAGATCTGAAAGTTAAAATGGCTTTATAGTTGTCTTTGTAAATAACACTGCCGGTTGCAGGTAGTCTGTCAAAGAAGTAATCATCTTTTTGTAATTGGCCAAATTCCAGCTTTTTGGAATGTTTGCAGACAAGGAATTGGAAGAAGCAGCTTTTTACCCCCTGTTTTTAGTGCAGCTGCTGTTTGTTTTGGAGACCACACAAACCGCTGCATTTGTCCTTCACTTACAGTCTCTGCTCTCAGATGTTAGTCTTCCCAGCTGAGGCAGGATCATGGGTTACGAAACTTGACTTTGTTCTGTGTTTTGCGTGGTGCCAATACTGAATTTACTCATATAAGTGACGTCCCATCTCAGAGTGGATTTGTTCCTCCTGCTGGGTGGGTTGGACCTGCTCAGCAGCAGCACTTCCCAGGGAGTTCAGGCTTGTTGGACATGAAGTAACCAGGAGGCAGAAGCAGATCTCGCCATGGTGGGGTGCGATACCTGACAGGTTGGGTGCAGCCCTCACCTCCAGGGAGGTGATCGCAGCTATGCTGGGCGCCTGCCATGTGCATGGCTGTGCCATCAGGGCTGAGCGGGGTTTGGGGGCCATTGAGACTTCTCCCATGCTTTAGGCTCACCTGGCTTTTGACTGACACATAGAGAAGTTCCCTTTGTTTTCCTGGTCTTTTGATGAAGCTCTTCGTTTTTTTGCAGGACTGGCAGCCACCATTTGCGTGTGATGTCGATAAGCTTCACTTTACCCCAAGGATCCAGAGGCTGAATGAACTGGAGGTAAACCAGAAAGCTGAACATCACTTCTGCTCCAGAATGTTGAAGTACTGTTTTGGGAGGCGGTGGTTTCCAGTGCATTGGCTGTGAGCTGTGTTTGACTTGAGCTGGCAGCACTTGGGACTTCTGAACGTCAGTTTTTAATTAGCAGAGAAATTCATCTGTTTCAGAGCCTAGTTAAAAACGTACCAAGCATAACAAGTCAAGTTAGTGCTCATTAAAGGAACGTAATTTAGGCCTTTTCCACACAGAGGTGCTTATAAGAGGTTAAACTCACATTCTCAAGCACCATAGATTTGCGTCTGCGTTTTGCACATACACAGCATCTTATAGAAGAGATGAAACACTTAAAGTGCTTTAAAAATAACAAGCCTTTGGAAGAAACAATTGCAAAATCTGGATTCAGTTGGTGGAAATTTGCTGTTCGCAAGCACATTCATTCACTGCTGTCATGAATTCAGCCTAGAAGAAGGGAGCAGCGAGGAGTCCTGGTTAGCTCACCACTGGTACGAGTGGAATGACGATGACTCTTTGCTTCCCTGATTTCTCTCATAATAAGCCATAAATACTGCTTTATATTTGGTTTATTAAAAGTCAAATTGTGATAAATTATAATAAACTATTATTAGTGTCATAAGTGTAATCAGTCCTAGCAGCGTAGCTCGTTTAGGTGGGTTTTGGCAGTAATAATGCATTGCTTGTCTGTTCTCAAAAAGCACTTTTCTAACTGCAGTAGAAGTTAACACAAGTGACTTGGGGAAGGACTGGTGGTGTCTGTATGGGTTTTAACTCCTTTTTCCTGCATGTGACAGAGGGGAAAAATACAAAATGCCATTGCAGAGGGAAAAGCCAGGCAGGCAACTGAGGCTGCAGCATTGCACACCCTGGGATACAAAAGCTTCATCTGCATTTAGCGTGCAGCTCATTTGATTGTTTGCTTCTTGGTTTTCCAGGCCCAAACTCGTGTAAAGCTGAATTTTCTGGACCAGATTGCAAAGTTTTGGGAGCTCCAAGGATGTACGCTGAAAATACCACATGTGGAGAGGAAGATCTTGGATTTGTTTCAGCTTAATAGAGTAAGACTCTTGCAAGGGAGAAACTTGCCCTAAACAGATCTTGTGCTGTCTCAGTTTCTGGGATGGTATCACAGTTCAAGGGAGATGTTGGGGTATATCTAATCTGAATAAAAAGTATTGTTTTGTTACCCTAAAGTAGCTGAGGTGACAAAATCGTAACAAATACCATTGGGGGTTTTCTTGTGAGCTAGGAGATCAAATGAAATTTCCAACTCTTTAGAGCTAACTTGGATACAAACTGGTCAAGAATAACCTTAGGCTTAACTGGAGAAAGCTTCTGAACAATGGCAGCAGTGAGAAAAAATGGTTTCCATTAGAAATATGGGAGAAAAAAACCAATTACTTTTAGACTGAACCTTGTTAAGCTTCTGGAGAAGTTTATGTATTCTGATAGTGAGGGCTTCAGTTCGCTGACCCCAAGGTTGCGTTTAGCATAGATTTTATGTGGTTGCTTTTGAGCTCATTCTGTGCAATAGAATACTTCTTCTAGTGAGAAGTGATGGGACCGTGCTAGCAAATCATGGAGGATTACAAAGCGGGCAAATTGCAGCCAGGGTAATTCTCACAGGTAGGCTGAATGACTGCTTGGTCATCTAGTCCAGGTGCTGACTGGTTTGCAGAGTAATTGCGAAGTAACAAGGTTATGGTTCCTAACAGTAGGTTCTATGTGAAATGTTTCAGTTATGGCTTTGAAACAGCTTTCGCGTTTGGGTTTGGTTTTTCTCTTTTAATCTGTGCACTCTGATTCAAACCAGCAGTTGTGGTGGTGTCTCGCTGCTACACTAGCAGTGCTTCCCTTAACCACTGAGAGCTTCAGTGCTAAATACATGACCTTTTTGTATTTCACTTTTTAGCTTGTTGCAGAAGAAGGAGGGTTTGATGTCGTTTGCAAGGAGAGAAAATGGACCAAAATAGCCACAAGGATGGGATTTGCTCCTGGCAAAGCTGTGGGCTCGCACATCCGTGCGCATTACGAGCGCATTCTTTATCCTTACAACTTATTCCAGTCTGGAGCAAGCCTACTGGTAAGCTATACTGAAGCTAACTGAAGTCACGTTCATTTAGCAGCCAGTCTGTTCTGTTCTTTTAATTGATGGCACATTCTGAAGCCTGCATTTTAGGCATTGTGGCTTGCAGGGGACAAGATGCCATCTGTGGTGTTGATGTAAGCAGTTCAGAAAGCCATGGGCAAACTTGTCATTAAAAAAGTAACTTCTGCCTGAGTGCTTTGAGCGTTACCCTTTCGTGTTTTCTCTCTCCAGTTCACAGAAGCCTCATGGTAACGAACTTTCAGGCTTCCTGTAAGGATTTCCTTCAGTGTGGCTTTGTGAAATGCAAGATACTGCTATATTCATTGGTCATTATAGGTCCATGTCTGATAGAACAAGAGTGCTATGGGTCTGGATCACTTGCACATAGACTGACTGGGGAACTACGTCAAACTATGGCAGTTCTGTGGCAGTAACTCATTTTGCTTTCACTAAGGATGTCCGCATTCAAGAATGCTTCCTGGATTTTGCCGTGGAGTTAACAGTATGGCTTGGGACTTTTTTGTCAAGCTTAAATCTTCATCCTTTCTGCATAGATTTGGCCATTAAAACAAAACTCAGGGTTGGTTGAGAGTGGAAGCAGTATAATCTCTAATGAAGAATAGGGCTTTTCTTTTAGAGCAGTAGCCATTTATTCAGAAACCAAAATAGGCTGCAGTTACCGACATCCAGTTTTATTTGAAGCTCTCTTTCCATGATGGTCTTTCAAGCAGAGGAGTGTTGACCTTTTTTAAGCAATAAAAGCCCTAATCCTGTTACAAGTATGTCTCTGTCTGCAGAAGGCAACACTGGCCTTTTACATAAAACTACCAAAATAGGGGAGCTTCTTGACATGCGTCAGCAAAGGTTGGCTTTGAAGGCTTTTTATTTAACTGGTGCTGATGACTGCTCAGTGAAGAACTGAGATTCTGCAGGCCCTTCGGAAGAAATAGTTGAACTTTGGTAGGTTTGATTATTAAACAGCAGAATATAAACTGAATATAAAGCTTTGTGCTGCGGAAAGTGCCGTATCAAAAATACTCTGCTTGCCTCAGACACCTTTGTGTTTAGCAATGGAAAGCAGGACCGTTTTCTGAAGGCATTTCATCGATAGCCTTGTGTGGTTTTATTAGGTCTGAAAACTGCTGATTCCCTTTTCTGTTGGTTTTTTGTAGCTGGTGTGTTTGGGGATGAGCTTTGCTTTCATGTTTTTGAGGCGCAGCTGCACAGGGAAAGATCTAATTACAAGTTGTAAAAGAGGGGACGTGGTCTGTCACACAGCTCATCCTTTCGTTCATGGTTTCGTCAGTAGTGGACCCTCTTAGAAAAGGAAAACCTTCTCATAAGTGATCATGCTTCCGTTTCCATTTAACTTCCCAAGCACTCTCTTGCAAAGGGCACATAATGTTTGTTGCAGACTGATGCTTGGTGGATGCAGAACGGAGATGTAGGTGAGGTTAACTTCCTTTTCCAGACACCTCCCCTAACCTCCCCCAGAGCTGTTAAAATATTCCCCTCCCATATGCGGTGGAGATGTGTGTTTTCAGTGAACTGAGAGAATGCGCAGAAATCCTTTGGCTTCAGCTCACTTTTCACTCTAAGACATGACTTCCTTCCTCCCGATGTTGTCTTCCAGCTGAGGTTGTTTTGTGGGGCAGGTTTTTTTGAGGAAGAATGTCAGCTGAGATTCTTTTTGGCTTCCCTCCATGTGTTCTCTGTAAGCGGCGCTTTCCCAGATGCTTCTTGTGTAGGTGTCCGCTTTATTGTATGTCTGTTCAGTGCTTTCCTGGGAATCCAAGCGTCTGTGATTCTGGGTTTTGGAGGAGATGTAGCTGTTCCGTTTGACAGCTGTCAGTTTGAGGTGTGTGCTTCCGTCTTGCAGTCGCTCAACAAGCCTTGTGAGAGAAACTCTTCATGCAGGCAGGGTGAGCATCCGGACTGTCTGTGGGTGACAGTTCATGATACCCCACTACCCTTGACTGATACTTCCTGTTTTGGTAAATACCTCTTTCTTTCAGCAAGAACTTGTCTTCTGAAATACCACGTTCTCCTTTTCCATTGCCCCTTCTGATATCATTTGTTTCCGAAGGTCTGATTCCTGTGCTGCCTGCATTAGTCCTTCCACCGCTGCGGCGGTTCTCTTGCAGTTCCTGTCCTCTTTCAGTCTAGCTGAGGAAATGCTTGTGATGGGAACAGATTAAGGAACCGGGGACATGTGGATCCAGCAGTCCATGTGAAACACCTAACAACATAAGACTTTTTCTTCCTTTAGGATTTGTTGTTTGCTCATTAATCTGTTGCATTTTGTCTGCTGTTTCTGACTGCTCTGTGGCTTTGTCACACTTGCAGTTGTCATTAAGTATTATTTTTCTTGCCGAATGTATGTCCAGTTTACAGCAACTTAGTGTGTTCCAGCTTGAGACCTTCTGTGATTCTGTGTTCATTCAGCAACTTGAAAGAGCTAAAACTGTTCTTGCATCTTTCTCTCTGTCCTTAATACATGCAGCAGAGTTGTCCTCTCCAAAACATACAAAGAATGCGATGTTCTTCAGACAAAACTGTATTCAGTGACGACTGGGATGTATGGTGGGCTTTAATTCACTTTTGTATTGCTCTGTATGTTGGCATTGCAGTAATGCAACCTGAGGACACTACAGCAGTTTCCAGTGTGCTGTTGATACAGTCTCCAGAATAACTAGAAGAATCGGAGTTAGTATTCCCGTGGAGAGGTGTTTGGTACTCAAAACGCTCAAAGGATGACTTCAGCTCTATTTACGATCCTTTATTATGGTTACTGCAATCAGTTAAAGGGCAGAAAAGAAGCGATTTTGTGACTTATTCAAATTGGTCGTGTTACAGTTGTCATAAATGGTGTTCTTATTAACTCGGCACAGGAATTATGGAAGCCCTGTCTGCGTTCTTTCAGATTAGCCAGGAAATTGTTCTGCACAAAGTTTGGATGAGAGGTGGAGGCAAAATGAAGTAATCAAATTGTCTCTCTTCAGTGCTTGCAGAAACCAGATCTCACCAGTGACACGAAGGACAAGGAGTATAAGCCCCACGATATTCCCCAGAGGCAGTCTGTTCAGCCGTCGGAAACCTGTCCTCCTGCTCGTCGAGCAAAGCGCCTGAGAGCAGAGGTGAGAGAACCTGTCGTTGTACGGGCACGTGCTCTGTGGTGATCGAGCTTAAAGCCGTAATGCAGCGATGGAGGTCACGCTTTGAAAGCTGGCCCAACAAGTGCTATAATTCGAAGTTCAGGGAGCGGCTGATGGTGTGAGTAGCAAGATAGTGGTTGCGTGACCTCATTTCCTTAAGAAATTGGGCTTAAAAATTACAGCGTTGGAGAAACGTGTCTTTATGCTGAGGGATTTGGGAGTTGTTCCCCACAGTCTCAGAACTTCAGGGAAGATATACAAGATTGGATAACATTATTCTGTGTTGAAATCTCCGCAATCCACCGAGTGCCCTGCTTAGGCTGGAGGACGTTCTGCTTCTCAAAGAGTCAATGAAAATCTATGAAAGCCCAAAGCTCCTTGCTCCTTTGCTGAAATCATACACAAGATGTGGTATCAAGACTGGCGCAGGCTTTCTGTAGGATTTCCTTTCAAATCTCTCCAGGTTGTTCCCTGTATTGTTTCTCTCTGAGCTCTTTCTTTTTCTTTTCAATAATTGAACACAGGTATTTCAGAAATTCAGGTTGCCTTTTTAGATTTACTCATGTGTAAGTCTAAAATGGTTCTTTGATTTTAAATGAAGTCGTCAAAGCCTTCATCTGACTTCCATCCGCCTGGCTCTTCCCTAGAACAAGTCAGGTTACAAGTTTTCAGACCTCCATTGTACCTTAGTGAAGTGCTTATGTCTCACATGAGCTTGTTCTCCGAACCTCTGCAGGCCTCCCTCGGCATTTCCCAGAGGGGGTGAGCACAGGTTGGATCTCTTGGGTACACAGCGTTCCTGCAGCACTGCCCACAGGGATGTTCCAGGATCATGGGTCCACACTTGGGCAGGCAGCAGTGGGATGGATGGGAGTGAACCTTTTCCCAAATACAGGCCTAAACCCAAAGTGTTCTGTCTTCATTACTGATTATTTTGTTTCGGTTTTCTTGAAGGCAACCAATATTAAAACGGAGTCTGACCCTCCAGAAGCCAGAACTCACAATCTGAGACGGAGAATGGGATGTGCACCTCCCAAGTGTGAAAATGGTGAGTAGAGACTGAAACAAAACGGGGTTGCAATTTCTGCTCCTTTGTACAAACGGTTCAAGACCAGAGTTAAATTCAGGAGTTGGAACAATTCCAAGTATTAAAAGCCCCAAACCAACCGAACTTCATTTGTGAGTTGAATTTACTGGAAAGGTCCATTGATGGCTGTGACATCGCTTTGGTTTGGGAGTGGTTATCTTGGAGAAGGTACTTTCAGTTGAAACAGCAATTTCTCCTTGGTTTTTAAACCTCAGCGTCTCCTGGGGCGCAGTCAGCAGTGAGACTTGAGCCACGTTTCTGTTCTGTATTTTCAATACCTAGCATCGATCCCCTGGCTTTAAATGAAGGAAACTCTTCTAAGACTGTATCAGATTTCACATAGTTTTAGGAAAGAAACTGAAATCAGGAAATGAAACTCATTAATACAAAGGATCGTGTGAGCTTCAGTATCCAAGAGGATTGGGAACTTCATCCTCAAGTTCCCATAATATGATCATTGAAATTCCTTCTATCAATAGTCCTGAGTCTGTTGTGTCCTTAAGAAATAATAACTTCAGGTTGAGAAGGCATGTTTAATGCCATCAAACAAAGAATGAGCTTGTTGAGAGCTAATTTGGCAAAGCAAATACAGGGACCGTGTACAACTGCTGCTAACTGAATTGAACAAAGCAGCTTCTCATAGAATCATAGAATAGTCAGGGTTAGAGAGGACCTTAAGATCACCCAGTTCCAACCCCCCTGCCATGGGCAGGAACACCTCCCACTAAACCATGGCACCCAAGGCTCTGTGCAACCTGGCCTTGAACACCGCCAGCGATGGAGCATTCACAGCTTCCCTGGGCAACCCATTCCAGTGCCTCACCACCCTCACAGGAAAGAACTTCTTCCTTATATCCAATCTAAACTTCCCCTGTTTCAGTTTGAACCCGTTACCCCTTGTGCTATCACTACAGTCCCTAATGAAGAGTCCCTCCCCAGCATCCCTATAGCCCCACTTCAGATATTGGAAGGCTGCTATGAGGTCTCCACACAGCCTTCTCTTCTCCAGGCTGAGCAGACACAGTGTTCTCATCCTATCTTCATACTGAAGGTGCTCCAGTCCCTGATCATCCTTGTGGCCTCCTCTGGACTTGTTCCAACAGCTCCATGTCCTTTTTATGTTGAGGACACCAGAAG
The DNA here is from genome assembly GCA_017639245.1 of Myiopsitta monachus. Taxonomy (NCBI): domain Eukaryota; kingdom Metazoa; phylum Chordata; class Aves; order Psittaciformes; family Psittacidae; genus Myiopsitta; species Myiopsitta monachus. The sequence goes on along the minus strand of CM029936.1, from coordinate 4,908,584 downwards.
TGCACACAGTGCTCCAAGTGAGGTCTCAGGAGAGCAGAGCAGAGGGGCAGGATCACCTCCCTCGACCTGCTGGTCATGTTCCTTTTGATGCAGCGCAGGATATGGTTGGTTTCTGGGCTGCGAGCGCACACTGCAGGCAGCTCACGTTCATTTTCTCATCAACCAACACCCCCAAGTCCTTCTCTGCAGGGCTGCTCTGAATCTCTTCCATGCCCAACCTGGAGCTGTGCCTGGGATTGCTCCCACCCAGGTGTAGGACCTTGCACTTGGCATGGTTCAACTTCATCAGGTTGGCATCAGCCCACCTCACAAGTGTGTCAAGGCCCCTCTGGATCGCATTCCTTCCCTCCAGCGTGTCAACCGAACCACACAGCTTGGTGTCATCAGCAAACTTGCTGAGGGTGCACTCAATCCCACTGTCCAAGTCACCAACATAGATGTTGAACAAGACCGGTCCCAACCCCGATCCCTGAGGGACACCACTCGTTACTGGTCTCCAGCTGGACATTGAGCCATTGAGCATAACTCTTTGTGTGCTTCCATCCAGCCAGTTCTTTATCCACTGAGTGGTCCAGCCATCAAATTGATGTCTCTCCAGTATAGAGACAAGGCTGTAGTGTGGGACAGTGTCAAACGCTTTGCAGAAGTCCCAGGTAGATGACATCAACTGCTCTACCCCTGTCCATCAGTTCCGTAGCCCCATCATAGAAGGCCACCAGATTGGTCAGGCAGGATTTCCCCTTAGTGAAGCCATGCTGGCTGTCCCCAAGCACCTTGTTGTTTTTCATGTGCCTCAGCATGCTTCCAGGAGAATCTTCTCCATGATTTTGCCAGGCACAGAGGTGAGACTGACTGCTCTGTAGTTCCCCAGCTCATCCATTTTCCCCTTCTTGAGAATGGGGGTTATATTTCTCTTTTTCCAGTCGTCGGGAACTTCACCTGACTGCCATGATTTTCAAATATGATGGACAGTGGCTTAGCAACTTCATTTGCAGCTCCTTCAGGACCTGCAGATGGATTTCATCAGGTCCCATGGACTTGCTCCATCACTGGCGGTGTTCAAGGCCGGGTTGGGACAGAGCCTTGGGTGCCATGGTTTAGTGGGAGGTGTCCCTGCCCATGGCAGGGGGTTGGAACTGGATGATCTGAAGGTCCTTTCCAACCCAGACTATTCTATGATTCTATGACATGCGTACGTTCAGGTTCTGAAGATGGTCTTTAGCCAGATCCTCTCCTACAGTGGGCCCAGGTTCTTCATTCTCACAGTCCCTGTGAGAGTCACAGGCCCTGTTCTCAGTCTCTGTGCATTCAGAAGAATTTTTTCCCCCAAGAATTTGTGTAGATTTTGGTCTTTCTTTTTTTCACTCCTGAAAAGTAGAAGGAAAAGGCTCCGGACAGCTTTTTAATGCTTAAATGTCTGAAGGATGTAGACTTCTTTCTCTTTAATAACTGTGTTAGCTCTCAGACTCCAAGAAGTGCTTAAGATTGTCTCAAGTCCACGTGTAAAGCTCATGTGTAACATTAGCCAAGAACTTCATTGCCCCCTTGTCTTGAGCACCAGAAGTGCTACGAGAAACTGAAGTGTGAAGGTCAGTTGCTGGAAGCTGCTGTGTTGTTTCATGTCTCCAAGTGACATGCTGCTGTATAATTGATGGAGTGATTGAGCTGCATTTTTACCACCACATGGAAACAAAATCTTCGCTTATGAAGATGCTCATAATCTAAATAGGATTTAAAATACCCACTCGATGAATGTGGGCTGTGATGGTCACTGCTTGCTCGTGGGGCTATGCTTGGTGTTTCTGATAATTGCAGGTGTTCGAATCTTGTCTTAAGCTAACTGAAACAAGCGTGTGTATGGGATAACAGGGAATTCAAGGAGTAACTGGGAGTGATGCAGGCTAAAAGCAGTAACAGAATAAATAATAACAAGTATTCTAAGCACTAAACCATTTTGTAATGCCCTCATTGTTCGGTGTTTTTCTGCTGCACCAGAAAAGGAAAGCGCACGGCGCAGTGAAACTGCCCGAGAAGAGAGAACATGCTGGGGAGCCAGAGAAGGACAAATCCAAAGTCCGGTCTAAAAAGCCCACTAATGCTGTGAGTACCCCTGCTTCCTGCTGCTTCCCATTGATTGTGGGTGTTCCTGGGTTTCTCCTGGGCACGTAGTTAAATGTGGCCTTTTTACAACGATAAAGACTCTTGTGTTCTTCATGCAACCCTATGGTTGAAACAAAGCAGTACCTGTGCCTGACAGAATATACATACTCGTAAAGCTTCGTGCTGAAGCTTAACAGGCTAGTTAAGTTTCACTATAACTAAAGTAACTTGGTTTCTGTCTCCAAAGCACAGTGTTCAAATAAGCATTTTGAATGAAGAGTCCAAAGAGAAATGGTTTTTTGTGAGCTGATTTCTCTGCCCATTGCCAACATGCCCCTTTTCCTTGTGGCTTGGTAGCTGCTGTGTGAAACCTCCATCAGCCTTCTTTATCAGCCCAAAAGCATAGAGCTCCGCTAGGAAGCTGGTGCTTTTCCAAATGAAAATTAATGTCTTTGCTGGTATCTCTCGGTGGAAAAGAGGGATGCTGCCATCAGGAAGAGCTCCTTTCTCTCTTCTGAGGCTCCCAGCCATTGATCTCAGAAAAGGATGAAACATCTGTGCATACATGCTGCAAGTGAGAGCAAGAAGAAAAAGGGTTTGTGAGCAGCCAGCTGGTGTTGCACCCACCACATCCACAGCACTGCTGATTCAAACTAGGCTGGCCAGTGAATTAGGTCTCCTGTCACTTGGAAAACAATACATGGAAGGGTTTGGAACTCTTGTGGTCCTTCCTTAAACTACGGAGCAGGGGGCAGTATTTAAACTTGGACGTATGTATTTTGTGTTTACTTGTCTTACTTCCATTTCAGAGAGAAAGTAAAACTAAACTGCACCAGATGTCACAGGTGACCGCGTTACCAGCCTGCTCTTTCACCATAAGTTACCTGATGTGCTCAAATTCCCACTCTGGCAATTTTTTGTTACAGGTGGATTTGTATGTATGTCTCTTATGTGGCAGCGGTAACGATGAGGACCGTCTCCTGTTGTGCGATGGCTGCGATGACAGTTACCATACTTTCTGTTTAATTCCACCCCTTCATGATGTTCCCAAAGGGGACTGGAGGTGTCCCCAGTGTTTGGCTCAGGTAATCCAACAAACCATAGCAGTCAGGCTGAAGGCCATTTCTTGTTTTGTGAGGTTTTTAAACTCCATCCTAGGGATTGCAAACATAGTTTGTTATTATTTAAGGTTGTGCAAGCAAGGTGATAAAGAGTAAAACTAAAATGAAGATTGGGCATGCTTCAGATTGGAAAGCTAGAAGCCAAAAACTGATGTGCCTTGAAAGACTACATTGGGTTTTGATTGGTAGCTTTCCTCTGTACTTAAAATTGAGTCTCACTGGGCGCATCAGCAAGAAGGTCTTCTTATTGCTTAGCTCTACTGGGGGAAGGAGAAATTTGACTTCACTGGTGTTAATGCAGGTTTATCAATAAATAAATACTGTGATTTGGTGAATTAAGCAGAGTAGTTTCTTCTTTTGACTCAGTGAGCTTTGAGACAATGATTTATTTCAATCAGGGGTCCTGCCTTCTTACCAAATGCTGTAATAGTAGCTTGCTTGTGTAAAATGTGAGCACAGATTGTCTTACTAATGCATCATGGAAATGATGATCTCTTCAATTGCAGGAGTGTAATAAGCCTCAAGAGGCATTTGGTTTTGAACAAGCAGCAAGAGACTATACGCTTCGCACGTTTGGAGAAATGGCAGATGCATTCAAGTCAGACTACTTTAACATGCCAGTCCATGTACGTTCACGTATTTATGCTGGTGCCATGCTATAGATTTTGGGGTTTGTGCTTAGTTAAAGTATATAACCTTGGGGGGGAGGCAGGAATGGGGTGAAATCACAGGTTCTCATTTACGTCAGTGAATCCGTGTTCTCGCTGGTGTCCCGGTTTCTTGTTCCACTGGCTGCTGGGTTGATTGGTCGGTGCTTTGGTTTGGGCTGGGGGTTCCACTTTTGAAGTGTCTGTAAAGAAGAGGATACTCTTTGTCACCCATTCCTGCAGGAACACAGCAGCAGCAGTGTGTCCTTGGTGGAGCCACCAAGGTTCCACCTTTAAGTAAGAATGAAGTGCTGCTGCATTTTATTTTCTCTTGTTGAAATGATTCTGAACTGGTGAAATGCGTCAAACTAAAGGAGGTTCTTCTCTGAGACAGCTTTGATTCACACGCTCTTTATATATGGATTCCTCAAGATATGCTCCTTGTTTTTATTCTTCTATCTATAGATGGTCCCCACTGAGCTGGTTGAAAAAGAGTTCTGGAGACTTGTTAGTACCATTGAAGAGGATGTGACAGTAGAATATGGAGCTGATATTGCTTCAAAGGAATTTGGTAGTGGCTTCCCAGTCAGGGGTGGGAAATTTAAAGTTAGACCGGAAGAAGAGGTAGGTCTTCATTAGTTCACTGTGTCCGTTTGTATCGCAGTTCTGCATTAAACAGGTCGCTTTGATTCAAAGCACAATAATAGAGCTGGGTTGCAAAGTGTTTGCTTTATGTATATGACACAGTATTTGAAGAGGAGAATCATATCAGCGTTTTGAATAAATACAGTGTGCTGTTATCAGGCATTAAAAGCCACAGATTTATCCTCAAAGTTAATAAATAACTTGCAAACTTTAAGAAGTCTCATTTTAAGAAAGCTGTTTAACAAAGGCAGTCAGATAAGGCTTGTGAAAGGAACAAAGACAATGGAGGGTTTGTTCTTTGACCTGTTTCTGACATTTTTGAGTTGGGAAAGATGCTTTTCCAGTTTTAAGTTCTTGGGTTTCTTACTTCATGTTGTATAAACCTGCGACTGTTCTGTTCGATTTTCAGGAATACCTTGATAGTGGCTGGAATTTAAACAACATGCCTGTGATGGAGCAGTCTGTTCTTGCTCACATCACTGCAGACATATGTGGAATGAAGTTACCCTGGCTATATGTAGGAATGTGCTTTTCTTCATTTTGTTGGCATATAGAAGACCACTGGAGCTATTCGATTAACTATCTTCATTGGTGAGTTTGAGGAATGAAGTCCGCCTGAGAAGCAATCTCCCTCTCATTCCCCCTTCCCCTTTTTAATTAGTGCACTAAATCCAGACGCACATTGTTCAGGTCAGAATAACTCTTGCAATCCTACAGCAGCAGGGTTCAATTTGACACAGTGCGATTCCTGCATTGATTTGGTTTTGGACAACAGGTCATGTTTTGGAAAGAGACATCCATTCCCAGTTTTAAATCCATGAGAGATGCAGCAGTTACTCCATCAAATGTTTTATTATGCTCAATGTACAACTTTTGTTTTAATCATCTAGCTTCAACAGCCTTAGGACCCTGCATATTTTTTGTGTGTTCGATAGATCATTCTGTCATAAACCCTCTCATCAAGCGACCACTTGTCAGCTCTAATCAGGACAGATCTTTGCCATCTCTTTGATGTTCTAAATAGATTGAGCTGTTTCAACTTTTCACCTTGCAGCTTTTCTGGAGTTTGAATTGTTCGTATCACTCCTGAAGCCTCTCATGCTCTTTCCCTTTCCTTGTTCACACAAATATTCCAGCAGAATAGGAAAACCACATCCCAGCTGCTATTCAGTAGATCATCATTTTGGTCAGTTGTTCAATTGCTGCTCCTTGAAGTAGCTGCTGCTGTAGCACAGTCCAGGTAGTCAGTGACTTCAGTTGCTTTCTCAGGACTTGGTACAAGGATGGAGTGAAGCTAAATAAATGAGTGATCAGGTTTGCACCTGTAAATATGATTTGTCATTTTTCCCCTTGTTTTTTCATCTGGGTCTTCAGTAAGGCTAAATCTGGGCAGGAGAGGAGGTTCTTTGTTTGCAGTAGAAACTTCACTACTTGCAGGGGAGCTTCCCTCACTATTGCTGGAATGGTGTTATGTCCCCCATCATTTGTCCCGTATTGCATTTAGTGTTTCCAGTCAAGGCCAGAAAGATGTGGAAGTGCGTATATGTGTAGACGTGTACATCCAACCACAGACACATGTGCAAGTTGTCCTATCTGCTTTTAATGCATGGCTTCTCCAGCATGAATAGCCTTAACATGGTCTTTACATTTGCAGGTGTTCTTCTGTATTTCCCTTCAGCTTTGAGGTTGAAGTCTGGGTGCTTTAGCCTATTGGAGAGCAGTGTGTAGTTGCAGTTAATACTGGTTTTGGCCAGAGCAGCCAATCCTCATGACCTGCTGCTGAAGAGGCAATGCTCTAAACTCTCAAGAGACTTCAGAGGGCAGGACTGATCTTGTGAAATAGGAGGGATGAATGTCTATCTCCAGCAGTTCCCGTTTGGCTTGAAGGAACTTGTATTCTGGCACAGTAGTTTGAGCAGATGGTTGCAAGTGAACCAGGCTACAGCGGCAGAGCTTTCATAGGGCAGAAGTGACTTTAAATCCTGTGTTAGTTCTTGAAGTGGGGAAAGGAGGAAAAAACCCAAATCTTTGCTTCTAAAGATGCTTGCAAGTAAATGTCAGTCCTGGTCAGAGGAAGAGTTGCCATCACTGATGGTAGTATTTGTAGAGGGAGGAATGAGTCGGGTAGCAGTGCAGAAGAGCTGCTGCCCTCATCCGTTCTGCAGCTTGCTGCCTTCAGAAAGCTGTCACCTTAACATGTCCATAAGAATTGTGTCTGTCTCAGTTACCTGCTTCCTTGAAGTCCAGAGACCCCTGGTACCAGTATCCTGGTCCAAGTTTAACGTAGTTCATAGCTGCTGTCATCTGTTCCTTGGCACTGACACTCATCAAGGAGCAGAATTCTTGACTAATGCAGTACTGGGTGAGGACACAGGACAGTTTTTGGTTACATCTATGGCTGGTCTTCAGGAATTCATGGAATTGTTCCAAGATGGTCAGGTCCAAGGCTACATAGTCATTTAACAGAGCATAGTAATGATTCTACTTGTGCTATCCCTCATACTACCAGTGTAACTGCCCTCCCACAGTCCCTCCTGCTAGCTGTCCTCTTCACCGTGGCAGAGTGCTGTCTGAGTACAGGGATAAGCTCCTAGGTATGAGGGATATGCTTCTGGATTCAGACTTGACTCTTTTCTTCTGGCATCCTCCCAGTTGCTTCATGATTTATGGTGGGAGGCGGGGGGAACCCATCACAAACCAACATACTGTTGGGTGAGCTTTATCCTGCCAGCTCTTCAGGAGTCTTGGGATAACGTGATTTGTTGTTAACTTCTTTTATAGATACCTTTCTTAACGTTGTTCTTTATATGGGATGGGACAGTGCTTTCATTTTTGTGCTGCAGCGAGCCAGCTGCATTCTAAATTTGAAGCCGTATCTGTTGGGATGCATCTGCATAACCTTATTGCTTCTCACCTGGCTTGCACTGGGTTAAGCTGTTGCTGAAAGTTCTTTGTTCCTGCTCTGGATGTGGTTATATTTTTTTCCTCGATGTCTTTTGGGTAACTTGGAAGTTTAATTTCTGCTTACTTCATGTTGCTTTTGTGGCAGTTACCCACAAGACAGAAAGAACAGGCTTTGGCTGTCAGGTCCACCCGGGAGTTTGTGGTGGTTGAGTCAAACAGGTGATGTTTTGAGGTTGTGCTGGAATCAGCAGAACTTCACTGAGGACTTCTTCAGTCTTCCCTCTTCCCCCCTGCCCTGCACCCCACCCCCCAATATTTTAAGCATGTGCTCAGAAATAGAGACAGTTACATCTTAGGTCTGGAGGAGGGACCTGTGTAACATGTGACTGTTCAGGAAGGTCCATAGTCCTCGCGTTCCTTCCTGGTGATAACCCCTTCTTTTGACATGGTGTATTTTAAAGCAGAAGACTGAAAATGTAACTTAAAGATTGCTTATATTTAACTTTTTTTAATAATCTTGCAGGGGGGAGCCTAAAACGTGGTATGGAGCCCCAGGGTATGCAGCTGAACAGCTGGAGGATGTAATGAAGAAGCTTGCTCCAGAGCTATTTGAATCTCAGCCAGATCTCTTGCACCAACTTGTCACCATAATGAACCCGAATACTTTGATGGCCCACGGAGTGCCTGTATGTTGTTGGACTCCTGTGCTACTCCCCCAAACCCAACCCTCTGCCATTTACACTGAATTCTACTTCAAAGCTGATAATTGAAGTTACTTTTATTCCAGAGATGGTGTGGTAGTTTCCATGTGTGTGGTATCTTCCTTGTCTAGTACAACGTGCCCGTACGGATGAACAGATGGGCAATGGAATCATTGCTTTTGGAATTGCTTGTCAAACTCTTCTCTGGAGATCCACCTTTAGTGGATTTCTATTTCTGTACCTCAGCTGCAAAGTTTAGTCTTGACCTTTGAAACAATGGCAGGAGCTCTTCCTATGTCTGGTTAATCAGACACAGATTTTGTTTGGCAGATCCTGGCAAGGGGCCAGAACCCATTCTTCCTTTATTTGTCATCCCCATCCTCTTATTTCTCCTGGATAAGTTCTTAGGTGTTTAAAACCATTTTCCATCAGTTTCCATCATATTCCATGTTAGATTATTCGTGGGAATTATGTCCCTTTACAACTGAATTAGATTTGACTGGCTGACCTTGGGACTGAAAGGAAAATCTGGAAGAAGTTGCAAAGTTTGTGATGTTTGCTATGCTTTGAGAGCCTCCAAAATGGAAAGGTGCAGGAAGCCCTGCCTGCTTTCATGCTGATTGCATAGCACCAAAAGCCATTCGATTTACAGTGGTATGAACTTCTGAGTAGGTTCCAAACTTCTCTTCCCCTTCAGCTGCACGTTGAAGAGAGCCTTCCTGTGCTTCACCTGTGGAACTGTGCACAGAGTAAAGTGCAGAAGGCACAGGCAGATGGCTTAAAACTGCTTAGGATGTGGGTAGTGCTGCACAAAGCCCCTTTGCTTTCTGGGGTTTTATATGACAACTTACCAAATGCCAGTTGTAATTCTTGGGCTTAAAACTATCCCACATCATTACAGAAGTTCTAGGAGTCGGAAATCCATATTCTCTTCAGAGCCTTCAGTTCTGTTCAGGTTTCACCTAATGCTCATCTGTTTTCTCCTAGGTCTATCGAACCAATCAGTGTGCTGGAGAGTTTGTGATCACCTTTCCAAGAGCTTATCACAGTGGCTTCAATCAGGGTTTCAATTTTGCTGAAGCTGTGAACTTCTGCACAGTTGATTGGGTAGGTTCCCAAACCAGTGTTTAATGAAGTGTGCAGTTCCAAAGTTGTTCCTTGCCTGATGCACAGCTGTAATTCACCCCCTCCACACCTCTCCCCCCAGAAAATGGTCTTACCTATTTGGATCTTAGCCCATCTCAGGCTTAAAAAACCTCGCTTACAAGGAGGAGATCAGCAAAACTGGAAGCAAGGTTTCTGCTTTGTGACTGTGGTTTTGTGTGTGGGTTAGCTTGGTTTTGGTTTTCCTTTTGGCCTTCCATGGATTTCATACTGCACTCTTAACATGTATCCTCGTTGTAACCCGAGCGCCATTTGCTGTTGGGCAGTCCTAAAATAAAGCTATGAGTAACCTGCCCAGCTCATAATGAATCGCTTACTCTGCCTTGGGTTAGTTAGGGACTTCATGGAGTCAGCAATTTCTCATGCTGCAGCACATACACTAGCCATATAACTCAAGAAGAGGGTCCAGTCTGCCCTAAATCCTGCCCTTGACAGGGCATCCTCTCGAATGGATCAGCTTAGGGCAAGCGCATGTACTTTGCCCTTTGACAGTTCCCCAGCCTCTGTGTATTTTTAGCTTGGGTCTTCCTGAGACAACTGTAGTTTAATGATTTAGTTACCTCTAATTATGGTCTCTTCCAGATAGGTCGTTCCCCCCCGTGACCTGCGCTAACCAGCTTGCACCCACAGTGCCCCTGTAAGGGAGTTGTAAGCAGACCTGGTTTATGAGAGCTCAGGGTCTTGATTTCTCTAGTCCTACATTCTGAATTGGGAGTAGTTTGGCTGGAAGGATTTGTCTTAACCTGCCATTTGGACAGTTTTTGGTTAATAGGGCAAAACTGAGTACCTGAACGTAGCTTTCATATTGAACTCTTCATTTATTTCCTGTTTCTCAATGCAGCTGCCATTGGGTCGCCAGTGTGTGGAACATTACCGCCTGCTGAACCGTTACTGTGTGTTTTCTCATGATGAGATGATCTGTAAAATGGCTTCCAAAGCAGATGTTCTTGATGTGGTGGTAGCATCTACAGTTCAGAAAGACATGGCTATTATGATTGAAGATGAGAAGAGGTTGCGTGAGAAGGTTGATAAACTGGTGAGTTGGAGTTGTGGGCAGTAATACTGTACTGAGAGAAAGAACAGTTGGAGCAGATGTGACAACCTGCTGGGACTTGGGCTGTGCTGTCACTGGCTTAGAGCTACATGGTGCCTTCCTGAGGAGCACTGTTGATTTCAGAGCACCACTTGACTAAAGAATCATTTATCATGCACCTTGTTTTAACATCTGCCCTTCAGTATTGTTCAGAATGTCTCTTTTTAAAGTAATATTTGTTTTTACAGTAATTTAGTCAGAGCAGCTGATTTTTCACTAACCTGGATTTGTGACCACCTGGTTTTAATATCTTATTTCTAAACATCATTATTCCTTTGATAAATTCAGCTTCTGATGTTTTAGCTTGGAATAATTACCTCTTCATTAGACTTTGAGGTGATTTAACGCTGTTTTGCAGGGAGTGACTGACTCAGAGAGGGTGGCTTTTGAGCTGTTTCCTGATGATGAGCGACAGTGCTTGAAGTGCAAAACCACCTGCTTCATGTCTGCTGTTTATTGCCCCTGTAAACCTGGATTACTGGTGTGCTTGTACCATGTCGAGGATCTCTGTTCTTGTCCCACCTACAAGTATAAACTGGGGTAAGCTTTGCATAGCAAATAACGCTGTTATTAAGTTATTTGTTGTATGTGTTTGATAATCTAGTGCCTGCTCTGTTTTGTCAGTGGTGCTAGTCTCAGTATTCTGTTTCTCTCAGTCCGTTGCAAATACAGTGTCTTTTTTGTGCTTGAATACAAAGACTCTTTCTTTTCAACGTTCAGCTGCTCTTGCTCTGTAATGGTGAAAGTTGCTGGATAAGTTAGTTTGCTTTTTTATTACATCAGTGAGGTCATCATTCCTTATATCCAGTCCTTGTGTGTGACATTTCTTGCTTGTGTGAGCTTTCCTTCATACTTGTTGTCATATTTCCGTTGCTGTTGTTTGTTACACCCTTGTCCTACACGGATGTAGCATGTCCTAAGGCAATTTCACAATTGCTTCAACTGCAATATTGAAATTGTTTTTGAAGCAACTGAGATGTTGAATTTGTGTTAAGAGGAACACGGTGTGGATGTACGTCTTAACAGGATCGTTCTAGGTGCAAATTAGATCGTTTCTGTGTTGTATGGAGCGTGTTGTGGATGTAGGTCTTAACAGGATCACTCTAGGTACAAAGTAGATCATTTCTGTGTTGAATGAACCAACCCATGTTCCTGTCCCTCCACCATACCCTCAGTTTTTGCTGAAGTGTTTGGATTCTGCACTACTCGTAGGTACCGCTACACCCTGGAGGAACTCTACCCAATGATGAACGCGTTGAAGATGCGCGCAGAATCGTACAACGAGTGGGCTTCCAACGTTAATGAAGCTCTGGAGGCAAAAATTAACAACAAGAAAAGTAAGTGTCTTACCTGTTGTCTGCAACACAGAATTCGCCACTTTCTACTTTCTGAACCTTAGCACCTCTTATGTGACAATCAGAGGAAATCATGCGTCATCTCATGCTTTAAAGTAACTGCACTAAGCTGCCTCTGTGTGAGAAGTTTGTAAATCACTTTGCTACAAAATGTAACTGAAGCTGAAATAGAAATGTATTTAATGTGTTGTTACTCACCTTCACCATTTAAAGTCCATCACAAGGGGAGACTTTTATTAACTTAGCATCTTTCCCAAAAGGTCTCATCAGTTTTAAGGCTTTGATAGAAGAATCAGAAATGAAGAAGTTCCCAGACAATGATCTCCTGCGACACCTCAGGCTGGTTACACAGGATGCAGACAAATGTGCCTCGGTTGCACAGCAGCTTCTCAATGGCAAAAGGCAAACCAGGTAAATGTTTCTGTATGTGTGTGCTCAAAATGGAGTCACTGAAGGTAGATGCCACTGGCCAATGATAGATGCCAGTGTTCTGGGTAGACTTAGCAATGCAAGTAATCTTTTTGTCTTCTCAAGGGAGCCATCTGTTACAGAGAGGTTCACCTTTACTGCATGTAAGAAGTTAAACATTCTGAGCTTTCAGTCTCTTCTTCCTCTGTGTTTGACAGTTGGGCAGTAAATTCACTCTAATATACACTCTATATTCTAATATACACCCTAATATTCACTCTAATGTACCCTGACAGGAAGAATTGTTGTGGTATTTCCAGACAAGTAACACCCAAATAGATCCAGTCCACTTTGTGCCATGGGGTCTGGAAACCTGTCAGTGGTGCATATGTCATTATATGCGTTACACTTTGTCCTGTGGAAGAATAGTGTCTTACATTCCCAAGCTGCTGCTGCTGGGAATACTGTATGAGATCTCTGAGAAATCCTTGCTCTTTCTTCGGCAGCGCTTGTGTTAAATCTTTATGGATGGGTTATTTGCTCAAGGAGTTTGAAGATAGAGCAGTGTTTGGGTAGTGCATTATCTGTGAACTACATTTCTGCTGCCTGGTGCTGCTGGCAGTTTCCATGTCTGAAATGAGTTGAGAGGATGAGGGCAGATCTCCTCATTGCATCCGCCTGATGATGGCTGTATTGATGTACCAGCCTTGCTCTTGGGGATCGCAGATCTGTCGTGTCTGTTGCAGATTCTTCACCCAGGCTTAAAATGGCTGCATCTGGCCTCAAAGGCTGGGAGGTTTCTTGGGAAATCTTGGGTTTCTGTCTGCGGAGGACAGTGCTGCTCAGGCCCAACAACCTTCAAAGTGTGAAGCAGTTGAGAAAAGGCTGTTTCTCTTTTGTCCTATCTGGACGATTTTCACCCGCTTCTGCTGCTTTGTCCAACGTGGTGGTTGTCAGAGCAGTTGCTTTTTCGCTGGTGTAACTGCACCGTGTGGTTTCTGCATGTTGCCTGCCTCAGAAGGCATCCTGTAGCTTGCCACCGCCTGTGTTCTTGCCGTACTTTAAGGCCAACTTTGAAGGTCTTCAGTAGTAAAACATTCAGCTGCTATTTAGACGTGATTCTTGTAGTCGCACTTACCCTTTGTAGCGATCTTTGCATGAGTCTTTGTAGCAAGGGCTTGATAAAAATTCACCTTCACTCTCACAAAGGGATGAACCCTCTGTCACAGCAGTGTAAAAACACTACATGAGGAAATGAAAGATTCAGCTTTCCAACAGGCATGACCTCTGCCTGATAGGTAATTCCTACCCGGAGATTCATGGCACCAGTTATTGAAGGACTTGTTCACTTCTAATCACTTCCTTCATTGAGTGTTGAACCATCTCTTCTCGTTCTGGCATCCCCAGTCTGCGTTCTCCCATCCTTGATATTTGCTCAGGCCTCCTGATGATGAACTTGGAGAAGCAGCCAGGCCCTTCCCAGCTGTTCTGTGCCAGATGAGCTCTTCCGTGAGTCCTTCCTGCTCTATATCCATACCATCTTTGCTTGGTCTGGAAAGAGCCAGGAGCAATTTTTACCTTCATTTCCTTGTCCAGGTCCGTTCTGTCACCGTGACAGTGTGTCCGCCTTTCTCAGAGCTGTATTTGCCAGCTCTTTCAGCATTACAGACTGTGGTCAGTCACCCACCCAGCGCTGCAGTGGTTCTGCCAGACATTTGGTTCATGCTTTTGACAAACTTTTCTTTCTGGACTAAGCATTTTGTTCTGATTCTGAGTTTGGAAGAGTCGAGCTGTGGACTTGACTCTACTGGAAAGGTCATCCCTGTTAATTGTGGTGATCAGTGATACTCAAGGATCTCCTCCTGTATAATACACCCAACAGTTCCTGGGGAGAAAAGACCAGGGTAGGTGATAAATGGTCTCTTAGAGCAAATCTTGTGACTTCAGCTCACCACCTTCTCTGTGGTACCTGAAGAAGGATGGGCTGTACTTCCCCGTTTGCCGTGGTTCCTGTGGTGGTGAGGGATGAGCAGTCTCACCAGTTGCTGCTTGGAAGATTGCTCTGTGACCAGCTCTCTTAATTGATCCCAGTTCAGTCCGTGATCCAAGGGATCCCAAGGACCGTGTAGTCCTTGTTCCTCTCTGGCACTGGAAGGGAAAAGCAGGGCAAGCACAGAGGGATGTCCTCACTATCCATCCCCTTCCTTCTCTAGGTCTGATGATGCCTTTTCCTCTGCTTAGTCTCCAAGGGTTTAGAGACCCTGTGCTTAGAGATCTTTGTGATGAATAACCCTGGGTGGGCATGGGCTCTTCTGTGAATACTGCTTTTTAGGCTCATGTAATTTCTGGTTATCAAAACCATGTGTGCCAGGCAGACTTGCATGTTACATATATGAATATGTGGAGAAACCTCTCCTTTTCAAACCCGTGCTTTTTCCTGGAGGATACTGCAGGGCTTCCACAAACCCCGGTAAACCATTGTAAACCACAGACCAGCCTGCGTGTACCTGAGGCTTTGAATTCATTTTCTTCTGCTTACTATGAAACTATGGGTTTTGGAACTCCCAATGTGACCTTGTGTAGCCTTCAAAACCACCTCTTTTTACCATAAAATGGTAAATTAGCATTTCCTCGTGTTCACTGTTGCAGTTGTGCTGGCACATCCTGCTGGGCTCTTGGTTTCCTCTTCTGTTTGAATGCCATATTGTGGATTAGATTGGAGCCAGCATTGTAAGAGATTTCTTCTCTTTTCTGTTCTGGGTTCTCAGGCCCAGTTAATACTGGCTTGAGTTCAGAGAGGTTTTTAATATTTGCCTGTTTGTTAACACTTCTAAGCCACTCATTCGATACAGAGCTTGTAGATAAAAATGAGAATGATGATTTCAGCGTAAAGAGGATTTGTCAGAAGTGCCTACGTGACCTGTAAAGATAAAACCCATTCAAAACTGGGATTTGGTCTCCTTTGGAATGGGCCTGGGGAGAGCGCGCTACAATAGCTGTTGCGACATAACTCAATAGTTTACCCACAGTTACTTTGTGTTCTGGAAAAAGGCTCAATTTTACTCCATAATAACCAGTGCTCTTCCAAGAATGAAGAGTTATTCCAGAGTACTATTTAATATGAAAGAGTGTTTTCAACAATAGCTCATTCTGCTATAGCTAAAGGAAGTTTCCCCATGTACGTATGCCCTGGGCTGCTGGATGCTTTGGAATATTGTGTTATTTGTGAGTAAAGCTCATCTCCCACAAGATCATGAGCAGATGTCTGAGAAGTTTAGAGCTTATTTTCTTGTTTAGTGGCACCCAACAGAGTTGAATTGTGTGATTGCAGGTACCGCTCCGGAGGAGGCAAGTGTCAAAACCAACTGACTGTGAATGAGCTGAGGCTGTTTGTGAGGCAGCTGTATGCTCTACCCTGTGTCCTCAGTCAGACACCCTTACTGAAGGTAACCTGGATAATTCTAGGGGAAGGAACACGAGCGTTTGTCCTGGTGATGCGTTTGCGCTGCGTTAATCTCCTGTCTTACTGTTTGCTCTAAGAATAAAATCGATTGAACTGGCAGATCTGGGTAACTCGTGCACAGGAGGTGCATAAGAACGGAGCTCCGTGTCCTGCTGGTGTCCGTGGTCACTAGATATTTATACTGTGTAAGGCAATCACAGTGGTAATGCTGTCTGAAGTAATGCAAAGGAGCAGCAGGGTGACTTGGGTAACTCCAGACTAAAAGTTTGGGCTCAGTTAACCGGTCGCCTCTTGAGAGTGAAGCCAGGTTTGGTTTGGAGTATTCAGAACTCCAGAGTGCTCCGAGTGACAGTTCTGTTCAGATCACTTTGGTAATGAAGAGCCAGCTTTCTCATAGTCTAGTAAATGGGTACCTCCTCATGCTAACAACCCATGCTCCAGGAAAAGCCCAGGTAGCCCTACGACAAAGCTGCCAGCCAGGCTACCCAAAAGCTTGTTCCAGCAGACTACCTGCTGCTCAGGGTGAGTCAGACCACTCTGTCTCCCAGGACTGGCAGCTAATGCTGGTTATTTGCTCACCAGCTGCTCATCCCTCAGCCAAATTGCAAAGAAGTCGAGATTTGTTTCAGAACTTGCCAAAACGTTGCATATCATAAAGGAAATTAATTCTGTGCAGCTCTAATTCCTGTCTAAAGGAGAAGGGCTTTGCATATTAGTGACTAAGAAGCAGGAGATGCAGTGTCGAGCTCCTGAACTGGCTGTTAAGGGTCTGCCCAATGCTGAGAGCCCAGTGTCGTGTAACTTTTGAATCAGAATAGACCAGCTCAGCTTTATGGTTGTTGCTTTGAAGCTTTATTGGGTCTGGAATGTGTGAATCAGATTTTATGTAATCCTGTTTACAGTTATTTGTTTATAGCATTGTAACTCTGAAGTTAGCTTGTTATTTAAAAAGCAGAAGTTCAGCAATGCCAGACATGCAAACAGTTCTTCTCCATCTGGCATTCTTGAACAGGGGAATATCAAAACACATATGGTCAGGGGATGCTTTCATACCATTCTCAACAATCCTAAGTTATATGTAGTCATGCAAATTAGGGTGTTAATACAAATGTCAGTTACTGGAGATCAGTTCACACTTTAATATATCTCTAAATAGGTTTTATTTCCATTATGGGTGAGATTGCCTCTTCTGGCAAACAACCTGCTTGGCAGTATACCAAGGCATCAGCTCTAAAGGAAGAATGTGCTGCTGGAATAGCATTTCAGGCAGTACTGGAGCTCTGGGCAGGGTGGCTAGATACAGAATAACCCCAGCCTTTGTAGTGAGGTTACTCTGACTAGCTGTCCGTGATGCTGGGTGAAGTGCAAACAGCCACAGAGGTACCTTTTAGGGGTAGTTGGCTGTTAAACATATGGAGAGAGAAAAGGTGTTGCACTGCATGAAGCAGCGAAAGTGCCTGTGGCTTACTGGGACCGTGGTGCAGCTCAGAAACCTTAAGAGCGCAGCAGAAATGAGCCCCAGCAGCTCTGTGTGCTCCCCAGTATTTTTCAAAGCCTTCTTCAGCCTCCTCAGTCATTGCAGAGCAAAGCCAGAAAAGCACCAATGGAACATTTCAAATGTCCCTTTAGATCCTTTTTATTCTTCTAAGACCTCTTTGACACCTGTCTCTTGGTTCAGAAGGGGTTTAGAGTGGAATCCCCCTGTTCTGTGATCCTCAGGCTTGTAGGCACATTACGTATGAGGACATGCTGATGTATGCGCTGTGTGTTGAAGACCCACTCTTGAAGTGTTTCGGGTGTCATGAGAACATGGCAGTGGGGTTTTCTCTGATGTAGTTGTTGCATTTGTATATTTCAGGATCTCCTGGATCGCGTGGAAGCTTTTCAGCAGCAAAGCCAGAAACTCCTTTCTGAAGAAATGCCTAGCGCTGCAGACCTGCAGGAGCTGCTGGACGTCAGCTTTGACTTCGACGTTGATCTACCCCAGCTGGCTGAGCTGCGGATCCGGCTGGAGCAGGCGCGCTGGCTGGAGGATGTGCAGCTCACTTCCTCAGACCGCAGCTCTCTCACTCTAGATGATATGAGGCGTCTCATAGACTCAGGTGTTGGACTCGCTCCCTACCCAGCAGTTGAGAAAGCGATGGCGAAGCTGCAGGAGCTGCTTACTGTGTCTGAACACTGGGATGACAAAGCCAGAAACCTGATAAAGGCCAGGTAGAGGCTAAATCTTTGTGGTTCGTAGCTCCAGGAGCTGTTGAAAGTGGAAATAGTTGGATTTGCTTCTGAAGGGGCTCTCGTGTTCACCCTGTTCACAACATGAGGGCAAATCTGCCATCCAGAAGGGGGAAAGGATGGAGAAGGGAGAGGAGTTGACTGAGCAATTTTAGGCATTGCTCTTTGTTCCTGGTGCTTGCAGCGCTCCACAGTCGTTCGTGCAAGTTCTCCATTTGACACCAGGAAGGGTTTTAAGACACCTCCTCATTCCTTTCCACCTTCATCCCTCCCCCAGTGTTAGACTGGAGGATGCATGTCCAGATGGAGCTGGGATATATGCCACCAACTGGTAAAACTGTATTAGGTGGACTATTTCTAACGTTGAGGAGGTTTTTCCAGCTTAGCTGGTGCAGGGGAGGAGGAAATCAGCAAATAGAGCCTTAATAAGACAAACGTTCTGCTCATTACTTTGACCTTCTGATGTATAAAGTAAAATGGGGGAGAGCACAGTCTACGTCAGGCTTAGAAAGATGACCTAAACTTGTGTGTAAGGTTTCTTCTCTGAGGATTCCTCACTTTTATGTTTGAGAATTCCCCCCAGCCTCATAATTCTGAGCACATTGGAGTGTTTCTTACTCCTGAGTAATGCTGCTGTTTGAAATGGTAACTTCAGAGAGCTCAGAACTGGAATAACCTTGGGATTAACCTCCAGATTGGAGGTGCAGTTGTGTTTGTGCCTTTCTAAAATAGCAGAGTCCAATTGTGAAGTGCAGAAAAGCCACATTCTGGGGGGGGTTAACCTTCTAAAGCAGGATCTCTTGACTGGTACTGGTTTTAGGGTTCAGTGCGCTGTTTGAGGATCCAAGGTTCTATCACTCAAAAACTACTGAATGTTACATCCTCCTTAAGCCCACATGTGTGAGTATTTCTCGTAGGAGTCTGTAGCAGACAAGTGCACATTTCCAGGAGCACACCTCCGTTACTAACGCTCTGGTGGTGCAGGCTGCACCTCTGGTACTGACATAACATCCTTATCTGCTGTAACCCCCAGGGTTTTAATAAGCCAGATGAGCAGAACCACCTCACTTGCGTTGCTGTGTTTGACACTGAGCTGTGTTCTTTACATAGACCCCGGCAGTCACTGAGCAGTCTTGTGGCAGCAGTGAAGGAGATAGAGGAGATCCCAGCCTATCTCCCCAGCGGTGTCGCGCTGAAAGACGCGGTGCAGAAGGCCAAAGACTGGCTGCAGGAAGTGGAAGCTCTGCAGGTACGTGAGCTGCATAACCCCTGCTCTGCGCCGTCATGTGCCTTTTGGTGCTTCAGGATCACACTGAAATAAGAATGCTTCATCCTGTTGCCTTAGACACGGTGTGCTTAGGCTCTGAGTGCTGTTGGTTTTACTCTCTGGAGCTGATTTATATTCCTTCACCTTTGCAATTAAGTGGGTGCAATAAACTCTACAAAGGAGCTATTAAGAAAAATCTAAAGTTAAAAAGATGTTATATTATGGAGCTTTACCTTAAGGCAAGTTTTGCTTCGTCACATTTTAACAGTTACCTGGTACTCGGATTTCCGTGTGCCATCGACTCTAGGATTCTGCGTCTTGCTGCACTCCTGTAACACACACTATGGAGTGGGTGACCCAGCCAAAGTTCTGCTTGCTGGCTCCTGAAGAAACAAATCCCATCAGATCTTTAAAGGTCACCTATAATATTTTTCACATCCTTCGTTTGCCTGACTAAATAAGGAACTTCTGACCTGATGGCACAGGAGTACCAGTAATTACTGGTGGGGGAATCACCTCGTCTGAGGCCCCATAGAACCATAGAATTCATTTGCATTTCCACACTGGTATCATTAGTGGTAGTATCATTATCAGACACCCTGAGAGTGAGAGGTATTCGCTCATCTGTTAGCCATTAAGCACGGCCAGACTCAAGACTGTTTCTTGTTCTGTTCCCTTATGGTCAGCCTTTGATTTCATAGATTAAAATGCGTGGAACCTCGTAGCAGCTCTGTCTGAATCTTGAGGTGGAAGCTGGCATCACTGCTTCGAGATTTGCTGCGGGAGATGCTGGGGTTGGTCTGGGTGAAGAGTTCTCGAGTCCCATGGCCCTGCCTATTGTAGTAATTGCCTCTCAGTGCTGCTTTACAGCTGGACTTCATGTAAATGGGATGCCTGAGGTGTGGGCTGTGCAGTGAGTGAACAGTCACTTTCAGCCAGCACACTGGGTACTTGAGGTGGCGCATCGCTGTTGGCAGGGCAGGGACTGGGCTGGACTTGCCCTTCGGGGTCTGCTTCAAAATGATTTTGATTTTCTGCTGTGAATGCACATTGTTCGTTTGGAGTCTGCTTCTGTTGGGTATGTCCTTGGTCTCTTGTTTGCTTATTTAAACTGTCAGTTGCTGAGGGTATTCTCCCTCTCCGAGGGTTTTAGTAGTTGTGTCTGTGTAATTAATGACTAGAGCATGAGAAGCACAAGTGTTGGAACGGCTCTGGAAGTGACGGAAGTGGCTTAGCAGTAGATTTGTTCTTACAAGCTCTACCTTCAGTTCATCTGAATGACTTGCTGTGATTTCTGGAACGTCTTTGATCCATCCAGTCTTTCTTACTACATAATCTGGCAGGTTGGAGGACGCGTGCCTGTGCTGGACACACTAGCAGAACTCGTCACAAGAGGTCGATCCATTCCGGTGCATCTGGACTACCTGCCAAGGCTGGAGTCCTTGGTGTCAGAAGTCCAAGCGTGGAAGGAGTGTGCAGCTAACACGTTTCTGTGCGAGAACTCCCCTTACTCTCTTTTGGAGGTAAGAGATGTCCCCATTCCCAGCACAGCTCCAGCACGTCAGTCAGGGTTACGGTGTTAACTCATGAAATAGCAATAAATAGCAAGTATATATGCAGAACACTTTTAGGATTATATTGCTGAACATAATTTTTATTAGCTTGACCTATACTTTTAATGATAATGTTAAACTTGAAAAATGCTGAAGATTTAGCCAGACTTCCTCTATTCTTTCTAATCCATGGCTAAAGAGCATGCTGTGCCATAGTCTGACATTTCCAATGTGAATATGGGAGTCTTGTGGCACTGAAGGTACTTCAGTGCAGCCACTGGAGCAGAGGTTCACTTGGTCCACCTTGGGTTTGGCTGTGATAAGGGGGTGGCTGTAGCTGTGTTTGCTGCCCCTCTGAAGCTCTTGTTGTCTGTGTTCTTGAGCAGTCCACCCTCACCTATGCTGAGCCCCTCTTAGGACCCCCAGCCCTCCTTTCTGCTGATACAGATGGGAATGCAGGGCAGCCCCTGGAATCCTCTACTATTTTTCAGGGCTTGCAGCATAAATGGCACAGGGGCTGTTCATGTATCAGCTGTCTGTACGTATCAGCAATCTGAATGAAACAGGGACGTGTTTGGGGTCTGCCCATTTTATAAAGCTGTGGTTTTAACCTTCCAGCTCTTCCCATTTTCCACATAACTTCATCCCAGTCCCCTGAGTCTTTGATGGGAAAAACTGCAGGAATCCCTGTTGTAAGCAGTCATTCATGGCTGTGCTACGGCCGGATGAAGGCATTACAAACATGGCAGGGAACGCTGCTTTTCTGTCCATCAGGTGTTGTGTCCCCGCTGTGACATTGGAATGCTGAATCTGAAGAGAAAGCAGAAGAAGCTGAAGGAGCCAGTGCCAGGCGGAAAGAAGAAAAGCACCAAGCTGGAGACCCTGAGTGACTTGGAAAGAGCGCTCTCCGAGAGCAAAGACACCGCGTCTGCGGTACGTGGCTCCGGGCTTCTTTGGACTGCAGTCTCTTCTGAGTTCTCTGAATCCTTGTTGAGATCTATTCTCACCCACCCTACCAAAACCTCTTTAATGACAGGATAGGGCTTTCCCAAGTTTGATCCTTTTGCAGTAACCCAACACCGCCTATAATTAGAACAAACACCGTAATTAAAGAAAACCTCATGCATGGTGGAGTCAGGAAAACAGTAGTTTCTGGATGTAGGTGAAGTGCTTCACCCTGACAGACGTATTTAAGAGCCTCCACCACAGTCAGATTAAACAATGTCCCGTGGTTAATGAGGAGCAGCAGGACTGATTTGGTAGGGTTTGAATTTAATGGTCCCTTTAGGTATGGGACATTCAAATTTTAATCTCTTGGCAGCTAGATTTTCAGATGCCTGAGGAAAGGATCATGAGTAGGCAGGGCAGCACACCTCAATTTGATTTGGTGTTTCCAAACTCCCAAGCGAGTACATGGGTTAGGGTAAGGCCCTGTGCACTTGACAGTGTGTGCAGTGGGGGGGGTACCAGAGGTGAATCTGTGCTTCTGAAAACTGCCCAGGTACGTTTTACAATTACACAGAGTTAGGCTGTACACTTGAGACGTGTTCATGCAGAAGTACCTGCAAGCCAAACCTGCGCTTGTTTCAGTATGTAGGCTGCTTTAATGAAGGTGATGTGGTTTTAGTACCAAACATGAAGGGTTTGGAGCAGAGAGGAAAGGAGTTAGGAGCTGTTTTTTGCAAAGGAATAAGCTTTGTATCTCTGGGCCTTATGAGAAAATGGAAGGAACTGAAGTCGCGTTGTGGCGCATCCTCATAAGTGCTTCACTTCGAGCATGCAAAGGTGAAGGCGTATGGGAGTGAGGAGCTTCTTAACGATCTGCCCTGCTCGCTGGTGTATCTGACAGGCGTGGCCCTGCAGTCGCCCTGTTTCTAATGAGTGATGTTCCTTTTGAGCTGACATCCCTTTCCTTGAACTCCCCTTTAGATGGCCACGCTTGGGGAGGCCCGGTTGAAGGAGATGGAAGCGTTGCGTTCTCTGCGAGCAGCGAACGAAGTGAAGGTGCTCTCCAGTGAAGAGGACACAGAACTGAAAGTGTGTCTGTGCCAGAAGGAGCCAGCTGCTCCCATGATCCAGTGTGAACTCTGCCGAGGGTTCTTCCACACCGGCTGTGTTTCGGTGCCCAACGTTTTGCAGGGACCTCGTGTGTGGCTCTGTCCACACTGTCATCGATCAGAAAAGCCACCTTTAGAAAAGATCTTGCCGTTGCTGGCCTCCCTGCAGCGCATCCGTGTGAGGCTTCCCGAGGGGGATGCTTTGCGGTATATGATCGAGAGAACTGTGAACTGGCAGCACAGAGCACAACAAATGTTATATTCAGGGAATCTAAAACACATACAAGACAAAGTTGGCTCAGGATTACTGTACACCAGATGGCAAGCCACGTCAGGCCAGTTGCCAGAGACAAACAAGGTGAGGCTGAGCTGCTGGTGGGTTTCCTGGCGGTGGGTGATGTGTGGTCAGCAGAAACGGTCCATAAGAGCTCTCTGGGTTTTGGTTCATTGTATTTGCATGCAGATAACAGCGCAGCAGACTGCTCATGTGTTGCTTTATAGATTAAGGAGTTCTGGTTCTGCCTTGATGTTTATCCAGGACATGTGTGTCCTCCAGCAACAGCTTCATGTTTTCCTTCTGCTGGAGTCCTGGGAACAATTACTCCTAACAAGCCCATTTTCCCTTCTCCTCCTCCCAGCTCCTGTGCTCTAATGTGGTGCTGTTAATGACAAGAGTGGCTGAAGCTATTGTTTCTGGAGTGCTTAATATTCAATTAGTCTTTGTATTCTGTTCAGTATGGTTTTAAGTGTTGAGAAATAGCTACAGAGGCCCAAACTGCCCACGGTATTACCAGCATGGCTCTCAGATGAGCTTGTTTTCAATACGGTGCCTTCATTCATTGCTGCTTCTCCTCCTTATCACTTACACTAGAACTCCTGAGCTGAATATAGGATCATTGAATAGTCAGGGTTGGAAAGGACCCTTGGTTGGAAAGGATCATCCAGTTCCAACCCCCTGCCATGGGCAGGGACACCTTGCACTAAACCATGGCACCCAGGGTTCCCTCCAACCCGGCCTTGAACACCGCCAGGGATGGAGCATTCCCAACTTCCCTGGGCAACCCATTCCAGTGCCTCACCACCCTCACAGTAAAGAGCTTCTTCCTCATATCCAATCTAAACTTCCCCTGTTTCAGTTTGAACCCATTAACCCTTGTTCTATCACTACAGTCCCTAATGAAGAGTCCCTTCTCAGCATCCTTTTAGCCCCACTTCAGATACTGGAAGCTGCTCTGAGCTCTCCACACAGCCTTCTCTTCTCCAGGCTGAACAGCCCCAACTTTCTCAGCCTCTCTCACTACAGGAGGTGCTCCAGTCCCTGATCATCCTTGTGGCCTCCTCTGGACTTGTTCCAACAGCTCCATGTCCTTTTGATGTTGGAGACACCAGAGCTGCAAGTGAGGTGTCAGGAGAGCAGAGCAGAGGGGCAGCATCACCTCCCTCGACCTGCTGTCACGCTGCTTTGGATGCAGCCCAGGATAGAGTTGGTTTCTGGGCTGCGAGCGCTGCACTGCAGGCGGCTCACTGTTCATTTTCTCATCAACCAACACCCCCAAGTCCTTCTCCACAGAGCTGCTCTGAATCTCTTCCCTGCCCAACCTGGAGCTGTGCCTGGGATTGCTCCCACCCAGGTGTAGGACCTTGCACTTGCCTTGACTGAACTAAATGAGGTTGGCATTAGCCACCTCTCAAGCCTGTCCAGGTCCCTCTGGATGGCATTCCTTCCCTCCAGCGTGTCAACCAAACCACACAGCTTGGTGTCATCAGCAAACTTGCTGAGGGCACATCAATCCCACTGTCTGTGTCACCAACAAAGATGTTGAACAGGACGGGTCCCAACACCCGATCCCTGAGGGACACCACTCAGTTACCAGGTCTCCAGCTGGACATTGAGCCATTGAGCACAGCTCTTTGTGTGCTTCCATCCAGCCAGTTCTTTATCCACTGAGTGGCCCAGCCATCAAATTGATGTCTCTCCAGTATAGAGACAAGGCTGTAGTGTGGGACAGTGTCAAATGCTTTGCACAAATCTAGATAGATGACATCAAGTGCTTCTGCCCCATCCATCAGTTCTGCCGATGGATGTTCTGCCAATACTTGAGTTCCGCTCAGCAGTTTCAGGTGTGGACCTGAAGGAGTTTCAGACTTCCTCCAGAAGAGCTCTTTCAAAGAGCAGGAGGAGTGGGAAGTCGGTTGAAGCAGTTCTGGTTTTCCTGAGATAACAAACGCAGGAAGAACCTGAAGCAGAAAGTCAGTGCCGCACGAAGAACATGAACCCCCGCAAGATGAAATGCACTCCCTTGCTTTTCCTTTAAACACCTTTATTTTGCTCGTCCAACCCTGTCGCAGTCAGTCTGTTTGTGTTTTCATACCCAGTTTGCTAAACCATCAAACGTGCCACATGTGCTTGAGAGGTTTTGTAGCTGCTTCTCGAGGAGCTCGGCTCTACCAAGGTGTTGGTGTTGACCAGATTTCCCACGTAGGCAAGCCTGGGTTTAGAAATTCAAACCATGTGCAGGCATCTGAAGAGAGTTTTTCTGATCGTTTGCTTGAAGGTATCCTTTTACCGAAGCAGCTGGTATAGCTGCAAAAACCTGGGCGAGATTTGGGCATGGAGGTTGGCAGTTTGGGCTAGAAATGGGAGCAGGAAGCTTAGTTTTATTATCACAGTCTTTGTAGCTCAGTGTGGTACCATGAGGGTCCTCTGACCTGAAAGCAGCCCAACCATTTCTGTGTGGGCTGGAGCTCAAGTCAGGAAACCTCCTGAGTCGAGGGAGCTCTCACAAAGCTGGTTTGGGTCCTCCTCCCAAAGGAGGTGACCTCGAGCCATCAGCATAGGGCGCTGAGCTAAAGCTTTGGTCCCAGTGCAGTTTGAGGTGGGGGTTTGGTGACTGCAGTGTCTCAGCATTGCTGTCCTGTCCTGTTAGCTGGGGTTCTGAACACCACTTCCCTCAGAGAACCTCGTAGCAGCGACCGCTGGAGTTGGGCTGCTTTGGCATTGGCCAAAGGGAAGAATGGGGAACACTCAGAGGAGCTGGAAAACTTCAGGTGCAGAACACCTGTGGGGATTGGTGAGAACCAGAAGTCTGAGCCTGCATTAGGGAGGTAGGCGATAGCTTGGAAGGCTTTGGTGGATGCCTTTCTGCTACTCCCGAGGCCAAACCTGACCCTTGCTGGCTTGCAGAATGCCAGAATTGCTGGCATGCCTTGCATGCCAGAGCATGTTCTGCCTTTGGCATGTCCTCTGTGTGTCCTGAGGTGAAGAGTATTGTCTCTGCTCCACAGGCTGGTTGTGCTCCTGCAGAGCCTGCGGCTGCTGCACACACAGGGCCCGGTTCTGATCTCTGCACAAATTACCATTCACCGCTAAGAATCCTGGCACGAAAGTTGCCTTTGCCTCTTTCCAGGTGTCCATGGAGGGTTTGGGTGCATCAGATTGAACAGGTTCCAGGAATACAGGGTTTAAGCAATTGTAAGAAACAGGAGCTGAGTCTGTTGCAGCTATTGGACACTTTCAGAACTGCACCTTTAGTGAAACTGTGTGGTTTGTTTTGTTTTCTAGGTTTCCCAGACAATTGGAGCAATGTCATTCTCCATGCCTCATGACTGGGATAACAGAACCATCTATTTACATTCTCCATTTTCGACAGGACAGCACTGCATCCCACTTCATGGTTTGTAATCTTCACTTTGATTTTGCTTCTTTCTCCCTTCTCCCCCTTTTAGTTCCTCGCTGTGCTTGGTAGAGGAGAGAGGGTGACCTGGTCCACTGAAGATGGCCACAGGAGCAGGGGGAGGCAGAGGGAGGGATGCTGAAGTTGTAGGAGATGGATGGGCATGACAAAGGAAGTAGTGCTGGAGACCATGGGGTACTTAATCCATAGGACACGAGTCCACATACGTTTTGCTGCAGCACAGCTGTCACAGAGTCAGAGACTTGAGCTTTCTTGGCTGGTGCTGTGCTCCAGGTCACCTGGCTGCAGGTTCTGCGTGCTTCCCTGCTCAGACTTGGTGTTCATGGGACTGCCACAGGCATGCTGTAAATTGCATCATTTTACAACTGTAAAAGAAGTTGCTTTTCATTTCTTTCCTTCTAATGCATAAAGCTGTGGGGACAAAGGACTGGTGTTCACATCCTCAAGACTCAGTGCAGCTTAGTCCATACTACACATTGAACTTCAGTTCAATGTTAAAGTCAGGCCAGGCAGTCCTTTGTGCCACCAGCTTAGTTTTCAGGCCACATTTGAGTTGTAGGGAGTACTGCATTCAGAAGCTGTTCTTCACACAGTGACTTTGGCCTTCACTGGCCGTGCCTATTCCAAAAGCCCGGTGTGAGTTTTGGAGGTCGCGGCAGCGGTGGGTGCTGACTCTGTTTCCAGGCTCATCCTCTTGGCTTCCCTTCCTCTCCTCTCCTGGCTTTGCTTACGGACTTTAGTCCGTTTGTTCATCTTACTGTTGTTATGTAGTGAGGGGATCATCACGCTGCTTGTAGCTTCAGAAGCAGCAGAAATAGCCAAGAATGATGGCAATTGCTTATCCCGCAAGAAATGCAAATGTGGAAGGGCCTCAGTGCAGTAACTTCTGAGTGAGCCTTCATCTTTCTTTTCAACCTGCTGTTAAAACTGAGCAGTGAAGAGGGAACAGAGGAGAGTTCATAGCGTTGGAGATTGAAGTCTTTCACAGTTGTTGTGGGTTTCTTTTTAATGTGCTACCAGCAAAGGGTTTTCATTCTCTGTGCAGTTCTTGTCAGTGCTGACACTGAGGAATTCCTTTTCTCCTCTCCGTCTTTCATCGCAGTCGTTAGCACAGAGCTGGATGAGCTCATGATGGAAGCCCAGCTGCTACAGGTTTCCCTGCCTGAAATACAGGAGCTGTACCAGATCCTCTTCACGAAGCAAAGCCCTGCTTCGCACACAGAGCAGAGATCACCCGCTGGAGTGCCAAGTGAAAAGGCAAGTGCCTGAGCGGAGCAGTGAGCTTGGGTCATGGTGGAGTAGAGGCTCTGCCTAACCCAAGAGCTTTCCAAGGAGGTTTGTATGTGGCTCTGCTTCCAGGACAATACATTTTCCTTGCTCAGAAGTGGGCAAGAAGTTGATAACTGAACAAACTTGTTGCAAACTACTGAATTCTAATTTGTGGCCTCGTGCATTTCTGCAGTTTAAATCTGGATTTTATGCTCACTCGCTCTATTTTAAATAAATCTCTCCTAATTTGACTCTTGCCCTGGGTTGAGGCTTTCCAAGAGCGCTGCCTCTGAAGCAGTGGACTCAGAGGCAGGAAATGAGGACCTTTGTTCCTGTACATTCTGTTAATGGGATGTGTGACCCCATCCCTTGCTCCCCTCACTGCTGAAACGGCAGCACTCTATCAAATGCTATAGAATCATAGAATCGTAGAACAGTTCGGGTTGGAAAGGAGCTTAAGATCATCCAGTTCCAACCCCCCTGCCATGGGCAGGGACACTTTCACTTAAGCCTATTGTTAAAAGCAGGGTGTGCAACAATGGGATGATGGGTGCTGGTTGCATTCTTACCAATTTGCCGAAATATCTTCCCAATAGAATGAGTGCTGCCGAGGGAAGAAGGATGGAATGAGTTACATGGAGAGAAAACTAAAGCGTCGCTTTGAGAGAGAGAGCTTCTGTGATGGGAAGAGAGCAAGAGTAAAAAAAATGAGAACACCCAAAAAGAAGAAGCTGAAACTGAATCACTCAAAGGATCTCGGCACTAACAAACTGGAGAGGGAGCGGGAGCGTCTCCTGGAGATGCAGCGTTCTGCTGAGAGCCACTTGCTCCCTTCAGACACGTCGTTCTCGGAGCAGGAGGACTCTGAGAATGAGGATGCCATCTGCCCTGCCGTGAATTGTCTCCAGCCGGAGGGAGATGAGGTCAGTAGTGCAGATCCGCTGCGCGGCTCTGAGTGCTGGGATTTAGGGCCTTTGGCTGCCCAAAGATGAGTTACAGAGTGAGCACGAGGTGCTCGGTAGCCCAGAGACAGCATCTGAGGCATCAAGAGCGCTGTGTGGCTGCTGTGGGGGAGGCAGGTGGACAGCAAAACGTCTGCATGGAATTGGAAGGAGGAGGGGGGCTGTGCAGACGCCACATTCATCTCTGCTCTTGGAACAGGGGTGCAGATCAGCTTTGTGCGTGGGGCAAAGCCTTGAAGCTCTGCACAGTCTGTCCCTACTGGGAAAGGGAGAAGAGGGGCACCCCCAGATGGCTGGGAGGGCTGTGGTGGTGTTGCCATCCATTATCTTGCCATAGGTGGGAAAACAACAGGAGGGATAAGAGAAGCGTGCCCTTCTCTCAGCTTCAGAGGAGCTGGACTGCAGGAGTCCTGATAACAGTGAACACAATTGGACATCCAGCAGCAGCCAGTTGTACAATGGGACATTCCTACTCCCATACATAATAGATGAGGAGCCCAGGGACGACTGACGGGCACTGCGTGTGTTTGCCTGGTCCTGCTCTGAACACCGGTGTGTCTCTTCCTCTCAGGTGGATTGGGTCCAGTGCGACGGCAGCTGCAACCAGTGGTTCCACCAGGTCTGTGTGGGCATCTCTCCCGAAATGGCCGAGAAGGAGGACTACATCTGCGTCAGCTGCACTGGGAAGGACTCTCCATATCGGAAGTAAAACTGCCCGTAACCCTTTCAGGACTTGAGTAAAGAAGGTTTTTCCGAGTTTTCCAATAAAGCCACAGGGGCTGGTTTAAAAACCAGATTGCAAATGGTGCTACTTCTATCCTTATGGGATCGTTTTCCAGAACTCAAACCAATTTTTGACACTTTTGTATTTTCCCTTGAGCTGTTTGTGGTTGTTGAGGTTCAAGATGCTGACTGTTTAGCAGGGGTTTCCACCGATTTGGAAGGCATTTGAAACATGCACCTTTTCTTGTACAGCATTAAATTACCTCTCTGGGATTTACCGGCGTATTTAATTCAGCTTGGTTTAGGTGCAAAAAACCACCCTGCACCATGACTTTTCCAATAAATCCTCTTGTGAGGAAATCCCTGTTTACTCTGTTAACTCTTTGGAGACTTTAGGGTTTTTTTTCCACTTTGTTTTTTGTAGGTTAGGTTTATTTATCTGAGCAATAACTTCTATGTCTGGTTTCAGTGACTGGAATGATTCTGAACAGCGTGTCGCTTCTAGCATTGGTTGGTGTACAGAAAGCAAATGTTAGATCCTAGTGTCACTGACGGCCTGGTGATGTAGAAGACGAGAGAGGAGAAAAAAAAGAAAGGTCTGTAAAGTAATTGCCACAGCTGTATTTTGGCTTTCTCCTTTTTTGGGTAGCTTGTATCAAATGTTGCAGTTTATATTGTGGAATAAACCCCTGGTTATGTTATAAAATTAAAGGTTGGTGTTTTTAGAGAGCTTGAAATGCAGTTTCATTTCCCTCTGGATCTGTCTGCTCGCACTGATAGTTTCTCTTGCACTGGAGAAATCCAGTTGAAGCAAAGCAACAGAACAGTGATGTTCTCTTACCTTACTCATGCACTCAGGTTGGGAAGGAGAAGACAGATCAAAGTGTCATTCACACCAAAAAAGAAGAAAAACCTTTGTCAAGTCTTGCAAAAGCTTTTCCAAAACTGAAATGAGTTGCAGGCTTGGTGAATAAAGGATTGAATACAAAGGATGTGTGATTTGGCAGGGACAGGGATGGGGAGCTCATGCAGGAGGCAAAGGTGTGGGGCTGCTCCTTCCGCCAGGCTTGTGTGTGTGGTCCCTTAGAGCTGCTTCTGCTTTCGTTTAGGCTGAAAACATGAGGAATAAGGCAGCTTCTGGATTGGTCGTGATTGTGTCAAAGACTGTTGAGGGACCTTGGCCTGGTGGGTAATGGGGGGCAGTAAGGGCGACGGCAGCAGCACTGCTCCAAGGACCAGTTGAGGAGCTATGGTTTGTTCAAGCCCACAGGAAGCCCATGTGGGGCTATTCCCAAATCCTTTGGGGAGCAATCGCTAACGTGAGACCTGGCTGCTGCTGCGTTGGAAGAGGCCTTAGTGGCAGAGAGGTGGCTCGTGGCCTGCCAGAGGTGGAGCTTGTGGAGCTCTGGGAGATCTCTGTACCGGAGAACACGTTCTCCTCACGGCATCCTGTCCTCTCCAGAAAGGTGATCGGTGCTCCGGCAGGAAGGTTGGAAGTGGTCACTGCTCTGATCCACAGCAGCAGCTGGGTGCTATCCGTGTGGATCCGCAGCCTGGGCTGGTTTGCTGCTGCAGGTGTGAAAGAGGTTTTAGACAGTTGGGTCAGCGCTTGCTAAGTGAAGGTGGCAGGAGTGGTGCTGGTTTTCTACACGCTCATCTTACGCCACCTGATCTGCCGTCCGTCTGCTCCACTTGCACACAGATAATGCACATGCAGGATTTCCCTTCCACAGGCAGAAGCTGGAATTACAGAATCCGTGTGATCAGTGGTCAGCGACTGGCCGCTGGCAGAGACAGAAATGGGGAATGGAGGCATGAGAGTGCCGAAGGCTTGGTATGAACTTCTAAGTAATCCAGGGCTTCCCTTGCCCAGCACCTTCTGTGCTGGCACCTCCTTTTCGGAGTGAGAGGGGAGGACGGAAATCCTGTTCTGGGATTAAAATGAGTTCCAGGTACAGAAAAGGATGTGATTTTTGAGGGATGATGTCAGTCACCAGTAACTTCATCTACAGTTGAAATTAGGGTGTAGAAACAGCAGATGGGGGGGATGCTCCTTTTACAGCCCTGCAGTCACGTTTGCACGTTAAATGGCACATAGAGGGGGAAATCAGACTGCAGATGTTATCTTTGTACATTGTGGCCTTGACAAGTCCGTTGTTAGCCTG
Organism: Myiopsitta monachus; assembly: GCA_017639245.1. Taxonomy (NCBI): domain Eukaryota; kingdom Metazoa; phylum Chordata; class Aves; order Psittaciformes; family Psittacidae; genus Myiopsitta; species Myiopsitta monachus. The sequence continues at coordinate 4,877,060 of CM029936.1, read as the reverse complement.
ACCCGAGGAGGTGCGGGGTGTCTGACACTGCATACAGTGCGGTAACAAACCCCCTTACCCTGGCGATGTGAAATGCTGCTGGCTCCGGCATTCCAGGTGCTGAGAGGAAGGGTTGCTGAAAGGTGGCTGGAAAGAAACAGTGCTGTGTCCTGAATGAGGAGGTGCTGGGGTTTGCTTTGTAGTTAAAGGGGGCTACAAAGAGGATGGAGACACCCTTTTTACAAGAAGTCACACAGAAAAGGTGTCCCGGGATGGGGCATTTGGGTTGCTCCAAACCCCATCGAACCCGGCCTTGAACAGTGCCAGGGATGGGGCAGCCGTGGACCCTTCCTAATGTCTGATTTCAGTCTCCCCTCTGGCAGTTAAAGCCATTCCCCTGTCCTGTCCCTCCATCCCTTGTCCAAAGCCCCTCTCCAGGTTTCCTGCAGCCCCTTCAGGCACTGGAGCTGCTCTGAGGTCTCCCCTTCAGGAGCCTTCTCTTCTCCAGGCTGCCCCAGCGCAGCTCTCTCAGCCTGGCTCCGGAGCAGAGCCGCTCCCGCCCTCCCCTGGAGGGGCAGGATGCGCTCCCTGCCGCGCTGCTCGCTCAGGGGGTGCAGCCCAGCGCACCCCGGACCCGGGCCATGGGGAGCTGCACCCCGTGCGCGGGACTCCGCCTTTAGCGCTCCCGTCCCCGCCTCGCTGCCGCCATCTTCCCCTCCCCGCCGCCGGCGGTACCGCCGCGCCGTCAGGGGGCGCTGTGAGCGGCCGGCGGTGGGCTGCCCTTTCGTCGGGGCGGGGCGCTCGGCGTCGCTCGCGCTTGCGTGCCCTGCGTTTGGCGCGCGCGGCGGCGGAGCGGAGCCGGGCGGGGGGGGGGCCATGGCGGGCGCGGCGGCGGCGGGGGGGAGCGGCGGCGGCGGCGGAGGGGGGTCCGCGGCGGGGCCGGGTCCGGTGGCGCAGGGGCTGAAGGAGGCGCTGGTGGAGACGCTGACGGGGATCCTGTGCCCGGTGCAGGCGGTGCGCGCCGCCGCCGAGGAGCAGGTGAAGGTGCTGGAGGTGACGGAGGGTGAGTGAGGGCCGCGCCGGGCTGAGGGAGCGGCGGTGTCCGGGTGGGGAGAGGCCGCCGCCGGGTTCCCCCCCCACACACACGCGCGCGCGCACACACACAGCGGGTCCCGGTGCTGGCGCCTCGTGGCCGCGCGTTGGGCTCGGCCAAAACTTCCAGATGGAGCGGTCGGGCCGGCGGGAAGCGGGGCCCTCCCGGTCCGGGCCTGCGTTGCGGCAGCCCCGCCGGTGCGACCCCGCCGGGAGCCTCCTTCCAGCCGAGCCCGGGGCCTCAGCGCGGTCGTGAAGACCCTTCCCGCTGCAGGGCCTGTTCCACAGTGACCCCCGCTGTGCTGCCCGTGTCCTGCGGGTCCGCGTCGCTGCACAGGGGGGTCAGGGCGTAGCTGTGCCCCCGTCTTGTGTGGAAGCCCCAGGCTGGGGCTCCACTGTTGTGGAGAGCTGAGGGCTGACATGAGGAGAGCTGGATGGTGACCGGCCTAAGGCTTGGAAAGGACGGAGCTTGAAACGGCTTTAACCTGCTGGAGGGGAGACTGAGAGGAGCTCTTGGGCAGAAGCTGTTCCCTGTGAGGGTGCTGAGGTGCTGGCACAGGGTGCCCAGAGAAGCTGTGGCTGCCCCATCCCTGGCAGTGCTCAAGGCCAGGTTGGACACAGGGGCTTGGAGCTGCTCCAGTGGAAGGTGTCCCTGCCCGTGGCAGGGGTTGGAGCTGGAGGAGCTTTGAGGTCCCTTCCAACACGAACCGGGCTGTGAGAAGATTCTATGAAAGAGAAAGCGCCTCAAATTCAAGCAGCGTCTTTAGTCCCGTTACCAACACAGCCTTTCTCTGGTGGCAATAAGCTAATTCATGCACTTGCTGCTTGTGCCTGGGTGGAAGCTCCACTTAAAACCCCACCGATGATACCGTTTTGTTTCATTTCAGCTTGAATTTTGTGACCTATCCCAAAGACCTGGAATCTGTAGAAACCACTGGAAGGTTTGTGGTCATTGCTGTGGTGGAAGTGGGGTGCTGCAGGGTGCAGCATTGTCACCCATGGCCCTGAGTTGTGCCCGTGGCAGCTCCATGGGTTGTTCAGGGACCCTGCTGGAGATTGTGCCTTACTTTTGTCTGACAGAGCCATTCTGAACGTGTTCATGAAGTGTTTCAAAGTCTTTGTGCTCCTAAACTGTAGCTCAGAAATACCATAAAGGAAGTTGATGTTAAAGGGAGCTGTAAGGGTGTGACTGGGTCAGGAGTAGCGTTGTGATTGCCTCGCTCTGGGAATGCCACTGGGGCAGTGGGAAGGATGGTTTGATAAAAGGTTGGTTTGCTCCCTTAGGAAGTGCTGGTAACACTCTCGGGTTAAGTCTTTGGTGCATTAGGAGGAAGTGTGTGTTCCACCACAGCTCTTGGAGGTTTCAGTGAGTGATTCCTGGCATTGCAGAGTCTGGAAGTGACGTGGGATTCCTCGACCCATAGCGCCTTTGCCTTGCAAAGCCACCGCAGTCAGCATTGTCTTCAGCAACAGCAGTGTTGATCCCAAACAGCCTGAATCCCACCGCAAGAGATGAAAGCAAGGTTGTGCCATGCTTTGGGTAACGTTTTCAGGAAAGGATCTGGTTTGATGGCTTTAGTTGATGGATGTTCCTGAAGTCCCTTTGAGAGCCCAGGGATGCAGCAGAGTTACATTTGATGGGCAACACTGGGGGCAAGAGGAGTGAAGTAATCTGTGCTTATGTTTTTTCACTGGTTAACAGATATCCTAAGTCACCCACCGCTGCCCTGTGGTTGCAGTTCCAGAAGCACACAGGTCTGGTACCCGTGCCCTGGAGGAGGCTCCAGAATACCCTCATCTGCAGTTTGCAAGTGGCACCAAACTGGAGGGAGGCAGCTGATGTCCTTGAGGGCAGGGCTGCATCCAGGGAGCCCTGCAGGGATGGACTGGCAGGAACCTCCTGAGATTCAGCATGGACAGATAACAAGCTGGACACCTGGGATGGGAGAACCCAGCACAGGGATGTGGATCAGGCACCACTGGGCTGGGGAGCAGCTTTGTGGCCTGGAAACCGGGATGGCCAGTGACCTGGACAGGGCCAGCAGCGTGCCCTGGAGGGCACCTGCATCCCGGGCTGTGTGAGCAGGAGCAGAGGCTGTGAGCAGCCCTCTCTGGTCGCTGCTTGTTTTACTACATCTGGAATACTTGTCCGGGTTTGCTCCCACCCCCTCCGTACAGGAAAGGCAGTGACAAACGGGAGGGAGTTCAGCAAAGGGCAGAAACATTGGCTGGGAAGCTGCAGCCCTCGACACATGAGGAGATGCTGGAGGAGAGGGGTTTTCCAGTGTGGAGACAAAGAGGGTTTTGGGGGTGGATCTGACAGCAGCTTCTGGTGACTGTGAGGAGGCTGCCAGGACACTGAGGGTTGGAGAGGATGGAGGAAACCAGGCACAAACTGAAACAAGATGTTGAGGCTGGATATAAGGAGGAATTTTCCCCTGTCAGCAGAGCCGAGCTTTGGAGCAGATTGTAGAAGCTGAGCTGTTTCCAGCCTTGAGGATCTCCAAGATCTGCTAGAAGGTGCCCTGGGCAACCTGGTTTGATGCTGCTGGTGCTGCTGTGCTCACAGGCTTGGCTGGGGGCCTCCTGCGGTCTCTTTCAGCTGGATTATTTAGCACTGCTGTCATTCCTCCTCTCCTGTTTTAGTCAAGCAGCATGGGAGGAATAAGCCACGTTTCCTTCCTGTGCTGTCTTCAGTATGGAGCATCTTGCAGCAACCAAGAGGAGCTAAAGGAACATGGTGTTTGACAACACCTTGTCCCTGAGGTAAAGGTGTAGATCATGCGTGTCAGAAGGACAATCTTAAGGTCCTTTCCAACCCTAACTATTCTGATTCTATGTTGTGTCATTAAGCAGTGTGAAGAAGATGCTGAAAGTGAGAGCAGTAGAAAAAAGCACAAGTGTTGGTGCTTTTAATGAGAAAGAGATGGAGGTAGAGCAAAAGAAAATTGAGGAAAAACGTGGTAAAGACATAAAAACTTGGGCTGTTTTCGCGTGGTGCAGAATATGTTTGAGAGGTGTTCAGTAGCCAAAGGTGACCGAAATGTGCAGGGTACCTTCCAGGAGCTGGGTCCGGGAGCTTCACTGAACTGGCCACACTGAAGGACCTCTGCAGGGGACACATCGTTACAGGATGGATCTCCAGGGGTTTTAAAGGGACTCAAATTACCGTGCTACAAATTGGGCTGTAAACTTGGTGCTTCAGGTCACTTAGGGACCAGATGAGCATAAGCCGGTAAGGATGGGACAGCTTTGGTGAGGGCTGTAAGGGGAGGAGAGCCTGAATGTTGAGGTTGGGGTTGTTACAGGTGAGTCAGGGCAGCTTTTGCACTGCCTATAGTAGTTAAAAGTTATGTCAAGAGTTGGAATAAGGAGAGCAGGGTACGTGAGGTGGTTGTGGCAGAGTGGATCTGTGTTTAACAGAAGAGTCCTGGGACTGCCAAACAGCCCTTACTGAAACTGTTTGAAGAAAGGAGACTGCTGTAGACAGCTCTTGGGTTAATAACTGGTTGGAAGCGTGAAGACAGAAGGTAGAAGTGACCGCTTGTGTTTCACACTGCAAGGAGAGAATCAGAAGTCCCACGTGGGAAGCTGGATTGCTCAGCACATCATGAACGATGTGGAAAAGAGCAAATCAGTGGTGTGGCAAAGCTGCTGGCAGTGCTGCTCAGAGAATGGTGGCAACAGCTACCGATGGATTTCACCAGAGCCAGTGGAGTGTGCAAATGGGGGGTGTTCGTGTCAGCAAAGCAGTGCTGGGGGAGGAGGAGACACCTTAAAAAGCAAGGGGCTGTCCTAACTATTGTCACTGGGAGAAGAAATCCCATTGTCAGGGTGGAGAGTTTCCTGAGAACACCCATTCACTGCTCTGCCGTGCTCTGAAAGCCAAATGGACCGTTAAGGAGGGAACAGAGAACAAAGCCCCACATCAGTTCCTCATGCTTCTGCAGTAAAGCCCGGGCATTACTGCCTCACTGCTTTCTGGAGGGGTGAAGCAGGGCAGTAAAACACACACAGGGACCTTCACAGAGGTGTGGAAAAGCTCTCAGGAGGAGCGAATACATTGACTTTTCTGCCTGGGAAAGAGTTTGAGATGGAGGCTTTAAAATAGCGACTGCCAGAGAAGGTGAGTGAGGTGTGAGGATTGTTTGGGAGTTCTCATCGAGCTAAAATCAGGTGAAAACTGATCTGAAACAAGCAGAAGGAAGCAGGGTGTTTCCCCCAGCGTGCAAATCTGTGGAACTCATCGCAGTTGGATGTCAGGGGTAAAAATGGCTCTCCTCCAGGAGGGGTTCAGCCAGCTCGAGGTGCTTCAGGGCCTTGAGAGGATGCAGTCGCGCTCCCTGAAGCAGGTTGAGGATGGGTCTGGTCAGCGCTTGTACAAGGGAACGGGGTAGAAATGTACAGTCAGGAGTGGACAGGCTGAACTGTCCAAGAGGAGTCTCCTGTCTGATTGATAGGGCTGTTCTGGAGCAGTAGGGGATGTCAGCTCTGGAGTAAGGACGTGGTGGCAGTTTCTTCCTGCCATGTCACCCCGTACCAACTTCCAAACGTCCCTAGCGATTCCATCTCTTCCCTGCTTCTGCCTCTTCTCTCTGCTGGGGAGGTGTGGGAATAGGCAGCACGACAGCTCGGGGACGGGAGGTGCATTAGCCTTAGCCTCTGGAAAGGTGGAAGTTTACCTGGTGACCTTTGGTGCCTCTGGGTTTTAACAGAACATAAAGAAAAGCAACGTTCAGGGCAGCAAAGGGGAAGTGAGGGCTCAGGGATGTGGAGCGGGGCTGCCGACAGCTCAACTGATATCCACTTGATCCTGATGATGTGGGGATGCTGATTCCCATTCCCCCTTTATCTGGTCTGTCCAAGTAATACCATGAATAGAATTCCTGATAGGAATTTGCCACATTTATCAGTAAAGAAGGTACAGTTCTGGCGTATTTCTGAGATGCACCGTTGTCCCTGGGCACGGAGCAGTTGTCAGCGGGTTCCTGTCAGACCCAGAGCTCGTGGTTCCTGCAGGAGTGGGCACATCTCTGGTTTGCAGCGCGAGCACTGCAGTCTGCTTGGAGGGCAGCGTTAAAAAACTGTTGGAAAATCGGAGAGATGGCCTGAAATCACTGCAATGGAATATTGTAAATGAGGTGGGAAGCACCGTGTGTGAATGGAAGGACCCAAATATGGGTGCGCAGACACCCATAAAGAGGGCAGATCAGGCACAGTGGTGAGCTGCGGCTGTGTGAAACTGCTGCATTTATGGTGGCTTCTTGGTTCGTTTGTCCCCTTTAAAAATGTGCCTGAAATGCAATGCCTTGAGTCTGGAATATTGCAGACAGCTGGAGGAATAGTTACTGCTGCAGTTAGGAGGAGTATTATGTGAAGTACAGCATAGAAGGAGGCTCCCTGCTCCTGTAGCCAGGAGAAGAGGGGTTTTCTCTTACTCTCCTCTTACTCTTAAATGCATGATCTATGAAGAAAGGTTGAAGGAACTGGGCATGTTCTGTGTGACCATGGGAGAAGTGGGAGGCGATTATCTTCCAACCCAGAAAAGCCTCTTACAAGTGAAGCGGACCTGAGGAGGAGCACAGGTAACCAACCTTTGTGAAGCACTCAGGTGTGCACAACTGCTTTTGAGAAGGAGTTCCAGTACATTCTTGCCGGGGATGCTGTGGGCAGCATCTCCTGTCCCTGGAAGCCAGGTTGTGCTCAGAGTGTACCTTCTGCCTTACAGCTTCTAGAAGCTCACAAGTGGACTTCTTAAGCAGACCAGCAAAATTAGAGGGTTCAGTACAGTTCCCAGCTACCTGTAACAATTTGAATGAATTTTAAGCCAATTGATGGAGGCAGATGGTTTTACCAGACCAGAACTGCTGCTCTGCCTGGGTTTTATTTCCTGTGTTCAGTCATCAACAGAGCTAGGTGCATGCGTTTTGGTTTTGCCTTTTGTTATAGGACTTGTTTGGCAACTAAAAGAGGCTCTTGATTTTCTGGACCAGTTTCTTGCTGGAGAAGGTCCTGCAGCTGGAATGATTGTAGAGGCCATTCCTAGTGTCCATGGGCTTGGGCAGGGGCTGCTCAGCAGGGAGCTTGGTGTGTTCTGAGCCATCTTAGGGTGTCATTTGGGACAGCTGAAATCCCCAGCATCCGTGAAGGGGGCCTATAGCGATGCTGGGGAGGGACTCTTCATTAGGGACTGCAGTGATAGGACAAGGGGTAACGGGTTCAAACTGAAACAGGGGAAGTTTAGATTGGATATGAGGAGGAAGTTCTTTACTGTAAGGGTGGTGAGGCACTGGAATGGGTTGCCCAGGGAAGTTGTGAGTGCTCCATTGCTGGCGGTGTTCAAGGCCGGGTTGGACAGAGCCTTGGGTGCCATGGTTTAGTGGGAGGTGTCCCTGCCCATGGCAGGGGGTTGGAACTGGATGAGCTTAAGGTCCTTTCCAACCCTGGCTGTTCTATGATTCTATATTCAGCTCACTCTCTGGATGAACCCGGGTTGTTCAAGCCAGGGCTGAGTCACTGATAAAGCTCTGTTCTATCCTCTTGGGGTTTTTTAAGTTGTAAATTTGCTTGTTCTTGAGCTGCATTGAAAGTGATTTTTTTGCCCATGAGAGAAAGAAATAAGATGCTGAGAAAATAAATGAAGTTAGTGCAGTGAACACAGGGGGGAATGAATACTCATGATTCATTTGGGTAGCTGAGCGTTGGAATTGTCTCCTCCTTCCCACATGCGAGTCATGCCATTGGTATGATGCCTTTCTCCAAAGGTCTCGATGAGTTTTGCTGTGTGGGACTGAAAGTTCTGGTACCAATGTGTTGTTTTCCTTCCCTTGCAGAGTTTGGTGTTCATTTGGCAGAGCTGACTGTGGATCCCCAGGGAGCTCTGGCCATCCGGCAGGTGAGGTTACCAGGAAACGTAGAGTTGGGATGGAACTTCCCTTCGTTTTTAAAGTGTTCTGTCCTATTGGAGGCAACTTTCTATGGCTGCTCCTTCATTTTCTCTTACCTTCCTCTGGAGTTGTTCCTTTCTCTCAGTCAAGTGTTATACACTCACCTTGTTTGAAAACAGGGCTTTTTGGACTTCAGGCTGGTGCTTGGGCACGGCTGATGAGGTGGATGGAGGGCAGCAGCAAGCACAAGTGGGGCTTGTCTTTGTGGCAGCTTTTTCTGTGGGTGTTTTCCTCCTGGAAAAGGAGCTTTAGGTTCCGTGTTTCCTCATTTACAATGTGGCCCATATCTTGTGCCTTCTTGGAGGTGAGGAAGTAAAGCTCCTGCCATGTTCAAACTTAAACAGGGGAGGTTTAGATTGGATATGAGGAAGAAGTTCTTTACTGTGAGGGTGGTGAGGCACTGGAATGGGTTGCCCAGGGAAGTTGTGAATGCTCCATTGCTGGCGGTGTTCAAGGCTGGGTTGGACAGAGCCTTGGGTGCCATGGTTTAGTGTGAGGTGTCCCTGCCCATGGCAGGGGGTTGGAACTGGATGAGCTTAAGGTCCTTTCCATCCCAAACTATTCTGTGATTCTATGCTTCTATGTGTCCGTGCTGTACAGGCCATCATTGCTCAATGGATGGACATCAGTTCATCTTGTATTATGGTAGCCTTTTGTCCATATCAGAAAGGTTAGTTTTCATTTTGCCAAGCCCTGTTGCCCCTTTAAAAGCAGCACAGAGGGATGGGGACTGAGTAAACGGGGTAGGGGAGATCTTGCTTTGGCTGTTACTGACTCTTGTCCTCTCTCCTGCTCCAGCTGGCATCTGTCATTTTGAAACAGTATGTGGAAACACACTGGTGCTCTCAGTCAGAGAAGTTCAGACCTCCAGAGACCACAGAAAGGGTGAGGTTTGGTTTCATGTTGTCTACTTTGAGACACTTTATCCATCAAGGATATTGATTTTGTAGGTGGTCTCAGAAGTCCCAATGCCCTCGTGTGTTTTGAGGATTAATGGCTTCAGTTAAGGTTTTCTGACGTTTTCCACTTTGAAAATCTGTTTTCAGCTGCTTAAACCAACACTAGAATTGAGAAGCTTGGGCTGATTTCTGTAGGCAAAGTTCAGCCAGAACGGTTCTGCTGCTCTCAGAGCAAGACTGGAAGAAAAGTGCTTTGTAAGTTGTGCAAACACTGCTTCCGGCAGTCCTTTATCAGGGAGCTGCTGAATCTTGTGGATTTGCAGCTTGGGACTTAAAGGCTGTTTTCCCATGGCAAGTATCAGGTTAAAGGTCTCCTGAGTTTCATTAAAAGTCTATTCAGTAGGAATGTGTCCAGCTGAAATGGTCGGATTCTGGCCCTGTTGACTCGAGCATCTTTCCCATCGAGGGTATGATTCATCCCATCAGAGATCATTGCTTGGAGCAGATCTTGTGAATTAGGCCCCAGAAGAAGTGGCTGTGTATTTCCTGCCCCTTCTAAGGGGAACTCGTTCTCATTTACTGAAGTCTTCCAAAGTAAGCAAACAGTCCCTGACCAGAGCTGGGATTTATCTCTCTAACTCTGAATGTCTTCCATGGAGATATCTACATCCTGTGGAAGTGCAGCTGTGAGCTGTTTACTGTGTGCTTGGCCGAGTGCTCTGTGTAAGAAGAGCTCTGCATTAAAACACACCATGCACTGTTCCAGAAGAGAATTATGGGCTGTAGTGTGTAAGGTTTCTTTGTCTCTTGAGTGTTCATTTTGTGAAACCAGTGCTGAATCAATATAGGATACAGTCATATATATATATATAATTGAATTGTTTTATGGCTGGGGATCTGCTTTGTTGAACAATGTTCCTCTCCACAGGCAAAAGTTGCTATTAGGGAGCTCCTTCCCAACGGGCTGAGAGAATCCATCAGCAAAGTGCGCTCGAGTGTTGCTTATGCAGTTTCAGCAATAGCGCACTGGGACTGGCCTGAAGCCTGGCCTGAGCTTTTCAGTCTCTTGATGGAGATGCTGGTTAGTGGAGATGTGAACGCAGTGCATGGAGCCATGAGAGTGCTTACAGGTATGTGTATGCGGGAGCTTTGGCAAGGCTGGTGTAGGAAGTGGTTTAGGCTTTTCCTATGCTAACATTCTGGCACTTTTCACTCCAAATTGAAGAAACTGGAATTTGCTGCTTCTCCTGGGTGTGTTGGTCACTGCTCAGTTGCATGCCCAGTACAGGTCGGGAAAGCTAAGGAAGAAGGTTCTATGCTACAGGTTATAGCTCAGAAGGAAATTGGATTGCAACACCCTGTTTTCCAGATACCTGCAATTTTTAGCGTGCTGTTTCTCTGCTTGCCTTCAGGGGTTGCCATGGGGAGCCCAGATGACACTGGTCTAATTGAATATGGATCGGCGTGTTCCCAAATTGCTCAGCGTCTCGCAAGGGTGCTGATGCTGTTGCCTACAGATTTGTTTCTTGCAAGAACATTCCTTCTTTTCCCATTTTCTAGAATTCACCCGGGAAGTGACGGATACACAGATGCCACTTGTTGCTCCTGTTATTCTTCCAGAGATGTACAAAATCTTCACAATGGCAGAGGTATGGTCTGCACTATGAAGCTGGTACTGAATGGCGTTAGTGGGGATGTTGGTTGGAGCAGAGAAGCTCCAGATTTAATGGCTAAGCTTTGTTATAGTGTGAGTTAGGCTTAAAGAGTTTTCTTGATGATGTGGTACTTGATGGCAGCGAATGCTTCAACAGAACTGTTGAAAGCAATGATAAAATAAGAGAATCAAAGCAAAAAGTAAATACAATTGAAACAAAAAGGAAGGAAATGAAAGCATCCTGTGTTCCTGATCTGTTATTTAAACTTTCTCCTAGGTGTATGGGATTCGCACGAGATCGCGTGCAGTGGAGATATTTACCACGTGTGCCCATATGATCTGTAACATGGAGGAACTGGAAAAGGCAAGAGTTTAACTTACAACATACACTGGATTCAGACCGAGCGAGGTTCCAGAGAGTTGTTCAGATGCAAATGAAGCGTTGGAGAGCTGTGTACCCTGTCTGCTGTAATTCTGGTGAAGAGGGTGTAATTTAACACATGTAAAGTGGCTGCCTCCCTCCTTTACATGCATGCCTGGATCCTGTGACTTGGTTTCCATAATTGTTGAGCTTGTGACATATCAACAGACGTGCTTGTAGCAACTCAGAGAAGGGGGAATCAGTGTGGGGAGGAGATAGTGTATAACCCCTTTGATGGAAATCCCTGTCGTAGCTTCCATCTCCAGGTGAACCATGTGTCCTCGTACACTGCCAGGCCTTGGCCATGTGGGTTATGATGGGCAGTTTGTGGCCCTTGTCTGAGGTGTTAGTTACAGGCTCCTGGAGCTCCATCAGTTGCTGGACCATCCACTTTACCCTTTTGTTCCTAAAGGGTGGTGGAAACCAAACCAAGCAACATTTTAGAAGAGGTGTTGTGCAGCTCATAGACAAGTGTCCTGTCTGGCTCTGAGCACATCTGTATTTTATATGGCCTTTGACAAGTGGGTTTCCCAGCACTGCCCAGGAAATAAATTGTTCTTTTGAACTTTTTGGGTGGTGAGGATAGGAAAGGGTGACTCGGTAAGGTGGCTGGTTGGTGCTCAGAGGCTCTGTGTGCTGTTTCAGCCCCATTTGTACGTGGAGCAATTCTGTGCGTACTCTTGGGAAGTCGTGATGATTACACTGTATCTGTATTGCACTGACAAGGTTACTCATGCAATCTTTAAGCATACAACTGTGCTCCTTAGCTATGGAGTTAGGGGACATGGTCTCCATAAGACTCTTTTTGTCCACTGTTACTTGCTGTGTCAAGCACTGCTTCCAGAGTGCTCTGACATCTGGACAAATGCTTGCTGCAGGAATCATGGTGGGATCTTCAGGCCAGGTGCTGATACTCACAAAGAGCTTGTTTGGTTTGGGGGAAGGTAGCTCAGAAGGGAGGTAAATGCCAACCCCAGGGTTCAGTGTCATTGCTCGTGTGTGGTGCAGTCACCCCACTTCTTTTATAGCCTGGGGGGGTGGGTGGTAGGTGCAGGGCATGATTCATCTCATCAGATTAAAGTGTCTCTTCAGGAGGATGTGCACTATGTCTGAGGCTCTCCGGACGGGACTGTCTGGATCTTTAGTTAGAGTCTGAAGCAGGGGTGTGTTTTGCAGCAGTCTGTGCTGTGTGGTTTGGAAGGGTGGGATTCAGTGGAGCTTCCTCCCCAGCATGAGAGTGGTGTCTGAAACAAGTGACTTTGCAATGCTCTGCAGATGCCTCTTTGCTTTTGGAGCAGAAAAGCGTGATTTCTGCTGCTTGTAGTGCTTTATTGTCAGCCGTGGGGGTTTTGTGTCCAGAGTTCACCTGTGCTCGCATTGATTATCACCAGGGTGCAGCCAAAGTCCTGATTTTTCCGGTGGTGCAGCAGTTCACAGAGGCCTTTGTTCAGGCCTTGCAAATGCCTGATGGACCTACATCAGACAGCGGGTTTAAGATGGAAGTCTTGAAGGTAAGTAACTGATAGCAGATTAAATAAAGAATTGAATAGCAACGTCCTGTCAGATGTGCTGGAAAGCAGGGACACTGGAGTGTGTGTCAGTTCTGCTGGTATTGCTTATGTTAGGTATAGTTGAAACTTGTTTGGATCTCAGTGCTATACAGCATTGAAATAAATTGGTCTGCCTGTACTGAAGATACCTATGATGAGATCCATAGGGATTTGTCCATAAAATGACCCATAGGGATCGATCCATAGGACAGTCTATCTTGTCTTTCACTGATCTAAGACATCTTGGATGCATATTGTTCAGACACCATACTCAGAAGTTAAATATCTGTCATTTCTAAATATGCTGTGGAATTCTGCAGCAAGGAAGTCTGAAAAGCTTGGTATGTGCAGGTGCTTTTCTAGAACTTGCCTGCTCTTTAATGCTAAATGCTCTTTGCAAAAGAGAGTTGGGAAGGCTTTGTATTCTCCTTGTTCCCTGGAGAAAGAAGATTGGAGTTTAGAGTATGGAGATACCTTCAACAGTTGGGAAAGCACTGGAGTTCTATGGCCCAACATGGGAGAGAAAAGAACTCAGAACCATGAGCTGCAGAATCAAATCCACATCTTTCATGTACTCACCTGTGTGCTGGGGTGAGCAAGACCTGGATCACAGTGCACAGCTTTCTGAAAGGAAATGGTAAGGGAGGTTTATTGAAGACAAGCATCAGAAGTTTTTCATAATGACCAACTTTGCACTGGAGGCATGAAAATAACTGCTGGGAGGATGCTATTGTGTTATTCGAATTAGCAACTACTAAGTTTGTTGTGGAGCTTGTTCTCTTGGTGCCGGTAAAGGCTGCAGTACCCTGGTTGTGGCGTCCTGTCTTTGCTCAGTGAGGGGTGTGGGTGTCAGACCCTGGATACAGCAGGAGCTGATTTCTCACTCTGCAGCACCACATGGAAGGGAGCTTGGGGCAGGATGTTGGCAAGTTCTGTTGAGAGAGCATCACTTGTGGGTTTCTTTTTATCTCTCCATTGGCTGCACACTGGAATTCCTGACGGGAATAGGTAGAATACCAGCATGAGGGGGATACTTTGCAAGGTGTAATCTCGATTTGAACAGAGCTCCAGAGTTGTACATCCGGTGTTATCGCTTTGCTACCCTGCACAAGAGCAGATATGGTGAGAGGTCTGTCTGTCAGGTTGTGCAAGAGAGGGGACTGCCTGGTCAGGAGTGAGAGCAGGAGACCTTGGTGGCAGGAAGACACTGGATTACCTTGACTGGTAATGAAGCAGCAGCCTGGGATTCCGGTGTTTGTTGAGGGTTTTTCCCAGTCTTGCTTCTCATCCGTGTTCCTTTTTGTTCCAGGCTGTGACAGCGCTTGTGAAAAACTATCCAAAGCACATGATTTCATCGATGCAACAGATCCTGCCCATTGTCTGGAATACCCTCACAGAAAGCGCTGCCTTATATCCTTTGTGGGGAATGGTTTTAACTAGAACAGAACAAGACAAACTCTCTCATACACAGTAATGACCTGAACACAGCTGAAGAGCTGTGATACGTGGAGTACTCTGCCATGACAGACAGAATGTAGGCATCTGTGGTGTAGACGTGCTGGGTATTTGTTACTTCAGTAGGCTCCATTCAGTTTCTTCTAGCTTAAAAACCACATGTGATGAATGATGCAGTGCCTATATAACACTGGCTGTGGAATTGCAGCCAAGCTCTGCATTGGTCCTCGTACTCTTGGTGGAAATTGTCTTCTGAAGAAGGTGTCTAATCCCATTGTAAAGACTTCAGGTGAAGATGAATCGTCAGTGTCCCCTGCTACAGCAGTACCAGTGGCTGCTGGCACTTGCTGCTGAAGGTGAAGTTAGAATCATAGAACAGTCAGGGTTGGAAAGGACCTTAAGGTCATCCAGTTCCAACCCCCTGCCATGGGCAGGGACACCTCCCACTAAACCATGCCACCCAAGGCTCTGTCCAGCCTGGCCTTGAACACCGCCAGCGATGGAGCATTCACAACTTCCCTGGGCAACCCATTCCAGTGCCTCACCGCCCTCACAGTAAAGAATTTCTTCCTTAGTTAAAGTTAATCAAAGGTTAAGTTAAAGTCAACCACAAAGACTAATCAGATAGTCTTTGAAACTGGGTAATGCACAAAGCCAGGATGTCCTGCGGCTGGTCTGAATCACAGGGCTGTGTAAAGTCAAAGGTTTACTCCTTCTCTTAAGACAGAAACTTCCCTGGTTGTCAGGAATTTTAAGTTGGGAAGAGATTAATTCCTAAATAGATGCAGTTCTGTGAAACCATTTCTGTTTCCTTAACTCTGTCCACTTATGTGAGAACCGAAGTAAATTACACAGAAGAGGTGGAGGACCCTGTGGATTCCGATGGTAAAAACTTGTTAAACTGCACTTCTGCCTTCTCTTTGGAATTAATGGACTTACCTAAACCTTCCTGTTGTCAAAATAGTGACTGAAACACTGTAGGGGATTGTGCTTAAGGGTATATTTATGGAGTTAGAACAGTGTCCATCACTTCTTTGCAAGGTTAGCTGTGGTTGTGCTCAATGAAGCTGCCTAATTTAAGTTTTGTAATGACTAGAGTGAGTTTTGTAACAATTTCAAGGTAAAAGTAATGGGACAAAAGAAACCCAAACAGGTTTAAGGTTGAGCTTAATCAGTTTTAATGAGGGGTGTGTGGTGAGGTAGGGCGAGGTCAGGCATCCTCCTGGGGCTGCTGCTGTCCTCGCTACTCCAGGGACAATAAACATCCCATCAGACTAGCTGATAGGGTGTCATATCTGGCAGCCATTTATATCTTTCTGTACCTTAGCGTATTCAGTCATGGGGTTTATTTCACTTCTGCCTGTATGTTGGCATACTCAGGCATGTTCTCCTTTTCTCACTTCTTTGTGCAGGTGAAGTATTGGGATTTGAAAATTTGGTGTTCAGCATATTTGAATTTGTCCATGCCTTGTTGGAAAACAATAAATTTAAGAACACAGTGAAGAAGGCTTTGCCAGAGCTGATTTATTACATCCTCCTTTACATGCAGATCACCGAAGAGCAGGTGAGCATGTTTGTCTTGTGTAGGAAGTAAATGAAATGAGAAAGTTAAAGCAGCTCATGTCCTGGCGAGAGTTTCAGTGTGGGTAAGCTGCGCTAGGAGGCTGTTCAGTCACTTTGCTGTGCTCAGGACTTAGGGCCTTTGTCTTTCTGTTTAGGTAGACATGCATAAAAGCAGGCACTCTGTTAATGTTTGTCTGCTTCTCTCATTCCTTATCTCTGAACGAAACTGTGTAGCATTGATTCCAGGTCAAGTCATTAGTTCTGTCAAATTCTGGTCTCAAATGAGGAGCTAAGAGCAAGATGAGCTGAGAACAGAGAGTCTCTTCTTTTCAAAGGTTTATCTGATAGAATATAAGAAAAATCACTTGAAGATGATGACTTCTTGTGGCAGAGGAACATTCTGGCAGTAGCTTTGCAAGCCTGACGTTACTGGGAGCAGGAAAGCTTCTCTTTGTCCTTGGTGTTTCATCACCTGCCCGACCCTTTTTGTCTCCTTTCTGGTTTAGATAAAAGTTTGGACTGCAAATCCCCAACAGTTTGTGGAGGATGAAGATGATGATACTTTTTCCTATACAGTGAGGATCGCTGCACAGGATCTGTTGCTGGTATGAAATGTGTTCCACGTTTTGATGGAACCAAAATCATAACAAAGAACAAACCTAGCTTCAGGCAGGGGATTTGGAGAAAAGGCCAACTTACAAAAGTCTATACAAATAAGTGCTATCATTTCCTTCTGTGCAGGCTGTGGCTGCTGATTTCCAGAATGAGAGTGCATCTGCTTTGGCTGCAGCAGCTACAAGACATTTACAAGAAGCTGAGCAGGCTAAAAACAGTGGTGCTGAGCACTGGTAAGGAGATGGATGTCGTGATTTTTAAGTTCTCTGCTTTGGGATTAAGAAAGTCATTATCATAGCTTAGACCAAAAAAACCACAGTTCCACTTCAAAATCTGTAGTTGGTTCTTGAGGCGATGATAGAGGAAAAACCTAAAGGTGTCTGAATTCTTTTGCAGGTGGAAGATACATGAAGCGTGTATGCTGGCCCTGGGCTCTGTGAAGTCTATTATTACAGACAGTGTGAAGAATGGTAGAATACATTTTGATATGCACGGCTTCCTGACAAATGTTGTCCTAGCAGACCTCAACCTTTCAGGTATATTGGATCTTGCTGTTTGTAAATGCTGAGTGCCAGACCTTGGAAATCTCTTGCAAACAAGTGTCTGATGAACCAGGTTGCTGTATGCATGTGATACACGTAATGCAGCTCTACATGTGGAAGAGCGGAAGTTCTAACTTGTGAGTTCACATATGCCACCAGATCTGATACAAGTCGTTTAAATGTGGGACTATCATCAAAGAAACATGTATTTCATCTATTACAAAGGAGGTTTTTTCTTTTTGAGTTAATTTTGAATGAAAACAGTGCGCAAAGTGCATAGTGAGCAAGGCATGTAAAACCGGCTTCATTTACATATATTTACATATGTGGTATTGGGTTGTAAATGAGCTGTTGTGCTCTAGAAAGAGCTCGTGGGGTCAGAATATAGTTCTCAAAGGATATCCATTTAGTACTCAGTAATGGTAATAAGAGAAAGAAATCTTGCATTTTCTAATGCTTGCATGTGAAGCAAAAGAAAAGCTTTGTTTCCTATCTTGCATGGAGTTTTTACATCCACATATTAAATTAATACTTGCAAGAGTACAAATAATGGCAGTAAAGATGCTGAGAAATAAAGAGCATCATCTGTTTGAGCATAGTCTAAGTAGATGAGCATACTTTGGGCCTGAAAAGGCAGAAGGATTGAGTGGAATAAAGATGAATCATACCTTGATAAGTATGAAGAGTTGAGTAGCTGCTGAGTGTTCACTGTTTCTCTGGTGCGGTTGAACATTATGTTCCATAATTGCAAGGTGATAGCTGGAAACTAGAAGAGTAATCTGTGGAAGGTCCCTGTGTACGTGCTCCAATTCTTTTTCCTAAGCTGCTGCTATTTGCTGCTCTTGGGGAAAGAATATTGAGCTCAATGAATAGGAACTGCTGAAAAAGCCTTTGTTCTCTTCCTTTACTGTTGTGGTGGTGGTCAGTAAAGCTGTATTGCAGTATTGATGAGCAGATTCAGTGGAACTAGTTGAAGGAAAAAGGTTGGTTTAAAGCAAGTGAGAATTTCTGTGGAATACTGGGAAAATAAACTGGCTTCTGCCTCTGAACAGAAATGACTTGTATGCCTGCTGACTTGTCTTCTGCGTCCCAGCTTAGCGTTTTCCCACTGGGCTGACAGGATTTCAGGTACTGGATGGAAGCAGCTTCATTTTAAACTCATAAAACTAATTCTAAAACCACTGGGGTTTGTGTTTTGCTTCAGTGTCTCCTTTCCTCCTGGGCCGTGCTCTGTGGGCTGCCAGCCGTTTTACAGTGGCCATGTCTCCAGAGCTCATCCAGCAGTTCCTGCAAGCTACTGTCAGTGGGCTCCATGAAACCCAGCCTCCCTCTGTCCGAATCTCTGCAGTCAGAGCTATCTGGGGGTGAGTAAAGCCCAAGGTATTCCGAAGCCCCAGGGGAAGGTGGTATAAATTACACTTACTAAACCGGCATGTTGAAATGTTAATAACATTTCTGTATAAGCTGTGGAAGTATTTGCTTTGAATGAAATAGATGTCAATGGGTTTGTGGAGCACATCTCAGCAATAAGGAAAGTTTGGGGGGGTTTTATCCTGTTTTATGAGTAAGTTGCAAGAAGGAAAAGGGAGGATCTGCTGTATCGATTCTGCAGTGAAAAATGAACATTGGTTCAGACAACGGCCGATCACAAAAAAGCCTTGCAAAGCACTACTCCTCCCTGTTGTCTCCTCTATTCCCAAGCCACCTTGTCTTCTACTGGCACCGAAGTGTTAATGAATAAGTAAAGGCAGAGACTTACAACTTATTCCTGAAGTTGTTTTTTATCATTCCATAGCTCACTTACAGAACACAGTAATTAAATACCTGTAAGCAGTAAGTGTCTGTCTCGGGCATCTTTCCTCAAGGTTTATTTTCTCCATTGGTGACAGCTTTTAAGAGGGAACTTACTAGAAGGTGGTGGAAGCTTTTGACATCACTTGGTTCAACTCTGCTTCTGTCAGTCATTGGAGTGGAATGAGGAGGAAAGATAGCTGAGGTGTTGAGAGATCAAGGAATAGTAGACTGAAGGGGAAAAGTTCTGTAGGAGTGAACTTAAGGAAGAATGGGTGGGGTGAGCTAATCCCTTATACATCACCTAGAGTTTAATGTATAAATCACTTTAATATGGTACGTGTATATTTTTGTATCACAAATTTCTTGTCTAGCTACTGTGACCAGCTGAAGATCTCTGAGAGCACCCATGTGTTGCAGCCTTTCCTTCCTAGCATTCTTGATGGGCTGATCCACTTGGCTACTCAGTTCAGCTCGGAGGTCCTGAACCTAGTGATGGAAACGCTGTGCATTGTCTGCACCGTCGACCCAGCGTTTACAGCAAGTGTGGAGAACAAAATCTGCCCTTTCACCATTGCAATATTTTTGAAGTACAGTAATGGTAGGTATCCAAGTTACACTCTCAAAGTCCCATTGGTTTTGCTACTGAATCCTGGTGCTGGAAACTTAACCCACAATAATTAAGTGAATGTTGATTGATATGGTAAAGCTAGAAGGGAAACTTGCTGCTTTGCCTGTTAGAAATAGAGGTAGCAAAAATTGAGATGTGTTTGTTAGTATGTTTTAGTAAATGGTGCTTTCTCTCTCCAGATCCAGTTGTTGCTTCTCTTGCCCAAGATATCTTTAAGGAGCTAGCTCAGATAGAAGCCTGCCAGGGTCCAATGCAGATGAGGCTAATACCAACTCTTGTCAGCATCATGCAGGCCCCTGCTGACAAGATCCCAGCAGGGCTTTGTGCAGTAAGTGCTACAGTAGTACATGGTCTTAGCTGGAGATGATTCCCTGTTCTTTAATGTGTAGGGTGGCTGGGCTGCAAAGAGCAGAAAGGTTGGTTTTGAACTGCTTTGGAACTTTGGTCCTTGGTTGAAGCTTCTTTGTGGAGAGAAGGCAAACTGCAGGTGGGGTGGAGATGCTTCCAAAAACTAACTTCAGACTGCTCCTCTGGCCTTCTTCCAGCCTCTGCAATATATCCCAAGTCACGTTGCTTTGACATAGCCACCTTTCACCAGTAGCAGTCTCCTCTCTCTGGTGGAATGTTCTCCAGCAGGCCACGGGACTGCTCCTTGCGCTTTGTTCTAAGGCTTCTTCTGGTTTATGCATCAGATATCTATAAATTGCTGAAGATAAAATTCTGCAGGTTTGTAGTTTCTACAAAAGTCCCCTTGTAAATGATTAAGCAGTGGCTGTGTGGAATCACTGTACAGAATTAAACCCGTAAACATCTTCATAATATGCTTATAATCTGCTTACTGATAGGTATGACTGTAACAATTGCTTATGGGTAATTAAAATCAATTTAAATCAATGCAAACGAAGCGGAACGAGTCAGCTGGCACAGTTCTCTGCTTGACTGATGCACGTGTGTCAGCGTGCTGTGAAAGTGTTTGCCATGGGGTTTTGGGAACTTTCAGAGCATGCACCACATGTGGTGTCAGACACCCTGATGCTGGGATGCACAGCTCCAGGGTTCTCTGGTTAAAAATATTGTGCACTGTACAGTCGGGATGTGGTAGTGGTTCACATCCCTGCACTTCATGCCTTTGATGCTTGCACCAGTGCTGCTGACTTAGCATGCTATGGCTGCTACAGTAACAGTGCTTTTGTTCCTGTTTTCCTTTCAGACCTCTATTGATATACTGACCACGGTTGTAAGGAATACAAAGCCTCCTCTGTCCCAGCTCCTGATCTGCCAAGCATTCCCTGCAGTGGCTCAGTGCAGCTTGAACACTGATGACAATGCTACAATGCAGGTAACACAGGGTGGGTGGGAAGGATTGCTGAGCTATGCAAGTCAAAGATAGGTGACCAAGATGCAGGTGACACCCTTAAGGGAGCCCAGGCTTT
Source organism: Myiopsitta monachus (assembly GCA_017639245.1). Lineage (NCBI taxonomy): Eukaryota > Metazoa > Chordata > Aves > Psittaciformes > Psittacidae > Myiopsitta > Myiopsitta monachus. The sequence goes on along the minus strand of CM029936.1, from coordinate 4,856,488 downwards.
GTTTGCCAATAGCTACATCAGCACCTTCTCAGTCTCTCTGCCTTCTTCAGTGTATCATCGGAGTACTGCTGTTCAGGGGCCTGCAGTGACTTCTAGTGATCATTCCTTCATTTGGAGTTTGCAAAGCAGCAGCCTTGACCTTTTTTTTCTGTTTTAGGGAGCACATTAAAAAAACCGAAACAAAACCCAAACCTTATTGCTTCTCTTCCCCCACAATAACTTCCATCACTCCTAGGAATGGCAGAAGTTGTGTTCAGGAGCACACTCAGGCACAGGAAAGCAGAAGACCTTTTGGGTAGAAGACCTCCCAGACCTTCTCCTTCTGGCAGTTTTCTCCTGTACTCATTTAGGTGGGAGGGGGAAGAGAGATTTCTTTTAAACTGAGCCAGGTATGAGCTGGAAGGAGAGCAAGGGTTCATCTCCATCAGCAGTAGTGCCTGAGCTACTTGTTGGGCAGCTCTATTCTTACCTGGTAATGTCTTCAGAGTATTTAAACAAGAAGGAGAAAGATTCAGAGGCTACAAGTGCAGGGTGCCTTTTCATTCCAGCTATTAGCTGGCATATAAATAGTAAAGCTGGTTTCATTCCTTGCGTAAGGAGTTTTATAGCGCCAGCTACCCTTTGTCGTGTGAATACAGCCCATAGGAATGGCTTTCCCTAAGCGAAGATTCCAGTAAGAATAGGTTGGAGACCAGCAAGAAGAGCTTGGAGAGCAGCATGCTGGTTGCTCTGCTGGATCTTTGTTGTAAGAAGAAGTCAGAAAGACTGCAGCTTGGCTGCTGGGTTGTGTTTTGTTCATGGTACGCAACCAGTGCTACAAAACACAATGGATGCTGTCTCCATCTTTCCTGGTTAGAATCTCTTGGAATTTCTCTGTAAAAAGACTGGCACAAAACTGCAGCTGCTTCAGGTGGGCTTTGTATTTCCCAGATGATCTCTTGGAGAACTGCCTCAGCAGTGAAGAGTTTTGTACTTGATGATCAATTGAATTCTGTAGAAGTTACTTCTACTTTTAGGCACACATTGTACTGCACAGTAGAGAGCTCCGGTCTCTTACAGATGCCACCGTCTGTAAGACCATCTGAAAGCCCTTAACTGTGTTATCTCAGTTAAGGCTCTGTTTGAGGTGATGAAAGGGGATGTCTTCCCATGCCTCCTCACTCCCTTATCTACAGAGGGAAGTTCTAACACGGTACTTCTCTTGCCCAGAACGGTGGCGAGTGTCTGCGTGCATACGTCTCGGTGGCGCTGGAGCAAATCGCCCAATGGCATGATGAGCAAGGCCACAATGGACTGTGGTATGTGATGCAGGTGGTGAGCCAGCTTCTAGATCCAAGGACCTCAGAATTCACCGCTGCTTTCGTGGGCAGATTGGTTTCCACTTTAATTTCAAAAGCAGGAAGTGAGCTGGGAGAGAATCTGGACCAGATCCTGAGAGCTATCCTGAGCAAAATGCAGCAAGCGGAGACGCTCAGTGTGATGCAGGTGAGATGCTCAGTGTGATGCAGGGGAGCAGGCTGGTACCCAGGAGAGGAAGGAGAAATGTCAGCAAAAGAAATGGTTATCACTTTTTGTAGCTGTGTGCCTGATTATTTATGGTTAGTGCAATTGGAGGGTCTCCGTATCCACTTGAAGTAGTCAGGAAGATGCCTATTCTGCTCGTAACGGTTGTCCAGATCACAGGGTAAGCCAGGTTCTCGTGGGCAAGCTTATACTGTACCTTAAATACTCCCTCATGACCATGTGTTTGCAGGCAGTGAACCTTCAGAGAAGACAGGAGTTGCCTAAGTACGGATGCTGTGGCAAAGGCAGCACAGTGTTTTTGAGTCATTTTATGCTGTATTTGAAGGATAAATGCCTGGGAGTTGAGACCGGGGGTTTTGGGGGTGATTAAATACTGCTGTTGACTGCAGTATGTTACTGCCTGCTTTTGTAGCAGTGCCTTGCAGATGGCTTCTATTTCCTCTCCTCTTGGGGTTGGTAAGCACAGCCTCTATCCTGCAGGAAACTCAGTTGCTCAAGTACTTGGTAAAACTTTTTCAGCTGTTAAATGATGCACATCTAATGCTTCCTTCCTCCTGCTGTAGTCCTTGATTATGGTGTTTGCTCACTTGGTTCACTCACAACTGGAACCACTCCTGGAGTTCCTCTGTAGTCTCCCCGGCCCAACCGGCAAGCCTGCCTTGGAGTTTGTCATGGCCGAATGGATGAGCCGGCAGCACTTGTTCTATGGGCAGTATGAAGGCAAAGTCAGGTAGGATGTTTGATAATCTGTGCATCAACAAATCAATGCAGAGATCATCCTGTTAATGTTAATAACTGATCATCCTGTTGCAGCTGAATGCAGTGGGTGTGAGGGGAAGAAGAGCTGGATCACAGTGTGCCACCACTGGGTTAGCTCAGCTCAGGAGAACCATGATAAACTGCAGCAATCTCTGATCCTCCTCCAATTGGTCCTCTTGCTGCCTGGTGTTTCTGTGCTGGAACAGGCTGAACCCAAGGGGGAAGCAGTGTCATTTGCAGGCACAGGAGTGCTTCTGAGATTGAACTTCGGTGAATGGGATGAAAAGAGCTTCCAGACAGGAAATTGCCTTTGTAGACTAGTGTAGAGTTTCAGGGCATTGTAGAGAGTTCCTTAGAGAATTTGGTGATTTCTTGTTGATTTAATGATCTCTTAAAAGTCAATAAGGAAATCACCAGAAATAGTTTTCTCTCCCTTCTGCTGTAGGAACACATTCGTGTTCTGGTGGAGGCAGAGTACTGTGTTCTAAAGCATGAAATGCTCTGTAGTAGTTTAAATTGTGCTGCAGCTGCTGTCTTTGATTTCTCTGGCAATGTGAAGCCCAACAGACCACTCTTAGGGGTCTCACCAGCTAATAACTCACTTCATAGTATGTGTTGGTGTGTTGTTGTTATAAGGCAGTCAAATAGCCTGTGAAATAACAAGGAAAAGCATGTGTAAAATGGAATTTGTGAGTGATCGTGCAGAACAGGCTGTCTGATGTGGGGAGCTGGTGCTGGTGCTGCTCACACGCAGTCTGTATTGTCCTTAAGAGCAGCGCTTTATCCCCACTGACAGAGTGGGGTTGTCTGCAGGATCTCCTGAGACTGCTTATGGCCACAGGGCAAAGCCAGGGCCGACACTGTCAGGAAGAACAAGGTTAACTTTGTTCAGTGCTGCCTCCGTATCATCCCAGGTTGGAGTTGTTTGCATCCAGATGGCTTGGCAGGGCCCCGCACTTTAGTCAAAGTCATCCTCAGTGTGGCTGAAAACAGCCTGGAACTGGAGAAGGTTTGAATGTGTGGAGTAGAAACCTGAGCAGCAGATTGGAAAGAACACATGAAGGTACTGAAGGAGCACATTAGAAGGTCTGAGTGTAGCAGAGCTGTGAAGGACCAGAAGTGAGAAAGTGCTTTGAGATTGGAGAAAAATAGAAGAGATGTTCATGGCTGCAGGTCAACCGCATCACTACTTTCTTGCCAGTGTTTTCCTCTTAGTTCCATCTTCAGCTGCACATGGTGCTTCAGGAGCATGTTTAACCTCGTGGGCCCTCTGGACTGGAAAAACCTTTATGTATGCACTGTTTAATGGTGTTTAATCCAAAGCTTTGTCGGTCTTTGGCTTGCTGTGCAGGTCAGGAGATGAGCCCAGTTTCGGATGTAAAGCAGAAGCAGGGCTAGTTCTTAATGCTTGTTCTTGGCAAAAAGTGTAGAACACAGGGCATGAAAGTCTGCCCTGGAGATGTGTTCCCTGTGAAAGCCAGACTGTTCAGGGCAATTCTGACCCGTAATTCTCCTGTTCCCTGCTCCCCAGCTCTGTGGCATTGTGTAAACTCCTCCAGTATGGCATCAATACAGACGACAAGCGGCTTCAGGACATTAGGGTGAAGGGAGAAGAAATCTTTAACATGGATGAGGGAATACGGACACGATCAAAGTCAGCCAAAAGTAAGTAATCAGTTTGGCTGGTTCAAACAGTATTTTTTTCCTGTTAGATGGTATAAAAGGCCTTAAAATAGACCTTGCAGGTCCCAGGAAGATGGAGGGGTTATTTCCTGCAGAAGGTGCATGTTGATATTTAGAGCTAATCCGTACAGCGTGTGTTTAACATCTCCATAATTTGCCTTAATTCTGCCAAAGACTGATTTGGAAGACTCCTAATGTCTCTAATTGAATACAAACGGATGAGATGATTATGGGATAGGGCGTTTTTCACTGCTATTTTGCATCATCCTCTTCCATGTCATGAGATAGAATTGATAATCTCATGACGCTCGGTAGCTTCTCTGAGTGGAAAGCGTGTTTAGAAAATGCATTTGTCTTATTTTGAATTGGCTGAACCCCAAATCTTTGGAGATTGCTCTCTAGAGATTGAAACATTAAATCCGAGAGAGCCCTGGGCAGGGCTGGGCTTCAAACAGGAATAAAAATGAATAAAAACCCCCAAAACAACCACCCCAACAAAGCCAGGCCTGGTTTTAACAACCTCTTAGTAAAAGCAGGGTGAATGTATCTTTTTATTCTCTTGCAGATCCTGAGCGCTGGACAAACATTCCTCTGTTAGTAAAAATCCTGAAACTGATAATAAATGAGCTCTCGAAATGCAATGGAAGCAAATGCATCCAGACAGACACCTGCAGATTGGAGCCAAGGTAAAATCCTGGGTTTGCTTCTCTCTTTGCATGGCTTAAATCTACTTTGTAATCTCTTCGGAAGCGTTCACAGTAATAAGAAGCTCACAATAGTAAATAGTAGACCTGCAATTACAAAGGCTTAAATAGTGATCCAGAGTATAAGGTCGGTCTGTGTTGTGTATTCTCATGTCTGAAAATCATCTGGGGCTAGTTTGGAAGATGGGATCAGAGCATGTGCCCATAGCACTCCTTTCTTGGTGTATCTGCTTTGCCTTTCTTCCTCCCTGCTTCACTCGTCAATTCTTGCTGCTGCTTTTTGCTCGGCTTCAATTCTCGGGTCACTTATTCCAAAGGGATAGAAAGGCTGCGGGTGCTTCCCTTCACCCACCTGCACAAGCAGGGATGCTTGCCTGACAACCACAGGCCCTGCAGCAATCAAGAGGCCGGAGCTCTTGGGGCTGGATTAGCTCTAGAATTGTTTTTTTTCCTAAACAGATGATTCAAATGACATGTGGGAAGATCAGGAAGAGGATGAGGATGAAGATGAAGGCTTAGCAGGACATTTCTTATCAGATATTCTTTCCACAAACAAGTATGGTAAGTAACAGCTTTGAAGTGCTTGCTCAAAGCAAACAAGGAGTAGATGACATCCTAAGTAGTTTTCTTGACAGCAGCTCAGCAGAGGCTGCAGGCAAGGGGGAGGAAATGCCGCAGCAGGGTTTTGAGTAAGGGCCTTGTTTGTAAGAGGGACATGTCTTTGAATAACACAATGATTAACTAACTGCGTTTTCCACCTGAGAGTTCCCATGCTGAGTGGGCTGCGCGTTGCTGTGAGGTTCATGCAGGTGTTTCTTCTAAGGAGAACATTGATGCTCAAAGATGTAGACGTGACCTTGGAATGACAGTGTTGTAGAAGTGGATGAACTTGCTGGTGGAGTAACCTTGAGAAATAATTGCTGCATAAAGATGGAGCAGGTGTATCATCTCCTTTCCTCTGCCCTCCAGTTTGCATATAGTCCTAAAGGGAGAACCTTACAGGCGAATACAATAAGGAAGACCTCTCATATTAGCACAGAATTGGAAATGTGTCACCCTGACATAAGATTAAGGCATAAGATAATAGTGCACGTAACTAACAAACCTGCCTGTCCAGTGTCTTGTGTATGCTCATCTCACTTGTGTGTGCTTGAGACTCCCAGCGTGACCCATCTCATTCTGGGATTTGGTGTTTCCTGATCATGTCAACTTAAGGAGTGAATGTTCTGGATAGGATATTACTTATTTTACCCAGCAGCACTAGAACTATTTATTTTTGGACCCTTGGATTCAACAATAGTCTCAGGGAATACTTCCTAAGAAGTACTTCTTACTGCTCTTAAGGAATACTTCCTATTGCTCTGTTTGATGTTAAAACTTGCTGATTTGCCTCTGACAGATGAGGATTACTATGAAGATGATGAAGAGGACGATCCAGATGCATTAAAGGACCCTCTTTACCAAATAGATCTCCAGGTGATGCTCTGGAATAAGGGGTTTATTAATCAGATTCCTGTCATTCATTATAAACTTGATTCTTTTTCTGTGTTGTACTTTAACAAAACTGTACACCACTGGAAAGAGCAGCTATTACTGATTGTTATCCCAGAGGCACTCAGTGCATTGAAATCGCTTTGGAAAGCGCCGAGTATCCCAAGAATGCCTGGAGCTATATTTTTCTTACTGGATCAATATCTATAACTTGGAAATGGGACTGAACAAAATGTTCTGAACAGAGGGAGTTGAGACTCTTCTACCCATGAGCTTCATGGCTGTTTGCTGAAGTCAGAAGTAGATTGGAGACTGAGCATGATAGAATTTCTTACCGTATTGGAGCTGTTCCCTTCCAGTCAGTCCCTGTCTGAATCTTTGCTCCTGCTTTTAGCCCTTCCCTTTGCTGCCACCCGTCTTTTTTGCACCACTTTCCTGTTCCCTGCAGTCCCTTTGTCTCAGTTGGTGCATGTTGAGGTTTGTCCTGTAATACGTGTAAGAAACAGAGTTCCCAAAGTGGTGTGATGCTAACTGGCTCTTCCCATCTTCCTTTCAGGCCTATCTCACTGATTTCCTCTGCCAGTTTGCACAGCAGCCTTGCTATGCAATGTTTTCAGACCATCTCAATGAGAATGAAAAGCGAGTGCTACAGGCCATTGGGATATAAACCCACCCGAGAGACTGCACCGATCATATCCGAACAAGGCTTATTCCATGTTTTATGATAGAACATAAAACATTTTCCAGTGTCTGCCTGCTTGTTGCAGGTGGGTGACGGCCTCGTTGCGATGTACTGAGTCTCATCTTAACGTGAATCTGATAAGGGAAGGAATACCGAGCGAGCGGCAAGGACAGAGGTCTGTAGAGCTTTGCACATTGGTCTCACCATGGGAGCACTTTCATTTTCCACAGTAACTTTCCAGGATGTTCTTAAAGATAAAAAAATGTGTCCTTAATATTTTTAAAAGCAAACTGTCTCTGCCTGTGAAGAGGCACATAACTGAGCTCCCCACAGCACAGCTGGACAGAAAGGAATTGGGTCACTTAGCAGGTTGCTTGGATGTATCTTGAGAAGTCAGAAGGTTGTTCCTCTTCGTGCTCAGATGACACAGGGTAAATGTCTCGATCTCCCAGTGTGACTTCTTTTTATAGAACTATAGACTCTTTAATCGGAGATGCCTGAATGGTGTGGACCCTGTTTACAGGAGTTTGGATGGGAAGCTGAGACAATAAACCCAAATGCATATCTTCTTTCCTGTTGTGGACGGGGCTTTGTCACTCACGTCTCTGTCCAGTCCCATGGGAGCAGTTCTTTACTGATGCTTTGTGTGCACATGCTCAGAGGAAGCTCCCACTGACATTTCTCTTCCTGTGGCATGTGGCTACTAAAGACTTTGGTTTTATGGAACACGAGGAGCCACAATTTTCAGGGGAATAGAACTTCATTGTATTTAACATACTTGCTCCATGGCAGCCACTCTGAACTACTTTGCTTCCTTCACACTCCTGTGTGTGTTTTTATAGAGTGGTGAATAACATTTGCAGATTGATTTATCCCATAAGAACAGTGTGATGTATCTCACAACACCTCTCTGCCTTTGGATCCCCTTGGGGAAAATGAAAATAAAACTATTGAAATGCACATTGGTATCCTTCTTATGAAACAGATTTCAAAGGAATTTGCACTTCTTTCCTGAAGTTGCTTTTTGAAACACATTTCTCCTTAGGAAACTTTGTGCATGTGCAGCCCGGAGGATGTTGGGGGATTTCACAGGAGGCACCTGGACAGAAAGGGAGTCCTGTAATGGCTACATCTTCTGCTTAAAACAAAAGGCTGGCCCATTATAGAGTTTCCTTTCTTAAGGAAGGTGTTTGCTGTTCCTTTGTGGAATAATACGCTTCGAAGTTGTATCTACAAACCTCCAAAGAGCTGGAGTCCTTCTGTACCTAACACAGTCTAGCTTTTCACTTTTTTACTGGGAAGGGATAATAAATTAACTTTTTAACAGACAAAGATGGCACAATTTGTTTAGTGTGTGTGGGGAAGGTGGAAATACAACCCGGAATTCCAAGGCAGAGCTTGCGCCCTGCTCCCACCCTGACCCGGCTCATTGCTCCTGAGAAGGGGCAGACTTTGGGGGGGGGGTATCCCCCACCCTTCACTGCAGCCTTATCTGAACCGTCCTTGGGTTCTCAGTGGGTTTATGTGAACAGCACCGTGGGAAGCAGGATTTGAAGCCTGATTTGTGTGTGTGTCTCTGTGTGTGTGTTTCCTAAGGTATAAGCTCGGATTAATGCAGCCGTGTCGCGATCTTTCTTCCCTATGGGTTCTCTCGTGTATGATACCATTAAACTTGGAGCCGTGACCTCTCTGCAGGGGGAAGGAACACTGTGGTTCTCTTTTCTGCCGTGACCTTCTTATACTTCTTTTGTAAAGTCCATTAGGAATTTTGTGGGAGGCATTTCAGCTTTCACTGAAAACTACTCAGTGCAGTCCCTTGGGGGAACCCAGCTAGGAGGAGGCAGCGTATCCCAGTAGCTGTGCAGCGAGTGACCAGTCCCAGCCCTGGCAAGAGGCAGGACCATGGTTTTTGCCCCATGTGTTTGCAGCAAGGCTCATACCCAGTCATCCATTCTTGGAGGTAAGTGAATGCCAAGCACATGGAAGCACCTCGGTGTCAGTTCAGGTCTTAGGGAGCCAGGGCTGGAGGAGATGGGCTGATGGGGTCCATGTGCTTCTGGTGGGGGCAACTGCTGTGTGCCTTGGTGGTGCTTTGGTGGAGTCAGATGGTGGATTTAAATAAGACCATGAAAAATGAGGCTGATCCCGTACTGCCGATAATGTTCCTCATTGTGAATGGAGACTTTCAAGGATTTCTTTGCCGTTGCAAGGTCCAAAGCAGTACATGGGCCAGTGTCTTGTAGAGCTCCTGTGGGAGCTTGTCAGTGTGTTGGGTAGAAACTGCTTTGATTTGCTGGTATTGATGGTGTTTGCAGGAGTGTAGCTGTGGTGAAAAGGGAAAGCTTGGGGGTAAGGTTGGATAGGGGCTTTGAGCATCCTGCTCTAGTGGAAGGTGTCCCTGCCCGTGCAGGGGTTTGGAACTGGGTGCGTTTTAAGGTCCCTTCCAACCCAAACCAGTCTGGGATTCTGTGTCTCTTGGAGACTCGGCTTGTCCTGCAGCATCAGCTCACGTGCAGCCTGTGCTCATTGATGTAACTCCTTTGCCTTTCTGCTTCCCGACTGCCCTCCTTCCTAACAGAACTGCGTGCTCGGGGATGTGTCTTTGAACAAGAACTGTGTTTGCTGAGGGGCTGTCAGTTTGCTGCAACAAACCTGACCAGTGCCGAGGTCATTGCTCCGTCCGAAACACACTGGACCCTATGGGGATGGGTCTGTGGTCTGGTTTTGAGGTGCAGAGCACCTCTTACTTGTGCCCCGTTGAGGAGTCTGATCAGGACGGTTATTAATGCCGCGTTAGGACGCGCGAGCTCCCTGCTATCTAAATTAAAGCTGAAGGCGGGACCCGGGCGCAGCCCTGCTCGCACGCCACGGCCGGGACTCGAACTCGCGACCCTCCGACCCGCAGCCGGGTCTGCGCCTCCCCTCCTCCCTCCCCGCCCGGCGGTGCACGCCGGGAGCTGTAGTCCGCGCGGGGCCGCCGCGGTGCACGCCGGGAGCTGTAGTCCGGCTGTGGCGGGGGCGCGCCATGGCGGCGGCCGCAGCCCCGGCGGGCGGCGCGGGGCGCTCCAAGGTGGCGCCGAGCGTGGACTTCGATCACAGCTGCTCCGACAGCGTCGAGTACCTCACCCTCAACTTCGGGCCCTTCGAGACCGTGCACCGGTGGCGCCGCCTCCCGCCCTGCGACGAGTTCGTGGGGGCCCGGTGAGCGGCGGTGCGGCGGGAGGGTGCGGGTGCGGGGGGGTCCCGGCGGCTCCTGACCCCGCTTCTCTGCCGCCCGCAGGCGCAGCAAGCACACGGTGGTGGCCTACCGGGACGCCATCTACGTGTTCGGCGGTGACAACGGGTGAGGCCGCGGCGGGGCCGAGGGGAGCGGGGCTGAGGGGAGCGGGCCCGGGGCTGAGGGGAGCGGGGCTGAGGGGAGCGGGCCCGGGGCTGAGGGGAGCGGGGGGGAACGGGTGTTATAAATGTTCAAAGACCAATTCCAAATCAAATGGATGTTTATTACGATTTCATATAGGAAAGGCAATAAGCAAACAGCGCTGGGTGCGCGGGGAGTCTCTGCTCCGCCAGCACGCACACCGAGGATCGCACAGTCACTCCTTTTACAGTTCTTATACATGCATATTCACTAAGATGTTGTAATATGTAGATTTGCCCCCGCTTCGTATGATAATTAGTTTCGCAAGTCTTTTCCGCATGCGCACTGTCTCCTGGTGGTCTTGGGTGAGGGTCTCGGGATGAAGTAAGAGTCTTCCTCAGTGACCTTTATACAGACTTTTAAGGTTGAACTTTTTATCTTCTTCCCTTGCGCATGTCCCTTACTGGTTCTTCTGCCCCCTCTTAGCTGTCCTTGGGAATTTGTAGTCTCATAGATAAGGGGGCTTCTGCAGTTTCTCAAAGACAAAACACCTGCAGTTTGGGGTTACACAAGCTTCCCGCTTCCCGTCAAGGTCTACAGGGCTTGCATCCGGGAAGCGTGTGGTTTAAAAAGTCAGTAATTTTCTTTTATCATTCCCCCCCTTTTCATGTACATGCAAATTCCTTTGCATTATATAATGGTATTTTCAGTAAGGCAACATTCTAGTAAATATTTAAACAGTATACGTATAAAAATTCCTAATATTATCAAGATAATTACAACAACAAGGATCTGTTATTCATCCGTCTTTGTCAATCCCCCTGCGGATGTCTCCCAGTAAGGGTGAACGGGATATGGTGGTCTTGTATTTGCAGTTAGTTACAAAGTAACTCAAGCCTTATTGTATCAGCCTTGCCTCGGTTACAAAGTTGCTCAAACCTTATTGTATCAGCCTTGCCTCGGTTACAAAGTTGCTCAAACCTTATTGTATCAGCCTTGCCTCTGTTACAAAGTTGCTCAAACCTTATTGTATCAGCCTTGCCTCGGTTAGCACGTTAACAATTAACATTTTGCTCTCGGCAAACTTACAATGTAACGTTTGTCACACGGGGCTGAGGAGCGCGGGGCTGCCGTTCCCCGGCCCCGCGGCCCGGCTCAGCCGCTGCTCTCGTTCCTCCGCGCAGGAAGACGATGCTGAACGATCTGCTGCGCTTCGACGTGAAGGACTGCTCCTGGTGCAGGTGCGCAGCGCCGGGCGCGGCCCTCCCCGTCCCCAGGGCTCGGGGTGGCCTCTTCGTTCCTCCTCAGCACCTCGGGGGCTCTCCCCTCATCGGCCCTGCGCGGAGCTGTCAGCGCGGCTCCGCGCACGGCTCCTGCCTGCGGGGTGCGGTGGGTGTCACTGCCCGCACACCCTGCGGGGCGCTGCGAGGGTGCAGGGGCAGAGATGCGGTGCTGCGGCCTCTTGGGGCAGGAAATGTGCCAGTGGGGCTCGCTGGTGCCTTGTCTTTGCTCTGGCCTGCGCAGGCTCTGCCATCTCACGCGTGCCTCCTTGTGCCTCAGTTGCTGTTTCAGCAGTATCGTGGTTGTCCCATGCTCTGAGGTTTAAGAAACCAGCATCAGTGAAAACCCTCAGGAGCAGCAGAAAAGCCTGGAGCGGTTGTTTCTTTTTTGGCTCTGCACAAGATCTGTGAGTCCCCCTGCAGCACGACGAGGGTGTCTGATCGCTGCTGTTCTCCTGTTGTGCAGGGCTTTCACTACGGGGACCCCGCCAGCACCACGGTATCACCACTCGGCTGTGGTCTATGGGAGCAGCATGTTTGTGTTCGGTAAGGCAGCGGCAGGTTGCTGTGGTGTCTGCTTGGGATGATAAATGCACCGGTAGTGATGTTTAGAAGAAAGAATGAGGTATTGCAGAATCATAGAACAGTCAGGGTTGGAAAGGACCTTAAGATCATCCAGTTCCAACCCCCCTGCCATGGGCAGGGACACCTCCCACTAAACCACTCACCCAAGGCTCTGTCCAACCTGGCCTTGAACACCGCCAGAGATGGAGCATTCACAGCTTCCCTGGGCAACCCATTCCAGTGCCTCACCACCCTTACAGGAAAGAACGTCTTCCTCATATCCAATCTAAACTTCCCCTGTTTCAGTTTGAACCCGTTACCCCTTGTCCTATCACTACAGTCCCTAATGAAGAGTCCCTCCTCAGCATCCTTTTAGCCCCCTTCAGACACTGGAAGCTGCTCTGAGGTCTCCGCGCAGCTTCTCTTCTCCAGGCTGAACAGCCCCAACTTTCTCATCCTGTCTTCATACGGGAGGTGCTCCAGTCCCTGATCATCCTCGTGGCCTCCTCTGGCCTTGTTCCAACAGTTCCATGTCCTTTTTATGTTGAGGACACCAGAACTGCACACAATACTCCAAGTGAGGTCTCAGGAGAGCAGAGCAGAGGGGCAGGATCACCTCCCTCGTCCTGCTGTCACACTCCTTTTGATGCAGCCCAGGATATGATTGGTTTCTGGGCTGCGAGTGCACAGATTTTTAGGAATCTTTTTATAACATATTTTTAGGAAGTGTCAGAAGTTCTCTGTAGCAAATCCGCTGTTTTCCAAGGCTAACACTGATTCTAGCTTCAGCTTGGAAACCCTCCTGTTTTGTCTAACGTAAAGAAGACTTGAAACTCATTCCCACTGTGTTTCTTTAGGGGTAGGAGTGAAGGAGGAGCCTCCCACTTGTAGTAGTCCATTAGCTGAATACCTCTCTTTGTGTGAACTAAACTGACGTTTTCTTCTGATATAACAACTAGAAGTGCGCGTGCTCGATTGCATTTGAGTCCAATGGAATTGTTGTTGCCCAGGTGGCTACACTGGAGACATTTATTCCAATTCCAACCTGAAGAATAAAAACGATCTCTTTGAATACAAGTTTGCGACTGGGCAGTGGACTGAGTGGAAAACTGAAGGGAGGTAAGGACCTGGCATCACTGCCCCCCTCTTCATGGGGCCTTGTGCTTAACTCAGCAGACACAGCTGGCATTAGTGCCAGTGCTGGTGTTAAGGCTGTGGGACGATTTCTGCTCTACTTTCTTGATTTAAGTGTTCTGAAGAGGGTTTTTTGCATGGTCTCCATTCCAGAGTGGACTATACTGGGAATGTGACCAAAACCTATTTCAATTTAGTTGCATCAGAAACCACTTTGGAGCTTATTTGTAGTTAAATCCACATATTCTTTTCAGACTAAAGTTGGGCTTTCTGGGGCACTCTGAGATGCACACACTTGTGATGTGTGTGCACACGAGTGCTTTCAGAAGCAGATGAATGAGTGGATGATGTACATTTGGATCTGTTGAACATAGGTTCCTGAGATCCAGCCTTCTAAGGCAAAGTCAGACCTAGCAGCACGTTACTGCTTGGAGCTGAGTTTGTGCACGTTTAGACTATGTCAGTAAATTCTCTTTCTGGTTGTTCTAGCAACTTCTGACGTTCTGGAGAGCGAGTCTTACTCCTGTATTCCGAACTCACATGTCCTTGTCTTTCCCCGTGGTTACAAGTGTGGGTACTGCACAAATGGCCTCATACAAGCTGATGGCCTTGTGGCATCATAGTTTTGTTTAATGCTTCTTGGCTGATTTAGTAAAAACCACCAAGATTGGGGAAGAAAAAAATGGAGGTTTGCTCTTTTCTTGTGGGCTTTGCATCTTGGGAGCCCTCTCAGCCTCAGCCCTTGAAGCCATTTTGTGTAGGGTACTTTATGCTTCATTCTTGTGCATTTTAGCCCTCACCTAGATCCTTCTTGCAGCACCTCTGCAGGTGATCTAAGAGCGGTTTAATTGCTTTCCTCAACTGCAGGTTGCCGGTTGCCAGGTCAGCTCACGGTGCAACAGTGTATAGTGACAAGCTGTGGATCTTTGCAGGATACGATGGCAATGCACGGTATGTGCTGGGATCACTCTGGGATGCTTTTGTAAAAGCCTGGTCCCTCACTTTTCACCTCTGTAGAGGTGTTTTCATACCTCAAGGGATTTAAGCCCATAACTGGAGCTCTGCAAAGGCTTTGCCTGTTGTAGAGCATCTCATTTCTGCAGTTCGCCAAATTCAAGTCAGTGTGTGTTTGAAACCTAGACACCTGGTGACTCAGACTGTGGATGTGTAATGTAACATCCTTGCTTTGGTTGTGAAGATGCTAAAAGATCTTTGAAATTTGGCAAATGAGCATTTTTCTGGAGGAGGGATTGGAGAAAGAGGCATGACTGTGGGGAGCTGCTCAGTTCCAGCTTAGGGAGTTCCCTCAGGACCTTGTGTAGCTGGAAGGAGGGATTGGGTGAAAGGAGCTGTCTAATTTATGTTAAATACATCTAATCACGTTAAAAAATGGCTTTCTGTGGAACAGGAGCCTCAGGCAGATTGGGACAAAAGGAATCATCTGTAGTTACTGTGAGTAACTTGTCCTGGGAAAAGCACAGTCGGGTAGGTAACAGTCAGTGGTGTGTCAGGTTGCCTGCTCCTTCTCCTCTCTGCAGTGAAGGTGGGATTCAGCCACACAAATCACTGCTGTGGTCTGTCTTAGGGGTTAGCAGGGGTAGGTAGAAAGTGGTAGGGTAATAATCCTGAGTCCTGAAGAGCGAATAGCTCTATTCCTTAAGCTCCAGGCAGAAGTGCTGTGTGTAACTGTAGAATACTTGTAACGAGAAAGATGCTAAAGCAGGCTTGAGGTGGTAGTATTAAATGTGGGTATAGGAGAAAAGATTTTAATAGGGTGTTTTTTCTTCTGCCAGTGAAAGTAGGAGCTAAAAGTTACTGAAAAAAAATCCAAACCTGTTTCTAAATCAAGCATTTTTGTATTATAACATAGGTTAAATGATATGTGGACAGTTGGCCTCCAGGATAGAGAGCTAACGTGCTGGGAAGAGGTAAGAAGCTTTAGTTTCAGTTAACACATAGAATTTCTTCTTTGATTTTAATATGTAGTTATTTAAAAGCCCTGTGCTGGACAGCACTGCTCTCTGCAGAATGTGTTTGTCACACAGGTGAGCAGAAGCCCTTTAACATGATCGCGTTTGTGCATTTGAAAACCAGGTGTACATGAACTTTGTTTTTTGCTTGTGAATGTGAATATGAACTGGCCATGCCCCCTATAAAAAGGGACTGCATTCCCCACTGTCACCACTGGGAGCTTTGCTGGCTGCTGTCAAAATGCAGGATCCTGACGGCACTGGGGCTCTAGAAATGTGGCCTCCCATCCTCTTTATCCATAGTAAAATTAGTCTGTGCAGACTAAGCTCAGCATTAGTTGATCACCTGGGCTCAGTTGCCTGCACACGTTGCTGCTATGGTGTCTGTCAATCTGCTGGTGAGCTGTGTGGTGCTGCAGCATCCTCAGCACATGCAGTGGTGCACCGCAGTAATACCTTCTTCATTGTGAACTTCATTATCTTTCAGATTGAACAAAGTGGTGAAATTCCTCCTTCGTGCTGTAATTTTCCTGTGGCTGTTTGCAAAGACAAGATGTTTGTTTTCTCGGGCCAGAGTGGAGCGAAGATTACCAATAATCTCTTTCAGTTTGAGTTCAAGGAAAAGATGTAAGTGTAGGCAGTTAAATCGCACAAAATCCACATAATCTTTTGCTACTTGAGTTGAGGAATGCACTTAAGGGTATTGAGATTTGAGGGTATTGAGAAAGAATACCGCACCTCACAGTGAGGAAGTGGAGGTAAGGTATGGACCATGTTAATGACACTTTTCTCTGTGCTATGCACATCAGATTGGTTGTTTTCAGCCAGATGAACAGAAATTCAGTAGATTCACTTTAAGCATTAAATATGAGTCTTGGTGTATTCAGAATGGGATGCCAAATATTGCCTTCCTGAAAGTTGTTCTGTGGTCTGTTCTGACAGCCTGATTAGTCTGGTTACTGGCTGAAGTGGAACCACAACTGAGACAATAGCCGATGGCCTCCAGACCTTGGCTGAAATCATGCCACTGTAATGAATAAGCAATGCCCTATCAAAATGGGGTACAGTATTGGAATGGTGCCCTTTACTTAGGAGGGTTAGCTGTTAAAGTGAATAATAGATCACGGATTCCTCGCCAAGTTGTGGTCTTTGAGCTACTGGGATTTACATCTGGGTCTACATTTGGCTTTACCGCGTTTTCAGCTAGAAGTTTGGCAATACGGAGCTGACAGATTAGGATGAGTTGTTGCCTGTTCTCATGCAGGTTCTGGAAGTACCATAATGGAGCTCCTTTGTCCTTACAATTTGAGAGTTAGAATACTTACTTTGCAGGAAGGAGCTGTAAAAAAACCCACACTGTTTCATGTTCAATGCCTCAGCTGGACCCGGATTCCCACCGAGCACTTGCTTCGAGGCTCCCCTCCTCCTCCACAGCGACGATACGGCCACACAATGGTTGCGTTCGACCGACATCTCTATGTGTTTGGTGGTGCTGCAGATAACACGCTGCCCAACGAGCTTCACTGCTACGACGTGGACTCCCAGACCTGGGAAGTTATCCAGCCCAGCCCAGACAGTGAGGTAAAACTTTCAGCTCCTGGCGTTTCCTTTTATGCTTGGCCCATTTTTTGCTGCCAGGCCAAGGACAAGGACATTGACTTTTAGCTTCTTCCCACCAGTGGTTGAGCAGCTGAAATACTGTGGGCAACAGTCTTTGAAAATGAGTCAGTGTTGACACATTGAAAACTTTGCTTAGTACTGTTTAAAGAAATCCCATCAAACACTTGTAGTTGTTGAGTCAATCATTATTTGACTGAGCTTACTAATGAATTCACTGTGTGGACAAGTGGTTCTGTGGTTGGCTGTGTGATGCTGTTGAAGCAGAATTCCAAACTAGATGAGGTTTTGATTGTTCCACTGGAATAATGCCTCTGTGTGTAACGTCTTAGAAATTCTGTAATTGCACAGAGTAGCATTTCCCTTTTAGGTCAAGTGTAAAGTGTTTGCTTATGAAAGTATGACTGTAAAATAATGATAGACATCGCAGTGAGACTCAGACATGGCTTTTTTACCATAGTTGCACTAATAAGATATATAAATTAAAAAGCCTGGGTTCTTTACATGAGCATAAAGAGGCAGTAACTGCCAAGGGCCAAGTGAGCACCCCAAATGAGAAGAAACCTGTACTAATATCCTTATCCTGCATTTAGAATGGTTACGATGGCTGCATTTGTTAATTTTAATAGCTTTTACCTTAAGCCATGTTGAAATACTTCAGCTGATGTAACAGTGGGTTTAGTGTGTGTTAGCTGGTCTGTGGGAAGAAATAGATGTCTGTATGCTGTATGGAGAACCGCAGAGGTGAAGGTTGCACTTGAAAGAGATGAGTATGGCATGAGCTAGGCAGGGCGCTGTAGGTGCACTGAGACAGTCCAGCCTTGGCTGCGTTTTGGGTAGACAGGTGGAACAAAACCTAGAAACAAGTGTGGCAGTGGGCCTGTTCTAGGTCCTCTTCTCTGCCCAGGTCCCTCAGAATTGTTGATGGTGCCTCGCATGGAGGATGGGAAAATGGCTTAATAAGGAGAAAAGGGAGAGCTAAAGTGAAGCAGGTCAGTGCTCCAAAAATGAATAAGGAGCTTCTATTTTGTGCTTTTAGGATGTCTCCAAAATTGAATATCAAATGTGCTGTCTGATCTGCACAGTTGTAATCCATAGCTCCTCATACCTTCGCCTTGATGCTATAATGTATGTACATATTGTAATTTACGGAGCTGTTCTCCGTCTTTACTGTTAAATGACCTTCACAGTTGGGGGTTCTGCTTTTCCAAGGCAGGCAGGGGAATATCACATCTGAGTCCCTGCCTGCCTGTACAGGAGTGCCAAAGTTTCCTGAGGTGCTGGATTTCCTTTATAGAGGGCTAGCAGAGGATTTAAAGATAATGTAAATACATTTTCTTCATTGCCCTCAAGTTTTCCTGTTGAGCTTCTTCGCTTTCTGAAGAAGGCTGTAACAGCATCAAATACCAGCAGGCCGTAAGAGGGAAATTGCCCCACCTTGCCCAATTGCTCCCAGCAGACGGATGGAGAGAGGCGTGCACACAGCACTCATGGTTCATGCTACATGAGAGGAGTGTTTTGCAGGGAATGACATAGGAGCTGGAGGCCTGGAAGCCTGGAAGGGGATTGCACATCCATTTGTGGACACAGCCCCACAGAATCAGAAGAGATGTTTAGAAACAGCCGCTGCCTTATAGAAGGTGCCACAGGAGGAGGAAGAGAATTCTTCTTCCTTGCAGTGCTTTAAGAAGGTCAGTGTCTGGGACAGTTACAGTGTCCATGAATCCAGGCAGATTCCCATCATCTCTTAGTGCAGGTACTAGTGAGCAGCCTTTCAAAGCCAAGAGCAATATGAATTTCTGACTTTCAGAGCTCTTTAGTTTTCTTTTAATAAGCAAAAAGGGAGGTGAAAGCCTTGGTAACGTTCTCTGGCTTACTGTGAGCTACAGTTCTGGAGGTTTTCACATGGATTACAGTGATATGGTTTGTGGGCAGCTAAGAAAGATTAAAAGGACTTACTCATCCCACTGTGGATGAGTCTGCCACAGTGTCCCTGTGCAGAGATCAGTTACACCCATTGAGGTATCCTCAGGCAAAAGAAGCAAGTTATTATGTGAACAAATGGCTGAATTCCTGCAGTGAGGCCCCTAACTGTTGTCAAATGTGGTGAGTGTAGCTGTCAGGGCCTCATGTTCTGCTAGGAGAGATAGAATTTAGCATTTCACAGTCCAAAGAGAAGGCTGATGTTCCTAAGCAATAGGTAGTGCTGGGACTTGCATCCTTTCCAGAAAGTCTTCTTGCAACTTTCAGGGTCTCCATACCAGTGATGGGTTCAGGTTGTGCTGAGAGGCACAGTTTGGAAATGGTGGAGTTGGTGAAAACCCGGTTATCAGAGTCGCTAGTCAAGGTTGTTGCACAGAGGGATTTCTGTTTGTCAACTCTCCGTTCATCTCCTTCCTGAGGGATGATCATTAAGTGCTTTTGCAGAGTTCTCCCACAGAGAAAGCAGAATGTGGGCTTATGTGGGTGATCGCAGAAGGAATATGTTTATGTAGCTCAGTCCCCAGTAAGGAATTAGAAGAAAGCAGCATTAGTATGACTCATATTATATGGGTATAAAGTTGGATAGCTGGAAGATAGGAAATCTGGGTTTGAACGAGGAGGAGTTACTCTGCTTAAGTAGTTTAGAGACTGGTTCTTGTCATTGTACCGCTAGAAACTTTTGTCAATGACCTGGAAAGAAAAGACAAGTCACAGCTTTCCCCTGATGCCTGCTCATTGCCCAGAGTTTTCCAATTCATGATTAAAATAACAGTCCACTCAGAGTGGTGGCTCTTAAGTTGGGCAGAAACAATACGTATTTCAGTGGGTATGTAAAGCAGAATATCTGAGAACAGGGTGTGTGGTCTATGCTTAATAGTTTCCCTTTGCAGTACCCCTGGAAACAATGACTTAAAACCTTTAGTCATTGTGGGTAGCTGAGACAAGGCTCCCTGTAATGTAAAATGGCTGGAAGTGCTGCTGGTATTCTCGGCCCCAGAAGCCAACAGGGTGTAGTATCATTTAGTAACATAACTGTTACCCCCGTGTTTATTAGGTGGATGTTCTGAACAATGTCTCACCGTGTTGTGTTCACAAATCAAGGTTATTCAGAGGAGAAAGCTGTGAATGATTGGAGGTTGGGAAACCCAGTGGCCAGCAGTGAGATGGAGTCTCTGGGGAGCAGAGGCTGTTTCATCTGTTGGTAAAGGAGCTTCAAGTTGAAACTAGAAATGCTGCAGACTCAAAAAGAAAAGGAAATGAAAGTTCACCGATTGTGAGGAACGAAGGTGGTGATTCCTTGGGATGTTTTATCAGAGCCTTTGGGTGGATTTTTCACTGTGCCTAAACCAGATGTGATATTTCCTAGAAAGAAAGTTTTCCCACAAGAAAGGCTCCATTTCAGTATCATTCAGGGATCTCTTGTAGGCTGGTTTATGCAGGAAGTCAGATTAAGATCCCCAAAGTACTATGATGGTAATTTGATTTGGAAAACACTGTGGTGCCACAAAGAAGCAGATGCTGGACACTTTGGTTTTGTCATCTGTTGGTAGTTTTCAGTATGTGTTCTTTTGAGACACGTCCATTGCATTTGGCAATACTTGCTCTTTAAACTGCCTAATTCTCTCTAATAAATTGTACATTAACACTACTATTTAAATCTCCAACTGATATATTGTAATTATGGTACAGGAAAGAGTGTTTACTGTTATTACAGCTGTAAATAAGTTACAGGTTGGCTCGTATTCTCACCTTTGCAGTTATAACAGCGCATGTTTGAATGTCATTGTTAAAGAATCAACTTCCCTGTTCCCATGCTGTCTTATCCAGTGAGTATTAAATGGAAAAATCTCATCCTCAGTGTAGAGCAGAATATCAAACGATGCCCATTGTCCCATCCCTTAGTACTTACCATAACCAGAACTGCAAAATCTCCAGAGGAGCTGGTACTGCAACAAGCTTTTGTTATTGTGACTTTCCTCTTGTATCAAGTGACTTATCCTGTTTTGTAGGTTTCTTCATCATGGTCTTCAACTTTCTATCCTCTGCTGTGATCCATGGCAGTCCCTGTTCTGTGTTAACTGCTTCACATGAGGAGATGGTGCTTACTGTGGTGATCCTTTGCTTTAGGCTTTTGGCTTGCTAACAGTAGCGCAGAGTTAAAGGTTTCATGAGAGGTTCGAAGACTCTCTGCCACTGGAAGTCTTTAGGAACAGCCTCAATGAACCTCTCTCAGGAATGAAATAGGTATTGTTGGCCCTTGTTAGGGCAGAGGAATGGAAATAGCCTTTGGCCAGGTCCTTTCCAGGTATCTGTGATAGATTTTTAATTCCCTTTCTTCTTGTATGGAAAATCAGAGGGGAAAAGGAAAGGCTGATTTTCCATGCTAGACATGGATTTCCATCGTAACAAGAGCTGAGGCTGGGCTTCCGCACCAGGAGTATGTTAATAAACAGGAGGAAGTCTTAGGATCACTAAAGCAATAGGTTGGAAGGGAATTCCAGAGGTTTCAAGTCTAACCTTGTGCTCAGAGCAGGGTTAGGACTTGGCAGAATGTCATGAGATGCCCATCAGCCCATTTTTCCAGCCTGGATAAGTCCTTTCTAATAGCAGCCTCCAGCATGTCAGCTACTCCAGACAGTTCGCTCTGCTTGTCTGAAAAGCAGATAGATTTTCTGCACCCATAGTGTGAAAACCTTTTAAATCCTTAAACCTCCTTGAACTTAAAGACTATCCAAAGCTCTGTC
The DNA here is from genome assembly GCA_017639245.1 of Myiopsitta monachus. Classification (NCBI taxonomy): domain Eukaryota; kingdom Metazoa; phylum Chordata; class Aves; order Psittaciformes; family Psittacidae; genus Myiopsitta; species Myiopsitta monachus. The sequence continues at coordinate 4,834,995 of CM029936.1, read as the reverse complement.
TGCCCATCTGTTAAGAGCGTTTCGTGCTGTTGCCTGGTATGATAACGTAGAAGCATCTTTTGAGTATAAACAGCTACCAGAAGTGACGCATCATTTGAACCTGTTGTAGCTTATGGGTTTCTTCCAGTTCCAGAGGAAAAATAGATACTTTTTTTCATAGAATCCCAGCCTGGGTTGTGTTGGAAGGGACCTTAAAGCTCCTCCAGCTCCAACCCCTGCCACAGGACAGGGACACCTTCTACTGGAGCAGCTTGCTCCAAGCCCCTGTGTCCAACCTGGCCTTGAGCAGTGCCAGGGATGGGGCAGCCACAGCTTCTCTGGGCACCACGTGCCAGTGTTTTTACCTTTTAGTTTATGTTGGTTCACCACATTGGTTTGTTGATGGCTTTAGGTATTTTCATTTCATTTTGGTGTAGAGTTTTTAGTGGTATTGGAAGCTAGGGAGGCTCATCAGTGTTCCTAGATTGTGAAAGAGATCTGAGCACATCTTTACTGCCTTTGAAGTGCAACAACCAGCTTCCTGATTGCATGTCTGAGTGTGAGGAGAGTTTAAATGTACACAATTATCTATTTATTCTGTAAATATAAGAAGGGTTCTGAGAAGCTGAGAGAATGAGAAAGAAGAGCCTTGGAACAACTGCTGTGGGTTTGATTTTACTCATTTCCTAGTATTGCACATAGTGCTGAAATTTCAGTCTGAAGAGGCACTGAAAACAAGTTGGAAATGCTTTGAGAACTGAGTAGGAGATAGGAGATGCACACTGAAACAGCACAAGTTGAAAACAACGCACAGTGTCTGTACACGGTGTCTGTACACGGTGTCTGCCCTGTCGCCGGGTGTAACCTGTCAGCCATAGCAAAGGTTTTACAGCATCACCTTCCTCATGCACTGTCAGCATTGACACAGAGAACAGGTTGTCACTGTTGTGACCATCAACCTTCCCTGCTTTCCCATCAAGCCATGAGGCGGGAAACTGGTCTCAGGCTCTGGGAATAGCTGTCCATCCTGCCTCCTGGCCACCTCTGTTCAGCATCTGCATTCTTCCCACTTGCCAGAAACAAACCCCCCAGCTTCTCATGAAGAACCAAGGTTGGAAGAGGGCAGAGAAGAAGCAATTAGTGCTTAAGATTTTAATTGCTGTATACCTCGGTCGTTGCACAAACCGTAAGGAAACTACAGAGCTGATGTGTTGAATTGCTCAATCACAGTGGTATTTGGTTTAGATTTCGGCATAACAGCAGTTAAGCATCCACCTACAGCAGACTCCGAGGTAAATAAAGACACACTTGGAAGCCAAGGCTTCAAAACTGCAAATTCAATTTATTCCAGGAGAGAGAATTAAATTCCAGCCTTGCAAATGCTTTTCTTCCTCCACTCTTCTCTCCTTGAAATTTATCTGCAGCTATTTCAGCTTGAACTGCAATCTAAGAATCATTGAAGCCTTGACTCTACACATGCGAGTTCTAAATTGCACATAGAAAACTAGTATTGACCCCCGAGTGGAAACTCTTTGTTTGATTTCATTTTACTTTTGCATTGATTCAACTTAATTCATTAAGGACTTAAGTGAAGCTGGATGTGTTCCTGGTAAGGTCAGGATTTAAATCAGTGAAAGGGTTTGCATAGGTTGAGCTAAGTGTATTTTAAGGTATGTGAAATCAGTGATATGGTGCTCAGGGCTGTATCTCAGCTCTTTGAATGATTGCTGGTGCTCTGACACAGCAGCAGCAACGCTTGATGCACAGCTTTGTAAGTCAAACCAGAACCCTGATGAGCATCCCAGGACAAACCCGGTTTGTGCTGTCTAGGCAGGGTACGGGGTGAGTCTGAGCATGAGAAATGCAAAAAGGTCCAAAACCCCTTCTGAGATGCTTTGATTTGGAAGGCGATGGCTCGAAGCAAGGCAGCAGTGTGGGAGGGTGAACTGAAAGGGAAACAGAGGTGAGTGATGAGATCTGCTTTGGAAAGCACAGATTCCAGCTTGAAAAGAATCCTTGAGTAATTCCAATCCAAGCAGGCTGCGTTTGGTTTCCAGCAGAATAGTTCTGTTTTGGTTTGGTTTTGGCTAAAGAGTTAGTTGTAAAAAGGAAACGTTTAATACGGTTGATGCCAGCCCTTCTGGTTGTGTGGAAACCTGTCTCTGGGTTGTACAGAGCCTGGAGCAACCTGGTCTAATGGAGGGTGTCCCTGCCCATGGCAGGGGGCTTGGAACTGGATGAGCTTTAAGGTCCCTTCCCACCTCAACAATTTTTATGATTCTATGATCTCATTCTGTTTTGGAGTGCTATGGAGCAGGAACTGTAATAGATCAATATTATTCCATAATCTTCCTAATACAGTATTTATTAGCACCAACTTTGAAGTTTCTTTGCTTAAGTATCCATTAAGTTTGCTGGAGACAGAAGGTTTCTTGTTTATCCAGAGGAATCTGGATGTTCAACAGGCACTGGCAAACGTGCCTTTGAGGTGACCCAGTCTGTGGTTTGTACATCTGAGGGAGAAAAGCAGGCAGGTCCTGGCTGCTGCAGGGGGGTTGTGTCCTTAAAAGCTGTAGTCTGAAGAAAGGAGAAACTCATGGAAAATCTGGTGAGTAAGGAATTAAATGAGGCCGTTGTGTGATGCTGTGGTGAAGGGGGTAAGTCGGTGGTAATGAGAAATGCCAGTCAGCATGGCTTCCTGGAAAATGTGGCTCTGCAGATAAACATAATCTTGTTTTGTGTCTGAGCTTACTCGAGTGGTGTCTATAAATACGTACAAGAAGAGAAGATTTCTTATACCAGAGGGCTTTTTATTTCTTAGGCAGAGATTTAATGAGATTTTGCTGCCTGGAAGACAAAACAAGCCTGATCAAACTGAGGGGGGAGGTAGTTCCTGTCACCACTGGAGGACTTGATGTGAGGTATCTCAGTGAGGATGTGCTAATGTGATTAGCTACCTTTGTGTAACCTCAGAAGAAGCGGGTAGAAATGATGAGGTCTGTCCCGTGCAGGAGGGTCACAGCAGCTTCGACTCGCAGTGACTCATTCATTACTGCTTCAGAAATCATCCCATTTTGCAGTTCCAAGGTGAAGTGTGTGTTGCATGGAATAGTGTGATCCCTCAGCCCTATAAATAGCTGGGGCTTCCTGCAGTGTGCGGTGGCTTTATGCTCTGTGGACCTGGCGTGATGGAGACAGTATTGACTCTGTGGTGCCAGCTCTGGAAACGTCTCCAACGTTGGGCTCTGTGCATGACTTGGCACTGCTGGAGGGGCTCGTTGGCCAGATGGGTCAGCCGCAGCGAGCTGCGGGCAAGGCGAAGTGCTTACAGGCCTCCAGTTGAGCATCCTGCTGAGTTAGATGATCATTCACCATTCAGGTTCTCGACGGGATTTGGAATAAGCTCTGGGTTTCACAGTGGTTTGCAGAATCTCTGTATTTCTAGAAGTGGAGTGTGTTTTTCTATGTAAAACTTAGCGTTGAGGCTGAGTTTGATAAATGATGTATTTTGTAACTACAGTGATATGGAAAGTCCTTTGTATGTACCATTCCCATTACAAGGTGCCATGAATAGGTGCTTTTAAATGTGAGTGCGAGTATGTTCTAGATACACCAGGAAGCAATCCTAAAAGGTAACGTATGTTGATCTTAGGGTGCAAGCGTTTGTGCCACTTCAGTCCACGTTGATTTTCCCTTCTCACTACTGATCTGTTGCAGGTCGATTTTTTTGTGAGGAGAAAAAAAAAAGAGGCTTTTATTTATTCCCTCCCCCATTTTGTCCTTTTCTTTCCGCAGTTACCCAGTGGGAGACTCTTCCACGCAGCAGCTGTTATCTCAGATGCTATGTACATCTTCGGCGGCACAGTGGACAATAACATCAGGAGTGGAGAGATGTACAGGTTCCAGGTAATTCACTGCCAGGTCACTGCTAAACCTGCTCAGCCATCCACACCAGTTCTGTGTGACTCCTCTGTCTCCAGATGTGGCAGCGTCTGGTTTGGCTCCTGCAGGCAGCCTTCACAGTTCAGATGAGACCCGATTCTTCCGTCTTGCCCTGTGCTATCCTTCGTTACCCTCCCCATAGAGCAAGCCCTTGCAGGTGTTTGGGTTGCTTGTTATTTTCTACTTTATATACTACCTTGAGGTCGAGTTAATCAGGAAATGCACTGATAGTGCATGTAACAGTGCTTTTGGGCAGAGCCACGTGAAATGAATTCTGTCTTCCGTGCGGTTTTATTTTTCCCAGTTTTCCTGTTACCCTAAATGCACTCTCCATGAAGACTATGGAAGGCTGTGGGAAAACAGACAGTTCAGTGACTTGGAGTTTGTTTTGGGAGAGGTGAGTAGATTTTACTGCAGAGGTGCCCGTGGGGCTTTATGGTGTGTGTATTGTGTGCTGGGAAAGGCAGATTGTACAGAGGTGGGGCCAGAACCCCTGGGAGTGAAGTTTGAAGAGCAGCGGCACTGCTGATGGTGCAGTCTCCCTGCTTTAGTTAATTACACTCACCCAGATGAGCTTCTAAAACTGCAAAGGAGAAACTTTTAAACTCAGAAGATTTGTGGATTGCTGAGACGTAACCCCAGTTTGTCACAGCACAGTATCATAGAATCACAGAACAGTTCAGGGTTGGAAAGGACATTAAGCTCATCCAGTTCCAATCCCCTGCCATGGGCAGGGACACCTCACACTAAACCATGCCACCCAAGGCTCTGTCCAACCCGGCCTTGAACACCGCCAGCGATGGAGCATTCACAACTTCCCTGGGCAACCCATTCCAGTGCCTCACCACCCTCACAGTAAAGAACTTCTTCCTCATATCCAATCTAAACTTCCCCTGTTTCAGTTTGAACCCATTACCCCTTGTCCTGTCACTACAGTCCCTAATGAAGAGTCCCTCCTCAGCATCCCTATAGCCCCCTTCAGACACTGGAAGGCTGCTCTGAGGTCTCCACGCAGCTTCTCTTCTCCAGCCTATCTTCATACAGGAGGTGCTCCAGTCCCCTGATCATCTTCGTGGCCTCCTCTGGACTTGTTCCAACAGTTCCATGTCCTTTTTTGTTGAGGACACCAGAAGTGCACACAATACTCCAAGTGAGGTCTCAGGAGAGCAGAGCAGAGGGGCAGGATCACCTCCCTCGACCTGCTGTCACGCTGCTTTTGATGCAGCCCAGGATACTGATTGGTTTCTGGGCTGCAAGCACACACTGCCGGCTCATGTTCATTTTCTCATCAACCAAAATATATATAGTGTATAGAGTTGTAATATGAAAATGGTACTAATGACCTCTGTACTCAGTTGAGGTCCCAGCTGTTCCCTGGAAAGAACAATCAGTGCTTTTCAGATCATTTCAAGAGCAATTTTAATGACTGAAATAAAATAGAAAATGAAACCAAAGCTCAGATGCAACAATAAGAAGCAATAAATAACCTGTGCAGCAGCTTCCACTTAGTGAATGTGATGAAGGCTCTTTCCAAATGGTGTTTGCCATTAGGCTTTAGGGAAAGCGAGTGTTGGATTTCATCTGTATGTGCAGAGCAAATGCAAGGCTGCCTTTGATTCTGACTTCAACTAAACGTAACCTGAAGCTCAGCCCAGGCTTCCACAACTTCTGCCATCTGCCATCACCACCATGGGATTTGGGTCTAGAAGTTCAATGTGTTTTCTTCCTTTGCCTGTGCCAGAAGGAGGAACGAGTCCGAGGGCACGCTGCAATTGTTACAGCTCGCTGCAAGTGGCTGAAGAAGAAAATCATGCAGGCAAGGGAGAGGCTGAAACAGGTGAGTCTTAGAGAGAAGTGATCTCGTGGCAGGGGGATGCTTATTCTGCCCCGTTTTGGAAATAGGGGTGTCAGGAAACAAAAGCAGTATCTGCTGAGACAGCTGTGGGACCAGAGCAGAACCTGATGCTGAGGTGCTCTAGGGAAAGGGAAGGAAAGAGGATATTTGGCATTAACAGAGGCTGCTGGATGTGTAACAGGCCGGGCGAGGAGTGTAACATGGAGGAGCCAAAGTTAATCCGGTTATCTGGATTTGGCACTATGGCTCCTGGGAGTTCTCGTAGCTGTCACGTTCTAATCTTGTGGAGTATCCCTGGAGACACCCCTGCCTCTGGGGAGGGCAGAAGCTGTGCGTCCTCGGGGGTGGCCTGCGAGATCAGACAGGTCAGAGGGAAGGCAGCTTTAAGGTTTGGAGCTGGCTCTGTTCCCTTTACCTTAGTATTTCCTGGCTTTTTCCAGAGTGGAAGCTCTGGTGTCTGTGTTCCTCACAGCTTTTTAACAGCAAATATTTGACTGCTGTTGAGGAACTGGTAGCACATAACCTGCAATAAGATGTATGGGTGCCTCATTGCCCCTTAGTTAATTGCTTTGCCATCCCACAGCCCTCCATCTTCACTGGATAAGGCTGGAGGGAAGGTTGTCAAAGCGAAACTTGGAAGTAATGAAGTGGCTTAAAATACGTCTGTGCAGCACTTTGAGCTCTGACTTTGCAAAGCGGGGGTCTGTGGAGCCTGCTCCTCCATCTTTCTTCTCCAAGGAGAAGTGCTGTTCCTGCTGAGGGCAGAAACATGAATTCATTCCTCCCTTTTTTCTGAGGTCCTGCTTTTGAGCTTTATGCAGGGCACTCACATTTGTTCTGGTCCATGTTTGTCACTGGATATGGAACAGTTAAGTCTAAGACATGAATTCCTTGTCTTTGTGAAGATTATCTTGGAGATAGTGAGATCTTGGATCTGGAAGAATGCAGTCATGGGAAGGATCTTTCCCCTGGTTTGACAGTAACGCGTGAACTGGACAGCCTCGTGGCCATGTTTGTTTATTCCATCTCATTAGAAATCAAAGCAAGATATTGAAGACGAGGGACATGCGACTTGTCAAAGGGATGGGATTGGTGGGAACTGTCAAGTTGTGCCGCCTGCAGCCGCTGCTGGAAGTGCCCATCCGAGAGGCTGAGGCGCAGCCCTTCGAGGTGCTCATGCAGTTCCTGTATACAGATAAAATCAAGTACCCTCGCAAAGGTAGGACAGAGGGTTAGGAACCTGCCACAGCTGGGCAGGAAACAGTTATTTTGACCCAGAGTAGGATCAAGAATTTGCAGATAACCAATAAACCACAAACTAAAACCAAAGGCGTTGTGGTGTTCTGCACATGCAGAACACTGTCTGCAAGGACCATGGATCCTTCATTGGCTTATTCCTGGCGTTGTTTTGATCCGCTGCAAACTGAGCCCACACAGAAAAGCAAAGCAAGCAGGATTTATCATCTTTTCAAAATGCCAGTCCAAAAGAATGCCTCAAGAAAGGAAAAATCGATTTGATGCATTCACTGAAGATCCCCTGGTTACAAACACTTGCAGGCTGGGAGGTAATAGCCAGAGAGCTCTCAGCTCCCACGCAGCTAATCTAATGGCCATGCTTGAGTGGTGAGGTGTCGGGCTGTGGGAGTCAGAGTGGATACCCAGGGGGAACTCCAGCTGGAAGGGCTGGGGAAGCTGTAGCCCCATGGCACAGTAAGGTGAAGCAAGGTACGTCTGTCCTAGCACTGAAAGGTTTACTTGAGCTTCAGTCCATGATCTTTCCTCTCTAGAAAAGGTAATTCTCAGGGAAAGAATGATTTGTATGCAGTTGCTCCAAGGCTTTCCGTGCGAGTCAGCCTGTCTTGAGAGCAAACCTCATTAATGGGGATGAGAGAAGCTTCTCATTGGTGTCTGCTGACATTACCAGATCCCGCTCTCAGCCAGTTCACCGATCCCTTAGGATCAGACCAAGGACATACTGAGCTCTTCCCTTTTTTACAGGCTTCTCAGGCAGCCTGCTACCCTTCCCCCAGCCCATCAAACACCCTTCTGCTGGGATCCTCCAATGGCCCTGTCCTGACCATTTGTATTCCTAGTTGCTCGTCTCAGTTCAGAGAGCAGCACCTTGGGGATCCATCCTGAGGCTGAGCTAATAGAATTGGGCATGCTTATCAAATGGGATTTTCCAATTAGACACAGGGAAGGCACGTGACATGCAAGAAGGTTTTCTCTGTCAAAGAGTAGTTACAGCAGATGGCCACAGATCTCCTGCGAGGAAAGCAAAGGCTGTGGAGGATTATTCCTGGAGTTGGTGTCCCAGCAGTCCCATTGCAGTAGCCTTCAATTGTCGCCACTGCCCCTTTCTTACTTCAGCCCTTTATTCTAGACCAGCATCAGGTCTGGGCATGCACAAGCACAAAGCACCTTCATAAGGGCCTGTCAGAATGAGGGAATTGATTGTTAATACTGCATCCAAACCAAGGGCTGCAGCAGGGCTGTTAACAGCTGAGCACTTGGGAACATCGAGCTGCTGGCTTTGGAGCTTGTCAGTGGTTTTAGAGACTTCACTTTCTTCTGAGGGTTTAGAAAATCATAATCCAGATTGTCAAGATAAATTGAGCTCTGCAGCATTTTTATCTCTTGTCATTTCAGGGCATGTGCAGGATGTGTTACTTATTATGGATGTATACAAACTAGCTTTAAACTTCAAGCTCTCTCGACTGGAACAGCTCTGCCTTCAATACATCGAAGCATCCGTGGATCTGCAGAATGTGCTCATTGTGTGTGAAAATGCCAACAAACTTCAGCTGGATCAGCTAAAGGTGATCACAGTTTGCATACAGAGGAACTGATAAGGAAGTTTAACAAATAGAATTTATGTCATAAAGGTTTTGCAAAAGCTGTTGGCTTTTCCAAATTCAGTCCTTTGCTATAACTGTAGTTGCTTGAGTGTATGTGAGGGTGGGCTGGCCTGCCATTGCTCATGAATGTTTTGTAGGTTTTCACTGAGTGGTATTTTTCATATCTGCCCTACAGGGATTTCAGGATGTATTTCAGGATGTAGAGGGCAGAGTGACTTTGGCTCTTCATCAGTTCACTCTCACTACAGCAGGGCGGAAGCGGTGCGTTTTCTGTTCGCACTGCTCCCTACAGACACTGCAAACAGGCGCTTTCACCTGGGCGTGATGTAAAACCTGAATTCTGCTTTCATGGCTTTGATCTGAAAAACACTCTACTGAAAACCAAAATGTGTCTGCAATTCTCTGTGCAGTGGGTCAGGGGCGTTGCTGAAAGTCAGGGTACAGTAGAAACCTCCAGGCTGTTTTGCTGTGATAGCAGGTTTGTCATACAGGAGCCTACAAGGCTCTTCCAGACTGTTCTTTACAGAGAGAGTTAAGGCAAAATCCACACAAGGAAATCCTGCACATTGTTTGCATCCTTAATGGAGAGTGTTGAGACCTCTTCAGTCTTCTAATTAACTTCTGGTTTCTAATTGTATAAAGAATTATGACGAGATAGCAACTAATCTTAGTTAGCTCCATGAGGTTTCCAGCATCTCCTGAGATTCCTGTTTTGGAGCAGCTAGATGGGAGACAATGAATCTTTTCCTTGTTATTATTTCTTAGTCAGGTTTTTCTAGATGCTTAGAGTTGTCCTGAACTTCTTGTTCAAGTAGGAGCTGAAATGGTCCCTTAGTGAGGAGGTCACTGTTTGGTAACTCCAGCTGGAGGACCCATGTGGAGGGTTGTGAGAAAACGATGGTTGCTCACACGTGTGACATGTATGTGATGCTGTGGGATGACTTCAGAGGGTAAACCATCAATTTGTTATTAATACTGGTTTGGTGTTTTTTTTAAGGAACATTGCCTGAACTTTGTGGTGAAGGAATCCCATTTTAATCAGGTAATAATGATGAAGGAGTTTGAGCATCTTTCTTCATCCCTCATAGTGGAGATTGTACGGAGAAAGCAGCAACCTCCTGTTCGAACGCATTCCGATCAGCCGCTTGACATCGGTAACCTTCCTGCTTTTTAGCCTAATTAGTTGTGCTGGTTTTGCATTGCTAATGGTTTGCTTAGTCTAGGAAACAAAGGAAGGAGGGGCTGGAGCTATGGCTTTGCCATGTATCAGTTTGATAGTACCTGGTCATCTGCAACTGTCACGTCCTTAACTATCTCATTACGTTAACTTTCAGGAACATCTTTAATTCAGGACATGAAGGCTTACCTGGAAGGAGCTGGGACTGAGTTCTGTGATATCATCCTTCTCTTGGATGGCCACCCACGGCCAGCACATAAAGCCATCCTGGCTGCCCGCTCCAGGTGAGGCTGTGTAAAGAGCGGTGCTTTGTAGTCTGTGGGGCAGCTACCTCTTTTAGAAGACAGGGATGAAGTTCGTATCCACATAAAGCGTAAGACGCATCTTTGCTCAGTAAGGGTAATAAGCCTTTAAGCGTCAGTGGTTAAATGGTTTGGTTTTTTTCAATTTCATACCCAGCAGGGAAGGATTGGAGGAAATTAAAACTGGAGAGGTTCTCTAGAGGATGTGTAAGAAGCTGCAGTGCAAGACAAAGAGTCTGTACAGTCACAGGAAAGGAAAGAGGTGCTTTCAGTGAAGTGGAAAGCACCAAATGTCCACTGAGGTCAGAAAGAGTCTTCTGATGGTGAACATCCATTTCACATCACCTTAAGTTTGAATCTCTTTCTCCTTCACTGGTATTCAAGACTGGGTATAGAATCAGAATCACAGAACAGTTCGGGTTGGAAAGGACATTGAGCTCATCCAGTTCCAACCCCCCTGCCATGGGCAGGGACACCTCACACTAAACCATGGCACCCAAGGCTCTGTCCAACCCGGCCTTGAACACCGCCAGAGATGGAGCATTCCCAACTTCCCTGGGCAACCCATTCCAGTGCCTCACCACCCTTACAGGAAAGAACTTCCTCCTTATATTCAATCTAAACTTCCCCTGTTTAAGTTTGAACCCGTTACCCCTTGTCCTATCACTACAGTCCCTAATGAAGAGTCCCTCCTCAGCATCCTTTTAGCCCCCTTCAGATGCTGGAAGCTCCTCTGAGGTCTCCACGCAGCCTTCTCTTCTCCAGTCTGAACAGCCCCAACTTTCTCATCCTATCTCCATACAGGAGGTGCTCCAGTCCCTGATCATCCTCGTGGCCTCCTCTGGACTTGTTCCAACAGTTCCATGTCCTTTTCATGTTGAGGACACCAGAACTGCACACAGTACTGCAAGTGAGGTCTCAGGAGAGCAGAGCAGAGGGGCAGGATCACCTCCCTCAACCTGCTGTCACGCTGCTTTTGATGCAGCCCAGGATACGATTGGTTTCTGGGCTGCAAGCACACACTGCTGGCTCACGTTCATTTTCTCATCAGCCAACACCCCCAAGTCCCTCTCTGCAGGGCTGCTCTGAATCTCTTCTCTGCACGAAGAATGAATAAGCATATGAAAGAATAATATATATAAGAAAAAGCTTTATAATATATGTGAGAAAAAACGGTATGAATAAGCATAGCAAAAAATGGTGCATAACAGAGACTAGATTGTTCCTGTACTTTGTTGAGGAGGCAAGTTCACCCTTCTGAAGGCAGTGGCTGTTCTGTCTCCTCAGTATGGCAGTGAAGGGAATCTGTCCTTTGCTTGCGTGTTCTGTGTACCTGCACCTTTAGGTTCTGCCAAACATGAAGTGTTCACCTGAAACTGCTGTTCAAATACTGTCACAGTTTGTGTCTAGTCCCGGAAATAATATTCAGTATTAGTTACTATGGTATTTTACTAGAAGCATTTCACAGCTGTTAAATCACCCCTGCATGATTAGGAGCCTCAGATACCAAGGAAATTCATAATGCTTTAAGCTCTCTACTGGGTCTTATGCAAATTAGACAAAAATCAAAGCACCGTGTGTCCTAATTTTCATGAAAGAGAGACAAATTTTGGGTAGTGCTGAATGGAAATCAGGGGGATTATATTTGGAGTTGTCTCATAGGCAGACGTATAAAAACAGTCATTTAGCAGTGGTCTTGCCCAGGTTGTCACCTGAATTTGCTGCTTTGGAAGCTGCAGTGCTTAATAGCAGCCTCTGAACAACACTGGGTTAAACCATCTGTCTGCAGAATGTGTACATCAGTTTTCCTTCCTTTTCCAGTTACTTTGAAGCCATGTTCCGTTCCTTCATGCCAGAAGATGGGCAAGTGAATATTTCTATAGGTGAAATGGTTCCCAGCAAGCAAGCATTTGAATCAATGCTTCGATACATTTATTATGGAGAAGTAAACATGCCTCCAGAGGACTCCCTGTATCCTTACATCTAAAGGGATTGAAGTAACTGCCTGAAGTGCACGTACAGCAGCTCACCTTCCTTTTGCTCTACCTTGCCAGGCAGAGCCTGGGAAGATTGCTGCTCAAGGCTGCAGTTTAACTTCTGCCACCGTTGCTTTACAGTTCTTTCCTTAAGGAGTTGAATAGCTACCTCTTTGCTGCACCTTACTATTACGGCTTCTCCAACAACAGACTGCAAGCCTATTGTAAGCAGAACCTAGAAATGAATGTCACGGTGGAGAACGTACTACAGGTAATTGTCCCCAGGCAGCTTTCATCAGGGAAGGGCCTGGTTAACTGGGTACCCCTAGTGCCAGGTTCACTGAGTCACCTCCAAACTCACATCCACTGAGACTGCACAAACCCTTCTAATGCCAGCAGCCCTGCATGGCTGACGTGTGTAGGAGCACAGGCTTCAGGGGTTTTGTTTCTTTACCTGCTTTTTGTGTCACTAGTGCTCCTGTGCTGAAGTGTTTAGTAGACAGTGCTCAAGTGGCCAACAGGGTGTTCCTCATGCCCCTATTGTAGACCAGTGTTTCTGAGGGTCTTTTTAAGGGGTACTGTGTGCACTCCACTCAACTCCAACCCCTTTTTTGGTAGACATTTGTACCAGGGCAAATGGTGATGTGCAGGTGACATGAATCTTGTTTTATCAGTAAATGCTAAGAGGATCTGGCAATGAAGTTTAAGCTAACAAAGAATATCCTGTGATAAGAAAGCCTACAATGCCATCTACTAGGTAGGCAGCCTGAACCCTCTGCAACACGAGCAGAATCAATTCCAGCATTAACTGCTTTTGGCTCTTGCCAGTCTCAGGCACTTCAGGGAACCTGGCTCTGAAACAGATCTGCTGTTTCCTACTGATTATCTCCTGGGCACTCAATGCATTTAAATCCAAGACTTCAGCTTTCAATAGTTCTGAGAAGATTCAGGTTTGTAATGAAAACTGGAGATGTCTAGCTCAGAGGAATTGCCTCATCTGAGTCAGAACACTGTTTGTGCACTGTACCTCTGAGCTGTGCAGAAGGAAGATCGCATCATTGCTTTTGCTCTAGATTTTAGAGGCAGCTGACAAGACCCAGGCGCTGGACATGAAGAGGCACTGCCTGCACATCATCGTTCACCAGTTCACCAAGGTTGGTTGCATCTTTTCGGGGGCTTTTGAGAGCTGCTGTCCTCTGTCACTGCGTTGGTTAAAGACACATTAATGTAGGAATCTGTTTCACTCTCTCTCATGTGAGACAGCTGAGAACTGGCTGAGTGTTGCTGATACTCCCTGCAAGTCTGCCAGGCATAGTTTAAACACCAAAAATAAATGAAAGACTAGAACAGTAGGGTCTGGAAATGTAAAGACCTTCTAAAACAGAAGTTACCCACAGTTGCTTCAATTTCCACTTGTTCCGGCTGTTGATTTTGTGCCATGCCACTGTTGGGTTCTCATGTGTATAGCAAGATAAGTTTGTGATGTATTGAGGGCACAAATCTCTCTTTCACTGGCAGTTATGAGTGTGCTGCTCATATTTCTCTTGAAGTATTCTCTGTCATAGATGTGATACTGTCATATGCCCAAAAGGCAAATTACCATGTCCTGGCTGGGCTTTCTGTAGTTTCCATGTTCTGATACGTGGGATGATGCATTAGTGATAGGAAAGGTCAAGAGCCTGATGTGCTGATATTCCTGTCCTCACTTGAGGGAATAAGGTATCATTTAGTTGTCCTTGTGAGATATGATCCCCCCATGAGAGTTCCCCAGCGTGTCACCAGTTCATTGCACAGTGTATCAGCATTGTTGAAATCGGTTGATAAATCACAGGAACTGGGATTTCTGGATGGTATGCACTTACTGATAGTAATTCCCAAGTTAGTATTCAGGTAGCTCGCTCTCTGTTGTGTATTTACACTCATAATCCTCTGCCGCTGCCCATGGGGAAGGAAAAGCACCACTCAGTCCAGCCTGTATCTGAAGATCAGACACAGGGAGCTCTTCAGGCTCTTTATTAAATGCCTAAGTTGCCCAAGTGCAATGCATTTTACATCCAGAAATAGCTGAAAATGCCTAAAAAGCTGTGGAGTGGAGCCAGCATCCAGGAATAGCGCTCCCAGCGGAGGGTCCCATAGGAGGCTGCAGCCCCTGCCTTCATCTGGTAGGTTTTCTTCCGGCCTCCTGGCCTGCTGCAGAGTGGCCCAGCTTCAGCAGGGGATGGAGAATGGTCCCACTGTGAGTTACAGGCAGTTGGGGCATCTCTTGGGGCTGCAGTCCCCGAGAGCCGAGATTTCATGGTCTCAGCTTCCTGTGGAGGCCCCTGGAAGACAAACAGGTTGGCACAAATCTCAGCAGAACATGCTGGGGGGGAAATGAACATTGCGCCATCGCAGAGATTGGAGCTGAAGGGCGTTCCTCAATTGTATTCCACTCACCAGAGTATGTGGAAATGTTTTCTGTTTAAACTGCTGACTGCTAGAACAGTTGTGCTCAGACTGTGGCTGGAAGCCTGTCAAGCAGATGTGCATGAAGAAACCTTCCTTATGCAATGTTTTTCTTTGGCTTGAGAGGCTTCAGTGTGTGATTTTTGGCCCTGTGCTGGGCGCCTCTGTGTGTGGCTGGGCTCCTTGGCAAGCTGCAGGGCTCTGAAGGGGGATCTGTTCTAGCTGTGCCAGCCCGGCAGGTCATGGAGGCTTGGACAGGCCGGGTGGATGGGCCTTGGCATCTCCCGTTCTTCCAGCTTGATTAACGCTGTTCTCAATGCGGACTGCCAAGGAGCTTTCCCCCCAGTAAGAACGTTAATGGCAGAGCTGTCCCCAGAGGTTTGCTGCTTTAGGCAACGTGGGTTTAGGCTCCGTGTGTCAGTATTGTGCAAAATGCCCAATAAAGCTGCTGTTCTGAAGTGTTTGTACTGACACCCTGATCTGTTCCTCCACAGTGCAGTGCCTCAGTGCTTCCCACCCATGTTAAGGGGGTCCTTTTCCCTCCCAGTCATCATAGACCTTTATTTTGGGGGTATATTACTTCAAGCACAGGTCCTGAGCTCTTTCTGAAAGCATCTCAGCCATTTCCTTCCTGGGCTTCAAAAGATGCTCAGGACATCTTTATTCTTTCAGTCAAGCTTAGAGTGAGGTGATCATCTTCTATTAGATCAGTGAGTACCGGTTGGGCGAGTAGTCAGGCTTTTAGGCAGAGTCTGCCTTCAAGGCTGGGCATGTATGTTAATAAGTCTAGAAAGAGGGATTCCTGGCTCATTACTGTGAGGTTGTGGAGAAGAAAGGAATGTATAGAGCTCCTTTTTGGTAACAGTTGAGCTTCTGAACAGTCTTCAGAGCATAAGGCTTGTTGTAGGCATTCGTATATCTGACGTGGTGGAGGTTTTTGTTGGCTAGTACTCCAGTGACCTGCCTTGACAGCAGAAGGAATGCCAGCACCACCAGCATGGACACTGAGCACAGCCTCTCCATAGGAGCAGACAGGGTGAAGAGATCAGGTCCTAAGTCACCTTCGCAGTAGAAACAGACTTTAAAGTTCACGGCTGTGCCAGTGCCCAGCTTTGCTTTCAGGAGTGCTTAGCTGGCATCCATTAGCAGGAGAGTTGTCACTATAAACAGTAATTACCCTCCCTTCTCAGAGAGGCAGTGCTGGGGTCAGCGTTTCTGCTGTTCTCCATCCCATGCCCTCCACGCAGCAGCCTGAAACTGGGTTTTAAGTGCAGGAAGTCATGACCAGAGCCCAGGACTGTGATTTCATGCCGGATGTGCCCAGGCGCTGCCTGTTTCACGTGGGGTGGCTGGGGTGAACTGGTGCTGCATCAGCTGCCATTCGGGGAGGGCTTTAATTTCTGTTGTTTTCTGTTCTGTTTTTCTTTTCCTTGAAGGTCTCCAAGTTGCCAAATCTCCGCTCCCTGAGTCAGCTCCTCCTTCTAGACATCATAGAGTCGTTAGCTAACCACATATCAGACAAGCAGTGCGCAGAGCTGGGCTCAGACATTTGACACGCTTTGGTAACCAAGCTTCTCCCTTGTTCCTCAAACAAACTAGCACTTTATGGCTGACTCTCTCTTCTACCATTCCATACTGCGCTGCTCACGGCGTCTACGCAGTACAGCAGGCCCTGAGGAGCATGGACAGCTGACATGCCCTCCTGTGGACTTGCTTGGTTTGTACCTTTGTGGCAAAGGGTTTGGTCTCTCTTACGCAAATGTCAAATTGAAACCATTGCAGGAATTAATGTATTCCATGTGGTCTGGGGAATAACTGAGTTCAGAACCAAGCCCATTATTACTTTTATACTGTAAAAGAAAGCAGTCGTGAGGAAGGGTGGCGTTAACACTTTGAAACACGGGATTTCAAGGCTATTTAAAGAACTTCAGCTGACACAGCCAGGGGCTGGGAGGGGAAGTCACCCAAAACTGGAAGCAGAGCGTGGCGTTCGCAGTGAGGCGGCGACTGTTGGACCAGGATGGAGGGACTTGTCAGAGACTCTCCATGAGGTGGATTAAAAGATAAACCCT
This sequence comes from Myiopsitta monachus, assembly GCA_017639245.1. Lineage (NCBI taxonomy): Eukaryota > Metazoa > Chordata > Aves > Psittaciformes > Psittacidae > Myiopsitta > Myiopsitta monachus. The sequence continues at coordinate 4,818,389 of CM029936.1, read as the reverse complement.
TTTGCAGCTGCCTCCACTGGTGGGCCACAGGAGGGCCAGGCCTTGCTCTGGAGCAGGTCACACCAGAAGATTACAGTGGTCCATCCTGAGCACCAAATCCATTAATCCTGTCTCGCTAAGCCTTTCTAAATCAATTTATTAATAAAGAGTTAACATCTTCCATGGCATTTCATGATTGACTTGGCTTTCATTTTGGAAAAAATGAAGCAAAAAGGGCTCTGAGCTTGATGAAGGTCACTTTGTTAAAAATAACTGTGCTACATCTCATCACTGATTTTAGGCTGAAGTGTCTTCATTAGTCATTGCCTTTGCAGGAAGGTGAATGAAGGCAGAGCCCTTCCCAGCCAGTTCAGCAGCAGCTCCCTGTGTGCTGGATGCTTCCCATGCCACAGAAAGGAGAGGAGCTTTTCTCGTTTACTTCACATGTGGGATTGGTGATGGCTCAGCAGGAGCCCGGCAAGGACCAGCCTCCAGCTGCTCCAGCCCTGAAGATGCCAGCACCAGACCCATCCCTCCTATACAACACCAGGAGAAGCCACCAGCCTCCTGGAGCAGCCTGCGCATCCCTGACCAGAGCTGGCAGGGTGCCTGTGTGGGATGAGAGCCTGGCTCCCGGGCAGGAGGAGCAGGAGTCCCGCTGAGCTCACTGAGAACAGAAACAGAGGAAAAAGAACAGACTTTAATGAGGAACCGTGCAGTGAAGGAGGGAGCAGCGAGGTCCTGCCAAGGAGCGCCCCGGCTGCACTAGGCCTCGGCCACCTCCAAGCCCAGGATCTTCTTGACGTAGTTCTGGACGTTGACATGGAGCTGGGGAGCTGTAGCAGAGAAGGTCTCCATGGCCAGGGCCCGGGCTGCCTCCGACCCGGCCCACATGGCGCGGTAGAGGGGCAGGGTGTACTTCTGCTTCCCCTGCGGAGACAGAGCGAGGGTCACAGCCCAGCCTCCTCCCTGGCCCCAGTGGGGTGAAGCCCCTGGAGCCCCACATCTCCCCTCCCCGGGCACAACACCCCCAGCAGCGCCCTGCTCTTCACCAGAGAGAGAACACAGAGGAATGGGCACCCCCCGTGTGCTGGGGTTGGAACTGGATGAGCTTTAAGGTCCTTTCAACACAAACCAGCCTGTTCTCTATCAATAGCAAGAGCCAACCCCTTGCCTTCTGGCACTGAAGGTCCTGTGCCCCATGCCCATCTCTGCCCCAGCGCACACTGCCAGGCACAGCCACCACTGCCCAGGGACAAACCTGGCTCTGGAGGAAGTCCTTGACCTTGCTGTACTCGGCCTTAAGGTCGTTCTTGAGGATTATCTGGCACCAGCGGAGCCGCAGCTCGGCGTTCTGGGACCTGGAGATCTTTGGGTACATCTTGCTCAGCCCTTCCACGTTGCCTGCAAGAGGGCGATGGTCACCATCCACACGGCAGCTTTTGCCAAGCTCCTACCCTGAGGAGACCCAGCAAGCCCATCCCGGCTATGCTGCAGACCCTCTGGGATGTCCCTGTACATCCTAGGGACATGCTTCCCTGCCTTTCCTTTCCCCGTCACACAGATAGAGGCCTCCCGGACACCAGGAACCGCACTGCTGGACCGCAGTGGAGACGGGCGGATGGCCACGCATCCAATGAGTCCTTCTGATGTAGGTCTCACGTCCCCTGGCCGACTGGCTGGACCAGGACACGTCACCCCGTGCTGGTCCGGGCCCTCACCTTGTGGCAGGGGGGATTTCTGCAGGACCTGGTCCAGGAAGTAGACCAGCTGGTACGTCCTCCAGGCCGTGATGTCCACGCCTTCAATCACCTCCATGTTCAAGCCATCGGCTGCCCAGAGCTCTGCCAGCTCCTCTGCCGGCTTCATCAGCGCATCGCCGGGCGAGAGGTCGGGCAGGAAGGGCGGCCAGCCCGGCGTGTCCAGCCAGCGGCTGAACTCGAAGCCTGCAGCGAAGGAGGGAGGGAGAGCTGAGCCCAAACTGCCTCCTCTGAGGGCATCCCCAGCACCAGCGAACCTGCCCGGGGACGGGGACAAGGCAGTTGTCTCCAGTGAAACACACAAACCAACGTGCACAGGGCCTGAGGGACACGCAACGGCTCTGACACCCATGGGTGCTGGATTGCAAAGCAGATCCCAGTCCCCCGGCCAGGAAGGCCCTGTGCTGACCTGGGATGGAGTCCACGCCTTTCTCCTTCAGCTCCGGGAAGTACTCAAGGAAGAAACCGAGGGCATCGTCTGCTGTGATGCTCTGGAACTTGAACCGGTTCACGTAGGCCTGCAGCGAATGGCCAGGGCATGATGCTGCATGTGCTCACCCCAGCAGTGCTGCTCCATCTCATGGGGGTTTAGCCTCGCTGAGCCCGTGCCAGCCCCCTGCACTCCCCAGGACACCTCTGAGCATTGCCACTAGCTGCCATGGGCACGGGGCTAAGCTCCGTCCTCATCTCATCGCCCCCTGATCTCTGTTTCTCATCTCTTCCCCTCCGCAACAGCCCTGTCCAGCCCATCCTTCCCACAGTCCCACTGTACTCCCACTAAAGGGTTTCATCTGACCTGGCACCTCCTTGTACCGACCTGGAGGAAGGCGTCAAACTTGCTCTGGTCCCCCACGAGATGCGCCAGGTAGCTCACGAAGCAGAACCCCTTCTCGTAGGGCGTTTCGTTGTATGTGTCCTCGGGATTGATACCTAGAGAAAGGGGAAGCCCTCAGGTGCTGAGATTTCTGCTTCCTGGGCTGGCTGTGCACCCATCATATCCCTCCTGGAGCCATCGCCTCCTCTGGGCACCAGCACTGGTTGTAGTGCAGGCAGGAAGCCCCACAGCAGCGGGGCTGCCCCCAGCCCCACACCTCGCTCCCACGGACCTGGCTCAATGACCACCCGCAGCTTGTTGAGCGGATGGTCCTCCCCAGTGTTGTCCATGTGCTGGCGCAGGAGGGCCCTTCCCGTAGCAGCCTCCAGGCACGTGTATGCCAAACCTGGGCAGAGACAAGAGGCAGGCGCTGGGAGACCCCAACCAGACCCCGGTGTGCTGCGAGCGCAACGGGTGCCGCTATGGGAGGGAAACGGTGTCGGCTTGTGAGCCGGGAGAGGAGGAAAAGGATGGGGATGTGGTGAGGCCACGCACCATAGACCTCGGTGGAAATGCGCCGCTGGGCGTACATTGTGAAGCCCTCGTTGAGCCAAAACTCGCCCCAGGAGGCGTTGGTGACCAGGTTGCCAAACCAGCTGTGGGAGATCTCATGGATGATGACATCGGCCAGGGAGCGGTCCCCAGCCAGCAGGCACGGCGTCACGAAGGTGAGGCAGGGATTCTCCATCCCGCCGAACGGGAAGGAGGGCGGCATGAACAGGATGTCATACCTGCCGGGGGAGGGAAGACGGACTGGTCAGAACCACCTCTTCCTGCGGATGCAATGAGATGATGAAGTGATGCTCCCGCCCCGGGAACAAGGTCCTTAGGGAGCAGAGCCATACCTGCCCCAAACGTAAGGTCCAAAGAGCTTCTCTCCAACCGTCAGGAACTCCTCGATCACCCCATCATACTCCTTCTTCGCAGCCTCAATCAGGCAGGGCTCGGCCCAGACACGGCTCCTGGCCAAGTGTGTAGGAGAGGAACTTTTAACCATTGGTGGACTTTCACCCTATTGCTTCCTCAGCCAAAACGTGTTTATTCCACAGCAAAGTAACAGCTGATAAAGGAAGCTCATGAGACTGATTGATAGTGCAAACTGCTCTGATTTCTCTCCTCGTCTGAGAGTCAAAGGGCTTTTATATGGTGACTGGGACAGTAGAACCTGAACAAACCCCAGCCTTGGAGAGACGTGAGGCCCTCTGTGAATGGGAACTGCTCTCATCAACATGCACAGGGCTGAAACAGAGCCAGAGACCCCCTGGGAGCTGAGAGCGAGGAGCACCGTCACCCATCAGAGCTGTGCTCTGGGGACGCAGCACTGGGTCACTGCTCTGCAGAGCCCAGCGGTGCAGGACAGGCCCAGGAGCTTGCCCGTGCAGCTCGGTGAGCTCAGTCCAGAGCCACGTACCTTGGGCCCACGTCAGCAGCCACAATGTCCCCAACAGCCAGAGCGATCAGGTAGGAGGGGATTGGGTGGGACATCTCGAAGACAAAGGTGTTGTCTTCCTTCTTCTCCCAGCTCGTGGCACTCATCACAGCCACGAAACCCTCAGGGACCTGGACATGGAGATAAATACACCTATTACATCTGTCACGTATGGAGTGGGACGTCAGCTAACCCACCTGGGCACACTGCCACGGCTGCTGCTGAATGCATCCCAGCACGCTGAAGGTGGCCAGGTCTGTGCCACTGCAGGTTTTGGTGAGCAGAGCAGAGCAGCAATGCCCCGAGCTCCAACTCGGGATCGCAACTGCATCCCTGCAGCAGCATCGCTCAGCTCTGGGGCTCAAACGCCATTTGGGTGCAGTTGGTCACCCCCTGCTCCAGCTGTGCCCCCCACTCAGCTTCTCCTTGTCACCCTCCCACTGCTACACACACCAAGAGCAGACGTCCCCGCTGCCCTCAGGCTGCTATGAGGCAAATCCAGGGGGTCTCTGCGGTAGTTAAGAGGAGTTACTTAGGCAAATGGCAGTGTTCAAGGCCAGGTTGGATGGAGCTTGGAGCAACCTGCGCTACTGGAAAGTGTCCCTGCCCATGGCTGGGGTTGGAGCTGGATGAGCTTTAAGGTCCCTTCCAAACCATCCCATGATTCTGTGATGCTATGAAATGCAGCAGCAGAGGAGAGCAGAGGGGTTTACACGGAGTTGATCCTAGCTGGTATTTGGTCATCAAGCACTATTCCAACCACCTCCTGCTGCGAGAGAAGAACTTCTAATGGGACACCAGCATGTGCGCCTGCTTGCAGCCACTGCACAGAGCATATGCTGGGGGAGAAGCATGAGGCCCACTGGGGTCAGCTGGTGTTCCTCTGGAGAGGAACACAGGAGGAAAACAGGAGCCTGCATGAATGACTTCTTCGGTGCCTCCCCTGTGTGCCAGTGCTGGAGGACTTGACTGCTGGTGAGGTGATGCTGCAGTGATTCAGCGCATCCCAACAGGCTCCCATGATGAGTAAACTCAGGGTGGGTTCTGCTCCGCTGGGTGTGGGCGCACCCCCGGGGCCCCTCTTACCTTCACAGTGGCTGAGTAGGTGCATTTGACAGACGGGGTGTCAAAGCAGGGGAAGAAGGACCTGTTGAGGACAGCCTGGCCTTGGGTGTACATGAAGGGCTTCCGCTTCCCCGCCGTCTGCTCGGGCGCCAGCCAGCACACCTATGGGCAGAGCAGATCGGAGGCCGCGGTGAGGGGCTCACCCCCCGGGGCGCTCCCCGCCCGGCGGGAGGGCGGGGGGGGGGGTGCGCCCCCCTTCTCCCCGCTCACCCCGGGCCCTTCTCCCGCTTCGTAGTCGATCTGCAGCGAGAGGCGCTGCTCGGCGCGGGGCAGAGTGATGAGCAGCGCCCGCCCGAAGCTGGCGAAGGGCTCCGTGCGCACGGGCAGCGGCTGCAGCGCATCCGGGCCGGGGGGGTCCCCATGGCGGACGGTGCCGGGCGGGGGGAGCAGCGCCGCTCCCCGCACGTCCACGCTGCGGTGCGCGTCGAGGCGCAGCACCCGCTCCTCCTCCCCGCCGCCGGGCGCGCGCAGCAGCTCGAGCCGCGCGCTCCCGCGCAGCCGCCCCGCGCCCGCGCCCGCCGCGAAGGCCACGCGCAGGGACAGGTGCACGTGGCGCAGCGACCACGCGCCCGCGCTGCAGGCGGAGGCCGCATCACCGCCGCGCGCCGCCATCGCCGAAGGGGGCGGGGCCACCGGGGGGAAGGGGGCGTGGCCATAGGCGGGAAGGGGGCGGGGCCGGGAGGGGATGATCCAAGGGGAGGGATCCCGCAGCGTCCCGGAGGGGAAAGGGAGGGGAATCCATAGGGGAGACCCATGGGGGATCAGGGGGGAGGCGGGAACATGGGGGAGGGAATCCAGGGGGGAGTCCGCAGGGGGAGGTCTGAGGGACCCGTGGGGATCCATTTGGGAGACCCAATGTAGGGGTTGGGGGGGGGGAATCCGTGGGTCATCAATGGGAATCCATGGGGGCATCCAGGAGGGATGCGGGGGGAATCTGTGGGAGAAGCGGCGAGAGGTCCTGAGGCGGGGAGTGTGTGTGTGTGTGTGTGTGCGTGTGTAATCCAGCGGGATCCGGGAGGGAAACGGGGATCCATATGGGAGACCCATGGGGGATGGGGGGGTGTCGAATCCATGGATCATCCATGAGAACCCATGAGGGACGTCCAAGAGGAATTCGGGGGGGGCCGGAGGAGGGATGTGGATAAAGACCCATGGGGGGACCTATGGAGAATCCAGAGGCGGATCCGTTTGGGAAACCCATGGGGACACCCGGGAGGGATCCGGGTGAGGGGAATCCATGGGGGGCATTCAGGGGGATGCGGAGGGGTCCAGGCCGGGATCCGTGGGGAAGGGACACGGTGGGGGGGGGGGGATCCCGTGCTCCGCGTCCCGGCAGCGGCACCGGGGGCCGGGCGGGGCCGTGTCCCGGGGGCCGGGCCCGGGCCTGCGCGACTCCTCCCCGGGGCCGGCCCGGACGGCGCGGGGTCCCTCGGCCGCTCCGGGACGGGGCGCAGCGAGCGGTGAGTGCCGCGGGGACCGCGCGCTCTGCCCGGGGGAGGCGCCGGCACCGGGGCGGTGGCACCGGGGGTAATGAGGGGGGTGCGAGGGGGACAACCGAGCGGGGACGGTAAATGATGGGGAGCATCCGGTGGGGACCGAGGCGCTGGGGTCGTGCTGCGGGGACCGGCGGTGGCAGCGCCTGCGGGTGACCGCAGCCACCGCAGGGTCTGACACCCGGGGCAGCCCCCGTGCTCTGTGCCCCCGCAATGTGCCCCTCTCCCCACGGGGACCCTGTCTCAGCAGTGGGACCCACCGCGGGGACAGCCCCGGGAGCGGCGGGGCTGGCAAATTCCCACGTCCCAGTGTCCGCCGGTGTCCCCTGGACCCCCATCCCTGGCTGGGGAGGGGGGGGCTGGAGGTGGCAGCCGGGGCTGCCTGTTCCTGCCTTGCATCCCCAGTGACACGGGGGACATGGGGAAACTGAGGCACGGCAGCGGCTGAAACGGGTGCTGGTTCTCCAGGGAGCGTGTGTCGTGCAGCCCCGCATCTTCTGTCTGCAGGCGGAGCAGCTCGTGGTGCCTGACCCCGTTTTTGAGCACGGGAAGATGCTGGAGGGTCACGGGCACCTATGGGTGCTCCATGGGTGGGTGCTGGGGGGGCTTTGGCTGCGATTTCAATGCTGGTTTCACTGCTAGAAAAGGGGTCTGATGGGTGCTCAGCCACCCTGGGGGGTGCTCTGACACCCCAGGGATGCTCGGCTGTGCTCAGACGCAGGGATGCCCGAGCATCCTTGGGGTGTCGGAGCATCCCCATGTCCCATGTGTTGGTGCCTGTGTTGTTGTGAAGTGGGATCGGAGCCCCTCAGACACACAGTTCTGTGGCTGGGGAAGCTGAGTCAGGAAATCCCGGTTGTCCCGGCCGGATCCTGGCTGAGTCATTTGCAGGAGCTGAGTAACTGCCGTCCATGGGTGGACAAGAGCTGCCTGCTCTGCCCGCCCGTGCCTCAGTTTCCCCGCAATGCCGCACATCGCCGGCATAGGGAACCCGCTCCTGAGGGACCAAGGTGGGTCTGAACAGGGGGAGATGGGGTGGGATGGGAAGTGTGGGGCTGGGTGATGGGAATGATGTCCCTGAGGCAGGATTTGTGCGTCCTCCTTCTGCTGAAGGGGTCTCCAGGCTGAGTGTTGGTGTGCGGGAAGGGGGACGGGGATCGGGAGAGGGATGAGGATGAGGATTGGGATGAGATGGGGTTACAATTGGGGATGGAGACAGGAACAAGGATGGGGATAGGGACAAGGACTGGGATGAGACGGGCACGAGACTTGAAATGGGAATGGGACGGGATGTGAATGGGGACAGAGCTTGGGCTGGGATGGGGTGAGGGATGGGGCTGGCGGCAGCTGGAGCAGGGCTTGGGGCACAGGGGGGGACTCTATGGGGCAGGAGGGGACTCCGCGGGGGAGCGGGGAGGCCCGGCTGGTGCCGGGTTATAAATAACCCTCGGAGACGCGGGGTTCTTTCCTGCTGCCCCCCCTGCGCTGCAGCCCCACGGACAGGAAAAAGGTGTTTCCGCTGCGGACGGGAGCGGGGCCCGGATGGGGACGCGGGGAGAGGCCATGGGCAGATGGGGGGGAGGTGACCCCCCCCGGGCTCCGGTGCTGGGGGTGCAGCCGCTGGGCCGGGCTGGAGCCGTGGTGGGGACGGGACGTGGAGCCCCCGGCTCGGGTGCGCTTGTCCCTTGCCCGGCGCCGCCGCATGCCCCGGGCCGTGTTCCTGCTTCCTGGCTGGAGCAGGATCCATGTGGAGCCGGGAGAGCTGGAGCCGGGGCGGGGGGGGGTGTCCCTCGCGGTGACTCTGACCCTCGCAGAGGTGCGGGACGTCCCCTCACTGCCCCTGGAGCGGTCCGACCCCAGCAAAGGGATTGGGGACATCAGCCTGGGATGGGGATGGGAGTCCCTTGGGATCCATTGCTGGGATGTCCCTTGGAGGGCAGCTGGGGACAGCTCCCTCTGTCCTCCCTTTGTACCCCGCGCAGGGGGGCAGTGGCAGGGATGTGTCCCCAGGGATGGGGATGGGACCGCACTTGGCACCCCCTGCGTCCCCGTACTGGGCAGGCTCCGGTGGCTTCCCTGCTGCATCTGCGAGCGCTGCCTGAGCCCTCTCATTAGCGAGTGGCCTCTAACGAGCTTTGCGTGGCCGTGATGTGGGTCTGGGCAGTGCTATGGACATCGGGCGCTGCTGCCGGATTAACTGCCTGGATTAGGGAATGCTCAGCGGGAGAGGCCCCGGGACCCAGCCCCCGCCATGGGAAGTGACAGTAACTGCGGGATTTGCCTTGACCAGCGGCTGCGGGAGCCGCCTTCCCCACTGCCTGGACTGGGACACAGAGGGAATGGAGCCGGGAGCCCGGGTGCTGCCCTGCAGGCCCCAGGGGTTGGGGTGCTCCAAGGCATCGCATAGGGAGGGGAGAGGTGGGGAGAAGCCACCCGTCCCCAGGGCCAGCTGGGGCTGTGGGACTGACGTCCTGGCATCCCCTCACTGCCAGGATGTGGGAATTGGGCTGTGAAGGTCTCGGCTGTGCTGTGGGAAGTGAGTTTAGGATGGGAGCCAGCACTCGAGTTAGTGCCTCCCACTGTGGATCCAATGGGTTCCCTGACTCTCACGGAGGAGAGGAGGTGGGAGCTGGAGGAGTTGGGTTTGTTCTCGTCCCCCCACCCTCATCCTCGGTTCCCACTGGACACGGCCGTGGAGCCTGTGCGGATGCGGCTGAGCAGTGTCACCTCCGGCAGCGGAAACTCCCCCTGCCCGGGGCCAGGCGATAGCTCCCCGAGTCCTGGCTTCTCCTCCACCCCTTCTGGCTCCTGGATGGGGAGGACACACCATGGGGCGGGCGAGGGGGGAAGCGGGAGTGCTGCCTTGCTCGTATGGGCTGCTCGCTGCGGGATGCTCAAGGGATGCTCAAAGGATGCTCGGGGGATGCTCAAGGGACGCTAAAGGGATGCTCAGGCTCCCTTCTGGGTGTGATGGCCCCGCGGTGGCTCTGTTACCTGCATCCCTTGGAGGGGGAAGGTCCAATTTCAGCTGTAAGAGGATGGTGGGACCGGAGCTGCTGCCTGCTCTGGGGCTGATGGGGGGTGCTGGGGTCGGGGTGGCATTGCCAGCCCCTGCCTGCCTCTTCCAGCCATGTGCGTAAGTGGCCATTCCCGGCTCCTTGGGGATGTCGGCATCAGAAACGCACTTGGGGTTGTTCTGCTGAGCCCCATGGTCACTGTCACTGGAAGCTGGCAGTGGCGGGGGGGGGCACAGCACCGCTGCAGCCCCCAGGGCCTCAGCAGGGAGCTGCTTGCCAGCAGCTGCTGTGGATTTGCAGCTCAGTGGAAAATCCACTCATCCCATTAAGGGCTCTCCGTGGCTTTTGCTTTCCATTGCAGATCCCCGGTTGTCCCAAGGGAACTCCCCTGGGGTGCTACCGGGGCTCTGCCGGGAAGAGTCCTGGCTGCAAAACAGGGATTGATTTATTGCACGAGGGATTCTTGGGCTGAGAGGAGATTGATCCCACTTGCCCAGGTAAGACCTGGCAGGGGAGGTGGGAATAGTCCCTACTGGGGGGTCAGTTGGGAATTGCAGCTGGGAATTGATTCTCCCTCGCCTGGTTCATTGCCCGGAGCAGGTTCAGCCCCAGCCTGGAGCTCAGTGGCTGTGCAGGGCTCAGCGAAGGCACAAACCCAGCCCAGGCTGTGGCTCTGCTCTTGGGGTTCGAGCTCCTGCTCTGGACCCTTTGCTGTGTCCCCACCCCACCCTCCCTGCAGCATTTTCCAAATCCTTAACTTGATTTGGGGGGAAAAAGGACATTTTTGGGTGTCCTGAAGCCCCCGCTGTGCCTGAGGGTTTGGAGAGAGGAGTGCAGGGAGGAGGGCCGGGCAGTGGGGGGCTCATCCGTGCATGCTGGGATGGGAAGCCAAGCCCAGCTCCCCGCCGAGCACCACTTCACACGTCTGCGTGCGGCTGCAGCAGCATCTGCTGAGGTGATGCGTTTTGCCGGGGGGTCCCGGGTTGAGGGGGGTCCCGGATCGAGGGCTCAGGACCACGGGTGCCCGTTTCCACGTGGTGCCGGAGAGCGCAGATGCTGCGACATCTGCTCCCGTTCCAAACTCCCGGGAGCAAAGGGCAGCTCCGTGATGCGGGAGCTCAATGAATGATGCAATCGGCTGCGCGGGGCTCTGGCCTGGGCGAAAGCTTCCCCGAGTGTCCAAGTGCCTGCACCGGGGCTGCGGGGTGGCTCCTGGCCAAGGGCTCGGTCCAGCCAGGACAAAGGGCGAGGGAACCCTCAGCCCCATGGAGTCACAGAGGTTTTGGGAAGGTTTGGGGCAGATTTTGGGGAAGGGTTTGAAGCCTGATGGAGGTGCGATGGGAAATGTTGCTTTTTGGCCACAGTGCTGGATGCTGAAGCAAGGGGAATGGCTTTAACTGCCGGAGGGGAGACTGAGATGAGCTCTGAGGCAGAAGCTGTTCCCTGTGAGGGTGCTGAGGCGCTGGCACAGGGTGCCCAGAGAAGCTGTGGCTGCCCCATCCCTGGCAGTGTTCAAGGCCAGGTTGGACACAGGGGCTTGGAGCTGCTCTATGGAAGGTGTCCCTGCCCGTGGCGGGGGTTGGAGCTGGAGGAGCTTTAAGGTCCCTTCCACCCAAACCAGGCTGTGGGTCTATGAGGCCGCCCCGGGCCCCGCGGTGCTCGGTGGCTCCCGTGTCCCCCTCGGCAGGGCCGGGGGCGGAGCTGTCCAGCACCGGCGCCTCCTGAACGGGCTCCCCCGCTGCCCCCCAGCGCCCCGGCACCCATCCCCGCGGAACACAGCGGGCTGGGCCCGGGGGTGTCCGACCCGCACCGGGCAGTCCTGGTGCGCCCGTTCGCTGCCCCGGGGCGGGTCAGAGCCGCCGTGCTCAGCCCCGGTGAGGTGAGGGACCCGTGAGGGGGACGGCGGGACCGTGGGGACCCAGGCACCGCGTGCCCGTGCCGCAGGGAGCCGGGACATGCCGGGTGGTATGGCCAGCGAGAGGCCTTCGGCACCGGGGCTCCTTGCACAGCCCCTCGCATAGATCCTGGCGCAGCTCCTGGCTCTGTCCCAGTAGGATTTGTGCCCGGCAAAGCCCATCGCGGGCGCAGTTTGGTTTCAGCCCTCTGCGGGGCTGTTGGCGGCAGGAGCTGCTGCAGTCGGTGCCCTGAGAGCTGAACTCCGCTCGGAGCGAGGTTTTATTGGCGTAGGTTAAGTGCATAATGGGATTGCTGTGCAGTGGCTGGAGCAGAGAGCCTGGGGGGCTGCGCATCCCTGCTCCTACCACAGGCGGATTCCATCCTCCTGCCCCAGCCTGCAGCTCATCTCCCAAGCATCGAGCTGTGGGGAAACAGCCCCGCAGCGCTGCCCGGGCCCCCCTTGCACCCACCCGCACCAGCCATGGAGCCGGACACCGGCACTGCCCCTCCGGAGTGGGAAGGAGCCCAGGCAGGGCTCAGCGCTATGGCGGTGGCGATGTCCCAGGTCCCGGCCAGGGCACCGGGGCCGGAGGGATGGGGCTGGTGGCTGAATCAGGACCTTGTACTCCTCTGAAGGCTCTGTTCCGCCCCCGCTCCCTCTGTTTCTCTTAGGAAAGTTTGATGTCCCTTGTGCCACAAGGAGCCTTTTCTTTGTCCCTCTTCCGAGCGTGCCGGGGAGGCGGCTGTGCTGGAGCCATTCCCAAAGGCAGCTCGGGCCGGTTCCTCGTGCAAGAAGCACAGGGATGCTTCGAGGAGCAGCCGCGTCGTGGCACCAGGATCCGTCCCTTGGCATGGGCTCAGCTCCTCACCCGGCTCTGCTGCAGCCCCGGCACTCCTCTGCTGCCGGTCTCAAGGCTGGCTCCTGGTTTATGGAGCGGCTCTGCAGGATCCGTCCTCCCTTATCCCTATTTCCCAGCCTGGTTTCAGCTCCCTCGCCCCGAGCAGAGGCCGTGGCATGGTGGGGAAACCGAGGCACGAAGCAGCAGTAAGATGCCAGCAGAGGCTGATGACCAAGTGTTCATGCTCAGGCTCCTGGCAGTTATCCCAGGGGCACAGGGCAGTTCCGTCCCCATCAGGGATCCGTAAGCTCCAAGAGATAAGAGAGAAGCAAATTTAATCTGGTTTATAAAAGTCACCCTGAAACGTTTCAGGAACAGTGAAATGCTGCGGAGCCATCGGCTGCTCTCTTGAGACCACGGGAGAGCCGGAGGTTGGATCCCGCTGAGGCATCCATCACACGTGCTCAGGTGATGGATGCCTCCAAAGCGCGTCTGTTTCAATGCTGGGGATGCTCCAGTGACCCGCTCACATAGGAAACGAGGACATGAAATGAGACTCCAGGCCCCTGTATCCATTTCTGGCTGCTAAAGGCTCACATGAGGGATGCATTTGGACACGGGCATGAGGACGTAGCTCGAGCTCCAAGCACAACAGATGCCTCTTTGAAAGAGATGCCTTCAGGGATGCGCTGGGTTGTGCTTGCCCTGGGATGAAGGACATGATCGGCCAAGGCTGTTTCATTTGTCTTCAGTGTGAACATGTCTTAGTGGAGGATTCACCTGAAGGGGTCTGAAACCGCCTCATCTCTGCCCTTAGAGGTCTTTAATTCAGGCAAAACTGGAGTTCAGCACTGCAGCCGGTAGCTGTTGGCTCAGTGCTCTGGACCTGAACTCTGGAGCTCATACACCTTGGGCGTATATCCTGGTACCTGGGGAGGTAACAAAGCTGAAACCCCAAAACTGAGGCATCTGATGCAAAGTCCTGGTGCTCCCATCACTCGGTGATGGCAGCAGCCGGCTCCCAAGAGCTGCTCCGGGCACACGGAGCTCTGCGCCCGGTGGCATTAAAGGAGAAAGTTGTTTCCCTTTGGATCTAATTGCAGAGGAGCCGCCTGTGTCTATGTAGGTCAAGCTGTAACCTGCTTTAGCCAGGCAAAGCGGTGCAGGACTGCGGCGTGACGCGGCGCTCCGCTGCTGCTGCAGCGGCAAAGATTGGATGGGGCAGGAATCAATCCAGAGGCAGATGAGGGGTTTGGAAGAAGAATCATAGACCCATAGAATGGTTTGGGTTGGAAAGGACCTTAAAGCTCATCCAGTTCCAACCCCCTGCCATGGGCAGGGACACCTCACACCAGACCATGGCACCCAAGGCTCTGTCCAACCTGGCCTTGAACACTGCCAGTGATGGAGCATTCACCATGTCCCTGGTTTAGAGTGAGGTGTCCCTGCCCATAGCAGGGGTTAGAACTGGATGATCTTAAGGTCCTTTCCAACCCAAACTGCTCTGTGATTCTGTGACCAGGAGATGGTCTCAGGTGTCTGGGAGATGGTCTTGTTGGACCAGGAGGTAGTTCCAAGGACAAGGAGAAGGTTTTGGGTGGCCAAGAGTGGTCCATCCCGCCTGTGATGCAGCCCTATCTGCTCAGGGTCTGTGCCATGTGGCCTTGCTGCAGGGACCTCCCACAGGACCTGGCATGTGGCTGCACAGGGTCCCTAGGGGAGGATGCCACAAGTGCCATGGGGATCCCTGTGGGGGGACGTTGCGTGTGTCCTTCCTCTGTGGGGTGCAGTGGCCTCCCCCGGGAGGAGGCCATTGAGCACCACAGTCAGCAGGGGCCAACACCAGGGTCCGCTGTGTCTGCAGGGATGCGGGTGCCCCCCGTGGCCCCCCCTTGCCCTGCTCACCCCTCCTCTCCCCCCACAGCCTCTCCAGCACCAGGATGAACGGGACAGCCAATGTCAACCCTGCTGCCCGCAGCCACTTCGCCTCCGCCATCCCGGTGCCCCGCGCTACGGCCCATGGCAAACCACACGCTGCGGCCCCCCCCAGCACCACGGGGCCCCCCATGTCCCCCAGGGCTCTGTCCCCCCAGCTGGCCCTCGGCCCCAAGACCCTCAAACCCAAAGGCAGAGCGGCCGAGGGCAGTGGGGGCAGCCCCGGTGTCCGCCGTTGTGGGGGGCAGAAGGTCCCAGCGAGACCCCTGGTGTCCCCTGGGAAGTGGCCAGAAGCAGGGGGCAGTGGGAGAAGAGGGGCAGGCAGGGCTGGGGGGCGGCTGGGGGGGGGGCCTGGGAAGGGCAGTGTGGTGACCGTGGCGGGGATGGGGGATGAGCCCCACAGTGGCTCGCAGGGCAGGGGTCCTGTATTTGGGTCAGGGGCCATCACCTTCTCCTCAAGTGCCCCACACAATCACCCCATCACTGCCACCGTGGCACCCTTCCAGTACCGGTGAGTACCCCGGGATGGGGTGTATGGGGACACGGGGACATGGGGAGGCAGGTGGCATGCTGGGGGTGCTCACGGAGAAGAGTGGGGTTGGCTCTGGGGGCTCTGCTCTACAGGGAGGGTTCCAACTGGGTTTGGGGTGCTGGGGGATTTTGGGGCACCCATGGGAGCAGGTGTGGGGCAGGGGATGGGCTCAGTGGGCAAGGGAGTGCACCAGGACCCCCCTTGCCAGTGTCCCCGAACCCTGGCAGAGCCCAAGGCACCGCATTCCCATCTCCTGGGGGTCCCCAGCCGGCTGCACCCCGCGAGGTGCCCCTGCTCCCCCACCCTGACCCCGCTCTGCCCCCAGGCTGCAGGAGCGCCGGGAGGAGCGTGATGAGTGCTCTGGACCTGACCCTGACCCCAAACCTGGAGGCCCGAGTGAGTCCAAGGGGGTTTGCTGGGGATCGGGGGGGTCCTGCCGGGGGGCAGAGGGTCGTGTGGAGCTCAGACCCCTGCGGGCATGTGCTGGAACAGGATCTGAGGGGGAACCCCCACATAAGATGTGCCCCGATTCCTCTGGGAATGACACAGCTGCAGCTGCCGTGTCCAGTGACTCCCATGGCCAAAAATGTACAATCAGCTGCGTGGCCAAACCCAGGTGCAGGAGCCACGTTGGCATCCCCCATGGTCAGCATCCCCCTTGGTCCAGCATCCCCCACGGTCAGCATCCCCCTTGGTCAGCATCCTCCTTGGTCCAGCATCCCCCTTGGTCCAGCATCCACCTTGGTCCAGCATCCCCCATGGTCAGCATCCCCCTTGGTCCAGCATCCCCCACGGTCAGCATCCCCCTTGGTCCAGCATCCCCCATGGTCAGCATCCCCCTTGGTCCAGCATCCCCCATGGTCAGCATCCCCCATGGTCCAGCACAGAGGGACTGTCCCCTCCAGTGGCGCCGCCGGGACATGGCCCTGCTTGGCTCCTTTTCCTCTTCCCAGTTTCCCGGCGAGCTCCAGGAATGACCCATTTCCAGGGAGCTGGCGTGGAGCCGGGCGGAGCGGGTGCCGCTGGCTCCCCACACCCACCGCGGGGACACCCCGGTTCTCGGGAGCCGAACGATCCCCAGTGCGAGCTCCCCACTGCGGTGCTGGGGACAACCCGGTCCCCGATGGCGCCCGCTCTGGGGCAGGTTTTGGGGGGCGGCTGCTGGGGGAGATGCCGGGCGGCGGTTGCCAGGGCAGCGGCAGCGGAGGATGGCGGGATGCTCCAGGGATGTGCAGGGAAGGGGAAGAAAAAGAGCCGGGAGCTGCGCTGAGTGATGCGAAGGGGCAGAACTCGGTCAGAGCCGCGGGGCTGGGGAAGGGGCCGGATCCTTTCCCTGGCTCCACACCTCCCGCGGGCCTGGAGGGGGACGGGGAACACCGGGAGGTCCCAGGGGTCCATGACACCGCACCCCCAGATCTGCCCCCCGCAGTGGGCCCTCCACCCAGGCCGTAGCTGTGGCAGCCCCGCGCCCTGACAGCGGCTTCGGGGCGCAGCTCCTGCACCCATCCCGTCCCAGCAATGGTAACAGCGGGGGTTTTGGCCACCCTTTGCTGTCCCAGCCAGGCCCGGGGCATTTCGGGGCTCCTCAGCACCACCACGGGCTGGACCCCGACCCCCCCCCCGCTGGGGGCTGTGCTGGGGGCTCACCCCCCCCGCCCCTCTGCCCGCTCCCCATCCCGGCAGCACGGTGATGGGCTCTAATGCGATATTTTCCGGCGGTTGCCATGGCAGCGCGCGTGAGGTCACCAAATAGACTTAATTCACCCCTCCCGGGGGACGGGTAATTAATGAACACTGATGATAACCAGGCCCCGCTCCCCCTCAGCCCCCCCACCCCGGAGGGGCCCAGCTGGGGGTGGGGGCCCGGGGCCGCCCCTTCCAGCGCCGTTTGGGGTGAAACGGGGAAGTTTTGTCCCCGTTCCCCCCTCCCTCGGGGCTCTGCTCGGTCGCTCCCCCCCTCCATCCCCTCCCCTCCCCTCCCTTCCGTGCTCGGCGCTGCGCATCCCCGCGCGCGCCCCCGCCGCGCCCCGCCCCCTGCCCGCGCCCGCGGGGCTCGGAGGAGGGAGGGCCCTTTTTGTTTGCCCCCGACATTCCGCTGGTTCGCAGTGTCCCGCTGGCGGCGCAGCGGCGAGGTGGGGCCGCGCCGATCACCACCCCCCCCCCCTCCCCACAGCCACCCCATCTCCTCCCCATCCCGCTCCGCCCCGGCGGGGCGGGCGCTAACGGCGCTTCTCTCTCTGTCTCGCCCGGTGTCCTCGGTGCCGCAGCGGCAGCAGCAGCGGCGGCCGGCGGGTTAAATGGTTGCAGCGCGGGGATGCTGGGGAGCAACCTCAAGAACCTTCCCGACGTGGAGCTGGGCGAGGAGGAGCGCGGCTACCGGCGGGGTCCCGACGGCGGCGCGGTGATGCCGAAGCGGGCGAAGGCGGCGGCTGCTGCGGCGGGGCCGCGGGGCGCGGAGCTGCGCGTCTTCAAGGCGAGCAGCGCGGAGGGGCGGCTGCCGGCCGGCTCCAACCTGCGCAAGCAGAAGTCGCTCACTAACTTGGCCTTCCTCACCGACGCCGAGAAGAAGCGGCAGCTCTACGAGCCCCGCTGGAGCGACGACATGGCCAAGGCTGCGGCACCGGGGGCGGCGGCGGCGGCGGCGGGGGGCGGCCGGGGCGGCGGCGGTCCCCGCGGCCGGGAGGCGCCCGCCATGTCGCGGAGCTTGTCCCGCTCCGAGCACTCGCTGCTGCCGCCGCGCCCCGCCGGCCCCGCCAAGCCGCCGCCCGCCGGCAAACCCAGCCGCATCCCCCGCGGGCCCTACGCCGAGGTGAAGCCCCTCAGCAAGGCCCCCGAGGCGGGCGGTGGCAAGTGCGACGATGAGCTGCTGGGCGGGAAGGGGCCGGCGGTGGCGGCGGGCGCCGAGGAGAAGCCGTACCTGAAGGTGGACCCCGAGCTGGTGGTCACGGTGCTGGGCGACCTGGAGCAGCTCCTCTTCAGCCAGATGCTGGGTGAGTGCTGCCAGTGCGCCTCGCGGGGCGAGGCGTCGGGGGGTCCTGGCACCCCCGGGGGGGGGGCCCGATGGAAGCTGTGTTGTCGTGGTCCTGGTGCCGAGAAGAGGAGGAGGGATGCTGAGGGGCGAGGAGGAGGGATGCTGCGGGGGAAGGTGCCACCAGCCAGCCCTAGGGCTAGCTCACAACCAGCTCTGGCTTTGTCTCCAGCCTCCTCACGAGGAGCAATGGGTGAGCTCGTCCTCCCCTACATGTATCTGGGCACCCTTGTCTTGATGCCCCACCAAACACAATGGAGGTGCCACCGCTGCTCCCCACCATTGCCATCGGTGTGGCTGTCCCTGTGGATTAACCTTGGCTGCTCTCGCTGGGAGGCTGCGGTGGAGATGCCCTGTGTAGGGTCTGTACTTTGGGCAGGAGGCTTCAAATCCAGAGCTCCTCCCATGCCTTGGGCTGAGGAAGGTTCTCCAAGGATGCTGCTACCGGGGTTGCTTGAGCTGGTTCCAGCCCGCGGCCGCCCGCATCTTGCTGTCCTGGTGGGTTTGATCCTTGAGCCACACATTTGTGTATGAGGAGGGTGTCCATGAGAGCACTGGGCGCTGCCTCCAGCGCTGGCCGTGCCCTTGCTCTGGGGACCCGTTGCCCCAGTCATGGCGCATGGTGCTGGGTCTTGGTGCTGGCACGGCCAGCCCTCGTGTTTCCCTCGTGCTGATCTCTAGGAACTCGTGGCAGCCTTGGGAGCCCTCTGTGTCCTGCTGCAGCCCGTTCCCCCTCCGCATCCCAATTGGCAGCGCCTAAGGACTGCTGGGGGCTTGTGGCTCCAGCGAGCTCTGTTTGGTGTTGCAAACTGGTGTGAGAAGGTGGCAAATGGCCTCTGCGCAGCCATTAGTGCCTGAGCTGGCCGGGTTTAAAGCCCTGGTTGGTGGGGAGGGAGGGGGAGAGCAGTGGTATAGGCAGGGCTGGGGGTCCTGGTGTGTCCTGTCCCTCAGGTTTTTAGGAGTCTTTTTAGGAGTCCTTTTAGGAGTCCTTTTAGGAGTCCTTTTAGGAGTCCAGGAGCTTCACCTGGGTTGAGATGCCTTCTCCTGGCTGCACCAGAGCAGAGCTCTGCCGTGGGGAGAAGGGGTGAGATCCACCCCGGCTGGGGCTGTGGGGCAGGTTTGGGAGGTGGAGTAAGGAGCCCAGGGGAGGTACCTGTAAAACCGTGTTTGCTGATGCCGCTTCCCTGCTGCACACACAGGAGCCTTTGGGTTGGCGCAGCCCCTGCTCCGCTGCTGGCACATGGGGATGGAGCCTCCCAGAGCGTCACCCTCAGCCCTGGTGTCAGCAGGCTCGTGCTCGCCCGGCCCCATCCTCCCCCTGGCAGGGGTCTGGCAGCTGCTGGAGCATCTCAGGGCTGCACAAGCAGCTCATGGGTAGCCCCAGGGTGAGCTCAAGGGAGCAGGAGCAGGCTGGACACGGGAAATCAGCCCCGCAGCAGTGGGGTCTCGTGGACATCCGTGCTCAGCCCTACTGCTGTGGTAGTACCAGAGATGCTGCCAGCAGGACAGGGGCTTGTGCCCCCGCTGAGGAAGACCATAGATTGTGGAAGTGCCCCCAGTACCTGCTTTGTTTTTGGGGTGGTTGCCTTGCTTCTGTCTTCCTCGGGGCCTGCTTCCGGGCCCCAGGACTGCCCTTGACACTGGGATCATCCCTTTGGTCTCCACTTACATCTGAAGGCTTGGTCAGCTGGCCTGTGAGGTCCAAACTCTGCTGGATCTGTGCTCTGCTCCCCGGCTTTATGTGCTGAAATAGGCAATTGTCCATGATGTGAGGGCTGCCAAGCGTCCTGTGGAGGGGCCTCAGGGCTGGTCGGGTGGGGACAATGCCAGGGTGGACAGGGCAGGAGCTTAACCCGGCTGAGACGTTGCTTTCCTTCCATGGGGCTGTGCTGCTCGCGTCCATCAGAGCTGTGCTGTTGACTCACACCTCCCTAACCAAGCTACCCGTGACCTGACATGTCCTTGGCAGCCCGTGTGGTGGGGATGCCAACAGCAGCATGGGGGTGTGTGGAAGAGGGAGCAGTGGCGGCTCCATCACCTCATGCACGCTGGCAGCAGAGCCACGGCTGGGGCTCTGTGCACAATGAGCTTCTGGTCCTGACCCCTTTGCTTGTGGTCTGGTGTGAAAACCTTCACTGGGGGTGATGGTACCTTCTACAACCTCACTCCTTGAGGGAGAGGTTATTCCTGAAGCGGGGATGGACCCAGAAGGGACAGGACCCCTCCGCTCAATAGAGTGGGCTTCAAGCCCTGGTGGGTCTCGGGCCAGGAGAAGAGCTTTCTCCTTGGTTGCTTCAGGAGGTGCTTGGGAGGGAGGGGAGGTTTCTCTGCTGTGTTCTGGGGCTCCTTTGGCAAACGAAACGTCATCCTGAGCTGTTTGCCCGTGTCTGCTGGAGCGCACCATCTCCAGAGCGGCGTCAGAAGACCCACAGGCTTGGTTTGTGCTGGGAAGCTGCAGAGCCTTTCAGCCTCTGCCCATCTTGTTGTCCTTGAACTGTTGGCCTGTATGGGGAAGCCAGAGCTGCCTCTGCCTAAGCCAAGCTTCCTGCTCCGCTGGGCACCGTGGCTTGTGGAGACCTTGCGTGGCTTTGATCTCCACACCTGAGTTCTCATCCCCACCTCGTGCTCCTCGTGCCAGGAGCACTCCCAAGCCTCTGCTGACCGAAAATACAGCTTATTTAGTGGTGGCCAAGTGCTGCCTCTCATTCGGTTGCTGCCGCTGTGTCATCTGTTTGATGGCACCGAAGCCTTTGTAGAGCTGCTGGAGATGTAACCACACTTAAATCAGAACAGCGTGCTCAGGACAGGAGAGGTCAGTGGCACGCAGCCACTGCATGTGCTTTGTAGAGGCTATTTCCATCATCCAAATTATACACTTCACATCAAGCAAAGGCCGAGGCTTCTCATCGGGGCTTGCTGGCAGCTGGGGTTGCTCATTACCCCAGCGCCCAGCCATGGGACGGAGGGTGGAAGGAAAGAGCTCGTGGCACAGCGTGGTGCGGTGCCGGTGGCATTCCTGCGCTTCCCTAGAGCTCCCTAGAGCACCTCGAGGTCCTGCAGCCATTTCCTTGGCCAACTCTTGCTGTATTTGGTGCCTCTTTAGCGGTTGCTAATTCACATCAGTGAGGAAGCGGCGGGTGGTGCATGGGCTGGAGCCCGGGCGGACGCATGGGTGATCCCAGTGGGGATGGTGTTCCCCCAAACGCTCACTGCAGGAGCCTCTGCACCCAGCAGAGCCGAGGGACCAGTGCCTGCAGATGGGCTCCATGAAGGGTTGGAGCTTCCCATTGCACCCAACTGTGGTTGGTTTAGGAAAGAAAGCACTTGGCTGGTATCCGGAGCATCTCATGCGAGCGCGTTCCTGGCTCTGGTTGAGGTGGCCCCAAGGAGAAACCCTCCTGGTGGCTGTCCCTGCTGGCCAAGCATATGGGATGGGATTAAAAGGAGCACCTCTGCCCCACTGGCGGTGTGATCAAGTGCTGATGGGCCCATTGCAGCCACGGCAGGAGACCGTGGGGAGGTCGGACACCAGGCAGCTCTTCACAGTGACCGGAGTGGGTTATTGCCTCGTGAAGCGGTGTGGCTGTCCTGGTGCCATTGTCACGCTAACGTTGTTCCTCTCTTAAGGCTCCTGCGTGATGAGGTCCTTGGGGTTGGGGTTTATTTCCTTCTGTTAGCAGATAGGGACTCTGGTGTTTGAGGAGAGAGGGGAGAGGTGCGTGATTGTGTTGCAGCTTCCATTCTGCTCTTGGGAGCTGGCAGGGAGAAGTAGATGTCTCCTCTCTGGCAGAGATGGCTGCAGGGAATGGGGAGGAAGTCTGGACCCCAGAGCTTTCTGCTGCGTCTCTTTGGGATGTGCCACGTTCCTGGTGATAATGGCAGTGCTAAACCCCCAAATAACCCAGGTTTGGCTTTAAAAATTGCCCATAGAAAAGTAACAGAGCAAACACTCGAAGGCAAAAGTATTGGGGCTGCTCTGCCAAAACAAAATCCTGCCCCAAGGAGCCTGAAAACCATGGTCAAATGGGGTTTTCCCAGCGGGTGCCTCTGTCTTGCTCCCAAATCCAACATTTGGCTGCTGAGAACACATGTACATGGATGTAAAACTCTGTGCAGCTCTGGAAGGGCTCTTTGGGGTCTGCTGTGACCATGTGGGGCCATGTCCCCAGAGCGGCTCCTGGCGTGGTTGCTCTGTTCTGGGTGCCTCGGGAACAATGCACTTCCCGCTTGGATGGCACTCAGGGAGCTGGTGGCAGTTCTGGATCCTTCTGGAGAGTTCCTTCCGGATGCCTTGTCCCTGGCTTTGCTTCTTTGGCTTCTCGTGCTGCCACGTGTCTCTGTGCCCACAGCCCTTCCCTGGCACGAGCCCGCTGTGCCCTCACCCTCATGTGTCTCTTTAGGTTAATAGCTCATCACTTGTCCAGTCCAGAGCATCCTTTGCGCCACCGCACGGGCGGCGGTTGGTGCTCCATGTGTGCGGTGGCAGCAGTGTCCCAGGGCTGTGTGCCTGCCTCTGGTGACGGTGGCACTGTGGTTAGAGCCCAGGGGTGAAGCTGCTGAGTCTGCATCCCCTCACTGGGTGGAGCGGGGATGGCTCCATCCCTCAGGGGCGGCTCAGTCCTGGTCCTCTCCGGGTTTCGTGCTTTGAGGGTCTCATGTGGGGATGTGCGGTGTGGGAGATGGGGCACGATTCAGTCCTGCCCTGTCCTCTGCCCTGTAGAGCCACGTCCTCCTCCGGGTGCATCCAGCGGCGCTCCCGAGGGAGCCAGGGAAGGGGTTGGTGGTTCTGGGGCTGGGAAGCGTTGAGCTGGGGGACAGCAGAGCCTGAGCCGGGCTCAACCCTGCCTTGTGGAGGGGCGAGGAGCGAGGGGGGCTCTCAAGCTGCTGCATTGCAGCTCGGAGCCGGGAGCCAAGCGGCGCGGAGCTGGGAAGGCAGAAGATGCTGCATTGCAGGGCTGAGATGAGGAGCTGTGCAAATGGAGATGTGCCTGTGTCAGGGCGGGTGTGACACTGAGGAGCAGTGCCCGGCGTGCCCGCTGATCCGCTTGGCTTCCCTCCGATCCATTCCTGCCACGTTTTGTTCCTTCATTCCTCCCGCTGTTGTTTGTCCGATTGAGGCAGTTGTGTGTGTTTAATTCAGAAGGGCTGGGATTCACCTCCCAGCTGGAACCCGCGCAGGGGAGCTCAGCACCGGTGTGGCCCGGCTGCGCGCGAGGTTATCCTGGCCCCGGGGAGCAGCCTTGCAGCAGGGCCATGGTTGGAGACCCTCACGTCCCCTGCGCAGGGGCCAGCGCAGCGTGAGCTCCGTGGGGATGCTGCGTGGGCAGAGGTGTGCGGAGCACATCCTGCACCAGGGCTTCAGCTGCGGGATGGGAGCCTCTTCTGCTCAGTGACCTGGCGGGACGGATCCTGGCTGAGCAGGCGTGAAGCACGTTCAAAGCCATAGCTCAGGTACGGCTCCGTGGCTGGTTATTTATAGCCCTGTGAGGTTTCAGCATCACCACGGACTGAGAATAACTCCCTGATGAGACACTTGGAATCACACATCCCTTGCCCATGCGCAGCGTTGTTGCCTCATACTTCCCGCATGTTGGGGTAGGGAATGGCTTCGTTGTGCTGGAGGGAGACTCGTAGCCAGTGTATGGGGAGCTGTGGGCGCTGGCAGGGAGGGATGTGCTTGGGGAGCAAGGCAAAGGAACCTGATGTTCGGGCTGAGACCTGCAATGTTGAAACCGATCTCTTTAACAAACCCCTGGGGCTGGAAGCGTTAGAGGCTGTCAGGGTGTTTCCAGTTCACTTTATCTCTGCCTTGACATTATATTTCCAAGCTGATGCAAACAAGTGGAAGAATAGATAGTGGCTGATTCGCATTGATTGCACTGGGAGCTCCCCGAGGTGAGCCTGGGCTGGCAGGAAACGTGCGGGGGCCACTCCATGGGGCAGGCGCATCCCTCCCCAGCCGGTTCCCACATCCTGAGGCTTATCCCAGCCTTGATGGTTCAGAGGCTGGAGGCAGCTTTGCCAGGGCGAGTTCGTGATGGACCAGCCTGGCAATGGTGTCTTGGCAGGCTTGGAGGGGGTAGCGCTGCTGTGTGTGTGTGTCAGATTGTGATTGGGAATGGGGACTGTCAGGGCTTGGAGCTGCTCCAGTGGAAGGTGTCCCTGCCCATGGCAGGGGCTTGGAGCTGGAGGAGCTTTAAGGTCCCTTCCAACAGGAACCATTCCATGGTTCTCTGACTCCCAATGTGCAGAGCAAAAGCAAGAGGACTTCCTTCCTCCCCGCAGATACACAGACAGCATCCTGGGAGTCGCTGCTCTGAGCCCGGCAGCCAGGCTCTGCTGGGAGTGATGCTGCTGCAGGCCCAAAGGTGGGAGTGAATTGAGGAATGGAGTCTCCCTGTGTTGGTGCTTGGCGTTTTGCTTTCCCATCCTGCTGCGTCCCATCAGGGCAGGGGAAGCTCAGTGGGGAGTCAGTGGGGACAGCCCATGGGTTTCTCCGGTCACTGCCCTGCATCTACTGGAGACCCCGGGTTCATTTAAAACCATAACAAACCCCTTCCCATGGGATTGGCCGCACGCTGCACCTTGGGGTGGGCTCGACAGCAAAGGACCCGCTGGCTCCTGGTGGTGGGAGTTCCTGTCCCAAGAACATGCGTGTAGGCTTGGCATGGAGATAGGATCCTGCTCAGCCTGGAGAGCGTGTTGTGGGACTGGTGGCCAAGGGGAAGCACCAGCATTTGCCTGTCTCCCAGCTGCAGCCTGGAGTTGTTGTGCCTCGGGCTGCAGGTAGCTGGGGGCTCACAGATCATCCCCATGTTGGAGTGCTCACCCTGGGGTGTTTGTGGGTGCCTCTGTCACTGTCTGGGCTCCTGTCTCCCGCTGTCAAGGGGTTACATGCACCCAAAAGCTGGCTGCATCCCGACTGCCCAGGAAGCAGCAGCGCCCAGAGCAAAGCCCGGACGTGCTAGCGCTGGGTTCATAGGATCATGAACTTAAAGCTCATCCAGTTCCAACCCCCTGCCACGGGCAGGGACACCTTCCACTGGAGCAGGTTGCTCCAAGCCTGACGGTCCCCGTTCCCACATGGTCTGGAAGAGCATCTGGAAGAGGCAGCAGCGCTTTCAGCCATCTCATGCTCTGAGCCCTTCGAGCTGTGCTTGTCTGTGCCGTGCCAGACGTGTCCCGGTGCTGCCGGAGCATTAACAGCCATCATCCGGCCCCGGGCTGCAGAGTGCTCAGAGACTTTGTGCTATTTGCAGTGAGTTTTCCAAGCTGAGCTTATTGGCTCGTGGGCATCTGCTCCCAGATGGAGAACATGTGGCCGGTTCCTGCAAAGGGAGAGGAACAGCCCCGCTCATAAAGCAGCATGGGGGATGAGGGAGGGAATCTCTTCCTGGAGCCTGTGAGATGCTTTGGGGGCTGTGCAGAGGTTGGGGTTTGAAAGCTGCTCCAAAATCCCCTTTACAAGCGGCTCTGTGTCCAGAGGTGAGAGCCTGTTCCCCATCAGGTCTCTTCTTAGTGATGGGGGAAGCTCAGTAACCTGGGGGCAGGAGATCTGTGCTTCCTGCTCCACTTGCGAAGGCAGATAGCGAGTGATGAACGTTCCGGGGTGATTTCCTGAGCAGGCAGTCACTGTGCTAAAGGTGGTGAAGCTTTGGGGCCGCCGGAGCCCGGCTGCTGGCAGAGGCTGGGTGAGAACGTTGCAGCGCGTGAGGAGCGGAGCCCAGAGCTCCGAATCAACAGTAAATTTGCAAAGCAGCTTTTCCGGCCTCGCATTCCAGAGTGGAGCGCGTTCGGATGCACGGCGCGGCCGTGCTGCTCCCCACACAACCTTTGCTGTGCTCCTGGTTCGCTCCTCGCTGCGCTCAGGGGCAGAGGTGCCCATTTGTTTTGTTGCCAAGACCCTGTTCCCTTTGTGGGAATAAAGCAATTTCTGTTCGGTTGAGGCTCTCTGTGGCTTCAAAGACAAACCAAATGCAGCTTCTTTTTTGTAGTGCGGGAGATGCCTGTTTTCCATCCCAAACCATCCATGTTTTGCAGCTCAATAGCTCATCTTAGACAATGGCTTTAGAAATCAGACGCCTGCGTTTTGGACCCACAGTGCTGAGGCAATGCCAAGCAGCGCATGGGGTGCCAGAATTCATGCACATGGGGAGAGAGGAGAAGAACGAGGAAGAGAAACTTGCTCCGATGGGTTGTTTCCAAGGAGATCATGGTAATGATCTTCCATTTCCATATAGCTTTTCATCCCCTTGTGGGGTGTTCTCGCTCGCAAGCAGGCGTTGCACACATCCTGTGTGGTGAGTCCAGTGCAGCTTCTCCTTAAAATCCATGATATAGCAGGGAGGCTCTGGCTGCGGAGAGGGATGAGCCTTGGTAGGAGCAACCCCTCGCGCTGTGGGATGCTCAGGGATGCTCAGGGATGCAGGATGCTGCCCCTTGGCAGCACCCCGTGTTCGGCTGCTGAGCACAGTGCATTGGTGCAGGGAGTAACTTTGACACGGAGCGATGGTGTCTGGATGTGTCCGAGTCTTTCCCTACATCCATGTGGGATGTGCCTGACATCAACCCGTGTCCATCTCGGAGCCGCAGCGTGGCCTGACGCACTCTGGCACTTGGCTCATTGGAGCAAGAGCCCTGTTATGAGCTGGTCGGGGCTCCGCAGAGGCTCAGCGAGGCTGTGTCCCGTGCTGGAGATTGGGTAATATCCGATATTCCCTCGTCCTTCCGAGTGCCTCTCGCTTTCCAAGAGGAGGAAGGCAGCTCTGAGCTCTGCCTCCCCGTGCGCCCAGGGGGGTTTGCAAGAGCCGCAGTTTCTAGCGCCTTCTTCGTTGTTTCCCTTCCCTCTTCTCCTGCCCTGGGGTTTTTCTGTGGCCTGATGCATTTTTAAACAAAAACATGGTGAGGAGAGAGGGGGAAATCCCAGGAGGGGACACGGGAGGGGGCAAAGTCTGTTCCCAAACCCAGAGCGATTCCAAGGGGAAGGTTAGGGTGTGGCTTTGATTTCAAATCCCAACTAATTCGAAGGCGCTTTAGTGACTTCCCCTGCTGCGTCCTGCACCCCCGCTGCTCACGGAGGGGCTGTGGATTGAAAACTGCCGTGGAATTCCGAAGCAAAAGGCAGCTGCTGTGCCCTTCCACTCCTCCCTCGTGGAACGGGGTCCCTGGATGCAGGGGCTGAGGCTGGATGTGGGGACAGACCCTCCCTTGCTGTGTGTCCATGGGGATGGCAGCGTTGGTCACCTGTGTGCAGTGGCTTTGCATGAGGGCAGATGTAGACAGATGTGCCTGTTCTGCAGGGCACTGAGCAGGGGCGTGGGGCAGAACTCGGTCCAACCTGGAGCCCTCTGGCTCTTTGCCCTCCGGCTGGAGGACAAATGTTGGAGTGGGTGAAGGAGGCCAGAGGGAGCATGGGGATGGAGACCATCCCTGCTGTGTCCCACCAGCATGGGGGATGATGGGGACGAGGTGCTCCGGCTCTCGCAGCGTCAGCTTGGCAGGTAGATCGGGTGTTGTGAGGAAAACAGCTTAAATCCATCACCTCTGACCTGCAGAGCGGAGCTCTCCAGGCCCAGCTTGCGGGATGTCGGATGGAGCAGGGAGGAAACACCTTATGGTAATTTCTGCGATGACTTTCCAGTGTTTTTTTCCTTGGTGAACTGTCTGCAATCACTTACAGCGTTCCTGAAGGGATTAATTACTCGCTGGAGCTCATTGTGTGCAGTTCATATTCAGAACTGTTGGATGCGATGCCTTGGCTTGGAGCGAGCTGGGGGGGGGGGGGTCACATGGTGTTTCTTTTCCCATCCTTTCCCCCCTGCTCTGGTCTATCTCAGGCTCCTGGTGGGAGCGCTTCCCATTGCCGGCCCGGTGGCCACTCGCTCTGTGCATGACCGCAGCCACGGCCCTGCTCCACGCTGCTGCGTAGCCAGAAGAAGACAAATCACTTCCTTGTTGGAATGACTTTTGGCTGATGCTTCCCTCCAGGCTGTAGCATTGGCTCCGCTCTTCCCGCAGCGGTCGCGGCTCTGGGCTGTGCAGCCTCAGTGCTTGGACAGGCCCCCAGAACAAATGTGGGGAGAAGAGCTCAGAGCACATCGCAGCGCTGCTTCCCATGGCTTGTCCGGTGGAGGCGGGATGGGCTTTAGTGGGGTTAAAGCTCAGCCAGGTCACATCCCTGGGAGGATGCTGCATGGATGCTCCTGGGAGGAGGCACTTTGGGAAGGGTGTTCATTGTCTGCAGCTCGGTGGGGGGATCCCAAACTGTCCAAGCTGAGTGTGTAACTCGTGCTCCCGGGTGCCTGAAGGGATCCGGGGGTCCGGACTGAGCCGATGTGCGGGGGCTTGCAGCCACCGTCACCCCACGTCACTCAGCCCTTGGTGTTGGTGGGTGCGTGGGAACTGGTACACGGTGGAGAGTCTGGAGGCTCCATGGAAATCCCTTCTGTGGGTGCTGATGCCTTTTCCAGGGTGTCTTCCACACTGCCCGTGCCTGCAGTAAAACCTGAGCTCCCAGAGTCCAGCTTCTTTGCACTGAATCCTGAGGAGTCCCTCCACTCGCTGTAATGTGGGTGATGGACTTGGGGTGAGGCGCTCTCCTCTGTGCTGTCCCCCAGCCCCACAGGGTGCCTGGGCAGGGGTGCTGTGAGCTTTGGGGTCCCAGAGAGGAGAGTGGTGGCCCCGTGGAGGAGGCACAGAGCTTTCTGATGCTGAGCATCCCCTTCCCTCCTGCGGCACTCCAGGTTTCCTGAAGGACACGGGGTCCTTCTCTGCAAATCACCTTTAGTGGGGAAAACGTGGCTGCTGCTCAAGAGAACCTTTTCCCATTGGTGGGTCCCACCAAGGGATGCAGGGGGACCTGGGGGGTGAGTGCAGGATGTCAGGGTGTCACCCCCCCACCCTTGCACTGCTGTGTCTTTGGGAGAGCGGGTTTGCCTTGGGGTGAACACCCCCAGGGCAGCCTGAAGGGACCCCTAAATCTGTGCTGTGCTCTGCCTGAGGTTGCTATTGCAGATGCTGCCACCGTGGTCCAGGGGTGGCTGTTGCCCCTGTGCCTGGTCGGAGCAGCACCCCTGGGTACCCCAGTGCCAGGAACTGTGGGTAAGGGGGATACCCTGAGCCCGGAGGGATCCCGGTGATCCCGTTGCCAGAGTGAATGTGGCACCTGCCCCTCCTACGGGTCCCGGGCAGAAGATTCCGCCCCCCGGGCTTGCACAATGGCCATTGAACAAAGCCCTGGTAACCTTCAGGGCAGAGCGCGAAGGGCTGATTAGAGGGTGTGCGGGGAAAGGCACCGGGGGCGCGTGCAGGCACTTCCCTTCCCATTTCCAGGGCTTTCCATGGTAATGGCTCCTATTTTCTCCGTTGTTAGGACGTCACTCACGCACGGCTCGAACGACATCTGTCAAAGCATGTGTCCCATCCCGTCCCCCCCCCGTCCTTGGTGCTCCTGGGGAAGAGGGAGCCGTTGGCCCCGTTAATGAGCCTGACATCAATTAATCATCAGCCTTAAAAATTAGCATCGTGGCAGCCTATGATGGAGGGAGATGATTCCCCACATGGAAGCAAAAATAGCCTCGGAGCCTTCCCTCCTCCCGCGGGAGCTGGCAACAATAGATCCACTAACGAGGAGCCTGGAGCTGGTTGGAGCTGGGGGAACCCGCGGTGCTCTGCTCCTGGCTCATCTCGGGGTGCTTTGGGGTACCACCTCATGCGATGGCTCCTGAGCATCCCTGGGGTCTGGTCAGACCCTCATGGGCTGGCACCCGTGGGCTTTGTAGGGAGCCCAGGGTGAGCTCACAGCGCTGAGCCCCGTCCCGCAGCTGGGGCTTTAGGAAAGCAGAGCCCGGGGGGTCTCATTCTTCTGGAGTGGAGGATGCTCATCCCTGGGTGGTGCTGCTGATCCTTGAGGACATGTCCTGCTCTGGGCAGGCTGCCCCTTGCTCCTGTCCAGGGTGGCCGCGTGGTGAGAGCCTTGCCAGCCCCTCAGAGCTCAGCAATGGGCTGGGGACCTGTCCAGGAGGTGACCTGGGCGCCTTCCCCCGGGGGTTCCCATGGCCTGGTCCTTGTGCCGGTGCCATGCTGGGGTTTTCCGTGCTTAGGGAGAGCTCTGCTGCCTGCAGCCTCCTGCAGCTTTGGTTTCCCACCCTGTTCCTGGTCAAGGTGGAGAGCCCCCAGTGTTGGCCGTGCTTTGGGTCCATCCTGATGGCTCTGAGAAGCAGCTCTGCAGGCTGCAGCTGGCAGGGGAGCCAGGGAGGACATTTTGCATTCCTGCTCGAGACACATGAGGGCTCTTGGGCTGATCTGGTGATGGACAGACAGACCAAGTGTCTACCAGAGCCCAGCTGAGGCCGGGGAGAATTGTGTTTGCAACGCATTGCTCTGCACAAAGCCCGCAGTCACAAGGCAAGGGGGACAAAAGGCTCCCTGTTCGCTCCGTCCCAGTGGGTGCGATTCCAACAGTTAAAAAGCAAATGTGAGTTGTTTGTCTCTGGGAATATAAAGCTTCCCCAAGCGTGGCTCTCTTCTGGCTGGGAATGGGGAGTTTGGCTCCGCTAATGACTCTGTTCTCCCTGCAAAACGGAGCCAAGTCGAGCCAAGAGCTGCCCTGACAGGCCCTTCCCGGCCAGCCCTGGTACGGGGACGTGGACTGGGGAGGAGACATGCTCCTGAGTCTGAAAAACACCCTTTGAGCCCGGCCTGGGCGCTTGGTGGAGAGCAGCAGGGAGGGACGAGCACAGGGACCTCTGCCTCTGGTACCCAGGGGTGGATGCCACCCGTGAGCATCCTCCCAGTGCCCAGGGTCTTCTCCCAAGGCATCCTCCTCAGTAACGGGGAGCCCCAGGCAGGGCGAGTTGGCTCCCTTGGTCAGATCTGCAGGTTTGGGGCATCTGACTGCAAGTCCAAGGGTGCCATTGCAGATCAGGGAGCTCTTGGGTCGTGTCTCCCCATACCCAAGCTTGGGCAGGCTGTGCATCCCCATGGAGCCAGTTTCCATGGGCCTCTTTATTCCCAAACCCGCTGGAGAAGGAAGGGGAGGGCGCCCATGGCTGGAGGTGCTGGGGCTGTGCCCAGTCCTGCGCTGCCCCATTGTGCTGGGAGGGCAGCAGCCGTTGTGAATCTGTGACAGGACCCTGGGATGAGCATGGGTCTGGGGGGAAGGACTGGGAACTGCTCGCTGCGGCTGTGCCATCGACACAGCCACACCAGGCACATGGAGCATCCTCAGCAGTAATCATGGAGTCATGGAATGGCTGGGGCTGGAAGGGACCGGTATCCCCTGTGCTATGGGATCCCTGCAGGGGTCCTGCAGACCCCGGCAGAAGCGTGTGCAGGATTCCCCTTGTGCGCACATCCTTTCCTCCACCAGCAGAGCCCGGAGGGGGGGCTGGCGATGTCCCCAGATGTAGGGCACATCTGGAGGGCACCGAAGCAGTTAAGTGAAGGGCTGATTTGTGCTATAGAAACCCGCAGTTCCTTCCTTTGATCCTCTGAATCAGCCCATTGCCTCTGCCGTATAAAGCCCCATTTATCT
This sequence comes from Myiopsitta monachus, assembly GCA_017639245.1. Taxonomy (NCBI): domain Eukaryota; kingdom Metazoa; phylum Chordata; class Aves; order Psittaciformes; family Psittacidae; genus Myiopsitta; species Myiopsitta monachus. Next base: position 4,786,948 of record CM029936.1, on the reverse strand, counting down.
CTGCTCTTCCCAGCAAGTTCGAAGGCGGCTGCAGCTCAGCAGCCAGCGAGCCCGGCTTTCTCTTCCGCTGAAGCAGAATCAGGTGAAATCTCTATGGCAACCAGCAGATGACAGCGGGTCTCGTTGCCTTGGAAATGAGGCAAGGAGGAAGAAAAACCCACCCAAAAAGAGCCATCTGGAATCCTGAATTCCCACAATGTCCAACCTGCGCCTGGTGACGCGTGGGGAGGGTGAACCCGCTGCCACCGCCTGCTCCGGGGCCTCTGAGCTGCTCCTTCTGCCTCGCCGTGGGGTTGTGTTGGGTTCTGGGTGGGGTTTATTGCTCCCCCCCTACTTTCTGGCTTCTATTGGGTGTTTTTTGCACAGGGTCTGCAATGTCAGAGCCTGTTGGTGGCTGCATTAAAGGTGGGCATTGGGTTGCACCCCCCAATAATACAGAGTCCCGAGGGGGAACTGAGGCACAGAGCGCAGCCCCACTCTGCGGGGGCCCTGGCGTAGGACAGACCCCACGTGCAGTGAGCGCTGGTGATGCTGGGGCCATGGGGCTGTTAACCAGGGTGTCGGTGTCACCGTGCTCCGTGTGTGCTGGTTGGTGTTTAGAGGTCAGATCCTTGGGTGCAGATCCAGCCTGAGGATCTGACCTGCCACCTTCCCAAGGGGCGCAGGTTGTTCCTCCAGGTTATTTGGGATGCCCGCAGGGGGACAGGTGTGTTGGGATGCTCCCAGCTCTTCCAGCACTTTGAAGGAGGCAGCTGTGGTACAGGGATGTGCAGCGTCTGCCCAGCGCAGCGATTTTGGGCTCCCCCGGCTCATCAGTGCAGAGGAGCAGAGGGTGTCATGGAGATGGGATGCAGGGGACACTGGGGCAGCTCGAGGCTCCTGCTGCTGAACAGGGAGCTGGGATCTGGGTGTGCAGGTGGGGTGGTTTGAGGCCAAGCGCAGCATCCATTGAGAGAATAACCCTCAAATGGGCTGGAGGCCCGGTCTGGATCTCTCCACTTGGAAACGTGTGTATGGGAGAGACCCAGTTAAGTGGATTTATGGCTGCTTTAGCCTGAGAAAGTCTGGATCCCTTTTAAAAGCTTGGCTGGATGGAGCCAGAGCGGGTCCAGGCTCCAGGTCCCTCTGCCCACCCTCACCAGCAGCCATCGCCCCACAAGTGCTGATTCAGCACAAGTCCCTGCCTGTCACCGCTGCTCATCCTCTGCTCTCACCCCGCAGTGGGGAGCTGCTGTCCCCATGGAAGGTGTGGGGCTGTCCCTGGCTGTGGTGATGGGGACAGCAGGTGCAGGCAGGGAGGGAGCTTCCTTCCTGCTGCATCCACCTTTGGAGCCTCCTGCTCCCTGTTCCAGAAGGGTCCAGCAATGAGACCTGGGGCCATTGGGGAACCCCTCTTCTCCCCTCGCTGTGTCCCACAGGGGTTGGTGCTCCTTGGGAGGGCTGGACCATGAATCCCCATCGCCTGCCCCAGCTCCTGCTGCTTGTTCTCAGCTGAAAGCTTGGGAGCAATTAACACCTGAGTGCTAACTAACCTGCTGCCTTCTGATGGGGTGAGGCAGGAGGCTTGCAGGAAGGGGTGAAATGCCCTCCTGGGGCACTGAGCTGGGAGGATGTGCTGTGCCCATGGGGCATCTCTGGAGGGAGAGGGGTGGTTTTGGTCCTGGTACATCCCTTGGAGCACACAGGGATTGGAGGAATGGGCTGGAAAACAAGGCCAGTGGTGGAAGGAAACGCAGTGGGTCATGCAGGCACCCTGCAGAGCCCCATCACTGCTCCTTGTTTAGGCTGTGTGGAGGCTGCTGGGGGAGGAAGAGAGTTAATGAAACCACAAAGAGAAGGATGGCAGGCTGTCATCATCCCCCTGCCCGACCATCCGGGAGCGTGGATCAGAGCTGGGGGGACGCAATGCCGGATAAAGCCATTTCACTCCATATGGAAGGACTCTGCTGGTAACCGCATCGCAGGCGCAGGGTGTGAGCTGGGAGCCCGCAGGGCTCAGTGGGGCTCAGCCATGCTCGGGGGTCTCACACCAACCCAGAGCAGAGGGGATGTGCAGCTGGGAGCAGGGGCTGAGGGAGCTGGTGTGGGGAGCGTGTGTCTGCAGGGGGCTTCTGGAGCTGGAGGCGGCCCATGGCCGGAGGGGATGGTTTGTATTGCGCTTTATTGGTGCATTTCAATGTGCTGGAAGGGATTGAGCAACAGTTGAAAACGTGTCACGGCTTGGGAGAAAACTCATTGCAGCTACTGTGCGATCCGGGCTGTTTCCCTGCCCCGGGAACGCCGTTTCCCTGCCTCGGGAACGCCACGGGGCCTTTCACAGCATGTTCCTGGTTGCTGTTAAAAGCCTTCCCTGGGTCAGCAGGAGCCTGCTCTAATGAAATGAGATCGGTTGGGGGTGGGGGGAGCAGGAGCACCCATGTGCTCGTGCCATGCGTGTGAACACGGGCACAGCCGTGTCGGTGCGGGCATCGGCTGCCGCCGTCCCCGTGCCTGCATGCGTTCATGCGAGGGCACAGGCGTGTGCATGCGCACCCCCCCCTTTTCTGCAGGGCTTTGCCACCGTGTGGCCCACACATGAACTGTGCATGATGCAAAAGAGGCTCTTGGGCAGCACGCGCATACACACACGCGCGTGGTTTCAGTGCCAAGGCACATGGGGCACACATGTCCCGTGGCCGCGGCTCTGCCTGGCCCCAGCGGGAGCTGTTGGCCACATGCTCCTTTGAAATGAGCTGTCACGAGGCGTTTGGAGTTGATGATTCCCTCGTTCCTTGACGTCCTTGGCCACGTTGGCAGCGCCTGCGGTGCAGGAGCTCTTGGAGGGGATGGGAAGGGCTGGATGTGGCATAACCTGGAGCTCCCTGGTCTCCTCCAGCCCTGGCTCTGTGGTGCCGGGCACTGTCAGCCCTGCAGTGCCTGGCCCTGTGCTCTCCTTCCTCCTCCTTGTCTGCCTCCAGCCCTGCATCCCACCCTGCTGATGCTGTTCTGGTGGTGGTACCTGCTACGTCCCCAGTTGTGCCAGGCAGGAGATGGGGTGATGGGCAGCACACGGGTCGGGGATGAGCACAGTGCTCGGTTGCTGTGCCAGCACACACTACCCAACACATCAGGCAGTGGGGTGGCCGGGGTTGCGTGTCCCAGTTTCCCCACGTGTGCAGCGGAGCCGTATCCTGTTAACTCATGTTGAAGTGAGCACTGAGAGCTGAGTTCGGAAAGGAGCAGAGCAGGGGCTGGGATTGCTGCCTGCAGCCTCCCTGCACAGGGCTTGGGGACGGTGCCCTGGGGCTGGGGGAGCGCAGGGCTGGAGCCTGCGGGAGCTGCAGCGGGGATGGAGGCGCTGCGGGAGCTGACCTGGCCGAGGCGCGGTGTCCGCCGGACCCCGGCACGCTCAGGCTGAGCCGTCCCCGCTGCTCCCCGCTCCAGCAGCTGGGAACATCTGGCTGCAGCCAGCTTGCTAAATCGCTGCGGGGAGGAATCCAGCGCGCTCCCGCTGTTCCCACACTCCGGCCTCTCCCAGCGGCTCCGGTTTCGGCTCAGCCCCGGGACCCCCCCGGCCCCTTCCTGCGCTGGACCCAGCGGTGACCCCATTGCGGTGGGGATGTGTGCCAGGGAAGGGCGAGCGGCTCCTTTGGATGCTGCTTCTTGGCTCCCCTGGGGGTCCTCGCTGCAGGGGACACCGGTGGGTGTTCTGTTGGCATCCCTGTAGGCCCCCATTGCCTGGGGCACCGGTCTGTGCTCTGTGCCTTTGATTAACTCCTCCAGCATGAAGGTTTAGTAACGAGCTCATGACTGTAACCTCCTGCTAAGCCTTGGTTTGGGAGCTGGACCAGGGTGACTGCGCACACTCAGGGTTGATTGTCCTGGTGTGTGCTGGCTGCGCTGGGTGCCCTGGGGGCTCACCAACCCTCTTACCATCATCTACGGCGGGCTTTAACCTGCTTGATTTAACCTGTCTCATCGGGCTGTTACCGCTTGTCACCACTTTCCAGGGTCGTGCATAAATCAGAGCTGCTTCACTGGTTGGAGGTGCTTCTGCCCGGGTCAGTGGGTGAGCAGAGCCTGGGGATGGGGCAGCTTCAGGTGTACCTGACCGTAGCTGTTGCCTGTGTGGCTCCTGTGGCACCTTTGGTCCCCACCAGCTTGTCCTTGCTGGACCAGACATCCCCATCGCAGCACGGCATCCTTCAGGTGGCATTTCATGGTGGTGCAGCTCCAGCCTGGCCCCTCCAGTGGGCAGAGCAGGAGCTGGTGCGGGCGTTGCGGGCAGGGGCACAGGAGCCATTCACCCCTTGTCTCTCCACAGACCCCGAATCCCAGAGGAAGAGGACGGTGCAGAACGTGCTGGACCTTCGGCAGAACCTGGAGGAGACCATGTCCAGCCTGAGGGGCTCTCAGGTGTCTCACAGGTGAGGCCCCAGTGCCAGACCCCTCCCACCCCTTCCCCACAACCAGTGTCCTTCCTGGGGCAGCCAGAAGGTGTGGGGCAGGGATGGGGTGGAGCAGCTGTGCCCCATAGCCTGGGTGCCTACACATGGGGGCTGGAGAGGTGCCCCCAGATCCATGGGGTGTCATGTGTGGGGCTGCAGCAGAGCCCCATCTCTGGCAGAGCTCTGGGCTTGACACAGCCTCATGTGCTGTGGGGTGATGCTGAGGGGAGCCCTCAGGCCCTGGGCAGGGGGTGAGGTCTATTCCCCATAGTTGGATGTCCCTGGAAGGGGTGAAGGTATCATATCGCCTGTGCCTGCCCAGGTTTGGACCACAGCCTCCATCCCCATCTGTGACTCAGTTTCACGATGTAAAGGGGATGTTGGAGACAGAGCTGAACAAAAGCCCTGTGCCCATGGGCAGAAGTGGGGTGCCCTGCCCACACCGGGGCTAGCAGCACGCCATGGGGCTGGGCACCGGGTGCCCATTGGCCGGTGAACCCTTGCAGAGCATCTACCTATGTTGAGAGGTCTCTGACGCGTGCCTGGGACTGTCCCCCATGGTCTCTCACTGGATCCCAGTGCAGCCTTCCTGCTCTGCTCTGAACGTGCTGGGGGCTGCACCCCAGCTCCAGCATCCTCATCACGGATGAAGGGCCCGGACCCTGCAGCGCGGGGGGCAGCGTGTGGGGAGGGGACATCTCCGCACGGCGCAGGCGGGGCTCCGCAGAGCGGCTCTCGGGTGAAAGCCGCGGGTGCTCAGAGCATCCTTCTCCTGGTGTCTGTTGCCACCTCGTGGTCTCCTTCGATCCTCATTTCTCTGTTCTAAGGGGCAAAAAGCAGCAGCTCCCCCCAGCCCCTTCACCCACCACTCATCGTTACAGACCCCCTCGTGTCTCCGCTCCATCTGGTGAAGCAGCTCCTGCGATTTAGCTCTTTTGAACGCAGGAGCTCATCCAGACCTTGCTCGTCCTTGCTGCACATCCTGAATCTGTTCCAATCTGTTCACGGGGCCGCAGTGGCATTCCCCAGGCTGGCCATTTCCCGGAAGTACCCATCGCAGCTCTGCCATCCCTTTGCTCGGTGTAGGAGCTGGGCTGCTCATGCCAAGTCAGGGCTGATTTGGGTTCACTTGGGGTTCCCTTCATATTCACTGCTCATTCCTCTGTGTCAAACCTCACCTGCCACTCTCTTGCCCCAGCGTTTGGCTCCTGTGCAGATCCTCCATCAGCCCCGGCCTTAGGGAAGTGGGATGAGGATATTAAATTCAGGGGATTCACTGAGCATCACTGGTGGGTTTTGACTCTTGGCTATCACTTCCTTTTCCTGATGAGTTATGAGAACAGTGTGTGGTGGAGGCCTCAGCCACAGAGAAAAACAACTTTGGACAGTCCAGAGATGCCTGCCCCTGCCTTCTGTCCCTTATGCAGCTCCTAAATACCTGAGGATCTTCCTCTTATCCCATGGCAGCTGAGTTTGTTTGGAAGCTTACTCTGCCTTTGGTGGGGCTCTCATCCCCACCGCTGGTACCCTGCTCGCAGCGTGCTCCCTGCATCCCTCCAGGAGCATCAGCACAGATTTTCCTTTACCAAAGCTGGGTCAGCTCTTCCCTGGCACGTTGTAATTACACACGTGCCCGCTAACACTGCTCTTGGGAATGCTCCCAGCAAGTGCGTGCGATACGGACGTCACCCGGCATCACCGGTGTCCCTGTAGCTGCTTTGGGCTCTTTCTTTATTCCTCCCACAAATTAATCCTCACGCTCCTCTTGTTCTCCTCTCTGTATTCTCCCATCCGTCGGCTGCGGCTCAGCCTTTGCTGTTTTCTCCTTGGACACAACTTTGTTCCTGAAAGACATCACCGTGCTCCTGGCACGAGCTTCTTCAGGAGCTTAGTCCTGCCTGAGGTCAATGGCTCACACATGCTCCGAGCTGCAGGCAGAACATCCTCAAACAGCCTTTGTGCTGCTGCCTGAGACGAAACCCTTTGAGCTGCCCCTTTGAGTTCTGCTTTACCAAACTTCCTGGGGGTTTTATGTAGTTCCCTGTTTTAGATTCTGCAGCCGGGGTTTGGCTTTCGGTGCTGCTGCAGGAACGTTTAAGTCAGGCTGGGGAATAGCTTGCTGATGGTAACGTTTGGAGCCAAGGGGAGGCTGTGGGTTCCCAAGTAGCTGCTCCAAGAAGTCATCATTTTTGGTGTCTAAATTTAGTCTCAGCATCGCTCCCCCCAGGCTTGCTGTGTGCCCAAAATACACCCAGAGGGCTGAGGGGAGTAACTGGCTCCCCACTCCTGAAGCATTCGTGGCTCGGGGTGGGCTGGAGAGCAGCTCTGTGGGGCTGGGGAGCCCCATCTCAGGCTGTCCCCCCTGCCCAGGCATGGGGGTTCACTTGCAGGGGTTCGGTGTGGGGTGCTGGTGCAGGGATCTGGTCCTGGTTTGTCTCTTGTCATCCTTTCGCTCACAGCATCCGCTGCCACATCCCCTGGGATCAGTGTGCCACCACCCCAGTTTGTCCTGTCCTAGGTCTGGGGTGATATTGGGGTGCAGATGTTGAAATGCTGGTGGGGAATGGTTGAGGGAGAGCAGCCTGAGCATGGGGCAGCATGGCTGGGGTGTCCATCTAAGTCAAAATGGCTGTTGGCATAACTGCTGCTAAAGCATTGCTGTAGACCCACAGACTGGTTTGTGATGGAAGGGACCTTAAGGCTCCTCCAGCTCCAACCCCTGCCACAGGCAGGGACACCTTCCACTGGAGCAGCTCCAAGCCCCTGTGTCCAACCTGGCTTTGAGCACTGCCAGGGATGGGGCAGCCACAGCTTCTCTGGGCACCCTGTTATTAGATGGAGGGGGTCCAGGACAGTGTCCCTGTGCCCACTGGGAGCCTCCAGCCGTGCCCGTCCTGCTGCCCGTTGTGCCCTGCCCTAACCCCCGTGCCACCTTGTAGCTCTCTGGAGATGACCTGCTACGACAGCGACGAGGCCAACGCGCGCAGCGTCTCCAGCCTGTCCAACCGCTCCTCGCCGCTGTCCTGGCGCTATGGGCAGTCGAGCCCGCGCCTGCAGGCGGGGGACGCGCCGTCGGTCGGGGGCACGTGCCGCTCCGAGGGCACCCCGGGCTGGTACATGCACGGCGAGCGGGCGCACTACTCGCACACCATGCCCATGCGCAGCCCCAGCAAGCTGAGCCACATCTCCCGCCTGGAGCTGGTCGAGGCGCTGGACACCGACGACGTGGAGCTGAAGTCGGGCTACATGAGCGATAGCGACCTGATGGGGAAGACACTGACAGAGGATGACGACATCACCACGGGGTGAGTGCCTGCGCCAGGGCTCTGTTCTCCACCTCCTGTTTGGCTGGCAGTGGAGGGGACACCAGGCATAGCAAGGATGGATGGGTGGGTGGGTGGGTGGATGGATGGATGGATGGATGGATGGATGGATGGATGGATGGAGCACATAGATCATGGCCAACCTGGCTGGGTGGATCTTGTCCCTGCCTAAGATCTCATCTCAGTCTCCCCTCTGGCTCTGTGGATGGGCAGCACCGTGGTGGAGCAGAGTGCTTTGTGAGCAGGGACCCTGTGGGGCCAGGGCCATCTCCTGCCGGTTGGGCACAACCCAGCACATCCAGGGCTTGCTGTTTCTTCCCAGATGTGTCCGGCTCCTGCTGCACTGTTGAGGTGCCCCCAGCTCTGGCCAGGGTCCAGGGCTGCAGTGCTGGAGGTTTCCTGCTTGAGCACAGGCATTTGAGCTGTCCCAGAGCAGGAGGTATTTGCTGCTCCAGCCCTCCTGGGGTGGCTGTAGTCACATCAGCTGGTTGCAGGGCACAGCACAGCCCATGGCTTCACACCCATCCTGGGGGCCAGCACTCCCCAGGCCTGGGGGTGCACTGGGGACACCCAGTGGGGGGCTCTGGGACGCTCCAGCTCGAGCGTGGCAGTGTCCATGGCTCCACAAGCATAAGACCTGTCCTCCCCATGAGCACATGGGGTTACCCTGGGGGGCTGCCCTGTGCTTGTGAACAGGGGTGTCCTGTGCTGGTTCAGCATGGACCCCTCCTGGGGGCTATGACCCATTGGCACGTCACTACCACTGGGCACTGGGCTGCAGGGTGTGATGGGCACTGGGGTGGCTTTGGGCTGCCCTGTGTGGCCACATCTGGCTCTGGGGATGATGGACTCTGCTGCTCCGTCTTCTGCTTGTCTTGTCTCAGAGCTGCTTATGCAGGCGTGTAACCTTGGTGTGCCCTTGGCTGCGGAGGCAGTGCTGGGAGGGGAGAGCTGGAGCATCCCTTCTCTTCTGTCAGCACTGAGCAGGCAGAGTGAGGGCAGAGTGTGGGCAGAGAGCAGGCACGGTGAGGGCCATGATTGGGCAGAGTGCGGGCAGAGCCTGGGCACTGGGGGCAGAGCCAGGGCAAGGAGCAGGGACATCCCATCCCTTCGTCTCAGGGCTGGTCAGGGTGAGGAGTTGCCTTGTGCAGGTGCACTCATGCAGTGCAGCTCCTCCTTATCCATCCAGCCCTTCACCCAGCACAGCCCCTTATCATCCAGACAGCCCCTCATCCATGCAGCCCCTCACCCAGCACATCCCCTCATCCATGCAGCCCCTCATCCATGCAGCCCCTCATCCATCCCCCTCCCTGGCTCTGACCTAGAAAGCAGATTCTGCCCCAGGCCCCATCTCCCGGTGCCGCTAATGCACCGGGCAGGAGCCGGGTGCTGCAGATGGGACCATCAGCCCTGAGCCCTTGCCGTGGGGCAGCACATCCCAGCACCGCGCCGGCGCACACCCGGCTTGTGGGGCAGTAGGTCAGAGCCAGCGAGGACACAGCGGCACATCCCCTCGGAGACTGGGGTCGTGCTATGGGGCCCGGCATCCCCAGAGCTCCCTGGGGAAGGAGCCTGGAAGCAGAGAGGGCTGAGGTAGGTTGAGGCCGGGGGTATCGGGGTGGATTTGGCAGGGGGGTGCTTGGGGTGAGCCCAGCTGAGAGGGCAGAGGGGTGGCATGGTCAGGTGTGGTGGTGAGGGCAGGGAGCAGCTCGGGACAGCCCAGTCCCCAGAAGCATTTCTGTGTCCATGACTGTTTGGCTCCTGGCTCCTTTCTCCGCTGTGCCCGCCTGCCCGCATCCATGGGGATGGCGCCCATGGGTCCCCTCCTCCAGCAGCCTGCTGCTGGCATTGGTGGCGGAAGGCTCTGGCTTTGTTTTCCCTGTTCAGCAGTGAGACCCATCCTTTGTTCCTGCTGTCACTGCATCCTGCTCATGCTCCCTGACCCAGCACAGCCCTGGCTGTGGCACTGTGGTGTCTGAAGGGCCTGGTGCGGGCAGCGAGCGCTGCTCAATGGCAGCATTTCCTGGGGTGCTGCTGCCCTGTCCTGCCTGTCCCTGGGGCCTGGGCAGCACTGAGCCCTGGGCTGTTTTGCTGGCACTGAAATACCTTTGCTCCCTTCTTTGGCCCCTGTTGACTCCGGTCCTGTTCCCCAGCTGCTGCCCCACAAGTGGTGATGCTGCTTCGGATGTCCCCAGGGGGAGTCCATCAGGCCCCAGTGCCAAGGGCTCAGCAGGGTCCAAGCACCTCCCTGAGGTGCCCCTCATGTTTCCAGCAGTGCAGGGCACGGGGGGGGGCTGAAGGGAGCTGCTCTGTGGCCTTGGCCGTGCCTCAGCATCCCTTGGTCCAGGGCAGAGCCGCTCCGTGGGGGCAGAGGAGGAGGAGATCACCCTTCTCTGGCTCTGGTGCACAAGGTGACCTATGGGGACATGAAACCTCAGCTCAGCCGTGCGCCCCAAGATGGTGCTGTGGGGCTGGCAGCTCCCCAGGGGTAAACTGGGGCAGCTCAGGTACCCCATGGTGACAGAATCCCATGGGGACACTCAGGCAGGACTCATCCGTCCCCCCTGACAAAGCACAGGGGCTACTGGGACAGATCCTGCCATCCCTAAGCACAGAGCCAGGGGAGCAGAGGGGCTTGGCTGCTGAGTCAGCGCCTTTTCGCTGCGGTGCTGCAGGAGTGCAGATGATCCATGTGTGCTGCAGGGCCTCGGGCATCACTCTGGAGCTGATCCCTGAGGCTGTGCCCATCCCTTGGGGTGTTCAGGGCCATGGGGAAGCCCTTGTGCAACCCTGTGATGTGGGGACTCGGTTTTTGTTGGGATGGAAAGGGAGGTAGCATTGCATCCCATTGCATCCCATTGCATCCAGCCGCATCCCGCCGCAGTGCCGGCAGCATCCACACCCCCATGATGCAGCTGACTCTGTTCAGGGGCAGGAACTGGAGCCTTTGGCATCGGGACTGTGGAACGCTGTGTGGTTCAGGGATGGACATGTGTGTCCAGCTCATGGCACTGTCCTGTGCCACCGTGGCGCTGCTGCCGGGTGCTGGGGACCGTGCTGGCGGAGCTGGGGGCTGCCACCAGCATTCCTGCGGGAGGGATGCTGTGGAGGTGGCTCGGGCTGGCCCGGCTCCAGCGTCCTCGCAGCTCCTTGAGCTCTGTGAGCAGCAGATGTTTGGCTCAGCTCCCCATGGGCGCCGGGGGAGCGGCCGCCCCCTTCTCCTGCTCCGAGCAGGATTGGCGCTGGCGCTCGGCTGCGGCCGGTCCAGCCTGACCCCTGGCCGCCGCCCCGGCCCGCCCGTGAGCTCATTCCTCAGGGGGGACATCCCGTGGGGCACGGCCGTGGCCCTGCACGTGTCCCGCCGTGTGCGCGGGGCCCTGGCCTGGGGGGGGGGGGGGGGGCAGGAGGGATGTGGGGCTGGACCGCATCGCATGCCAGGGCTCCTGCTGGGGACAGGGGATGGACCCTGGAGGGGGCTCCACAGCCCTGCTGGGCACTGCTGCTGTTGAGCCATGGAATGGTTTGGGTTGAAGGGACCTTAAAGCTCATCCAGTTCCAGCCCCTGCCATGGGCAGCCTTCCACTGAGCAGGTTGCTCCAAGCCCCATCCGACCTGGCCCAAAAGGGTGGAAGGGCCCTTCCTCTGTGCTGCAATCCAGCGGCTTCTTCCATTGGGGTTTGGCTTGAGGTGCCCAGCGCTGAGCCCCAGCTCTGGCAGCAGCCACGTGGGGAATGTTTGAAGGGGGTTTCAGGGTTGGGAGGCTCGGAGGGTGCCGGGGGCCAGCACAGACCCAGGGTTTGGGAAGCTGCTGCCCTCCATGACCACTTGTGGAGGGGGATGTGGACATGGAGCAGAGCCTGGGATGAGACCTCGCACACCCGTGTGCCCAGGGGGTCTGCCCCCACACTTGCCCAGTGAGCTCAAGTCCTGCTTTAGCCATGTGCCGGCAGCTGCGGCCGGGGTGTCCGAGGCCACCGGCGTGTCCGGACACTGGGAAAAGAGGGATTTTGCAAGCGGGATGAGTCACAGCGCTCCCCACCCTGGGACTGTCCGTGTGTCATCCTGCCTGGAGCAGCCGGGGATCCCTGTGCAGGCACACGCTTCCTCGGGGGGGGTCAGGGGTGACCCCGCGTTGTTCCACCAGAGCCGTGGCAGGGTCCGTGGCTGATCTGCTGTGGGTGCTGTTTGACACCCCAAGGCTTTCCATGGGGGCACTGGGGACCAGAGGCAGTGCCTGGGGGATAGGGCACTGGACGACTCCTGGGATGTGATGCTGATCCTCTCCTGCTGGGTGAGCTCGGGTGGATCAGATCCCCCCCTTCCCTGCCTCAGTTTCCCCCCCTGCAAAGTCTCTGCAGCCCCCGGTTCCTCTGAGTGGAGGAATGCCACATCCCAGTGCAGGAAATGCAGGTGGGAAGCCCCGGGGGTGGGTAACAGGGGAATGGGGGCTGTGCAGGGGGCTGGAGGGATCCTAAGGGAGTCAGGGGGGCAGGGTCATGGGTGTTGCGATGCACGGAGGTGGATGTGGGGGGACAGAGCCCCCCTGCCCTGTGCCTGCAGGGAGTCCCCAACCCCCCGATGGTGATTTATGGAGCTAATTGGTTTTTCTGCCCCATTAAGTGGAGGAGAAGGGGGGGAGGGAAGAGCCCCCGCTGTGCTGTGCCTTCCACACCGATCCTGCAGCAGCAGCATGGAGGACACTGGTGGCACCTCAGCAGAGCCCCCCTGGTGCCCGTGACCCACTGATGTGGGGCGTGGAGACCTCCCGGTGCAAGGCCCCTCTTTCCTGCCCTGCAAGGATCAGGCAGAGCAGGAGGAAAGGGCCAGAGCAGCACGGGGGGGGGGGGGGGGGGGGTCGCTTCAATCCGTGGTGGGGATTTGGCAGGGGCACGAGTGCCGGGAGCCCCGACTGGTGCTGGTGGGAAGGTGTCGGTGCCAGGGTGAGATGGGTGAAGCTGGGAGACCTGGGTGGCTCCAGCAGCAACCGCTGCCAAGAAATGGGCTGTGGGTACTCCTCTGCAATGGGGCTGTGCTGGTGCTGCTCCTGGGGGGGCTGCTGTGGGCAGCAGCGATGCTCTGCCATCGTCTCCACCATTCTGCTGGCTCTGGTAGGCTCAAAGCTGCCTTTCCTGGGATCCACCATGCTGTGCCATGCCAGCTCCCCATCCCACTCTGGGCTCCCTGAGTCCAGCCGTGGGCGCAGCAAGAGCCGGAGCTGCTGCTCCAAGCACTTGCCCGAGGCAGTTGGGCAGGAGCAGGGGAGGGAGGGGATGAATCGGTGTCGTGCCAGGCCAGAGGGGCCACAGGGGTATGATGCTGGACGTGCAGTGCTGGTGCACACCGACGGGGGGCCTTTGCCCCACCGCTGGGCTCGCTGCCGGATGGGGTCCTGCACTGTGAGCCCCAGCCAAAGGCCGGGAGCCGCTGCCGTGGATCGGTGGGTGCGGGCAGGGGCTGCTCAGGCACGGGGATGGTCAGGCACCGCATCCCGCATCCCGGCCGTGCCACGCTGCAGCGCCTCGCTCGCTGGGGCAAGCACGGGGCAGCGAGGAGGGAGCCAAGAGGCGTTGCCGAGGAAGGAATCGCTGATTTCCCAGCCCGCAGGGACTGGGTCTGTTTTGCCCAGGCTGCAGTTAACTCTGTCTGCCGCGGTGGGGATGACAAAGGTGACCCCCACGCCCCCATCCCGCAGCGGGGCACAGGTCCGGCTCCGACCGGACAGGGAGAGATAAAAGGACAAAAAGGGGCTTTTGGGAGCAATGAGGCGTAGGGAGCCGCGAGCAGCCCGCAGTGGGGCTGGGCAGGAGCAGAGCCCTGTGAGACCCGCAGCCAGGGTAGTGCCTTTGGGGTGGGGGGTTTGGGGAGCACTGGGGCTGGGAGTGGGGAACTGGGGGCACTGGGGCTGCATTGTGGATGGACTGGGGGACGCTGCTGCTGCCTGTGAAGTCCGAGGGTGGGTTTGGGGACTGCGGGTGCTGGGCTGAGGCTGGGGGGTGCCGTGGACGGGGGTGGTGGGCTGGGGGCACTGGAGCTGGGTAGGGGGACACGGCCAAGGGGGCGGAAGGGGGGGGGGGGGGGCGCAGGGAGCCCGGTCCGGGCCCATCCCGGCGGGGTCGGGGCGGGGCTCAGGGACAGCGCCGGGGGGGGGGCCGGGCAGGGACTGCGGCCGCTTTAAGGCGCGGGCAGCGCGGGGCGGTCCCGCCGCCGCTCCCGTTCCCGTTCCCGCAGTCGGTGCCGCGCCGCCGCGGGCAGCACCATGCTGCGGGCGGAGAGACCGCGCCGCGCCCCGCGCCTGGCCAGCAGGTACCGAGCGGGCACCGGGCGGGCGGAGGCAGCCCGGCCCCGGTAGACAAAGCCCCGCGCCCCGGGTCCGCACCGCGGGCGCTGCTTTGTCTCGGCCGAGCCGCGCGGGGGACCCGGGCAGCGCGGCACCGCCCGGCACCGCAGCATCGGGGCGGCTCCCCCCGCCTCGCACCTGCAGCGCCCGGGGCGCCGGGACCCGGCTGCCAGCGGAGCGGAGCGGAGCAGCCCCGCACCGCGGCCGTGCCCGCTTCCGGCCCCGCTTCCCCCGGTCCGGGTGCGCAGTGCCGGGGCCGCGCAGGGACCCGCCTGGCGGGAGGATTCCGGGTGCCGGGGAGCGCCGCGGCACGGTCGCGCTGTGCTGGAGTATCCCTCCTGGAGCATCCCTCCTGGGGCATCCCTCCTGGAGCATCCCTCCTGGAGCATCCCTCCTGGGGCATCCCTCTTGGAGTATCCCTCCTGGAGCATCCCTCCTGGGGCATCCCTCCTGGAGCATCCCTCCTGGAGCATCCCTCCTGGGGCATCCCTCTTGGAATATCCCTCCTGGGGCATCCCTCCTGGAGCATCCCTCCTGGGGCATCCCTCCTGGGGCATCCCTCTTGGAATATCCCTCCTGGAGCATCCCTCCTGGGGCATCCCTCCTGGAGTATCCCTCCTGGAGCATCCCTCCTGGAGCATCCCTCCTGGAGTATCCCTCCTGGAGCATTCCTCCTGGAGCATCCCTCCTGGGGCATCCCTCTTGGAGTATCCCTCCTGGAGCATCCCTCCTGGAGCATCCCTCCTGGGGCATCCCTCTCGGAGCATCCCTCCTGGAGCATCCCTCCTGGGGCATCCCTCTTGGAGTATCCCTCCTGGAGCATCCCTCCTGGAGCATCCCTCCTGGGGCATCCCTCTCGGAGCATCCCTCCTGGAGCATCCCTCCTGGGGCATCCCTCCTGGAGCATCCCTCTTGGAGTATCCCTCCTGGAGCATCCCTCCTGGAGCATCCCTCCTGGGGCATCCCTCTCGGAGCATCCCTCCTGGAGCATCCCTCCTGGGGCAGGCGGGTGTCTGCCCGGTGCTGCCCGCAGCAGGTTTGGTGCGGTGCCTGCTGTAGGGAGGGGAGGAATGGGTCAGTGTAATATGGAGTGTCTGGAGCACAAAGTAAGGTTGGTAAGGGTCTGGGGGGGTGCTGGGGTCGGCTGTACTCCAGAGCTTGTGTTTGCTGTTGGTGCTGTGGGGTAGCTGAGTTGAGGCTGTCCTTGCTGTGCCAGTTGTGGGGACCCCTCAGTGTGCCAGTCATGTGTCCCATGAGAGCCAGAGACACCCCACAGCAGCCTCCAGGCCTCACCCCATGGCTTGAGTGCTTTTGGGATATTGCCCATGACCTTCCATGTTGACCTTTCTTGGCATAGGGTTGCTGAGGAGGGTCTGGGGTCCATTCCTGACCTTGTTTCTTGAGGCTTCCCTGGGGCTGGGACAGCAGCAGCTTCCCATGCAAGGCTGGGAGAGTGTTTGGGATTTCTCCTGCCAGGCCACAAAACCAGGCTGAAGAGACCCAGCACCACAGCTGGTCCCAGCCATGTGCCTGCAGGACGCAGCTCACTGAAGCCTGGCCTTGCTCCCAGTGCTTCCTGCTCTGAGGGTGATGCTGGCCTGGTAGAGAAGCTTTGCTTTGTGCTTTGGGGTGGGGTTTCTGTTGTGGTGAGAAGTCACCCCCAGCACAGGGGCTGATGGTGGGACGTGCTTGGAGCTGCGTGGCCCAGCAGCACGTCCCAGGAACGTGGTAGGGATTAAATCCCTGCCTGGGCAGCAGTGCCTGCAGGGCTCTGTCCCAAAAGCTGCTGTGGGGATGCAGAGGGCTGTGTCCATCCCGGCTTTAGCCAGTCCCCAGTGTCTGGGAAAAGCAGGATGCATGGGCGTGTTGGAGGGTGCTGGACCTGCCTGTGTGGCTCCATCCTGAGGTTCGGATACCATCATCCATGTCATCAGTGGTACCCTGGAGGGGGTGGTGGTGCCTGTTGCTTGTGCCCTGGCACCCTGGTTGGCAGAGGCACATGCAGGCACCTTCTCCTCTGCCAGGCCACGTTGTCCTGTCCCCAGCTCAGGAGGGTCACAGCATCACTTGGGTGACGCTAAGCTTCACCAGCTGCTGGGGCTCTGGTGCTTTGCTGGGCTCCTCCTGCTCCTCTGTGGCCCTGCTGTTGGGAAGTGGGCATCTCCCATGGGGCACAGGTACCCTCCATCCCCCAGAAAACCCCACAGGGGCCGTAACGGGGAGGTGTGGGGTCACTTGCATGGTGTGCCAGCAGTGGGCTGAGCCAGCCGTGGCCACATGCCAGGTCCCTGCCGCGGGTGCTGCAGTTTGTGCCAGGGGACCCGTGGGGCTGCGCAGGGGGCTCTGACGCTGTCTCTGCCCTCGCAGCTGGGACGAGAGCAGCTCCATCAGCAGCGGCCTCAGCGATGCCTCTGACAACCTCAGCTCGGAGGAGTTCAACGCCAGCTCCTCACTCAACTCCCTGCCCTCCACCCCCACTGCCTCGCGCAGGAACTCGGCCATAGCGGTAGGTTCCTCCGGTACCCAGACCCGGCACCGGTCCCAGGATGGTTCCAACACCATCTCTATGGGAAAGAGGGGATGGGGTGCCCGGTGCATCAGTGCTCCCTGGGGATGGGTGCAGGCGGGTGCCAGGGCTGACCCCGCTCTGCCCACAGCTCCGCACGGACTCCGAGAAGCGCTCGCTGGCCGAGAGCGGGCTGAGCTGGTACTGCGAGGGCGAGGACAAGGCGCCCAAGAAGCTGGACTACGACAGCAGCAGCCTCAAGATGGAGCATGGCTCCTCCAAGTGGCGGCGGGAGCCCTCGGAGGGTGGCGAGGAGGGGTCCAAGGGTGGGGAGCTGAAGAAGCCCGTCAGCCTGGGCACTCCTGGCTCCCTCAAGAAGGGCAAAACCCCTCCGGTGGCCGTGACCTCCCCCATCACACACACAGCGCAGAGCACCCTCAAAGTAGCAGGTGAGGCCCATGTCAGGCAGGGTCCAGCCCCGGTGATGGGGAGAGGGTTGGGTGATGCCTTCATGCACCTTCCCAAGCATGTTGGCCTTGGGGTGCCCTGAGGCTGCGCTCAGAGATGGGGTCTGGAGAGGGTCTAAGGCTGCTCATCCCTGCAGGCAGGTTGTGGGCCTGGCTCCACACTGAGTGCTGCTTGCCCAGCTCTGTGCTTGCCCCATGGCAATGTGGCCGTGCACCAGGCTGGAGGCTGACTGGGGGCTTATCTCTGCCCTGATTCCTGTGATGGAGTGCCACTGATGCCACTGTCATAGTTCACTCCCAGAGGTCTCCAGGACACTGACCTGTCCTTTTGCCCCCAGCAGGCAAGCCTGAGACCAAAGCCACCGACAAGAGCAAGCTGTCTGTGAAGAGCACAGGCCTGCAGCGTTCCTCCTCCGATGCCGGCCGTGACCGCGCTGCTGATGCCAAGAAACCACCCTCGGGTCTCACGCGCCCCTCGGCCTCCAGCTCCTTTGGCTACAAGAAACCAGCTCCTGCCACTGGCACAGCCACCGTCATGCAGGCTGGGGGCTCGGCCACGCTCGGCAAGATCCAGAAGAGCTCCAGCATCCCTGTCAAGCCGGTCAGCGGGAGGAAAACAAGCCTGGATGTCTCCAACGTAGCCGAGCCCGGCTTCCTGGCCCCAGGCGCTCGGTCCAACATCCAGTACCGCAGCCTGCCCCGGCCGGCCAAGTCCAGCTCCATGAGCGTGACCGGTGGCCGCGGTGCCAACCGCCCGGTCAGCAGCAGCATCGATCCCAGCCTGCTGAGCACCAAGCAGGGCAGCATCTCAGTGTCACGGCTCAAGGAGCCGTCCAAGGTCGGCACCGGCCGCGGCACACCGGCACCCGTGAACCAGACGGACCGTGAGAAGGAGAAGGCCAAGGCCAAGGCAGTGGCGCTTGACTCTGAGTGCGGGACGCTGAAGAGCGTTGGCTCGCCTGAGAGCACCCCAAAAGCACAGGGCACCCTCCCACCCGCGGCCAAAGTGGCCGAGCTGCCCCCCACACCTCTCAGGTATGGCCCTGACATCCCTAAGGGCAGCCCGTGCCCGACGTGGCTGTGCCCCGTGCTCAGCCGTGCCCAGCACCAGAGCCTCGCTCGCTTCCTCACCCATTTTCCCCCTCCAGAGCGGCTGCCAAGACCTACGTGAAGCCTCCCTCGTTGGCCAACTTGGACAAAGTCAACTCCAACAGCCTGGACTTGCCCTCCTCCAGCGAGCTGCCGCCGCCGCACTCGGCCAAGATGCAGGACCTGCACCCGGGCAGCGGGCACCTTGCGCCCTGCTTCAGCCCCAGTCCTGCCCCCATCCTCAACATCAACTCGGCCAGCTTCTCCCAGGGCCTGGAGCTCATGGGCGGCTTCAGCGTCCCCAAGGAGGGCAGGATGTACCCCAAGCTCTCCGGCTTGCACCGCAGCATGGAATCCCTGCAGATGCCCATGAGCCTGCCCAGTGCCTTCTCGGGGGGCAGCACCACCACCCCAGCCCCTGCTGCCGCTCCCCCCGCCAGCACGGAGGAGGAGGAAGAGGCAGGAGAGCTGGGCTGGAGCGGGAGCCCCCGGCTCGCACATCTGGACAGGTATGGATGCAGGGAGGACATGGAGCTGCCAGGGCACCTCTGTGGGTTCGGGTCCCTCCCCGCCATCCTGCCATGACCTCTGCCTGCTCCGGAGGCTTTTCCTGTCTCATTTCGGGGGAACGGCTCCCTGTCCCTGCAGCTCAGCCCCCGTGGCTCCTTGCCTTGTCTGCACAGGGATGTCACTGCTCTTTCCTTCCCTTCCAGTGCCAACCGTGACAGGAACACGCTGCCCAAGAAAGGGTTGAGGTAAAAGAGCCTGAATCACTTGGGGATGGTGCCGGGGAGGGTTCCATGTAGGGGTTTCTGTGGGGGCTGCACCGCAGCGGGCAGGAGCCAGGGCAGTGCTGGTCCCCCTCACCATGGCTCTGCTCTCCAGGTACCAGCTCCACTCCCAGGAGGAGGCCAAGGAGCGGCGCCATTCCCATGCCATCAGCAGCGGGCTGCCCGAGGCGGACGACCAACAGGAGCTGCCCTCGCCCCCATCCCTCCCCATGGCGCTGGTTGGGAAGGGGCCGCTCACCAGCATTGGTCAGTGCCCTCCCTATGTCCTCTGGTCCCCATCGCCCCATGTGGGACTGGCTGATGGGTGCTGCTTTTCTCCTTGACCCACCCAGCAGCCCTAACACCCAGCACCCAGTGCTTTCCCCTCACTGAGGTGCTGGTTTGGGGCCAGGCATGTCCATCACCTCCGCTTCAGGGCACCTCACCTACCCTCAGGCATCTGGCCGCAGCTCCCAGCTTCTCTGGGGGTGCCCAGCAGGGATGAGCCCTGCCAGGCTCTTACCAGGACCTGCATGTTCCTGGAGGGTTCGGGGGGGTCCAGGCAGATGGGTTGGGGTTGCGGTGTGATGAGGTGCTGCCCTCTTGCATGTGCAGGTGATGGGCTCTGGCATGGTGGTGCCTGCTTTGCCCTGGGGCGATGGATTTGTTTCTCAGCCCTTGGTGGTGGTGGCCAGGTGTTCCCAGTGTAAATGTGTTTCAGCTTTCCCCCAGCCCTTCCCTGCTTTGGGACGACCATCCCTGCTTCCTCTCTGCATCCCAGCTCTCATGGATTGTTCCCAGCCCTGCTTCCCATCCCAATCCCAGGTTCCTGGCCCGACTCTGACCCTGCCTCTCCCCACCTTCTCCTTGCAGTGAGCCCCACTGCCACCGCAACCCCGCGGATCACCCGCTCCAACAGCATCCCTACCCATGACTCCACCTTCGAGCTGTACAGCACATCCCAGATGGGCAGCACCCTCTCCTTGGCTGACAAGCCCAAGGGCATGATCCGCTCGGGCTCCTTCCGGGACCCTGTGGACGATGGTGAGAGTGAGCTGCACCCTGCCTAGGCAGAGGGGCCTCCCGGGGTGATGCTGGGGCTCCCCACACCCGTGTCCCTCCCTCGTGGTGCTGCTGGAGCAACCTCGGGTGGGTTGATGCATCCTGTCCTCAGTGTCAGAGCAGGGGACAGCAGCCTGGTGGACCCTGTGCTGGCATCTGACCCCTGTGGGTGCCTGGTGTCCCTGTGTTGGCACTGGGGAGGTGGGCACTGAAGCAGTGAGAGAGGAGAGTGCAGGAGGAGGATGCTCTGCACACCACAGACCCAGGGAGCTCACCCCAGCACGGGCAGTGCCGAGCTGCTGCCATCCCACATCCCACCCTCTGATCCCCGCAGACCCCCCTGCACCAGGAGCTCCGTCCCCTGCACCCTGCTGTGTCCTGCACCCGCAGCCCCGGGACGCCGCTGGCCAGGGCCACGCTGACCCGGGTTTTGTTCTGTTGCAGTTCACGGATCGGTGCTGTCCCTGGCCTCCAGCGCGTCCTCCACCTACTCCTCTGTAAGAGCCACCTCTGTGCTGCGCTTCGTGCATGGCTGGGGGGGCCCGGGGCGGGCAGGGGAGGGCTCTGTGCATGCCTCTGCTTCGCGCCGAGCCTGTGCGTGCCTCCTGCCCTCTGACTGCCTGCCTCTGTCTCTCTCTGCTCTCACGCTGCCAGGCTGAGGAGAAGATGCAGTCCGAGGTGAGCCCGCGCTCCGCTCGGTGCCCGCCGCAGGGCGAGGGGCAGCGCCCGGGCCCTCATCCCTGCGCTCTCTTCCCACAGCAAATCCGCAAGCTGCGCCGCGAGCTGGAGTCCTCGCAGGAGAAGGTGGCCACGCTGACGTCCCAGCTCTCCGCCAACGTGAGTCCCCACCGCAGCGCACGTCTGGGTACCCCCGCGCCGGGCATCGCTGCTCACCCATTGCTCCCCTTCTCCCAGGCCAACCTGGTAGCGGCTTTTGAGCAGAGCCTGGTGAGCATGACGTCCCGCCTGCGGCACTTGGCTGAGACCGCTGAGGAGAAGGTGGGTGCTGTTGGGGTGCCTGGTGGGCATCGGTAGGCAATGGTGGTGCAGGAGGGTGCCCGTGGAGCTGGGGGATGCTGGGCTCGGGTGGACCTGCTGCAGCACTGCCCAGCACCCAAGGGTGGGGTGGGTGCTGCGCGGTTGGGATGTGCTCCATGGCTCCCGTCTGCTCCCCCAGGACACAGAGCTGCTGGACCTGCGGGAGACCATTGACTTCCTGAAGAAGAAGAACTCAGAGGCCCAAGCTGTGATCCAGGGTGCCCTGAATGGCACTGATGTCACCCCCAAAGGTAAGGCTCTGAGAGCTCAGAAGGTGTTTGGGTTGGAGAAGGGAAGGGGCACGGGGAGGAGGGTGCGGGTGGCTCTGGTGTTGGGGCAGATGCAGTTTGCTGACAGCTCCTTTCCCCATCTCTCCTGCTTCTCTTGCTGGCCACAGAGCTGCGTATCAAGCGGCAGAACTCCTCTGACAGCATCTCCAGCCTCAACAGCATCACCAGCCACTCCAGCATCGGCAGCAGCAAGGACGCTGACGCCAAGAAGAAGAAGAAGAAGAGCTGGGTGGGTTGGATGGGCTGCTGGCAGGAGGGATGGGGCTTGGCAGGGTCTGGTTGGGGTCAGCCCCACAAACTGGCTGCTCTTGGCTACCACTGTGGTGTTGGTCCCCTCTGTCCCCATGGGACAATGCTGATGAGGAGCGTGTTGCCACCATGGATCTGTGTCTTGATGTGTTGGCCGGGACTTCCCCAGCCCCTCTGGAGTTCTCCAGCCCTGCATGCCTGCTCCCTTGGTCTTTCCCACATGTCCCTCCTTGTGCCCGCGCAGGCTCCGGCTGTCGGGGGGCCGGCAGCCGTGTCCCCACAGCAGGCAGCTCCGAGCTGGACGTGTGATTAAGTCTCGCTTTGTTCTGTTTCTCTCCCCCTATGCTGACCTCAACCCTTTTTTTCCAGGTGTATGAGGTAAGTCCTGCACCGTCCCCTCCACCGCCCGCTGCGCCCGGCCAGGGCCGCGCTCCATCCTGCGGGACGGTGCTCATGACACCGCGCATCCCATCCATCCCACTGGCTCTGACCCCTGCATGGGCTATCCCGGGACCCGGCTGGGCTGCGCACACCTTGGCTGCTTCCTTTGGTGGTACAGCCAAAATACGCACCCACGTGGAGGGGCTGAACTGCCCTGGGCAGCCCTGAGGCAGCAGGAGGGACCGGGATGGGGATGTGTCCCATGATGGGGACAGTCCCCTTCTTGCCTGGGGAAGGCAGGCATGCTCCTGACTCCCCGGAGCTGGATCTTTTGGGATAGAGACCTCTGCAACCCTGCCTGGGGCACTGGAGTGCGGTGCTGCCCATCTCTGCATCGCAAGGGCTGGCCTGATCTGGCACCAAGTGGCATTGTCCCTGTTGGGGGACCTGCGTGGATCCCAGTGCTGCCCTGTTCTGCCATCAGCACCGCCTGACACCCATCTGGTTTTGTGTTTTCACTCCAAAATGCATTGCTTTTGCTTTCGGGCACACCCTAGAGCAGCCTGCCTGGTGCCTGTGGGAACTGGGCCACATCCTGACTGTTCTCACCCCCTCTTTCTCCCCTCGGAGCAGACCCTGGCTCTCCAGGGGACGCGGTGTGAGCCCAGGGTGCCCATCCTGCTGCTCTCCCTCAGGCCCCTGTGCAGTGTCCATCACCCTCCTGCCCTCGGTGTGCTGCTCACCCCTGTGCCGTGTGTGCTCTGTGCATGCTGCATGCCCGGCCAGCATCCCAGGGACATCTCGGGGAGGGCTGGCGGCCCCTCTGGAGGGGCAGATGGGGGGCTGTGGGGCTGAAATTGTCCCCTTGCACCAGGACCCCAGCTCTGCAGTGGCTGGTGCAGGGGGTGTCCCCATAAACGCCATTTGTTGGGAAGGTTGTGTGAATGTGAGGATGGAGCCGGCCCTTCCCAAGGGACCAGGGTGCTGATGCAGTGCCTGAACACCCTGGTGCGGGGAGCAGGGCTTGGTTGGAGCCTGACCAGGACATGGGTCCCAGTCCGTGGGGCTGGAATGTCGCACAAGCAGCCGTGCACCCCTGTCCGTCAGCTCTGCCAGCCGGTGCCTTCCCCAGGTCAGCGACAGGGCACGGTGCTGCTCAGTGATGGATGTGGAGTTACTGGTCCCAGTTCAGACTGTTTGTGGGTCCTGAGCAGTTCGGGGTTCCAGGCCTGGACTTGCAAAGCTGCGCTGTGGGGCTGTCTCTGACAAAAGCATTTTTGTCTCCCATAGCTGCGCAGCTCCTTCAACAAAGCCTTCAGCATCAAGAAGGGACCAAAATCGGCCTCGTCCTACTCCGACATCGAGGAGATTGCCACGCCGGACTCGTCGGCCCCCTCCTCCCCCAAGCTGCAGCACGGCTCCACGGAGACCGCCTCACCCTCCATCAAATCCTCCACATCCTCCTCCGTGGGCATCGACACGGCGGAGTACGTGGGGCCAGGCAGGGCTGGTCATAGGGGCTGCAGGCTCCTGCCCCGATCCTGTGCACGACTCTGTCTGTCTCTTGGTCCAGGCTCTTCCAGGCCCATGGGGAGGGTGAACCGGAGAAGAAGGAGGTGTCAGAGCTGCGGTCGGAGCTGTGGGAGAAGGAGATGAAGCTGACGGACATCCGCCTGGAAGCCCTCAACTCAGCCCATCAGCTGGAGCAGCTCCGGGAGACCATGCACAACATGCAGGTGAGGAGACTGCAGGGAGCCGGCTCTGAGGACCTGGGTGGCCGCAGCCCTGGGATGCTGCTCCTCACCCTGTGCTGTGCCTGGTTCTCCCCAGCTGGAAGTGGATCTGCTGAAGGCTGAGAACGACCGGCTCAAAGTGGCTCCGGGGCCCTCGGCGGTGCCAGGCTCCGTTCCCGGCCATGTCACGAGCTCATCGGCCTCCTCTTCACCGCGGCGCTCTCTGGGTCTCACCCTTGGCCATGCCTTCAGTCCCAGCCTCGGGGACTCAGGTAGGGGGGTGACAGAGCTGCCGGCAGCCAGGGGAGACCTGGGACGAAGACGTGTGGATGGGTGGGAATGTGCTGCTGCTCTCCCAGAGGAGGAGGGAGCTGTGCACAGGAATGCTGTGGTGCCAGCACCGCAGTCAGCTGCAGCAGGGTTTGGCTCAGCTGGGCAGGGTGGCGCGGGTCTCCCCACCGTGCTCACTGCTCTGTCCCCAGATGTGTCCCCCATGGACGCTGTCAGCGCCGACACCCAGAAGGACGAGCTGATGCTGCGGATCGTGGTGCGCATGCCACCCCAGCACATCATCAAGGGGGTAGGTGTGGGCTCTGTGGGGAGCCATGTCCCGGGACAAGGGGCAGAAATGCCTCTCGGGGGCTGGATGTGGTGTTCCAACTCCACACACCCCTGTCTTGGGTCCCAGGACCTCAAGCAGCAGGAGTTTTTCCTGGGCTGGACCAAGGTGAGCGGGAAGGTGGACTGGAAGATGCTGGATGAGGCTGTCTGCCAGGTCTTCAAGGTAGGAGCATGATGAGGACCCCTCTTTTGAGAGTCATCCTTTTACACTGCTCCACCATGCCTGATGTTCCCTGGCCCAGGTCCTTACCAGGGTCTCCTGGAGCTGCTGAGCGCCACTTGCTCCCTGACAGCCCTGTCCTTGTCCATGTAGGATTACATCACCAAGATGGATCCTGCTTCCACGCTGGGGCTCAGCACCGAGTCTGTCTATGGCTACAGCATCAGCCACATCAAGCGGGTGCTGGACATGGAGCCGCCAGAGCTGCCACTGTGCCGCCGAGGCCTGACCAGCATCGTGGTGACACTCAAGGGTCAGTATGGTGGAGAGTGTCCACCACTGTCGCATCTTCCCTCTGCCTTGTGGCGCTGTGGGGTGCGAGCAGGACCCTCAACCCACCCCTGCCTGCAGGCTTGAAGGAGAAGTGTGTGGACAGCCTGGTGTTCGAGACACTCATCCCCAAGCCCATGATGCAGCATTACATCAGCCTCCTGCTGAAGCACCGGCGGCTCATCCTCTCGGGACCCAGCGGCACCGGCAAGACCTACCTGACCAACCGCCTGGCCGAGTACCTGGTGGAGCGCTCGGGTCGGGACGTCACCGAGGGCATCGTCAGCACCTTCAACATGCACCAGCAGTCCTGCAAGGTGAGGGCACGCAGCAGCCAGGGCTGGTGCTGCGGTCCCTGCTGCCCATGCCACGTGTGACACCCAGCCCGCTTGTTGCAGGACCTGCAGCTGTACCTCTCCAACCTGGCCAACCAGATCGACCGGGAGACGGGCACAGCGGACGTGCCGCTGGTGATCCTCCTGGATGACCTCAGTGAGGCGGGCTCCATCAGTGAGCTTGTCAATGGTGCACTCACCTGCAAGTACCACAAATGGTGAGAGCCCCCCTGCATCCCACTGCACCCCTGCCTCCCGCTGCAACCCACTGCATCCCGCTGCAACCCACTGCACCCCTGCATCCTGCTGCATCCCACTGCACCCTTGCATCCCACTGCACCCCTGCGTCCCATGGTGCTCCTGCATCCCACTGCACCCCTGTGTCCCACGGCGCTCCTGCATCCCACGGTACCCCTGCATCCTGCTGTGTCCTGCTACATACCACTGCACCCCTGCGTCCCGCCCCAGCACAGTCTCCTGGGCATGTACATGGTGCTTGCTGCTCTCAGCAAGGAACTGGACCGTGGTAATGAGGCTGCCTTGGCTGTGGGGCTTGGTTCAGCTCTTCCACACGTAGGGGTGATGCTGGGGGCTTTTCCTCATGGGTCCTATCTCTCTCTGTCACTCGCTCAGCCCCTACATTATTGGGACCACCAACCAGCCTGTGAAGATGACTCCAAACCATGGCCTGCATCTCAGCTTCAGGTGGGAATCGTATATCCCGGGGGGCCACCCCTGTGGGGTTCGGGAGGGCAGGAGGCCACTACTCCTGCCCCTGGGTTGTCCTGGGGGCACGTCTTGTGAGTGGAGATCCTGCTGAGGACCCAGCTGCAGGTCTGGCCCTGGCATTCTGGCAGGACCCAGTGCCCCAGCCATGGGCACATGCAGCATGGGGGTGCTAGGAGGTCCCCTGAGGGGAATGGGGAGCAGGGTGGCAGCTGCGGACACCCAGGCTTGAATACCTGGGTCTTTCCCATAGGATGCTGACCTTCTCAAACAACGTGGAGCCGGCCAACGGCTTCCTGGTGCGCTACCTGCGGCGGAAGCTGCTGGAGTCGGACACGGATGTCAACGCCAACAAGGAGGAGCTGCTGCGCGTGCTGGACTGGGTGCCCAAGCTCTGGTACCACTTGCACACCTTCCTGGAGAAACACAGCACCTCCGACTTCCTCATCGGTACGGCCCTGCCACCTCCTGCCTTGCACTGCCGGGAGCCCCAAGGACTGGGGCAAAACCTTCCCCTGGCCCCCAGACCCACCACCAGCAGCCGGTGGGTGATGCACGCTCTCCCCTGGGTGGCATTTGCTGCCCTGCCCCATGGGAGCCCACGGCTCCTGCTGTACCAGCACCCTTCCTTGGGCATGGAGGAGCCGTGCTTTCCCAAGCAGGTCTCCTGTTGCCTCACCATGCTTTTGGGGGGTAGATTGAGCTTGGCAGCCCCATAGCTTGCCTTGGAGCTTGCTTGTGTGTGCGGCAGACTGCTGCCCAGATGTGGCTTCCAGGAGGTGGTGGAGTCCAGGGTACCCTGTGCAGCCAAGCTTGGTGTCAGTGGCTGGAGCAGGGGACCCAGTTCATGTTTTCCCTGTAGGTCCCTGCTTCTTCCTGTCGTGCCCCATTGGAATTGAGGATTTCCGGACCTGGTTCATCGATCTGTGGAACAACTCCATCATCCCTTACCTGCAGGAGGGAGCAAAAGATGGGCTCAAGGTACTCGGAGCATGTGCTGGGGACATGCTCATGTGGGAGGCTGATAGCGCAGAGAGAGGGGAGGCACTGGGGTTTTGGGCAGAGGTGGCATCTCTGTCAGCCTTTGCCCTGTGGCTGCAGCCGGGCACTGTCCTGGGGGCTTGGGGTGCCACTTGCTCCCTGCCTGCAGGTCCATGGGCAGAAGGCAGCCTGGGAGGACCCCGTGGAGTGGGTGCGGGACACCCTGCCCTGGCCATCAGCGCAGCAGGACCAGTCCAAGCTGTACCACCTGCCCCCCCCCACCA
The DNA here is from genome assembly GCA_017639245.1 of Myiopsitta monachus. NCBI lineage: Eukaryota > Metazoa > Chordata > Aves > Psittaciformes > Psittacidae > Myiopsitta > Myiopsitta monachus. Next base: position 4,759,839 of record CM029936.1, on the reverse strand, counting down.
TTGGGCCCCACAGCACCGTCTCCCCTCCCGAGGAGCGCACAGTCAAGGACACGACGCCCAGCTCCCTGGACTCGGACCCTCTGGTACGCTTGGTTCTCTTCATCAGGGACTGTAGCGATAGGACATGGGGTGATGGGTTCAAACTGAAACAGGGGAAGTTCAGCTTGGATCTAAGGCAGAAGCTCTTCCCTGTGAGGGTGCTGAGGCGCTGGCACAGGGTGCCCAGAGAAGCTGTGGCTGCCCTGTGTCTGGCAGTGCTCAAGGCCAGGTTGGACACAGGGGCTTGGAGCAACTGCTCCAGTGGAAGGTGTCCCTGCCCAGTGGCATGGGTTGGAGCTGGAGGAGCTTTAAGGTGTCTTCTTACTCAACCATTCTATGGTACAGCCCTGCTGTACTGCAGCGGGCACTGCAGGGGGGCTGGTGGAGAGGGGAGAGCGGGGTGGAGTTTCGCATTGCCAGTTATTTTTCGGTGTAAAAAGCCTGACCTGGGGATGCAGGAACATTCTGCGCTCCCGTGAGGGGCAGTGGGTGCGGGATGGGATGAAGACATGCTGCACACCGAGGCACATTGTGGTGTGCCAGTGAATGGGCCCAGCATGGTGCTCCATGAGGCATCGTGTCCACACGCGGAGCCACGCGCAGCCTGGGGCTGGTACACGTGTGTCCCCCCGTGAGGGCTGCTGCCCATGATGCCAGCAGATGCACCAGGGCCTTTCTCCTCTCACTGCCTCGAGCATCCTGGCTGTGCCCAAGGCCGGATCCGGGTGTCGGGGAGGGATTTTGCAGCCTCTCCAGGCTTCGCTTCACCTCCGAAGGCGCATCTTGGGGTGACTGCTTTGCGCAGGGGGGCGAGGTGGCCTCGGCTTCCCCAGGGCTGACCTTGTCCCCCCGGCGCCGTGCTCCTGTCCCGCAGATGGCCATGCTGCTGAAGCTCCAGGAAGCCGCCAACTACATAGAGTCTCCAGACCGTGAGACCATGGTGGACCCCGACCTGCAGTCGACTCTGTGAGGCCCGGATGTGCCGGCCCCCGCTCCCGTCGGGCTGCTCTCCCTTCCCTTTGGTGTGCGGGAGCGCGGGGCTGGTGCGCGGGGGAGCTGGGTCCGGACAGCGCCAGGCGCATCCCCGCTCCCGACCTGGGGGCAGGAGGATCCTGGTTTCTCCCTGGGTTTGTTCTGTCTCTTGCCTACTCTCGGCTCTGGGGCCGGGAGCCGCAGGGAGGGCCCCGTGGGGGGCAGGCCCCCCACGGGAGCTGAAGCTGGGGCGCAGGGCAGCGTGCGGCCACAGGACAGGAGTGAGGGGCTCCCGCTCCCTCCACCCAGCCCCGGGTAGCAGAGGGCAGGCGCTGTGTCTGCGCCCCGTTTCACCCTCATGGTGCCACCGCAGCCAGGACAGCCCAATAAACCCTGCTCTGGTTATTTTATTGGTCCCCCCTCCAATCCCATCTTCCTTTGGCTGAGTCCAGACTTTGCTTTGGTCCCTTTTTTTGTTCTGGTTCTTTGCTCTCCTGGCCTGGAGCCTGTGGCTCAGTGCCCATCGCTTCCCTGTAAGCAGCTCCCTTTCCCTTTGGATTCTTTTGCAGCTACTGGTTCCACTACTCACGCCACCTCTGTCACAAAACTGGTGCTCACTGGACAATCTCCAGTCCCTTAACCCACCTCCCAGGGCCTCATAACTTGGCTGAGATGGGACATGGCAGCCACTGGCAGCGGGATGCTTCCGGAGCAGCCCCTTGCCTGGTGCCTCCCCGCTCCCCAAAAGCACAAGGCAGGGTCTGGCCCTGGGGATGGGGTCTCCCACCAGGCCTGGGTCCCATGGGCATCCCATCCCCAAGGGGCATGGGGTGGGTGCTGCTGCCCCCTCCCTGGGCAGCCATGGGGGGCACAACCTGGCTGCTGTCCCCATGGTGCTGCTAGGCTGGTGCAGACCCTGTATCCCCGGCTCCCCAAGGCCCTGCAGGGTCTCGCTGTGCCCCGTGTTATGCTCCGGGGATGCCGTGTGTCCTCTTGGCCCTGCTGTGCAGTGTCACAGGAGGTGCCTGGCACGGAGGGGATCAGCCCCGGTGCTGCCGTGGTGCCTTAATCTCCGGCCATGAAGGGGGCACGTGGGCTTTCAGGCTGGTGCTGGTGCAGCCTGCTCTGGCTGCAGTGCCCTATGGCTGTCCCCAAAGCTGGCTTGGCTGGGATGGGACAGGGGTGCTGGCACTGGCCTGAGCACCTCCAAGCTGGAGCTGCTGCCTTCAGCGCCCATCTCTCGCCTGTCCCAAGTGGATGCTCTGCTGCTCCAGCACCTCCATCCCTGAGCCCAGTTCAGCTCTGTATCCCCCTGCTCCTCTCTGCTGCTGCCCAGCTGGGCTCCTGCACCCTGCAGAGCCTTTTGGGGAGAGGTGACCCCAGGGCTGGCTCTCCAAACCCATCCTGTCCCTGTGCCCTGCCAGGCTGGGCACGGGGCAGTCTCAGCCCCCCTGGACCCCATCCAAACCCCAGCATCTCCTCCACGGCCCGGCCTTGCTGCCGGTGGCAGCCGCCACCGCTGCCCTTGGTGCTCTCGGCCGGGGCGCCTCACCATGCGCCCCGTGGTGCTCACTTGTCCGTCTGTCCGGCAGCCTCCCCGAGCTGCCCGGGGCCGCCAGCCCGGCCCCTTGCACAGGGGTGTCCTCCCCGCGCTGGCTTGGACGCTTGGGCTCTCTGTTCGCCTTCTCTTGTGTTGCCGCTGTGGGCTAAGGACTCGCTGTAAATAGGTCTGTAGTCAAAAGCCCTGCGTGAGCTGGTGGGGCCCGGCCCCGCGCCTCTTTCCTCCTCTGGTTTGGTTCGATTTCATTTTTGTACTCTGTGATAACTGTGCTGTGCTGACTTCTGTTCGGATTGTACTGAGGCACCGGCTCAGCAGTCGCTCGAGGCTGGTGCTGAGGACCCGGCTCTCCCCTCCGGCCCCTCTCGCCCTCCTCGGGGCAGGAAAGGGCATGGAAAGCCTTTGAATGGGGCAGAAAAGCCTTTGGGGTTGCCCCATGCTTGGGCAGGGCCGTGCCCTGGGGGTCCCATCAGGGGAGAGCCCGACTTTATTTTCTGACACCTCCAAGAAGCCACAACCACATGGACCAAACTCCCCATCACTGGCTCGCTTGGGGCTGCGCTGCTGGATGTCCCCCAGCCCCTCTCCTGCAGGTTTGCCCCATCCTTCCCGGAGGCTGTGGCACAGGAGCAATCCCCAAGGGGCAGGGAAGGGTGAGGGCGATGCCGCTGTGCCCCGAAGGATTCCTCCTGGCTCACGCCGAGCACCCTGCCTCCCCCGATGCAGCAGTTGGGGACTGAGCATCCCTTGGTGCTGCCCCGTCTATGGGCTGAGCCCCTCTGTCCCCAGGGGGACACGTCCGAGGGTTGCACCAACTCATCCCCCTGCCAGCCCCGAAGGTGCCTGTTGTCCCCAGGGGTGCCTGTCACACCGTAGGAGCCGGCCACCCCCGAAGGTGCCTGCTGCCCCAAGGGTACCCAGCGTGCCCAAGGGTGCCCGTTGCTCCCGATGGTGCCCTCTGCCCCCGAGGGTGCGGCCACCTCCAAAGGTGCCCATGGCCCCTGGGTGCAGCAGGAGCCTTCCTGAGGGGCTGGAGCAGGGAGATGCCAGCACCTCACCCCCCTGCCCCCTCGAGTTGCTGCTGCCCGGTGGCCCGAACCTTACAATTTTAGCTTTTTTCTATTAAAAACAAACGACCTTTTTTTAATTAAATAAAAGATGGAAAGGACAAATTCCTGTTTTAGATGCTCTGTGTAACTGACTGGGTTTTGTGTTTCCTAACTGCATGGTATTCCTGCCCAGGGGTTTTATAGCACTTTTTAAATTTCTCTTTAAGATTTTGGTCCAGATTTCTACTGCTCTCGCCTGTCTTTGCTTTTCCCTCGCATCCTCCACCTTTGTAAACTCGCTCCATTTTATACCTGATGTTGAGACCCAACCCCACGTTGTACATAGCTGCGGGAACAATCATAGGGAACAAACACCATCTGGACTCTTACCCACCACTCCTTCTTTTTACTTCAAAGAAGTCTAAAAGGAAGCCCGGAAAAGGCTTCGAGGATATTCCGAAAGACAGCAACAAATCCAGCCCTGCACCAAGTCAGCTCCTGCTGCCCACGCTGCCCGCACCAACTGGCATGTCTCTTCTCGGTCGTCTGTCTAACACCATTGGATTCAATAAAGTCGTCTCCTGTTCCACCTGGCTTCTGGTCCTGTGTCCGGCCTTGCCCTCCGTGGTTAAGGGTGGGATGGTTGTGCCTGTGCAGCCACCCCTGGCCTCCGAAATCCAGGAGCAGGGCATGGAAATGCTCCTGGGTTGGAATCGTGGCTCTTTCAGGAGGTTCTGGGAGTGGTTTTGGGATGGAGAACCGTTCTCTGTACTCCTGTTGGGTCTGGAGGGTGCAAAAGTGCTCCTGCTTTGAGATCCTGGTGGATCTGGGAGATGCTGAAAGCTGGGGGGGGGGGGCAGACTGTACCTGAGTGTGCGGAGGGGGGGGCTCACAGGCCCCTTTCACCTTGCCAGGGCTGGGCCCGACCTCCTCTTTGAGAGGGACACAGTGACGGATGCCACCTCCAGCACAGAGGGACAGACATGAGACTGTTCCTGGGGCGGTGATAGGGTGCTCTGCCCCACAGCAGCGCATGAGGGGAGGACGAGGCTGCTGACAGCAGCGGAGGGAAGGGAGATCCCGTCCTCCCAGGGTGGCTCAGAGCAGGATTTCCACTCCCAAGAGTGCTGCTGGAGCAGGGGACAGATGCTCCTGGAGTCGTGAGCTCTTCACAGGATGGTGTTGAGCTGTAACAAGCTGCAGTGGCGAATGCAAGGCCAGGAGAGGGCACTTCCCATCGGCTCTGAGCTCCTGTTCAAGGGTGGTTTCTGCGGGTGCAATCCTGAACCGGGAGCACGGGACTGGTTTTGCCGGCCCACGGCCCCTCGTCCGCAGGGATGTGTCGTGCATGCTCGCTCCATGGCCCTGTGCTCATGGGTGTCTCTGTGGTGTGGGTCTGGGAGGGATGAGGAAGGGACCTGCAGGGCACAGGGACCCCACAGCACCGGACACGGTGGGTACAGCCACCATGGATGCACAGAACCAGGACCTACAATAGGACCTGCTGCTTCCCACACTGTGTGTACCTGCGCCGGGTGTGCACCCCTAGCCATCAGGCGCATCATCCCTCAGGTATATAGTGCCTGGCTACAGCACTCAGCCTCAGCAGAGCAGCAACTCCCAAGGGATTCACAGCCTTTGTGCCAGCACCTCCCTCCCCAGGGAAGTGCAGCCCTTTTTTATAGACTCACAGCCTGGTTTGGGTTGGAAAGGACCTTAAAGCTCCTCCAGCTCCAATCCCTGCCATGGGCAGGGACACCTTCCAGAAGAGCAGAGTGCTCCAAGCCCCTGTGTCCAACCTGGCCTTGAGCACTGCCAGGGATGGGGCAGCCACAGCTTCTCTGGGCACCCTGTGCCAGCGCCTCAGCACCCTCACAGGGAACAGCTTCTGCCTAAGAGCTCATCTCAGTCTCCCCTCTGGCAGTTAAAGCCATTCCCCTGTCCTGTCCCTACATCCCCTGTCCAAAGCCCCTCTCCAGGTTTCCTGCAGCCCCTTCAGGCACTGGAGCTGCTCTGAGGTCTCCCCTTCAGGAGCCTTCTCTTCTCCAGGCTGCCCCAGCGCAGCTCTCTCAGCCTGGCTCCAGAGCAGAGCTGCTTCCAGCCCTCAGCATCTCCATGGCCTCCTCTGGACACCCCTGGAAGTGTCCGAGCGATCGGTAAGGAGTGACCGGTGCGAGGACACCGCGGCGGGCGGGGCCTCGTGGCGGGGGGCGGAGCTACGCGGAGCCGCCGCACGCGAGCCCGGAGGGGCCGGGGCTGCCGCAGCGCCGCGCTGGTCCCGGCGCCCCGCAACGACCGCACCGACAGCACCGACCGCACAGCACCGCCCGCCCCGCACCGCGCTCCGCACCGCGCCCCTCCCGCTCCGCTCCGACCGCCCCGCGCCTCACCCCGCACCGCCCGCACCGCATCGGTCCCCGCACCGCCCACACCGCGCGTACCGCACCGTCCGCACCGCATAACGCCCCGCAACGCCCGCATCGCACCGCGCCCCGCACCGCCCGGTAAGTGCCCGCCCGCACTCCCGCAGAACTTTCTCTCGGTGCCGCAGCGGCGCGGACTCTGCGGGACGGCGCCGGTCCCGGGGTGCGACCGTCGCGGTGGGAGCGGATGGGCCGGGGTTGGCTTGGTTGGCAGCGACCTCCCCGCCGTGTCCCGGAGCCGGGAGCGGGGCAGGGACCGGCGCTTCCCGCGGCGTCCCCTCCCGGGACGAGAGTCCTGGGGCTGCCCGTGGGGTGCTGCGCCCCGAAGGCAGCGGGGACGGGGCCCGTGGGGATGGAGGAGGGTGCAGCCGCCGGGGCTGGGCCCTTGCGAGGGACTCCAGGGGGTGTGGACCCCCCCCGGGGTGCGGGGCTTCCCCCGGGGTGCAGATCCGAGCCGCCGGGTGGATGCTCCAGCTCCGCATCCCTGCGTGCGTCCGAGCAAAGAGCGTTGCCCTTGGGGTGCTGCCCCGGGGGTGTCGGGGGCGCGGGGCTGGCCCCGGTGCGGGACGGGGAACGCGCCCCGGTGCCCGGTACCCCCGGCAGCGGCTCGGGCCGGGAGCTCTGCTCTGCACCAGCGGCTCCGCCGTAGCGGCCTGGCCGGGAGCCAGCTCCGGGCTGTCCCTGCTCGGGGCTGAATTTCCCCGCCGAGGTTGCAGCAGCTCCGGGATCCTCCATCACTTCTTGTGCTTGCTGCGAGCCGTCGGGGTGCAGCGGTGTGCGGGGGGGTCACCCCAGCGCCGGGTGCCAGCGCCTGGGTGCAGCTGCCTCGGGGTGCCCAGCGCGTTGCTGCTCCCCTGCAGCCTCCTCCTGAGGAGTGATCCCGGCAGAGCTCTGCAGCCTGCGCAGGGGCACAGGCCATGCTGCAAGGTGACTGTGGCACGGGGAGGGGGGACCCCAACTGTGCAGGTGCCTCCGTGTGTGCCCAGAGCTCTCCTGTCCTCCCTCTGCCTGATCGTGGCTGGGGCAGAGTGGGATGTCACCTATGGCAGGGTGTCACCTACTGCAGTGTGTCCTCCACTGTGGGATGCTACCCACTGCGGGATGCTACCCACTGCAGGGTGTCCTGCAGCAAAGTCCCCCTGCGCCGTGGCAGCATCAGGGAGCTGAAGGGCTCCCCGTCTGCTCCTCTTCTGCAGCAAAAACTTCAGTCCTGGTGTGTGGACTCTCCCATCTAGCGCACACTGAGGTGCTGCTGCAGCAGTGTCACTGGTGCACGCCGTGCGGTGCATCTTCTGCCTGCTGCATTACTGCTGCATTACTGCTTGCTGCTGCAGTGCCTGGCCGCATGCTGCTGGGGGCTGCCAGGGCACCCTCGGGGTCGCTGCTGCTCTGCGCCTCTGGGTGCGTTAGGATGCAGGGTTTTGGTGGGAAGAAGAGTGGTTTGTGTGGTGTGTGAGCCCGGGAGTGGGGCACGGGGGATGCACCCAAGGTCATCGAGGCCAGCAGTGGCAGTGGGATGTCACTTGTGCTGCTCAGGAAGAGCACAAAGCACTTAAATACCTCACTGCCCCCCCCCAGCCGATCCCAAAGCTCTCTTGGGGCAATGCGTTGTCCTCCTCTTGTATCTGGGTGAAGCTCAGAACCAGGTCTAACCTTATCCCATCACTGATCCCTGCTCCCCCAGCCTCCCGTGGTGAGCTCTAGTGCCCTGCTTGCCAGGAGCTGTCCCAGAGCCCTGCTGCCCCTGATTCTGCAGGGCAAGGACACATCCCTCGCTGCCCATTATCCCGGAGGTAGCAGCAGCACTGAGCCACCATCAGCTGCACTGCATCGCCACTGGCAACTCCAGCTCTGCACCCCTCTGCTGCACAATGCCTGGTGCACCCCAAGTCATGGGAGGAGGGAGGACATGGGAATGTATCCACATAGATCCTCATATATCCTTATATAGAGATGTTTAAATCCTTATGTATCGATGTATATATCCTTATCTATCTGGTTGGGGAGGGGGGGTTGCAGGTAGCTGCCTTTCTGCAGGCGGGTTGCAGGCACGAAGCTGTGCCCGGTGGGATGGCGCAGCGACAGCGTTTGCTGCTGGATGCTCCCAGGGGAGCTGCCTCCAGGTCCATGAGCCCTGGGGACAGGTACTGAGCTTGAGCTAAAGGCCACTGAAGCAAGGCAGGACTCCAGCTCGCCCCAAGGGGTGGGAGCTCTTCCTCCAGCTCACGGTTGCTTTTGGCAAAGCCCCAGCTCTGGGAGCCGGATGACTGCAGCTCCTAATGATGACTTGAGTTTCTCCTTCTCCGGGCTGCGCAGGAGAGCTGTGAGCAGCAGCCGTGATGTCCTCCAGCAGGATCGATGCCCAGAGCACGCAGACAGGACCCAGTGCCCGCTGGTATTCAAACCTCCTGGTTTCCTCTTGCCTCCTGGCAGGGGCTTGATGCTGGGCCTGGCTGTGCTCCCTGCCTGTGCCAGTGCCCAGACCTGCCGGTAAGTGCAGCCTGGCACAATGCTTCTGCCCTTGGCTGGGTGGAAGCCCAGCGGTTCCCCAGCTCATCCCTGCGCCGGCTGCAGCTGCCCTCGGCTCAGCTCCTCCCGGAGCCTGCGTTCCCCAAAGCGAGCTTTGATTATTAGCCCCAATAATTGTGTTATCACATCGACTGAAGTGTTTCAGATGCCAGAGCTAATTTTGCTCTTCATGCCTTCCTTCGTCAGTAATGGGATTTTGATAACATCACGCATCCAAAAGTATTGGGTAAACTCTGCATAATTCCCCATTTATTAATTAAACTGTAAATTAGGCAGCATGTGGCTGGAATCTGAGATGCTCCATACTGGTATAATCATACAGTCAGGAATGGTGCTGGCCTGACTGCCCGCCCTGGGGTGCTTCCTGTGTCCCCTGGGCCACCAGTTCCATTGCTCCCCAGATGCTTCACCTGCTCCGGTGCCTGGAGGAGGAATCATGGTTCCCCTGGATTCTGCTGTTGGTCGGACCATAGGGTTGGATGCTCCCTGTCACTCTGAGATGGTTCTGCTGGTGCTGCAGCCCCTGCACTGGGGCTTTGGGAGAGGGGAACTGCAGCTGGCCCCAGTGCTGTGTGTGGCTGTGCTGGGCTCTGGATGCACACCCTGCTCCTCCAGCACAGGCAGTTGTGTGACTGTGTGAGCACAGGGCAGGGAGGGGATCCTGCACCTCTGCTGTGCTCTGGGGAGACCCCCCCTGCAGTCCTGGTCCAGCTCTGGGGCAGCAGCATCAGAGGGATGTGGAGCTGTTGGAGCGAGGCCAGAGGAGGCCATGGGGATGCTGCGAGGGCTGGAGCAGCTCTGCTCTGGAGCCAGGCTGGGAGAGCTGGGCTGGGGCAGCCTGGAGAAGAGAAGGCTCCTGAAGGGGAGACCTCAGAGCAGCTCCAGTGCCTGAAGGGGCTGCAGGAAACCTGGAGAGGGGCTTTGGACAAGGGATGGAGGGACAGGACAGGGGAATGGCTTTAACTGCCAGAGGGGAGGCTGAGATGAGCTCTTAGGCAGAAGCTGTTCCCTGTGAGGGTGCTGAGGCGCTGGCACAGGGTGCCCAGAGAAGCTGTGGCTGCTCCCATCCCTGGCAGTGCTCAAGGCCAGGTTGGACACAGGGGCTTGGAGCTGCTCCAGCAGAAGGTGTCCCTGCCCATGGCAGGGGTTGGAGCTGGAGGAGCTTTAGGGCTCTTTCCAACACAACCAAGTCTGGCTCTGGGGCACGCTGGGACTGAGGGCTGTCGGCACTGGGGATCCCTGAAGCAGCACCACTGCTCCCATCAGTTTTAAGCAGAGGGTTCCAGGGGGAAAGCAATCTCATAACGCAGTTCCATGCATGGACTTGCATGCACAGGGATGCCCTGCAGGGCTCTGACACCATCTCACTCTGCCCCCCGGGATTTAGGAGGTTTTCTCCTGGGACCAAAGCCTGGGAAGAAGCAGACACTCAGTGACTGCTGCTGCCCGAAACCCGAGCCCTGTGCTGCTGCCGTGTGCCGCAGTGACCGCGCTGTGCCGGGGCCAGGCTCCGCCACTGCCTCATCAGAGACCCCCCATTGTGTGGGCCTGGCTCCGGGGACCCTCGGGGGGGGGTGGGGGGTGGGACGGTGGTGCTGCTCCGGCAGCGGGTGCTGCGCACCAGGAGCTGCAGTGCTTTGCGGATCTCTGCGCTATTCCAGGGCTGGAATAAGCCTTTCCTGGATGCACAAGCACGTGCTGCTGTGCTTGTGCATCCTGTGCTTGTGCAATGGGCTGTTCCCGTTGCTCTGGCTGGGCTCCCACTCTTGAGGTGGCTTTTCTCCATCTACACAGGGTTTATCCGTTGGAGTCACTTCCTCCTATCCTGGCCTTGATGGTGGGAAGCACCGCAGTGAAAGCCTGTGCGTGGTCCATTGTCCCCACCGATGCCATCGCCATTGTGCCTCCTCCATCTGCTTTCTCATCCCAGATGCCACCAGGGTGGGTGGCCCTGGGGACATAGGACCATGCTCTGCGTCCCAGGCTCTCTGTACCTTGGAGCCAGGCAAGCAGCCCCCAGCATCACTCCCAGAGGCAGCTGGTCCCAGGACTGAGCCCTGCTGGCAGCGAAGGTGCTGAAGGCTGAGCATCGCTGGTGTTGGCTGGATTTCTAACACCAGCCCATCACCCCCTTGTGCTTGGCTGGGTGCTTTGGAGACCTCACTGGGGGCTGCAGCACACCCCTGGAACTGGCACCTCCTGGCTCACCTCTGCTCGTGCAGCCTGCGTCGGTTGAGCTCAGGACTGTGCACTCCCAGCCTTGGTCTCGGATCGATCCTCCTCTTCTCGGCTCTCTCCTGGAGCAGCTTCTGGCTCTTCCCCAAGAGCTCGCCTGGCTGCTTCTTCTCTTCCCAGTATTGATCAGGAGCAATCGCTGGGGTGTGCGGGCAGCGGGGCAGCACTGCAGGCAGGGCAGTGCCCACCCTGCGGGCAGAACTCGGGTGTTCTTGGCCTGTGTGGTGCCTTGGAAGTGCCAGGATATCTCAGCCATCACCATCTGTTGCCCTATTTAGCTGTGCCGGTCTGATCGGCAGAGCAGGGCACGGCTGCCACAGCATCCTGGATGTCCCTTTTTACTGGGAGGGGGTTTTGGCCATTGGCACCATGGGTAGGCTGTTGGTGCTGGCTGTGGTTGTGGTGCGCCTCGCGGTTCCACATGGGATGCTCTGGTGTCCTTGGGGACGGCTGCATCCCCGCTGCTCAGGGGACCGTGTTCTGCAGCATCTCCAGATGCCGTTTCTATGGGTGCTGAAACCCTCTGGATGAAGCGGTGCTGGTGAGCGGTGCCCAAAGCCCCAGCGGTAGGAAGGACATGGGTGATGTGTCCCCTTCTCAGCACGGGACCACGCTTGTGCCACCACAGCCCCTCCGGCATGAGGGGGACCTTGACCTCTGCCAGCACCAGGCTCCAGGGCTGTGTAAGGAGGCACCTCGATGTGATCGCTCCTTGCTTCCCAGCTAACTCACAAGGCAGCTGCCTTCATGTGGGGTCTTTGAAGCACTGCAGCAGTGCTGGATGAGGGTGGGAAGCTGAGAGCAGGGGGAAGGCGCTCAGCAGCCCCTTGGCTGCTGGCACCCAAACACCAGTTGGCTCGGTGGTGAGCGCCTGTCCCGGCACCAGCATCCTCATGTCCTTCCTTTGCTGCTGTGGTGACACTTGGGGGCAGGGAGGGCAGGATGGGATCCTCTCCTCCCCAGCTTGTTGCATCCCAGCCCTGTGGGTGCATTGGCCTTTGTGCAGCTTCGTGGGAGCGGGCTTTTTGCCTTGGGAGCATCAGAAGCCTTTAATCTGGTACCTGAGTGATGAATGAAGGCTGCCTTTAATACTGCTTTTAACTCGGGCTGACTGTAAATAGCACAGCCACTGCGACAGGAGAGTGGGTCCCCTGGCAAAGGCGAGCATCAGCCTCGAAAACGTTCCTTGCATTTAGTTTCTGATCTTGCCTTTCACAAGGTTTCCCCTTTGGAGTCCAGGGCTGAGTCCCCTTCCTCCAGGCTGAGGATGAGGAGACAGAGCCCAGCATGTGGTGCAGTGAGGCCAGAGCTCACCATGGACCTCCAGCTAGGGGTGAGGGTGGGGATGATGGATGTGCCCCCATGGGGACGTGCAGGAGATGCGCTCGCCACTGGCTGGGCAACTCATTGCATTCTTACAGGATCTGTGTCAGTCTCTGTCCTGGTGCCCCCCAGTCACTCCCCTCCCAGGGAAGCATCAGGCCCCAGCACATCATTATCTCTAATTAGAGGAGCCAGGTGCTGGTGATGGGAGACAGGAGCAGAGTGAGGTGGGGGCTCTGGTCCCATTCCAGGGATGCTGATGGAGCCCAGCTGGTGGGATGGCGGGGGAGCAGCACCCAGGGCCTAGGGAGCACTGATGGCTGTGCCATTGGCTGAGGCAGGGTCCTCCACTGCTCTGAGCTGGGATGAAGGATGCGGTTCACCTCTGTGCCGCGCAGTTCATCCCTGCTCGTGGGGTTTCTCTTTGGAGGTGCTGCTGCCCATGTCCTGTGCCTCAGTTTCCCTCAGTGGGCAGCAGTGGTGCCTGCTCATACTGGGGTGGAGGCACAGGGGATCATGTCCCTGGTGAGTGATGTCTCAGCAGCCACTTGCTGCTACTGGAGCAGCCTTGCTCCATCACCCGCCTTGTCTGTGCTGCCTCCAGCTCCCATTTCCCATCCTGGTATAAACACCCATCCCTGCAGAGCGAGGGGCAGGAGGAGCAGACTCCCCTTGTCCTTGGCAGGGAGGTGTGGGCACCGCTGGGTGCTGCTGCCGGAGCTCTAATCCGGCACTGTTACTGCAGGAGAGGGAACGGGGCTGAGGTTTGCTGGGCTGGGCTGTTGCAGAGCCCCCAGGGGTCCTGCACTGTCCCCTCCCCATCTCTCCCACTCCGATCCTGTGCTCTCCCTTCGCCTCTGCGCTTCCCTTGCCAGAAATTCTCTGCTAATTAAATGACCATTAGAAGCCAAGTCATGGTTTTGCCTTAATTGGACTCTCCTATCTCTTCTATGAGCTCAAACCCCAGCCTGGCACATCCCCTCCATGTCTGACTCTGGACATGCTGATATCAACACGATGGGAGCACTGGGGTGCACAGGCATCGTGCCAGGGGGTCCGGCAGAGATGGGATCTCCTCCGCCAGCCCTTGTGCTGCTACCCCAGGACAAAACAGCTGCTGGCATCAAGACCTTGCTGGGGCATTGCCAAATAGCTCCGCTGTACCCCGAAATACCTGCTTGTCCCTGGGATGCATCGCAGGAACGTGTCCACGCTTCCTGCCACCATTGAGGCAGGAGGGGGCTCCCCTTGGGTCTTCCCTTTGGGACCAGTTTGGGATTTCCATCCAAACAGGGCAGGTTCTGGGGTCAGCTCCCAAAGCTGATGCTCATGGCTGGCTGGGGTGTCCCCATGTCTCCATCCCAGTGGGATGGCTTAGAGCCCATTGGCTTGATGGACATCACAATCCTGGTTTTGCCATCCCATAGAGGAGCAATAACTCATTGCTCCAGGCCCAGGGTGGCAGTAGCTCATTAGCTAACGAGATTCACGCCCTGACTGGGGTCTCCCCAGGACAAGGCAGCACCCAGAACCCTGGGCTGGGTCGGGCCCCCCTCATCCTCCTGCCCGCAGCCCGGGTGCTAATTGCGCCTCAGCCTCATTAATCTCTGTCTGTTGCTGCTTTGTGCCTTCACCTCCCCGCAGGGGAGAGGCTTCTGCTGCCGTCCCTGGGGGGGACGGGGGGCTTCCAGCATCAGGACCCCCCCAAATCCCGACCCTGCGCTGCGCTTGCCTGCGTGCTGTGGTGGCCACGGGCACCCCGAATTCCCCTCCTGGGTCTGGTCCTTTATGGGGCGTCTCGGCTGATGAGTGCAGGAGGAGCTCCATGCAGCTCCCATCGCTGGGTGCCGGCGTGCAGGATCCTCTCCCGGGGCCGCGGGGACCCGCCATGCTCTTCCAAAGGGAATCCCCAAATCCCCCTTCTTGTACCGTGTGGGATGTGCTGCTGCTGCGCCTCGGGAAGGGGGTGTGTGGGATGGAGCCTTTTGCGGCGGGAGGAGGAGGGATGAAGGGCTCAAGAAAGGGAATTTCTGCTGTCAGAAGTGCTTTTCCCGAAATGGGAATGGATGGATCGCCGGCTCCAGCCTGGGATTTCCATCCCGCCCAAACCCTGGGGCTCTCCTGGAAGACGAAACCCTTTCAGTGATGTGTAAATGGAAGAGGGCGGTGCATCCCTGGGGATGGGACCCTGCCGCTCCCTCTAGCCCAGATGTTTGCAGCCGGGGGGCTACCGGCTGTGGGGCAGCGCATCGTGGGGAAGGGGTGTCCGGGTGTGATGCATTGTGCAGGAGTGCGCGCTGGGGGGCCTGGGGCGGTGTGTTGGGAAGGCTGGGAAGCTGCGGGATGGAGCACGGGAAACTGTCCCGTTGGATGTGGGGGGGGCTGCAGTGGTGGATATGGGGCACTGCACTGCAGGGTGCAGGATGAGGTCCAAGGGGGATCTGTGAGCGGCTCTGGGGAGAAGGAATGCACCGTGGGGGTGATGGATTGAGGGGTTTGCGGGGTGCTTGGGGGGCGTGCCGGGGGGTGTCAGCCAATGGGTGGCATGCACAGACTGCAGCGACTGCAGTGACTGCAGTGATTGCACTGACTGCACTGCACTGACTGTACTGACTTCAGTGACTGCAGTGACTGCAGTGATTGCACTGACTGTACTGACTTCAGTGACTGCAGTGATTGCACTGACTGCACTGCACTGACTGTACTGACTTCAGTGACTGCACTGACTGCAATGACTGCAGTGATTGCACTGACTGCAGTGATTGCATTGACTGCACTGACTGCAGTGACTGCAGTGATTGCACTGACTGCACTGCACTGACTGTACTAACTTCAGTGACTGCACTGACTGCAGTGATTGCACTGACTGCACGGATTGCTGTGACTGCAGTGACTGCACCTTACTGACCGTACAGACTGCACGGACTGCAATGACTGTGTATGGTGGGGAACTGAATGTGACCCAGGACACCCAGTGAGGCAGTGGCAGAGTGGGGATGGGGACTGGCAGGCAACGGATGGTGCCCTAGCACACACTGGCACACAGCCTGCCCTTCCACCCCACCTGCTGCTCTCAGGCTGCCCCTATGGCACTGCCCCACACTTGCCCCATGCACCCCACCCCACACTGCACAGTGCAGGAGGGGGACAACTCTTGGCCACTTGGTGGGCAGGATCAGCCCCCTTGGCAGGGGTTGCAGGCCCTCTGCAGGCTGTACTGTACCTGGGATGCAAGGGGCAGCAGCAGGGTCTCCATGAGCTTAGCCCCCTGCCCCATCTCCCTTGTGCCTCAGTTTCCCCCCTTTCTCAGCTCTTCCAGCACCCAGCAAGCACCATGGGGCGGAAGAGCCTGTGCACAAGCACTTGCACACATACATGCTTGCACACTGCAAAAGCACTTGCATAAGCACACCCTCATGCATTCTTGCAACATCCCATGCCCAAGGCCTTGCACACGTGCACAGATGTGCTTGAATATGCATTGGCATATGTGCACAGATGTGCATCCACACTCCATGCACAGGCACATGTGCAGATGTGAATGCACACCCCATGCAACAGCCCTTGCACACATTCACCCTGTACCTACACACTGCATCTGTGCTGAGACACATGCACACTGCACCAGCACTTGCATGTCTCCCTGTACACAAGCACTCACACTCGTGCACACACATGAAGCACGTGCCACACTGAGCACAGCTGGTCTATCCCTAAGGAATGCAGCTTTGCTGCGGTGTGTGCATCAGGATGTGAGCAGCATCTCAACTGAAGCATCCCAACTGCAGCATCCCAATCACAGCATCCCAGCTGCAGCATCCCAACTACAGCATCCCAATCACAGCATCCCAACTGCAGCATCCCAGTCACAGCATCCCAACTTCAGCATCCCAATCACAGCATCCCAGCTGCAGCATCCCAATCACAGCATCCCAACTACAGCATCCCAATCACAGCATCCCAGCTGCAGCATCCCAACAGCAGCATCATAGCTGCAGCATCCCAATCACAGCGTCCCAACTGCAGCATCCTAGCTGCAGCATCCCAATCACAGCATCCCAACTACAGCATCCCAGCTGCAGCATCCCAATCACAGCATCCCAGTCACAGCATCCCAACTGCAGCATCCCAATCACAGCATCCCAATCAGAGCATCCCAACTGCAGCATCCCAATCACAGCGTCCCAACTGCAGCATCCCAACTGCAGCATCCCAATCACAGCATCCCAACTGCAGCATCCCGATCACAGCATCCCAATCACAGCACCCCAGTCACAGCATCCCAACTGCAGCATCCCAATCACAGCATCCCAACTGCAGCATCCCAGTCGCAGCATCCCAGTCTCAGCCTGCACCTTGTCGTGCTGCAGAGCCTGTGGCACGGGGAGCCCCAGCACCCCGGAGCACACCCATCACCATGCTGGCTGCCCAGGGCTGTGGTGCTGGAGGATGCTGGATGCTGGAGGATGCTGGAGGTCTCGCCTGCGTGCCCACCCTGTACCCCACATTCGGGTGCAGAGAGGTTGCTGCTGGGCACACAGCCTGGGCATGGGCTGGACCTGTGTGACCACAGGAGGGGGCGTTGTGTTCCAGGGAGCCCCTGACGCACCATGACGTTCAAGCAAGCGTCCATGATGGCCCCGGAGGCCACGGCCACCACGATGCCCATGACCACAATGGAGAACTCCACAGAGGCAGGGGGGCCGGGTGAGAGCAAGGAGGACATGTTCACCAAGCTGAGGGACAAGTTCATGAATGAGCTCAACAAGATCCCCTGTGAGTTTCTGCCTCCTTTTCCTGGTGTTACCTTCCCTGTGGACCACACCACTGCTCTGGTCCCAGTGCAGTGTAGGACAAGGTGGTGGGGCAGGGAGGGAGCTGTGGGGCTGACCATGGCACTGGCTCTTGCCCCCAGTGCCACCCTGGGCCCTCATCGCCATCGCGGTGGTAGCCGGACTCCTCATCCTCACCTGCTGCTTCTGCATCTGCAAGAAGTGCTGCTGCAAGAAGAAGAAGAACAAGAAGGAGAAGGGCAAAGGCATGAAGAATGCCATGAACATGAAGGACATGAAGTCAGGCAACCAGGTGACATCCTCCTGCACTGCTTGGCCTTCTTGTTGTAGGACGATCCCTCTGGTTGAGCTACAAACCATGCTGGGGCACTCATAGCTCAGGCAGCAGAGTGGGATGGAGGCACCAGGATCCTGGGATGGGACAGTGAGCCTGGACCTGAGACTGCAGCACTGTCCTCTTCCAGTGTCTGGTGGCCCAGATGGGACCAGGCTCAAGCTGGCTTGGACCTGCCAATGCTTCACCTGACCCAGCAAATGTCAATCTAATCCCTTGGGTCTCCCCACCTTCCTCTGAGCTGCTGCTTCACGGAGCTGTGCCTTTAGCTCAGAGAGGCCAAAACTCCCAACAGCTTGGGGGCCCCAAAAAGCCAGTGCTCGGGAGGTGCTGGTGCATGGAGCTGGGGCCATCCCATCCTAGAGGACAGCAGGAAGGAGGCTTTGGAACCAGCAGGCTTGGGGCGATCCTGCCCATTCCAATGGCCATGACCCAGGGCCTTTTGGAGGGGGTGGGAGGTTTCTGCTCTTCAGAACCATATGGGCAACACGGGCATGCAGGGGGGGCTGAGTGGGGATGCTCCATGGTGCCTGCTCCAGGGTGGTGGGAGACGTGGGGTGGGATTCGCTGCTGGAGGGCCAGGACTGCCTCCTGGGGTGGATGGGGCCGTACAAATCCCTATTCCCCCCCTTGGCCTGGGTCCCTTATCCCATTGTTGCTGCTCTCTGTAATGTGGCTCTCTCCCCTCTTGGCGCTCTCCCTCCTTGACGCTGTGTTCCCTTCCATCCTGGGACACCCTCACGGTAGGCGCCACCATGAGCTTCCTTCTCCATCATCTTCCGGGGTGGGATGGGGACCCTGGGGACACATCAGAGAGGTGCTAAGGAGCCCTGGTTCCCACCCCATGGACCGTAACTTGGAGAGGCAGGGAGAGGGGTGGCTTTGCCTTAGGAGAATTAGGTTCTCTCTTCCCTGCGAAGCTACCAAAGCCCTTAGCACCGGCAGTGGTGCTGCAACAACCGGGGGTCGAGTGCCCCTGCGCCCTTTGGAGCACGTTCCTTACTGCAGCCATGTCCTGCCAGCACCAAAGCTCCCTCCCCTGGAGCTGACCCTGTGCTGGGGCGCCCCAAGGCAGCGGCGTGGGCAGAGCTGGTGCCACCCCGGAGCTGATTCGCCCACGTTTATGTCCCCAGCATGGGGGGGTCCTTTCCCTGGGTGCTGAGGTGGGGTCCTGGAGGTCCCCAGCGGTGCGGGGATGGGGACGCGGGGCTCTGACCCTGCTGCTGAGCCTCTGCTGCTGCTGTAGGAGCAACAGGACGATGACGATGCAGAGACGGGGCTGACGGAGGGGGAAGGGGAGGAGGAGGAGAAGGAGCCGGAGAACCTTGGCAAGCTCCAGTTCTCGCTGGACTACGACTTCCAGGCGAACCAGGTGATGGGGCTCGAGGGGGGTTTGCCCAGGGAGGTCCTGGGTGGCAAAGGAGGGAGGGGGGAGCTGGGTGCTGAGCCCTGGGGAGCCCCATCCCATGTTGGGCTGGGGAGGAGCCCTTGGCATCCGCAGCTGCTGGATGGAGACATCCCTGTTCCGCCTCCAGCTCACGGTGGGCATCCTCCAAGCCGCCGAGCTGCCGGCTCTGGACATGGGCGGCACCTCGGACCCCTACGTGAAGGTGTTCCTGCTCCCTGACAAGAAGAAGAAGTACGAGACCAAAGTGCAGAAGAAGACACTGAACCCTGCCTTCAATGAGACCTTCACCTTCAAGGTGAGGGTCTTCCTCCCCGCAACACGGGACCTTGTCTCCTACTCTCATCTTTCCCCTTGGCTATGTACTGGCCTCCTGTGTTGACCCTCACTGCTGCGAGCGGGTGGTCCTGGCTTGGGCTCTTCTGAGCCCATTGCCAGCCAACTCAATGGCTCTCTTTGTGCAGGTCCCCTACCAGGAACTGGGTGGGAAGACGCTGGTGATGGCCATCTACGACTTCGACCGCTTCTCCAAGCACGACATCATCGGCGAGGTGAAGGTGCCCATGAACACGGTGGACCTGGGTCAGCCCATTGAGGAGTGGCGGGACCTGCAGAGCGGAGAGAAGGAAGAGGTAAGAACCAGCTGAAACCCTTGGCCGGGGTGGCTTGAGATGCGGGGTGACCACGGGGCGCGCTCTGCTTTCTGGTCCATCCCACAGTGCTCAGGATGCACGTCCTGGCCATGAGTGCTGGGCAGGATCTGTCCCTCTGTTCCTCTGTGCAAAAGCCTTTCTATAACAAAACTGGAGAGTATGAAACTTCTCGAGTGCTGCCTTGGGCCTGGCCTGACCCAGACCCAAGTGATCAAACCCTTGTTCTGGTGGAGGACAGCTCAGGTTTGCACTGAAGGTTGAGCAGGATGGGGGGGTACCTGCATGTGGAATGGTGCCCCAGCGCTGGCAAGCAAGGCTTTGATACCTGCTCCCTGCTCCTCTCGGCAGCCTGAGAAGCTGGGAGATATCTGCATCTCCCTCCGGTACGTGCCCACGGCCGGGAAGCTCACTGTCTGCATCCTGGAGGCCAAGAACCTGAAGAAGATGGATGTCGGGGGTCTCTCAGGTGAGTTCTCCTCCGCCCCTCCTTGGGGCTCTCAGCATCTTTTGTTGGGGGAGGACAATGGGGCCATCAGTCTGTCAGGGCTTGAGGAAGCCACCACCAGTGCCTGGGACCTCCTGCATTGGAGGCAGCCCCAGGTCTGCCTGTGGGGCAAAGGGAGATGGGATGGGACGGGCCCCCCAACCCTTAGGAAGGACCAGATTTGGTTCCTGACTGTCTCCAGGGTCCAGAATGCTGCAGGACCTGGGTGTGAAAACGCTGCTTTGCTTCTGGTCCTGCTCCTCCATGACATGGGGCCAAGGACACAGTTGACAGCATGTTTTATTAACCAGGGGAAGAGCAGCACCAGCATGGACGGAAGGGTCCAGCTTTATTGCTGGGGTGTCCTGCTCCAGAAATGGGGATGACAGCACTCACCAGGGGCACTGTACTGGCTGCATCCCTCCTACAAGAGGACTCATAGGATGCAGAAGAGCTCCATCCATCAGAGCACCTTTATTCTTTAAATATGTCTCTTTACCCTGCAGTGCACCTCATCATAGAACTGTAGAATCATGGAATGGTTCGGGTTGGAAGGGACCTTAAAGCTCCTCCAGCTCCAACCCCTGCCACGGGCAGGGACACCTTCCACTGGAGCAGCTCCAAGCCCCTGTGTCCAACCTGGCCTTGAACACTGCCAGGGATGGGGCAGCCACAGCTTCTCTGGGCACCCTGTGCCAGCGCCTCAGCACCCTCACAGGGAAGAGCTTCTGCCTTAGATCCAACCTGAACTTGCCCTGTTTCAGTTCGAACCCATCACCCCATGTCCTATCACTATAGTCCCCACTGAAAAGTCCCCCTCCAGCATCCTTGGAGGCCCCCTTCAGATTGTCCTGGGGCCAGGCGGATGGTTGTCCCCTGGGCATCTCAGCCCTGGCTGATGCATCCTCCTGCCCCCCCAGATCCCTATGTGAAGATCCACCTGCTGCAGAATGGCAAGAGGTTGAAGAAGAAGAAGACCACAGTCAAGAAGAAGACCCTGAACCCCTACTTCAATGAGTCCTTCAGCTTCGAGATCCCCTTTGAGCAGATACAGGTTTGTCTGATGACTTCCCTGGGAGGGAGACAGGGTGAGGGCAATGGGAGAAGTCCCACAGCTGCCCAAGCCCATGTCCCAGCCCCTGTCCCAGCCTGAGCAGCTCCTGCCAAGCTCCTGGTCCAGTCACCCATGTAATCATGTCCAGTCCCAGCCTGGGCTTGGGCTGATGCTGAGGTCATCTGCTTCAGGGGCAGAGGAGGGTATTGCCCAGGAGATGCAGTCCCAACCCAGATAACGTCTGGAGAGGGGTTTTCCTCTGCTCCTGCAGTTGGGATGCTGTGATTGGGATGCTGCAGTTGGGATGCTCTGGCTGGGATGCTCTGATTGGAATGTTGTGATTGGGATGCTGCAGTTGGGATGCTCTGATTGGGATGCTGTGATTGGGATGCTGCAGTTGGGACGCTGTGATTGGGATGCTGCAGTTGGGACGCTGTGACTCGGACTCTGCTCCCTGCTCTTTCCTGCCCCTTGAAAGAAGGTTTCCTCCCTCAGAAAGTGCAAGTGGTCATCACGGTGCTGGACTACGACAAGCTGGGGAAGAATGAAGCCATCGGCAAGATCTTCACGGGCTTCAATTCCACGGGCACAGAGCTGCGGCACTGGTCCGACATGCTGGCCAACCCCCGGCGGCCCATTGCCCAGTGGCACTCCCTGAAGCCAGAGGAAGAAGTAGACGCAGCTCTTGGGAAGAACAAATAGGAGGAGCCGCCGGCAGCGCGGCACCGTGGACACTCGGCGCGACCCAGAGCTACCGATACCTCAGTTCTGCAACCTTTGGTTTTGGTTCTTTTTGTTCTCTTTTAAGCTGAAATACCCTTCGATGGCTGTGGAAGGGTTTCCAGACAGTCCCAAAAGCTTCCAGGGGAAGAGGTTAAAGACATGGATGGTTCTTTTCGTTCCTCAGCATCACTCCCTTCTGTCCCATCGCCTCCAACCACCTCCCAGGCCCAAAGCCACCGTCATGCCTGGGACCTTCCCCTGTGGCCGTGGCACCAGCCCACGGCACCGCTGCTGCCATCCTCCCCTCGGCTCCGCATGGGAAGCACCGCTCGTCCATGGAGGTGGTCATGGAGGTGGTCATGCGGGATGAGCAGGAGCGCTGTGCTTGCCTGGGCCACGAGCTGTGGTGTGAACAGAGAAGGTGATGGAGAAGAGCCTCTGCAGCAGACCCGGGTGCCTCCACTGTCCCCTTGGTTTCAGTGTCCAGGCCAGCTCCAGGCTTGGCTCTTCTGAGGAGAGGTTTGTAGGGACCACAGGGCCCCGTTGTTGGGGGGTGCTGAGCTCTTGTGGGGCCACGCTGAGCCCAGGGAGCCCCTGGGGTCTGCTCGGAGGAGACCCATGGAGGGATGTGCACACAACGGACACCACCACCTCTGCCATCATGGCCAGGCAAGGGCAGCGCTGGGGGATTTGCATGTGTCCCACCACGCTTGGTTGAAACCTGTAGCTCAAGATGCTCCCACAAGGCAGGATGATGCTGAGGGGTCTCATGATGTGAGGGGCCAGAGCGGTGCCAGGTTCCTCCCCAAAGGGGTCAGCCTGGGGCTATGGGGAGCTCCAGCCCCACCGCCACATTCCGCCACTGTGATGCAGGTGGGGAGGATGAGTGAGCCCATGGCCAACCAGGGACCAGAACCTGTGATCCCCGTGAGCTGCTGATCCCCACCGAGCTGTTGGCTGCTGAATCCACCCCATCCCGCTCCCCTCGGTGGCATAAGCCATATCCGTGCCCATCACAGTGGGCAGGAGCTTCTCCAGGCCACCTCTCCACGGTGGGATAAGGCAGGACCAAGCCCCTGAGCTGGAAACCCGAGGCTGTTCCCTGCAGCCCTGCCCAGCTCAGCACAGTCTGCGCTGGGGCACCGACAGGAGCTGGGGTCCCCATCCCGGCCCCAACTCCCCGGAGCCTCACGCTCCCGGCTCCGCTTTGCTTCCCTGGGCTTGGATTTGGCACAATTGAAAGCAAGTGGGGGCTGTCCTGGGCTCCAGCCCTGGGCTGGGACCTCGGTGCGGGGCATCCTGGGCCTGGGGACAAAGTGCCAAACCAGATCACCCTGGTGCCGGCGGATGCTCCGGCAGCTCCCTGCATCCTTCTTCCCAAAGGGCACCTCAGACCCGCCGGGAGGTGGGGACACAGTGGGAAACCTGGCGGCAGCCACAGCTCAGGGGCCTCAGGTCGGACGCAGGGATAAGCCCCTTCCCCCGGAGGGACGGGTCCATGGGGGAGGTTTGGGGCTCGGTGGGACCCCAAATCACTTCCACCAGCACCGCGGCTGCGCTTGCCCAGGGCCTGGCTGCCGAAGGAGGCAGCGGGGCCGTGCAGGAGCCGGGGGTAGGGGGGTTCCTGCAGGGTCACCTCCGGCTTCAATGAGTCCCTTTCCCTATCGGATGTGTCAGCTCCTGCCCTGCGTGCGTGGCAAAGGGGGACGATGCCTCCGGGTGCTTTTAACCCACAGGGAGCTCGCGGTGGCTGCTGCCCCTCTGCGGGGGCACGGGCGGGATTCAGGCTCTTGAGTCAGGATCATTCCAGAATCCATCCGGGCACTGAGGGGGGGATTTGTCTCACGTGGAAATGGGTTAAAAAAGAAGGAATTGGGCACTCAGTGAGCGTGGGCAGCCCCATAGCTCCCATGGGCTGCACGTGTGCACGCAGGACAGCGCATGTACCTGCGTGCAACCCCTCCATACTCACCCCTCCACGTACACCCCCCCAGCCCCACTGCATCACCCGGGATCTCACCAGGAGCAGAGTTCCCGCTTTCCATTCGGACTCTGTAATCCCTGGGGAGGGGAGACTGTGACTTTACTGCATCATTTGCTTTGTTTCTTAATAAACCAAGGGAAAACCAACGGAACCACTAAAGCCATCTGCGCTGCCTCTGACCCCCGTAGCTGCGTGTAGCTGTAACCGTATGGAGCCATCGCTGTATATACCGCGGCCAGTGCATGAGCTGCAGCCCCGTAGCAGTAGCCGCATGGGCAACGCCGCGCGCGGTGCCGCGCGCTCTGACCGACCACGCTCCTGCCGCGAGGCAGAGCTGGTGCCGAACAAACCTCATTGCTCGAGCGCTCTCCACCGCCCGGAGTATTCCCCCCCCCGCCCCGAGGAAACAAAACCCAACGAAGATCATCTCAAAGGAGACAATGATGCCAAGAAGCAAAGCATGCCAAGCAGCGGAGAGTGAGCCGCCAGCGATGCAGCCACCACCTCCACGTGTGTCCTGTTCCTGTGTCTCGTCGCATTTCTCCCATGGCCGGGTAGCGGCAACATCGTGGCTTCTGTGTCCTGTGTCGCGTTGGTGCGTTTCACCCTCAGAGCAACTTTAGAAGCCATATGAGACCGCGGTGTGCCGGGACCCCATGGGGACGGGCCCACGGGTGAGCCATGACCCCCAACACCCCGTGTCCACTGTCCCCCCCTGTTACGTGGGGCTCAGCAGCGGAGCCGGATGAGCTGCATCAAACCACCGCTGCAGTGGCTGTGGGTGCTGCGGGCGAGGGGACGGGGCAGTGCTGGGCACAGAGCCGGGGCGGGCAGGATGCAGCAAAGAGCTGGCGGTGAAAAGGCTTTCTGGGGCAATTGGAGCTATCCTGCTGTGCCTGGTTGCTGGGGTTTGGGATGGGGATGGGAGCCGGCATTCCCATCTCCCGGCTGCACCGGTGCACACCCGGCCATGCCACCAAGATGCTGGTGTTGGTCCCTGAGGCTAAAAGGAAGCGACTCCCTGAGGCTTGGCAACGACCTGGGCTTGCTTCCCCTCTTCTCCCCCCAAAGCTGGGAGGGAGGAGCCGACCCCTTTGGGGGTCTCAGTGTTGGCCCCGCTCTGCCTCGTCCCGGCCCCACAGCGCTCGGCTCCGGCGCGAAGCTGCTTTTAAAGCCCTTTCCTCTCGTGTGGACTCCGTCGTTCCCGTCTCTCGTCGTTCCATGGTTATTTTGTAAGGATCCCTGTCTCCTTATTAAAGAAACGAGCTGAAAGGAGCCCCGTTCCCTCCTGGTCTTGCTGCTGGGGCTCGGTGGGGGGCTGTGAGCCGAGGGGCACGGAAGGATGGGGGCATGAGGGGAACCCCTGGCACACGACTCTGCTCCTGGGATGTCCCCACGGCCCAAACATGGTGCAGGTGGGGAGACATCAACGGTCCCAGCACATACGTTTGAGCCCATACAAACACGTTTGGGTCCTGCCCTGCTTTGCAGAGGTGCTGGACACCCCCAGGCCCAAGGGGAAGAGCTCAGGCTGCACCTTGAAGCACCCTGGAGCACCTCCATGGACTGACACTGCACCAGTTTCTAGCAACCTCACTTGGGACAAAGGCTCCAAGACGCGGCACCGGTGCCCGTGTCTTTGCTACAGCTTTGTCCTGACCAAGCACATACCATGGGGGGAGCAGTTGGGCTTTTCCAGCCCCTTGATGCTGCAGAAATCAGGGCTGGCCAATTTGCAGCTCCAGAAAGAGGGAAGCGAAGCCCAAGCTTCTATGTTATCAACTCTTATTTTATTCATTTATAAATACTGTTGTGTTTACAAGCATCATAGATGTGAATATTACTCCCAAACTTTCAAACACAGAATACTTAGAATACTATATAACAACAACCAGTAAAACAAATCATTCATCTCAGGGTTTGAAAGGCCACTCAGAAGTTGCATAAAAATACATTCTCTCCCCATCTCGTGAGCCAGTCCCGCTTCTCCCAGGAGTTTATTTACAAAGAGCCATGGTCAAAGTCGCAGCCACAACGAGCAGCTCCACCCCCAGCCATGGGAATGAACCACCCCAAGCGACTGCTTCACCCCAAGCGGCTTCTCAGTGGAGAGCACGTCTGGGAAACGCTCTGGTTCTAATAGGGATCCGTTTAAAAAGCTGCTTGCCTTGCACCGGGTCCGAGTGCAAAGCGTCCTCCTCGTCACCTCCTCAGTGCACTGGTTCTGGCTTAAGAGAGACCAAAAGAATTCATCCGCAAGGATTGGGTTTGCAATCGCATCGTCCTCAGGGAATACTCACAGCTTCGGCTGACCTGGCGGGGGTCCTCTGCCCTCGTCAAGAGTTCAGGGGATAATCCAGTGCTAAGCAGACTTCATCTACAGTGGTTTGGCTTTGCAAGGTGCCCTGCAGAGGATTTGAGCCTTCCCCACCCTTTGCACACTGTTCCTTAGGATGAAACACAATGGGCGTCCGGGTGGGAATGGGGAAAACATCAGTGCAGGGTGGGTCTGTCAGGTTGGGTTGAACCCTCTCCCTGAAGCAGACACGAGGCGCCTTCACGCTGCCAGGATCTTCAGTGCGAAACCCCATCCTGGTGGGATGCAGGACCCGGGGCACACGGTCAGCACACCGGCAGGTGCGCAGCTCCTGCTCCATGTGGCACAGGAGGGACCAGGCTCCTCTTTAGAGCTGAGGGAGCCCAGGTCTGAAGCAAGGAGTGGGTCACCAAGAGAAGAAACATCAACGCACGCAGAAGTACTCAGAGAGTGCACCAAGTGGGGACGGCGTGCAGAGAAAGCATTGCCTGGACCTCGAGACTTAAAGCTGTTAAATATAGCAGGGTTAAAAGAAAGTCATATAAAAAGGATGCCTGGCTTAGGCAGTGCTCTGCAGAAACCCTGATGCCATCACCAGCTTTGGTCTCCTCCTCCCTAAAGCACAGCAGCAGAGGAAGGGCCTCAGTGTACCAGGAGGAACAGCACCTCCTGCTCAAAGAGCTCTGCTGGCTGAAGAGTGGCCAAAGAGGAAGCTCTGGCCAGAGCTGCCCTGGCAACACCGGCAGCTCCAACAGGAGCAAGAGAGGTGGGAACAGGCAGGATGGGGAGGGGCAAAAGTAGAGAATAAGGGGGGGAAAAACAAACATGAAGAAAAAAACCCGAGGAAGAGGAAAAGAACACGCTTCCTGAAGCAGTAACCAGCCAAAGGTTCCTAACAGCCCGTTTAAAGCCCTCTTTATCTGACAGAGATAAATGGTACCCTGCAGAGCAAGCGCAAGAATGATGCACATGTTCAAGTATCTCATCTATCTCTCTCATAGCGGAAAAGTCCCACCAGCCCAATGGGAGCAGTGAGCCAACAGCAGAGGTGCTCAGGATGTGGGCAGAACTTCATGGTAACCTCGAAGTTCAATGACTGAGACTGCAACTCCCAGCCAGACAGAGCAGGGATGTCAAAGGATAAAGGAAGTGGAAGGACAAATACAGATGTAGATGGAAAAGTGGTCTGGATACAAGGAGAAGTCTCTGAGAGGGAAGGCATCGTTGGAGAGGAGTCTGTGAAGGGGAAGCTCTACAGATGTGATGGCAGGTTACTGCTACCACCAAAATCACACAGCACGTAGAGGAGCCACTGTCTAAATGCCCATAGAGAGAACAATTCGTATAACATTAAAGAGGGTGGGGGTTTTTTGAGGCTTCCTTCAAGGTCAAGGCTTATTGAAAGCTTTTGACAGATTCAAAGACTTTTATCCTAGTGATAGTTACCAGCATGCCCAAGGGTAGCTTCTTGTCCCTCTGACACCGATGCACCCACCGGCTTTCCATGCGGGAGGACAAGTGATCACTGCTTCACCTCCTCTGCATTGAAAGCATCTACATCAAGCTTCCTCACCAGGAGATAATGGGACTCTGGCATTCCCTCTCTCTACAAACCGGTGCTGCCTTTCACTTGGTCAGCCTCCTGCTGCAAATCAAAGCAAGGTACCTGAAATCCCAGACCAGACTCTTCTACAGGGCTCTGCCTTCACGAAGACAGCAGGACAATGTCCCAGACAGCTGTGAGGATGGGGAGCCTGGTGTCTGGCGTGGGCACAGCTCCCTGCAAGGTGATTCACACTCATATATGCATGCGAAAGCAGCAGAGGATCTCTGGGGACTCAAGCTCGTCCTTCAGAAAGCTTGGCAAGTATCTGCAATACATCCTATCCCGAGGAGCAGGAGTCTGGATGCAATCAGCAGATGCTACAGAGACAGGAGCCCTGGAAGGATACAAGGTGACAATCAAGGGCAGGGTGAAGGATGAGGGCTCTGACACTGAGAGCCAGCGCTGACGTTACTGAACAGGCTCCAAATCTTGTATTAAATAAAAGACTTGGTCTCCTGGGGCCAAAGGAGAAGAAAGTCTCTGTGCAAAGCAGCTGTGGTCAGCCTGCGTCAGAAATCGGCTCTGGTGGCTTTCACAGCATCACATTTCAACCAGAGGCTCACATCTCGGGTGGGCTGATGTGCATCCTCAGAGTCCCAGCCCATGGTCACATTTCCCACTTGTAAAGGGCTTGGATGTGCTGGACCAGTTCTTTAGGCGTCACTTTTGTAAAGCAGGAGCTGCCTACTCCAGGTTGGAGTCCAACACCAAACACTGGGCTTTGGAAGAAGTTTCAGCTGCTCAAACCCAATCCTCATGTTTCTCTTCTCCCTTGAATAAAATATCCGAGACACCACAACATGCTTAAATTAAAAACAATCCAATGGCAGAGGGGTGCTGTGATGGGAATCGGGGTAGGAAAGGGATGTACAGCACAGGGCAGGGGTGACTGGTTGATCCCAGGCTGAAATGCTGTACGTGACAGGAGGAAAGGGGAGTAGGGCTCGGTGGTGGGGTTGGCAGCTCGTGAGGGCTCCCCTCTTCGCCCTGCCTGTGCTCAGGATTCCTATTTGGAGAGCTTGCTGATGACACGAATGAGGGCTCCGTTCTCGTCCTTCAGCCTTTGGTTGTCTGACTTCAGCTCTGTCAAAATCTGCAGAGAGACAAAGTGGGATTAGAGCTCAGCAGAGCCGGGCAGACCCCAGGGCTGAGTCGTGGGGATGTCACATCCCCTCCACCCAGCGCCCTGCCGAGGTTGGTCATTTCTCCATAGGGTCTCCAGGATTTTCACAAGCAAAGGATTTTGACTGGAGCAGAGAGCCAGGGAGCCCTGGAGCATGGTGAGACACGACGCCCCAGCGCTTAGGTCAGACAGGAACCATGTCTGTTTCATCCCAAACCTCTTCCCAGATGCTAATTACAGCTTAGCAGAAACTAGGAAGCTGGTTCTCCTCATCTGGTTTGTCCAATTTGCCAGGACTAGAGGGGAAAACAAAGGTCTGAGATTCTCACACAGGACTGGACCTTGCAAAATGTCTTTAGAATCATTGAACAGTTTGGATTGGGACCTTCAAAGCCCCTCCCTGCAATGAGCACGGACATCTTCAACTAGATCAGGCGGTTCAGAACCGCATCCAGCCTGGCCCTGAATGCCTCCAGGGATGGGGCATCCACCACCTCTCTGGGCAACCTGTGCCAGGGTTTCACCACCCTCATTGTAAAGAATGTCTTCCTCACGTCCAGCCTCAATCTCCCCACTTTTAGTTTAAAACCATCACCCCTCCTCCTAATAAATCCCGAATTTTCTTGAATAAACCCCAGTCTCTTTGGGATCCCACAGATGTTCAATGCAAACACGCATGCCACTGCCAGAGGACTGGTAGAACACACTGACACTGGAGATTCCCCAGTTTTAAATGCTAGAGCTTAACCAAAGGCCACAACACAGACAAAACCAAAGTGCTCTGAACTGGAAAGACAAGCATGGCTTTGACGAGCCCTTTGCAGCACTTCTCATTGCAAAACCCCTCCTACTTCCCACGCTGCAGGGATGGACCATGGGTGGCACTGGAATGAGACCCCGCGCTGCCTATCTCAGTGTGCAACTCACACCATGGGTGCCACCAGCCCCGAGCTGCTGAACAAGCCAGGGCAGAGCAGGGTCATGAATGGCAACACTCTGAGCTCAGCGATGGTTCCTCTCACCCAAGGGGGATTGTGGAGGAATTCCCAATTCAAAATCCCCACTAAACCTTCTCCTTTCCCCTAAGCTGGAGCTTCTGCTCTGACCATAACCTCCAGCCCGCTCCTCGCATCTGCAGCCCCTCCACGGTCACCACCACTGAGCACAGGCACCAGCTCCCACCACTCCCACTGGAGCAAATTCCTCCTTTCACAATCCAAAGCCCCTCTCCAGGTTTCTTGTAGCCCCTTTAGGCACTGGGAGCTGCTCTAAGGGCTCCCTGGAGCCAGGCTGAACAAGCTCAGCTCTCAGAGATGGGGTTTACAGGTACCACCAACACCCTGTGTCAGAAACCCAGCAGACACGTGGCTCTTCTCCAGCTCGGACAGCACCAGTGAACTGCAAACCTGGGAACAGTTTCCAAGCTGGGAATGAGGAGTCCACCCATGGCTGAGGCAGATGGGTGTTAGCAGAGGGAAGCGATAACGTAGCCATTTCCCAGGAGAAGATGGGACCCATGGCTTGCAGTGGGTGAGACATTCCTTCTCCTGGGTCTGCAAAGGGCTTTACTCAATTTTTCCCTCTCGGCTCTCAGAGCACGTTGGGAAGGGGCATGACCTGAACTCACCGCTGGTGAGGGGTGAGTCAGTGGCAGGTTCGGGAACACTGTCACAGATTTAAAGCAGGAAGATGGGGAGTTGACTTCATCTGACCACCTGCACTATTCAGGCCATGAACACCCCCATGACACACGCCTGGTCTTGAACTCCTGGGAAGGGGAAGCCGCAATTCCCCTGGTTGGTTTGTTTCTACCATTAATCATCCTTGATATAATTTGTGTGCTAAGAATAGATTTGTCTCTGCCTTCGTGCCGCTTCCAGCCCATGAGAACGCACTGCTGCTGTCTGAAGGGAGCTGACGATCCCCACTAACCTGCAAAACGCAGGTACGGCCCTAAGAAAGAACCATTTACAGTTTATTTTAGCACTGAACCAATGAAGTAGCATGGAAAGATGTAATTTCAGCGGGTGATGTGTGAGAGCAAAGCTTACAGAAGGCTTCTCCTTGGATTTCAAACACTAATTGCTCTGCACTTCATTTAAAACAGGCGAATGAAAAAGGAAGTGTACCTGGTGCAGCTCCTAGGGCTTCAATGCCTCGGAGCCACAGCGCAGGAGGCAGTGAGGATGCTGCAGCCTGTGAACTCAGACTCAAACCCCTCTGTTTATAATGAGGGAAGGAGCTTGTTCTCTTTGTCAAGTGACCAAGGAAATCTGCTGAGGACTGATCAGCTGTAGGTCTAAAAATCACCTAAAATGTGTGCTTCTCCTAGCATCCCTAGAAATTACTGCATTGTTCATCCTGACTTTGGATGGTCTTATTTGCTGCGAGTCAGCTTCATGCTGAACTAAGTATAAATGAAAAAGAATTGTATCATGAGCAGCTACACAGCACAATTTACCCATTCCAAGATCAGGCAATGGAAGAGGCTGCTGGCTTGCCCACTGCCACTGCCCGGCCACCCCAAAGCCATCTTTCAGTGTTAAGCCCCAGGGCAGCAGCTGATCCATCACTCTCCAGTGGCCATTCCAGTGCCATCCACCCAGCCCAACAGCCTTGTGTCAAGGCAGGGAGCATGTCCTCCTGTTTCTCTCCCATGGTGAGAACTGGTGATGGGCTCCATATGGTGATGGGCTCCATACAGCCAAGGCAACCCCCCGATGCGGTCGGTTAGTGGAATGGTGCGGTCAGCATCATCTGCCAAGCAGAGCGAAAGTCAGACTGAGCAGAGCCTCCAGCAACCCCAGGCCTTTGGCTTTCAGACCCTTTGCCACATGCTGCTTTGGTGCCACAAGCTTCATCAGCCACCCTCGAGAGCAATGAGGCAGAGGGGCAACAGCCTGGCCAAAGGAGTGGAGACCTGCCTGGAAGAGTGGAAGAGGGAGGCGAGATGAGCCGGAGGGAAAGCAGCTACAGCTCCTCTGATTCGGAGGGCTTGGCAGGCAGAGAAAGCCTGGCTACGACCCGGGTCAGAGCCCTGTTTTCAGCCAGCAGTTGCTCATTCATCTGCCTCAGAGTGTGAATCTGTTTGAGCTGGTGGAGATTCTGCAGAGAGTGAGAGGAGTGGACAGAAAAATAGAGAGAGAACACAGCAGGAAGACAAAAGGGCACAGAAACGTGAATTTAGTCCACAGTCAAAGGAAAAAACCAAAGAGAATAAAAGAAGAATTAGTAGCAGTGAGTGGTGGATGGGCTCAGGTGCCGATGGGAAAAGCCTTACAGCACATCGAGGACATTCTGGGAACCATCCCTTTCTCCAGGGGCCACCAAAGCCTTTAAAAGGTCAAATGAAAGGATTTCCCAGCACAAAGCAGGGAATATTCCAGTTCACCCAGACAGTGAGCTCCAGCAGCACATGGCCCCTGGACTCAGGAATGACTGTGGGAACTCTCATCAATGACTTATTACCTACATAGGTTCTGAAAACACTGCTGCAACTGAGGACTCCTTTCAAATCCCTCTTCTTCCTGTAGCTCTAAGAGCTAAAGCAGTCCTGGGTAGCCAAGGGCCATCAGAGCTTCATGGGAGGTTTTAAAGGCACAGACTGAAGTGTCACTGTCCTGACCACTGAGACACATTCCACATCTGCCCACATCCCTTGACCCTGTGGCACCTGAATGATGGTTCTTGGGTCTGCTCAGAGGTCTGGTGTGTGTGTGTGGGGTTTCATTCCTGTCCAGATTCAGCTCTTTGCCATAGGGCTCAATTTAACCCTGATCTCCACAGGTGAAAAGTCAGGACCTCAAATCACTCATTTTAAGTTGAGGTGTTTGAATGACAGTATCTTAAGTGTGAAAACACAGAGCTCTCCATTACAAAAGAAACAAGTGGGCAAAGGACAGTGGAGACACCAGCCCTGAAGCTGGGGCTAGCACAGGAACAGCAGCAATGGGGAGACACAGAAAGTCAAAGCAGGCAAAGGGGGGAAATGGTAAAAGCCATGCAGACATCACGACTGCTCCAAGGACATTCTTCCCAGTGATGCTGAAGAAAGCAAGCAAGCATGTGCTGGACATTGACACCAAACAGAGGTGCCAGGACATGTGGGGGGCTGCGGAGCTGCTTTCTGAGCAGCGTCCTGTGCCTCCCTCCTCCCCACAGCTCATTGGGTACCGCAGCCATGTGAACCAGGAGTCCTCCTCCATGGTGTAGGGAGCACGGACACTGTGCAGGGAAAGGCAGGAAGGGGAACATCTGTGGCAAGAGAAGGTTTAAGTTCAAGTGCAGAAACGCCATCCCGGAACCAAAGCAGCTCTGCAAACCAGCGTGTTCCTCCCATGTCCTCTGACATGTGGCTTGCAAGGGCAGGGAGGAGACAGAGGGAAGTGTCTACTGGGAAGGAGATCCCTTCCTGCCATTTGATTAGCAGAAAGTGCTCCAAGGGAGGTCACTGTCTGTCTTTAACAAGAAGCAGCACAGGCACATCTGTTGGGACACAAAGAACTTGCATGAACATCCATCCAACCTGCATGACATGGAGCTGGCTACAGATGGCAGAGAACCTGCTGCATCCCAGGACGTTTTGTGCAAGGTCCCATTTGTGTATGAAAGCAAAGCACCCTGCGTAGTCCCCTCCCATCAGGTCCATTCTTAGGTCCCTGAAAGCGCTACCTCTGCACCCCATCAAAGAGCAAAACCAACAGAAGCAAGGCAGGTGAGTGCAGGGAGCCAGCAAAGATGGGTTTTGAGCCCCCCGATGGCATCAACCTGATGGAGCAGCTCCTGCCACTTGGCCTAGGCTAACACAATTCTGACAGGTCCTAATACAGAGCTATGGCCAAGGAGCTGCAGGAGCTTCAGGGACACCTCAGCAGTGAGACCCCCTCTCACCAAATCTCAGCCATCCGTCCATCACTGAACCCACTCGAGCTGTGGTGGCGCTCGGTGAGGACCTCACACGTCTGTCCTGGGATAAATCACGACCAGGAGCTGCTGGAGGATGGATCATACCGGCAGAGTCATACCGTGGATCATGAACATCCTCTGCTTTATCACAGGGAACACAACTGAGCATGTCTGGCAGCAAACATCAAGCATATGCGAAACGGGTGCTGTGCTACGGGGATGGAAAGGATCGTGGTTGTTTTAGAGACCACCTTTACTTTTCCACACTGATAGAGCATGGAACCTCAGCGTGGCGTGATCGGATGCAGCTTTGCCTCAGCACGCTGCCACGGATGATAAAAAGGATCACTTCTGTAAAGACGCGTGTGCTGCAGGTAGGACAGCCTTCTATTTACTCAAGAAACCCAGCAAAGGCTGGGAAGCTGGGAATGAAGCCAAAGGCGAAGACCAGAATCTGGCCAACACCACTGTGATTGCTTATCCCTCTGCTTGATACTTGGCTCACCAAAAGCAGGTTTCTCAGTTCAGCTGTACCAGCCTGCAATTAAAGGATTTTGTGCCTGCAACAGTAGGGGAAATAAAAATGCCCAAAGCATGCACAATGTACAGAGCCAGGAGGTGCAGCGCTGCTATGGAATAAAGAAGCTCCTGTGACCTTCAAGAAAAATTGCCGTGTTAAGTTGGGACCTCAGGCACTTGGCATTCAATTCAGTTCAGTGCAAATGCTAATTTTCTTTCTCCTTCCTTAGCCAAGTTGCTGTAGCTCCTGTCACATTCTGCAGTCACTTCGGAAAACGCTGCACTGCTTTGTCACCATCACAAGAGCCGGTCTGCAGGAGCAGCTCTGGCACCAAGGGCTTCTTGAGATTACTGTGTTTGTCCTGCTCCTCTCCATTTCTTGATTGCTTCATTAGCAGGGGTTAAACTCACGAAAGGAACAAAGGTCATTACCTCAAGCATAGACTGAAATACAAAGTGTTTCTGCCACAGAAACCCAGGACCATCCTGCAACCGCTGCTGCGTCTCCTCTGCCCAAGAAGTCAGCTGCAAGAAGAGGAGAGCCCTAATGCACAGGACTGGACAGAGACACCCCAGGATCAAAGGGCTGGATGAGAGCCATGCTGGACTGGTTCAATTCAAAGACCAGTGGGAAGAATCCCAAAGCCCACAGTACTACCTGAGACCTAATAACTTGGCTTGTCTGATTGTTTCCTCTTGCTGGTCTTCACATTAAAGGACACTGGTGGATTTGCCAAAGTCGCTTACTCCTTCTGCTTTGGCTGGACAGCTATTCAGCTACTGCAAGAAGCAGGGATGAAAGTCCAGCCAGAATGAATAGATTTGTTTTCCTGGCTCAACTTCCACATGAGAGATGAACACAGATGTTCTGTAGAGGTTATCTCACTGTAGGCAAACACAACTGGGCTGACTCTCCTGCTTAGAGGTGCGATGAAAGTGGACTCAAAAGTCCACCCTCGAGGACTGATTGCTCATGTTCATTTAGACCACAGGCTCCTTTAGCTCATGTCTCCAGCATGTCTCTAGGGGCAATAGAAGAATACATCAAACTTCTACCAGCGTTTCTCTTTTGCACCACCAGCTCCCATGAGTCTGCAGCTCGGGACTACCCAAACCAGAGACGCTTCAGCTGCATCCAGCAGTTCCTACAGGCACCTTCTTTCCTTAATTGCCTTCTGAACCAAAATAAATGTTTCAGAACCGGCAGGCCACTAGAGGACACCAATTTGTCTTTTTACTCCACAGACCAAGCTGGTTTGCAGTGATCTGCATGGCTGCAGAGACAACACAAACTGCTGCTGTCAGCGTCTTCTCTTGAAGGCCACATTCCTGTAATTATACAAAGGTCTCTCTGGAGTTAAAGGTTGCTCCTGTTCAGTGAGTAAAGAAACTGAGACATTTTCAGTCCTTTCTCCTTCCCCTTCTAACACATAGACACTTGTTTTCTCCTCTGAGAGAGAATACGAGAGCCTTTACAGTGAGATCCACCAAATCGTTCTACTACTTATGGCAGTAGAAGATGCAGCACAAGCCAACGAGTCCTTCCAAAGACGGATGCTTGCTAGATACATGAACCTTCAAACAGAAAAAAAAGTTGGAACCTCCTCCATGTGTGCACAACGTCGGGACACTCGCAGCTCTCAGGTGGAGTCTTTCCTTCTGAAAGTAGTTTGGTCCCACCTGGGTCATGCTCAAAGGGAAAGAAAGCATAGGGCAGAGAGCAAATGGGGCCATTCTGTCAATACCAGCATTAAACCAGAGTGTAAATGATGTAATGCTGCCAAAGCAGCACAAAGTCCTCCGTGTGCTTAGGTGGCAATATACACCCAACGCTGCTTCCCACCCTGCAGTGCTCCCCGCCAGCCCCGTGCTCGCAGGGCAGCCAAGCCATGGCAGGAGGAACCTTTCCCTGGGGCAAGGCCACCAGAGACAGAACGCGAAGGAGCATCAGTGGCGGATGTCTCGTGACTTCAAGCCATGCTGCTTTCATCAGGAAGCGAATTCCTCTTGGCTGAAATCAACTCCAGGCTGCCTTACTGACACAGCCTTCCAGTAGCATGCTATAGGGAGGGAATACAGAAATACAACCACTCTTGTGTTTTGTTCTGGCTAGTGTGCGTGACGTCAGAAGCCAGCTTTGTCTTCTTACCCATCTGGAGAGAACCACAGCGGCTTAACGTGGGCTGCAGACTGTTCAGAGCACAGAGGATCAGCACATGGAAACCCATCGATGCCACAAAAGGTTAGTTTTGGAAAGCATTTAAGGAGAACAGCTCTCACTGTTCTCGGATCAAACAGCACAACAAACATATGGTGCAATCAGATGAATGGTAATAGGACAGTTTATTAGCATTTCATGTCTGGCCATTAAAGGAAGTTCTGACTGCACATAGGAACACGCTCAGAGATGACACGAGTCCCTGCCCAGGTACACCTTTAGTATCCCACTCCTGGGTGACAATCCCAGAAGACATTAATACAAAGTATAAGCCCCAGAACGAGCAGAGTGAATAGATCATTTCCTACCTTCATCTCCTCTTCCATTTCCGAGAGTTTCCGCTCCAGGGCTCGCTTCTCCTGTTTACAAGGATTCATAACAAAGATGGTCACAAGGATGTAGAAGAAAAACTCACAGTGCATTTTCTTCTGAAGAAGAGTCTTGTATTTCTGTAGGAGCCTTCACTGAAAAGCATCTCAAAGCAACGCACAGGTTACAACCAGGAGCTGGGCCCATTTCGGCAGATCCTGAGCTCACTTCATACCCCTTCAGTGAAATGACCCCCCTGCCCCCACCAGTGATTCCCATTTTTAGGACTTTCAGATGTAACCTGATTTTGAGCTCTGTGGGGGAAGCCATGGATTTAACTGCACCAGTACAGGAGGCAATGAGAAAACTCACCCAGCCCGTCGAGTAAGAAACAGGGAACGGTGCCTGGAAATCCTCCTCCCTGATTAATTTAGGGCTTCAAAGCTGACTGCTCTCAGTGTATTTCGGAAACGCATGATTGCACAGTGTGCCTCTGCCATGTGAGTTCTGGTGGTGTCCTCAGTGAGAGCCGGAGCCCTTGAGAGAGGGAGAGCTGGGCTCTATCAAGGACATTCTCAACATGAGAGGGCTCAAACCACCCCAGGGAGGTGCACTGAGCTGGAGGAAATGGCAAACCTCCAAGTGACACCAAAGCGATGTTTAGCTGACTGTGGGGTTGCATGTTTGATAACCCCCATAGCCTGCCTGAAGCACACCCAGGAATCAGGCCCACATGGATCACTGCTCTGAGTATCTCAGGGTTCAGAGTGATGTGGAGGTGCTCAGCTGAGGTTACACAGCAGGGCCAGGGCCTGAGCATTAACTCAGCTTCAGCAGTCAAAGCCTGGCACCTGCCTCATACACTTGCACCAAAGGCTGATGTGTGCTGCCTGCCCCTGTTCAAAATGGGGATCCTGAACATCACCTCCTCCAGACTGCATCTGGCAAATCGCAGTGAGTGTTTGCACATAAATGATTAAAGGGCTTTAATCATCCAGCAAAGCTTCTAAAGCTTCAGGAGTTGAAACACTTCAAGAGGAACCTCCACTTCAGGCGACTCTCCAGCATGAAAGTGGATGGTACAGGGAAACTGGAGCCAGGCTCCAGCTTTAATTAACCATGTGGTGGGAGAATGAGCATTAATGGCCATCAGCTGGAGCACAGGGTAAGATACCAAGAGAAAAGAAATCACTGTGAGGATAGTTAAGAACTGGAAGGAAGGGCTGCAGATGCAGAGACTCAACGCTTCATGATGGCACAAAGCCCTGACCAACCTGCCTGACTCTGCTGGGATCTCCTCAAGTCCCTTCTAATCTGACTGGAGCTATGGTCACTCAAGGCAGAGATTTAGCCAGGCTCTACCCATTCAGCTTAGCTCACTGCAACAAATCTGACTGTTCAGTGGAGAGGAAGGAGCATTCAATGATCCAGATTTCAGGTGTAATCACAAGACAGACACCCAGCTCGTGTTTTGCTTTCTTCCCCCCACCATCCCAAAACAGTCTTCATTTATAAGGATCAAGAATAACGTAAAGCATACTGGACCAACAGTCTCTTAGCACGATAGAGTACCATTTGTTGGCCTGCAGCTTCCTGTAACAGAAGAAAGAAATCAGAACTAAGCTGATTTCCAAAGAAAGCAGAAAAGTCTCAGACCCTGAGAAGGTCAGAACACAGTTACTGCTGTGCACTGCTCCACAAGGCAAAACTAGAACTTATCTTTTAATTAACACTTTCCTGCAAGAAATTACAATGCTCTGCAGAGCAACATGAGGCAAAGGCTGCGACCCAGAAGACAGCAGAGGCACGTACCCTTTTCTCCATCTCCAGCATGCTGGACCGGTCCGAAGTTTTCTCCTGTTTCTGCTATGGAAATTAAAAACAGGAAGCTATTAAAGCATCACAGGATGCTGCACAAAGGCCCAGGCATTAACCCTGGACAAGAAGCAGTGTTCAGAGAATCCCTCACATTTATTTCTGTGAAAAAGAAGCTTCCTCTGTAGCACCTTCCCTCCCAAGAGCTAAATCCTATCTCATGCTGGAACAAGTGTTGGCTTGTTATGGGCTGGGGCGCAGTTGCTCCAGCCCAGGAGCCCATTTTGGCCTTACCTGGGTTGCTTTCTCCAACTTGGATTTGATGTCGGCCAACTCAAGCTGGGCTTCTTGCAGTTTTGACTTCAGCTTTTGATTTTCGGAGAGAGCGCTTTCATATAACTGAGATATGAAAGAAGAGATTTCAGTTAGCGCAGAGCCAGCAGCAGGGTTTGCTTTGCTCTCCATGCCAGGGGATTCGAAGGACAAACAGAACCGCTCTGGATTCTTCACTTGTGTTTTCACAATCCACGCGAACTAAGAAAACAGCTGTTTCATCTTGCAGGGTGTTTAAAAGCAGCCGAGAGGCAAAGAAAAGGGATGGTTTTCATTTAGGGAAGATGCCAAGCACGATAAAGCCCAAGGTTGTCTACCCTGGATGTATAAGAACCTATGATTCTGTTGTGCTCCCCAACACAACACAGCCTCGCTGCCCTTGTTTGCTTATTGCCTGAAGAGAAAGGAGCAGAGTTTTAGGCCACTCCAAAATGGACTTTTTCCCCCTTCAATTCCTTCAAACCAGCAGACTTTCCAGCCCTCTGAGAGGACAAACGAGGCGTCCTGCCTGCCTCTCCTGACCAGGCATGACCATACAGAGGAGGGGGTGCTGCCTAGGGGGGAGGCTTTTCAGCAACAGTCATTTCAGAATTCAGGTCAGAGAAATGAAGAATGAATCACAGAATCCCAGCCTGCTTTGTGTTGGAAGGGACCTTACAGCTCCTCCAGCTCCAACCCCTTGCCATGGGCAGTGACACCTTCCACTGGAGCAGCTTGCTCCAAGCCCTGTCCAACCTGACCTTGAACACTGCCACGGATGGGGCAGCCACAGCTTCTCTGGGCAGCCTGGTCATCTTCATCCATTTACTTCTGACGTGATCCCTGCCCTGAGGCTGTGGGTGGCAGGGCACATCCCTTTCAAGGATTGTGTTGAAAGGTTCAGAGATTATAGGAAAAATAACTCTGGGATGCTACAGCAGCAAAGTAATTGTGGGGACGTGCATGTGCAAACCACGCTGTTGTGCTCACCAGTATCTTTTCTTGCTCCTTTCAAAATCCTCCCAGCATTTCCCTAGCCTCAATCCCCCTCTCCTCAGACATCTGACTTCCATGATGTCCTCTCACCCTGTGTCCATTTTCAACCCCCTGAAGGGCAGATGCATTTGAAGAAGGCAGGTGTGACTTCCAAAGCAATGGTAACAGACAGTGAAAATAAACTTAATCTTCCCAAAGCCTCCCAGTGCACGTTTCTGCAGCAACAGGCAGCAGTGACAAGAATACAGGTAAGAAGTCCTACTCTTTTGTAGTCCCTGTTACTCTCCTCTTCCGCTCTGCTGCTGAGGGCAGCCAACCGGTTCTCCCTCCGGCTATAGGCGCTGGAGCGGCTGGAGGCACGGTCGCTGTAGGACTCACTGCTGGTAGGGTTCGTAGCTGCTTCTAACCTGAAACATAAGGAAGAGGTAGCACTGTGGAGCTGCTTTACTGTGGGACAGCCAGTGTGAGCCCCACTGGCTGGGACTTGAGGTCATGGCAGACCCAGCGGAACACCCTTCACCCTGAAGCACAGCCACCCCTGCTCCAGGAACTGGGGCAAATCCAGTGGGTATCAGCCCAAACCCCCAAAGGGCAGTGATTTCATAGAGTCATGGGATGGTTTGGGTTGGAAGGGACCTTAAAGCTCATCCCGTTCCAACCCCCTGCCATGGGAAGGGACACCTTCCACTAGAGCGGGTTCCTCAAAGCCCTGTCCAACCTGGCCTTGAGCACTGCCAGGGATGGGGCAGCCACAGCTTCTGCGGGTGCATCCACAAATTCCCATGGACCTCTCATCTTCATGGTGGGAATGGGCTCCATTTCTGATAGGGCACAGAGGGTTTTTTCTCTGCAGAGCAGCTGTTAAACAATTTGGGGAGCAAAGGACAGAAGCAACCTGGCTCAACTGTTGAGCCAAGGTAAAAACCAGAAGGCCGGTACCAGCTTCAGCTTATGCTGCTCATCTGAAGCACAGGGAATCCCCCAAACCATCCCAAAATATGCTGTTCGTAAATACTCAATACAAAATACTAAATAATAAAGAATTTCTCACCTGGAAAGTCTTTCATGCTGAAGGAGGAACAAAAAGAAAGAAAAAGGGAATTAATGAGAATGAAAGGTTCAATTCAACAACGCAGCAGCATTTTCCTACCTCTGATACCAGCACCTCCCTCACCACAAGCTCACAGCATTAATTCCCATGCTCAAGCTGCGAATCACGGATACCGCCGGAATCCTTTCAACTGCTTCACTGAAGCATTTCAACATTTCTTCTCCTTCGCAACCCTAAAAGCGACGGATCATTGTTCCCCAAATTCTGGTGTCCAGAACCGAAACCCACCCCTTTGAACCAAACCCAGGCTATTGTTTCCCTCTTTAAATCAAATTGTACCTCCTGACTTTGATCACTGCCCTATGCATGATGTGGGTGAGAGGGGTTAAGGGATCACGACACGTGGAGCTTGCTGCCTGTTTGTGTGGAACATCCGGAAGTCACAAACGGTGCTTTTTCTCCACGTGCAAGTACCTCCCCCAGGGAAAAAAGCCTCACCGGGGCAGGGAGACATGCAGCAGAAGCTGCACAAGGAAGGAGACCCCTACACCAGTCAAAAGGGTGGACATGAGTTAGATTCCTCTTTAAACATCATAAAAACATAGAACAAAATGATGGATTGGTTTGGGTTGGAACACACCTTAAAGCTCATTCAGTTCCAGCCCCTGCCACAGGCAGGGACACCTTCCACTGGAGCAGCTCCAAGCCCCTGTGTCCAACCTGGCCTTGAGCACTGCCAGCGATGGGGCAGCCACAGCTTCTCTGGGCACCCTGTGCCAGCGCCTCAGCACCCTCACAGGGAAGAGCTTCTGCCTAAGAGCTCATCTCAGTCTCCCCTCGGGCAGTTAAAGCCATTCCCCTTGGCCTGTCCCCAGAGGCCCTTATCCAAAGCCCCCCTCCGGGTTTCTTTTAGCCCCTTTAGGGAGGTCTCCTAAAGCTGTGGCTGCCCCATCCCTGGCAGTGTTCAAGGCCGGGCTGGATGGGGCTTGGAGCAAGCTGCTCCAGATGATGGAGGAGGAAATAAAACCACACCTGTGGAAGCTCTTGCCACGTGCTTCCAGCTCCACCTGCACCATCAGCTTGGCAACCTCCAGCTCCTCCACCCGCTGCTCCTTCTTTTAATACAACCACAAACCTCAGTTAACGTCCTGCAGCACTGGCTGACTCACTGTGCTAAGCAGTATGTCATGAAGAAGGCTGTGTCTGCTCAGAGATACTGGAAATTCCAATGTCAGGATCAGAAGGTTTCCCTCCTTCATCTCTGGAAAGAGGAGTTGGGGAAAGCAGGGAAATAAGAGTTGGGGCACCAAACGTGAACTTGAAGCTGGTGCTTTCCCTGCCTGACTTGCTCTTGGATGGATACTGTGCAGTCTCTCCAGGTTA
This sequence comes from Myiopsitta monachus, assembly GCA_017639245.1. NCBI lineage: Eukaryota > Metazoa > Chordata > Aves > Psittaciformes > Psittacidae > Myiopsitta > Myiopsitta monachus. The sequence continues at coordinate 4,717,727 of CM029936.1, read as the reverse complement.
AACAAGGAACGCTGAGGAACTGCTGCATCAACTGCGTCAATGCATTGGGGGTTCTCCCCTCTAGCAAATTTGGAACAGTGCTGCCGGTTTTGCCCAGGCTCCATTTCCCTGGGGATGGAGCCTGATGAGAAGCATTCACAGGTTGTGGAATTATCCCTCCTGTCATCCAAACAGGGTCACAGCGCTGCAGGGTTGGGGGCAGGAGGACCCCAGGGAGAAGCATGGTGCTGGAGGCAGCTGTCCTGGTTCAGGAACCGGAACCGGCACGGAGCCCCCGGCACACCGGCTCCAGAGCGCTGAGACACCCAAGGGGTGCCTCTTAAAGGGAAACTCAAGGGCATAAAGTGCTCCCAAGTGTCTGGTAACCCTCAGCTCTTAGACCTGAGAGGTGACAGCATCTTCCCTTCCATCCATCCCATGGCAGGCAGCACCATCCCGTTCAGGTAGGACAGCAAAGGGGTTCAGGGAGTTTTGCCAGTCCTTCGGGACAGGGACAGAGGGGATTCAACCAGGTGGGCTGGGAAGAAACAGGACATCTGAGATGGGACCTGAGAAAAAGTGCAGAGACCATCACAGCCCCACAGCCTGGTTTGGGCTGGAAGGAACCTTAAAGCTCCTCCAGCTCCAACCCTGCCACAGGCAGGGACACCCTCCACTGGAGCAGTTGCTCCAAGCCCCTGTGTCCAACCTGGCCTTGAACACTGCCAGGGATGGGGCAGCCACAGCTTCTCTGGGCACCCCCTGACAGCGCCTCAGCACCCTCGCAGGAAACAGCTTCTGCCTAAGAGCTCCTCTCAGTCTCCCCTCTGGCAGTTAAAGCCATTCCCCTGTCCTGTCCCTACATCCCTTGTCCCAAGCCCCTCTCCAGGTTTCCTGCAGCCCCTTCAGGCACTGGAGCTGCTCTGAGGTCTCCCCTTCAGGAGCCTTCTCTTCTCCAGGCTGCCCCAGCCCAGCTCTCTCAGCCTGGCTCCAGAGCAGAGCTGCTCCAGCCCTCAGCAGCTCCATGGCCTCCTCTGGCCTCGCTCCAACAGCTCCACGTCCCTCTGGTGCTGCTGCCCCAGAGCTGGACCAGAACTGCAGGGGGGTCTCCCTAGAGCAGACTGATGCTCCCTGCATAAGCCGCTTTCTTCTGAACCCCCAGTTCTCACTGTGCTGATGTTGGTCCATCCAAGGAAAAGGCACAGCTTGGTACCAGTCATGGCTTTACTCGCCCGGAATGTCGGAATGCTGCACAGCACCAGGAGCGGCGCTGGATTTGATTTCAGAAATGTGCTTGGATTGTGGAGGGCAGTATCCTTCCCTTAAAACCCCAGAAACCCTCACAGCTGTCAGGAATGCAGGGAAGCACAATTAAAACCAAATTCCTTGTGGAAGGTTTAGATAAAACGCACGCAGCACCAGAAGAAGGCTCGGCCACAGCTCTTGCCAAGGCAGGAATTGGCCCAATTGCTTCCAAGTGTGTCCCTCTGTGGGGAGACCTGACCCAGCAAAGGCTGAAAAAGTCTATTTACACGAAAAAGAAGAAGAAAATTGCTTCTTTGGGCACATTTCCTCCTCCTTTATCTCCAACGGGGATAGCAAGCACAGGGAAACCTGCACTATTTTAAGATAGTTGCCAAGGAATGTATTTTGGTGTGTTGTGTCTCAGTGACCCTGACCAACACTTAGGATTAAATAACCACCATTTCCCAAGATCCCAGAGCCGCTCCAGCCTGGCTCCTCCCTTCTCTTTATCAAGAGGGGAAAGTTTAGGAACCTGCCATGTTTCCCTCCTGCACTGGCAAATTCCCTCCTGTGCGTCCTGTTTGGGTTAGAAATAAAAGGTAAAGCAAAGCCAGATGCTTTTTGGGGCTGGTTTTGCCTTTTACACGCAAAAGCCACCATTTTCCTGCAGTTCTGTAGCACTGCAGCTCCTACACCTCCCAGCTTTCTGTGTTTGGTAGGGTTGATATGCATGGCAGCTGTACAAAGGACAACTTCTCTGTGTGTTGCACTGCTGCCGGCAGAAGTCTTCCCTTAGGAAAGCTGGAAGGTAAAAGAGCAATGAGGAGGGCTGCCTGGTACACCTCAGAGCTGTCCCCATTGGGTACAACTCAGATCAGTGTTTCCCTCAAGCCACATTTGTCTTTCAAGTCAGGTATAGTTGGGGTCAAGTCTGGCTTTTCAGTGGGTGCAGAGTAATGAGAAGGTTAAACTCTGCCTTTGACAGTTATTCCAAGGCCATTTCCTCCTGGGAATGCTGCTCTGCCGACCTGAGAGCCATGGTTTGCCACAGCATCCGGAAGGCTCCGGCTGCCGTGACGGATAACGCTGCCCTCCAACTCGAGCTGCTCTTGTGCAAATGCAGGGATTACAAAATAGGAGATGATTAATAACCCAGTGCAGCCAAACCACCCCCACAGAACCCCCAGCTCCCCAAAGCCTGAGGCAAAAGATGTCTTCACAAACTATAAATCAATAAACTTTGCTTAATAACCGCTGCTGTTACTGAAGCATAGTATTAAAAGGTCCTCCAAGATGGAATAGTGGCTTTGGCAGCTGCCTGCAGCAGACCCCATGGCTCTCAGTACCGCTAGCACGTGCTTAATTAGAAGCAAGCACATAGGGATGTACCTCCTGCCACCCCAAAGCCACCCCACATTTGCAGCCTGGTTGATGTCACTGCTGTCCCTCGGCTCCCCACACCTCCCGTGGGGCCCATTGGCTTTGCAGGAGCCGCAGTTTCTCACTGCTGTCACTTGGGAATAAACATCCCATGTAAACATGGAGCTGGATGGGGTTTTAATTTAGTGGAGGCCACAATTCCCAAAATTGCTCTGATTTATTTTTATTTTCCTCCTTTTCTAAGGCAACAAATTTCAGTGGTAAAAACCTTGAGTTTGCAAAGTGCCCGGAGCTGAGACAAAACCCTCCAGACACGAGGAAACAAAAGCCCAGCGGCCAAGTGACACGAGAAGGGAAGATTTCCCCTCCTAAATTCCTTCCGTATGGAATGCCACAGGTGTGCAGGCAGCGGCCCCTTCCTCTGGCACAATGTTTTCAGGTTTATCATGGGGTATTTAAATACCTACTTGGCCAGCAGCCAGGATTTAAACTGCCTGAAGCCAGCCGCTGTGTGTGAAGCATGTTCCGAAACCTGTCACTCCCTCCTGCACCCCAGCACAGCCACCAGGGCCACAGGCAGTGCTCCATGAGGAGTGATGAGGGCTGGTCTGGGCGTGCTGCCCTGTCTGTGTCACACCGAGCATCTTGTGCTGTCAGCATTAAGTCAGTTTTCACTGTCTCTCTCTCCACCCCTCATCTGTTTCAGTCTAAACCAGCTCCAGACCAGCTGCCAGCCAATGATATTAACCTGGAGCTACTCTCACCTGCTTGAGGACCTCTGCTCCAAAGATCTTTCTTCTACTGAACTGCAGGAGCAACCTCAGCACTTTCGGGTCATTAATGGAATTTACAAGTCATTGTACGAAAAACCCAACCAACCAAACCCGTCCCCTCCAAAACCACCCCAAGCCCATCAACAACCTGACACTTCCCCAAGGGCCACTATTTTCTTTGGCCACCATGAGCCACCATCTCCAGTGGTGGAATTCTGAAAACATAAGATCCATGGGTCAGGAATAACACAGGTACATAGAATCATAGAATAGTCAGGGTTGGAAAGGACCTTAAGATCATCCAGTTCCAACCCCCCTGCCATGGGCAGGGACACCTCACACTAAACCATGGCACCCAAGGCTCTGTCCAACCCGGCCTTGAACACCACCAGCGATGGAGCATTCACAACTTCCCTGGGCAACCCATTCCAGTGCCTCACCACCCTTACAGTAAAGAATTTCTTCCTTAGATCCAATCTAAACTTCCCCTGTTTAAGTTTGAACCCGTTACCCCTTGTCCTGTCACTACAGTCCCTAATGAAGAGTCCCTTCCCAGCATTCCTATAGGCCCCCTTTAGATACTGGAAGGCTGCTCTGAGGTCTCCACTCTGCCTTCTCTTCTCCAGGCTGATGCCCTGGGGAATGGATGCACCGAGCCCCTGTCCCTCCCAGACCTGTTTTCCACAGGTTTGTGTTCATTTTATGAAACACAACACTATAAGGGGCTCCTGCAATGGAAGTGAACACTGGTCTCCAGCACTCTGAAGTGCTTTGCTGCCTGCAGTTTCCATCTGCTTTCCCCATTGCTTCCTGTGGCCACTCATTCGCATGCCACAGCACCTCCCTGTCTCAGTTGTGCCACAGTGCTTCGGGTTGTGGCTGGACCATGAGCTGACCCAAATTAAAGACATCCTCTTTCTCCCCTCTTACAGCCCAGGCTGATTCCCTGGCATGGTGCAACCTCAAGCTGTCCTCTGACCTTCTGCCCTCCCTGCCCTGCCAGGGGCAATGGTTTCAAAAGCTGAGCAATCACCAGTGATTCCCTGGAGACATCCCAGGCCAGGCTGAATGTGGGTCTGGGCAACCTGATCTAGTTGAAGATGTCCCTGCTCGCTGCAGCGGGTTGGACTAGATGGTCTTTGAAGGCCCTTTACAACCCAAACCATTTCATGATGCCATGTGAGTGCTCTCTGGCTGGTTAACCAGCTTCTCCAAGGGCACCCACGCCAGGCAGTAGAGGGTCAAAGTGGGAGTTTTACAGAGGCTGCAGTGTTATGTTGTGTGCTTCTTTCTGCATCATCCACAAGCACTCGGAACCTTCAGTAGTTAACAGGCTCCCTGCCCTGGCTTTGGCTGGGATCAGTTTGCTCTGTTCCTCAGAAGGGAGGAGAGCTGGAGATTAAAGTTTAGCCACAGGGACACAGCCACTTACCCCCGAAGCACCGCATGGCTCCTGACCCCTTTTATTTATACATCCAGATGCAGCCAGAGCCAGGAGCATCGTCCGCTTACTGAGTCACAGCAGGGAACAGCTCAGGGGTAGGGCTCGGAGAATACGCTTCCAGATATGGACATTCACAGAGGAGAACTCAAACCCAGGGAGCAAACAGCACCCAGAAGGATTTCACACCGATTCCCATCTCAAGAACACGATGCTTGAGAAATGGACAGTGCTAAACAGATTAGGGTGCTGGAGAGGTTAATTGCCTTAAAGTGCAAGTTTCATATCCCCTATTTTTTGCTGGGTTACGTGAGAGGAGGTGATCGTTTCCACAAACCCAGAAATTAGATAGAAAATGTCATGAGACAACTTATTTGACCCCGTTTCAATTTATGCAGCATCATCGTTATCACAACTAGAACAAGTCCAAGCCATAAAATGGAATCCCAGGAAGATAAAGTGTCCTGGAGAAATGTTCTTGCAATGCTCCTTATCCTCCAGTGCATTTGCAGTGGCAGCACAGCAAGCCAAAGGACTCCTACAGGTCTACCCAACAGGAGAACAAACCTGTCACCAGGAACATCTGAAACCTGTTGCAAAAACCCTCATGGAGTGAAAACTGACAATCAGACCCATTTCTATTCCAAACTCCATGAAGGCTGTAATCTATCAGGCATTTCTACCAACCTCCAGCACACCTGGACATCTCTCACTGATTAAAAGAAGTCTGGTTTGGTCACATTACCTTTAAGACTTAATACCATTATTTATATACTAATGCTAGACTCACAGCCTGGTTTGGGTTGGAAGGGACCTTAAAGCTCATCCACTTCCAACCCCTGCCATGGGCAGGGACACCTTCCACTGGAGCAGTTGCTCCAAGCCCCTGTGTCCAACCTGGCCTTGAACACTGCCAGGGATGGGGCAGCCACAGCTTCTCTGGGCACCCTGTGCCAGCGCCTCAGCACCCTCACAGGAAAGAACTTGTGCCTAAGAGCTCATCTCAATGTCCCCTCTGTCAGCTTGAAGCCATCCCCCCTTGTCCTGTCACGTAATATGCAACCCACGCTGGGTTGCCAAGCACCTGCGGCTCAGGCAGCTAACGTTTTTGTCCATAGACTTTTTTATTCCTTTAAGATTGGCTTTGGGCTCCAGATGTATGTGTCCACATCGAAACCCACACCCACGTCAGCTCCCTCTGCTGCGGTAATCACAGCCTGCGGCAGCTGTGAGCTCGAGGTGGAGGCTCATGAACAGAGATGACAATTGGGAAATTGCTGGTTTTTACACCCAAATACGACTAACAGGGGGCTCGGTGCAAACACATGGTGCATGGAAGGTGACGCTCCTGCCTCCCCATTCCACCTCAAGTGGCTCCTTCAGATGCTCCAACAAAAGGCAGAATAAAATCAATCAGTGCAGACCACAGAGGGTGCTCAGAACTGCATTGCTGAGCCCTCACTGATGAAAATTCATCTGGAAAGCTCAATTAAAAGCACTGAAGGTGGATTAATGAGGGAGCGAGCTAAGAGCAGAGGGAAAAAGCCTTGTAGTGGAGCCGTGGATATGGCCATAAGGAATTATGACCCCCTTGTGCTGGGGCCCCCCTGCCTGCTCCTTCATTTTCTCACCCCTGCTCAGCTGGGAACGTTTAGAGCCCACGGGTCTGCTGGTATCAATCTTGACTGGATGGAAGGATAAAAGACTCCAAGATTTCACATTCCTGCTGTCCTATGAAGGCTGGCGGCACCCTGTGGTGGGGGCTCTGTTACCTGTGGACATGGGGGGGATACAAAGATGGGACAAATCCTGTTATTTCTCTTGCTCATGGCAGAATTGCGTTGCCTTGGAGAAAGAGTTAACTCAGATACTGTCTTTTTAGCCTGAAGTAAATCCTTCCCTAATTAGCCTTTTAAGGCTTGGGCTGTTTCCATAACCCAGATAGCACCAGGACTGTTTCCTATACTGACTTGTGAGTTGATGCTGCTGCATTCCTGGTCTGGTTTCTCCCACATGGATGCTCACAGCTGGCATCACCATGGCTGGCATTGCCATTACCACTGCAAGAACCACCATGGCTATCGATGGAGAAAACCAGCACCTCCTGCAAGGCTGCACTGATGCAGTCATGTTTTGTGTGAGGTGTTTGCCACTTGTTTATGGGGGCATAATGGGGAGGGGGGAAATGAGTCAGTCTGTGTGCACTGAACATGACTGATCTTAAAAACATGGGGTTTTGAAAGAAATAAAAGGATTTTCAGCTTTAATCTATGAGTAAGAGCCCACCTGAGAGGTTCCCCATCTGCTGTTAGGCTGGTTATCAATCGTGTGGTGGTGAGCACAGCCGTAAAGACTGGTGAAGAGAGTCTATCTAAGCACACAGTGGATGGTTTTAGATTATCTAAAACCTCCCCAGAGACACCCCGGCTGCAGATGGGAAGAGAGCAGAGACTGGGTTACACAGTGAACAGCCTGGGAGCAGCCAGCAGAGCCCCGAGGCCAGGGACTGCTTCCATCAACACCACTGCAGTGGTTAAAACCCTTTTCACATACGCTTCTTCCAGATCAAGATCTGTCACCTCAAAAGGAGCAGACAATGCCTATTGCCTTTGAGCAAACACCAGTGCTCAGATTAACTTAATGCTTACATCTAAAATTAGCCTCCCTGTTTAAAACTAATTCCCCCAGGCTTGGACCCTGGCATGATACCATTTCTTGACGGCGAAGGGACTGCCCATACAGTGATACAGACCTGGAGGTTTCACGGTGGCCTTTCCATGTCTCCAGAGCTCTCAGCAGCATGGTTACAGAGGGTTCCCCAAACCCTGGTGATGGGGACACCAGCTCTGCTCTGAGGGGACCAGGGAACCACCTCAACCCACCTCCTGCTGCAGGTGATTCTCTTCCTTTTTGTTGTTGCAATTATTGAGCACTGCCACAGGTCAGCCCAGCCCCAAGGGTGAAAGCTGGATCGCAACCCTCGGTTCAGCGGCAGTATCAGAGCCCAGTTTAACAAGCTGGTCAGGTTTTGCCTCCTTTTCATCAGTGAGGATTTTGTCCAGCAATAGAATCACAGAGCCCCAGCCTCGTTTGGGTTGTGGAAGGGACCTTAAAGCTCATCCACTTCCAACCCCTGCCATGGGCAGGGACACCTTCCACTGGAGCAGCTCCAAGCCCCTCTGCCCAGCCTGGCCTTGAGCACTGCCAGGGATGGGGCAGCCACAGCTTCTCTGGGCACCCTGTGCCAGCGCCTCAGCACCCTCACAGGGAACAGCTTCTGCCTAAGAGCTCATCTCAGCCTCCCCTCTGGCAGGTTAAAGCCATTCCCCTTGGCCTGTCCCACTCTTCCTTACAGTCCCTGATGAAGAGCCTATGAGCAGAGTGAGGCCAGGGGGAAACTCCCATCCCAGCACCTCCCAACAGCCAGCAATGCAAATAATCCCAGCGCCAGGGCTCCGGCAGCTTCCTTTAAACCTGTTGCTGCAGAGGCACCTTCCCAAGTTTCATTTAAACCATCCTCTTTCCAAAGCAAACACAGACACAGGTCTCCAAGGGTAAGACAACAAACCACCACCAGCAGCCTCTGCCCAGAGCACGTGCTGAGCATGTCCCCATCTAACACAGAAAGGAAAAAGCTGCTTACTTTGAGTGTCTTTGCGATCGGGGAAGGAGAGGAGGGGGGAGAATCTGACTGAGCCTTCCTGCTGCGAGTATATTCTTTACTCCTGGTGTACAGGGACGACATGGCCTTGCAGGCTGGATGTCTGAGAAGCAACACAAGTCTTGCTCTCTTGTCGCTGTACAGCACTGGGTCCTTCTTCCAAGGTCAGAACAAGCTAATTAAACTATTCACAGCTCCGGTAATTAAACCCTGCTGTTCAGGGGGTATAATTTTAGGCCTTCACCGGCTGGAGGGAGAGCTGAGGCTCCACGATGTTTCTTGTCCAAGAAGAAGAGGAGAAGGTGGGAAGGACTCACTGGGCTCCAGCGCGGGCGTTGCTCCGTGCCAGCCTCACCGGCCGGGACCCATCCCAACTCAGCCACAGAAGGACATTTCCTCTGCCACAGGACTGAGGGATCTTCCCCCAGAGCCGCAGGAGGAAACGCTCCTGGTTCAGGAGAGGAGGTGGAAAACTGCTGCGTTTACCCAGACACGATGCTTTTGCCAAGAAGAAAAAGAAGAAGAAGAAGAAGAAAACTACCCCTGGTTTGAGGCGGGTGCTGCCGTGAGGGCTCTGCCGTCACCGGGCCGAGCCGCACGCCAAGTGAAACACCACGGCATAAATCAGGAACAAGCGCTGGTTGGGAAAGGGGCAGTTCCAGATGAAGTTGTGTTTTGTTCCGTCCTCCTCCTCCTCCTCCTCCTCCAGGGCGCCGTTACCCACGCGCAGGCTTCTCCCATCCCTCCCTGCCGCTGCCTTCTGACATTCCAGATCCTGACTCGCTCCGCCAGGAATGCTGGAGGGCAGCCAGCAGCAGCGATTCACTTTCAGCTTGGGATTGGGGCTGCCACTTGTAGGGAAAAAAGACAAGGAAAGAAAAAAGAAGGGGGGGGGAGAAAAGAACTGAAAGCTCCCGTGGCCTGGAGGGCGGGAGGCAGGGGGAAACTTGACTGAACCCCAGCCCCTGCCTTGTGGCTGCGGCAAAGGAGACACTTTAAAGGCCATGGAGCAGTTCATGTGTTCGAGGGAGGCCACGGTCTGGCAGCACAACAGGATTGTTGGTGTTTGCTCAGGAGGCTGTTTCGAGCTGCAAGAAGGAGATGTGGAGCTTGTGTCATTTACACGCATTGAAAGGGGTGCTTGGGACTGAGGAGGAGGAGAAGAGAGGAATCAGAGGGAAGGAACAAGGGTGGAGAGAGTACGTACTCCCAGCAAAGTTCCAGCTAGCACTTGGCTGGGCTGAGCCGTGCAAGCTAAAGCCAGAGCTCGCTGGGCTCCGGTGGTGAGGCTCTGCGCTGCCAAGGCAAGTGATGTCCCTCCCGTCCCATCTAAACCAGCACACAGGATGCTCCTGGACAAACACCCTCCAGCACACAGTGGTTTAACAGCTCTCACCCACTAAAGACAGTCCTGCAACTGTAAGGTTGCAAATCTGTAGAGGCACCACCAGCCCAGGTATCTGCACAGGGCCTGTTCCAGTACAGCAGCACTAACAAACCGGTACCGAAGGATGGATTCACTCATACTACCCAAACCAGCTACAGACCATGGTGCTGGGTGCTTGGAGTAAACCCATCTGCTCCTGCTCCACAGGCTGATCATCATCCAACACTTCCCAGCAAGTGCAAGGGAATATCTCCATAAAAACATGGTAAGAGTATTATTACATTTACGCCTCTCTGTTGATCTGAAATGCTGCCCCTTTTTTTGCACTCTCTTTGGCAACTGTGTAATGTCACTGACACACAGCTGGGGAAGGGTGCTTGGAATGACAGCTACACTGGTTTCTCCTGCCACCCAGCACCGTTACCATCCAGGGGCAATGCAGCATCACAGTGTGGCCATGGGGCTGTGAGATTGTCCTTCTCTAAGAAAGTCCCTTTGAAGTCAGGTTTCTGAGGAAGAAGACTCCTCCTTCATTGCCTGCAGGAGGTGGGGAAAAAAGAAGCTTGGAGGGGTCTCATTCTGCCTGGCAATATTTCTGCGTTCCCTTTTCAAGGTATGGAAATGAAGTCCAGACACACAAGAAGGTAGTGACAGGCACCCTGCTGCTCAGGGAGACTGTGGCCGGACCCTGATCTTTCCAACCTCCATCTGTTGCACTCATCACCCCCATCCTCCACCTCTCCTGCAGGCTGGAGCCTGCACAGCGACAAGGTAATTCAGACATCTTAAATGCACATGGATAGAACCTGCACCCATGGGTGAGGCTCAGCTTCAGGGGTGTCAAAGCAGTTCGAGGAAGTGAAACTGGGTAAAGCCATGTGGCCACCAGCAGACTGGAGTGGCCCAATTGCAGTTCGGAGGCTGACAAAGCCCTGCTTAGTCACCGAAGTGGAGTTCAGCAGCTCTAAATTGCAGGGTTGTGCTCCAGTCCTAAATGAACGGTTGCTGCATTGCTCCACAGTCACGTTTCTGCTGAGGAGGGGTGGGGAAAGCTCCAAACCCAACATTTCAGTTCAGAACTCGCAGCTCGAGCCGCAAAGCAAAACAAAACCTGAGCTTTTGAGTCCCTACTAATTAAAAGTCAATTAGTCACCCAGTGCAGATGCCTCCCAGATTGACAGAACGCATCTGGGCGGACAGTAACTCATTTCAAAGAGAAGGGGTGGCATGAGAATTAGCATCCATATCAGCCAGGAGAAAGCCAGCAGAACGAGAGCTATATGGGTTTCATCATTTCAACAAAGGTGCCTCATTTATGGGTTTCCTCCTGCAGTTTTGTACCGTTTGCTTTCAATGTTTCCCCTGTCCAAGCACCAAACCTGGCTCTTCCTTTGCAGCGCTCCCATCCTCACATCCCCATATTTGTAATATTCAAGGTCATGGTTTAGATCTGACTGTTTCTGCCTGTTAAGGGTATTCCTCAGTGAGAACCGAAAGCCTGGGCTGTGCTGGAGCTGTGCTGCTGCTGACTTGGCTGAGGAATGTTTCTACAGCTCCCAGAGACAGGAATTAAAACTCACCTTCCACGAGCGTTTGCACAGCACTGGACACAAACCCCTGGGACTGCTCAGAGAAAACTCCACATTTCTGGGCAAAATCAGGGAACCCCAGCCTGGTTTGGGTTGGACCAACACAAACCAGCTCCAACCCCTGCCACACGCAGGGACACCTTCCACTGGAGCAGTTGCTCCAAGCCCCTCTGTCCAACCTGGCTTTGAGCACTGCCAGGGATGGGGCAGCCACAGCTTCTCTGGGCACCCTGTGCCAGCGCCTCAGCACCCTCACAGGGAACAGCTTCTGCCTAAGAGCTCATCTCAGTCTCCCCTTGGGCAGTTAACGCCATTCCCCTGTCCTGTCCCTACATCCCTTGGCCAAAGCCCCTCTCCAGGTTTCCTGCAGCCCCTTCAGGCACTGGAGCTGCTCTGAGGTCTCCCCTTCAGGAGCCTTCTCTTCTCCAGGCTGCCCCAGCGCAGCTCTCTCAGCCTGGCTCCGGAGCAGAGCTGCTCCAGCCCTTGCAGCAGCTCCGTGGCCTCCTCTGGCCTCGCTCCAACAGCTCCACGTCCCTCTGGTGTTGGAATACCATGCTTCAATACCACGTTTTGTTCAAAAGCAGCAGCATGAGAAATCCAGAGAGCTGTTTTTCACTGCGCACTCAGAATCCCAGTGTAGAGCAGTGCTCCCAGCAAAAATCAGGTGACTTCACCCAGTAACTACCACTAAGGATAAAGCAGCATTAGACCGAAGTATTTTCCAGTGGAAGTTGCGCAGCAGTTGCACTCTGCAGGTGTTTATGGATCAGTTCCCTCTTCTTGACCCGGCTCCCTCACAGGGGGTGCAGCAGCACAAACACACCGAGTTAGGAAGGAGGGATGCAGCAGAAACTTGCAGAGCTATTAACAGGCCATGTGAGGGTAGGGGAGCAAGCCAGCACTAAAACAAGAACCAGATGGAAACACAGCTATTTCAAGCTGAGGGACTTTCCAAAATATGACATAGAGAAACAGAAATCTCGAGGCCACAGTCCTGATCCATTTTGTTCTTTATCTAAATTCATCGGATCATCCATAGCTTCCACCCGCCCCGGCCACACCATGGCTATAAACCCCTTCTGTTGCCTGCTCTGTGGAAGCAACCGCTGACACAAAGCAATATTCTAGTGCCACTGGCCAAACAAATGCATAACTTCAACACATTGCTATCCAGCTATGCTCCAGACCTATTTCTGTCCTTCCTTCAGCAGCAGCGGTGCAGGAGGTTGTGTTCACTCCCAATGAGGACATCCAGGAGCAACGAAAAAAGCCTACGTATATGGACCCCCATGCTCCAGATTCCCCCCAGCAGCACCCATCATTAGCTACCTGCTGGGTACCTGCTATAACGAGGAACAAAAAAAGGCTGAAGTGGGAATTAAACCGAAGCAGGTGGGAAATTCCTGCCAGGAAGGAGTTTTGTAGCTTAAGGATTCTACATCTTGACATCTGAAATAATGAAGTAGCTTCTGCCAAAGTTATTTCTCATTGGGAAACTCCATGTCCAAGAGCAAAACACTAACAATGACTTCCCAAAGATGAGGCATTTTCTGCAGAGAAGCATGTGGGAGGATACAAACTGAGAACAAAAAGTGACCTTTTAAAGACAAGGGGGATAAAACTTGCATCACTGGAACACACGATTTTTCCTACAGTGGTAGTTTCTAAAGGATATTTTATTGTCAGGGAATTTGACTTCAGTATTCCAAACAAATTTAGATTACTCTTCAATTCCTTGTTAGCCATTTGGCAATACAGCCTCTGCTTTTCACTCCTTCTGGGCCTAACTGGGAGAGAAATCATTTGCTACTTAAACATGGGACTGCAGCACTCCGCATGGCACATCCAGGCACCAGGGGCTATTGGCTTCACGGGGGCTCTGCCACAAAGCAGCACCTACCAGCACCCTGATGAGATGGCCTGGAAGGCAAGGACTGAGCAGGATCCATTCCAGTTGTGCCTGCTGAAGTCATCTCCCCTTGTACAATTCCTCCCTTCTCCCAGGTGGACAGCCATGTCCCCAAGGTCTGCCCAGACATCTACGGCTGTACACAGGGACCTTAAGCCAGCACGTCCAACACATAGAGGGTTCTTTCCTGGTGTCCTCAACATGCTGTTGAGGTGTAAGTCCAGAGGAGGCCACGAGGATGAGCAGGGGTTGGAGCACCTCCCATATGGAGACAGACTGAGAACGCTGGGGCTGCTCAGCCTGGAGAAGGGAAGCTGTGTGGAGATCTCAGAGCAGCTTCCAGTGTCGGAAGGGAGCCACAAGGATGCAGAGAGGGACTCTTCATAAGGACTGTAGCGATAGGACAAGGGGCAAAGGACAAGCTTAAAGATGGGAGATTGAGATGAGCTCTTAGGCATAAGTTCTTCACTGTGAGGGTGCTGAGTCACTGGCACAGGGTGCCCAGAGAAGCTGTGGCTGCCCCATCCCTGGCAGTGTTCAAGGCCAGGTTGGACACAGGGACTTGGAGCACCCTGCTCTAGTGGAAGGCGTCCCTGCAGGGGTTGGAGCTGGATGAGCTTTAATCTCTCTTCCAACACAAACCAGGCTGGGATTCTATGACTCTATAGGATGTCTTCAATAACTCCAGGAGAAGCATCCTCCCTGTGGCCTGCTGGGGGACTGACAACAAAGCACGATCACCAGCTCCCCAGGGGGCAGAGAACCTGCTACAAGCAGAGAGGCTTTTCCTTTCCATAATCTTGAGGGTGTCCTGATGAGATAGAGTTCGACAGTTTCAAACAGAAACCGACGTGATGCTCCATCATGTTTGAGCACAAACATACGCTCTTAAGCTTTAAAAAAGTCAAAAATTATAAACACAATTAGACATAAAACAATAGTGAGGTTTAGTCTGTCTCTGGGCTTTGTTCCAAGGAGCAAGGTTGCTCCTCAGCACTGGGTCTAGAACAGCCACTCTGAACGTTACCTGCGCTGTCTCCTGGGCCGTGCTGCATTCAACTGCACTGGAGCTGGAGAGCTGCATACATATAGCACTGATCCTGCTGCCACCCTGCCCATCACACTGCTCCCAGTTCCTTCCGGGAAGTAAGCAAAAGGATCCTGGGACACCTGCGGGACAGCTGCCATGATGGCAAAGGGACAGGGCCCTGGGGTGAAATGGGATAATTTGAAGTGACTGCAGAGGCCTCCCAGCAATGCCAGTGAGAGCCAAGGGCTCTGGTGGGTATCGGGTGCGCTGCTAAGCCCAGCTCCAGTGCCTCGGCAGAAACCACTTGCTGACAACTGGGAATGATCAGTCATCCCGGATCGCACTGAAGTGGGGAGAGTAATTGACTAAACAAGAAGTTAAAGTTACCTTAAATAGTTAGGAGTCCGTGACCTTGTAAATCATTCCTGGAGGACTCGCTGGTTTGCTTCATCTTCCTGGGACTCGCAGATCAGATTTGAGCTGGTTTTGTGTTACTCACCCCCTTCATGGGCACTGCTTCACATTACAGCCTCTTAATTCAGCAGCTCGGTGAATTAGAGGAATTAACCTGAACACATTTAGCTGCCACCCTGCAGTCCACTGCTGCCTTCAAGCAGAAACAATGCACTGTCCCAGAGCCGTAAATAGGAACTGAGCAGCCGAGCTGGAGATTGAAATGCTCTGTTAAGAGGGACAGCAGACAGCAAGTCTGACACCCTCACAAAACATTAAGGTTGAGAGAAACCAATGCAAGCAAATTGGGCTGGAGAAGTCCCAGGGCAAATCCTCTGTGCAGATGTGAACATTTTCCATAGGGATATCTGTGGAATGTATGCAGATTTCTGTAGTGTCATCCCTCTTCACCTCCCGAGAAACCGAGGGCAGCCCAGACAATAAAACTGCTCTTCCCCATGTTTGAAGCTTGATGGCAGCTCCTGCTCCTGCAGCACTTTTCTGCTACATTACATTGCCCATTATACAGGTATTAAAGATCTCCTTTCCCCACAGCATACAGAGTGTGTGCCCAGTAGAGCATTTTGTTTATCCCCAGGACTAACCAGAGCCCATCTCTCACAGCCGGATGCTGCACCTAATTAAATGCTCCATAATTTAGCTGTAGTCATGCCAGTGATGCACAGCCCCATCTATGTGACCTTGGCCATGGGCCAGCCGGCTTCCCCCTCTCCTCACCCCTGTTGTGCTGGAATGACCAGGGGAAAATACTTGTTCCCTTAAGGCCCAGAAAGGACCCTGGTCTGCAGCAAGCAGGCACAGGGGGCACAGCACTGTAAGAGCTGTCTGGATTAAAAGGTTTTATTTTCTTATCAGCTAGCAAAGACATTCACCTATTCTGCTCCCTTTTAGTTGTCAACTTTCCCTGTATCACAGCAAAACAGCGCAGGCCCTGAGGACATACCTTACCTTATTAGGCAACGGGAGTCCAGAAAGTGGAGGGCTCGGAGCCTTCTTGAGCTTAAAAAGACAGCTCAGGGGAACGACCTCAGCCCACGGCCACAGGGAGTGGGGGCAACAGTAGAAGTGTGGCCTTGAGGGGGTCACCGGGACCCCTCGGGCTCCCAAACACACAGGCTGGCAGTGGCAGGCAAGGCACAGAACGCTAAAGCCCTGTCTGATCTTTTTACTTGTTGGTCAAATCCATCCTTTCAAAAAGGTGAGCACTGTGATCACAACTGGAAGGGACCAGAAGATAAAACGCCACTAAAAGCAAGACAGTGTGAGAAACAGAACATCCCAAAATCATAGAATAACAGAACCACTGGAGTGGGAAGGGACCTTAAAGCTCAACCAGTTCCAACCCCGTGCCACAGGCAGGGACACCTTCCACAAGAGCAGGCTGCTCCAGGCCCCATCCAGCCTGGCCTTGAACACTGCCAGGGATGGGGCAGCACAGATTCCAGGGATGGGGCATTCATTCCCTGGTCCCATGATTGAATTCTCACTGGTATTTCAGTCAGTGCCTTGAGAACAGGAAGGTTTATCCTAATGCCAGGCAACCCACCCTGCTCAGCCTGGTTCCAGCTCAACCCTTCAGACTCCTGCAGGTTTTACTTTCTCAGTAACAGAGACCAGACTGTGGCCAGACTTTTTTCCCCACCTCTGGTTTGAGCTCAGGTCCCCCCAGACTGAACAAAGGCTCTTTCCTTCCCATACCCTCCCCAGTGGAATCCTGCACAAAACTCTCCTAAAGCTGCGTCCCCAGAGGCTTTTTCCAGCTGAAGTCCTTGAACATTTATTCCACAATAAAACTTTGTCTGCTCTTCCAACTTTCCACAGTGCATCCAAGCAGGCTGCATCACAAGGAGAAAGGCGGGGTTGGTAGCAAACACATGAAGGTTGCCTGACACATCCCATTACCAGACTGCTTGCAGTTGCCTAAACCTCAGCCAGAGCCTCTGGGCTGCTTTCCCACGCTGGTGCTCCTAACTTTCAGCCAAAATAGTACATCCACTCCTGAGAATTAGATCAAGATGTATTTGCTTCTTTTTCCAATACTGCATTTTACCTTTTCCTTTGCAAAAATCCAGCGCCACAGAGTTTGGAGGAGGGAATTCAGGCAGGGCCTTTTTTGGCTCCCATGAAAATCTTACTATCAGCCAAGATATAAACACCGGAGGGAGAAAATAACTAACTGCTCACATAGAACCAGGAGACTGTGCAGATTTGCAACCAAAGCAAATGCTTCAGTATGTTCAACTGGGATGGTGGCACTTGCCATTCCAGAATGATCATTATATTGATGAATTAGTGATTACTAATAGCACTTCCTGCTTGGAACCAGAACTAAAAGCAAGGAGCTGCTTCATGATTCTTTCCAAAGCGCTGGCCAGTCAGCAGGGCAGAAATCTCTCTGATCTGGATGTAAAATGTGAAGACTGACCAAGTGACACGATGCTGGAGGCATGCAGTAAAGACAATGAACTGGAAACTGGATAAAGACAAGAGGAGTGGAAGAATGGGAAAAGTAGCACCACCAGAGTGTGAGGAGAGCCTAAACCGGGCTCTGATCTACATGGGGTGTGTAAGGAAACAGGGGACTTGCCACAGAGCACATGAGCACTGGGAGCTGCTCTAAGGTCTCCCCTTCAGGAGCCTTCTCTTCTCCAGGCTGCCCTAGCCCAGCTCTCTCAGCCTGGCTCCAGAGCAGAGCTGCTCCAGCCCTCGCAGCAGCTCCATGGCCTCCTCTGGCCTCACAGTATTGCAAACAGAAAACCAAAAACGCACTCTCTGAAGAGCGTTACTGATAATTTGCATCAAAGAACCAGGTAATTTCAACAAAATAAGGCTTCAATCACTCTACTGAAATGAAAAGTACGTGGAAAGGCCCCTGCAAGTTCCATGTTTTCTGGCACAGACTAAATGTCACTCAAGCACAGTGATCCCCGAGCAACCTTCAATCTGCTCTTTTTCCCTAGGTCTTGCATATCATGCTGTAATACTTTGGACATGTATTCAGCTTTAACATTGTCAGAGTAAGTCATGTTATCAGGCTCAAATGTGGTTTAGACTAAGACAGACAAAACCAAATGAAACCAAAGCAGTTTGGGAGGACTCAGTAATTATTACAAAAGGGAAAAAAGGGGCCTTGACAGCACTGAGGCAAGAACAGGGGAACAATGAACCATCTCTGATGTGCTGCTCGTCAAGCACCGTTTCCTGCAAGAAACCAAACCCAACAAGGAGATGAGATACAAGACACTGTCCAAAACCTCTCCATTGGGGCCATTGGGGTTCAGATGAGGAATCAATAACCAGCTTGCTACTCAGAAGTACCTCTTGGCTCATACTCAGCTCCTGACGAGAGCCTGAATCTCTCATATAAGCAAGAGTCAAACCATAGAAGACTTCTTGCCACCAATATTCAAGAGTGAAACACCAGCTATTCAGACGTATGTTTTCACTTACCCGAGTTTCCTTCACTTCCTCATTTCCATCAACTTCATCACCATCCTAGGATGAAAAGCAAACGTTGTAATTAGGCAGTCTTGGAAACAACCAGATTGTATGACAGGAAGATAATGTATTGCTTATGATTTGATGTCAAAGCTTCTGTCAAAAGAAAACCTGTCTAAATACTGTTGGTTGATTATCAGATCAGGTTTGGTACCTAATGGCCATTTAGAAGACCTTGGTACTAAGGACATAGTTCTCTTGAGTAAATGCAATGTGAATGCTCCTCCAGAGTCAGTAGGAGAAGGAGGAACACTCCTTAATGTACTCAGGGAACATGCATGACACTTGGGAAGATTGTGCGTCTGAAGTGTTGATGTAATATTGACTTTCCATGAATATCCTCCCCTTCAGTTAGACTCCAGCAGGGGAGCCTGCTCATCCCAGACAGCCTGCACTCACACAGCCTCTCTGTAACCCACTGCCTCTCTGGAACAGCTCCAGGCTTTCACGGAGCAGTGGTAAACTACCACAGCATCACATCACTCATAGTGAACTCAGGGTACTTTGGAAGTTGTAGCTGCAGTTTTGTATAGACACAACAGGGAAATGAACTGTAACTCTGAGAAGCAATTTGCCTTCTGCTCTGAAGCTGGGAACGTTGCTGCAGCAACCCAGCAGACAACTGGGCAGGATGGAAAACACTTAAAATAATAAGGAAAAAATAATTATATTTGGCATGCAAGAAAAAAAGATGCAAAAATCATTTGAAAATAATCAAAAGGGGTTTGCAGCAAGTCTTTCAATAGAAATCCCCAGGCTTCCAGCAGAGCCATTCAAATTGTCTCACGTCCAGCTATCTGCTGTTGCCACAGGGGGTTTTTCATTGTGTTGAGCAGGAAGCCTCTTCCCCTGAGGTGTATGAGAGAGGCTGTGTCTGTAGATCTGTTGCAGACTTCCCAACCATGATTTCATAATATTCTCTCCTGAAAGAGGTGATCTGTTTTCCTCCCTGAGTCTCTAAGCAGGGTTTGGAGAGCTGTACTTCTTCCCTCAGACTGAAGAAATCCTTTTGAAACCAGGACTAAGAGAACTGACCACAACACAGCTCTTCTGGTGCTGGGGAGGGGATCCAGACACAGGTTTTATTCCTCATTGTCTTCTTTCTAGGAGGCTTAAAGCACAGCCAAATCTGGGCTCAGATTCCCACTTCCAGTGGGTTGTGACCTCCTTCCAAACAACCTGCAGATCTAACCTCTCTTCTCCCATGCAGGCTCTTTCACAATTCAGCAAGGGCCACACTGATTGACAGCTCACGAAGAGGCTTCCAGAACCTACTGCTTGGGTTTTTCATGGGCCAGACAAGCATGCAATGCCTTTGGACATGCGTGTTTGACATGCCAGTCAAACAGACCTGGCCAGGGAAGGACTAATGGGTAATCAACTGCCTTGGAAAAAAATATGAAGCTCGGAACTGGAAGGAAATTTACCTGGAATGTTACAGGATGAGTTTCTCTGCTGTAAGGAACTCAAACTTACATCTTTTGTTGAGAAAATGATGCCGGTGCCTCTTCGCCTCTCTTTTGGCCGCCGCCTCTCCCGGATCGACTGTTTGTTCTGAGATCTGTCGTCCAAATCCTGATCTTCACACTCTGGCCAAGCAAAGAAAGACTGCTTTGGTTTCAGTGATTTACATCTGTGCTTTTGCTAAGGTACTGGGGTTCTTTTCAAGCTGATCAAGGTCATCTTGGCTTGTGTTATATTACAAAGGAGTTATTAAACCAAATGAAATGGAAGCTTGGTGCCCTACTACATCTGTTACCTGCACTCCTTCCTTTATCAGAGGTTACCCTGGCTGTCAGCTCTCCCCTAATCATCCTGACTTGCTCCTATGGGAGTAAGTACTAGTAGAATCACTCCCCCCAGCTCTAAGGTAGAATGTTCCATGGATTACTATCTCATCTACTTATGCAAAATGGAAAACATCCCTTTATCCCTCTCTGTTACAAGTAATAGGCCGTATGCTATGCTAGGATCTCCATTTAAACAAATAGCATTTGGTTTGTGAGGTGGCAGCTCCCCATCCTGCCCTCAGAATAGCCAGTAAACTTCCTCTCCCCGTCTGCACACACGAAAAGTTCTAAACCCCATGAAAATCCTTGAGCATTGCCTGTTCTGGGTACGCACCATTTTTCTCCATCTCTGTGGCTGCACCTCTGAAGCCTGCTGGGTTCACAGGGTCAAGACCTAGATACTTATTTGCTTCGAGTCAGGTATGAACTTGTATAAAGGAGAGGTGCTGACGTTGAAGGAGACAGAGGTGTCGTAGGTTTGTCTGGTTGGACTGGGCACCTTAATCGCCGATAGACAGTCTGTAAAGAGAGAACCATGACAGCAAGTAAGTAGGATGAAGAGGAACGAGCAGATTTGGGAGTTCAGGGGACTTGGTAATCTTTTGGAGTGTCATGCTTTCTTCACTGCTGCCGGGAGTGAGGGCCTCCATCCACCAGATCAGGTTCACTCCATCAGATGGGGATGAATGTTAAAAGCATTGCACAGCTCAACGTGGGAGCAGCCTCCCAGAACAGGGAAGTCTGGGATCAACCTCTTTGTCCCTCCAGCCAATGGCAGGACAAATAAGTAAGCTAATAGAAATGAAAGATTCAGAATGAAAAACCAGAAGTGATGGCAGGGGGCTCTCTCTGGCTTTCCATTGCACACAGAGCACATGGAAAAATGTGAGCACAGAGTCTCAGCCGAGTCTGCACAGCCAGGATGGATTCCAGGCCATGTTTCTATCATTAGCCTTTTCACTCCACTTTTGGTGATCTACATGGTTTTATTTTCTGGCAAGAGACAGAAAAGTAAAATTCCCAGTGGAGAGCAAAGGAGCTCCAGCATCTATATACCCACATCCCTCCTGCAGCGTGCTGAGGTGAGGTACCAATCCTCAGTGTTATCATAAAATCACGGAATGGTTTGGGTTGGAAGGGACCTTAAAGGTCCTCCAGCTCCAACCCCTGCCACAGGCAGGGACACCTTCCACTGGAGCAGCTTGCTCCAAGCCCCTGTGTCCAACCTGGCCTTCAACACTGCCAGGGATGGGGCAGCCACAGCTTCTCTGGGCACCCTGTGCCAGCGCCTCAGCACCCTCGCAGGAAACAGCTTCTGCCTAAGAGCTCATCTCAGTCTCCCCTCGGGCAGGTTAAAGCCATTCCCCTGTCCTGTCCCTCCATCCCTTGTCCAAAGCCCCTCTCCAGGTTTCCTGCAGCCCCTTTAGGCACTGGAGCTGCCCTGAGGTCTCCCCTTCAGGAGCTTTCTCTTCTCCAGGCTGCCCTAGCCCAGCTCTCTCAGCCTGGCTCCAGAGCAGAGCTGCTCCAGCCCTCAGCATCCCCATGGCCTCCTCTGGCCTCGCTTAGCAGTATTCCTGCTTTCCAGCACATCTGCCTCCCTTAAAACAAACAGACATCCCCAGAGGAACTCCTCCCGATCTCGATTGTCCTAAATGGCTTCAATAGCTCTGAAACAAAGAGAACTGAGGTCAGGAGGATCACCTCCTCATCCGTATTCCTGCTCCACCTCGAGCGGGTCTCCTGCCTCTCGCTGCTGTCCTCAGCAGGCTCGGTGCTCTCGGCTGTCCCGCTCTGCTGCTCCTGCGCTTGCCGCTCTGCTCGGGACCGGCTGAAGGTTCTTTCAGCCTCCTGAAGGTCTGTCAGGGTCACACCCTGCAGAGAAAGTCCAAGAGAGAGTTGGTGAATGTGCACATTTCCAATTCAGATCATCCAGGTCAGTTTGAAATGCCCAGCGGGCCTCTGCCTGCCCAGGCCAATGCTTTATCTCTATGCAAACAGAAGGGATTCCGCTGCCTTTAACACATTGCGGAGGATACTGACATGAGCACTGGCTCAAAGCAACCCAAGCACACACGATCAAGCTACACACTAAAAGGTGGGTATACTGCAGAAATGCGAACTCCAAAACCCAACCCGTGTGTGCTTGGGGAGTGTTTTGTGAGAATTCCCTACAGGAACTTTGGCCAGAACCTCTCCAACACCATGTGAGGACAAGCCAAGCCCCTTGTCCTAAGTAACAATGTACAGGAAAATCCTGCCTTCCTATTCATGAGCTCTCTTCATCCTACACACGAACATGAGTATTTCCATTCCTTACCTGTGTGGACCTGCGGGTCTGCCGGGCCTGCCTGGATCGTGCCTTCCTCAAGGATTCCGCTTCCTCATCCCGCACCGGAGTCAGATATGACCTGGAAAAAGGAAAAGGGGCAAGAAGAGGTTAAACTAAAAGCAGATGCTCTGCGCTCTGCCCTCCTGCCTCTGCCAGCTCCTGAGCTATTGTTCTCTGCTATATGGACAAAAAGAGTTTCACCTCCATTTACCAAGACTGCTGCCTTCTGCTTTGGGACAACTTTCTTAGGAGTCTATGATACACAAATGACATTCTCCTTAGAGGCTCTAAACAAACTCTTTAGTGTTGGACACGTCCTGCTCAAAAAGGTGCAACTCTTCACTATGTGATTTGCTCCATTCTGTGCCATTGCAGCATTAGGAGAAAAAAATAAACCAACCCACAGAAACCACCTCTCATTCAGATAAAGATCTCAGGAACAGAAATCCTGCACTGGCACATTCCTCAGACCCTCCTTCCTGTCATTATATTCCTGATCATATTCCTGCAATCTGCTGTCTTCATCAATATGAAACCCATCATGCTAGAAAACCTGCAGGCACTGTGTAGAGACAAAACACTTTGAAAAAAGCCATGAAATGAAAGAAACGACCTTCACACCTCCAGAATAAAGCATGCAAACCACTTGGTTAAGATGCAGAGCTGGTCACCACCACGTTGCATTAAACCTGTGAGATTCCAACAGAATTATTCACAGGAAAATGCATAAACCAAGCTCTCTGCCCTGGCATTGCCTGTGGAGGAACTGGAGAGGAACTCAGCACTGCTCTGCTCAGTCTGATTTCCATCCCGGTGGAGCGGCTTCCCTCTTAGGACAGATTAATTAGACTGGACTCTTCAGCCTGGTGAATAGGGAATGATTATTGACAGTGTCTCACTGTGCAAGGATGAGGGTGCCTGAAACGTTCTTTTGTAGGTCTACCACTGCCACAGGTTAACAGAGTATCAGAGATCTAGACATGGTCAGAGAACAGTTAGCCAAGCAAATGATGAACTTCTATTAAGGAATGAAGGTCTATTAAAGAATAAGATTACTTTGTCCTTGGACTCTTTTTCTGCTTCTCCACTACTGCAGGGAAGAGGTAGCGGGCTGAACAGGTTTTGCATCTGATCCAGTATGTTAAAACATTTATGAGAAGGATTACAAACACCGACATCACCTGTAAACCTGGATCATGCTAAAATCCTCTATCATGACGACTTTAATCCACCTTCTCCATCTAGTGCTCAGCAGTGACTTAGCTGTGCACTCCGCAGTTAGCAGGGGCTCCTCGGACTGTTTGGATGTACATCCGTGGGAGCCGGTCACCCCATGTGTCTTCTGGTGTTGTGGGACCCACGTGAAAGTCTTCTCACCCAAAACTGGTGCAAGTATTCAACCTGCCAAATCGCGCTCCGAACTCCCCTGATCTCCAGAGAGCACAGGAGAGCGCGCAGGATCGATGCCCCTTGCTGCAGACTTCTGGAGGACAGAATCCCACTTGGGGAGCTGGCTGTGATGGAGACACAGAACTGCACTTCCACGGTGCCATTTATCACCTTCAGAGACAGCCTCGAGCACAGATCATGTGAGTGCATTGCAGAGGAGCTCATTTCTTCCCATTGATTATCCCGACAGCCACACTAGCTGTGATGGATACACCAGCATGGAAAGTGCTGAAATTCAGGGGGCCGATTGCCTCCCAGGAACGGGCTGTTTCCTGAGCAGAAAAGCTGCTGTTTGATGAGTGAAAGCTGTGCAGCTCCTGACTTTGCAGACAAGTTTTTATGCGGTGCACGAGGGCTACCCAGGTAATGGCACATTAAGGAAACAATGAGCATTTTCTGCAGCTTTTGACACAAGTGGAATAGCTGCTATTTGTACAGCATCCAGAAGTAATAAGCTGCCTGCAGGAAGAAGGCATTGGGAAAATACACTGCAAATGAAGTTCAGAGGAGTAGTAAGAAAAAATAAATAGTTCCTGGAACACATAAACCAAGTGAATTTGTAGCCAACTGAGGTGGGCAACAGCTTTGAATCAGTGAATTTACATCACAAGGATGGAGGTGTGGAGGAGTTACATACATAGCATGCGAACAAGAGGAGGAAAGATGAGACCTGCCCTTGCCTGAGGAGGAGTTGGGCTCATACAGGTGCTCGGGAACACTCCTGGTATGCATGAGCAGCACAAGGTCACGCTGACTGCACCTGAAGTACTTTTGTACACAGAGAAAATGACAGTGAACTCCCCGGCACTGGAGGACAAATGAGATTTCCACGGTGGTTTCAACCAAGGTTTGGCAAATCCATGGGGAACAGCCCAGCCGGGTCGGAAGGGGCAGGTCTGCTGGAGCACAGCACGGCTGAGGGATGCCCCTCATCTCAGGGTTCAGCCACAGCTTTACATTGAGGAGTGTATAGGGACAGCAGGACATGAACCATTTGTGTCTCTCCCTCCACCATCCTCGGCTCTCCCAGGGTTTATATAAAACTACAAACACAGTCAAACATCAGCAGCAGTTCTGGGTGTCCAACAGTGATTTCATCTCCAGCCGAGCCTGTTCTGCAAGTCCGAGTGGCTCAGTCTAGGCTGCAGCCTTTATCGATTGCTGACTTCTGGTTTCCTTCCATTTACCCAATCCCCAGCTCTTGGAGCTCACCCAAAGCCATTTTCCAGGCATGAGATAACTGAATTTTCTGAAACAAGTCGGCAGAGCCTTTGCACAGGGACACGGCTGCCTTCTCCTAGTAAGCAGCTACAGCCTTTCCTGCTGCTCAAAGGAGGTGGCTGGGCTGTAAATCTATTTCAGATGCAAACCCCAGACTCCACACCAGCAATTCAATCACATTTCTGCTCTGCTTGATGGAGTTTTTTTGGTGTGTTTGCTGTTTTTTTTCCTTTGGGGAGGAGGGAGGGAAAAGACAGATTTTACAGTTGTAGCTGATGCTTCACTTTGCTTACAAGCTGCATGTTAAGAGAGCAGAGCGTGCTAAATGGGATGGAAGAAATAGAGAACAAATTCACTGCGAGGAGATGGCAAGTGTGCTGCAGGCACAAAGCACGGCTGGATGACAGGGGGAGAGCAATACCCTGCTCTCCAAAGCAGAAAAACTGCAGATCGCAGCAAGCTGCAGGGACAGGCGGCAAATGGGGCATGAGGCGCTCAGCGAACAACCCACTGCGGGGTTAATGGTGTTTACAGGAAACCCATCACTTGCTCCAGTGCAGTGTCTGTGGCATCCTACTCATTCAAGCCAGTATCACATGACACAAGTGGATCTCCAAAGAAATGGTCCTGGGTCTTGTATTTTCTCACTGTAAGCTTCCTCTGAGGAATACCTGACAGCAGAGCAGCCGTGGTGCTGAGCTCAAGGCATGCGGAAAGCAAGAACAGATTCTCCCCAGAGTTTTGGCTGCAATTACAAGCAGCAGAATAGAAATTGTGAGAGATGTGTACGTGAGAGTCAGCAGAAGCACTGCTGTAGCTTAGAGTTCCAGAGGCAGAGACCTTGTCCTGCTGCCACACGAGAGCTACAGGCTTTTGATTTGTGCACTAGCAGGAAAAAAGCTGGGAAGTGCATGATGAACCTGGTTCCTCCTTTCTTCCTGCTTTCAAGAAAACACCTATTGTCTCTGTTGGCAATCTGAGCAACTTGGTCTAGTGGAGGGTGTCCCTGCCCGTGGCAGGGGGCTGGAATGGATGAGCTTTGAGGTCCCTTCAACCCAAACGTGTCTGCGATTCTATGAATCAGGTCAGAGTGACACAGGATGGATCCCAGCTGCTCATCACCAGTCTCAAAGCAAAAGGAGCTGCAATAAAATACTAACAGAAGGAGAGATTCAAAGCAGGGCAGTGGTAAGCCTGGCTACACAAGCTGGTAAACCACAAGAGCATATCTGTGTGCAGGAGATCCTTTGCCAGAGGGAAAAAACCCAACCCCCTCCAGAGTAAAGGGTGAATAATGCAGGACAAGAAATGACATTCCTCTATTAACTGGTGCACAGGTAACAAGAACAGATGATGAATTTCTCCAAGAAGTACAGAGCTTCTGACAATGGGTTCCCTCCATCCCCACCAGGTCCTTCTCCAACAAACCCTCATTGCCACAGCCAGCACAGTCAGAACACGAGTTGTGAATGTGGAGCTGTTGGTCATGAACTGGAGCTATGCTTGGTGGCAGAGGGGGTGAAACTCGATGATCTTAAGGTCCTTTCCAACCCTAACTATTCCATGATTCTATGATTCTAGGTGGCTCTTCTAAGAGGAAAGTTTGCCATGGGCAGGAGATGCTCCATGGGCCATTTCAGCCTGAATACCGTGATTCAGGAGTGACTCTGAAACAGAGTCACCAGACTGGAAACCACAGTGACAGCTTTCTTGGAAGCCAGGACAGGCAATACGGGTAAGGGCAGCCAGGCCCAGGCTTGGTTTCCTGCACATGGAAAGCCACACAGGTATTCAGACTCTAAAATGTTTGAAATAACTATTCTTAAAGTACAATATCACTATTCCAAACATGTCAGGATTTTATCTTTATCACTCTTGCTTACATCCATATACATACATATGGATGTTATATATATGTGTGTATATATATATATACGCACACTAAAAAAAGGAGGAGAGGAAAAAAACCCCAGCAAATCATCAAGTACTGATACTGTTCCCCTGGAAACAACTGGAAAAGTACAGCATCCCAGCAATGCGTTCCTACAAACTGGAAATTTGCCATTGGCTAAGGAACTATCTCTAAGCTGGGGGAGGGAAGAGAAGCAAGCAAGAGTTCTGCAGGCAACAATGCTGACAGCAGCTCCCAAAATACAATTCCTTAAGTTGGCTAATAAAGTATGTGCCAGGCAGCAAGTCAATCCTTGACAAGCACCTGGAAACAGAAAAGGAAATGCTCCTGCTCTCTCCTCCCAGCAAGCGACAGATTTCAGTGTTTCACTGGGTGTACCCCTGTGCCCACGTGCTCCTGCGCATCAGGCCACAGCACTGACAGGGCTCATCAGAGGCACTGCCATGGAAAGCTGGCTGACTATCATTTGGGAAGACCATTAACAGGCAGGAGAGGAGGATAACGCATCACACTCTGCAAGCGTTGGAGCTGGGAATGAGGAGACAGAGAGCCAGACAATGCCGAGTTATGTGATAAGCTGAGGACAGAGGGATAACAGGATCCTGCTCTTGTGAGCTGTTGTGTTTCAATCTGGACTGTGAGGGAAGTTTAAAGCTCTGCATTTCAATCATCTGTTTACAGCATGATTAGCAGGTTAACAACAGAAGATTAAATTCTTTATTTGCAACAGCTTTGCTTCACTCAACATGTTCAGGGGCTGATCCAAGAGATTAAGAGACTTGTGATCTTTGTCATTTGTTAATCACAAGAAGTACCCTCTGTCCCTCCTCAGAACTCACGCTTTGATGTGATGTTTACAATGGGTTGAGGTTACACATACAGCAGCTGATGCTCTAAAAGTACTTCCATCATCCAGCTCTTGCTGATTTGGTGTGCGAGTTCCCATCTGCCCAGGCTCATCTCTTTGCAAGCCCCTTGCAAGGCAGAGCCTCTCCTTTGGTGGGAATGTGGCCCTGCTTGCTCTCAGCCTGGGGGACTCCGTATTGTCTCTGCCAGAACAATAAAATGAAGCACTGGAACCTACCAAGAACTCAGAGTTTGGAGCTGGGGGAGACAGCACATGGATTGGAAGCTTTGAAATGACTGAGGTTATCCCTTTGCATTGAAGATGCTCCAAGGGCTGGAGTTTCAGAGCTAATAAAGTCATTTAGAACAACCAAGAGCAGGAGTTCTTTTGGGCATGTCTGTTTGTTTTAAGGGAGGCAGATGTGCTGGAAAGCAGGAATACTGCTGAGCGAGGCCAGAGGAGGCCATGGAGATTCTGTGAGGGCTGGAGCAGCTCTGCTCTGGAGCCAGGCTGAGAGAGCTGGGCTGGGGCAGCCTGGAGAAGAGAAGGCTCCTGAAGGGGAGACCTCAGGGCAGCTCCAGTGCCTAAAGGGGCTGCAGGAAACCTGGAGAGGGGCTTTGGACACGGGATGGAGGGACAGGACAGGGGAATGGCTTTAACCTGCCAGAGGGGAGACTGAGATGAGCTCTTAGGCAGAAGCTCTTCCCTGTGAGGGTGCTGAGGCACTGGCACAGGGTGCCCAGAGAAGCTGTGGCTGCCCCATCCCTGGCAGTGTTCAAGGCCAGGTTGGATGGGGCTCTCCTGCCAGCTGATGAACAAAATGAAGGCAAAGATGTGAATGTACTGCCTCCATCAGTGCCAGCTTCCTCCAGAGCCAGTTCAGTCTGAAACAGAGCAAGAAACCCCTGAAAACCAAAACTAATTCACTTGGCAAAAATCTGAATATTTGGAAAATGGCTTTTTGCAGCTAAAGAATAAAATAAAATCAAAACTTGATGGTGATAAAGAAGGTTCAGCTGCTGAACTAGGGAAGCCAGAGGAGAAACGTTCCCTTGGCAAGTACAGCAGCACATCAGAGCAGCCTCCGGCCGCCACCTCGTGGAAGTAGCCACCGAAGAGATGCTGAGAGCAGCTTCACGAAGAGGAGCAGGGATCAGCCCAACTGAGTTACTGAAAACATCCCCAATATTAACAACGTAAAAGGTTTTCCATTACTATCGAGCTAAGATTGCCATTTCTTAGCATGTGCAGTGGCTTTGGGTCTATCTCAAGTGCCCACTATTCTCTGGGACAGAAGATGAATGAAGTTTGCTCAAAAACTTTTCCTATAGAAATCCTAGGGTGGCAACCTGGCTTCTCCCCCTGGAACATCCACGGGTCGGTGCTGTGGAGCAAAGATTTTAAGGGAATAGCTGGTTTTATGCTAAATTAGCTCCCAGTTGTATGATCCACAGTATCTCACAAATATTCTGGGTACATTCCTTAGTTTAATGGCCATGTTTGCACAGAGAGAAGTTGAAGTTAGGAGATGCCACAACCTTGAACATCCAGTGCCCAGCTGGAATGAAACCTGGCTGCAGAACTACATTACACAAATGTGCTGGTAGACACAAGGATTAAATGGGTGAAACACGTCCAGGGTCATGGTTAGTAAGGAGGGACGAACTGCACACAGATTTGGCATGTAGGGAGGGGAAAGGCAAATTTACCTTCTGCTTGCTCCAGGCTGTCAAGCTGCAGTTCTTTTACATGGGTTAGCTCAAGCGGTTCCTGCTTCCTTTTCTTGACCATTCCTGGAGGGTCCTGCATATATCCCTGCTTTGAGCCAGGCTCCCCCCACGAAGCAAATGCCAAAACCTCCCCCTTGCCCCTGGATGCAGTCAGCGGGCGGCTAAGCTCGCAGCACCACGGCTGCTCATCTTCCTCATAGGAAATCAGGCTCAGCCCCAGTGACCCCCATCCCACACCTCGACCTTTTCCCAAATGAAACCGCAGCCTGATTTCCCATCGAGCAGGAGCAATCTCGCCTCTTCCCAACATGGACAATCCAAGGGGCAGCAGAATTCCTGCCCTCCCACGTCACCTCCACCCGCAGCCTTTCAAAATAAGGCCAACTTTATCTGAAGGAGATTAGCTGCAGAAGGGTGGCACAGAAATGCTTTCAACAGCAGGTGCCAGATGATTGTTCAGGCCTTGGCAAGAGGAAGAACTCTCAACTTTCTGTTGCCCACTGTGGAGTGTGGATGGGATCCATCCCTTGGCAGGGAGCAGGGACCTTGCGCAGCATCCCCAGGGACTGCTCCCAGGAGAACTCAAACCACTTAGCTCTATGTCAGTCAATGATAAGGATTATTGAGTCAGATACTGCTGAAAAAGTCCAAGGTGGTGGTGAGATAACGCTCACAGCTTCTAGCAGCTCCTCTCAAGTGACATTTAAACACCCTTGAATGCAAATCCCAGAGTTTAACATTGACAGAGATCGGGGTTCCTTATGGTTTGGCCTGATAATAAGGGTTAAGAGACATGCTGGGCACCCACACTAGCCCTCGAGGAGTCATGCTCTGAATTTGGACAGGACAAGAATCACGAGGTGAAAGGACCTGCCAAAAATTCATCTAACTACTGGTGGAGGAGGATTCAGTTATTAATATATTATTAATATATGCTGCTATAATTAGCAGCTGCATCCTCAGAATGAAGACTGAAAATCCAGTTCCTCTTGGGAATGAAGCAGAAGAGAGCAGTATTTGCTGGACACATTTACCTTGCACGGCAGGAGATGTTCTTCAGCGAGAAAAGACTTTTAGGGGAAACTCTGGAGGGCAAGAGCCGGGTGGAGCAGAGCATCAGCCCTGAGGCTGCTGAGGACACAAACCCACCTCAGTCCCGCTCTGGATTTAACTGAGGAACTGGTCAGAATACGTTCAGAACCCAGGAAGAGAGGGATGTGCATCCTGTTTCACAACTTGTCTGCTGCCAAGTGCTACCACCTTGCTGGAATCTTCCTGAGGAAAGGATGAACACTCACAATCGCAGAATGCAGTTGGCGGGGGGGATAAGGTCAAATTAAAATCCCAACTGTTTCAAAGCCAGACTGCACATTCAGGAGTGTCCTTTCAAACCGGTCACCCAACTGAGGGCACACATGTGCCCTTCAGAAGTCCTCGGGCAGAGCTTGTTGTGCCCCACGTGGCAGCCAGCCACAGGCTCAGCTGTGTGGTGGCCTCTCAATCGCTGTTGAGAACCAAAACCTTCACAGAACGTGAAAGGTTTCAGCGAGTCTGAGACCCTCCAGACCTTCCTTTCGGCGCCAGTTACCTCGTGGCACGAGTTCCAGCTCGGCAGGATCTCCTGTGGGCTACGCTCCATGCACTGGTGACACAGCTCCAGGCAGCCTCTAAGAAGCTCTAGAGAGGGGCTGCAGTGTAGAAACCCCGGGAGGAGAGGCAAACCACAACGCCCTGCACTGAAAACTACATGGACAAAGTTGGGGATGAGCTGTACGGATGGGCCGTCGGTGGCACTAGAGGCCGCTGTGATCCCAGATGAAGGTGGAAAATCCACTGGGCTGCAACCAGCACAATCCCATCGTTTCCCATCACCGGCTTGCACCTTGTGGAAAGCAAAAGGGTTGTGCACCAGGAAGAACAGAGTCCATGTGATTTGAGCAACCTGGTCTAGTGAGAGGTGTCCCTGCCCATGGCAGGGGGGTTGAAACTAAATGATCTTAAGGTCCTCTCCAACCCAAAGCATTCAATGATTCTATGATCCACTGTAGGCACAGGATCCATGCACTCATAATTCACCCTTAGCAGAGGCAGCGGTGCTTTGAGTTCAGCTGGGCACACTGCATTTGCAGTGTGAGGCAGTTTGATGCTGGCAGGAGATCATCAGAACGGGCAAAGAGCAGCGTTGATCAGTGCCTGCAGAGCACCCATGAGAAACAAAAGGAAATTGCCTGGCAAATATACTCATATTGACTTGGACGGTGGCACAAGGCCAGCTCCGGGCTCCGGCACAGCACTGCAGCGCTACAGAGGGAGGCAGCTGGGCATGTAAATAACCACAGCAGCAGCTTGCTGAACCTCCAGACATCTGGTGCTAACAGCAGGCAGCGATCTGCAGGTAGATTGACTGCATCATGTTCCTCTCCAAAGTGATCTCTCCTGGGCTGCCACCTTTTCTGCTTTTCCTTCCTCCCATTTCTAAGGGCCTGAGGCCAGAGACACACCATTTTCCAACTACTGGAGCATTTGCTGACCAATTTAGCTGGCAAACAAGCAGCAGGTAAGGTACCACGGATGAAACAGTGTACAGCATCCAGCTCTGGTGGCAATAAACACCAGAGGGACGTGGGGCTGTTGGAGCAAGTCCAGAGGAGGCCATGGAGCTGCTGCGAGGGCTGGAGCAGCTCTGCTCTGGAGCCAGGCTGAGAGAGCTGGGCTGGGGCAGCCTGGAGAAGAGAAGGCTCCTGAAGGGGAGACCTCAGAGCAGCTCCAGTGCCTGAAGGGGCTGCAGGAAACCTGGAGAGGGGCTTTGGCCAAGGGATGGAGGGACAGGACAGGGGAATGGCTTTAACTGCCCAAGGGGAGACTGAGATGAGCTCTTAGGCAGAAGCTGTTCCCTGTGAGGGTGCTGAGGCGCTGGCACAGGGTGCCCAGAGAAGCTGTGGCTGCCCCATCCCTGGCAGTGTTCAAGGCCAGGTTGGACACAGGGGCTCGGAACAACTGCTCCAGTGGGAGGTGTCCCTGTCCATGGCAGGGGCTGGAACTGGATGAGCTTTAAGGTCTCTTCCAACACAAACCAGGCTGTGGGTCTATGAAACACTAGGACGGGTCAGTGTAGGGGTTAGCAGCCACCAAAGGATGCAAAGTGGCAACCCAGAGCACTTCCCAGCCCCTTCTCCCCAGACCTAGCAATCCCTTCTGCTTTAACCTTTTGCCTTCATGCAGATAATTTAAGGCCACAAGTTAGCAGACATCCCTGTGATCTAATATTAGATGATAAGCTTGTTTATGTTTTTGTTGCTAAGAGAAAGCTGGAGCTTTGGAAACACTGAAGCAGACCAAACGCTGCTGCAGCAGCTGCCGGTGGGAATCGAAATCCATGCAGTGCTTCCTGACAACTCCTTGCCATTTTCCTTTTTGGTTTTATTTTACTGGACTTGGTCTCCTTCCAAAATAAGCCTTTCCCATTCAGGTGACCCATACTGCTCCTGTAGGTCCATGTTTCCTAGTTCAAAAGATGCAGGCAGCTCCCCAGTCAGTAAGTACATCCTGCTGTTGGAACTCACATTCACAAATAAGGTTCCCTCCACCCACAAGCACAATGCATCATCGCTGCTCTTTTTCTTCCTCTCAGCATCAATTGAAGGTGGGAGGATTGTTCTGGTGTTTCTCTTTGCATTACCATAATTCACAGGAGATGGCTCTCTAATAAAAATGCAGGGGACAAACAGATCTTCTATAGTATTTATAGAAACCAATTTGGCAAGAAATGCCAATGCAGTAATATTAATAGATGCTCTTTGGGACATCTGCAAGTACTGCCACAGTCAAGTTCCCTGTCTGCAGACTGTCTCAAAGGGCTAGTGGGCTTTGTGGAGCTAAAGCTTCTGCAGTTTGATTCTGGGCTTGCCAAAGTGGAGACACTGTTGTGAAAGAGGAAGCGTGAACCAAGAGCACAATCCTCACTCTGCTCCTCTTCTACACCACTTCACTTTGCACTGAAGTATCTTCTGGCAGCTCACCTCAATTCAACTTCATGTGACACTAAAGCCAACTGACCTCCAGCAAAACAAGGAGCTTACCCATAATATTAACCAAAAATGCTCTTACAAAGACACTCCAGCAGCTATTGCCAAGTGTGTCCCTGCACACAGGGTGAATGAAGGCTGCTCACCTGGAGGCTTGTGATAGCAAAGCACTCCCTGTGCTAGCTCTGGAAAACAGGACCCAAGCCCCACCAGCACTGGAGGTGCGAGTGGTTTCCAGACAGCACCTTCCCTCCTGGCCACACTGCAGCTGAAGCCAAGAGAAGCCGGCAGCAATCCTGCCCTCCCTCCTCGGGAGCTCCACCACCTTCAGCTTTGCAAGCTGATCATTTCCATTACTGCTTTCACATCTTCTGGCTTCAGGCCATTGAAATACGTCAGAGCACTCTCTGCACTCAGGAAGGTAAAAAGTTATTGAGTTTGGAAGGATCTGATTACTGAAAACACCCCATGAACTGGTTGCTGGTCAGAAACACACAGCTCATCTGGGTTTCATTTATCACCATTTCCTTTCACTGATGCCAGCAGAAGAGATAGATTTCACGGAAGTTTATTCCTGTTTGCAGGAATAAATACAGATCATTTGCTATTCTATAGTAAATGCACATTTCCTTCTGTACTTCAGTGGAAATCTCCTGTGAGAAGATCACCGGCTACGCCACGTTTGTATCTCCTCAGTCTTAAAATACCATCATATGATAAGAAAGAAATACCACAAGCAGATCTAGAGTAATTAAAAATGCTGCTACTGCTGGAATAGCCTAGGGTGCAGATGGCAGACTTCTATCTCTGTGCTAAGCCTTCCTTTAAAGTCAATGCAAGCTGCTAGAGTGTGGATCACCTCCTGGATCACACATCTACTTGCTCCAGGAATGGTTGTTTTCCCCCACTAACTGCAAAGGGAATCCATGGGACTTGTGCAGCAAGGACATCTCCATTGGGGTACATAACCTTGCTGAGCAGAATCAGAGGGATGGATTTTATCCATCTCAGCCCAATGTTGTTTTTAGATGGGATTCATGTTACAGAACCTACGGCAAGTGGCTACTGGGCCACCTGTCCCAGGATGGTGAGACACTGGCACAGGGTGCCCAGAGACGCTGTGGCTGTCTCTGCAGTGTTCAAGGCCAGGTTGGGTGGGGCTTGGAGTAACCTGCTGTAGTGGAAGGTGTCCCTGCCCGTCACAGGGGTGGACCTTAAGGTCCCTTCCAACCCAAACCATTCCATGACTCTATACATAGAGGCATTAGGGATTGAGATTAGTAGCTGACTACTGAGGAACAAGGCTGAGACACTGAAAAGACAAACAGAAAACCACGAAACTCCATTTAACGTACAAGCCAGCGCTGAGTCGGTTTAAAACCTTGCGCTGGAGCAGAGGCAGCAGCCTGTAACTCTATGTTACAGTCCTTACACCCCCACCATCACCACCACGTCAGAGCTGATCACCAGGAGGACCGACACACACCGGCACTCTGCCCACTGACCTTCGGCGCTCCCTGGCTTCCTCAGCTGAGCAGTCCTTCCCTGCGGGTGAGGCAGCGCCGGCATTCGCAATACTGTTAGCAGAGCCGAGTACAGCACGGTTTGTGATTACACCTAGGGGGGTGCTAGCAGAGATGCCCTCTGTATTTTTCTCTACAGCTGAATCAGTTTGTTGCCTGAAAGGGGCTCTGAAATAGAGAAGACATAACTGGAAAGCAAAGCAAGTGAACTCGAGTGCTGACCCAGAGCAGCCGCCTCAAGGGGAGGGAGCACTGACAGCTCATCCTCTTCGCTCTAGACTCGTGGTTTCGTAGAGAACAGCACACAGTTAAATGAGTAGAGGAATAAGCAGGAGGAATTCACAGTCTTCACATCCCTGTTTGTAGCAAAAATGATTAGGAAATGTACCTGGTGAATAAGCAGAAGGAATGAACTCCAAGAGCTTGTACACTGAATGCCCAAGAGCAGCCTGAGCACAGCATGGTCTATGTAAGGGTACCAAGAGGCCACAACTGACCACTCCAGCGAGGGAAGAAGCTAAGCAAGGTCCCAGATGGGCTGTTAACTGCCTGCTGGTGCACACACACACACTACTGAAACTGTCCAACACAACCATCCTGGGACTGCTTATCAACGCTTCCCACATGGAAGCCCACTTCCAATCCACAATCCACTCCATAACCTAGAACTTCCAACCCAAATGCTGACTTTCTGCAGTGTTATCTCAGCTGTGAGCCGTTACCTGGTATACTGGCGGGCTGATGCAGTAGTGTTCACACCGAGAGATGTGGGGCAGGAAGAGACAGGTTGCCACGGGGTGCCCAGTGAGGTAGATGAACCAGTGGTAGTGGGTGAGGTAGCTAGAGATGTATTGCGACTGGCTGAAATGTAGGGACTGTTGAGGTCACTACTTCTACCAAATGAAGCACTGTAAAACATCACAAAATCACGTCCTTCAGAGCACAGTCAATATTCAACAGAAATCACCCCAGCTGGGCTCTCTGCTGGAAAGGGAGCAAGGCTTACATCTTAGCAAAACGTACGGAAGGAGACTAGAGCACCCCGGAGCAGCAGCACCCTCTGAGCTGAGCCCAGCTGAGTTCTGGGGAGAGAACAATGGTGTGGAGGTGAATCGGTGAAGATCAGGGAAGAGCAAACCCTCCGGCAGTGAAAGCGGCGCACACGGAGCACCCCTGTGCACTGGGGAAAGGTAGGGACAACGAGCAAGGATGAGGTTGCTTGAAGCAGGGAAGGAGAGAGTGACACAAGCAGGTCTGGCTGCATCACCTCCAAAGGATGCACAGGACTTCCAGTTTTAAGAACTTATTTTCAGGGGCTTTGAGATGATCACTTGGGGCGTTAATTTCCATTATCAAGGCACATTTGGCACAAACTCAGCATTTCTGGAAAACAGCTGGAAAAACTGTTCAGAAAGTACTAAGGATGAGCAAGGGAAATCCATATCTTGCCAGGTTAAAACAAACCCTTTCAAACCATCCTGACTGAAAAGCTGTCAATGATCAGTGCTCCCACTTAAGTGAAGAGACAGGAGAAAAGGAGCAGGGTTCTCATCTCAGGATGTGCCCTGGGGCTTTCCTGGAGGAAATCCCCCCTCAGTGGGAGAAGCTGCACATCCCTAAATACAGACCTGATGAAATCTGGCAAACTCCTTATCCCATGTGCTAGAGCCCCACACATGGGCTGCTCGCTGTCTGCATAGCACAAAGGAGCACCCATGCATGGTGCAGGGTCCTGTCATGCCTTTCCCAGCAACTGGCATTCCTGGTCAACCTGGGCTGCCTGCAGGATCAAAGGCTGGAAGGCTGCCCCTCACCTCCTGCATCCTAACAACTCCCAGGCCAGTTTACATGGAGGAAAGTGGCCGCACCAGGAATAAAAGCTGACCTAAAGGAAAAGCAGCCCAGGACAAAGAGCTGCAGGTTTATGGGAAAGTCAATGCTAGAGCAAGAGTCAGAGACAGCAGCTCCAGGCTGAAATAATACTTGAGAGGGGCAGGACAACAGACAAGGCTGGAGGTCAGAAGGATCCAGCCCAATCCACTTAGGCACCCAATTTACACATCAGTTTCACATGCTAAGGCCCCAGCCAGCCCAGAACAAGCAGCTGGTCCCTAGACAGCCAAAGGAGAGAAAGGGGCATCCTGGAAGGTCTCCATGGGGAGGAATCTTACATTTGGGCTCTTCAGATGATGGCTGATTGCCATCTCCAGGCCACAGAGGAACAAGCAAGTTACTGTCACCAGGTAGCAACCTCCACCAGACCCTAAACAACGCTTCCTCTGGAAAGCTGGCCCCTGCCGGGTGGCAGGAAGTACTCTGGAACCAAGTGCCTCCCTTCTTGGCTCTCTGCCCCAGAGGAAAAGGCCAAGCCCTGGAGATGGGCTGGGAGGAAGGGGGGAGCAGGGAGCAAAGCCTGGCTGGGGTGGGCGTGCGGAGCAAGCGGCCAGTGAAGAAATAAGTGTACGGAGGAGATGATGGGAATGAAGTGTGTGCCAGGGGAAGGAACAGGAGGAGCTGCAGGGGACAAAGGTGGGGGCAATCCTGGGGACATCAGGGCTGATGTGGCACCATCTGAGGAGAACCCAAGGTTGGGGTATGAGGGGTGGCTGCAAAGAAGGAACTTGGTCAGGAAGGGAGGACACGGGAGGGTTATTAAGTAAGACCTGACAATGACTGGCTTTTCAAAGGGGAACAAGAGAATAGAAGCAGCACCGGGTGGTTGGGAGAGGGCAGGTTTGGGGGAGCTGAGAAGGGAAGGAGGAGAAATGGAGGCAAAGAGCTTGTGATGGTGTTGTGCCAGCTCCTACACACACACCCTGGGTCAGAGAAACACGGTGCTGGGGCATCCCAGGCACACTCCTGCTCCAAGGCAGCCAAGACATTGCCAGCCCCACAGGAATTCACCTCCTCACCCTGTCACCCTGCATGGGGGCACTGCACAGCTTGAGGGAGATTCCAAGGCAATTTATTCAACTGTTCACAGTTGATCTGAATAGGACTGCAACAACGAGGTTAGCAGGGGAATCCTGGTACTTATCAGCTGTATTCATATGGAGCTGTAAAAGAAGGGAGCATGAATTTGTGCTAAAGAATTCCACATTAGAAATAGAAAAAAACTACTGACACATGGCTTGCTACTCATTCTCTAACATCATCACCATAACCATCACCAGGGAATGGGCAACGAAATGGAAAGCAACATTTCAAATCGATAAAGAGCAATACTTCTGAAAACAGCTAAGGCAACGGGCTTCCAAATCTGAAATCCCCTCAATGAGCTGCCACACACACTCATGAAGATCGGCACAAAACACAGAACTGGCTTCTAGCACACTGCTGTATGGTTCTGCAGAGATCAAAAGGGGATTTGCTCAGGGAAGTGAGCCACAGTGGTGGCTTTAGGAACAAGGGTCATGGATAACCCCTGGCACCTGAACTGGTGACTGCTGGAAGCAAGGCCAGTGTGGGAGGTGGAGGACTGCTCTTCAGACTGTTGGCCTGACTGGCTGGGATGGGCTTAATGTGGGCTTAAAAGCAGTAAGAAAGGAGTATATGCCAACATGTAAAGAGAAACTGTGTGAAAAAGTGGTTTCATTCTAGTGCATGTGATCTCTTCCCTTGAGGCACCACGCAGGCTGATGGCATGGGCAGGATGCTGAATTCGTTCCATCTGCTATGCCAGATTTCCTCCAAATCCTTTAATGCACAGAACAACTGAACTGGCTGCTTGAAGGCCAGTCTGCACCAAACTGGAGAACAGGCTGTCAAAAGGGTACTGCGGTGGGGGTTAGTAGTACACCCGTGGAGAAAGCAGAATGAATGAGTCTCTACCTTTACACAAAGAGCTTTGACATTGGCTTCAACTACAGCTGAAGAACATCTGCAGCATTGCTGAAAGTCAGTGTTCCCTTTTAGAAGAACATCTTCAGATGATCTGTTGCTGTTATCTTTGGCTGGGAGTCATATAAAGCACTTATAGAACAT
The DNA here is from genome assembly GCA_017639245.1 of Myiopsitta monachus. Taxonomy (NCBI): domain Eukaryota; kingdom Metazoa; phylum Chordata; class Aves; order Psittaciformes; family Psittacidae; genus Myiopsitta; species Myiopsitta monachus. The sequence goes on along the minus strand of CM029936.1, from coordinate 4,678,551 downwards.
AAGCAGGACATGAGGTAAAGGGGAAATGCAGATTACAGAGGTCAGCCTCTTAGTAACATCCAGGTATGTCATGTTCACTTGAATTCTTCCTCTCTCAGAACAAGCTCTTACCTTTTGGAACTGTGTTCGGAGTTTTGTTAATACTTGAAAAGAGCTTATCCTTACCAGGGAACCAGGTTCCCTCCCTCATCTTAGAGGCTGATGCACAAAGATGGAGAAACCAGAGGTTCAGTAGGATTATACTTAATTTCTCTGTGCATTTCCTATAGAAAACCAGATGGGATAGAGGTCAAATTGATCATGGTTTTTGTGTTTGTACAGAAAATGCAAAACCATTGACCTCTCTAAGAAAGGTGCTCTTTATTCCTGCCTGGCAAAGCTATTCTCTGCAATTGCTTGTAAACCAACACTCCTCTGAAAGGCCTGAATTCAGCCTTTGCAAGAAGAAATCAGTGTTAGTGAAGTACCACTGCCAGCCAAAGCCTTTGCTAGCCTCTGTACAGTTTAACCAAGGAAATACAGTACAACTGCGTAAATGTAGTACTAAACCTGGCTCTGGCTTAGCCCAGATAAATAGGCAATGTTTGCAGAATTTCAAGGGGCAGCATGTGAGTGGGTGGCCTGACTTGTACTAGGGAACAGCAGGGCAGTTTCCAATGTAATCAGCTGCAGCTTGTCAGACTGCCTTTAGAGAGACACGCTACGGAGGCTGTTGGCCTGTTGTCATGTCCCAGCATAGATGTGAAGTCACTGGAATGGATCAGCAGGTCAGAAGTCTACCGCTTGAAGTGACTGTGTCACCTTTTGAGAAATGGGTCAGTGTGTGCTCAGCAATTGGACAGACACATCCCTGAGCACGACTTACCTCTACCAGCACAAGTACTGGAACAAAGAAAAACCTGCCTCTTCCCAAAGGTCTCAAGCAATTGTCGCATCTTCAGGACAGTTATTTAGTTCAGGGTCTAGAACTTGCTAAAACACACTCTAAAACCTGGAAATATTTCTGGTTTTCCCTTAAGCCCAGATTAAGTGGCTTTGCAGTGTGATGTTGTTTATACATGTGGCTTTAATGGGTACAGGTACTGCAAGGTAGAGAAGTTCTGCCTAGGATGCTCTCCTGATGCTGCTGGACTACTAACAATCAGCCTCCACAATTTCACATACACTGTACAGAAACTGCCTCCTTACTGCCATAAGAAAACAGTTGGAGACATCAGCTCCTTACAGCAAGTGCTGTCAGTCATGGAACCACCACCACTTTTCTGATAATGATGCCATAAACATGGACTAATATGAATGAAAATTAGAAATAGGCTGCAACTTACCTGTCTGTAGCAACCTGAACAATGCTTTCAGACTGACTTTATTCTGCTTTTATGATCAATTTTTGTGATCTAACCATAACACTAGCCTAAAACTGAGAAAACACTTTCCATTCGAATTGTGTGAACAAGAGTGTTTAAATTCAGTTCAGCAATTTTCAAAACAACAAAAGTGATGGCCTTCAAAAATACCCTTTAGCATGGCAAATGTCAGTAGATCTTAATCTTTATTTCCCACTTTCAGCAGAAGAGGGTCCCACAGCCAGATACACTGATGCAGTGAGCAGCAAGCAGGAGGCTGAAGCTTGGGAGGCTCGTTGAGAGTGGAGCTGCCTGTCTGGGAACACAGGTAAGCCAGGACTGGACATACCTTTTCAAGTAGGTAGACACGTAGGTAGTAGGTGCACCAGAATGAGGAGCTTCATTTCCCTTTGACTCATCCCTCCACGGCTGCCGGGTGTAGGAGCCGCTCCGCACCAGGTTAACAGCTGATTCCCTGATGCAGGACAGAGCACAGGGGTTGTTCAGAACTCCTGAAGTCTGTTTCTGTCTTCTTTCCAGTTCCACAACACAAACCCTTCCCTTACACCTCAGTTGTTCACGATGACGCAACTCCCTGAAACAGCCCTTCTGGCCTTACCAGCTTCAGCTGGACTGCTTAAGAATCACTTTTGGATCAGAGGGACAAGATCCTTTTTAGTCAGAAAACTGAAATTTAGACTGTCCATAAAAGTAATTTCACATATTAAATAATGTCATTTTATATTCTCTCTGCCATCTCACATCAAGCAGAAATACAGAAATACACAGATACTGCAACTGCAGGGGATGCTTTTATCTCCAAGGTGTCCAGGCAGTGACAGTAAAGCAATTCAGCCTGGTAAATCCTTTGCTGTACTCAGAAGCAGAAAACAACAAACAAAATATTTGGCAATACCTAAAACTACTGGAGAGGTTACCAATAAATTACCAGTAGTCACCCAAAAATTACCAGTAGTCCTATTTATCACAGTTATCTGAAATCAGGGCTCCTTTTCCTAAGACACACTTGGGCTGCATGTCCTTTTCTTTTCCGGTCTTGGACAGGACTTTGAGCTTGCAATGCAACACAAATCCATTCACACAGCTTGCAATCACTTTTCATTTTTCAACTGCTGATGCCCTTTCAGACACCTGTGGGACCTGTGAATTGAAACTCAGCTGCTCTGAAAGGAAGGAACATTGGGAGAAGTCTGTACTACACAGCACGCTTGGGCACCATCTGTTCATGCAGCCGACTCTCCTCATTCCTGCTTCACCAAGCAAAGGACACTTATCAGCAGGCAGCTGGATTTGCCGCTCAATGGAGCCACCGCCAAAACTGGTCAGGCTTATCAGCAGACACAAATTGTCTGCTAAACTCCACATCACAGTGACTGGCTGAGATTAAAAGCAAGAACCCTGCAGGGAGGTTCTAGCAAAAGACCAGCAGAGAGTCTCAAACTGTGCTATAGTCTCTCCGTGTGGTCATGGGCTGTGACTCGCTCCCAGTCACAGCTCACAGTGATTGCTCTAGAGGTGCCTTTCCACCAAGACTGTGGAAGTGGCTGGAAATGAGGCTAAGGTCAAAGTTTACTCCTAGTAGAAACTGTGAAGACCCTTTTTGTAGAGATTAGCTCCTCAAATATACCTTGAGATACTCGGTATTTATCCCATTTATACCATGGTTCTGTCTATGGCCAATTTCACACACTCACCATAAGAACAAGCCCTGCAATGGGAACAGCTCCAGGAGAGCTCTCAAACTCGAGTGAATCAAAATATGACAGATATGTGAACAAAGGGACTGAAGGTTACTGTGGAGCAAGGGACAGAAGTACAAGTGTAGGTGCCAGCTACGAAATGAGGCACTTGCATATAAAAGCTAAAAACACCCATAAATCTGGTTTCCTGGATGGAGACTGCAGATGTACGAATACAGGGTGGAGAAATCAGCCTCTGGCCCTGCTCACCTCAGTGAAAAGCAATGTGCCAGAACTTGTTTAGATCAGAGCTAGCTCTCAACACTCTGATTTCCTGTGCACTTGGGACTGCTGAGAAAACAGATGACGTATGACTACAGAAAAAAGTCATTGTGGAGGAACTGTCAACAGGCAGAAGCTGAGCATTAAGTTCTTACCTGTTTTCTTTTTCTTCTATATCGCTCGTACTGCTTAGTCTTCTGGGGGCTATTGTGGCAAAATAGCTCTTGTTGTCTTTATCCTGGTGAAGCAAGAGAAGTACTTCAGCTGCACATCTGTTACACTTCCAGCATGTTCAGTGACAACTAAATTCCAGTTCAGTTTCTTTCTCAAGCATTCTCCTGTCCAAGGATAACTGGTTTAAGGTGTTTTCTTGGGCAGCACAAACCACAGCACAGAAGTATCAGTTCTGAAAATGATTTCCTGAAGAGCACTTTAGTGAATAAGAGCCGCTTCCAACCAGAACTGCTTATAAATCATAGAATCATAGAACAGTTTGTGTTGGAAGGAACCTTTAAAGCTCATCTAATCCAACCCTCCTGCAATGAGCAGAGACATCTTTAGATCAGGTTGCTCAGAACTACAGCCAATCTGGTCTTGAGTGTCTTCAGGGATGGGGCATCTACTCATGGGCAGCAAAGCTACAGCTAGTGAATACATGCAGAGGGATTCACAAACACAGGAGGAATCTGTATAGATGCAAGGGAGGAGGATTTCCACTGCAGGTATGTGCTGCTGTCTGGATTAGATATTTTCTGGTAAAGGATGTGCCACAGCTGCCCTTGTCCACTGGCTGCCTACTCCAAACTGAGCAGGAATTGGGTTAAAGGAGCACTGAACTCCAGCTCTGTACAAACAACTGATAGGATAGGAATAATTTTCAAGAGAAAAAGAAAGAATGAAGAGCCTTCATTTTGTTCTGGATACAAATCCCAGCAATAACTCACAACGGAAGGGAAAGGGTCTTAAACCTGTGAGGTAAAGTCGGCCCAACTGGGATGCACTAAAACCTCTTTGATGAAAGCCAAACCTTTTCTTTGTTGTCCAGCAGTGCAGAGATGCGAGGGCTCGAGGAAGAGCGATAGATAGAAGCAGTTTTATCTCTTTGTGCCTCCCGAGTAGCAGCGACTTCACTCAGCATGTTGTGACTGCCCGTCTTCCGCAGCCCCAGCCTCCACGACTGAAGGCGACTCGTCCTTCTGCTCCTCGGCCTTGCTGAGCCAACTGAACTGCAGAGGAGAGAAAGGGACACGTGGAAGAAGTGAGAGCACTGCAAGGCACCACCTAAGTTCTGAAGAGTTTCAACAAGCCCCAGTTTTTGCTGGGCCTGTTTTAAAGTGAACATGGAATGACTTCGATTTCCTGCTTAGCTTTAATTACAGAACATGGCTCAAGGTGAACTCACAGGGATGCAAACTGCCCTCACCCCCGAGGACAGATGATAGAAGAGATCTTGTGTCATTGTGCAGCTCTCTTTGCCTACACAATGCCCTCCTCCAGCTTTGCAGAAAGAATATAAGGAACAATGAAGCTTTCATTAACACCCATTTAGGAAGGGGGAATTATTCAGTAAAGGCAGAAACCCAAAAAAATAATCAACTCTTTTGGGACTAGCTGCAAATAAAAACCTTTCACAAACCAAACTGGAGAGAGTCCAGGAGAAAGCCATTACGATCATCAGGGAGTTGGAGCCTACAACAGATAATGGGAGAGACTGAGGAAATCTGATTTGTGTAGCATTGAAAAGAGAAGGCAAGGAAAGGGTTTCACTGCTCTGCTGCCTGGGGGTGGGGTTCACATGGGATATGGAACCAGACTTCTCAACAGTCTGCAGTGAAAGAACAACAGCTGAGTTCCAACATGGGACATCCCAACTGATGTGAAGGGAGGCATCCCTCCTGCTAGGAGGGATGCTGCACTAGGAGCAAGAGAGTGGGGGTCCCCATCCTCAGAGACTTTTTAATACTCAGCTAAGCTCAGGCACTTCAAAACAACAGGACAAAGTCTTGAACCTGGCCCTGCTTCCAGCGCGAGGTTGGTCTACAGGCTTGCAGAGGCCTGTTCCAGCTTAAATCTTTCTATGGTCACGTAACTGCATGTTCTATACATAGTACAGAATGGACCTCCATGCTGGTTGTTACATGAGGCACTTCTGATGAGCATACACTATTCTTCAGATATGCAACTGCTCAAATGTACAACTCGAGTCATAGTTATCAAGTCTTACAAAAAGATGCCATTTGAGAATGGACCCTGAGCACTGTAAGAGACACTTCTGCAAAGACAGGGGCTCACCACCGAGCTGTACAGGAAGTAAGGCAAGCAAAACATTAGGAATGATTGGAAAAGACAGAATACAAGTCAGAACACAATTTTGCCTCTGTGCTACTGCAGGGTACATCCCATCTCTGCTATCATGCACAGCTTGGCCCCACAGCTCAAAAGCAGTAGAGAGGAAGGCATTCAGAGAAAGGCAACTAGAATTAGTCCAGCAAGAGAGCTTTTGTATGAGGATATATTCAGTATATCAGGAGACTCCAGGCTAGGACATGACCAAGGCACACAAGCCCTCCAGTGGCACATAGAAGGGTGAATAAGGATCGGTTACTCCTTGTCCCTTCCCATAAAGGAACTAGGGGCAGCAAACAAAACCAGTACGGCAGGAACAGGTGCAGGAAGCTCTGTCTAATATGTAATTAAGCTGCAGAACCCTTTGCTATTGGACATTATATGATCTCAAACATCATGGGTACTCAAAAAGTGACTGCATGAATTCATAGAGGAAAGGTCCAACAGGGACTACTGAATACAAAAAAATACCCCAGGTTCAGCAAGTCCCTGAAATGTGAATTGCCAGGAGGGGGGAGAGAACTCCTGCTAGATTCTGTCTTCTCTCATATCTTTTGATGGTCACTGTCAAGGGCAGGATACCGGGGTAGACAAGGCTTTTGGCAAAAGCTGTATAAGCATTATTCAGCATATACCTTATTCTACATAACACAAAACATCTGACACTATCCAGAATGAATGAAGCTACTGGGGAGCTCTGCCCTCAAACTCATTGACTCAAGACTGCAAAGGTAAAACTATCACGGCAGTACTTCAGTGATGTGTCTTAGCTGATGGTACTTTAATGCAGGTGCAAAGACTTAATCTGTGCTTCACTAATTCAAGCACTTCCAGTCTACTGAGCTCCACAGCTCTAACACTTTAATGCAGTTTTGACACTTGCCTCAGAGAAAGCTCAAATCTGCAGGAAAAGAAAAGCTGCCTTCTGAGATTGCTGAGCAGCACAGGAACAGCGCATGTGAATAACTCTTCAAATGGAGGGCAACATAAGCACTCCTATTTCCCAATGTAAAACCCAGCCTGACAGAGAGTTACAGAAGAACCAAACAGGTCAGAGAAGGGAAAGCAGCTGATCTCAAGTGACTGAGGTCAAATTAACAAATGCTTTGCACACAGACCCACTTCTATATCCCAATGGCCTTATTCTGGGTTAAACAGCTCAGATGAGTGAGAACAAAACTCAGCAGCTAGGAAAAGGTTAACTGAGCTGCTCACACTTCCCAGTGCTCTTTTACCTTTCATACTTCCCAGGCTAAGTTAGCTGGAGTTGAACAACACCCAGAGGAGCTCTATTTCATTTGATCTGGACAAGAAGCTAAGACTTAGTAGCATGTCAAAGATTAAAAAAATCATGACTAAGCAAGAAACATTTCCCCTTTAACATGTACCTCGTGCTCCAGCCTTTGGCAAGGCACCTGCATTGTACGGCTCTTCTCCGTATTCTGGTGCAAAAAGAAACCAGAAGATACCAGTGCTCAGCAAAGGACTCACAGAGTCTCCTGGTGCCATCTAGCTGAGTGATGTGAGAGCTGGAGAACTCGGATAAGATTTCAGTAACGCTACTTCACCTTTAAAATGCTTTCACAGACTAGCTATCTAGTCAGATGCAAACTTTATCCTCTCTGCTTACTGGGCTGTAACATCCTGCCACTGAAACAAGGGAGTTTAGCAAGTCAGAGGCACTTTGGGTGATGATGCCAAATTCACTGCTGATACATCAGCAGGAACCAGCTTTGGTGAAAGATCTCCTGCTGGCCAAAGATTGGCATCAGGTATCTGAGAACTGACAGTGACACGAAGCACTTGTGGTAAGCTGGGTTTCTCTTTTGAACACTGCAATTTGCTTTGGAGGGTAAAAGATTCAAGAGGAACCTTACTGTGCAGACATCCTCCTTCATGCCAGTCCTATACTGTTAACACAGTTTTATCAACATTGCATACTATCACGCTTTCCTACATTCAAGTCTTACAACACCTCTGAAAATCAGAGCACCCATTTCCCAGTAGAACCTACTGCTCGCCAGCACGGCTGGAGTCCCCATTGATTCCAAATTCACTTACTCTTCTGGCAGATGCAGTGAAGGAGTTGGGCTCAGGTGGTGGTATTTGCTCAGTGATGCTAGGCCTGGTTTCATGGCTGGAGTGGTTGGCAAAGGGCTCTTCCTTCCTTTCTACAATTTTAAACAAGAAGAGAAACCAAATGTTTCAGTATTGTGCTTCCAAAGCCCCTCTTTACAAGCACGGTGTGCACTATACTCAAGTTCAGTGTTGCTGTGGCCTCAGTACACCTCTGACCATAGACAATGTCAGCGTCAGGGTGAACCAGGGCTTTCTGCAAGGAGGCTTCCACTTCACAAATATGATGGATACATTTGCCAGGCAAAGATCTGAACTTCATCCCCACAGACAAGCAGAACCTTTGCAGAAAGCACCCACAGGAGGACAGATTGTTGTTGATTCACGTGTTGTTTCCTCTCAGGGATTGTTCTCCCCTTGTAACACTTGGGAAGAGCACAGCGTGCCGTTCCTGGTGCAGCGCACGAGTGCACGTCACAGCAGGCAGGGGTGTGCATTACATCACTCGGTTCTGCTGCAGCTCTTTATGCTGGTGGCAGAATTTCTGGTCTTCTGCAGTAAAATCCATTTTTCTACATGAAGCCAGGACTGATGCCCAGCACAAAAACCTTTAACAGCGCTCAAAGCAACCTAAACCAACCCTACCAAAGCTCCCAGCTGGCTCCCTGCTTGGTGGACAAGTGCAGTCATCCAGGCTTACATTTAACTTTTACATCTATGCACCATGCTTGACATAAGAACACCCACCAGACATTACTGGGGCAGAGTAAGTGGAAACTGTGTCTCAGACAATAGGTTCAGTCATCAGGAGCTCACAGGGCTCTAAGACAGACTATTTACCAAACACAGCCACATGCAACATGCCTGAGAAATGATGTACCCACAGCAAGAGAACACTGTTTGCCACTCGCAGCTCTGAGTGCCTCACGCAGTCATGGGTTTGAGGAAATAAAGTCATTTGAAGTGTAAGCACCCCAACAGTACTAGGAAATGAGGTGTGTGCGTGAGTAAAGATCTGCCATTACACATGAAAGCAGTTTGGTATGGAGCATCTGTGAGAATGGCACCTTGCAGTGCGAAGATCAATCTTCGTGAAACAAATGTTCTCACTCCTAAAAAACAGCATTCACAGGACAGGGGAAACAGAAAAGAGCAAGCCAAAGATAAAAATAACAGGCAGTTAGCAGGACTGACAGATCCAGAATGAGAGAGACGAAGATGCATCTCCCCTAGAAAGGACTGCATGACAGCGAGGTCTCCGCCACCTTTCCTCCTCTTGGCATCATCTCGGATCAAAGTCACCTAAACAGAGTATTTCATTCCTCGAGCCTAAGGCTCAGATGCACTGCACTTTTCAAACAGCCCTTTTAGGACAGGGCAGTAGATTACCCTATTTCTCCTTGTAGGCCGGACTTGGCATACAGCAGCCCATGGAACAGACAAAACATTCTACACTTGCCATATGCTGAGTTCTTAAGGCTGAAGCCTGTAAAAGCCAGGAGAAGCCTCAACACTGCATGGAGGGAAGAACAGAAGTGACCTGAGGATCAGCAGGATTTACAGGCTGGGCTGGGTGTTGGCTCCAGCCTGCTCTGGAAGTTTATAGTACAGAGGTCAGCTTCTAAGGTCCAGCCTAATTACAAGGGCACAAGCTGAAGTCGTAATGACAGGCTGGAGAGAACTCTAACTGTGAGCAAGGTGGCCAAAAGGAGTCAGGTGCAGGAGAAGGACAGGGAAAAGCACCTTGTGCCGGCAGCACCAGTGACTGCATGACCAGAGGCATCGCTGTCTCCAGGGCAGGATCATACGTTGCCTTTTACTGAAGTTCAGCAATAAACATCACAGACTCATAGAACCATAGAATGAACAAGGTTGGAAAAGACCTTTAAGATCACCAAGTCCAACCTTCACCCCAGGACTGCCAAGTCCATCACTAAACCACGTCAAATTTCCAATCAGGGAAACTGGTGGGGATTAGTTCAATGTCCCCAGAACAAATTTGGTGAGACTGAATATTTAGTTCACTAATTTTGCAGAAATATCATATTTCTGAAGGGATTTTGGGGGAGGTTTCTTTTAAAAACCAAACCAAAACCAAACCAAAACCCCAAAGCAATGCTGAAAGCTTCCCAGGCCTGCTTGAATTCACAATAATTAGACTGGAATGGCTACCAGCACAGACAATGACCATAGAATTTTAGACTGATCTTTCATTTGTTGATATACAATGCAATGGCAAGTTGTTAACTGTCCTCACGATGAATAAAGTAGCATTAAATGCATTAATGCATTCAGCCTCCTTGGTCTGAAGAACTCATAACAGCATTGTGGCTATTTTTTCCCCTTCCTCTGCACTTTGGATGCTGTAGAACAACAGTTGTCTTCTCCTCATCCAGCACTGCTAAGAATTACAAAGCCAAGTGAATATTAAATCACAGAAGATGATTAAGGGAATAATTTCTGTGCTCTCCAAAAGATGCATGCTGTATCCATTCAAGCATTTACAAGGTCTAGCAGATAATAAAGCATAATTGCTCCTAATGAAACTAGTAATACTGTGACACTTATCATTTCCTATGAAAAGGTATTTGCATCCCTACTTCTCTTTGGAGTCCTCCTGCAACATCTGGGCTGATGTTGCTATCTCATGATTCATGTTCTAAGAGGATTACCAACACTGTGCTGCAACCAGTGGGACAAGTCCATATGCATCTTGTTAGACATGTAAGAAGCTTCACAAAGGTGAGTTCCAGTTCTGATTGGAATTTCTCAAAGGAGCCAACAATCTCCCCAGGAAGAGAGAGCATCAAAGACTGATCCTTAACTGTTCCTCGAATGCTTTCTGCCTTGGTTTAGCTTTACTGGTTTGCAATAGATAAGTAGAACATGCTTTGCTCAGTGAATTAACTCAGTAAAAAGACCTGCTTTGGCTTTAGACAAAATTCATGCTTAGTGCTGTAGCTCTTCCCTTGCTGAGGGACCTTACACTGCCCTGAATCAGTTGAACACCACATAGCTCCACTTCTTCCAGCTCTGGTCAAGTTCCTATCACGTTTACAAGCATTGGCACGTTGCTATATAGGGCTGCTCTCTCGTAAACCCCTGAGTTATGGAGCAAATAAAGGTGATTTCTACTGCACGTGCTTCTGCCAACTGACTTCTCCACTACATTTGCTTGATTTAAAAGCCAAAAGGATATTCACTGTGTTATTGTCATACCCAAATAGCTTCTGTGACTACAAGCTCTGCAAAGATCAGCCAGGACTCTCAACACCTCTCATACTGGGATAAACATGGCAACTGGTACCATTAGAATGGGGGTGACAATTTTACTGGCCCAAGAAGTGGGACAAAACTTTAAACTACACTTCTCTGCAAGAACGCAATGATCTTAAAGGTCTTGTCCAACCTAAAGAGTTCTATGATTCTATAACTTATTCATTAGTATATTGGGATAGAGGGCAAATAAGCTTATGTTGAGAGTAGTTGAACCATTAAATACATCAAACCAAGATCCATCTCTCTTTGTAGGAAAATTAAGTACGAGTCAGTCTTGGCTTACTGTATAAATAAGTCTCTTCACTCACACTTCCTGTGCTGCACACATAGGCTATTGCAACTAATTAAGGAAACCACAGAAGTTACAGATAAAGAATGGGAGTGGGATGCCAGCACTATGCTGTAATGTGAAGGCTAACGTGACTCTATGTGCTTAATCCTTCTTTTCTACTATGTCTTGCAATTATTACACATCAGCATCAGAAAAAAGCTCCTCATCCCTATAATTACAGAGCAGCTTCAGCCCTTCATTTCATTTCTCTGATCCAAATACAACAGGCTGTTACCTTCCTACACGTTCAACTGCTTTCCTACCAACTTGCAGTAACTGAAGTATTCATCCTGAACCCAGCCAACAAGAAAGAGCTTTGTGTTGAAGAACAACCTATGGACACAGTGTTATCCTAACTTCCAGTGAGCTGGAAGCAGAAATTAAAACTCTGCCCTCAGCTACAGAGTTCTCCTTATTCTATACCTACACACATATGTATAGAACATACATATTCAGGATGTCTTTAAGAACTAAGAAAACTGATCCCCTACTCTTGCTAGGCTAATTTTTAAATCCAAGGCTGTACAAAGCCTTACCTGATTCCTTTTCAGCATCTGATTCTGAAACTTCATCTTCTTCAGCTTCTTCCTCCTCTTCAGAACTAGAACTGCTAGAGTCCTTGTTCTCTTCCTCCATCTCCATGGACTTCAGCGTGTCTTCCTCATACAGAATCTTCTCCTTGCTGCAAGACAGAGACATTTCAAGGACTACCAGGCAAGCGAGTTACTTCAGAGTTTTACTTCTCAGGAACACACATGATTTGCCACATACAGAACAAGGAAAAGGACAGAATCCATCTACAGGCTCAACATTCCAGCACTTCAGCACTGCCCATATTCCATGGATTCCAATGCCAGTCTCACATTTCCTAAATTTGCCAGCATTTCTCAATCCAAAGACATAAGGCTTCTCTTTTTCTAGTGCAACTCAAACATCGGCTGGGCTCTGGGCAATTACGTAGGTGCAGTTCTCAGCCCAGAGTTCAAACTGATGCTCAGCAAGAGCAGAAGCTGGGGTCCAAGCGCCAGCCCCACTCCTTGTTCTACTGCTTGGTAGGGATGTTAAGAAACAGTTTAAATGGCATCGAGAGAGCTCAAATTTAAAAGAAACCATGAAATGAACATGAACAGCAGTGACTGCTAAGAGATGAACCCGGGCTCCCAGTACTCCCTGTGTAGATTCTTTACAACAAAGAGGAAAGACGTACTTGGGGAAGAGTCTGCTTTGAGGCTTGCCATTCATGTCAGCTTCAATCAGTTTATTCCTCGTCTCCTTCTCACTTCGCAACTGTCAGAAAGTCCAAGGAATTTGGAGAAAGAAGGAAAAGAGACATTTTAACAAACCCCCTCTGCACCATCCAATCATTACCACAGCATAAGGTCATCCTCATGGATTTGTTTAAGAAGCCAATGCAACAGATGCACACCTGCAGGAGCACTGGATGTCCTGGACCACAGCTCCAAACCAGTATGTCCCTAGGCTCAAGCTGCAATTTAATAACACCTTCAGTGAAGCTGGCAGCAGGGACCTGAAGCCAAATCCCATTTCCACAGCACTGCCCTGCATCTGCCCATGCAGACACAGCACAGGGAGTCTGTCCACACTGTTTGTATGCCCAGGAAATGAGGTTAGATTCAGTTTCAAATCTGCTCCCTTTGTAGCTATTCTTGATTTGCTCCCAGAGAAAACCATTCCCTGCACAGGCGGCCAACAGACCTCCCATGAGGATGGGGCGCTTCTATGTCTCTGAAATACCAACATTAAGTCATGGCATAAGAATACCTGTGATGATCACAGCCACTGAAATATGCTGCCCAGAGAGCAGCAACGTTCATTTTTGTCACCACTGATGGACAAAACAGTAACCAAACACTGGTATCAGTACCTTCCAGAGGCACAGGCACAGCACAGGTAGAAAAAAGGATGGCAATCAGTGTCTCACTTCTAAGGCTGTCTCTGTGTCATGCCTAGCCTAGTTTTCTTTCTCCTTTGATAGGAACTGACAACAGGCACAAGCAGCAAAAGCTCTGCAAATTCTGAATGTGGGAGAAGCCACATGGAGTGCAGCAAGCAGACAAGATTTAGGGTAGAGCACGGTGCAAAATAGAACAAACTGCTGGAGCACAGTGAAGGGGAGTGCAGGAAAGAGCCTGCTCCATTCACAGGTCATTCAGAGATCGGGAGAAAGAAAACAGACCCAAATAAATTGCTTCCAGCATACAAAATCTCCCCTTCCCTCCAATAACAGCAGCAAATCTTTTAGCAAGGATGGGATGTTATTCTGCTACAAGCTTTAGGTTAAAACAAAATCTGATTTGAGAAGCATCTTGGAAGTGAAATAATGTACTTAGAGGAATCACAGAACCCAGCCTGGTTTGGGTTAGAAGGGACCTTAAAGCTCATCCAGTTCCACCCCCTGCCATGGGCAGGGACACCTTCCACTGGAGCAGGTTGAACTGCCTGCTGCAGCCTTCTCAAATGTACATTTTCTGTTTGAAGTGATAAAAATGGCACATGCCAAATACACCAGATAAAATGGCATAGAATTAAAAACCTCATATCCACTAAACCCAAAGTGTCATTAAATGTGGATTCTTCTCTTCTATTTAATAAATGGAGAAGGTTTTTTATAGTGCTGCTATATAGAGCAAGGGGGTTGCCAGCCCCTGGGATGCAGGACTGACAATTCTTGTCTTTGTTTTGCTGCTTCCTTTCCTTTTCTACTGAGGAGTGCAGTGAACTGCAGCACCCTGGTGCAGTGAGATCGGAGGAAACCCAAACCACAACACTGAGAGTATTTATCAACACCTCATTTAGGGAGAAGCTGATTAATTTGTAAGAAGTTGCAGTGAACATTCAGGATGCTATTTAGGGATGGCAGCAGCTGTGTTGTGAGCAGAGATCCAGCTCTGCCACCCACATTGTCAGTTCCTCAAAATACTTCACTGGGTTTTATCAGCAGTGTTCTCATTATGTCTGGTTCTGGATCCAACTGTTTCAGTGATAGTCAGTGATTGATTTTTGTTTTAATAAGAAGGTTGGTTTGTTTTTTGGGAACACCCAAATGGGATAATTGCACAGACCAGATGAAACAAGAAAAAACACAATCCAAACCCGACTTTCTGGCTTTTCTTTGATGGAGATACATCTCTGCTTTCCTTTTTTATGTCAACTCTCTGCTTATAACCCCTTCCCATCTTTCCACTGCATTATGAAATGGCAATTTGAAATGGTTTTGAAATCACCATTTCTTTTAGTCCAGAATTCCCTGGAGTTTGTAATTTCTTCTCACTCACTCAGAAGTCTCCTCGTTGTAAGCAAGGCAGACATGGCAACTGATCTCTCTCAACAGTGACAGCAGATTTCCTTAGATGCAAACACAAAGTTGACTTGGGCAATAACTCAGTAAGAGCAGTTTGATGCTCAAGAGCTTACCAGCTAACAAAAGGAACTGCAGCACTGTAATTCCAAAGATGAACTAGAAATGTCTTACCAGTTTGCACAATTCCGTGTCACCACCCTACTGACCCTGGTGCAGTCACCCAGTTTTCCAGATTTCTGGCTATTAAAAATATTGGTGTAATTAAAGATTCCAAATGACTAACGTTAAAAAAACAGCTGAGCCTCAGCTTCCTGCGTCTGTTGATGCCACATGTCTTAGAGAATACTTGTGCATGAAAAGGTAATTGGAGAGGTGGAAAATGATCTGCCAGAAACTCACCACAGTCTGTTTCTTCTGCAGCATTTCCAAATGCTCCACCAGTCCCTCATCAGCCACGTCGAACGGCGTCTGGCCCTAAGGCAAGGGGAGAAGACAAGAGGATATCCGATACAGCGTGGTGTTAGTACTCACCAGTGAAGAACAAAAGTGAACATGCTCCACACCCTCCCTCTCAAGCACTGAGTAACATACTCTGCTTCACTCCAGAGAAAGCCACACAACAGTGATGGTAGCTTCATGACTCAATCCATGATCAGAGCAACCTTAATCATGGAAGTGCAGTTCCCTGATTGCTGCTGCTCAAACCTAACAGCCAGGACTAATAGATCTGAGTTTCCAAGTTTCTATAAAAGGACACTCTTGTAGTGATAAGGAACGTGCACAACCTGCTCTACGGTATCATCGTGTATTTGAACCTCCTGAAAGGCTGCCAGTTACCAGCGAGCCATTGTCATGGCATTAGATCAGTGGTGGATAATAAAGTTGATATTAATCTGGTTATCAAACAGATTGCACAAGTTGTGCCAACACCTGTACATACTAACCAGCTTGTTCCTGATGTCCATATCGCACAGCGCCTCAGCCAGGATGGAGCAAGCTTCTTTCACTCCCCAGTGTGCAGCAGCATGAAGCGGCGTCCAGCCATCATTGTCCTGGACATTCAAATTAAACCCAGCCTGGATCAAGAGCCTGAGGAAAGAAGCAATATTGATTTCTGCCCACCCAAGAATGGTTTCTTGACACAGCTGAGTTCACACCGTGAGCCACAGGGTAGTAGCACAGTCCACAGTAAGGCTGTAGTTTCTTGTTTATTCACCTCAGCAACATCCCACTTGATGTGCTTGCAACTGCAACAGGAAAGGGCAGTAAATGAGAAGTGACTTCACTGTAAAACTTGCCGGAATGTGTCTAAGTGATAAGGTTCCCTGCCAGCACATCCTAAACTGGGAGAACACCTTAATTTCTAATCTGATGCCAGTGACCCAGGCTGAACTCCTGCTTTGATGGACAAGACAACAGACTCGCTGGGCATGAAGCAAACACCCCTGCTGACTGCCATCTCCATAACAAGGAGCCAAGCCCAGTACCTGGCAGGAAAAGGACATTTGGTAACTGGAGCTCAGTCCTGGCTCTACCAGAGAGCCAGGCCACACTGCAGGAATGGTCCCTGAGGAGATGGTGCCTGCTAACATGCAGTGACATTACTGTGACTGAAAGATGTGAAATGTGTAGGTTAAATAACCCACCTTTGGGTTAAATAACCTAAAATGCATTTTTGCAGACTAGTCCTTGCACATCATGACATTACATAGAGTGCTTCATAGCATGTGGAGTTTGAATATTTCAAACCAAAGCAAACAGAAGAGAGTCAACTGCAGTCTGAATCTTCCCGCCTGCTGTTACACCAGTGATCAGACGGAAGTACTGAGCAGCTCCTAGATCAAAACTATTATCCAAGTTGTTTAAATACTAAAGAACATCCCTGGGGAATTCTGCAAGTCCAGTAAAACTGCTATTGAAAATTTCCATTGTGGGTAATTCCATAACCAGGGGCACCTTCCTGCAGCTCAAGGGAACTCCAGCACAGCCCCAGAATGGCAGCAATTCCCAGGCTGGAAGCTCCGGCAGCCTTACACCGATGCGTTACTGTGCTACATAAAACCCAGTTGCACTCTAACAGTTTCTCTGTGAAAGAAATTTTCAATTAGATGCTGACTTTATGTCGATTTTCCAGCTGGCAAAAGGGAGGAACAGAGCTGCTGAGAGCCTCAAGGTCACACATTCCACATCTCAGTTGAGAGTTCGTGGGCTTCTGGCTCTCAGCCCCTTTTGGTTTAAGTCACTGAAGCTTTCTATGTGAACTTACAGATAAATACACCCGAGTGAAACAATGACAGCTTTCTGCGAGATCTGTTTATCATTATAACAATTAACGTCAAGGAGTAGCTGTCCAGAACTAAGTCACCTTGCAGACAGTGAATACTCATTGAGGAGTACTGGATATACAACCTTCCGCTGAAAGTCCTCAGGACCAACACCTCAAATTCAGGAGACAGTACATTTCTAGTCCACATAAGCTGTGTTAGTTTACTGTTCTTGGGCACGGCACAGGCAGAGACAGCTTATAACTCAATTATGAGCTTTCAAGAATGAATACAAATAGGAAACAGCGAACAACAAAATTACTACAGCTTGGGAAGAAACGGCTCTTACGCATCAAGTCATGCCACTTAAAACTGAAATCAAGGCTCAAGACAGATGAACGCTTCCAGAAAGGATTTTAATGTGGAAAATAGAGTAACCTTGCTGATGTTTATGGGCAGTTCCACCCAGACATAAAGAGTAGAGAAGAAAGCTTTACTGTTGGGAACCTTAACTTGACCTTACCTGTGAAAATATTAATGCTTTACGGCCAATAAAAACTACATTGGGCAAGTTTCTGCTCCTAAGCAGCTTGTTTGTGCCAGAGCAGTAGAAGCAGAAGCATTACACGTGGGAATCCTTTTGTCACTGCTGACAGCCGCAGGGGCAGTAGAATTAAGGAGCAGAGGACAGTGAGCTAGGGGTGGATGCTGCAGTCTTCCACCAGACTGGTCATGTAAGCCGCTGGGGTGTGATTGTCATTCAGCACGTATTGTAACTTTGTAGGCTGAAATCTCACTATGAAACAAATCTCTCCCACCTACAAAGCTAAAGGTGTTCCTTACAAAAACCAGCCCTAATTCACTGCACCAGCTCTGGCAGGAGCTCCTACCTCATGACTTCAGAGTAGCCCTTTGCTGCGGCGACGTGAAGAGCCGTGGCGCCCGTGCGAGGCTGCTTTGGATCCTCAATCCTCCCACTGTTCAGCCACTGTCGGGCATCCTGCAGCATCTGCTGCTCCTCTTCTTTTCTTGCCAGGTCAAGGTCTACACCTAAGAGGGTGAAGCACAGAGTAAGAGCTTGTGAAGTGAATGCTCTCATGGACTTGTTAAACTTCCCCTGTTTCATTTGCTGTGCAATATTACTAAATTATTTGTATTCTTCCACCAAAAAAAAATCAGAAAAAGCATTTTGCAGGAGTTGCAGAGCTCCTGCAGCAGTGCCAGTGCCTCGAAGCTGTCTCACTTAAACACCTGAAAGTCGAGCCACTGGCTGCAAACCAGCCCAACTAACAGCTGTGAGCTAGGGGTGGAAGGCCTGCATTCTAAATACAGTGTCCTAAACCAAAACAACAGTCATGAACAACAGCTTAACACACTGAATTAACCACAGTGAGAGCATAATGAGTATCGTCTACAGTGAAGATCTGGAGAGATGATCCTAAGGCATCTCCTGCAAGAACAGCATGGCCCCAACTGTATGGTCTTTCAAAACTCAGTGCAATCTGCAGGCTACATTGAGCTCATGTAAGGATGATCTAGCAATCAGAAGCTCCACACAAGGCTGATCAGCTTAGAGCTCACTGTCTCAGGAAAAAAACATGAAGGAGAAGATGAGAAATCTCAACAATCAAGGGTGCTGAAGAGCAACTGCCCCCAGGGATTTGTTCTTTCAGTCTAACAGTGATGTGATTCCAAATCAAATTATGGTGCATTGGGTTTAACAGAGATCAAAAGAAAACACCAACTCAGAGCCTGAGCTGTGAAACCCACTGCCACAGGATGCTGCAAAGATTAGAACTACAATTGGCTTCAGAACTACAATTGGCTTCAGAACAAGGATTAGACAAATTTGTAGTTATTAAACATACTGCTATACATGCCAGAGCGCCCAGGAAGGACGGCACAGGTTCATGGAACAGAAAGCCATGGGGGATTCACGAGTACACACAGGCCCATCTGGTTCAGGAATTCCTTGAGGCACACTGGCTGGAGGCTGGGAAGGGGAATCATACATTCTTGCCCTGCTGTTGCAGTCTGCAGCAGGCATCTGCTTACAGCTATTGCTGGAGACAGGCTGCAGAGCTGGATGATGCTTATTTAAAGTTCAGACCACATTTACTCCAGCAGTTATGATCCTTTCAAACTGTGTCAATGGGAAGCTTCTCAGTGGAGACAGATGGTTCTTTCAGGGCATCTTAACAGGATGTCGCTAACATGGTGAAGCAATGAAGAAGCCCAGCAGAATCCCATGAAGCGTCAGACCAAATGTCTGCAGCTGAGGCAGAATTACTGCCCTAATATCCTGTGCAGTTCCAACCATGCTATTACCAAGAACAGGGTCGAGACCATCTAAGGAACCTGAAGGTGCACAAGTCCATGGGACCTGAGGAGATGCATCCACGGGACTGAGGGAACTAAGAAGTTGAGGCAGTCTGGTGAAGTCCCCACTGACTGGAAAACGGGAAACATAACCCCCATTTTTAAACAGGGAAACAAGGAAGACCCAGGGAACAGGCTGAGGTTACAGCATCGGTGGATAAGGGAAGAGTGACTCATGTCATCTACCTTGGCTTCTGCAAAGCATTTGACACTGTCCCACACGACATCCTCATCTCTAAACTGGAGAGGCATGGATTTGATGGATGAACCACTTGGTGGATAAGCAATTGCACTCAGAGAGTTGTGATCAATGTCTTGGTGTCCAAGTGGAGATCAGTGACGAGTGCTGTTCCTCAGGGATCAGTACTGGAACCAGCAGAAAAGCTGGAGAGGGGCTTTTGAAAAGGGCCTGTAGGGACAGGACAAGGGGAATGGCTTTAAACTGACAGAGGGGAGTCTAAGATGAGCTCTTAGGCAGTTCTTCCCTATGAGGGTGCTGAGGCGCTGGCACAGGGTGCCCAGAGGAGCTGTGGCTGCCCCATCCCTGGCAGTGTTCAAGGCCAGGTTGGACACAGGAGCATGGAGCAACCTGCTCTAGTGGAAGGTGTCTCTGCCTGTGGCAGAGATGATTTTGCAGGGACGGCATGGAGAGCAGCCCCTCATACCTGATGAGAAAGGGGAAACAGCAGAGCAGGTGAGATGCGGAAGAAGTCTAGGGAAGGATGAGGATAAAGCAGGTCACTCCAGGCCAGGCATACTCATTTCCTGGTCGCTACTCTTGCAGGACTGTAAATCTCACCTCTGTATTATCAAGTCTTAGTGAAACAAGACCTTTCACTGATACCAGAGGTCAGAACTAAATATCACTTTAAAAGCAGAGAGATCTAATGAATTAGATTTCAGTACCGTGGTGTCTTGCTTTGAAGAATCCTAAGGACAGAGGCTGCACACCACAAACCTTCTGCATCTGTTCCACTGTTCTGATACCAAAGAAAATCTGTCTGCTGCCTCCTGGGCCAGATTGCAGATCTCTTCACCTACAGACAGTAAGCCAACAGAATCTTCTTATAGAGAGTTTTAGAGGTCTCACTCTACTGATTTACCTTGTTTCTTTACTTGTTCCAGAAGCAGGTCCTTCATGGCTGCTTCCTCTGCGATGTCTGATGGGACCTCACCTTCACTGTTCACAGCTGCCACATTAGCTCCATGACTAATTAAGAACCTGTGGGATCGAGACCCATACCAACGTGTTAGACCTTGTGTGCAGGCTTCAGGGGAACCACTACAGTAAATCAAGCAGCAGAGCAAGATACTTGGCTTTCTCATTCAAGTTCCACTACCAAATGAGTATCTCACTCTTAGCAAATTTCTAGGCTAAAAAAGTTCATTGTTAAGTGCAAGGTCCCTGGTCAGTGGCTCATAGTTGTCGTTTTTAGGTCTTCAAATACACTAGTCTTGCACAAATCTGCCTGATATAGTTACCAGTATTCAAATTTGGGTAACTTTGATAGCTTCGGTGGACCAAATATATGAGCATGGTGTGACTGGTAAAGAATAACATCATCTTTCACTTAAAGAACTAGGATTTGGGAAGAAGAAAAAGCAAACTGATAAAGGATCATCCAAAGAGCTGAGAATTGTTCTTGGAGGAGTGCAACACCCAGAAATAAATGAGCCACAAAAGATGGGTCACTGGTTTTGGTTAGGATATACTGTAGAGGACTATTTTGAGAAATACTATTGTTTTCACTTATTCTTCTAACCTATAATGAGGCCTTTATCTGAGAAAGGTTACTTCATTTGTGAAACCACCATCTATGTTTGCCTAGTCTTTGGTTCCAGTTATTCTAGGACTCCAGGTTGCACATTCGAGCAACTCTTCAGACTCTCAGAGCAACTTGTTGGTGCACAATAAGTAGTCTGGTATCAGAATCTTCTTTGGGACAAACCAACTGTTAGTCCTTTGCGATCGTAATGAACGCTCGAATCAGATGCAGAATGTTATTTCAAACCCTGGAATCAGAAACTGTGCCAAGAAGAGTCAAATCTTTGTTGGGAGTCACAGCAGGTTGCTGCTTTGCTTTAAACATCAACTGGACAAACCTCTGTTATATTTAGTGTCTCTTCTTTCATATCTATTATAGGTTTGTGCTCTCTAGATTATCTCATCTCTCTATGACAAGCCACAGAATTTTACCTGGTTATGAGCTGAGCCCAGTATCTTGCATTGTAAACAGAACAACAAATAAAAGAAGACAATGCTCCAGCTGTTAAGTGGGTTAAGTAACAAACAGTTACTCTAATCTACTTCTGCACGTCTTGTCAGACAGGATGCAAGAAACAGACACATGTGATCTAAATTTGAAGAAAGAACCGGTGCTGTTGGAATATTGGCGAGTGTGGAGCTCAGAATATTGCACTGCTCTTTCCAGAGTCTCCACACAGCTTGCAGCACTGCTCACACAGGCCTGCCCATGGTAAGAAAACATAGTCGCTTTCCAAAGCCTCAAACCAAGGGTAAGCACTGGTGCATCCCCCTTTGCAACGTATCTCCTTTTTGGGGTTCAGCATTGCTTCCCAAGACATTCTGCAAGTCTCAGAGCATCAATTGCCGGTGTTCCTGCTCTGAAGAGGAAGACCTGGAAAATGTTATAAATACCCAGAACAGCCTGAAACTCACTCACTCTGCTATGTTCAGATAGCCACACGATGCCACGGCATGAAGAGGGGTCCAGCCCTCGTTGTCTTGCTGGTTGACATCAGCTCCATTTTCCACAAGGAACTTCACCATGTCCAGGTTCTCATCTATACAGGCCTGAGGGAGAAGGGGAAGGGGGACATCCAGGGAGGGAAGGGTTGAAGAGAAAAGGAAGAGAGTTAAAGAAGTGCTGGCGTTAAATCAAGTGTAAAACCTCCATGTGCAGCTCCGTGGCAGCAGGGAATTTCCTGGGCTGTATTTCCCACTAACGCACCTCTGAAGGTATCACACTTTCAGTAGCATGAACTGGTGACCTAAACCAAATTCATTTCAGGACTTTCAGAAATTAACTGTAACTCAGAGAGTCCCCAGGAGGACAACCCCGAAATCTGCTCCAGCTTCACTGCTCACCCACTGCTCTGTTTCCTTCCTCTCTCCCACACTGTCAGCTCGTTGGAGCGGGGACGCACTGTAAAATGATACATCTGCATTGGTTTTAGGTATGGCATCAAATTCCTCTAAGCAAGGCAAGCCATATATTTATTTAGATAACACTGTTCCCTCCAAATGTCAAAGAAATGACATCGTAACATTGAACAACGTGAGATGCCATTAGTGGTAGGGATGAGCAGGGAAAGCATGAGCTCAAGGAGTCTCAGTAAAGCAGAACATCTGTGTACTGCATGCTGCCCTTCCCAGATGTAACCATAGCAGGAGCAGAATTTTAGAGGGGTTAAAACCATCTTTATTCAGCAGGACCTATTCATTTTCCTTAACATAACAAAGCCCAACTTTCCCTGTTAGTTCCACAGACCCTGTGAGCTACTGAGAATGACAACCCTTTATTAGCTGCTGCATTAATTCCAGAGCCTGCATCCACAGAGCCCTGCCAGCTTGGAAGTTGCCAGAAGAAAACCTAGCTAGATTTTCAAGTCTCAGCAGTTCTGTTGGGTGGAATTCCTCCTTCCCCAAATTCCTGGCTACAGCACGTTCAGCGCTGCATTTACAGTTGAGTGGAGGCTGCTATTTAAAGGATGAGCTGGCAATTTAATACATACATCCCAATGCATGTGCCTCAGCTGAGGAGCACCGAGCAGGACCAGGAGGCCTTTACTGCATGTCCATCTACAGGCAGAAACCCAGCTCCTCATTACCAGAGAAGGAATTGGCTTGGGTGAAATTCCTCCAAAATCTCAGCACTGGATCCTTTTGCACAGCTTGATGCGGGCACATCTATGAGTCTGAGCATGCCTCTAAAACAAGCAGCCCCAGCTACCCATTCCTATCCGAGCAAGTAATGGAAATGAGGAACTTGTCTCTAAGCAGCACAGGAGACAACCCAACATGTTCATCCCTGCTGCATTTCAAAGGAAAGGCCTGCCCTGCACCAGGACATCGACATCCAACGCTTGGCATTTCCACAGCAAAACTTAAGAACACAGAGGGAACATCCATAGCACCAGGAAAGGAGGCCCCAGGAGCAGACTTAGGCACCCAAGTCCCACCTGAGCCTGCGCTGAAGTGTTAATGTGTTCCCTGTCCCTGTTCTAAACTGGTGTACCTTCATCTCTGCCAGAAAAGCACAAGTGTAATGCTAGAAACAGTGGACTACAGAGACTGATCCTAACGCAGAATGGATGAACCTGTTGGCTCCATCCATCCTGCTTGGTCTGTCACCACTCTCCCACCCTATTTCAGCCAGTAGAATTATAAAAAACCCACAGTCAGAAAAACCCCAACCTCCCCAAAACAAAACTCTTGGGGACTGCAGAGCCTCACACTGGGGTTGGTGGGGTCCCACGTCCAAGCACGATGGGGTAGGACAGCGTTACGTCTGAGCAATGCAGATGCAAAGTCGGTTCTACCGCCAGCTTCAGATCGTTTAGATCACCTGGTCTAAGCCCCTGCTCAAAGCAGGGCTAAATCTGATCTTAGATCCACTTGCTCAGTGCCTGCTCCAGATCATTCTCACTGTCCGTGAGGATGGAGACTCCATGGGCCCTGTGCCAGTGCTTCACCATCCTCTCGGTGGCTCGGTTTTCTTACTGTCTAATCAGGATTTTTCTTGCTGCATTTACACCCCCTGCTATAGACGTACAGATGCAGCCTCCATGTCTCAGTAGGTGATGAGAGCAGGAAACAAAAGCCAAATACTCCTACTATACAGAGGAATTAGTGAGTGCCCAATATTCATGTGATCAATTTTAAGACATATTCCAGAAGGGATCCACTCCTGAGTATCCCTAACAAACAGAGGCTCCCATCCATACCAGCACATTCAAACACAGAAGAAAGGTGATGTATGCAACGCACACAGAGGTGGATGTGATGCTCAGAGGAACACCATAATCCCTCTTCTGTTCAAGAGGCAATTTTTCAGGAATTGGAGTCTGAGCCTGCAGAAGTCAGAGCTAATCTGTATTTACTGCCACCCACATTGCTTGGGATGCACTTCAAGTTTCCCCCCAACACAGCTCAAGTAAATGACACTTACAATCTCATTGATGAGTTATTTCCTTTTCCTCCAAGAGCAGTTCATGGTTTCTGTTGAGCACAACCACTTCTGCCTAACGATCTAGAGCCTGAAAGCAGCATTTTATCAGCATGGCTCTGCTCAAGCACTGAGGCAGAGGGTTCATGCCTGTGCATACTCACTGCTCTTCTCTATTTGCTGAAGTATTACCTGCAGCTTGAGTGTAAATCTAAATTTAGCCTGAAGAATGTCTCTATATTGTGAGCTGTGGATGGATTTGATAAAGAATCATGTTTACATTGTTTAGCATTTCAACCACCCAAATACACCACTACATCTGCACCAACTGGGAACTGCCAAGAGAAAAGAGCAGTTCTTGCTCAAGCCACTGGATATACTGGACTCTAAACCAAAATATCTGTTTGGATGCATAAAAGAGCATCCCCTCCCATTTAAATTTATTGGCCTTGTTGCTCTGCTGGTCCCTGTCTCCTGTGGTTCCCATGGAACGCATGCTGGAAACAGAAGGGATAATGGGATCAACCCCACCTGTTCCTACACAGAAATCTGCAGTAATCTGACTCGCCTGGCTCCTGAGGAGATGGAAATGACCAAGCTCCACTGTGTGCTGGCACTCGTCCCTTCCCTGAGGGAACTGTAACGCACTTCTGGCTGCTTGCATTCGCCATGACAATAAGGTCAAGTGCAAAGGTGTAGTAAGTCCTTCCGGGAGCAGCCACGTACCACCATCACCTCACCCTTCTGCACCTACATACCAAGGCAAACTGCTGCTCAAGTTGTGTGCTCAGGCAGCGTGACATCACTTGGCAAATATTGATTTTACAATCAGTGCCACAGAAGAACAGAAATGAGCCCAGAGTCAAGCAACAGGAACAGATTCAATGACTTGAGGCTGGGTGAACATGAGCAGGTAGAGCTGTCTGCCTGCCCCAGAGAGTGAAATGCAAGGATTTCCTGCATTGTTGTATTATTTATAGAGTCCCACACTGGTTTGGGTCTGAAGGGACCTGAAAGCCCATCCAGTTCCAACCCCTGCCACAGGCAGGGACACCTTCCACTAGAGCAGGTTGCTTCAAGCCCCATCCAACATGGCCTCAGTGAGTGAAGTTCATCTGGCAAAGCGAAATGGGTGATCTGAGGTAACTGGAGAAAGGAGAAGAGGACAAAGAGGAAGTAAAAGGGATAGATGTGTCCTCCTTTAAGCACTATTAATCCTCCAACCTTAAATTTAGGAGAGCGAATAACATCAGTAACCTGAGAGGATCTATCCCTATGCAAAGTTCTCTTTTATGTGATGCCGCGCTCCTTGGGAACATTGTACGAATAACTGCACTGGACAGCACCATTGCAAAGCAGACACGAGCCCCTCCAACCTGCAAAGGGAGGAAAGAAAGTCAAAAAGCAGCGGGTTGAGAAGCAACATTGCCTTTTCAGTGGGTTGTTTAATGTCAGGAAGCACTCCCTTGCCTAAACTGCCCTTGAAATCAGCTTCACAAAGAAAAACACACCCATGAATGGGCTTCATTTCAATTTTAGGCACTGCTAACCCTCAGCTGCTGGGTTACCCATAACAAAAGGCTAAAACCAAGGTTAACTACTGAGCACTACATTTCGAATTCCTTCCTTACCTTCCTTCCCTGTAAAAAACACCATACAACCTTCAAGGTGATGCTGACTGGGGGTGACTCTTTCCATCAAATCAGAGACCGTCAGCAGGCCAATCTCTCGCCATCCTTGTACTTTTCCTTGGCTGTTGGTTAGCTCCAGGTGCTTCAGGAATGGCACTAACGCCGTACAGTTTTAGCAGTCTTTGCTGCGAAGTGCAGCCAGTGCCCGGAATTACCCACTCGAACCGCCCAAAGTTGGCTCTGAGGATTTAAATCCCAGGCATCGCTGGGCAGGTCTCCATCCACAGCTCATGGTGTTCCTCCAGCTCCTGGCAGCGGCCCAGCATTAGCAGTTTTTCCATCGGGAGGAAGTGCTCAGTTTCTAAATGTGCAGATGCAGGGTGCTGGCCTCCCCTGCACAGGGACACTGGCGGCACATTGCAGGCATTCTTCTGCCAGCAGCGCTTGCCAAGGCTTTCTTCTGTCAACATGAAGCTGACATGACAACAACGAAACGGGGGACACCAGGAAACACCACAGAGCAGCTCTGAAAACCTCTGCTCGCCTGGCAGAGCTTGTTCAACAGCCAGACAAGAGCTGATCTTTATCTTGAATGAAACCTCATTATTCCAATAGTACTGACAGTGATTGCTGCTTCCCCGGAGCAAACGGAACACACAAGTGTCGAGCTGAGCTGCGGATGAGTATCAGCAACGCCAACAGCTCCAGCTGCCTGCCAGGGGTTTGGGTTTGCACATCTTCTGGGCATCCCCACAGGACAGCGAGAGGAAGATCAGGGAGTAAAATCATAGCAGATCAGGCCAGGATTGGATGGAGCTTGGAGCAAGCTGCTCTAGTGGAAGGTGGCCCTGCCCGTGGCAGGGGGTTGGAACCGGATGAGCTTTCAGGTCCCTTCCAACACAAACCAGTCTGTGGGTCTATGAATCATTCTATGATGAAAAGGAGCCAGATCTGATGAGACTGAAGGGTTCAGAGGACCTAGAACTGAGCTCCAACAAGGGGCAAACAGGGTAATACTGCTCACTTTCTGGAGAGAGCGACACTGAGAAGCACCCCAGCCTACGCCTGGTGTTACATTCCTACTATATAACAAATACATACAGGGTAGCAGCAAGGAGCAGCTAAACCACCTGACAGATTCCTAAGAAACTGCTGAGTGAGGAAAACCTCCACATGGAGAAAGGGGGATGGACACAAAGCCAGCAGGACACAGAAGGATAGCCATGGCGATACCTGCACACCAGCAGCGCTGGCACAGGCACCCACACTAAGACACTTGTTTCCTCCACAACTTACCCACTATTCCAGTAATTTAACATTAATTCACGAACACCATCAGTGCCACTGTTTGCTGGCAGAACAGTTCTGGTCAGCATGTAACAAGGGGGAAGTTGGCTGAGAGCACATTGCAGCTCCGTGGAGTAAATATGTAGTTTGCAAAGAGCATGCCACATCACCCAGCACCGCATGATCATGGAATCAAGCAGCAGCAGCCTGCATACAAGAGCTCGGAATCAAAGTAAGCCAGGAAGCCTTTAAGAACTGCTGTGCTTAGTTTTGGCTGTATTTAATTCCCTGGTGTCCCCACCTTGGTTGGTCAGGATTTGAGAGAGAACTTCGGCATTTTCTCAAGGTGGAAGAAAATGCAAGAAGGGAAAAGCAGAAAAGGCAACAGGCTTGGCTTGTGTTGCATGTTTCCACTATGAATACATCAGTCTTGTGGAAGAACCTCAGTGCCTTCTCTGTGCAGAAGAGTGAAAATCTTGTAACGCCACCATGGCAGATTCCTGGGTAGCAGTCCTCATGGTTCCCACATGGAAATCAAACCTGGCAGCTCCACCTGTCACATGTGAAAACACTGTGAACATGCTGACTTCTTCAGTTAGGTATTAGAGATGTCAGGCTACTACAAGCCACACTTCGGCTCTTCTTAGTGACTCCAGCATCCATCTCTTGAGCCTCCCAGGAGCATAGTACCTCCTGGCCTGTGCAAAACTGCTCCTGTTCAATTGCTCCATTATGAATTCTTTTACCAGATTCTCCTCCGATCCAGAAATCAAGTGTGACAGAGTCACAGAATCCCAGACTGGTTTGTGCTGGAAGGGACCTTAAAGCTCCTCCAGCTCCAACCCCTGCCACGGGCAGGGACACCTTCCACTGGAGCAGCTCCAAGCCCCTAGTGTCCAACCTGGCCTTGAACACTGCCAGGGATGGGGCAGCCACAGCTTCTCTGGGCACCCTGTGCCAGCGCCTCAGCACCCTCCCAGGGAACAGCTTCTGCCACAGATCTAACCTGAACCTGACCTGTTTCAGTTTGAACCCATCAGCCCTTCTCCTATCGCTACAGTCCCTGATGAAGAGTCCCTCTCTGTCATCCTTGTAGGCCCCCTTGTGTTGATACCATCTCCACAGCTCTTTATTCATCCAGCCCTCCCCTGACACAGCTTGGCTCTCTGTTCCACCACTGATCCCAATTTCTGTAACTTATGCCAAAGTACTAACAATCACTTCAGAGGTTCTTCCATACAACCTCATGCCCCTGCTATGGCATTCTTGTGCTGATCTTCTGGACCCTGCTCCTCATGTCAGTTTGCCCAGAAAGCCACTCCATTCTTCCATATGGTGGGACAGTTTGCATTTGAGATGCTGAGATCCTCGGGGTAGGGACCATTCACAGTACTTTAGAGTACCCAACTCTCAACACACAAAGGTGCCAGCCAGGTTAAGAGCAGCAACACACACCACTGAATCACTGCACTTGGAAAGGACTTCAGGAGACTTCTAAGCTAATGCCTCCTGCTCAAGGCAGGGTCTACAGCGACTTCTCACCAGCTTTCTCAGTTGTGGCTGCGTGTGCCTATGATATAGGTGTGCTGATATGATACAAACACAACCACTTGTATTTATTTCCTGTAAATCCAGGGAAGTTTACAACTGGGGGGAAGGACAAGTATACACAGGTGTGTGTCATGTCTGCAGCCATTCCGAGCCAGGACTGACTCGCCTCCACTGCTTAGATGACTTATTTACTCCAACCTCTAGCTTTCTCCTTCCAAAGGATGTTCTCATGCTGCAAACCTGACTTAGACTCATTTGGGTGGCAGAGGCTGCACCACCCATGAGCTACAAAAGATTCTGCATTAGATATAGGGGAAAAAAAAGTGAGTTTTGTTCATCCAAACCAAGCACATGCCTTCCTAACACTACCAGTGGGACCTTTTTGGACAAGATCAGAGAGATCCACATCGCACTCAAACTGAAGGTTTTCTTTGGGCGAAATGAAGAGCCAGTGAGTTACTGCAGTGAACACAGGACGTAAAATATGCTAAGCTAAAGCAGACTGTTTTCTGAGTGCATGTAAATGCAGCCTTGAATTCAACCTGAGACTCCCACAACAGCTTAAGTAGGTTTAAGTCCAGGTTGCTGGGTCCCTCCTGCCCCAGCCAGATGTTCCCACACCTTGCCTTGCACAAGATTTATTTCATTCACATTTCCAAAGTGTAAAGAAAGAGATGACTCAGAGAGTGGTGCTTGTCTGAGCTGGGTGGGATGTATCACCCTCGCGGTACCAGTCCCTCCCCGCTGTCTGCAGACCAGCACAAACCTATTTACAACAGGATGAGATGAATCCCACCCTCGACGACTTACTGCAGTCACAGGAGAAACCCCCAAGAACCAAGATTTACCAGGTTACTCCGAACCTAAGGCTTGAGATGGTTTTCTTTACCACAACCTTATGCTATATGATTAGTATAACTAGAGCACTTTGAAGAGTTTTAGACATGGTCAAAGAGTTACTGCAAACCAGAGGATGACACTGATACCAGCAGCAACATCAACTGTTAACACCCCGGGCTGGAAGAATTAGCAGGCCAGTAAAGTCACAACACAGAGGTCACAAAGGGATTAAATGACTTATTTCTCTACTGCTTCTCCTGTTGCAAGTCTCAGATGCATGGAACAAGGTTAGCTTGGAGATGATGGGAGTCAATCTGAATGCAAAGTAAGAGTAAATACATGATGTCGACATGCCCTGCAAAGCAGCCCTGGCAGCTGGACAGCATCAGGGTTAAATCTGGGAACAGAGAGAGAGGAATTCACAGAAAACAAAGAGAAAAGCACTCCCAAAATAGCCTTGCAACTGTCACCACTAGACTGTCAGCATGGGAAGGTATGACCTTGCCATTGTGCCTCATGATCACAGCTCCACTCTTAATAGGGGCATACTGCCACTACCAAAAATTCCCCTTCCAAGTGATCCCGTATCTCTGGCAGCACAGATGATACTCACCAGCGGTTTGGGGAACTACAAACAGCTCTTACTGTTGCTCCTGCAAAAGAGTGGAGCTTTGCAGCTTCCCTTCTCTCTTCTCAGCCTTGACTTCAGGGTGCCCCTATGGCTACAACACCCTGAGCAAGCACTTCTGGGCCACGAACCCAGGTTTAAAATCTTTATGCTATAAAATCCTCGTGCAAACCCAATTCTGAAACAATTGTGTTAGAACCAGCAGAAAGAGGTAACTCTGTTTTAAAGAGAGCACAGGAAAGGAGTCAAAAGCATTACTCATTTTCTAGTCTGATTAATTGGCTATGGTGCTTCAGTTTTTAACACTGGTTGAGTCATCTTCTCATGGAAGCAGGAATAGAGATACGGATTAGATCAGATATTTCCATTGGAAAAAAACCCACAACAACTCCAAGTACTCAGCAGTATCCATGCCAGTCAACAAAAGAAACTAACAACAAATCTCTTACAATTAGCACAATAAAAGCCCAGTAGAGCACTAGGGAAGAGAGGAATACATGCAAAGGCATAATTATCTCGCACTGTAGCAGTTTCAAGCTGAAATAGCAGCAGGAAATGTCAGGTGGAGAAGTGTTTTGAATAGGAACCACATCTTGAAGCTCTCCATGCCTTTGGAGATGCACTGGGGATGTTAACTTATTTACAAGGAGGGAGATGTAAATACCTACAGCACTAGGCTATGGATGGCTCAGTGAACGGCTGGGTAACTCGGGACCTGGTGCAGCAATGGTACCAGCCCTGCTCCATCACCGCTGGCTCACATCTGCTCTCACCAAGGGGCCCTCAGCTACCAAAGCTGCCACCTCTGTTGCTTTAGGATGAGCAGGAGCTGCTGCTGTAAAGAAAGAGATCAGCTGGACACTCACACAGTGTTACTGCTGGACTGCCCTGCTTTTACTCCTGCTGGGATGGCAGGCACAGGCCTGCAGAACTGTCAACTTTCTGCCCCTCATTTAATGTTTCTTATCAAATAGCGTTTTGGCCAACCAAGGAGGATCAGTAAGGACCGCAGATACAAGTGTTTCTCTATGCAAAGGACCATAGGGATCAACCTCTTATGCCAGCCCATCCAACCTTGTGTTATCTGCGCTCCCATCCGTGCAACAACCTACCCTTAAGTCCCCTCTCTTTCACAAAGGAAACAGTACCAGTGATTTTCCACTTCCATGGTGCTCTTCCTCTGCAGCTGATGGATTGGTTTGCCATTTGCATTCCCAGAACAGAGCACATAGCTCCAAACCAGAGACAGGCCATGTGGGACTGACTTTAAAATCCAATCTAGATTTATCATTTTACTGCCTTCCTTTTCATCATCTCCATCCCCCTAATTCCAACATGATTTTTAATACCCATTATTTCAACAGCAGTTGGAGGCTAATACTTTGTACCATCTGAGAAGAGCTTGAAATGAGTCCAGTACTTGATCAAGTGCCAACACTAAAAATAGTCTTTCTGTCACCAAAAAGCAGGGACTGCCAGTTTTCTAATGGTGTAGAGCAGCATTAGCTTTTCAAGTCTCACCAGTTTAGTCATTCTGGCCACCAAGTATGTCATTTCTCTCCCACTCAGCCAGGGTTCTCTGGCATTGGCTCAAGGCAGTATATATAAAATCCTGCCCTTAAATTACTGAGATTTTCATTCCTGCCTGAAATAACTCTACATTCCATAATTAGAAAGCTCACAAGGACTTCACTCCTTTGTGGAGAATGGAAATGTTGCTACTGCAGGTTTGCTTAGCAAAGAAACGTTCTGCTAACAACCACCTTGCTCTGCAGCTCTACAGGTGCTGCATAGTGGCAACACTGCACCTATTTAACACAGCTCCTCAAGGCACTTTTACAATGCAAGCAAAATATATGTGTGGTTCCTGCCATCAACTGTTACATAAATACATCCTAAATTTACAAGACACAACCTTAGATCAGCTTCAGCACAGCTCACATGGGGTCCTGCAGCCCAGGCCTGGCACACACCCCACTGTCTGGCACAGCCACTGGAGGTTGCAGAGCAGCCTGGTAAGGCCAATGCCGACTGTCAATAATAGGGACAATAAATTACTATCACTATCAACCCACTTGGCAAAGTAACTCCATACCTGCAAGATGGGGTAGGGAGGCATGGTAGGGCCACCCCATGCTCAGCAAATAGGACTCCATGGAGGAGTCCCTCTGGGTCTTCCTCTATCTGCTCAGAGATACAAACCAGCTGCAAATGATTTTAGCTCCCATCTCAAACGAAAAGTGAGATTTGTGTTACCTACCTACAGCCCTCCAAGGCAGGCAGAGAAATCTCTGCAGCTCACTTCAGGCTTTCTTTAATCTCTCCCATGGTGGGGCTTCACAGCAGCTCTGCTCCTGAAGCCAGGGCTGCCTTCATCCTGCCCCATCTTCTACCTGCCACCAGACCCTCTGGCCCAGCAAGGGGCACTGACACTCATTTCATACCCCACTGAACAGATCCGGGAGCTAAACTTGCTCTAAGTGGGACCAGACAAGCACTTAAACTGCTATGGAAAGCATATGACAAGAGAAGCAGGATAGGCAGGACCGAGATAGGCTTCAGCTGCTGCATTACCATTGACTTGGACATCTTGCTTATCTCAAGACAGATAGCTCATGGTACACACGGCCCTAGGTAAAAACTGTCTTATCAACAGATGAAGGAACAAAGTCACTCCAGGGTTAGTGAAGAAAAGCACGAGCTTGAAGACGAATCTTACAATACTGAGCAAGTGGTGATAAAATGGCAGATGAAACCCAATGCAGATAACTGCCGAGTGAATCACAGGCAAAAAATACACCTAACGTCACGTCACAAAATGAAAGGGTCTGAGCTTATTACTGCATTCAGGAACAAGCTCTTAGGATTATCCCAAATAGCTGGAGGAAAATATCAGCCCCAAGCTCAGAAATCAAAGCAAATTCTAGAAATGACTTGGAATGGAACAAAACAAACTCAAAAATACCATTAGGCCCCTATGTAATGGGGTAGCATAGTTCTACTCTCCACATCCAAAAAAAGACTGTGGGAGACATGAGCGGGGTATGAATGAGGAAAAGCTTCACTTAGGAAACCCAAACAAAGGCAAACAACTTCCCCTACTTCCCAAAAGCATTTCTGATGGATTTCTGTGGCATCACAGACATGGGTTATAGCAGCTGTAGAGCACCTCAGAAATAAACCCTGCTTTGGGGCAAACAAACTGGCGACAGGAGAACTTGGAAAAAGAAGAAGAGAAGAAGTTGTAAAAGGCTTGGGAAAGTCAGGACGCTCGTTCTGCATCCGCTCCATGCCGTGCTGTAACCTTGGCCCCCGGCACCATTCCAAGGGACTCAGGGCCACTCTGGGGAGCACTGGAACCAGCACGGACCATAGGACCTTAAAGCCTGTGTAAACACTGTCTGAAAGCCTCCTCAGCACAGACTAACAAGGCCCAGCTCTGTTCCTCCTGCTCAACAAAGGCGTAGGAACAGGGGTCACGTTCTACTGGTAGGGAGATGAAACCAAAGGGGAGAAGGCAGAGAGCTCTGGGGAGCAGAACCCAGACCCAAAGCGTTCCCAGCAAATGTTCCTACAACAAAGCAGAACAGGAAAGCTCCTACCCTTAGGTGAGAGACACCTGAAGGCAAACCAAGGACAAATGGACACAGCAACAGCATGGATCACTGACTAGATACCCACTCAAGACAGGCAGGTCTCATTCGCATGAGGACAACTCTGCTCCTGCCAGATCTCTGCCACGGCAGCTACCGCACCACGCTGGCTCCCACGCCGCAGGCAGCACGCTGCTTGTGCAGGGTTTTCATCTTCCAAAGCAACGTTTACTAAATATGTTATTATAACATTAATGATTTATAGCACTATGTCTAGTTTTGCTTTACCATCCCCTCATCTCCATCCCTACCAGGTAACTAAAGCTCAGGCTGAATGAGTCAGTGGGGTGCTGCTGAAGAAGCAAGTAAATCTCATTCTGGAATACATCAAACTGCTCTTAGCAAGGCCCTGAAGAAAACTTCTTGGGCTGGAGTCATCTCCACTTAGGTATCACATTGAATTTGAAACCAACACGCTCCTAAGAGCCCAGAGAACAATGAGGCTCACTGCACGTTTAGAAGACTCAACTACTTGGAAAAGTGAAATAAAACCACTTTATCTAAGTAAAAGGAAAAAGAAAGTTTGAGGAGAACAGAGTCTTCCAGTAGTGGGAAGGCTGCTCTGAAAGCAACTGCCACCAGAGGAAAACAAAGAGCTTGGTTTTCTTTAGAAGAAAGTGGGTTTGGGTCAAACACTGAGGAGCGCTTCCCAAGGGCTGAGCTCCATGAAGGGGTTTAGGAGCTAATTAGGAACTGCCTGTCTTTCGGAAAGAGCTCTGATAAACCTGGTGGTGCCTCAGTGCAGAGGACTGGAGCAGGTCTCCTGCCATCTCTCCCAGCACCTGGAACTCTGGAACTGGAGCCCTCCCCACGGAGGCTAGCAAAGCTGGTCGTGCCCAGGGACCTGAGAGAGCAAGCGACAAAAGGCCAAACAAACCACAGAGGAAGAGATGCAGCCTCCAGCATCATACAGTGAAGGAGAACTACCAGAGCACTGCTCAAGGAAGCCAAAGGAGTAGGAAAGAGGCTTTAGATCAGAGAAGGGCTAAGCGGTCACAGGAACCAGGCAACAACAGGTAACCCCAGATCTCCAAGCCTCAATTTCATCACCGTAACACTGGATTTTAAATAACCCTGGAATCAGATTACATTCAGATGCCTCATTTTCCCAAATGCAGCAGTTCTTGTTTTGGACAGGACTTGCATTTTTCAGTGCCTAGCAAAATTTGCAGGAAGCATCGTGTCAGCACATGGATTCCCTCCCAGCAACTACAATCAATTCTTTGTTCCTTGTGCGCCTTCTGCAACATCGAACAAGTTTCTTAAAGATTAACAGCACCTAAACTAAACGGAAAGGAATGGATTTTGTGGCCTGAGCTGCAGACTGAAG
Source organism: Myiopsitta monachus (assembly GCA_017639245.1). Classification (NCBI taxonomy): domain Eukaryota; kingdom Metazoa; phylum Chordata; class Aves; order Psittaciformes; family Psittacidae; genus Myiopsitta; species Myiopsitta monachus. The sequence continues at coordinate 4,643,120 of CM029936.1, read as the reverse complement.
ACAAGCCAATACTTAGAACAGCTATAAGACAATATTTGGCCTTAAGAACAGGGCTCCTTCTATAGCAGCTATTAATAAGGGATCAAAAATAACTCCTGCAATATGCTCTGAAGTTATAACCTTGGCTCTGATGGCATACAGGTTGGCATGGTCCTGAAGCCTCTCATCAAGAGACAGGCAGATTTACCACTTATCTTTTTCAGCATGAGGGAATGCTTGTTCAGAATAACTCGAGTGATATAAATTTAAAAGACAAACCATTTAGGGCTGCAAAGGTCAAATCCTGTTTGTCAGCCACCCGAGAAGGAAAAGAAAAGCCAGTGCAAACCATGAAGTGAAGACGAAATCCATCCCTTGCAGGAACACGTAGATAACGGGCTCAGTCAGAGATACTGGTTCAGGCTACTGCAAGCCAGGAATAGAAAACGGCTCAAAACCTTGTGGATTAGCAAGGTGACAGCCCATCCACATCCCTATTCTTTCTTTGAGTGCAGAGGAAGTGATGAAATATAATCTTCATGCTTCTGCAGCAAGTTACCCAAAAACTCAATAAAATTGCCTATTAAATATAAAGCAGAATTGCCCACCACTTATGTCATAAAGCACTAGTTAGCCTTCTAAAAATCACTTTAATTTTAGAACTACAGCTTTAATATTTGAGAAGGTATTTGGCCTTACAAATCCCACCCTATTTTTTCTCTTCTTGACTCTAATCTGCATTAAATAATACCATTTTAATTGTTCTTTATGCTGCAGAGGCAATCTTCCTGCTACACCAGCCTGGAGCCTGGCAACCTGGAGCTTAACTTACAAGCACTTATTCTGTGCTTGTGGCTTTCAACCAGGCAGGAAGAATCATGGATAGTTTTGATCTTTCCTGGAATGGAAGCTACTCCATGACTGCCATCATGTTGCTGTTATTTCCCATCTCTTTCTATTGACTTCATTTGACTGAGACGGTAGAAAGAGTTCTGCACGTGCCAATCTACAGATGGACACATGATCTCATCTGGCTTTATGACTTCTAGTTTAGTTATTTCTTTCTTAATAGTTCTTAATCTCTGATGTAGCTCTTCTACCCACTGCAGTGCTTCCATGCTGTCACATTAAATCCCCAGAAAACCCTTCCAGCCTGTATCAGCTGCAATCCACTGTTTCCCCATAAACAGTACTTCCCATTTACTGACCAAATTTTGCCAGCCAGTGTTGTGAAACCCTTCCCTGCCAGCTTTTATTTTATAACCCTGAATACACAGCACCATCAACAACTGCTTCCTCCCTCTCTGTTCCCTTTCCCATCTCACACACGGGGCTGCAGAGCAGCAGGGGCTCCAGGATAGGTCCCCAACCCCTGTAAACTGAGCTTTCACTCAGAGCCTTTGATTTCACTCTTTCAGACAGTAATTAATCAAGGATAAGATGGCTTTCTATTTCACAACAGCTTTGTTTCTTAGGGCTTCCACAGAGGGACCTTATCACAAGCATTTTTTGAAAATCCAAATGTACCATCTCAACCAGATTCCTTCTCTCCACGTGCTTGTTGACTCCTTTGGGTTTATCATTTCGGACTCCTTTATAGAAATGAGCTCCTCATGGAGAACTGTCACTTCCCATCGACGGGGCTGGTCCTCTGGTAGTGGGTCTGTTTGAAGTGATGTGTTACACACAACGGGTAATAGCTTAGAGACTTCATGCGCCAGTTTCTGCTGAACAAATACCAGCTGGTGCTGAAGACCTGACACTTTCCATTTGTCTGAGCAGGTCTGGAACCTCTTCTGTCAATGCTGCAGCTTGGTAAAGCTCAGAGAGCTGAGTTTTGACTTGAAGAAATCTTTGTAGAGAAGACTGAAGGCAATGCAGACACTTGTGCAGAGAAGCAATGCAAACTGTTCAGCACACAATGGCATAACTGGGGCAGATTTGTCATTTGAAACTCTTTAGTTGAGCTGTATCCAAGTCTCAGACTCTTCCAATACTCCCCTCAAAACCCCACAATACTGTGTGCTCCCTGAATACAGCATGTACCTATTAGAGTGATTTATGAGAGGGAGGAGAAAGCACAGAGGTCACCCCATGTAAAAGATATGTCACAAGGAACAATGTATCATTCTTTTAATATTGAAATACTTAAGATTTGAATTCCACTAGATCATCACTTTCCAGTTCTCTTGACTGAAATTCCCCCAGTTCCGCAGATAGGATCCACAGAAGTTTGTTCTGTTTGGCTGCAGCAAATGCACTCAGATTGCACTGGGCAACACTCGGTATTTGAAGTCAGCAGTGATTAAGTTGGTAGCTGGACTGGAATTACAAAGGACTCCACCAAAGTGGACTCCCAAGACAAAAATGACAGTTCAGGTGCTTTATAGCATTTCCCACAGCGCCAGCCAGTCCGTGCAGGGAGCAGCAAGAAGCTTTCCTCAGCAACTGGAAGACAATTGCTAAGCCTATGAATAAAATTCAGGCAGCCAAGAAAGGTAAGAGAATACCCTTCACCCTAAGAGCCACTGATGCCTGTACTGCAAGATGGGGAGGAAGCACTTACCAAAGTGGCAGTAAGAAACAGAAATCCACAATCACCATCTCTCCTGAGGATGCCGCCTGGCAGTACTCCTCACTGCCTGCCTACTCCTGAAGAAAAGAGGTCACAACATGCCTTTAAACTGAACCACTGCTGGCAGGTGAGCAGCTCTGAACCGCTGGTTAAGTCATTGTGCAAGTCAGCACCAAAAGGCAGGGAAGGATCTCAGGAATGAGATGACAGCAACGGCTCCAGACTGGACTCTGCAGAAGTTGAGATAAGCCAACAAGAAAGAACTTCTCCTGTTCGCCTCCCGGCAGGGACCTCTCCTTACAACTTCTGGTTTTTAGAAGAAAAAAAGAATAAATCAGGGAGATAAGGACATGAGGAGAGCCCCCCTGAAATGTTTCAGTCACTGTGCATAGAGCGTCTGATGGTCAGTGCAAAGAGCTACAGGTAAAACTGAAGCTCCACGCAGAAGTGCTGCAGCTGAGTGGGCACACAGGCACATCCTTCAAAGGGACAAGGACAGCTCTCAGGAAAAGCAGGCTGTCCTACACTGTGTGGCACCAGAGCCCCAACCCAGGGAATAAAGTGAAAGGAATCATAGAACGGTTTGAGCTAGAAAGGACCTTCAGATCATCCAGTTCCACCCCCTGCCACGAGCAGGGATGCCTCACACTAGACCACGTCACCATCCAACCTGGCCTTGAACACTGCCAGGGATGGGGCATTTACCACCTCTTTGGGCACCCTGTGCCAGCACCTCACCACTCTCACAGGGAAGAGCTTCTTCCGTCTATCTAACCTGAACTTCCCCTGTTTCAGTTTAAATCCATCACCCCTTGCCCTATCGCTACAGTCCCTGATGAAGAGTCCATGGATTGTTTCCGGAACCAGGTGGGATGCAGATGTGGAGCTGGCTAATGTCACTGCAAAGTCACTGTCCTCTTTCAAAGATCATGGTGATACAGGGAGGTTCCTGCAAACACCACCATCATGTAAGAAGGATCCAGGGAACTATGAACCTGCCAATCCCACCTCAGTCCCTGGAAAAGGTATGCAGTAAATCTTCCTGAAAGCTATTTCCAGCCACATGCAGGAGGTGGTGGCGACTGGGAACAGCCAGCACGGATTTAACAGTGGCAAATCCTGCCTAACTTGATTACCCACCACAATGACAAGCTGACTGGGTGGGATGATAGGCAAGTAAGCATGGTACACCTTTGACACCATCTCTGACAGCATTCCTAAAAGGCAGAGTGGGATCTCTGCCCACCTTGTAGCTCCCTTCAGACACTGGAAGCTGCTCTGAGGTCTCCACAGAGCTTCCCTTCTCCAGGCAAAGCAGCCCCAACTTTCTCATCCTATCTTCATACGGGAGGTGCTCCAAACCCTGAGCATCCTTGTGGCTTCCTCTGGACTTGCTCCAACAGCTCCATGTCCTTCCTGTGCCGAGGACACCACAACTGCACACAGCACTACAAGTGGGGTCGCACAAGATCAATCCATAATTAGCAGTTGATTTGGATAAGGCTGACAATTCATATGAATTCAAATCCCGGAAGCAAAACAGAAACCCTGCCTCATACCTTGACCCCAGAATAAGAACACTGCAGCAGGACTTCAGGATGCATCAACTCAGACACAAAACCAGTATGGATAATTCAGCACAGCTCCATGTGCAGGCCCTGCAGTTTACATCCCTTTGGGTGATGGTATTGTATTTACAAGTCCAAACTAAACAGACATAAGCCAGGTTAGACCAGAGCCCACACACAAAGCCCTAGCCGTTCACTAAATCCCTGTTGGGAGTCACCTCTTGCTAAACCAGGAGCTGGGTTTAGACAAGGCCTGGTACTATGAGTTGTTGCTGTCACAGGATTTAAGACGTTAAAAGGCAGAAAGCTTTGTGATAAAATCCTATGAGCTGTCCAAGACAGTGAGGAATGACAAATTATAAATAGGAGGTGGCTTCAGACAGATTCCAGAAATGGATGGTGAGCAATCACTGTGGCAAATCAATGCCCTGGCTCAGAGCATCAGAGAGGGGCCCCGCTTAGTTTTACCCTGAAAAGGCAGTGACACATACAAAGCTAATGGCAGGTGGTCATTCTGCATTCTGTGCATCTCACAAAGATTTATTGAGCAAGGCTGAACGCTGGAAAAGCAACGTTGAAACTGCCTGTGTCCCTCTGCAAGGTCAGCTTACTGTAGTATGGAAACATTTCTGGGGAGGCTCTCACCAGCTAGGACTGGGCTGTTTGCTTCAGCTACAGGAAACAAGCTACAATGAAAAACAGCATTAAAAATAGTCACACCTTTTACTCTTGGTGTATTTTCAGCTGTTTTCAGACAAGGATATTTAAGCTGAGAGCTTAAAGCTGGAAGGAGACAGATCTTCCAAAACCTGAACATGAAAATATCTAACAAGAGTGCACACAGATGTGTTTTCTAAAAGACAAGGCATTTGGAAGACTCTGCAAGGTAATTGTTAGCAATGACTACAGTCGTGAGAAACTGTGTAGGTGTCTGAATCAAGGATTTTGATGTTCATGACTATCAAGAGCTTGATGAGGGGAGGGAGGTCTGAGTGAGGATTTGGCTGTCGGTAGTGCAGGAAATCACTCTGGGAATCTAAAAAAGCCTATTTCCTCTGGAAAAAAAACCCAAACATGTTTTAAGAATTCAGTATTTAAGGATGGTCCTGATCCACCACAGTAAGAGATGCACCTCTGGAGCAAGGGGAGGAAATAACATTTGGCACTTCAAGCTGTGCAGGTTGGACTTCCATCACACAGTCGTACTCCAGAAGCTCCGACAGACCACATTGCCCTCCACTTGCAAGATGTTGACAGCAGCTTGAAACATGTCTCTGCATAGGCCTGAGTGGCCTGTACTCCCCGTGAGTTTGTTCTTAAATCCATTCATGCTGAAATGAGCCCTGTAAAAATAGGCACCCGAATCCCCACCAGATAATTCCTTCAGGATTCCTACAAACTGAGTTTTGTGCTGGGGCACCCTGAGCACCTCCTCCCGCGAGTGGCACCTTCCAGCCCCGCGCAGATCAGTTTGCTGCAGCCCAAGAAAGGAGATGGCAGGGACAGCTGCTGCACCTCCTTCAGCAGGGCAGCCGAAAATAACCTGCAGGTCAGACCCCAGGATTTGTACTGGGCACCTTCACCATGCTGGGGCTGTACCACGATCATCAAGTCAAACGGCTCACTCCTTTGGAAAGCTTGCAACTGGAGCGAGGAGCCCCTATCCCCCTGGAAAGGGCTGTGTTCCCCTTGCTTTCAACTTCTTATCCCAGCCCCGTGCACAAGCACAGTTCTTTAAAAAGCAGAGCAGACATTTCAGAGTATTTTATGCTCCCCATGCCCTCATTTGTATTCAAAAGTTAGAAAGAAAAAAATATTGATTTATATCACTCCTTATATATTTCCCTCTCCCAACCTTCTTAAAAAGACTGCTCTAACATGCACAGTCTGACGGGCCTGTGTGACTGATGGTATATAATAATCCCCAATTGAGAGCTAGCATATCAACTCAGAAGTCTTGTATTTTAATATTAGCCAGTTATTATCTCGGTATATTACAACACAGAGCACATAAGATGCCTCACAAGCCCCACAGTATCTAATCTGAATTCTAAGTCTCTAAACCTGCTTGTAACAGAAACGGCTCGCAGCCCCTAATGCTCACTGTTAAAATAAGCAAGAGGCATTCTAAACTGTGACAATAACACCAGGCTGAGGGTAGTTCTGTCTAGGTTACAGCTGAGGGAGTTCTGCACATGGACAGTGCCTTAATGTCCCAGCAGGTTTCAGCCCCAGCAGCAGGAGCTGCAGGCCACCACTGGAAGCAGCCACCCTTCAGGCATTGCTTTCATTGCTCACGCCTCAGTTTCTGCCGAGCTGGCTTCCAATCTTATCAACCCATGTCAATCCAGACAAGTGTGCAGCACAGAAGGCTTGTCTCCACCTCTAATGCAGGCTCAAGAATTTTATTTGCAGAAGTCAGAAAGCTTTCAGCATTTGGGAAGTCCAACAAGCATTCCCTAGAATACCTTTGCTTCCCAAAGGAGATTTCCAGCCAGAGCTCTGGCCTGCCCAGCACCACTGCTGTGGGGATGAGAACCTTTCCACAGGCAGCACTATGGGACCGGTGGCAGTGCTTCTAGCTACTGCCATAAAGGAAGTTGTAACTGAAGGTCCTACCAGTTCACTTGCTCACTGTTTCTGGGGAGCAACAGTGTTTGACTCATGTAATCACTACATAGGATAAACAGAGGCTGAGGAAGGAAACAATGAAGATGCACACTTCCCATCACAAATAGCATCCACTTACTAAAGCAGTGGAGGTTTCCTCCCAGCACCCAGTAGCTGAGTGAATGCTACAGTTGGCTTCAGCTCCCAGAAGCCCAACTAACCAGTTGGGAAACTGCTCCTCACCAGAACAAAGGCACGCTTCCTCCAACTGCTGCAGGAGCAGCGCTTCTCCCAGGCTCTAACTCAGTTCAAGGTTAGTTTGTTTAGTCTAGAGTTAATTCTGCCCACTTAGGAGATTGTTTTGAAGCTGAGATGCGAGGGACAGACAATTAAACTAACCCACAGGGACAGAGCATCAAGCCAAGAAAGAGACTGAGTAAGCCAACAGCAAGAAAATAAAAGCATTTAGGTTGGTAAAAGAGCCCTTCAGACTTTAACTAGCTATGCCCAATACATTCCTTGTGTATTGCAGGTAGCTTCCAAGCTCTCTCACTCCATTCAGAGTACATACTACTGTATTCCCATTGATAAGTGAAAGCTAAAAAAGCCCTATTTCACTTACCCTAGTGACAAGCCCTATTTTTGACAGTGTCATATGTCTCATTTGCTCACTTGATGAGCAGCGTTAAATACAGTACAAACAGCTTGCAACTTCTATTTTCACTGGCAGAAGCATACCTTTGGAAAGACACTTTGCAGAGTGCAGTGGAAAGGTACGACTCCCCCCAGATAACCTTCTCTTCCCAGGATTCAGGTATTTTTAGGCAACGCAGCCACTCAATGTTAAAAACACATCTTGATGTATGACACTGTCAGCAGCAACGAGAAGAGCAAAAGCAAAACTGCCTTGAAGTACAGCTGTGATGCCCCAAGTGTGTATGTAGTTCCTGAATACTGCACTGGAGTGCTTCCATGCCACTTCATGTACATTGTGCTGTACCCTCACAAGGCACAAGCTAGCTTTTAGCTTTCGGTGATTAAGAAACTTCTAGAAGCTGCTGCTATAGGAGTACTGTGTGGGCAATGACTGTCAGGTCCACCTCAGCTTCCCTGTAAAACAAACTGAGGCTGTTTCAGCCATCACTGCAGTTCCAGCCCTTTGCTCCATGCTCCGTCTCAGCTGGAAAAAACACCAGTCTACATAGGAACTCTCTTCCCTCCCCTTTGTCTCCCAGATTTTGGGCCTGTGTTGGCACCTCAATGGTTCTTTCAACAGTCTCTAGGCTGCTGCAATTAGGGAGAGCACGGATGCTGCTTCATAAAGCTCCAAAGAGCAGCTAGACAAGCCTGTGGTTGTACAACTCTGGCTCAGGAAGAGGAATAGCTTACATCGGGACGATCAGATAGGCTGCAGCCTCCTCTGTTTAACCCAGAAACACTGCACAAAGTACTGATTTTCATGAAGCAGCTTCTGAATTACCACCATGCCCAGCACCTGAAAATCAATCAAAAGTAAGTACCAAGCTACTTTAAGAGTCTTGTAAGTGTCAGAAACCCAGGAGCTATTTCATGAGCAACTCAGGTCTCCATGGAACAGGCAAAAAGTGAAACAGCAGGTAAATCAAAGGGCAAGCAGAGGATAAACAGTGTTTTCTGCTGTCATCACTGGTGAATCAGCCCTTAAAGATGCCTTAAAGAAGCATTGCCTTAAAGAAGCATTGGGAGACGCCTTCTCAACTGGAAGCACCAGAACTTTTTCCCTTAAGACTCAATTTTCATTAAAGTTTACTCTTCGGTTCCATCTGTCATTCAGGAGGAAGAGCAAATATTTCATACCCCTTTCCCGCCATCTCCAAACACCAAAGATGTTCAGCTGTCACCAACAGTTTGTTTCACCTACTGGTAGTGGTTTTCTTGATTTATAAACGTTCACTCACATTTAGGTAATATCTCCCTTTCCTTAAACACTTCCAGAAGTTGTAGGTGCCCATCCCTGGAAGTGTTTAAGGCCAGGTTCGTGTTTGGGGTTGGAACAAGGTGATCTTTAAGGTCCCTTCCAACCCTTAACCATTCTATGATTCAGTGCTTCTGCATTACACACAAAGCCATTGCCAAAAATACGCTCTAGTCAGTGAATTAAGTTAATCACTGAGAAGACGGGATTGATGTTCACTCAGTAGCATTTTGCAGGCACTGAAGTAAAGTATAACTGAAGCTACAAGGCAGGGAGCAGACACTGGCCTGGGGTGTGGGTTTATGCTGCACCTGATGCTCCCAACAAGGAGCACGATGTGAGCTGGAGGCTCAGAAGCACCACTTGTAATTTAAAAGGTTATTTTCAAAATACAGCTTCACAGCTAAATATAGCCAAGACAGCTCCTCACCCAGCGAGTACACAGTGGCTCTTAGTCACAGCGGACCACGTTCTAGGGACAGTGCAGTTTTACTGGTGTTGAACGTCACAGAACATCTAGGGGCTCTGGGCACATCAAACAAACTAACCCAAGCTATAGGACTGGTCTCAGACTTTGAGGAAGCTGATGGTGACGCTGGTAAATTTAGCCACCACTGCCATTGCCTAAAAAGACATTTGTTTGTAGGCAGCGAGCCTCTCTTAATATTAAAGTTCTTTAACCAAAGATTTATACCCGAACTTCCCTTCAACAAAGTCAACTCTTCAACATGTGGGGTTTCCTCCCTCACAGCACAGCCACTTGGTTCTACAAGTATCAAACCAGAGCAGGTGGTCACCACCATCTGCCCCCTGTATCTCATCACGTTTCGGGTTTAATACTAAGAGAAGTTATACAAACATCCTCACATCTGCTCTACTCATGTCATTTGTTAAGCAGCGCCTTGGGGACCCTCATCCTAATCACACCTCAGCTGATGCTTGAGTATAGGCAGTGTCATTCCCCAAGACATATAAAACCAGACCTATTTTGGACCTGCACAGCGATAAGGAACTCACAGCAACCCCTCCAACCACGACAATCAGCATTTGCATCTGACACAGATTTGTAGACTCGGGATACACATGTACAACACAACCTTTAACAAACGGGTGTCTGCTCTATTTGGGTGCATGAGAACATCTCTTTGCTGCTGTCACAGATGTGCAGATGAGAAACTGTTACTACAGCACCAGGGCACTGAAACCAAGCTTTTACTAAAGTCAAAGCCAAGCCAACCTCCCTTCCTGTGAAGTTGCTGAAGAAAGAGTTGCTTGTGCAGCTCCCATCCACTTGGCCACTCACTCATCTAAAAGCTCTTCCAAGTATCAAGCCCTCAGTGTTACAGTGTGCAATGTTACCCCATCCTTAGCTCCTAAGACACAATTCTTCAGGTACACGGAATTACAGTTGCAGTTTGCTTGTCAATATGTGGCTTGGCAAGAGGTTTGACCTTGCAGAGATCATGGTCTGGTAGATCTAAGGCACTTTAGGATACCCTGTTGGTCAAGCCTCATGTTATGTACATCAAGAAGATAATATGGGTTCTTCTGAGGAGAGATCACAATCAGTGCTGGCTGGGAAGCCCTCACGAAGTCATCCCGCTTCCACCACACTTCTACCCACCTTAGATTCAGCCTTCATGCTTGTTAAAATGCTTTCAGTGACCAGCTCTTCAGTAACTGGCTCATACTAGTATCTATATGATCGCTTATTGATCTGATAATACATGTATCCATGCTGTACTGGGGATTACTAACACAGTGTAACCTATTTGCTATACCAAAAAAGAACAAGCTGATGCATTACGAAGTTCACTGCTCTGCCAACTGAAGCTGTACCCAACCTGTCGGTCCATAAGTTCCTGTGCTCTTTGCTTCACAACTTATTTTTGGAACTCCAGAACAAAATGAATAACTATCGCTGCCCCTTGTTCAGTGACAGCCACCAGCAAGTGCGCTTCTACATGTCCCAAATGCTTCAGTTCAGTAACATCAGAAAGCCCAATCAACTCAATTATCATCCTGCTATTTGTGCTATTAAAGCATTATGCTTTACAAACACGTTATTTCCAGATGTTATCCCTGGACTGTGCTGCTTTTCCCGGCCCCATTGCTACGCTCCATGCTTAATCTACCAGATCTTGAGCTAAGAAAATGCTCTTCCTGAGCCTGGCCTGGATTCAAATCAGATCCATTTCACTGACCAGATGCAACAATCTGGGACACTGATTTCACAAGCGCTGCTGAATCCTGAACCAGTCTTCAACAGCAACAGGTTTCCCAGTATTAAAGGACAATGATTTCACAGGCTCTCTCACATTCCTGCTCATTTACACACTGACAGCACAAGCTACGGGTGAAACACAGCACATGCTTCCAGACAGGGGAGGCTTTACCGCTCCGGAGCCAACTTCTGCACCCACTTTTGTATCATCTTCAGCACATTTGGATGAATATTAATAGAATCTATGTCACCTGTCTGAGACGCGGGCACTCGCTGGTCTCTGCAGAGGTTGCCAAAGAGCAGTCTGGGGAGTTTCAAGGCAACTCTAATACAACACAACACAGAAGCGGAGGAGACGCTTCTGACCTTGCAAAAACTAACCCCCCGGCGGGAAATCTTCCCTATTTCAGCAGATTCCAAGCACAAAGAGGAAGTTTTCCAAAAATGAATGAACTGGCTCTGCCAGCCCACTGCTTTCTTTTACTAATTGAGCTACTCAATATCCCTGCGAGGACTGGAACACGCTGCCGTGAGCACGGCACCGGGACACTGATGGGGCTCAAAGCTGTACTGGTTATAAACAACCCGCTGCCCGTGCCGCACCCCCGACAGCGCCGGGGCACCCCCGAAACGCGTCCTCCCGAGTCCCGGTGCCCCAGTGAGGGGCGCAGGGAAGCGCCGCGGAGCGACGAGGCCGAGTGTCCGTTCCCCGCCCCCCAAGAACCCTCAGCCCGGGCCCGACTCCCCCCGCTCCAGCGCCGGGCAGCCGGTACCTGGTGCAGGGCTGTCAGCCCGTCCACGTTGGTGGTGTTGATGCGGGCGCCGCGGCCCAGCAGCCGCTTCACCTCCTCGGTGTCCCCGCTGGAGCAGGCGGCCAGGAAGACGGCGCCTTCCTCGAAACGGACGCGGGACCCCCCATCGCCGCGGTGTCGGCCCCGGCCGCCCCCCAGCGCCACGGGCTCCTGCTCGGTCAGGGAGCCCTTCCAGCGCCGCAGCTGCTCGGCCCGCCGCAGCCGCGCCGACTCGGCCCGCTTCCCGCCCAGGTGCTCCGGCTCTGACATCGCCGCCGCCGCACTGAGGCGCAGGGACCGCGCCGCGCCTCAGCCGGGAGCGGGGCGCAGCGCCCCCGCCGCCATCTTCGATACGCCCCCACCGCCGCGCCCGCGCCGCCCGCGCCCCGCGGCATGCCGGGACATGTAGTTCCCACGGGCGCCGCCGCACCTGCCCGCGCAGGAAGGACCACAACTCCCGGCAGCCCCCGCGCGCCGCTGCACCTGCCCGGCGCTGGACTACAACTCCCAGCAGCCCCCGCGCGCCGCCGCCGTCGCGGCGCCCGGCTCGGTGCGAGGAGGCAGCGCCGCCCGCCGGGCCCGTGGCGCCGGGCAGGGCCGGGGGGCACCGATGGCCGGGGCGGTGCCAGCCCCGGAGGAGCGGGGCGAGGGGCACAGCCGCAGCGGGTGCCCAGCGCTGCCCGCCGTGCCCAAACCGAACCGGGAACGTTTCCAACGGGGTTGGGCTCCATTGCGCCTTCTCGTGGCCTCAGCACCCCGCGGTGCTCTGCGTGCGGAGCGTCCCCCACCGGGCAGGCGGGGACCGAGCCCAGCGGAGGGGCCGCCCCTCGGGTTGTTCCGTAGTACCGGACAGGGGATTCGCCTCGGGTGATTCACCAGAGGAAGCGCAGAAGGAGCGCGCTGACCAATGTTCACTGACGCTCCCCCCACACCCGTGGCATTTCCCAGCAGCACTGACTGGGTTGTGTTGAAAGGGACCTTAAAGCTCCTCCAGCTCCAACCCCTGCCATGGGCAGGGACACCTTCCACTGGAGCAGCTCCAAGCCCCTGTGTCCAACCTGGCCTTGAGCACTGCCACGGATGGGGCAGCCACAGCTTCTCTGGGCACCCTGTGCCAGCGCCTCAGCACCCTCACAGGAAACAGCTTCTGCCTAAGAGCTCATCTCAGTCTCCCCTCCGGCAGTTAAAGCCATTCCCCTGTCCTGTCCCTCCATCCCTTGTCCAAAGCCCCTCTCCAGGTTTCCTGCAGCCCCGTTAGGCACTGAAGCTGCTCTGAGGTCTCCCCTTCAGGAGCCTTCTCTTCTCCAGGCTGCCCCAGCCCAGCTCTCTCAGCCTGGCTCCAGAGCAGAGCTGTTCCATCCCTCACAGCATCTCCATGGCTTCCTCTGTGCTCCTAAAGCTCCACATCTCTCCGGTGCTGGGAGCCAACACCATTTGTACTTTGAAAGGCTACATTCAAAATACAGCTTCACAGCTGTAAGCAGCAAAGACAGCTCCTCACTCAGCAAGCGACAGTGGATGTCACTCACAGCAGCCTGTCTTCATGGCCCTGCAGCCACACTTTCTCTAGGCTGTTCCCAGGATGTTTGGGCATGGACGGGACCAGCGTGTGTCGTGAGGGCACGGCAAGGGCTGTGAGACGTCTGACAGGCATTTCTTCATCGAGGAACAGGCTGCCCAGGGCAGTGCTGGAGTCACTGTCCCTGCAAGTGCTCACACCCCGTGGAGACGAGGCCCTCAGTGATGTGGTTTAATGGGGACTTGGCAGTGTTGAGGTACTCTTGGGTTGGGTGATCTTAAAGGTCTTTCCCAGCCTAGCTGACCATATGATTCTATGGTTCTCTGATGGCACATACAACACTTGGCAACCAGCCTGTGGGGTTTAGGGAGCCACCATGGCTGCTCCAAAGGGTTCACCCCCTATAATGGATGGGAACCTCGCTGAGAGCTGATTCCCTCTCATGACTGAGAGACATTACAAAGTATGTTGTTTGCCACAGCGTATTGTATTCCCAGCTGGAAGTGTGGGCCTGGATGATGATCCACTGGTAACTGGTGACATGTCTCTTCTTAATCTCTATTCTCTCTATGCAGTAACGATTTAATGCATTGCTGCCTTTCTTCAGTACTTTATACCTATATCTCTGATTTTATTGTACTTATTCTTTATACATAGAGAGATATTTATCTAATACACATTAGTGTGCCTGCTTTAGTGTGCTTGTTTAAGAAATCCTGCATATTACACAGCCAGCGCGGTCACTTCGTGGTGTTCCCTGTCCATCAGCAGAACACTCCGCTGTGGGAGTGGGATGGGGGGAGATTCCCAGTGGTGTGGGGCTGGGGCGGCACCGAGGCCGTGCGTCCCCAGGTCCCCAGGGCCGGTGATGGGCGACCCCGGGGTCGGGGGCTCCCCGTGACGGTGCGGTCCCGGCCCGCCGGTTCCTCCTTCCGTGGGGCCCTCGGGGCGGCGGCCACCGTGACATCAGACCGGGCTGGAGCCGAGCGCAAATCGCCGCCGCCCCGCGATCCGCCTTCTCCCGCCGCCAACAAAAGCCCCGGGCGGCCGCCGGCCCCAGCGCCGCTCCCGACACCGACCGGCCCGGCCCGGTCCAGCTGCAGGTAGGTGCGGGCTGGCGGCAGCCGCGGGGCCCCTCCGGTGTTCGGTCCCGTTGCGGAGCCAACGGGTCAGGTCCCCTCCCGGGCGGGCGGCTCCATCCCCGGGACTGCTGCATCCCTCGGGATCACCCAGCGGGTGGGATGCGGGGCGGGGGGCGCGGACCCCGCCGTGTGCGCGCACGTGGGGCACATGCGGAAGCCAAAGCTGTTGCATCAGCCCCGGTGAGCTTTGCTAACCCGGCAGAGAGCGGGCATCCGCGGGTGCTTCCCGCCGGCACGGCCGACTTTCTGCCCGCGTTACTCCTCCGCTGAGCGCTCCTGTTCCTGCTTCGCAAAGGGGCATCTCGGGGCTGTGGTCCCCGCTTGGCTGACAGGAGCCCTTTCATTTCCTTCCCATGTCGCTTCGCTGTGCAGCCCGAGTGAAGCTCACACCGCGGAGATCGGGCCAGCTCCGGCCCCTCTGCTACCGTGAGCTGATGCTCCGGTGCGGAGGAGCTGGCGGGGCACAAACGGGAGCAGCTTGCAGGATCCGCTTCCCAAACCTCAGAGCTGGCAGCGGGACCAGGGCGTAGGAGCGGGTGTTGATGAGCACTTGGCAAACAGAGAGAGGGACGGAGCGGATGAGAAGGTGAAGCGCTAAAGTAGTGTTTGGTGTGAGATGGGCTTTGGATGCTGCATCTGCTGATGGTTCGTGGTGAGGCTGGGATGGGGGGGCTGTGTCTGTGACCACTCCTGGCTCTGGGGAGGACCATGGAGCCCTCCCTGCTCCTGCGGGTCGGTGGCTCCGTCTGCCCATCCTCAGGCTCTCTGCCGGCCTCTCCTGTCCCCTGGATCCGGGGTCTCTCTGGCTGGGATGTCAGTGCCTGAACCTCTGGAGTGACCGGTTTCTCTTCTGGGCTCCCTGCTGCTGGGAGGCAGCACAAAATGACAAGGATGTGACCGATTAAGGGCTTTGCAAAAGCTCAAGTGAGCTTGGTCAGGCTATGGATTCGGATTCCGGCAGGAAGCTTTTCTTGGCATCCCTGAAAATTCTTTTGGCCTTTTCTTTTTTATTTTGTTTTTCTGGATAAAATTAGGGGTTTTTTTTTTGAGGAACGCAGCTGGGATCAAGTTGCCTTTGCAACCAAGGCTTGGAAGCAGTGTGGGCAGCATCCACCGCATGCTGGTCCAAGGCAATAGCCCAGCTCTGGGCAGCACTGGCCATACCAGCCCTTTCCCTGGCCCAGCAAACCTGGAGGCTGCCTCAGTGGTGGCAGCAGAGGCAGTGCCAGGCTGTGCTGCATCAGGACCTGTAGGGTAGGTGAGCTGCGTGTGAGTGGACCATGGACCCTCCCAACTTTCTGCCTCCTCTGATGGCAAAGCCCTCAGAGATTCCTGACCTGATACAGCCGCATCTCCTGGATCAGCTCTTTGATTTCTCCCTGGTGACGCCCAGGGCTCTGCTGTGTCCTGGTGCTCCCCAGCCTCAGGACCCTGTCCTCCTCTTGCTCACCACCTCACCACCACCACCGACCTTTGCTTACCCTCAGTTACACTGCTGGCAGCGCAGGCACTGCTCCACTCAGCTGACGTGGTGAGGAGACAGGGGTGAGGTTCCCACTTCCCTCTTGCAGTGTTATTTCAACTTCTGCCCAGGTGATGTGAAATCCGCTTCGTGACAGGCGCAGTTTGTCTGGGGCAGAGTCCTCCATGGCCTGACTGCAGTTACTGGTGTTGAGTCCCTGGTGCTCTGGCCAGGTGATTTACCCCATGGTGTTTGCCATTACCCCCATGAGCTGGTCCCTTCCTGCTCTGCCCACGTGTCCCATCTGTCTTGGTGCCTCCTACTTCAGATTTCTGTTTGTTTCATGCCTATTTCAGCTGCTCTCTGCACTGGGAGGCACTGATCAGACCCCAGGGCCTGGAGCTCCTGCTATGGTTTCTTCCCTTCTGACTTGTCCCTTTGCCAGGCTATGTAATAATCCTGCATAGACTGCTGTGAACATTCTAGGGAGTAAAGTTCATGCAGCACTGATGGTGTTTTCTGTCATCCGCTTGTATTAGCCCTCTGATTGGAGCAAAGAACCTTTTACAGGGGCCAGCATGAGTCTTCTGTTCCTCAGTGATCTCCTCCAAGCACAAAGTGATTCCTTTGCTATTGATTATTGTAGGATACAAGTAGAGCATCTCAGCACATAGGTGGGAGAACCTGCACTGCTGTTTGACGCTGTTGGACACTTCAGATTTGGCTGGATAGGGTGGTTGGACATACAGTCTTGGTCATGCTTTGCCTAGGACGGTTGTAGCAGATCATCCTTCAACCTGGTATTCTGTGATGCTCTGGTTCTCTGGGTGCTACTTCAGCTCCAGCAGTTCAATCCCAGCCACTCTCTGGCAGGGGGCTGCCAGCTTTGCACACTGATCAAAGGAGAGGCTGACCGTGTGTTTCTACTTGGCTTCACCTGCTCACTGCATCCCCTTACAGCCCAGGTTTAGAGGACATCCCAAATCTCCAGGTCTTACTGGTTCCATACTGGTCTATGCTGGTGGTTTTGCGTAGCCTTGGCTGCCTCCTGGGCTGGCGCAACTCGAGTCCATCTGAAACATGGGTGAGTCTGTAGCTTACATTTGACCCAGCGAAATGCAAAGGGTCAGACCTCAGACACTGAAATTAACCTCCAGAAGCATCAGACCCAGGTGGTTCTGTGTGGGCCTCGCTCGAGTCTGCACTGCCCAGTGACACAGCTCTTGGTTAAAGCTGCTATCTTGGGTTTTGAGGCCCCTTGACTTCCCCAGAGCAGACAATGGGCCAGCTCCAGGGCTGAGCCATGCCTGGTGCAGAAGACCATAGAATCCCAGCCTGGTTTGTGTTGGAAGGGATCTTAAAGCTCATCCAGTCCCAACCCCTGCCACGGGTAGGGATACCTTCCAGTAGAGCAGCTAGCTCCAAGCCCTGTCCAACCTGGCCTTGAACACGGCCAGGGATGGATGCTGTCTGTAGGGCTGTGTTCCCTGTGAAGCTCTGGTACATGGGATGTGAAGCTGCAGGAGGGAGGAAAATAATCTTGTGCTTTGGCAGCCCTGGGTTTGTCTCTTGCCTTATGCTTACTGAGGTCTCTGGCTGCAGGACAGTTGCCTCCTGTTCCTCATTATGAGTGGGTCCAGAGTGATATAGAGAAGTGTGACTGCAGTCACTGTGTGTTGCAATGGGGAAGAAAATGGTGTGAGCTCCACGGTGCAAAATATCCGCAATTCCAGCGAAAAACCGTGCTGGCAGGGGTACAAACTCTGTGACATGTCTTCCACTAGTCATTCCTCATGGAATCGGGATGGTCATGACTAGCTGGTCTTGCAAGTTGGCTTCTGAGATGGCTGGTGGGGGTCCTGGGCTCCATGAGCAGGGTGCTCTGCTTCTTATTCTTTCCTGATGATATTGACCCTGTAGCAGAAACTGCTTTTTGACATCTCCTGTGGCTCTCAGCATGTGCCTGTGTATATTGTGGTCTAAGAGGGAATTCCCAGCAGTTAAATCTTATCTCAGGCTTCCTCTGCGCCCAGTTGTGAGCTATCAATCACAGGCCCGGGTATCCCCAGGACAAACTCACTTTCATGGTCTCTCCCCACACCCTGGTGTGTACCAGGAGGTCTTGCTGGGTTACAGCTTTGCCCACTGAAATCACTGTGACATGGCTTCAACTGCATGGAGGAGCCTGCAACCTTCCATGGTGGATGGAGGAGAAGCAGCAGCAAAGGGGCTCGATCTCCTCCTAAGGCAAGCATCAGATGAGCTTTGCCCAGGAGCATCTTTTCTCCTCCCATAGCCTTGCAGGAGCTCAGAATGTGTCCCCACTGCTGATGTCTCAGTTTGGGCAGATGAACCCCGTTTGGGACAAATACAGCCTCTTCCTTCACTGCTGCTGTAAAGGGAAAGAAAAGGTGCCCTGGAGGCAAAGGGGAGCAGCAGGCTCCAAGCCACAGGAGGCAGCTTGTCCCTGAGCACGATGCTGATCACCCTGCTATGGGGCAGGGAGCGGTGGGGATGGGCAGGAGTACAGGAGCAGGGGGCTGCTAGTGTCCTGTTATTGGTGACCAGGGGTCTGACACGCTGGGCATAGGGACAAAGGGAGCCAGTGGGCCCCTGATGCTGCTGTCTGTTTCTGCCCTCCAAGGAAACTCCTGAACCAGGTCGGATCCTCCTCCAGTCACAGGAGGAAAAATCAGGCTCTGGAGAGGAGCACTTTGTGTCCTTTTAAGGCAATCCAAAGGCTGGGACTGGGATGACCAGGCTGGAAGGGAGGGACCTGGCTCTGCAGCACTTCCCATGCGCTGGGAGCACACCCAGGCCCGGCTCTGCCCCTGGAGCCAGCACAGCCCCTGGGCTGCAGGCGGTGCCCCTGCTGCCCTGCCCGCTGTTAAACCAGGCTGACGGCAGCTTCCCCTTTCCATTTCCTGGCAAAACACCCACAGGGAAGAGCTCGACCTTCCCATGTACTGGAAGGTACTGAGACCTCACTGTGCCCTGAACAGAGGGCTCTCAGCGCTTCACCCTCCCTCATCACTCTGATGTTTATACAGCCCCTGATCCTGTTGTGTTTAACATCCCTCTCCTGCCGGGCAGGTCTGGGGGACCTTGTCCTGCTGCTTTAGCTATCTGGGAGCTGGGAAGCACATGGGGAGGGTGATTTCTGCTGCCTGTCCCCACATGGGAGAAGGATGGAGAATTCCAGAAGTGTTGATGGAGAGGCCTCTTTAGACCTCCCATGCTGCAGCTTGTGCTCATCACCTTTCTTATGTCATTGGGCACCACCAGAAAGTGTTTTGGCAGAGTGCTTTGGTTGCTGTTAGATCCTCCTTCGCCTCCTCTACCTACCACCTTGCTCAGAATCTCCTCGTAGGACTTTGGTGCTTGAATGTCTTGAGGTTTATGCTGGCCTGGTCTTCAGAAGCATCAAGGCCCCTCTGGGTTGGAGCTCTGCTACTTCCATTCACTGCTCACAGTGTTTTGGGGTTATCTGCAAATTCACAGACCAAGTGGCCTCTTGACCATGTCTCATCAGGTACATTTCAGGAAAGAGGAGGGAGAAATAGAAGCATTTCTATCCTGCCAAGGAGCCGCATGGTAGCTTGGGCTGGTGCTTTGCCCTGCACATGAGCCTGTGTCCTTGGGGCTATGGACTTCCTTGTACCTTCAGCCTTGGAGGAGGTGTAGAAGCTTGTACAGGGAGATGGCCAGGCAAGGCAGAAGCTGACAATGCTATAGGGGACAAGAGCCTGGTGGTATCAGGGGTCAGCTCTTGTCCTTTGGGTAATGCTCACTATACCCCTGCCTTGTGGTGGCAGAAATGGAAGGGATGCTTGGGGAGGAGAAGCTGGAGCTGTTTCCAGCTGGGATGACAGCTTGTACCCTGTCCTGCACCAAGGATCACTCATCCTGGCACCGCTGCATTGCTCGGTCCAGGGGCCATAACAGGGCCATGAGCTCATGAGGTCGGTGCTGTGGGTACCTCTGTAAGCACAGTTTCCCATCATTGTCCTGCTTCCTTCCTTTTCCTGGCACAGAAAGGAGCTGTGAGGTCCCTCGGCTTTGGGGACAGCGGGATTTCTGCTGCTCCTGGCTGGCAGCAGCAGTGGTCCTCAGGAGGCCGCTCATACTGCTGGGTGCTGGGTTCATTCTGCTAATGACAGCCCTGTGGATGTGCAGGCAGCAAACATGGGTGCTGTCTGCACGTGCAGATGTGGAACAGCCGCTGGAGCACTGCTGGGGGTGCCTGCTCGAGCCCCCTCGCTCTGTCCATCGCTGCCTCCTGCCCCATCCCTGCCTCCTGCCCTCTCCCTATCTCCTGCCCCATTCCTGCCTGGCCTCCTGCCCTGACACTGTTCCTGCCCTTGCTGCCTCTGCAGGATGCCGAACTGGGGAGGAGGGAAGAAGTGTGGTGTCTGCCAGAAGGCCGTGTACTTCGCCGAGGAAGTGCAATGTGAAGGCAACAGCTTCCACAAGTCCTGCTTCTTGTGCAGTGAGTACCAGCCCTTCCCTCGCCCTCCTGCCTGCGTTCGGGCAGCACCCATCAGCTTTGTGTTTATGGGCTGGGTGGATGCTCAGGAGCCTTTCCCTGAGCAAGGGTTGGAGCAAGAGACAGAGACTCTCTGAACAGTGGTGGCAGGAGGTGGCACATCCCATGTAGTGCTCTGGGGTGATGCTATCTCGAATCTTCCAGGTGGCATTGCTGCACTAAAAAGGCGGTTGGGTCTTGGAGACAGGCATGGGATCTGCCCTGGTGTCCCTGGAGATGATGGGAGGAAGAGGAAGTCCTGTCCTGGCCCTCCTGCTGATGGAAGCAGGAGGTTGTGAGTTACCTCAGTGCAGAGACCCTTTCCTCTGCTTGCCCTGCAGGATCCTGCTTGTACTCTTGGGTTCATGCCGCAGGTCCCCAGACCCTTGCCCTCCCTTTGGGGATACGAGGGCAGCAATGCAGGGACAGACGAGCAGTAGTACAGTGCTGAAAGGAGCTCCTTAAACCTGGGTGTCCACATCCAGGGGCCTGCAGGACCTTTAAATACAAAGATGACCCATATCCTCAGCCTGTGTTTTACCAACATTGTGTCCCCTGCCCTTGCAGGCTATCAGGATCATGTGTTAGCAGCATCACACACGTTGCCTGTGTGTGCTGATGGCTCATCATCATGATGTGCCATTCTGCATCTGGCACAGCAGCAAGAGAAGTGCATCCTCAGAGCAGGGTTTAACATCTTCTGAGGTTTAACGTTTCTTGCCTGGTCCCTGCTCCCTGCTCCCATAGCACCATCCCATTGCAGCAGGGAGCACAGGTGGGATCTTTGCCATATGGGCAGTGAGCAGAGCTAGGGCCTCTAAACCGGCACTCAGCCAGAGCTAATCCCAGTAGACCTATGCCAGCAGGGAAATACCAGTGTCCCCACGGGGCTGTGCTCCTGCATCCACCTGGCACGGACACCAGAGACTTGGCCAGGCTCCTGGGATGCGGCGTGCACAGATGGATGCAGATGTGAAGGGAGCTGCTCCCTGCGCAGCGTGGCCAGTAGCTCTCTGTGTGGGAGCTTCCAGGCTGGAAGCATTGCTTTGGCTCGAGAGGACAAGGAAGAGATGCTGCAGAGAGGCTTTCCCTGGGCTGTGCCTGTGCTGCAGCCGCTCTCCGCAGCAGGAAGTCCTGGTTCTTCTACAGACTCAGATAAGGAGGATGGGGAACGTTGCCCTTGTTTACCACTGGCTTTTACCATCCAAGCCCATTTCAGTGGAGAAGCTCAGTATAGGGACTGAGATCCCATTGCACTGCATCTGTTCTTCCCTGTGGCCCTCTGCACACATCTGGATTGCTAGGGGCAGCTTCTGCCGTGCGATATTGGCACCCAGAGCCATACAACTGGGCAAAAGGCATTGCTTCAAGAAGGAAATACATGGCCAAAGTGGAGAAGAAGGTCATCCCATGGAAGCAAATCACAGGGGAGTGGTCCAATGGGGCTCCTGTCCCTGTGCTTTGAGATGTTCATAATCCCCCCCATGTATCCCAGCAGTTCTGCCCATCCTGCCTGCTGTCTCCCCACTTCAGGCTGTGGCTATTCCCAGTTCCATGCCATAGGCTGTGGGTGACACTGAGCTCCAAACTCAGGTTCCCAGCTTGTTCCCCAGTGCTGTGCTTGGGCCTCATCAGGGAACTTGAAGCCGTTATCTTTAGGGGAGAAAAATAAAGCCTTTGACCTGCCCTGCCCCCAAAACAATCAGAAAGGAGCCAAACATACCACAGTGCATTAGCACCGGAGATGGGCTGAGGGAGTGCCCTGCTGATTGACTCGGTGGCATCGCTCCAGCTGAGTCAACAGGACACGGCAGGAATGTTCTGTAATGAGACCGTTTGGCCTCTGGAAGTGGCAGCAGCTCTTGTCTGGTTGTTTTGTGGAGGGACTCCTCTGCTCTTAGAAAAACAAAGGGTCCTTAACTGGGTGAGTGCTTTGTGCTGGAATTCCTGCGATGCAGAAGCCAGCAGCTGGGGGCTGGTTTCTAGGAAGCAGGGAAAGGATTTTCCTGCTGCCTCTCCAAGGTCTGGTCTGTGCTAGTACAGATGAGGGACAGGGGAAGCTTAGGTTAGAGCTCTAAACCCACCCAGGGGAGAGAGAAAGATGCCATTGGGATCATTAGGAAAAGCTCTTTAAATGTGCCCAAATTCCCCTCCTGGAGGGTCTGTCTGAATGCTCCCCATGAGCTCCAGGGTGATGCAGAGAGCTCCAACACCAGCCCGGTAGCTACAGGAGCAGTTAACCAGAGCTGGTCAAGCTCAGCAAGGGATGCTGCTCCTGCCCTGGTGGGTTTGGAGGTGGGGGGGAGCTCATAGCCAGGAGAGGGCCCTGTCAGATCCTCCATAGATGGCCAGAGACGTTTCCTTTTCCACCTCCTGCTCCCAGCAGCAGCACTCAGGGCTCTCCACGGTCCATATTTAGTAACAGGGCTGCCTCAGCCCCACGCTCGGAGCTGTGGTTTGTGCTCTGTTTGCATTCCTGTGATATTGGTAAAGGCCAAGGAACGTTTCTGCAGGCAGAGAGGCCAAGGGGCTGCCGAGAGCCTCGACATTTAAGGCCTGTGAGCGGGATGGGAGGGCTGGGTGGCTGCCAGCGCTGTGCACTCTGCCCCAGGCGCCTGGATCCTGCCCCAGGCAGGCAGGGGGGATCCCTGGGAGCAGGTTTGGGTACTGCTTGCTGGGTGGTGTGTTCCAGGAAGGGATTTAAGCCAAGGCGGGGGCTGAGATCAGAGCTGGGACGGGAGTCAGGGAAACCTAAAAATCAGGAGAAGAGTCCATGCAGCCTGAGCCCAGCACCGAGCCCAAGCTCTGGATGGGCTCAGCTGCACCCCCAGCCTGGCTGCTGTCTCCTCCTGTCCTGTCTTACATTCCATGCTGATCCCCAAGGTTTGAACCTGAGACCACCCCCTGCACACGCTCAAATCACAGACCCACAGCCTGGTTCAGGTTGGAAGGGACCTTAAAGCTCCTCCAGCTCCAACCCCTGCCACGGGCAGGGACACCTTCTACTGGAGCAGCTTGCTCAAGTGCCATCCAACCTGGCCTTGAACACTGCCAGGGATGGGGCATGGTCCAGGGATGACATGGTAGCATGAACTCTTCTGTTGTGGCTTTGGGCTCTGGAAAACAGCCTCATGCGCCACAACCCTTGCAGCCCATCAGCTGCAGTGATGCTTCAGGTCTGCTTTGGTCTGTCTAAACACAAGGAATAATGTATTTGCCTCCATTGGATGACTCCACAGTGGATGGGGAGTGTGGCAGGACTGTGTCTGCCGGGGGGGGGGGTAGGGACATCCATCCCTGTGCTCCTGAGTCCTGCAGGCATTTGTAGGGGAATTCCAACCTCCCCTGGTTTAAGTGCATCTGCAGGATAGCAGCATCGCGAGGGTTAACAGAGCTTTGTCTCAGTGCCGACCTTGTAGCTTGGGTGGTTGCTTCCTTTTAAAGCCAGACAATGTTCTTGTTGTGATCCTTATCTCCAGCTGTTTTGCATGCACTCCCTTTACCCGGGATCTGGTCTAGGGTTTCCTTACTCCTTGAAAGCTGATCTTCCATTCCTTGTGAGGACTTGTTTCCTGCAGGTAATTAGTGAGCTCTGGGTGAGCAGGCTAACGACCCCCCCCTCTTTTCCAGTGGTCTGTAAGAAGAACTTGGACAGCACCACTGTTGCTGTGCATGGAGAGGAGATCTACTGCAAGTCCTGCTATGGCAAGAAGTACGGCCCCAAGGGCTATGGATACGGGCAGGGAGCCGGGACCCTGAGCACTGACAAGGGCGAGTCTCTGGGCATCAAATACGAAGAGTGAGTTTAAGTCTTGTTTTCGAAACCGGGGCTGTGGTGTGCACCTTCTCCCCCACATCTCTCTGCTTGTGATGCTTGGGCGGTGCAGCCCATGCTGAGCTTCAGCCGTGTCTCACCTGGAGCATGCCATGAGCTGCTCTGCCCTTTTGCTCCTCGGGGAATCCCGCTGAACCCTGTTTGCAGGGTGGGATGGGGCTTGATGGGACACGTCCTCATTGCCTGAGCACGTTCCCATCCACTCCTAACATGCAGCCATGTGCCTAAAGCCCTTCCAAACTGGGTTGGGATTTGTGATCCCACCGCTCTTCCCTCCTCCATCATGTGCGGCCCTGATCATGAGCTCCCTCCCACCCACAGGGGCCAGCCCCACCGACCCACCAACCCCAACGCATCCAGAATGGCCCAGAAAGTCGGAGGTGCCGATGGGTGCCCTCGCTGTGGCCAAGCCGTGTATGCAGCCGAGAAGGTGATTGGAGCTGGAAAGGTAAGGAGGGGTTGGAATGGATGGGCCACTGTGAGTGGTGTGTACCAGGGAGACCTTCAGAGAAGGTCTTGGATGGACCCATGGGCTGCTGCAGGCTCAGCTTGGGGTCTGGTGGCCTGGAATCAAAGCTTGGCACCAAAGGGAGATATTGGCATGTCTGGAAACCAGGTTCTCCAGCTGCATCGCTCTTACAGGCTTGTAGGTTCCGAGCCCTGCTCAGCAGAGGTGGCAGTGGACGTCGCTGCTGCTGGATGTGGTCACTGACCACATGTGCTGACCCTGCTGTGCTCTGTCCTCCCTGGGGCTTCTGTGCTTGTCCTGTCCCCAGAGCAAAGGAAGGAGGCATCAAGAAGAAAGGGCCTCCCACAGCAGCATCGTGCCCTGGCTGGCAGCGCAGGGATTTCTGATGAGCGCATTGAGGGTCAGCCCAGGGTCAGAAGCTGAATTTACCCTTAAAACCATGATCTGGGCTTCCTGGTAGGCTTCTGGCCTCCGTGTTTACAAGGAACCAAAGCTGGCAAAGCAATTACGCTGGAGCAAAGCCGGCGAGGATTCCAGAGTGTGTATTTCATGCGCTAATGTTTGCGGATGACTGCAGCCGCCGCCTCCTCCTCCAGCCCCCGAATTTCACATTTTCTTCCAAAAAAGGTTTCATGTTTTCCAAAGTGTTTGTTTAAATTCCTCCTGGAGCAGCTCTGGCTGCCTCTGAGCTCATCTGTCCCCAGAGGCCTGGCACAGCCAGGCGGGGGGGGGGATATTTGGGGGGATTTTTAAGCACTGCCCGATTCCTGCATTCTGTGTCTGTTTGCTGCCTGCCTTGCAGCTGCACCGGTGGTGCTGCAGATGATGGATCTGAGGTGTGTAACCTGCAGGGCTCCTCCTGCTGCTCCAGGAGGACAATCCACAAAGGGGGGTGATTGCTCCTTACAAATGATGGTGCCAATGATTCCTGGAGGAGGGTGAAATCTCTCAGCAGTGGCCACATCTGATGTTTCCTCTCTGTATCTTCCCCCCGGGGCTGGGAGGAACAGAGAAAGCCTTTCACCCCGTTCTCAACCTTCTTTGCCAATGGCTTTGGCTCAGAACCAGGCAAGTGAGGGTGCTCGGTAGCCAGAGCCTTGCTCCCTGTCCCTGGGGGTGTCTGACCGGGCTCTGCTCCTGTCCCACAGTCCTGGCACAAGTCCTGCTTCCGCTGTGCCAAGTGTGGCAAAAGCCTGGAGTCCACCACCCTGGCAGACAAAGACGGGGAGATTTACTGCAAAGGTGAGTGCCAAACCTCCCCTGTGAGTGCCACCTTCCTGGGGTGGTGCCACCCTCCCCGCTGGCTCATCCGGGGCTGCACAGGGTGGAGGCAGGGGCTGAAAACGCCTGCATGGAGCAGGATGGGGCTGAGGTTCGGTTGGATTTCCTGCTGCTGTGCCTGAGGCCTCTCTGTTTGCCCAACGAATCCGGCAAACCCTGTCCTGTTTAGGCAGTGCCTGCTTTGGGAAGAGGGGGCCTGCTCGTGTTCTGCTGCTGGCCTTACCCGTCTCTCCCTTCCCATCCTCTGCAGGTTGCTACGCCAAGAACTTTGGTCCCAAGGGCTTTGGCTTCGGGCAGGGTGCCGGGGCGCTGGTCCACTCGCAGTGAGGCACCAGGAGCTGGTGCCCAGGGCTCATCTGTACCAGCCTGCGCTGCTCGACCCGCACCGCACCGCAGTGAGCATCCTCACCACCACCAGTAACCACCCGCTGCTTCACAGCCCCGAGCCCCATCCTCCCGCCCTGACCCAGCGCACCCTGACGCCATGGGATTCCCAGCAGCATTCCCATCAGGTCCTGCTGGTGCGGGTGCTGGCGGGGGGGGTCAGCTCACACCACCTGCAGCCAGGCCCATGTGCCCGCAACATTCCTCTCCGCGCTGCCCATCCCGCCGGGATGCGCGCTCAGCCGTGCCAGCAATAAACATCCAAACTGAGCTGTGCCTGGAGTTCATTCCCAATCGGGGCTCCAGAGGTGGCATGAGGGGACCAGAGCTGGGTCAGGAGGTGGAGGGAGGATGGGAGCGTTGGCAGTCGTGGTTTGCAATGGAAGGCAGGGACTGCTCGGTGTGACCTGAGCCAGCCCAGCTGAGCTCTGTAGGGCAGCCAGGCCGGGCTCTCCCTGCTCCCAAGGTGGATATCCATGGGAAGAACAGTGGTTGGTTCTGGGAGGCCCAGGACAGACTCTGCTGGGTGTGTTGGTAGCACAACATGGGTACCCTATTGACCCCCCTCTCAGTGCTGGTGCTGCTCCAGACAGCACTGAATAACACAGCTTTTCACCTACAACCTGGAGCGTACAGCACTCAGCAACAGTTTGGCAGCTCCCCGAAGGTTTAATTCGTTTTCATCCAAACTCTTCCCTTCCTGTCATTCTCTGGTTTCACCGGTGGGATGTACCCACAGGATCAGCCTTTCTGCAGCACGGGCTCAGGAACTCCACAGGGAATGTCATTTTGGTGGGTTTTCTTTCCAAGTTAAGACATTGTGGTTGAGGAAATGAGGGGGGCAGCGATTGGAGGAGCACAACAGAGGCAAAAATCCTCTTGTGGGGCAGGACTGGGGCTTCTTTATTGGCTTACGCACTTTGTCCTGTTCCTCACAGCCTGGGTTTTACACAAAGCTGAGACTGGGGGTAACTCTTAAAGCATCTCAATCCCCCCCAGTCCCTTGTTTCCAAGACTGGGACCCAAATTCTACCTGGTCCCATTGCTCTGGGGTATGTGGTTGGCGTGGTGAGGTGAAAGCGGATGGCACTTTCCATGTGGAGCAGCCGGGCTGGACAGGGCTCGGAGCAAGCTGCTCTAGCAGAAGGTGTCCCTGCCCATGGCAGGGGGTTGGGACTGGATGAGCTCTAAGCCCCCTTCCAAACCAAACCAGTCTGATTCTATGATTCTTTAGTCTCCTCTCCCCGTAGCTGTAGAGCTCGTGTCAGAGAGGGGGATGTACTGACATGCACCAAGTGTGATGGACCCCACCGAGGCTGTTTGCTCCTTAGGGCCTGGTCAAATCCAGTGCTGGATTTGGGTTTCACAGGATCACAGAAGCAGGTTGGGTGGAAGGGCCTTGCAGAGCTCTCAGATCCAATCTCCTTATGCCAGAGGAGGTGGTGGGCAAGGCCCAGGGGCTGGGGGTGGGATCATGGGTGCTTTCAGGGCATCCCCTGCCCAAACTGCAGCAGGATGCTCTGACCATCTGCTACCCTCTGCTGGTTACTGCTCCCTGAGCACGGGCACAGCCGTGCCCGGACACCAGCACCCAAGTGTTGTCCAGCTCCCTTTTGGGCAGCAGAGCCACATGGCACCCAGCAGCATCCATCCCGCACTGCTGCCGGTATGGAGGAACTGTGGGACCCAAACCTGCCTCTGAAGAGATGGACCAGAGGATCGGCTCATGGCTGAGCACGCTGCGGCCTGGAGGCTGATGGTGATGGAACCCATAGAATAGAATCAGAGAATCCCAGACTGGTTTGGAATGAAAAGGACCCAAAAGCTCCTGCCATGAGCAGGGACACCTTCCACTGGAGCAGCTCCAAGCCCCTGTGTCCAACCTGGCCTTGAACACTGCCAGGGATGGGGCAGCCACAGCTTCTCTGGGCACCCTGTGCCAGCGCCTCAGCACCCTCACAGGGAAGAACTTTTTCCATATATCCAACCTGAACTTGCCCCGTTTCAGTTTGAACCCATCACCCCTTCTCCTATCACTACAGTCCCTGTTGAAGAGTCCCTCTCCAGCATCCCTGTAGCCCCCTTCAGACACTGGAAGCTGCTCTGAGGTCTCCATGCAGCTTCTCTTCTCCAGCCTGAACAGCCTCAATGTTCTCAGCATGTTCTCCATACAGGAGGTGCTCCAGCCCCTGATCATCCCCGTGGCCTCCTCTGGCCTTGCTCCAACAGCTCCATGTCCTTAAGCTGAGGATGCCAGCGCTGCACGCAGTGCCACAAGTGGGGTCTCATGAGAGCAGAGCTGAGGGGCAGGATCACTGGAGGAGGCTAGAGAGGCAGTGAGCAGCAAATCTGGAACCGGATTTGGGTCTGGGGGGATTTGGCAGCCCTTGGCTTTTCCGGAGGGGAAGGGGACTGCTCTGGTTGGGCAGCCAAAGTGCCCGCCGACATCCCAGCTCGCTGGAGCAGATCCGGGAGCAACAATCCCCAGACTTCCCACCTCAGCATCCCGGAAACCGAGCTTTACCAAGGCATGGGAATACAGCCTCGGACGCTCCTTCGGAGCATGGGGGGAGCCCGCACTTCTGCTCTGCTCCTCCCGAGCGCGCTGGGGTGCTCGTGGTGGCACCCGGGGCTGTGCTGCAGGGATGGAGAGGGCTGCGAGGGAGCTGGAGCCTCCTGACGTCAGGAAACGGGGTGTCCTGGGACACCGGGATCTCCGCCAGCGCAGCGAGGTTGGCCCCGGGGAGCACGAACCAGTTCTGGCAGCGGCAGGCGCTGCCCTGCCCTCTTAATGAGGGATAATGAGGCGCAGCTCAAGGCGCTGCAGACGTTTCCCCCGGCCACGCCGGCTGCAGGGACCGGGGTGATGGAGGGGCTGGAGCAGGAGGGGCTGCACCCGCCGGGGAGGTGATGCGGGAGCCAGGGGCTGAGCCGAGCGCTGCCGCCCCGCGCAGTGATTTGTTCCCCTTGGCTGTGCAAACGGGCCCTCAGCAGCGCAGCAGACAGTGACCATCCCCCCCTTTGGCAGCCCCAGACGTCCCCACCGTGATCCCTCGGTGCCGGGCTCTGGCACAGGAACAGAGGAGCTGCGGAGCCCGGAACGGGAACGAGAAGGGCCGGAAAGGAGCCGGTGTTTTGCTGCAGGGGAGGGCGGACACCGGCGGGACAGCGCTGCGCGCTGCATCCCCCTGCACAGCTCGCACGAGGGATGCTGGTCCCTGCTGGGGGCTCCAGATCCCTGTCCCAGGGAACGCGGGGGGTGGGAGATCTGCTGCTGAGGGCCGGGACAGCACCCTTGGGTGCAGGGTTAGGTGGGTGCCGAGAGCAGTCCCCGTTGCAGGGCAGCCCTGCACAGACACCAGACGTCTCCTGCCTGCATGTGAGCCCTCACCCAGGGGTTCCCACAGCCCCCGGCTGGCTGGTGCTGCACGCACAGACCCACAGCCCCCTCTTCAACCAGCGCTGCACCCTATAGCCCCTTCCTGGCTGGTACTGCACCAAGAGCCCCCATCCTCACCAGGACTGAACCCTATTGCTTTGTGCCAGCTGGCACTGCACCCCAACAGCCTGCATTGCACCCCAACAGCCTGCACTGCACCCAACAGCCTGCACTGCACCCCAACAGCCTGCACTGCACCCAACAGCCTGCACTGCACCCAACAGCCTGCACTGCACCCCAACAGCCTGCATTGCACCCCAACAGCCTGCACTGCACCCAACAGCCAGCACTGCACCCAACAGCCTGCACTGCACCCCAACAGCCTGCATTGCACCCCCAACAGCCTGCACTGCACCCCAACAGCCTGCACTGCACCCAACAGCCAGCACTGCACCCAACAGCTGGCACTGCACCCCAACAGCCTGCATTGCACCCCAACAGCCTGCACTGCACCCAACAGCCAGCACTGCACCCAACAGCCTGCACTGCACCCCAACAGCCTGCATTGCACCCCCAACAGCCTGCACTGCACCCCAACAGCCTGCACTGCACCCAACAGCCAGCACTGCACCCAACAGCTGGCACTGCACCCCAACAGCCTGCATTGCACCCCAACAGCCTGCACTGCACCCAACAGCCTGCACTGCACCCCAACAGCCTGCACTGCACCCAACAGCCTGCACTGCACCCCAACAGCCCTGCACTGCACCCCAACTGCCTGCATTGCACCCCAACAGCCTGCACTGCACCCCAACAGCCTGCACTGCACCCCAACAGCCTGCACTGCACACAACAGCCTGCACTGCACCCCAACAGCCTGCACTGCACCCAACAGCCTGCACTGCACCCCAACTGCCTGCATTGCACCCCAACAGCCTGCACTGCACCCCAACAGCCTGCACTGCATCCCAACTGCCTGCATTGCACCCCAACTGCCTGCATTGCACCCCAACAGCCTGCACTGCACCCCCAACAGCCTGCGCTGCACCCCAGCAGCCGTCACTGCACCCAACAGCCTGCACTGCACCCCAACAGCCTGCACTGCACCCCAACAGCCTGCACTGCACCCAACTGCCTGCACTGCACCCCAACAGCCTGCACTGCACCTCAACTGCCTGCACTGCACCCCAACAGCCTGCACTGCACCCCAACTGCCTGCACTGCACCCCAACAGCCTGCACTGCACCCCAACAGCCTGCACTGCACCTCAACTGCCTGCACTGCACCCCAACAGCCTGCACTGCACCTCAACTGCCTGCACTGCACCCCAACAGCCTGCACTGCTCCCCATGCCCGGGCTGCCATGCAGTGCCCCAGCCCTGCCCCAGCACCGCTGCGGAGCAGCCCCATCCCCACACGCTGTGGTTCACACGAGGGCCCCGGGGCACCCCAAAAGCTCCTCCCGGTGCCGCGGGGCCGCCTGGGCCTGGCCGGGCTTCGCCTGGGCGTTGTGGGTGCCTGCGCCGCAGGAGGGGCCAGGCGAGGCGGCAGGAATGCGAGTGGGAAGCAGCCGGGCAAGTAGCGACAGCTCCTGGGGCGCGCGGTGCCGGGATCCCACACGCTGCACAGCGCTGGGAGCAGAGCCCCAGCGACAGGGCTGGGGCCGGCAATGGGGCTCCCCACCGCGCACCCCCTCTGAGTGCCGCTGGCGAGTGCCCCGGGGGCGCCTCGTGGGGTCCTGGGACGCTCGGCTCTGACGTGGAGCGGTTGGGTGGGTGATGCTCGGGTGCTGAGGGACCCCGGGGCGGAGGAGCCGCTATGACCCCCGAGAAGGTGCTGAGGGAGGGGGTGCTGGAGAAGCGCAGCGGGGGGCTGCTGCAGCTCTGGAAGAAGAAGCGCTGCTTGCTGACGGAGAAGGGGCTGCAGCTCTTCGAGCCCAAGGGCTCGCGGCGCAAGGAGCTGAGCTTCGCCCGCATGAAGGCGGTGGAGTGCGTGGAGTGGAAGGAGCGGCACATCTACTTCACCGTGGTGATGGACGACAGCCACGAGATCGACTTCCGCTGCGCGCAGGAGGACCCGGGCTGGAACGCCGCGATCACCATGGGCCTCGTCCGCTTCAAGAACCAGCAGGCGATCCAGGTCGTCCGCGCCCGGCACAGCTGCCGAGCAGGTACAGGACCCCTGCGCCGTGGGTCGGGGGCAGGACCCACTGGAGGTCCCATCTCCGAGTGGTTCAGTGACTCCGCATGGGAATCACAGAGCGGGTCCCATGGATGGGGATGGGTCTGCTGGGTGGTGGTCCTCTGTCCCCCTGCGTCCCCCATTGGGTTTCATCTCCACACATCGCTGGAGAGGGACTAACACCCTTCCTCTGTCTGGGGTGGCCCCGAGGGATATGGGGCTCTTTGCCATCTTGCACATGGGATGACAGTGAGGACCGTGGTTGGTTCCCCTCCCCAGCTCCCCCCGGGGCTGGATCCATGTCCCAGCATTGGCCTGGGTGGGTGACAAGCTCCATCTCTCCACAGTGGTACAGTTCGACGCAGCCCCGGTGGGACAGCCCGTGGACATGCAGCATCCCAAGAGCAGGATGGAGATGGCCCTCGGCTCAGCAGACAGTGGGGACAATGGGATCCGTACGGGCAAGTGAGGCCACCGCTGTCTGCGGCCAGGGGATGGGGATGGTGGCCCTGGGGACACCAACTGTGGGTGCCGAATGCCCGTGTCGTGGGGCAGGACAGCAGCATCGCGGGAGCTGGGCTGGCACAGCTGCAGGCATCCAGCCACATCCCCTTGGTGCGATGGGGCAAAGGACACAGTGCCACCATCATGGGCTCCAGACATGGCAGGAGGTGACATCCCTGCCTGGGGGCCCACCACCCCTCAGCTGACATTGCCAGGACCTTGGTGAACTGATGGGGACCCCCGGGCCTCTCCTGCAGGGACAGGGGAGGGATGAGGTTGAGCCTGAAGGCAGCAGGGTGACGGTGAGCTCTGCCTAAATGCCAGTGACTCTGGGACAAATGGATGTGGCCAGGGACACGGATCCCCCTTAGCCCCCGTGTTGAGAAGGGGCTACGGCAGGGACCCCTCTGGGCACTGTACCTGATGGCATGGTGACGTGGCCGTGCTGCTGGACACTGCCCTGCCCTGAGCTGTCCTCAGGCTGGTGGGGGACACTGGGGAAGGCAATGGGGACCCCGATTCCCTGTACCAAAAAATGTCCCCAAACAGGACCTTCTGCTGCTTACCCTGGTGTTGCTTTGATCTGTGGGACCCTGCAGGGCACGGGAGAGCACAAATCCTGCACGGAGCCTCGCTGGTCGTTGGCATCCCCCTAAAGCTTCCAGCATCCCATAGCTGGGCTCCAAAGCCCCCCATCCCTCTCTGAGCCTCTCTGGTCACCCATCCCACCGCGGCTGTGTCCCCAGGGATTCTCACGGCGGTTTGTGGGCAGGCGACCCGGGAGCAGCCCGCCTGGCTCTGCAGGGATGGGGACGGCTCTGCCCCGACAGGCAGCGCAGACGCGAGCGCCCGGAGCCACCGGCGCTGCACAAGCCGGAGCCTGAGCCCCAGCGCCGCGGCCGGAGGCGCTGCGGATCCTCTGGAGATTGCCGGGATGCGTGGGAATCACGGCGCGGAGCATCCCGGCCCCATTCCCGAGCACCTCCGCCAGACCCCCCAGGGCCCATGGGGGCACCTCAGGGTGGCTGTGGGGAGGGACGGTGGCGTGGCCAGAGCTCACTGTGCAGGGTCAGGATCACACCGGCTCTTCCCGAGCAGTTGGGAATGAGCGTTTTGATGGTTTTCCACCCAAGGAATATGACCCCTGGACCTCAGAGCTTCATTTGCTGAGCCCCCCCCCTGCTTGTGACCGGGTGCAAGCTGCGGGGTGCAAATGAATCCGGATCTAAACCCTGCACATCCCTGTGCTGCGGCAGGGACAGAGGGACCCACGCACGGGGATGCGGGGATGGTGGGACCTGCGGCCCTGCCCATAGGGAACACACCGGGCATGGAGCCCTGCATGGAGCAGCCCCCAGGCCAGGGTCCCCACACGCATTTCAGGACGGAGTGGGTTTGTCGGTGGATGGGGGATGCTCACACAGCATTCCCGAGGCACGGATCTCTGTCCTGGGGGGGTTGTAAATCCCCAGCCCCAGAGCCGGGGGATTCAGTGATGCTCAAAGTCCTGCAGACACCCAGGGGTGGGGAGCAGCACAGCACAATGGGGTTTCTGAACTCGTCTGCATTTCGAGCCACTTTTGGATGCTCTGATTCCTTGTTTTCGACCTTTCTGCTCTCCCACTCACTGTGAATAGAGGTTTTCTGTTTTCCGAGTGCCAGCGAGGAACTGGGGAAGAAAACAGTCGAGATGGGTGTGTGTAATGGAGGAAGAAGGACGGAAAGAGTAAGGCAAATCCCATTTCATGTTGGGCATAGGGAAAGCCAAGATCTTCCATCCCCAAAACTCCTCATCTCTCTGCAGACCGACAGAGCCCCTGCCTGTACCACGTTCCTGCAGGATTGGGAATGTCTTCTGTGCAGCGCCCCGGGTCTGGCGGATGGATGGGTCAGGGCCAGGGGTGGGCACTGAGTGCGTGGGAGGCAGTTTGGCTTCACCTCTCTGGGCTCAATAGTTGATGCTGAGCAAAAAGTCACCCCGGAGCAGGAGCA
Organism: Myiopsitta monachus; assembly: GCA_017639245.1. Taxonomy (NCBI): domain Eukaryota; kingdom Metazoa; phylum Chordata; class Aves; order Psittaciformes; family Psittacidae; genus Myiopsitta; species Myiopsitta monachus. Next base: position 4,608,746 of record CM029936.1, on the reverse strand, counting down.
GAACTTGGTGCATCCCCCAGCACCCAGCGCTGGGATGGGGCTCGGTGCTGATGGGTGGAATTGGGCAAATGGGGTGATTTTACCCAAGGGAAAACCTCCTGCAGGCAGGAAAGCAGCGTGGGGAAAGCAAGCGTGGAGGGAAAAGGTGCTGGGAGCATTGCAGGAGGCCCAGCACGGTGAAGGAGTTTTTAGTTGACTGCATAGGTACAAAGGAGCTCACGGGGCGCTTCTGGAGAAGGGAGAGGATGCATGGGAAGTGTTTTAATGCCCCTGGAGGTGGGGAAGCTGAGGCATGGCAGGGGGTGTTCAGCAGTGCCCCCCAGCACACTGCCTCCAGGGTACCCCTGTGCCAGGGCTGGGTGCTGAGCCCCAGAACAGAGCGAGGTTCCCCAGCGCTGCCCAAGTGCAAAGGCAGGAGCCTGAAAATCCGGCTCTGCTGCTCCCAGCACAGCGGTGCCCCAGCTCCATCCACCACCCCCCCGCCACTGCCGGTGCTGGGGCTGCGCTGTGCCACCCATCCCAGAGCACCCATGGGTGCTGGGGCTGGCACTCTTTGTGCTGCGCCATGGGGGTGAATATGGGTGCAGGGGTGCTCCGTCCAACCTGGCCAGGGATGGGGCAGCCACAGCTTCTCTGGGCACCCTGTGCCAGCGCCTCAGCACCCTCACAGGGAAGAGCTTCTTCCATATATCCAACCTGAGCTTCCCCTGTTTCAGTTTGAACCCATCACCCCTTCTCCTATCACTACAGTCCCTAATGAAGGTCCCTCTCCAGCATCCTCGTAGCCCCCTTCAGACACTGGAAGCTGCTCTGAGGTCTCCATGCAGCGTTTCTTCTCCAGCCCCAACGCCCCGGTGATGGCTCAGCCCAGCCCTGCAGCAAAAGGGATGCTGAGATGCATTGAGTGTCTCAGAGACAGATGGGAGGGCCTGGAAATAGCCCTGAAAATATCCTACCCCCTCTGAAAAAGTGCCTAAAAAGGCCTGAAATTTGGGATTCTTTGGAATTGTCCCTTTTTCTCCATGAAATACTTTGCCTTAGCCTGGAAACCAGGCTGGGTTTTTAGGATATTTAAACTGACATCACTGTTCAACCATGCCAGCCCATTGACACAGATTGAATATCCTCCTCTTGTGTTATCAGTCGATGAGATCGGTGTTGAGAAGGTTTCATGTGTCACTCGGCAAAACCATGGAAAGCTAGAATCCTTCGGGTGCTGCTCAGCTCCATTGGGATAATGCGTTTACACTATCCCAAAGTAGATAATTCCTCCTGATGTAATAAAGACTCTTCTTGCTGCCAGTAGCATGGTGCAGGGAACACTTCATAAAGAACCCTCTCGCTTTGAGAGACCCCTCCTCAGCTTCAGCCCCTTCTGCAAACATTCTGAGTCTCCCCAAAGCATTTAAGGAAAACCAACCTTTTCCTCGATATTCCCAGAAGTGGAAGGTTTGTCTCCCATTGTCCTGGTTTGGAATGTCACTGGGGTTAATGAGAGGAGGACCAGGTCCAGGACAGGATGGGTGGGATGGCTCCAGGGCCTTAAAGAGCCAAAGGAATCCCTCCAGCATTGCTGCAAGCCTGCTTCAGCAAGGAAATCGGCATCATATGGAGCAACCAACCTGATCCCATGTGTCAGATACCTTTTGCGTTTGCAGGCCCGACAGCAGGGACCATTGCAGCCCCAGTGCAGCTCAACCTGAAGCCGGAGGGCAGCCACAGCAGCCCCTGCTGTGCTTGTGGGGCTGATGCCCAACAGTGAGGATGCACCAGCATCTTCCAGGGACTCAGCATGTCCAGAGGGAGAGGGAAACTGCTCATGTCCATCTAAACATGCGCTAGGTTGTCCACTTGTAAAAGGCTGAACACAGGTGACCTGTAGGACCACTGGGACCTATAGGGACAAGTGGGTCTGTCCTCCCCATACATTTCTCTGTTGGTATCACCCCCTCCATGGCATTCCGTGGGGAACCACTTGAATTGGTGGCTCCCAGGGAATGGGAGGATATTATTTTGCTTTGGATTTGGCCTCAGCACTGGTCTGCCCCATGGTTTCCAGCCTGCCCCCTTCCTACCTGCCAGCAGCTCCTGGGGGTGCGTGTAACCTCGGGGGGTACCTAATGAAACAGCCCTCATCTTGAGGCAGCTGATTGTGGTTTCTGAGCTGGGGATGGAGACCCAGGATGTCCTCACCATCAGCATCAGCTGGAGAGGAGGCATGGTGAGACCCTGGGATCCTGCTGCTGGCCCCCCATGGCAGCACCCAGACTCTGATGCTGAAGCCCTGAATCCAGGGGTCCTGCTGCCCAGTCCCTCTCCTGCCCTTTCCTCCTCCTCACTCCAGGTCCCAGCAGAGGGAGAAACCTGAGACTGGAGCAAATGGCATCTGAAGCAGCCTGGTCCCTGCTCAGGTCCCCGGGGCACGGCTGTGGGGAATGCAGCGCCTTTGTCACCGGCTAAATTTGGCTCCTCTGTGCTCCGAAAACAATCCCAAGGCAGCTGGGAGGAAAGATGCTGGAGGCAGGGCCCCGCGGGGCTATTGCCTTATAAAGGTCTAACGGGGCTGTATAAAGCCTCCTCCTTGGGGCTGGGAGCAGATCCACTCCACTGGGAGCTGGAGAAGGGGAAACGTTCTTGGAGGGGGCCCTGAGGAGAGTGGGCACGGAGGGGGGGGGGGGTCTCCTGGGCTTGCTGGGAGGTGACTGGTGCGGGTCTAACAGGATGGGACTCTAACAGCCTCCGTGTCCGTCACCCCCCCTTCGCTCCAGGCTGGGGGCTGCTGCATCCCAGGGCACAGTTCCCACCGTGGTGCCCAGGCACAGGGAAGGTAGCTGGGAAAGCGGGACAGGGCTGTGCCTGGTCCCCCCCATGTCAGTGACCCCACACATGCAGCTGTGTGTCTGGGACCATAATAGCCCCAGATTAAAATGCCAGGCATTGTCCCTGCTGGGATGGGAATTGTTTGCTCCTAAACTTGCCCCTAAAAATATTCCTGGGAACAGGTGTGGGCTCCGAAGGGACATGGAGTGTGCGGCTTTGTGGGGTGCAGGGGGGCGAGACAGCAGCTTTGGTACTGCTTTTTGGGAATTCCATGGGGAAAACATCACGGCTCGTGAGGGGCTGGGAGTTGCTTGAGCATCCCAAAGCATGGTTCTGTGCTGGGGGAGCCTGGATGCCCCTGCCCCCCCCCCCCCCCCCCCGAGTGGGATCTGTCCCATCCTTGGTCCCAACCGATCATCTGGATGCACCGTGTCCCCATCGCGGTTCGCTGCCCTACTCCAGAGGCTCCAGGGGTGCCCCTTGGTCAGCGCTCCCATGGGGACGTCGCTGTGCTTGCAGCACTGCAGAGCGTGTGCGCACCATGGTGCACCGCGTCAGCAGCACCCCAGGCTGCCCCCCCCCCCTTCCATTTTCTGAAAGGAAAAAGGAAAAGGAATAAAAGAAGCGTAAACCCAAAGGAGAGTTCCTACAAAGAGAGCTCAGTGCAGGGTTTGGGGCTCACGGTTTGGCCTCCTGCACGGAGAGGGCTTTTCCAGGCTCTCTGATACTGGTTCGCACGGGAGAGGAGCAAGGCAGATGTGCCATGAAGAGCACATCTGTGTGGTGCGGGGTGGTCATATCTGTGTGCTCACACACATGTGCTCACACACAACATGCATGCTCACACATGTGCTCACACACAACACACATGCTCACACATGTGCTCACACACAGCACACATGCTCACACACAACGCGTGCTCATACACAAACATGCATGCTCACACCCAACACGCATGCTCACACACAACACACCTGCTCACACACATGCATGCTCACACGTGTGCTCACACACAGCACACATGCTCACACACGTGTGCTCACACACAAACATGCATGCTCACACACAACACGTGCTCACACACAACACACCTGCTCACACACACGCATGCTCACACATGTGCTCACACACAACATACATGCTCACACACAATGCGTGCTCACACACAATGCACATGCTCACACACAACACACATGCTCACACACAACACGCGCTCACACACAATGCACGAGCTCACACACAACACACATGCTCACACATGTGCTCACACCCAACACACATGCTCACACACAACGCATGCTCACACACAATGCACGAGCTCACACACAACACACATGCTCACACATGTGCTCACACACAGCACACATGCTCACACACAACGCGTGCTCACACACAGTGCACATGCTCACACCCAACACACATGCTCACACATGTGCTCACACACAACACGTGCTCACACACACGCATGCTCACACATGTGCTCACACCCAACACACATGCTCACACACAACACGCGCTCACACACAATGCACGAGCTCACACCCAACACACATGTAAGGCATTGGGTGGCCGGGCTGGGGCGATTCACAAGCACAGGATCCCCGGCACACGCGTGTGCCACGCGTGCTCCCGCGGGCGCAGGTGCGTGCAGCACGTCCGAGGCGCGCCGGCGCCTGCAGCAAACGCGAGCGCACGAGGGGGGCTCGGGGCTATATTTATCGGCCACTCGCAGCCCGGCGGCGGTTCGATACTGCCCCTCCACCGCCCGCCCCGGCAGTGCGCGGCGCTCCCCAGGCCAGGCACCACCTCCCTCTGCACAGCACCCAGGTAAGGCTCTGCCAGCCCCGGCTCTGCCGGCGGGGACACGGGCGCGAGTGTGGCTCCGTGGGGAGGCCTCAGAAGGTGTTCCGCGCTGCTGGGGAGGCTGCGATGGGAAAAGGCTGCTGAAAGCCTCAGTGGTGCAGCTGCCCTGGGAGCATTTGCCTGAGCCTCTCTAGGACGTGAGGTTCAAGGCGGGGGGCTCGTGGGATGTCTCTGGTCCCCGGCGTGCGGGAGGACATCGGGATCGGTGGTGGTTGGGTTCACGGCGCTGTTTCTTGTAAGGTTTTCCAAGATTTAATGGTTTTATGGGCTTTTTAAGCCTTTCAGGGCTGGGGGCGGACAAATAGTGCAGAACAAACTTGTCCAGGTCTTCTTATCCCCATCAGAGAGCAAAGCCTCTTGTGGATGCTCGAGATCCAACTGGAGCCCAGAAGTCGCTGCGCAAGGCTTGGGGGGATGTCTCACGGTCCTGGCTGTCCCTTGGGAAGCCAATTAAGGGCTATTTGGCCCTCAAAATCAGTTGACCTTGGTAGAGGTCGCTGGTGTGAGGGGTGGTGTGGGTCCCACCTTCCAGGGACGCCGGGCTGTGCTCCAACAGGGAATGCTGGAGACGCTGAGAGGCTTTGCCCAGTCCTTGCTCACTTCCAGAGAGCCCAAAGGCTTCTCTGCCTCCCCAGAGACAAACTGGAGCGAGAGCAGCTGAGACCTGACCCTCTCAACACACCAGTGTCAGGCGAGAGGAGCCCCCTTCCCTGGGTGTCCTCCTGTTGTCCCCCCAGACCCCCCTGGACTGGGTTCCGGCTGCATCCGACTGACGCGGCTTTTGGGAGAAAAAAGCTTTGGGGATATTTTCCATGTAAATCCAGGGCAGGCTCTGGGGAAGATGATTCCTGCTGGGATCTTACGGCATTTCCCACACAAACTCCATTCCTTCAGGCTGTGGCAGTGTGTGTGTGTGGGGGCACTGGGACAGGACAGTGACAAGTGGATGCGGCTGGGACGTGCACTGGGATTTGCTTGGCAAAGGCTCCATGTGTCTGGGAGCAGCTGTTGGAGACCAGAACTGTTCCTCTTTCTTTCCCCCAGCAGGAATCTTTGGGGTTCCAAACTGAGGGGGATGCAAAGAGATTAAAGCAAAAAAATCCAAGGGAAAGGACTAAATCCACCTCTGGAAAATGCTGTTTCTGTACAAAATATGGGATCAGTTCGTTTCTCCTGGGTGGAAAGAGGAAAATATTGAATTGGTGGGCTTTTCCCCCCACATTTTTCTATCAATCACTTAGGCTTACGCAGTGCCTCGGCCTCTTGGCATGGGAGGGAAGTGCTGGAGGCAGAGCTGGGAAGCAGTGCAGTTGGGAGTGTTGGAGGCAGAGCTGGGAAGCAGTGCAGTTGGGAGTGCTGGAGGCAGAGCTGGGAAGCAGTGCAGTAAGGAATGTTGGAGGCAGAGCTGGGAAGCAGTGCAGTCAGGAATGTTGGAGGCAGAGCTGGGAAGCAGTGCAGTCAGGAATGTTGGAGGCAGAGCTGGGAAGCAGTGCAGTCAGGAATGTTGGAGGCAGAGCTGGGAAGCAGTGCAGTAAGGAATGCTGGAGACAGAGCTGGGAAGCAGTGCAGTAAGGAATGTTGGAGGCAGAGCTGGGAAGCAGTGCAGTCAGGAATGTTGGAGGCAGAGCTGGGAAGCAGTGCAGTAAGGAATGTTGGAGGCAGAGCTGGGAAGCAGTGCAGTAAGGAATGTTGGAGGCAGAGCTGGGAAGCAGTGCAGTAAGGAATGTTGGAGGCAGAGCTGGGAAGCAGTGCAGTAAGGAATGCTGGAGACAGAGCTGGGAAGCAGTGCAGTCAGGAATGTTGGAGGCAGAGCTGGGAAGCAGTGCAGTCAGGAATGTTGGAGGCAGAGCTGGGAAGCAGTGCAGTAAGGAATGTTGGAGGCAGAGCTGGGAAGCAGTGCAGTAAGGAATGTTGGAGGCAGAGCTGGGAAGCAGTGCAGTAAGGAATGTTGGAGGCAGAGCTGGGAAGCAGTGCAGTAAGGAATGCTGGAGACAGAGCTGGGAAGCAGTGCAGTTGGGAGTGTTGGAGGGAGAGCTGGGAAGCAGTGCAGTAAGGAATGCTGGAGACAGAGCTGGGAAGCAGTGCAGTTGGGAGTGTTGGAGGGAGAGCTGGGAAGCAGTGCAGTTGGGAGTGTTGGAGGCAGAGCTGGGAAGCAGTGCAGTTGGGAGTGTTGGAGGCAGAGCTGGGAAGCAGTGCAGTCAGGAATGCTGGAGGCAGAGCTGGGAAGCAGTGCAGTTGGGAGTGTTGGAGGCAGAGCTGGGAAGCAGTGCAGTCGGGAATGCTGGAGGCAGAGCTGGGAAGCAGTGCAGTCGGGAATGCTGGAGGCAGAGCTGGGAAGCAGTGCAGTCGGGAATGCTGGAGGCAGAGCTGGGAAGCAGTGCAGTCGGGAATGCTGGAGGCAGAGCTGGGAAGCAGTGCAGTCGGGAATGCTGGAGGCAGAGCTGGGAAGCAGTGCAGTCAGGAATGCTGGAGGCAGAGCTGGGAAGCAGTGCAGTCAGGAATGCTGGAGGCAGAGCTGGGAAGCAGTGCAGTCGGGAATGCTGGAGGCAGAGCTGGGAAGCAGTGCAGTCAGGAATGCTGGAGGCAGAGCTGGGAAGCAGTGCAGTCAGGAATGCTGGAGGCAGAGCTGGGAAGCAGTGCAGTCAGGAATGTTGGAGGCAGTGCTGGGAAGCAGTGCAGTAAGGAATGCTGGAGGCAGAGCTGGGAAGCAGTGCAGTCAGGAATGCTGGAGGCAGAGCTGGGAAGCAGTGCAGTCAGCAATGCTGGAGGCAGAGCTGGGAAGCAGTGCAGTCAGGAATGCTGGAGGCAGAGCTGGGAAGCAGTGCAGTCAGCAATGCTGGAGGCAGAGCTGGGAAGCAGTGCAGTCAGCAATGCTGGAGGCAGAGCTGGGAAGCAGTGCAGTCAGCAATGCTGGAGGCAGAGCTGGGAAGCAGTGCAGTCAGCAATGCTGGAGGCAGAGCTGGGAAGCAGTGCAGTCAGCAATGCTGGAGGCAGAGCTGGGAAGCAGTGCAGTCAGGAATGCTGGAGGCAGTGCAGTTGGAAGCAGCTGCCAGGGCATAGGATTACCCAGGACATTTAAACCATGAGCCCATTTTGCCAGCGCCGTGGCTGCCGAAGGGATCCCCTCAGCTGCTTCCCTGTGAAGCTTTGCCCTTTGCTCTGTCACTCCATCCGTCTGAGATGGATTTTGGCTCCAGCACCCTTGTGGCTGCCAATGGGGAGCTGTGGGATGGGAAGCTCCGAGCTCACATGGTGCAGGGATCCCCTATTTCTCCTGCTCTGTCCATCCGCGCTCGCCTCCGCCCCCTCGCCCTGAGCCGGGGTGGGTGATGCAGTCCCTGTGGGAGCAGCTCCGTGCTTGGGAAAACCCCTGAGGAGCAGAGGACCGCGTCCTGCAGGGCCGGCTGGAGGCAGGTTGGAGCTTGCCTGCAATGAGCTTTCCCCAGAGCAAGGCGGTTGTCTTGGTGCTTCCCAGCGGGATGGAGTCGCTTCCCTCCGCTGACAGCACGGGGCAGCACCGGACCTTAGGAGATGTCCCCGCTGCCGCGTTCTGGGTTTGGGTGCATTTGGGATTTGCGCCTTTGTTTCAAGCTTCTTTCCCTTTTTCGGTACGTTTTGCTTTTCCCTGCAGGTGAACAGCTCAACTGCGCAATGCCAGAGCCGTAAGTAGCATGAATTCCCCTTGGATTCCATGGAATTCTGGTCTGGCCAAGGGGCTGCTTGTGCTGGCTGAGCGTGTCCCTGTTTGGAAGGGTTCAGCCGGGAGACCAGCCCGTGCTCAAGACCTCCGTGCCATTCCCATTGCAAAAACTATCTTTAAATGAAATTCAGTAGTGATTTCAATGTCCAATTCCAAGCTTTTATAGATCCCAGCATAGGGATCGGAGGTGGGCACCACCCGTTTTGTCTTGAGGCTCTTTGTAGCAGCACATCGTGCAGGTAGAACCTATTCCCAGGGGTGAACAGAAGGCAGAAACCTCCCTGCAGAGCTTTCACTGAGCAATGACATGGAGATGCCCCAGCCCTGCAAACCTGAGCAGGATCCAAGCATCCTGCGTGCCAGCCCCAGCTCCATGGGGACCTTGTGAATGAGGGTGTCATGGCCTGAACTGCAGGGACTGAGCTGAGGCTGCACCATGGGCGCAGCGGCCACGTTTAAATGGCGTTTTGGCTTTCTGAGCAGTGGCCCTGAGCAGGGGCTTGGAACTGGATGAGCTTTTAGGTCCCTTCCAACACAAACCAGGCTGGGATTCTGTGACTCTCCGACTTTCTGACTCTTACTGATGCCCTGTTCTCTTCTCTTGTTCCCTATTGCTCCTTCCTGAACGCACGCCTGCCTGCAGGGAGGTAAGTGCTTCTCCTTTCGGGAGCGATCCCGATACTGCTCTGTGTTTGCTGTGAGCTTGCTCTCAAAGTTTGTTGTTCCTTTTCCCCCTCCCCTTTCCCCTAGAGAAAATCCAAGATCACAGCCTCACGCAAGCTCTTGTTGAAGGTGAGTCCCGAGGGCTGGAAACTCCCTGGGTTTAACTCACTGGGGAAAAGGAGCCGGGCTTGGGTGCACGGTTGGTGGGACAGCCATGAGGAGCAACAGGAGAATGGGCCCTGGGGAGCAGCTCCCACTCCCACCTCTTTTCTTCCCCCAAATCCTCACTCATGTGGGCTTTGTGGTCCATGCACTAAACAAACCTCCCGTTTGCTGAGGTGGGGAGAGACTCTGATGCCTTCAGCTCAAAAGCCACAGCCCCTGTGTTTGTGCACCAGCAGCTCTGCAGCATCCCTGGGTTGTGGCTTGGGAGAACCATTTAGTGCCCCAGCAGAGCAAACCCATGCAGACGAAGTGCTGACATCAGCATCCATCGGGACCACCACCCCACGGTGCCTCCGGCCATGTTGCTCCCTGCACCTTCAGGGCCACCACACGAAAGGTGCAGGGGTTGTTTGATGTGTGCTGCAGCAGCGCAGGGATCTGGGGAGGACAGCTCCAGCAGGGATGGGCTTTGGAGGCAGACAGGCCTGCCCCATCCTACAGGCGATACGCGAGGATGCTCAGGGGGAACAGAGTTTGTCTGCTCACACTTGTGCCATTTACTTGTGCTTGTAGAGTCTGATGCTGGCAAAAGCAAAGGAGGAGTGGGATCAGGAGATTGTGGACAAGCAGGCAGAGAAGGAGAGGTACCTGTCCGAGCGGATCACACCGCTGCGCACCAGTGGGCTTTCCTTGAGCCAGCTCCAGGTATTTCTCAGGTGGAGCGAGGTCCTTGGGGGCATGGAGGGGCATTGCTCACTGATCTCCTCTTGTGCTTGTCCCCAGGACCTGTGCAGGGAGCTGCATGAGAAGGTTGAAATCGTGGATGAGGAGAGATATGACATCGAAGCGAAATGCAACCATAACACTCGGGAGGTAGGAGGCAGGATGGGCAGTTTGCTCCTGCGTTAACTCCCATCCAGATGGTAGCTTGGAGTCTGTCGTGGACCGGGCTGAGCTTGGATGTGGGACGTGCACCAGGGTTATCTAAGGGTTGGTGTTTGCTCTGCAAGACATCACTGTGCCCAAGGTTCATCCCTTCCTCAGGGAATTCCCACTGTCCACTGGGTCCACAGGCAACCTCCTCCTCTCCTGGTCATCCCTTGTGGGTCTGAGAGCCTCTTGTCATAGGGTGTCTGCCCTCTGAGCAGGCTGGGACGAGGCAACGACAGCAGCTCCGTGCTCAGGTGGACAGTGCGGTGCTGAGGGTGGTCCTCATGGCTGCAGGAGGGCACAGACCCCTGCATGTCAGCGGGGGCTCCTTCGCACGAGGCAGCCGCGCGGTGACCTCCGGCTCCTGCTCCTTTCCCCAACGTGCAGATTAAAGACCTGAAAATCAAAGTGCTCGATCTAAGAGGGAAGTTCAAGCGTCCCCCCCTGCGGCGCGTCCGTGTCTCTGCCGATGCCATGCTGAGGGCTCTGCTGGGCTCCAAGCACAAGGTGTCCATGGACCTGAGAGCCAACCTGAAGTCTGTCAAGAAGGAGGACACGGAGAAGGTGGGTGACTCTTCGAGAGGCCAGAGATGGAGGCACCTCCTAGGGATGCTCTTGCCCTTCCCCAAGGTCCTTCATGGGCTGTGGCTCATCCTTTGTAACCTCAGAAATAGCGCAGGGCAGTCCTTATGAAGACGGGCCTATTGCAGGACCGCATGGGAGCAGTTTGACTGTGCCAGGCACCTGGTAGATGATAACGAGTGAGATTTAGGGCTGCGTCCATGTTGCTCTTCCCTCCCAGAGCACGTGGGGTCTTTCAGCTGGGGCCCCCTTGGCATGTCTTTCGAGCTGCACTTGCAGAGAGTTTGGTCTTTGGTCTTGCAGAGAACCAGGAGAGCTCCTGTTCAGTGCAATCATGCCCAGAAAACACTCGGGAAATTCCCAAACCCAGATTAGATAAGGCAGAGCCAGCCCAGCAAGCGCATATGGCTTGAGATATGTGGCCCACATCACACCAGCTTTGCAGAGATGTGAGAGAGGGACGTCTCTAGCAGAGACAGAGAACGATGCCCAAACCTGCCTGGGGTGTGCAGGCACCCAACGGCAAGAGCTGTGCCCCTTTCCTAGGGCCTCCCTGCAAAGGTTTGGTCCCAGCTCAGCGGATCAGATGGAATCTCCATTTTCAACTGATTTCTCTGACTTTTCCTGTTCTTGTGTAGCGCATCTCAGCCCTTTGCACAGAGAATGGCGTTCACAGCCCTCAGCGCCAGGCAGTGAATAGATCTGAGTTTAGTTTAGATGTCGTGAGATGATTTTGGGGCATGGTTTGTAATCTATGGATGCTTGTGGGCTGGCAGAGCAGACACTTGGGCATGGTCCCAGAGACACGTGGCAGAGCCGGGTCCAATGGAGAGGGTGTTTGCAACAGGGCAGCGACCCTCCCTATGCTGCTTAGGGCTGAGGGCTCTGTGCGGTGGGGTGGGACAGTGTGGGGCTGCTGGACACCCCATCCATGGCCACTGCCACCCCTGTCCCTGCAGGAGCGCCCTGTGGAAGTGGGCGACTGGCGCAAGAACTGTCGAGGCCATGTCGGGGATGGAGGGGCGGAAGAAGATGTTTGATGCTGCCAAGTCCCCCACGGGCCAGTGAGAGGTAGGGCACTGGTTCTCCTTCCCCTGCGATGCCCCGTGCTCCCTGCAGCACCCCTGATCTGTGACCGTGACCAAACACACACAGAAACCACCACCACTCGTTACAGAAAAGTCATCACAGGCCCTATTCCCACCCCGCACTTGGGATAGGCGACTGCCATAGAATCACAGAATCATGGAGTGGTTTGGGTTGGAAGGGACCTTAAAGCTCATCTGGTTCCAACCCCTGCCAAAAAACTGGAGCAGCTCCAAGCCCCTGTGTCCAACCTGGCCTTGAGCACTGCCAGGGACGGGGCAGCCACAGCTTCTCTGGGCACCCTGTGCCAGCGCCTCAGCACCCTCACAGGGAACAGCTTCCTGCCTAAGAGCTCATCTCAGGTCTCCCCTCTGGCAGTTAAAGCCATTCCCCTGTCCTGTCCCTCCATCCCTTGTCCAAAGCCCCTCTCCAGGTTTCCTGCAGCCCCTTCAGGCACTGGAGCTGCTCTGAGGTCTCCCCTGCAGGAGCCTTCTCTTCAGGCTGAACAACCCAAACTCCCTCATCCTGGCTCCATAGTCCTCAAGCCCTCAGAGCACTGCCAGCAGCTCTCCTCCTCTCCCAGCTTGTCCTCACCAGCTCTCCAGCATTTGCTGCCCATACCACACTGCCCCTGCACAGCCTGGGCATCGCTGGCACCAACTCCAGCTGCTTTCAGCAGCCTGAGAACTCCTCCTTTGGTCCCAGTGCTCTGTTTCTTTCCCACAGGAGCATCGGGAAGAAGAGCCTCCCCACCTCCGCTGCTGCCACCCTTTCCCCTGCTGCCCCTCTGCTCTTTACACCCTTACACTGAGCTGCAATGCATGAACAGCTGTCTGGAAAGGAGATCTGAGCTTCTTCCTCTCAGCTCTGCCATCAGCTCTGCTCCCTCACTGCCTTGGCACAGCGGTTCCCCGCTATCACCCCCATGGGCCATGCTGTCTCCAAGGGGGCACTGGCCATCCCTCCCCTTCTGCCACTACAGAGAGGCCCTGGAGGTGGCTGCTGGTCCTCCCAAACTCCCATCCTCTGGTGGTGCAGCCTGAGATGTACCCCCATGGCTGCATGTGTATTAAAGGATGGTTTCCCAGGCAGAGCATGGCGTGGACTTGTCACTGTGTAAGCACTGATCAGGGGCAGGAGCTGATCCGCAGCCTCATGGGGAAGATACCCTGATCCTTTCCTGCTCCCTGCAATGTCCCTGTACCAGGTCTTGGGTGACATATGGCAATACTTACTTCTTGCATGGTCGTTAGCACTGGGGCTGCCGCAATATCCAGCCGCTCTTTACAGAGAATTTAAGACTCAGTAGGGAACCTCTTCCCAAAATTAGGGTCAGATTAGAGGGGTGTCAGCTGGAAAATACGCATTATCTCCCTTAGCAAGTGCAGATGCTCAGACTTTGTCTTTCCACCTCACCCTCTATCTCCATCAGCATCCTGTTAAACGGGGCCACAACCACCACTCTCTGCGTGACTGGAGCAGTTGCATAGCAGACAGAGCCTTTTCCACCCATTTTTATCTTTCCCATCTCAATTGAAGGGAGCAGCCACATCCCAGCACAGTGTGGGGACTTGCTGACCATTTGTCCTCACCCGGTGCACCTCGGGATGGGCTCCCTGCAGGCGCAGCAAGTCTCTGTCTTGGCCAACCCAAGTGACTCTGCTCTTGGAGGTGATAGGAGATGATGCGTGGTGGGGTCCCAGGATGCTGCCATGGCCCAGCCTGCCTCAGCACCAAGGGTTCGGCTGCCATCTCAGCCCTGGAGATGGAGCCGTGCCGAGGCAGTGTCCTGGGATCTCACCGTGCACGCTATTCCCCAGAGGGAACTCACACACTCAGCAGCAGTCCTGGCAGAGGAAGAAAGATGTATAGGGAGAGGCAATAACTGCTACCTGACCGACTGGTATAGCTGGAAAATGCAAGAGAGTTTTCATGGAAACAAAGCCTTCTTCAGAGCTGGAACAGAAGCAGACGATGGCAAAGCCAAGTCCGGGTCGAGAGGAGCTGCTCTGAGCTTAGTGCAATTATGCTAATTTCATAATTAAAAGAAAAAAAAGGGTGGCATTTGTGGGGTGGGGAGGGATGGGTGTGAGATGAAAGGCAATATGGGTGCTGTGGGACCAGGCTCTGGTTGGTGCTCGGCACCCAGCCTGTGCCAGTGCCCACCTCATCATCGGGTCCTGTGCACTAAGACACCTGAAACTGGTACAGAGTAGGACCTCAGGGCTCACCAGCATGGCTCTGCAGCCACCTAAGGCCAGCCAGGGTGTGCTCAGCTGGGTCCACATTGCACCCATCAGGCTATAGATGACTTTGCATGGCTGCCTTGTGTTTTACACTGAGGGGGATGAGAGAGATTCCAACCACACAACTCTTCACTCTGCAGGCTCTCCTACTTTGTCAAAATATGATGGTCACCAGTTACCGTGTCCTGGAAAGCCACATTTATTGGTCATGGGAAAGCTAAGTTTTATGGATTGCAGTCCTATTACGAACATGGAAAACCCCATCTCTTTACAGGCATTGGATCTTGAGGGGATGTGCATTTGTCTGCTCTGAGCATGTGGCTCTCCTGGTTGGATAGGGGCACTGAGAGCCAAGTCTTCCCCTCCACCTCTGCTCTGCAGCTGCTTCTGTGGCACTGGGACAACCGTGAGCCCAGGTCCCCCCTTGGTAAGAGGGGCAGGTTGAGCCTTTCATCGTAGGATGTGCCTGGCTTCCCCTGCACTCCCTCTGTTGCTTCCCTCCTAGGTGACCATAATCTTGATTTCTCCTCCCTGAATTAGAAGGGAACCCTACAGCAATCCATTTTTATTGACGATTCATCCCAAATGGGGGACTCAGAAGGCTCTTCTTAGGGAGAGAAGCTGATGCTGGAGTTAATGAAATGGCACTTACTTGCAGGAAACCTGCATGAGTCAGTCCTTGAAGTGAGCAGAGCCCCGTCCTTACCCTGCTCCAGGTTGCTCCATTGCAGCCAAGAGCCCCAAAGCAAAACTAAACAAAGCAAAGTGAAAAGTGCAGCACTGGAAGCTTGAAATTGCAGAAGTTGGCAGCTGAACTGGACAGTAGAGAAACCCCCAACATCGCTCAGTGCAGTGATTTGCTGCTGGAAAGTTTTGTTGATAAAACTGCAATGAGGGAGATGCAAAGGGCTTGGTCTGATGTGACCTTTCAAAAATATCCCTCCCAGTTGGTTGTTAAATGGTCCCTTCCCTTCCTGGGATGCTCTGCAAACTCCTTGCTCACTGGTCCTGCTCAGAGACACCTGAAGTGGGCCCAAATACTCCCGTGAGCACATCTGCAGCTCAGCTGGTGGCTGGACCTGCAAAGGGAGGAAGGGGAGGAGGATGAGTGGTGATGGGGAACCCCGGGGTGGGAAGGGCTAAAGTTTCTCCCATGGCATCTGCAGAGCAGTGCAGGACACTGCCCTGCATGGGGTTAACACCAGGCTGCAGGCCCTGGTGGCAGAGGTTAAACATTACCTCCCATTGCCCCCCATGGCCTCTGCGGTGCTGCTGGTGCAGGATCTAAACCCCTGCTGCAGCTAAGCAGGAGGCGACAGCACCACATCAGCGGGGTTATAGCATAACCACCCATCACCCTGTGAGTCATCGCTGCACGTCCTGTGTGTCCCCTGCAGTATAACATGGGAAGAAATGGGTTTCTTCCCCCCCATTTTCACCTCCTGCAGCATTCCAGGTCCTGCAGGCCCAAGGACGAACAGGGCAGGGATGGGGCACGTGCTTGGTACATCCATCTTGTCCATCTTCCCTTGCTGTGGCCTGAACCCTCTTCCTCCCTGCTCACATCAGAGGGGATTTCTCATTAATGGCAACTAATTCCATGCCCCATGAGGGATGCAGTCTGCCAACCACTGCTGACAGTGTCACACATATTCTATCCATAACCTGGAAAGTTTCCACAGACACCACTTCTCGGCATGTCCATGGCTCTTCATTATTAGACCGGGGGCACCATGGGAAATGGCATCTAATAAGGAGACCAACCTGCAGAGGAAATGGCAACCTGAAGGGCACTATAGCATCTGTGGGGCACAATGGTGGCATTTCTGAACCGAGACTTGTCTGAAAGATGTATTTTCATCTTAAAAAGGTTGAATTGTAAATGAAGAAATGCCCTTTGCTAGCTGGGTGCAATGATGAGTGTAGGTTGAATGTGGTTGTTCCTGTCCTACAGAAAAGCCTGTGGGTGGGTTTTGTTCAGTTTCTGAGCACACACACACCAATTTCAGCCACTTTCACAGCAGATGTCTCTCTGTACTATCAGTTTCTAGTGCATCACACACATCTTCCCCAAAGCTGAAGGAATTGCAGCTGGGGAAGGAGAGCCCTGGACCATCCCGGCACCTGTAAAGCACCAGTGTGAGGATGCAGGGAGACCTCCGTGTGTGGAGAGGAGCGCAGCATTAAAGCATTCACTGATGGGACCTTTGTGAGCTGTTGCATCACTGCAGCGATGGGATGGCAGCTGAGCAAGGGTGAAAAAGCCTTTTCCAGGCCATGGAGCCCCACGGCACAACCCAGTGGGGAAGACTGGGCAGAAGGTGCTGCTGACTTCACTCCACCACCAGCAGTGTGAGCCTGTGGAGCTGAGGGAGGAGTGGAGCAGGGGCTGATGCTGAGGGACCAGCACAGACCAAAGGGTGGAAGTGGAGGGCTCATCATTGGGCCCTGGGGCGATGTTGAGGAATGCCCTAATGACAGCACAGCTGTGGAAACTGGAAGCTCTCCACTGTCCTATAGCTAAAGAGACAGGCTCTGCATCAGGATGAGAGACAGGACACTGATCCCAAGGGAAAAAACCCAGCAAACCCTTGCTGATACTGGTCTAGCTCCTTAGCGAGCATTAATGTGTGACTTCTGCTGATCTGCATCAGATGATACAGATCAGCAGCTTTAACTGCCAGAGGGGAGATTGAGATGAGCTCTTAGGCAGAAGCTGTTCCCTGTGAGGGTGCTGAGGCGCTGGCACAGGGTGCCCAGAGAAGCTGTGGCTGCCCCATCCCTGGCAGTGCTCAAGGCCAGGTTGGACACAGGGGCTTGGAGCTGCTCCAGTGGAAGGTGTCCCTGCCCGTGTCAGGGGCTGGAAGTGGATGAGCTTTAAGGTCCCTTCCAAGCCAACCCCATCTGGCACTCTATGAAGGTCTGGTCTACCCAAGCTCCTCAGGCAGATGCAGTTATTCTGGCAGAGCCACCCTGTGAAGCAGCTGGAAAACCATCCCTGGGCAAAGCAGGTACCCAGAGAGAAGTGAGGTTTTACACTAGAGCCTTGCCTGCACACAGTAGAGTCCTGTTGCACAACTCCCTTTGCCAAGAGCGCATAACTTTCCTCCCCTGATCGTAGATCTGGGACAGCAGATACGACAGCCTGTTGCGTACAGCAGATCCGGATAAATGCCGAGCTTGCTCCCCTGGACATCCCTTGCGTGCATGGATTCACGCCTCTGCCTTACTTCGCCTTCACCTTTGTGGACCTGCAGTTTGGTCTGGCTTTGGTGATGAGCTCAGGGTGGCCATAATAGCTTCTGTAAAGTGAAGTCCTGTCTCACTAAGCTGCTGGTGTTTGCTGGGTGAGCTTGTAGATAAGGGCGACCTTGTAGATAAGGGTTTTCCTGGATTTCCAGAAGGAAAAACCTTCAGGTCATCCATTGCTAAGAGAGAAAGTCCAAGCAGAGGTAAATAATCAATTAGCAGGTAGGAAATGATAGCGAGATGACAAAATGCTGCTAATTCTCGTGTATTTGGCATAGCAGAGATGAAGACTGATGATGTAGATGTTCAGAAAGACCTTGCAGCACTTGGGGTTTGGGGATAAAATGACAAGAGATCTTTGGAGGCATATATAGGGAAAAATCTAGTGTGGCTTCATATGTAGAATGGTGGAGATACATATATAGCATATATAGGCTCTGGGCTGGCTGTTGCCTGGTTGGGAGCATGGTGAACATGAAAAAGCATGAGGAACATCAGGGAAAACATGACCTGAATGCTCTGTGGCAGAGAAAGTCTCAACCACGAGAGAACAAAGCTTTGTGCTGCCAAAGTGCTCAGCAGGATCCCATCCAAATTAAAGAAGGGGAGGGAAGAGGGGGGGGATGCTGAAGGATGTCTTTTCTATTAACAGTTTTCCTGGGTTTGAGGGAAACTGGGCAAATCCATGGAGGAGAAATCCACTGAGGGCTCTCCAATAAAGAGGAAACCACGTTGAGCTCGGAGGTCTCTGAGCTGAAAATAAAGACCAAGGGACTGTAAGGGGTGGGTGTCATCCTCTGCCTAATTCCAGCCTCTAAATGCCTGCCTGGGATTTCTTCATCTGAAGCATAAGAGGAATCACAAACTGTAAGGATTTATATCCCTTTGCCGAGTGGATCCAAGCTGGGGGTGTTCTCTCACTAGGTTCACTCTAATCCTTCTAAAAATCCCATTAAGTCCTGTGCTTCAGCGATGTCCTTTGGCAATGAGTTTTGCAAGGGAAGTGCTCCCCTGTGCATTAATCAGAAAGGTTTATTGCTCTACAGCAACTTGCTGGTGCTGAACTGCTCTCTATGGCTTGTCAGCAATTAGCAGGACGCTCACAAAGTTATTGAAGTACTTTCCTTATGCCACAACTCGCTGAGGTGAAAGACAATGGGTTACAGCAAGAAGAAAGAACAACAGAGACCAAGGCCTGCTCAGAGCATGACAGGGCTATCTCTTAGAAATGGGATTTTAATCAGGAACCTTTGATTATAATAGTTCCTTTGATTACTCATGGCCCCGGCACACCCCTGTGGGTTGGAGGCAAGCATGGCAAGCCCAGCCTTACAACCAGTGCTTTCAACTGGCGGATGGATGGATCTCACTGGGAACAGAGACTGGATTAGTACTGAAGGGGTCCTGGATGGCTTCTTCTGCAGGCAACCACCGTGATTGCCGAGCTGACAGCAACAGTGGGAGCACCAGGTCCCTGGGCTGGGCCCAGGTGAAAACCAGGCTTGGACCTGGCTCTGCTGTGCCTGGGTGCCTTTGTCACCCTGATAAAACAACGACAGCCCCCCCACTGCCTTCGCACCTGCCCTTTGAAAGAGAGCGTTGCCCTGTGTGAGCATGGGGGGAACAGAGTCTTGGGATGGGGCCCAGGCATGGGATGAGCCTGAGTGCACAGCTCCCCTCTAGCACAGGGCTTCAGCACCCCAAAAGTGGATCCCTCTCCATGCTTCAGACACTTTATCTGACACTTCATGAGCGCTCTCTGGACACGACATGGAAGCTGTGAAAAGCTTCCATGAAAGCCCATGGACACGACAGGGAAGCTGTGACAGCTCAATCTAAGATGTCCAGAGAAGGCTGAAAGGAGCAGGACACCCTCCCATGCTCTTTGGAAAGGGCTGGACTGCACCCAGATGGGGGTGTTTTAATGACTGTTTTGGATCCCTGGGAGCCAGCCTCCTCCCACTCAGCCCAAGGTAATTCACCTCCTCCACCGGGGCTGGAGGAGTTGTTGACTGTTGTTGGTGGAGAGCGGCTGGTAAAACAGGTTCTCTGCAGGGAGTTGTCTCCGAAACCCTGGGAGACGTGGATGCATCGAGCCCGGAGCGCGGGTCCCCGCTGGAGCCCTGGCACCGCCGGCAGCGGGGAGTGAGCCGCGCTTGGGGTCACCGCTGGGCAGGGCGGCTTTCGCACGGCGCCGCTAATAGACAAATTACAGCCTTGCCCCTGTCAAGGTAGATAAGGAACCATGTGATGCAGCGGGGTGGTAAACGGGCTGCACGCAGGGTAAAGGTGCACAGGGAAATAACCTTGCAGGGAGTTCCTTCCCTCCTCGGGGAGCAGAGACTCGGAGCAGCGCACATCCATCCCCGCGCGGCCCGGCGGCCCCTTTGGCCTTGATGCCTGCGTGAGTCTGTGGGGCCACCTGAAACTCAGGGGAAGCAGGAATGTCTTTGAGCAGAAGGAACTGGTCCGATCTCTCCAGGTAGGTGCAGGGGTTTAATCCTTAACCCTTTCCACTGGAGGGAGGGAGGGGGTGAGGGTGGGCTGCTGGCACGGTGAGCCTTGGCCGAGGGGTCTTGGGGAGGACAGGAGGAGCTGGCAGAAGGGTTTTGGTTGCAGAGGTGGTGCCAGCACCATCCAGAGCTTGGCACTGCTGGAATTTCTCGTGGGTGAGCAAGATCAGAAGCGTTCTTGTTTCTGCTGCCTGGGGAAGCTGAGCTCTGCATAGGAAAAGGGCTCTGGAAATGCATCCCTGCCCTGCATTGGATGTGGTTTTGGTCTGGTTTGACTTTCTTTGGGGCACAGGCTGGCTGGGCTGTGCCTCCAGACTCGCTCCAGAGTCGGCTGTGGGGTTTTCGCTCATCCCATATCCACACAGCCCCTGGGTGTGTGTCCTGGCTCTGCCCGCCCGGTGCTGAGCAAACCCTGATTCATCTGCAGGCGCTGGATGAGCCCCGCAGCCCCACGGTGCTGCCACTCGCTTGGTCCAAGTGATCTTGGCTCCGATGGGAGCCAGGGCAGGAGAGGCTTTGGGGCATCACGGTGTGAATCAGGGGCTCCTCCTGTAGACTCCTGGGCAAGAACCTGCACGGGCAGGGAGGTGGTGACTCAAAAGAGCAGAAATCCCAGTTTAAGCGGATGTGGATTCCAAGACTTAATTGCAAACCCCAGTACTTCGGATAAAGACACCCACAACAGCCAGCCCAGAAAAGGGAACTGAGACCCCATCGCTCAGAGGCTGCCAGCCTCTGTCAGCGATGGGATGGATCCAGAGGACATCCCAGCCCCATGCAGATGCACCTCCTCTGAGCCACAGATCTGCCTGAACACAGGCCCAGCGGGGTCCTGCACCCAGGTTGTTTCACAACCCAGGCAGGCAGTTTCTCCTCTCTCATTAGATGAGACAGCATTCACTGAAACAGCATGAATGTCAGCTATCTGAGCAATAATGATTAACAGGGCGGGAGAGGACAAAGCAGGGGGAGACTCACCAACCCGTTTTCATTCATCTCTATGAGTTTAAAAAAGCAAAGGGGGTGAAGCATAAATCCCTCTTTGAAACGAGGACGGGAAGGTTGGCAAAGCAAATCCATAGCCTAATGGACGGATTGCGTAATGGCGAGTAACGAGAAACGGCATGCTGCTAACGTCGGGTTACGTGCAGCTCACAAGGAGCCAAGCAAACTCAAGGCAGGAAAATCTCATTTTCACTCTGAAGGAGCCTGTGCGTGCGAAAGCAAAAGGGTAACTGGCTGTCATGTGGATGCAAACTGGTGTTAGCACTCCATGCTGTCACTGCTTGAGGGACAGGACCCTTCAGCCAAGGCCCCTGTGTATGTCCCCACACACGTATTAACCTTGCCTGGTGGGAATGTGAAGTGTCTGAGGCCAGGTTGGATGGGGCTTGGAGCAAGCTGCTCTAGTGGAAGGTGTCCCTGTCCATGGCAGGGGGTTAGAAATGGATGAGCTTTAAGGTCCCTTCCAACCCAAACCATTCCATGGTTCTGTGATTGCTGCACCAGGAGATCACACTGTGCCATGCAGATAAAGCTGTGCTGCCTTCCCAGTGCAGCTGAGCTGAGCACAAATATTTACAGGGTCAGGCCCATGGAGGTGAGTAGAGCTGTAAGGACACGGTGTCCCCTGATGGGATGAGAGCAAGCTGGGGATGCTCCCCAGCTCCCCAGTGCAGGTCCCAACCTCTTCCATCCCCCTGATGCCAAGCATGGCAGAAGGGACCACTAAGAACCCCCCAGCAGTGGATGCGATGGCTGTTAGGGTGTGAAGGCTGCTTGGGGGTGCAAGGGGTGCTGGGGATGGAGGCAGCAGAGGGAAAAGCAGCACATTCTCCCTGGCATCGCACTGTCCCCAGACCAGTGCCGCGCTCCCAGGCAGGACCGGTCCCCTCTTGGCTCTCCGTTCTGCTCTGCTGCCCCTGCCGCTCCCCCGCCTCCGCTGACCAGGAAGAACAAGGAGCTGCAAACACTCGCGGGGGGGAATGTGGTTTAATTTATGACCCAGCTTCCATTACACAGTAACTCGGGAGCCACGCCGCGAGTCGCCGTGGCCCAAACAATGTGAGCGACACCGCAGGCCCGGACCTGCTCTGACTTTCGTGTTCTTAAAAGTCAAATCCAGCGCAAACCCTGTGTCTGCATGAAGCTGCAGGGCCAGCTCTGCAGAGCGGATGCTGCCGGGGGATGGAGCCTGTGGTCATGGTGGGGGGAGCTCCGCTGGGACCCCTACGTGTGTTGGCAGCTGACTGAGGTTTGTAGGTGATGAGCACCACTATGAAAAGCTCAAAGCAGCCAACAAAGGTATCTTCCAGCACAGTTCCAGGCAGAGTTTGTCAGCAGCTGCCTTCAGCCTCTGATGCTTTTGCATCTGAGGCTTTTTGCTCAATAAAAATGAAAATGCCATCACCACAAATCACGCTGGGGCTAAAATCTTTGGCCAGCAGTGGTTTCCCTTCAAGGCAATGTGGTTGAGATCTATGTGGTGGCTCTAGGGTCCTGGTCTTGCTGAATTACATGTTAAATACCCTTGCCTGGGAAGGTTTGCTTAATGTAGGGATTCCTTTTAAATGAGTGATCCCTCTAACAGAAGAAATTAGGAGTTGTCAAGTGCTTGTGCTGGGGAATGCCTGCATCAGCTGGGTGAAGCGGGAGAGCTTTGTGACACCGGGCTTGTGTTGGCATCCCTCTCCTCCAGCCCTGTGTACAGCTGGAGAAGGCAACCTCCATCAGCCCCTCGGCCCTTCCTGAGGGTGTTCCAGTCCCCTTTCTTGTCTGGCACTGAGTCTGCAGGCTGCCCATGCAGGACAGAGCACCACCATATCCTTATGCTTCATCCCAAACAGCCTGGCCAGGCAGAGGACCCTGGAGGATGAAGAAGAGCAGCAAAGGGAGCGCCGGCGAAGGCACCGGAACCTGTTGTCCTCCACATCGACGGATGAAGAACCTCCCAGCCCTGTGAAAGGCACCAGCCCAGGGTCCAGCAGGTGCGTGGGGTCCTGCCGGCATCAGTCTTCATCATGATGCTGATGGCTTGCAGCTTGCTGCCTTGTGTTAACCAATCCTGAGCCAAGGCTGCTGTGGTTGGTGGGACTATCTGTTGGATAAGAGGGGGCTGAGCTGTGGGAGGAGTTCTAATGGGGTCTTAGGCAGGAGGATGAGCTTCACAGGAGGAGTACAGGAGAGGGGTCTATCTCTGGTAGGCTGAACTGAGTGTCAGCATATCCCATGGTACAGGGAGCTGGTGTTCCAGGGTAATGGTTGGTGCTGAGGTTGAGCTTGGGTGGGTGCTGGCCATGCTCTTGTGGGATCTTGAGCAGGTAAGAGCAGATGGGCACCCACTTCTGCAGGGCAGGTGAGCTCAGCATGCAGAGCCGATCCTCCTCCTCTGGTCCTTGCAGCGGTGTTGTATGACCTTTGCTGGAATGGGGAGGCAACCCAAGGGTACTCCAGTGGTGCTCCCAAAGTCCCTTGCTGCAGGGAGCTGGGCTTTGGAGGTGCTTTGAGGTCAGGCTGCCCTTTCACAACCGGACCCTCTGCCTAAATTGATCCTGGAAATGTCCAGTGTTTAGATGGGGTTTGTGCACAGTGAGATCCATGCTCAAGAGGTGTTCCTCTCTGTGTTTCAGGTGGGGTGGAGTTAGGGTGCTTGGGTTGGGTATGGGTTGAATAGGGGCTGGACATGACTAATATGAACAAGATAGGTAATGAAGTTCCCCTTCCCTAGCGCTAGCACAGGCTGCCCACGTGATTGCAATTCAGGAGGAAGGCAAATATCCTTGTGGATGCTCATGTCCCGGGATGAGGCTGTAGAACTGCTTAATCTGCTATGGAAAGGAAAGGAAGATTTTTTAATCCAAACTTGTCCTCAGAGAGCCTATAGTGGGGGTGACAGTGAGGAGCATGGCTGCATGCCCTGCTCTGCAGGGGTGACTCCAGGATGTTGGTGGGAGCTTTACGCGCAGCTCCTAAAGCCATTCACCTGCAGCACAGACCCAGCCCTCTGGTCCTGGGGTGCTGAGGTTTGCTCCCCGTTTTGTCTCCATCTCTAGACCTCAGTCCCTAGTGAAGCCCATGTCTACAGAGGATGGGGAAGAGCACAAGCTCTCGGTAGTGCTGAAGACGCAAGAAGCGAGACGGACAAGGTCCCCAATGGCAGTCTCTGGGAAACTGAGGCAGGAGAAGGAGCAGCAGGATCCAGGGGTGGGGGCGAGCCGTGTGGAGGCAGGGACACAGCCATGCACAGGGAAGGAGAGCATCCAGGCTGGACAGCGGGATCGGGATGCGGCCAAGGGCAGAGGGGACCCACCGGGAGACCGACACCGGCAGCCAGCCTTGGAGAGGAAGGTGGTGGTGAGGGCACGGCTCCAGGACAAGGAGGGACAGGCTGTGGGGACTCCTCGGGGGGAGCAGAGAAAGGAGGTGCAGGAGCCACAGGCACCGACGGAGCTGGGGGGCTGCCGGCTCCGCGAGGTCAAGATCCTGACCAGGCATGGGAGCCGCAGCGCGGAGAAGACATCCTCGGTGGCAACCTCATCCCTGGACCAGCAGGTGAGCAGGGATGGAGAAGGCAGTAGCTACTGGGGTGTGAGGCCCTGGGTGCTGGGAGGGCAGCAGAGAGAGGGAGAGCCCCAAAGCACCAGGGGGGAAACGGAACCGTGGGCTTTTGGAGAGGGTGTTTCTGAACGCTGTGAACTACGAGGTGGTGGACAGGGTCCCACCACCCTCTTTCCCTCCCTTGCATGGGCTATTCTGATCCTTTCCTCCAGCAAGCCCCTGCTGATCGCCATCACGGTTTCATTGAAGAGGTCTTTAGGGCTTTGCCTGTCCAAATGAGACAGACAAGGTTTGGAGGACCTCAGCCTCAAATCCTACCTCCAAAGCAGTTCCCACCCTGGCTGCTCTGCTCCGTGCACCTCAGCCTTCACTGCAGGAATGCATCAGTACCTGCTTTTTCCTCAGCAGCCATCCAGGAATCCCCCAAAGGAGGCAATACAGCTGTCTCCCACCCAAGAGGGACCTGCAGAGAGGTCAGATACTTCTCCAATTCAGGTCACCTACAGCAGCTCCATCAGACGAACCAGCCCAAGAACTGTCTCCTTTCGGGTAAGGGCTAAAGCAAATGGGGGAAAGACCCCTGCTTAGGCAGTGGAGGATGGGGGAAGGAAGGGTTGTTTGGTTTCCAGGTTATGTTGGCAGAGCCTATTCCCAAAAGTGCATTTGCAATCCACCCTTGATCCGGGCATTGCAGTTCTGCTTCAGTTTATCTCCATTTTCATTTGCTGTGTCTGACCAAAGGCCTATGCTGAGGAACAAGCTCATATTTGTATGCTTTGTGCTGGCATGGGATCTTGTGGGAAGTGATGAGAAACAGAGAGCTCGTTGTCCTCAGATTTCCCAAAGAGTCCCAGGAATGACCATTCCCCCTCTGGCATTACTGGTCTTCTCTGAGAGGATAAAAATGAAATCCATCCTCTTTCTTGTCCCTTGGTACATCCCTGGGAATATCTTGCATTCTAGCCTGGCCCAAAAGATCTCTGGAATAAAGAGCTTGGAGAGGCTGGGAAAACCAAGAGCTGTTGAGATCCTCCCTGCTGTGAATCAGTGCTGACTTGCTGCCTTAGTTGAGTTTCATGTTGCTTTATTGGGGATGGTAGCACCACAAAGCGTCTTTAGGCTGGAGGACTTTGAGATGTGACATCGGCTCCGGTGCGGGTGAAAATGGAGCTTTCTTGAGAATGGGGGAGATGAGTCTGTGGCAGCTTCTCCCATGTTTATCTTTGATAACCAGTGTCTCCTCTCCTTGTGCCTTCCAGGTCATCTCAAGGAAACAGAAAGAAGAAAGCCAAAGCCCTCTCACAAGGAGGTCAGCACCTCTCTTCATGTTACTTGGGTCCCGCTGAGCAGGAATTGTCCCCCTTTGTGTTCCAAGGGAGGAGGAGGTGATGGGATGTGGTACCAGGTACTGAGTACCCTGGTACACGTCTGCTGGATGCTGGTACCCGGAGTGCCTGGCTGATGTCAGCGTACAGCTTGTATGTGTACAAGACCCCCCCCAGCTACCCCCTGCTGCCTCTTGAGTCAGGCAGTTTCTCATAGGTGCTTGTGTCTGCAAAGGGGTGGTTAAGTGTGGAGCGGTGCAGCACCACAACAGGGTCCCACCCTTGGAGATATCAAAGAACAGGTCCATGAGCACTCTGATTTGGCTTTGGCTGGCCTGATCTCCATGGCAAGCTTTGGCCAGATGGCTTAAAAACTCTTGAGGAGCAAAGGATCAGGTGTAAATGCAGGGAGTCAATGGGATGCTCTCCCACCTCTGAATGTGGGGCAGGGGAGTGGGATTTTACAGCACCTAGGCTTGTAATTGTGCACACTGCAGGCAAACTCATCCTGATGCTGGTGAAGATGCAGTTCAGACCTGGCAGTGGTGAAGACAGCGTAAACCAAGGAGCTCAGAGCTGGGTTTCAATGCACAGGGTGGTCCCAGTAAGA
Organism: Myiopsitta monachus; assembly: GCA_017639245.1. Taxonomy (NCBI): domain Eukaryota; kingdom Metazoa; phylum Chordata; class Aves; order Psittaciformes; family Psittacidae; genus Myiopsitta; species Myiopsitta monachus. Next base: position 4,582,437 of record CM029936.1, on the reverse strand, counting down.
TGATGAGACCCAGAGATCTCGGTCATCAGCTGGGAATGAGCTGCCATTCACTTGGCAGATGGATGCAGGAGGAGTGCCTGAGTCAGACAGGGTCTTCTCCTGCCAAGTGGAGTCCCCAGGGACCATGGGCTGAGTCCCAGAAGATCCTGAAGGGGCTGCATCCAACTCTCTCCCCTCTTATTCACCAGCGCAAGTATGAGGATCCCAGGGAGCAGCACCACCATTGGGGAGAAGCTGGAAAAGTACAACTCTGCCGTGCAGGTGCTGAAATCCCTTGGCATGGGAGGGATGTGTGGGGCGAAGAGGCATGGCCTGGAGCTGAATGGGGAAGGGAGGGTGGGACTCAGCTGCCTCGTACACGCGCTAATGGGGTTAAAGAAGATGGTCCCAGGCAGAAAAAGGGATGAGCCTCAGGATTTTAGGAGCTGGGAGCGGATATTTGTTGGAGCAGTCCATGGAGATGCTGCAGGATCCTGCTGCAGGGGGCAAGCTCCAGTGGGGCAAGCCTGTGAGCTTGGATGGGCATGGAGGGAGCAGACCCCAATGGGCTCAGGATGTGACCCAGAAGCAGGACTTTGCTCTTCGCCACGTGTGACGCAGCCCCGCTGACCCCGCTCTCTCTTCCCAGCGCTCGGAGGCGGTGAAGTCATCCCTGGCTGTTCAGAAGAGCCTCCTGCTGTCCTCGGAGGGGGTGGCGAGCAAGCGCAACTTCTTCGAGGCGAGCGCTCCGGGCAAGGCTGAGCCGCTCGCTGCCAGGAAGGTAACGCAGGAGCCCCCGGCGCCCTGCGCTGGGGCCGCCGCCGCCTTCTCGGGAGCATCTCCCCCTCTTTGCATCCCGAGCGCAGGGTGATGGGAGCGCGGTGCTTGTTGAGAGGCGCAGGGCTGCGCTCGGGCACCGGCTGCCACCCAGAGGGTGCTCTGGGGGTGTGCGCGTCTGCGCCCATGCGCTGGTGGTTGAGGAGCTGGGATGGAGCCAAGGTGTGGGCTGATCGCTGCCCGCCGCAGGTTCGCTCCGTCTCCCTGTACCCTGGGGTCTGAGCCCAGTGACGTTGGTGCCATGAGGGAGCTGGTGCTGTAATCGTGGGGTCCTTCTCTGTGCCACAGGACAGCCTGAAGATCCCAGGATCGGTGACGTCCCGCATTAATCTGTGGATCAGCCGAGCTCAGGAGCCTGCCAAGGAGGAAAAGAGCAAGGTACCGGCTTGTACTGCACCTCGGGCAAGAGCCCAGAGCGCAGGCAGCCTGGCAGGACATGTCCCTGCGTCTGGGGCGCTGGAGCTTATGGGCTGATGAACTGGGGCTCTGTGGGGTTGAGAGATCTGTGTGTGCCCTGCTGCATGTGGGGTCTGGACTCATCTGCATCCCAGCCCCCAAAAGTAGGGTGTCTTGTGGAGGTGGGGGCAGAGTCCCCCTCCAAGGGAACTCGGAGGTCATCACTGCCACTGCGGGTGCTCTGGGGAGATGGACAGGAAACCTTCTGGCCTCAAGGTAGTTTCCTGTGCTTGGAAAGGAGACGCTCACCGAGTCCTGGGGGGGTGGGGGGTGTCTCACTGTTCACAGCAATAACACACCAGAGTCTCCTGCAGCTTCCTGGGTATGGGCCCAGCAGGGGCAGCTCCAGCCCAGCCCTGCAGCCGGGGCAGACAAGCCTGGGCACCCGCAGCGCTGAGCTGCAGAGATTAGTGCTGCCCAGACGTGTCTGCGCTGGCCCATGTCTGCCAGGGGAGGGTTTGCTCCTGGGTCACTCCTGGGTAAAAGCCTGCAGCTCCTTCATCAGCTTTTCCTGTAAGAACACCCCGTGCCGCCGGCTCTGCGGGCTGGAGCTGCTCTTGGTTCGGAGGGTCTGCCCTGGGCAGGGTCTCAAAGGTGTCTGGTTTTACCTGGGGCATGTGCGCTTCAAGGGCTGGCTCAATGAGGCCGAGGTAACGCGTGACGCGCAGGGAAAACCTTCCTGTGCCACCTCTGTTTGCAGGACATCAGGAAAATAAACAGCCTGCCCGTCCGTGATGTCTGGGTAAAGCAGCCTGGAGACACCTCTGCAGACACCAAGGTAGACACGGAGCTGCTGTGAGAAGCGGTGCATCCTCTGAGCCAGGGGCAGAGCCAGGACTATGGACACATCTCCCACAGGGCAGATGTGATAAAGCCAGGCTATGGGGGATAGAGGGGTTGTGTGGGGCATCCAGGACTCCGTGGCTTGCAGGAGTTGGCAGGAGGGGACAGCTGGAGGCAGCTCTAATGGTGAGAAGGAGTCTGGCCTGGAGAAGAAGGGAAAAGCGGCACGTGGTGGGATTTAGGGGATGCCTGCCTGCCCCGTTCCCTGTTTGGCCCAAGTATGGTCCTGGTTACAGTAGCTGCCTTTGGGGGTTTGCAGCCCCAGGCCTGGCCTCACTGTTTCTCACTTTCTTTTCCAGTTGCAATAGTATCATTCGTAATAGCAGCAGATGATCTGGGATAAACCGTTTTGCTCTGAGGATCAAAGCGCAGCCCTGCCCAGCAGCCCACTGCCATGAGTGCTCCCGCATGTAGGTGCACCCCACACCGCTGGGGTCCTCTGCTTGAGGAAGGAAGAAGGCTGGAAGCTTATCCCTGCGCGCACAGTCCTCACTTGCTGCCTGTCCCGGAGTGCCCAGGCCTGGAAGCTCCTTGCAGATGCTGGAGACAGTTTCTTGCCTTGTTTTCCCTCAGCAGTTTTTGTGTTCTGCTCCTGACCTCTGCCTGTGCCCCACAACTGTGCTTGCAAAGGGGGTCAACCTCTGCATCTCCCTTGCAGCTGAATGATGTCGGTGGGGCAGGAAGCTGCCTGGGTAAGGGAGTTCCAGCTGCACATCCGTGGACCATGCCCATCCCTGCTGCCTGGCTCGTGTGGGGTAACGTGGGGCAGACAGATGTCAGCCCTTCCCCAGGCTGTCACTGCTGGAGCGACCCGAGCTTGCAGCGTCACACATGCGTTGAGTGATGCTTTGTGGAAGAAGGGCGGACCCGATGCCACTGGTGCAGTGACACCTTTCACTTAAGTACATGGGAAGGGTGGGTGGACCATGGTCCTGTTTTGGGGGTTGCATGGAGCCTGAGTGCCCTGTGCTGGTTCCCTTCCCCAAGCCCTGTTTCCCTCTTGCCCTTCTTCCTGAGCCCGTTGCCTGTGGCTGTTGTGACCCGTGGCCTACACCCCTTGGGCTGCTGAGCCCACCCAGCAGGGGTGCAGGGTAATCAGGATGGCTTTAAGGTGCTGGCCCATAAAACGATGCTGAAATCCTTGTGCCGGGGCCATTCAAGTGGGCAAGGGCTGTGTGTTGAGCAACCAGTGGCGGTATCCAAAATGCGGTGTGGGCTTTTATTGCTGCCCCTAGACCTGATCTTGCTTGTTGGGCTTTGGAAAGGACTTGGTTCTCTCTGTGCCTTTTATGTTTTCCTAATAAAAGTTGCTCTTTCTAAGATGCTCCTGGTCACCCGCTTCTGAGATGGGATGGGAGCGGTTTTCCTTCTCTTCTTCTGACAAGGGGAAAGAAGGCGAAGACCCGAGACACGCATGTCCTGGGAGGGTAAACCTCAGCCTGAGCCTCTTCTCTTGCAGCATCTTGGGGGCTGCGATGGAGGGTCTGGTCCTGCGCTCACTGCCTTATCAGAACGTGACAGCTGCCTGGCTTGTGTCAGCCCCTCGGGCACTCGCGTATCTCGGTCCGAAGGGTTTAAAATAGCAAATCTCTGAGGCCACACAATAGCTTGGGCTTATATGGGCTCCTGGGGGGGAAGGGGGAGCGGCAGAGGGGGCTGGGGCTGAAATAGCAGCTCACAAGTGTTGCATTCCTCCCTGGGCGCCGGGGCGCATTCCTCCCGGCGCTGCCCGCCCCGGGGTGGGCGCTGGAGCCCCCTTAAAGCCTCCTGCCCCCAAAGAGCATTTCCCAGACGCCCGCCAGCTCCCTGGGATCTCACTGGCGCCCCACAGCAGAGGTAAGGCTGCGTGGGGGGGTGGCTGCGTGGGGCATAGGATGCTCAGTGGAAGGGCGGGAGTGATTTGGCTCAGGGGTAATGGTCCTCCCCAGCCAGGAGGTATTTTTGCCATGAAGGCATTCCCATGAATGAAGCATCCGGACCTTCTCCTGGGGGTTGTATTTGCAACTTGCCCAATGCCCTTTAAACCACTCCAGTGTGTGCCAGGGTGGCTCAAGAAGGATTTTGGCTGCTCTGGTTCCAGGGGTTCTCACAGGTCCCTGTTAACTGTGTCTCTGGAGGGGACAGGAGGGATGTGATGCCCATGTGAGAGCATGGCCGTGGCTCACTGGCAGCCCATAGGGCGGGTTACAGCTGGGATGTTCCTGTGCATGGTCAGACCCTGCCAAGCAGGAAGGGAGCAGAGATGCGACCCACACTGGAGTAAATGCTGGGAAAACAAGATTCCAAAGCTTCAGTGCAAAGGTTTATCCGTTTCTGTGCAGAGGATGGATACGTGTTTCCTAGAGGCGCCTTTTTTTGTGTACCCTTTAAGGTTTTGTTGCTGTTCCTCAGCGAATTCTCTGTGGGATCGAGTGATATATATGGGAGGAGGTGAATGGAGATGTAGAAATAAGCTTTTGCAAATGCGCATTTGCACCGTCATGACCAGGGAGTCTCTGCTCCTGTGTCGTGAGAGGACAAAGTGAAGTCTTGGCAGCACAGGGGCCACAATTACTTGACCAAGCTCAGGATAGCAGGACCATGCTGAGCCTGGGGGATGAGGAGAGCCAGGAACTGATGTTTGAGGGGATGGTGCTGAAGGGGGTTCTTAGGGCCAAGCCCCAGACCCATCAGAGGGAACAAGGATGGCAGAAGCAGGCGATGAAGCTGGGGCAGACGGGGCTGAGTTCTGACTTCGTCTCCAAAAAGCACCTTCTGAGTCATTGCTCAGAAGTGAGATTTGACCACCCCCGGGTATGCGGAGGCACCCCTCCTGCAGCGCGGCTTTCCCATGCTTGTGGATTCCAGTCCTGGATTCAGCATCTCGAACAGGCGACCCCGCAGCCATCCCGGGTTATAAATGCTTGACAGATGCAGCAGGACCAGTTGTTCCCAGCAGGAGAAGGGAAGCGGCGCTGCTCTGGGAACAGGTGCTTTGGCACATGGGAGTTATTTCTAGAGCTGCATCGTGGCTGGGCCGAGGTCTGGCACAAGCTTGAGCAGTGGACAGGCTCTGCAGGAGCCTGGGTTGGTGCCCAGCGCTGCTCTGGGATGCCCAGGGCTGGGGCTGATCATGGTATTGGTCTGTGTAGACGTCGTGTAGCACTGAGTAGAAGCTAGATGAGGTGGGACAATGAATGGCATCCTCCTGATCATGGCTGGGAATGAGCACGGCCATTCCTGCAGTTACTACCCCTATTGCTGAAGCAGGCTGTGAATTACCCCTTTTAGCTGAGCTCAGTCTCAGGACCAGGAGAGAAACACCCCGACTGAGCTCAGATCATCCCTTTCCAGGGCACACTCTACTCTTGGAGGGCTGGGCTGTGAAATGTCATCGGAGCTCTTGCGCTGTGGCTTGTGCAGGGCTGTAAATCTGAGATAAGGGGATGTCCCTGCAAAGTTTCTGTGTCCCAACGGATCTAAGAATAGTCAGGGAGCCAAACAAGCTGAGCGTTGTAATTGGGCTCTTTTCCTGCGCCCTGAGCAAACCCAGCACGCTGAGGCAGCTGGACGTGGCTCCTGACAGCAGTTATCAGTGTTGCATGAGGCTGTCTCTAATCTCCTGCCTGCTATTTGGGGCGAGCAGTGATCCTGGGAGAGGAGGGGAGGGGGAACCTTATCTCTGTTGAGATAATGCTGTCAGAGCTGGGGACAGCTCAGGGCTGCCAGTGCTTTGGCAAGACGCAGCATCCCTGTGCCTGTGTCCCGGGTGCTGGAGGGCAGGCTGTGCTTGTCCTTATCTCCGCTCCTAACCCTCACTTTTTCCAATGTGCCTTGAATTCTGCCAGATAACCAGGCATGTCAGACTCTGAGGAGGTCATCGAAGAACATGACCAGTAAGTGATGTGGTTTTAAGCAGCTTCTCTTTCTCCTTATTCCCACTTCCAAACGGGGTCATGGTATTGCTTAGAGGTGCCATTTGGCTCCAGAATCCAGCATAAAATCTCCCCACCCCGTGCCCATCGGCACCACTGCTGAGACCCCCAGCAGTGGGGAGGCTCGTGTTAGGAGCTGTACCACCACACGCATGGCGAGGGATAGCCCTGACATTGGAAATGCTGCAATCTGAATCAGTGAAAGAGTGCTGGGAAGAGCTGATGGGGTTTTTGCTGCCACATCCAGAGCATCGCTCCCCAAGGCCTAAACCTAAGGGCAGCTTTTGCTGGTGAGGGGGGGCCACGAAGTTCACCCTGGAGAGAAGGGGCTCAACATCTGCGATACACGGTTATAGGGATCAGTCCAAACACAGCTCCTACTCCTCATCCACCAGCAGAAAAAGTAGATCCGAATCCTTCTGTGGTTTAAATGCCACGACAGACCTGCATGTCCTGGCAATCAGTCCGAGCCCTGTGCCCAGCATCCCCTGGGCACTCCGAGGACAAGCTGTGCATCTCCCCCACGGTCAGGAAAGGACTTTGAGGCAAAGCTGGAATGAGAGATGCCAGTTTCCAGGATGAGAGGCTGTGGTCACTTGATCTCAGGCTGCAAAGTGGTGCTGCGCTCTGACCGCTGCTGAAGTGTCAGTCGAGCACTTTGAATGGACTGAAGGACGCACGTGCCCCATCGTAACAGCCCAAATCCGTGTTGTGCTTTGCAGGGAGCAGGAAGGTAAGAGGATATGGACCGTCTGCAGCTGCCCTGAGGCTGAAGCAAAGAAATGATCCAAGCAACTTCAATAACCTGCTTCTCTTTCCCTTCCCTCTTTCCTGTGTGCACGTGTGCTCTCTGAAGAGGAGTACGTGGAAGAAGGTAGGTGTCCCACCGGTGGTTCTAAGAACCAAGAGGCAAGTGCTGTTGGTTCAGTGTCTTGCTTGGGTGGGTTCTGGTGGTAAGTTCCTTGGTTGGAATCACGGAATCAGTAGGGTTGGAAGGGACCTCTGGAGCTCATCCAGTCCAACCCCCTGCCAAGGCAGGGCCCACTGAGAGCAGGTTACACAGAACAGTGCCCAGGTGGGTTTTGAATGTCTTCAGAGAGGGAGACTCCACAACCTCCTTGTGATGGGTAACTCGCGGCAAAGGAGACCATGCTCTGGATTTCTCCACCTGAAACATCAACAGGATCAAAACCAGCCTGAGTTTTTCTCAGGGTCTCTTTTGTCTGAGTGTTCCCTTGACTCAAAGCAGGGGTGGGAATGCTGGGCTCAGCGCAGACAGAGGTGTGAGCCCGATAACTCAAGTGGGAGCTGGAGCCTCAGCTGAATGTATATTAATGATGCTCAAGCACAAAGCTCCAAGTGCCTCAGCCTGATGAAGCAGCAAAGCCTGTGGTGCATGCAGACACGCTGGGGCACATCTGGGCTGTGTGTTGGGGCTGGGTTTGGGAGCTGGGTTTTGCCAAGCCTCTTGCTGCTTCAGGGCACTGCCAGGCAGCCCGGGCTGCTGCACAGCAAAGCATCCCAGACATTAAAAGCAAAGGGACATGCAAAGGGGAAAGCCCTGCAGTGCTGGAGTGCTCATCTCATGCACGCCATAGATACACTCCACAGCTTTGTGGTGTCCGACTAACCTCTGCACTTATTCCTTTCCCTCCTCCCTGGCTCAGAAGAGGAAGAATGGATAGAGGATGAAGACGGTAGTTATTGCACCTTCTTTATTTCATCTCTCTCCTGCTGCTATGAATATGTCGGTGTGTCTTTTGCCTCTCCCTGCTTGGGAAATGGTTTTCTTTCATTCTTCCACTTCTATCTTTTAGTCCTTGCACTCCCCCCTTCCTGCCCTGCTGTGCTCTGTGTGTCTGCTCCTGTGTCTGTGGCTCCTCTCTTACATCAACCAATGGACTCCTGGTTTGCTGCCTTCTTTCCCTTTCCTTCTCTCTTGCTGGGGGAACACAAGTCCTTCCCAGGAGCTGCGGGCTCCACCATTGCTCCGACTCCAATGGAGGACTCTTGTGGGGATGCTGCTCCCTCCAGTGGAAAAATGCTCGCACCGTGTCATAAATAAGACCGTGAAGGTGCCGAAGGCGCGTTCTCTGATGCCAGCCGCTCTTGTTCTTCGCTGGGGCTAGAGGGGAGCAATAGAAATCACTCCCCTCCCAGCCTGGGCTATAAGAGCGTGATTAGCATGAGAAGGAATGAGGGACAAACCGGGAGGGGCTATGGATCTGCTGATTTGCACAAGCAGGGAGAGCAGGCCTTGGGAAGGGTTAGGGCGAAGCTCTTTGCTTCTTTCTCCTGCGGCTGCATCTCTGCTGGGTCTCTCTCATCTGGCTCCGCGTTGGAGTTGTCCTGGGGGTCTGTAGGGGGCCAGGGGAGCAATGGCTCTTGAGCTCACGCTGCCCGTTATTCCACAGGGCAGGAAGAACAGGTAGAGGAAGAGGAGGAGGAGACTGAAGAAACCAAGGCAGAAGGTGGGTTGTGGCTTCGCCAGCGAGCTCCCATGGCCTGGCTTTGGGGTGCCAAGCAGGGTCTGGGATGTCCCAGCATGGTCAGTAGCACAGAGGGCAGCTCCCCCCCTGTATGTGTGCTTCCCAGTGAGGAGATGTCCAACCTGAGCTGGCCTCTCCTGATCTACTGAGTGCAATGGCTCTGCAAGCATAAGGATAACGGTGCTTTCTGCTGGGTGGTGTCCAGCTCTCCAAAACAGTGCCAAAAATTAGTTCAGCCTTTTCCACCAGGAGATCCCATAGGAGTTCCCAGAGCTGGGGTCACGCTCTGATGTGCCTCACCACTGACAGACACTCGACTTCATGAGACCTCTTTGGAGCAGATGTGGTGGCCTGATGTGTGCCCCTGTGTTGTTCGTGGCTGTTGGGGCAGGCTCAGATCCCAGATGTGCTCCCCGAGTTGGGGTGCTGGGACCCCTCTGTTGGGGAGCTGGGGCTGCCCTCACCCATGGGTGCTCATATTCTCCCCGTTGCTTTCGAAACAGAACAAGAAGATGAAACGAAAGCACCAGAAGAAGGTAAAGCAGGAGCAGAGGAGAGACAGTTTCAGCTATTTCAGTCCTGGCCCCAGGCCCCCAAGACACTGGGCCCTTGTAACGGGGTTTCGATGTTGAATCCATTTCCTGCTGGAGATAGAAAATCTGTGGTAAATGGTGCAGAGATGCCCTGGCCCCATTCTGTGCCAGGGCTGTGGAAGCAATGTGCTTGCAGAAGGGATGGCTTTGTGCTTAGGTAAGGAATTCACCCAAAATCCAGAAGAAGGTAGCACTACTTGCACCTCTGGGTTCCTCTTGGAGAGGAATATGTAGTGCACCTCTGGGTTCCTCTTGGAGTGGAATATCTCCTGCTCTGCCCATGCGTTAGGGATGCTCATGAGGGAATGGCTTTCTCCCCCTTCATTCCAGTGGGATGGAATGGGTTTAGCAGAGGGGAACAGCCTGGTGGAACCACCCTACTCTGTCCCTGGGCAGGGTGCTGGCCTCCGGCAGCCACAGCATCACGTTTTCCACAGGTGGAGAGGGGGACCGAGAGCAGGAGCCTGGGGAAGGTGAAGTATCCATCCTTGCTGCTCTCTGGGGCGGGAGGCACTGTCCCTTCACCTGCATAAGGAGGTTCCAAACACCTTTCTGCTCAGCCAGGAGCACCAGTGTGTGTGCCTCTGGTTCTGGCCCAGAGCTCATTGCGTGCCTCTTGGCTGGAAGAGGATCCATGGGAGAGAAGGGTGGCTCTGCTCAGTGTGGTGGGGTTTGGGTCAAGGTTGCCTCTGTGACACTGACATTGTCTTTTTCTTCTCTTCCTGGGAATCTGAAGGTGAATCGAAGCCAAAACCCAAGTGAGTGTCAATGTGGGAGAGCTGACCTGGGAGCTGTGCCAGGGCAGAGGCTCTGTGTGATGGGCTTAGCACCAGTGATCCACAGAGGGCATGGGACATTGAGGCCTGAAAGCATGAAAGCAGGGTGGGAGTGGGACATGGAGAGAAAAAGAAGAAAAACGGGCAGACAGACACAGAACTAGGAAGGGGGTCCTGAGGATGAGGTCTTTTGGCAGTTTTGAAGCATTTTGAGTGTTCCCTGGGGGAAGCTCAGCTGCCCTTTGGCCCTGCAGCTGGAAAAACCCTGTGTGCACCCCAGCCTGGGGTATGGTCCATGGCACAGCCAGGGTCGTGCTTCTGCAGTGTGTGCCTGGCCATGGATGGCATGAAACAGGAGCTGTGAACCATTGCCAGGAACCTGCAGGTCCCCCTGGACCCCTGCGATGCCGTGCTATGGGGGGGCAGATCTGTCCTCAGCCGCAATGCCTTCGTCTTTATATGCCCCTACTGAGCATCTCCTGCCCCCCTCAAGCCCACAGAGGATGAGAGCGTGGTTTCCAGCTCCCTGTGCCAGATCCCACCGGAGCCCACAGTTCCTCTGTGCTCCGGGTGAGCAGTGGGGTGGCTGCCAGCCCCAGGGTGCCTGGCAAAGGGTCATGGCCAAGTTGCCTGCAGCTTGCAGAGTTATTCCAGCCATGCGGGTGCCTTGGAGTGCTTCCCGGGAATGCCACAGGTCTTCCTCTGAAGCTGTCCAGCTGCCAATGTCCAGCAAGCAGGATTACACCTCCCTGTCCTCAAAGTGTGCTCCCTCTGCATCCCTGGGGACTGTGAGGTTCAGAGAGGAGGGCTGGGTAGATCAGAGCCTGGATGAAAGGCACCATCCTGTCCCAGGTACTGGCTGCAGAACCTTCTCCTCACCTTCCTGCAGGGTCTTTATGCCAAACCTGGTGCCTCCCAAAATCCCAGATGGAGAGAGACTGGATTTTGATGTAAGCAGCGCATAAGATGTCACCCCTGAGAGGTACCCAGCAGCTCCTGGAGGGCTTCACTCGTGGGAGCCACCACTGCTGCTTCCGTCTGGTGCAGGACATCCACCGCAAGCGCATGGAGAAGGACCTGAATGAACTGCAGGCTCTCATTGAAGCCCACTTTGAGAGCAGGAAGAAGGAGGAAGAGGAGCTCATGTCCCTCAAGGACAGGATTGTATGTATGCAGCCTTCCCCCAGCTGTGATCCTTCCCCATGGCCTTGACAGAAAGAGCTGACACATCCCATGTCCCTGCTAGACAAAGCCTGAGATCTGAGCCATGATTCTGTCCCCCAGTGCCTGGAAAGCTCTTGGCCTGGCTGCTATGATGCTGCTGTTCCCTTCCCCATGGTCACAGGCTCTGCACGCACTCCTGGGAGACATGAGAGCAGAAGCTCTTTCCTTGGGGATCAGAGGGATCAGGGATGTGTCCCTATGGACAGCGAGGATGCAGAGTCCCCGCAGTGTCCAATCCTCTCCTTCTGCAGGAAAAGCGGCGAGCGGAGAGGGCTGAGCAGCAGCGGATCCGCAGTGAGAGGGAGAAGGAGCGACAAGCCCGCATGGCCGTGAGCTGTCCCTCCAGGGAATGGGGCTCGGGATGCTCCATGGGCAGCTCCAGCCTGGCTTTGGAGCACGCAGGAGCATGAGCTGTCCATGGCATCTCTGTCCTTACCCGCTTCTGACCCTGGCAGGAAGAAAGAGCTCGCAAGGAGGAAGAGGAGGCACGGAAGAAGGCTGAGGAGGAAGCACGGAAGAAGAAGGCTCTCTCCAACATGCTGCATTTTGGAGGCTACATGCAGAAGGTGTGATCCTACCCTGGGTGGTCGCAATGCAGCCACTGGTGCTCCTGGGAAGGGCTCAGCCATGCGCTGGCCTCACAGCACTGTTCTTGGGTCACAGGAGCAGTGAGAGGGCCCATGTGAGCTGGGAGCTCTGCTTTGAAGATGCTGGTCAGGGGTTCAGCCTCACCTCGTGGACAGGAACAGGGGTGGGGGGTGTCTTGTCCACTATTGCCAAGATTTCCTTAAGGACCTCATGTGCTTCCGGCATCCCCAAGGCTGAGGGCGTTGGGGCAGAAGTGGGGATGGGGATAGAGCAAAGCTGGGCAGGTTTCCTTACCTCCAATGGGCTGATGGTTTCCTCAGTCAGAGAAAAAGGGGGGGAAGAAGCAAACAGAGAGGGAAAAGAAGAAGAAGATCCTCAGCGAGCGGCGGAAGCCCCTGAACATCGACCACCTCAATGAGGACAAGCTGAGGTGAGCACCGGCTCTCCAGGACAGGAGCTCTGCTCTGGGGCAGGATCCTGGGCTGGGGCTGCAGCCCAGACAAGAGGGTGATGGGCTGTGACACCCCTCCGGGGACAGGGGCTGTGTGGCTGCTGCTGACAGCCGTAGCCATCAGAGGGAGCCACGCTCACACGCATGGGACGTGCCTGTCCCCATCTGTCCTTAACCTTCCCCATGGCTCTGGTCCACGCTTGGGGCTGGCACTGCCGCATGGATAACACATCCCCATCTGGGCACAGGGCCTGCAGAGGGAGCGGGCACGACGGTGGCATCACTGCCCTGTCTCCTGCCACGTCCCTTTCCTGCACTGACCCCTTCCCACAGGGACAAGGCCAAGGAGCTGTGGCAAAGCATCCGTGACCTGGAGGCAGAGAAGTTTGACCTGCAGGAGAAGTTCAAGCGGCAGAAATATGAGGTGAGCCGCAAGGTCCTTGGTGAGGCTCACTCAGCCCCATGTGCCGGGCTGCTGCCCCTGCTCCCCATCGAGGCCATGGCGAGGGGGCTGTCTGACTGACCCTGCTGTCACAGGGAAGCAGCCTGCATCAGGAAAGGACTGTGCCCCCCGCATGCATGGGGTGACAAACACCCAACAGGCTCTGCCCTGCGAGCAAAGCCACAGCTGCCTCCTTCTCAGAGATTCTGTCCTCAATGGACCTGTTGAGGACAAAAACCTCAATGGAGCTGTTGGAGCAAGTGCAGAGGAGGCCATGAGGGTGAGCAGGGGCTGGAGCACCTCCTGTATGGAGAACATGCTGAGAACATTGAGGCTGTTCAGGCTGGAGAAGAGAAGCTGCATGGAGACCTCAGAGCAGCTTCCAGCGTCTGAATGGGGCTACAAGGATGCTGGAGAGGGACTCTTCATCAGGGACTGTAGTGACGGGACAAGGGGTGATGGATTCAAACTGAAATAGGGGATGTTCAGGTTGGATATATGGAAGAAGTTCTTCCCTGTGAGGGTGCTGAGGCGCTGGCACAGAGTGCCCAGAGGAGCTGTGGCTGCCCCATCCCTGACAGTGCTTCAAGGCCAGGTTGGACACAGGGGCTTGGAGCTGCTCCAGTGGAAGGTGTCCCTGCCCGTGGCAGGGGTTGGAGCTGGAGGAGCTTTAAGGTCCCTCCCAGCACAAACCAGGCTGGGGTTCTATGAGCCAGGATCAAACCAACCCTGGCAAAGCTGAGCACACAGCTAGGAAATGCTGGAGGATGTGGCAGGCGGTGCAAGGGGCTGTGTGGTGGCCCTGTGACCTCCCAGCTCCTGGGGGCATGTCCTTAGCACCCCAACAGGCTTCCTGCTGTGCTGCGCATCACAGCCCTGCGCTGAGCCCCATGCAAGGGGAGGGATAGCAGTGATGAATCTGCATCCTCACCCTGTGCCCCATCCATGGCTGGATGTGGAGCATCCTGCCCGGCCTCAGCACCCACCTGCATTTCTCTTGCAGATCAACGTCCTCCGAAACCGTGTTAGTGACCACCAGAAAGTGTAAGTCCTGGGCAGGCTGAGCATCCCTCCTCCTGCCTTTCCAGGAGGCTCCACTTCCTGCTCCCTGCTCCCCCGGCTCCACTTCCCTCCCTGTGCACCTCCTGCCCCTCCTGTACTCTCACAGAGCCGCCTCCTGTCCTTCCCACTCCTGCATTTGGTCCCACTGGTACCCAGTGCTCACGGACCTGCAGGCCTGGCCCAGCATCGATGCTGCTCTGCAGCTATTGACAGACCCCCACCATTGCCTCCACCGAGCTTCCCCCTGCCCCAGACACCCCGGATGGGGATGGATCCTGGGGAGACCCCACCTCTGCATATGGAGCCTTGTGTCCTGGGGGGTCCTACCGGCCTCCAGCAGCCCCCATCCCTGCAGTGGCTCTGCCCAGCATCTCAGGGAGGGTGCTGGAGATTCCGGCTTATGTAGGAAGGGAAACCCATGGGCTGTGGGAGCTGTGCAGGAGAGCCTATCCCTGTGCCCATGCTCCCTGCACAGGACAGGGGGACCCTTTATATTAGGGCAGAGGTGGGTGTTCAACTCCCACCCTTGAGAGCACCATGCTGCTCTCACATCCCTGCTCTGTCACCTCACATGAGAGGTGCTCAGCCTGCCCCGTGCGCCAGGTAGCAGCATCTCCCGCCTGCTTACACCAAATCTCTTTTCTCTTCTGCCCCATCACGACCTGTTACTGCAGCAAAGGGTGAGTAGAGCCGCTTCCCCAATGCTGTGTGTCTCCCAGTGCGTGTGTGCTGCATGGACACTGGGGCTAGCAGTAGGGCTGAGGCAGGAGGCAATGCCAAGGATTGGCAGCCAAAGCCGCGCTGGTGACTCTCAGGATGATGTGCCAGAAATGCCCTTCACTGTTCACCTGAGCTTCCTCCTCCTCTTCCTCCTCCTTTCAGCTGATCTGTGCCCACAGCAGTGTCTGTTCCCCTGCTTCTGGTTAAGGCGATTGATGTGGTGGGTCCTGACTAACTGTCACCACAGCTGCTTCTTCTTGAGAGGTGTATCCTGCAGCCGTTTTTGTCACTCTGCCACCGGAGATCCAACTTGTTGATTCCTTTCTGAAGGATCCTTGGGAGGGAGAAATATGGGAAGGGAACTGGGGGTCCTTAGAGACACCTGGCAAAATGCATGAGCTTCTTCCATAGAATCCCCAAACACATAGATGCAATGACTCAGGTTTCAAGGTTTTACCTGGGGCCGCTGCAGACCTTCTTCCCCGCAGTGAGCATCAACTGGAGATGACTTGTGCCTCCTTTCACAGTCACTAATGCCATTTTACATGTGCTTCTCTGCTTCCCCCCCCAGGTCAAAGGCTGCCCGTGGGAAGACCATGGTAGGCGGCCGGTGGAAATAGATGCTCAGAAGGCGAAGGCGGCTCAGCCATGGGGAGGTGTGCGGCCTTTTGGTCGACCCTCTGCCTTCCCCACGTCTTGGAGCCAGCACCGCACGCCCTCCCACTTGCACAGGGCTTGCAGGGCCTGGCTGCAGGCGCAGCGCTGCCTGCGGGGGCAGACGCATCACCAGGCGCCGTTTCCCACCTCCACCCCCCCCGCTGATGTTGTGTCTGTAAATAAAGAGAACGGGGAGGGGGTCCGGGTCTTGTCTCCATCTGGAAGCTCCAAGCCCAGAGGAAGCAGGCGCAGGACAGAGCTCAGCTGAGCAAGCGCAGCTCCCTGGGATGCAGGAGGATGCGGCAGCCATTCGGGACCTCCTGAACACCGTCCTTGCCTCACAGCATCTCACAGCCGCAGTGCTTGGGAGGTTTGAACAGACCTCAGTGGTCTGACAGCTCTTCCTGCTGCAGTCTGGGGCAATCCTCGTTATGGCAGCTTTAGCTCCTGCTTTTGCTGTACCAGGCCCTCCTTGCTCGGCTCTGAGCCGGGGTTGGCCCTGTGGGACAGCATGGGCAGGGGCGTTGCTTCCAAGCCTCTTGGTGCATGGATTAAACAAACCCAGCTTCCAGGCCATTATAACTCATATTTCCACCTCTTCCTGAAGGGCCCAGGCTAGCTGTGTTTGCCTCCTCTGCGTGTTTCTGACAGCATGCAACAGAGGTTTGATAAAAAAATCAATGTGGGGAGACCCTTCATCTGTCCTTTCAGGTGTGCAGACCTCTTTCATCTAGCTGTAGGCGTCTCTGTAGCATGCTTCCACATGCAATGCCCGTGGTAGCACATCAGCTGCATAATCCTGAGTTCCTGCTGCATGGATCTGGACTGCATGCGCATTTCCTGGGGCAAGCTCTCCCATGCAGTTGTTAAACCTCCTCTGTGAGGCTTCTCCAGAGCAGAGGGGAAGGAATAGGTGCACAGGATGGTTGATCTTTAAAGGCTTCTTGTCCCTTGGCAAGATGTTTTGTCTCCCCTCTTTCTGGGGCTGCCTGTCCTCTCCATCCCAGACCCAGTGCGGTGTGAGCATCCTGCAGTTTCTCCCTTGTGCTGCGGGCTGGCTGATAACTTGTTTGCTTACTTCAACACATGCCATCAGGTTTTGGGGAACAAGCCTCTGGGAAGCCTCAGCTTTGGTAAGGCAGCAAGTGGAGGGCAAACAGACCTCAAAAACGAGGTGGGGAGGGATGAACTTGATAATGGGATGAGGGAGGACCACGAGGACAATCAAGGGCTGGAGCACCTCCTGTACAAAGGCTGAGAACATTGGGGCTGGAGAAGAGAAGGCTGCGTGGAGACCTCAGAGCAGCTTCCAGTGTCTGAAGGGGGTCGCAAGGATGCAGAGAGGGACTCTTCATCGGGGACATGGGGCGATGCGTTCAAACTGAAACGGGGCACGTTCAGGTTGGAGATAAGGTCCGGGAGGAGCGGCGCGCTCAGGGCACAAAGCTGCGTCTGGCTGGGAAATAAGCACCCCCTTTTCCCAGGCTCCCACCCTCAACACCTCCCCGGCAGCGCCGGTGCCCGATGCGGCTCCGCGGCCCTGCAGCCGCTCTGCCCGTCCCTGCGGGACCGGCAGCGCCCAGGGTGGGGGTACGGAGGCACTCCCTGCTTCCCACAGCGATGCCTGTCCCGGCAGCGCGCTGGAGCCCCGCCAGCCCGGCTCCCGCTGCGCAGGGGCCGAAACCTGCCCCGGTGGCACAGCCGTGCCAGCGGAGCTGAGTCAGCGCCCAGCCCTGCCACCGGCATCCCCCGCCCCGCGCCGCAGAGGAACCCTTTGCAATAGAATCATAGAACGGTTTGGGTTGGAAGGGACCTTAAAGTTCATCGAATCCATCCCCTCCCAATGAACAGGGACATCTTCAACCAGAGCGGGTTGCTCAGAAGCACAACCAGCCTGGCCTGGGATGTCTCCAGGGATGGGGCATCCTCCACTGCCTGGGCAACCTATGCTCCTCTCACTGTAAAGGATTATCCTCACACCCAGCCTGAATCTCCCCTTTTTTAGTTTAAAACCACACACCCCCCCATCCTATTGCAACAGACCCCGCTAGTAAGTCTCTCCCCATCTTTCTCATAGGCCCCTTTTAAGTACCAAAAGGGTACTCAAGTGGATGAGTTAAGACTTATTGGGGGCTCGCCATGCTGCTGTGCACTGCAGAGTGAGGACCCCCGGCAGCAGCTCTTGGAGGGTCGTGCAGGGTGCTAAACCTCGCAGTGCCAGGTTGTTGTGGAGACCTGCAGCGCACTGGTGTCCTGCAGCACTGCAGTATGGTCTCAGTGTCCGCATTGGCCGCAGAACCTCTGCTCAGGTCAAAGCACCAGCACCTTCTAGAGCGTCATATGACGGGCAGAGAGCTCTGTCCCTCCCTAGCAGGGCATCTTCCCGACAAGAGCTATAAGATGTAGCATCCTCTAGCATGTTGCAGAGCAGCAGCACCTTTTGCTGCTGCATGCTAACATCCCCTATTCTGTGGTCCTTTGAGGAGCAGCCCCTCCAGAGCACAGAACATGAAAACTGTCCACTCAAGGGCAGTTCTGGTGTCTTAAACAAAGCAGTGCTCAGGGATCAGGTTGAGTCTCACACAGTCTGTGCAGTGCAGGATGCCAGGGTCCTTTTGGCTCTTCTACTTGACGCTCCTCTATTAGAGGACTCTATTAATCTCCTCTATTAGAGACTAAATGGTCTTTAAGTCCCCTTCCAACCCAAACCATTCTATGATTCTATGAAAAGACTGCAGAAAACGAAGCAGTTCAGCCTCTGATGGTTTGCACGTTGGGCCTAACAACAGGCTGCATTTTGAAATAGAGAAACAGGATGTAAATGTTCAATTTGGAAACACCTTCTGGACCTGGAGCTCCCATCTTCCGAGTCCCAAGCCATCGTGTTACTGTGATGGGCCTCCTCAGCGCCTCCCTGAAGGGCAGGTCCATTTGTTCCTGCAAGCATCTGACGTTAGCAAGGCCTTTTTATGGTTATTCTTAAATGCCTTATAAAACTTTAGGTTTTATTTAATATCTTAACCCTGTAAATCACTGCCTATAGCAGCTAATTCATAGGTATCAATTAATCACCTTTAATTGGCTAAAGTCATCCACGGTTTGTGCTGATTCCACAGATGTGTTAAATCATCAATGAAGTCTTTAATGCACCACAAGCACAGTTTAGCATCTACGCAATGACCCATATCCTTGCGACAAGTCCCGCTGACAAAGCAGGCAGCAATGCTCTGGGATGGAAAGGAAGAGGCTTTAGCTGTTGTCTGGAAGCAGCATTTTATTGGCACTTAGTGGAAGGAAAATAAGCTTCCTGGTGATGTCTGAATCACTGCTTTTGCATGTGCTCTCATGCCCAAGTTTCTGCTGAAGTCCCTGGTGTAAACTGTGCTCTTTGGTGAAGGGCAGCAGCCACCAGCAGGAGCACTGGAGTGCTGAGACCTAACAGGAGGTGGGATCAGCCCTTTGCCCAGCATTGGATCCATAAAGTACATGCCTGGTAAAGGTGATGCTGAGCACCAGAGCTGCATGGTATCACCTCTGGAGACACCCCTAGAAGGTGAGTCCCAGAGCCCCACGTTTGCAGTTTTGAGGCCAGGTATCTTCAGAAAGAGATGGAGAGAGGAAGTGTGAGCTTGGAGGCTTTACCTTCAGACATGGCATGACCCACGCCTGGGAAGATCCTCGTTACACAGCAATTCTCTTTGTCTTCTTGCATGAAATAAGTATGCAAGAAGCTGGTCTGCTGCAGATGATTCAAGTGCACTGCCAGACCCAGGAGTGCCTGATCTGTGCCTAGAGATGCCATCACCACTTCCTAATCCCAAGATGCCACCACAACCACCTAATCATTGCAACCAGCCCGCATGGTGCGGCTGCCTGGGTTCATGCTGATGAAGCCTGATGCTGCTGAGCAGCTCAGCACCTGCATCTTGCAAATGGGCTTTTTACCCAGCTTGCCTCTGAGGCTGAGTCTAAAGCAAAGGGCACAGAGGAGGAGGGAAGAGCAGCAGAGGAAGGCAACAGCACATCCCTTATCTGACAGCTCAGAGGTTACAGCACTTGCTGGCGAGGGGGAAGATTCGATTTCCTATCTCTCCTTGGTCTGATAGGAGATGGCTTTGAGCTCTGATTTTTAACCCCAGCTGAGCTGCAGCCTTCAGTGCTGTCTTTATATGATGCTGATTTATAATGCCGGTGCTACAACTGATGCCTTAGATTGCGGCATGGTGCAATATTGAGATCACTCCACTGACAGCGCTCTCCTGGTTTCGGAAGTGCTGCGAGCAGCTCATCCCTTTTATCTGCACCTGTAAACAAACACAGTCACAGAGCAATAAATCTGACTTTGATATCCTGACAAAGATGGAGCACTTTGATCCAGGGGACCTTTGATCTTCCACTGTGAAGCAGATGCTGCTGATTAGCTGTAAAAATAGAGCAATTATTCTAACTTCTCAGGTGGTGCAGCGCTACACTAGGACCTGTCAGTGTGTCAGCTGTGTGCCACGCCACACCTTGCACTGAGATTGACACAACGTGAAATTCAAGTCAGTTCTGTAACTCTCAAATTCTGCTGATTTTTTTTTGGAGCAGCATATTCTGGAAAGGGAACATTTGGCTTTGGGAGGTTTTTCCACCTCAGTTCTTGTTCAGGCCGGTGTTTCGAACACGCTGATACAATTGCAAGCAGAACCATCCTGGGCAAAGACAAAGAAGCATTTCTAGGTGCTGGAAAAGGTGCCCAAAGGCCCATCCAGGAGGACTGGTCTCCTCCCTTGGGCTGAGCATCTCACGGGTATCCCCATCACCCTCCTTGGTGCTCCATGGATGCCACGCTGGGTTGGCTGCACCAAGGGCTCCATGGTGGAGCAGCAGCAGCATGGAGGAGATGTCAGCATTGCTGAGCTCCAGATCTCTCAGCAGGATCCCTGGAAACCATAAGCTTCAGCCAGGGCTCAACTTGCTGCTCCTCCAGCCGCGTGATGTAAACCAGGTGCTGTAGGTCCAGGTTCATCCCAGCTCACAGCGATGCTCAGCAGATGTGCTCATCTCCCGGTTTAAATTCCAGCTCTCTCCTGGCAGGAGGCAGAGATCAATATCCCCAAAGGGTGATTCAATGTCGTGTGACCTGGCAGGAGGGCAAAGCTAGGACGGGGTCCTGGCTGGAAGGAGCTCGCTGTGGCAGGATGGGAACCAGCTCCTGATTATTTGCTCAATGGAGCAATTAGTCCTGTAAGTTCCTAAGCTCCGTGATTAACTCCGTCCATCCAAACATTATCATTGCAAAGGAAGAGTAGCTAAAGGATTCTGGAAGTTATTGGCATTTCTCGGTGGCTGCAGGGAAATCCCAGTTGTAGCTTGCAGGCCCTTGGGTTAAGGGCAGGAGAAACCTACCACACACAAACCGATAGGAGGAACGTGATTTTGGGGAGAGGAAGGAAGGAAGGAAGGAAGGAAGGAAGGAAGGAAGGAAGGAGGGAGGGAGGGAGGGAGGGAGGGAGGGAGGGAGGGAGGAAGGAAGGAAGGAAGGAAGGAAGGAAGGAAGGAAGGAAGGAAGGAAGGAAGGAAGGAAGGAAGGAAGGAGGGAGGGAGGGAAGGAAGGGAGGGAAGGAAGAAAGGAAGGAAGGAAGGAAGGAAGGAAGGAAGGAGGGAGGGAAGGAGGGAGGGAGGGAAGGAAGGAGGGAAGGAAGGAAGGAAGGAAGGAAGGAAGGAAGGAAGGAAGGAAGGAAGGAAGGAAGGAAGGAAGGAGGGAGGGAGGGAAGGAAGGGAGGGAAGGAAGAAAGGAAGGAAGGAAGGAAGGAAGGAAGGAAGGAAGGAAGGAAGGAGGGAGGGAAGGAGGGAGGGAGGGAAGGAGGGAGGGAAGGAAGGAAGGAAGGAAGGAAGGAAGAAAGGAAGGAAGGAAGGAAGGAAGGAAGGAAGGAGGGAGGGAAGGAGGGAGGGAGGGAGGGAAGGAAGGAAGATGATGCAAAAGTCCCCAAAACTTCTGCCCACAAACCAGGTGAGGAACCAAAGGGCAGCAACCGTTGTCTGCTCCACGTCCCAGCTGTGGGTGGCTCCATGGGGCATAGCATAAATACCACACCTGGGTGTTTCATGAAGACAAAACTCATCCATGGATTTTTTCCCAGACCTCAGTGTTCCGAGGCAGATATTTTGGAAACCTAGCCCTGAGCTCTGTGGGGAAGCATTCAGCCCGTAAGTCTTGCCTCACGGAGCTGAGAGCTTCAGCTCCAGAAAGGTTTCCCTGAGGCACCGCAGTCCTTTAGTGGAAGTCACAGATTTGAACTGGGCTTTCTAACACCTTGGACAAAGCAGAGGGGCAGCGAGTGCTTCATTGCAAGATCCTCGGCACACCGGGTGGGGTGGGTGCCCACGTTACAATGGGGACGTTGTACATTGAAATCCCAGCACCCCCCTGGGACTGAGGTGTTGTAAGATGGGGATGGCATCCCTGAAGTGTGTCCTGCGATTTGGTAAGGCGCTCACCCTTTAGCAAGCCCCACAGTTGCATTTCCTCCCCAGCAGTCCCCCACAACCTGTGGGCTGAAATCTGCAGAGGATGTGGGGAAACCGGGTTTAATTTGGTCTGTCGTGTAAAGGTTCTGCCTCAGAGGCAGAGCAGGGATGTTTCCTGGTGGAAATAGATGCAGCTACGCAGGAGTTTCCAAGGCAAAATTCTTGGCTTGAAATGCCTAAATTCTTCCACAGGGCTGGGTCTCTGAGTTCATTTACCCATAGAAAAAGCCATGACGTTCTCCTCTCTATTTTGCTCAGGTAAATGTGACCCGTGTTTCCCAAAAGCCAAGGACCTGCAAGAGAAGTCACATTCTTGTGGAAGCAAATAATTGGCCCAAAGCAAGGAATAGGTGAGCTGGGACTTCAACGCAGCTCTATGAGCTGGAGACACAGCTCCAAGGCTGGGTTCATAGCACCCAGGGTTACGTTAAGGCAAGCTAATTCCACACTAACAGACCCTGGTTCTTCCTGGTTTAATGGTCTTGGAAAAAGGCTGTTTGCAAGTAAAGTCTTCCGGAGCGGAGCAGGATGAGCCCTCGTTTCACAGAGCTTTGCCAACGGTCTGTTAGCTCAGCACTTTCAAGTGCCCATGCAGATTAAAAGGAGGAAGCCACACGGTTGGGTTTGGGGCATTCCTGTCGAGCTGTTGCTCTTTTGAAGTCACTGGGGCTTCTCCCTGGGCTGGGTCCGTCCGCGCGGCTCACAGCCCTGGAATGTGGCTGGGGATCGGTGTGACCCGTCGGGGCAGTGAACACCTCCAAAAGGAGTTTTCACCCAATCCTGCACAGAGCTGTTGCAAGCGGGTTGATTCACGTGGTTCCTCAGCTCTTAGTCATGAGCTTCTGCTCTGGACAGTTAATTAGTTTGTTCTTGAGGAGCACTTTGAAGATGCAAAGCAGGCTGGGAAAGTGAAGTGTTATTAGCTCATTATCTGCAATCTTTGTCTTTTTGTGACAGAGCAATGAAGTCCAGGCTCAGCCCGAGATGCTTAACAGCACTAAAAGCTGGGTTGTCCACACGCCCAGTTCTGTCCTTATTCAGTGCAGCTCTTTGCCAAAGCTCAGTGCCTTCTTTAGACTAAAGCTCCTTAGCACCAGTCAGGCAGAGTGGGATGGGTTAGCATCCCTCTACAGGTGATTGGCAGTGGCTCTAAGATTTAGCCTTACCCTGGCAGGATATGTGATCATTTGGAATTTGGACTACTCATTTCAGTCTTCTTCCTACTAGTTTCCACTTGGATGTAAAAAGGAAGAATGAGGCCAATGGGGTTTTTAATACATAGTCTGAGTGTATTAGGGATCAAGTTCAGCATCTGAGAACCTGAAATCTTTATAGAGGAGTAAAACTTCAATGGGCCAGAAGGTTATGAATGAGGTGAATTGGCATCTGTCTGTGCAAAGCAGCTCATGTGTGTCTGGTTACATTCAAAGAGAAGTCAAAATTAGAAGCATTATTATTGTGTCTGCAAAAGCCATGCTGGCCAGACTGCTGCCATGCCCTGTGGAGAGCAATACATAGAACAGCTCTGTCTACATAGCTGGTCACTAGTTGTGTATCTGGCAATTCGGGGATCTGGCCAGAGGCATTTCCTAAGCTGGTGTGTGCGGTGATGTGACCTGCTGCAAGGAACGGGGCGCTGTGGCTCCATTGCAATTGCACTGAGTTCAAGACCATGAGCATAAACACCCCCCTGTTTTGTAGGAGAGGATTCCATGTGGGTTGCCCTGATCACGCTGCAGACCTCCAGCCTGTCTCCAGCTTGACCTGAATGTGCTCCAACAGTACCACAAGGTCTTAAGTGTGTGGGAAAAGGCCAGGCTGAGCAATGAGCCTCGTCCCTCAGGCACGTGCATGTACCTGCACACACACACACACGAGAGAAGATCTCCCATGCCACAAATGTAAATGAAATACCCAACTGCTCTCACCGGGTGCTCACTTCCTACCTTCCGGTTTCACCTGTTAGCATCTCCCCTTGCTGAGCCACCAGTACTCACCTTTGGACAGATCTGTGAGGTGTTTCCTTGTGTTGCCGGACACAAGTGATGGATTCATGATATCCCTGTTTGGGGAATGAGATGTCTCATTTTCATTGCCTTTGCAGGCTACTGGCACCATTTCCAGCCCTCACCTGGGGGTCAGAGCACCACCAGAAAAGGCAAGGTTGGCCAATTAGATGAAGCATTCTTTTGCCAAGCAAGCTTTTCTCTGCATTACTTTATCCAACCGTATATAGTGAAAGCAGGCACAGATTGCAAAGGAAATTCACTTAGAAGGGTTTCCTTCCAAGGATGAACAAAATGAACCAAGCTATGAACATGAGTCAGAGAGCCCAGCTATTTACAGTGAAGTCCTCTTAATCCTAACCATTAAAGGTGCCTTACCCTCCAGCACATGGGTGGTGCTGAGGATGTCAAGCTTTTCTCTTCAGACTTTTGCTTGGAAATCAAGGAAAGTCCTAGGTGGCTTTACGACTCCAGGAGGTGGGTTTGTCAGGGAAGTGGTGATGGCCATCACTTATCTCTAATGATGGGTTGCAGCAGCGGTTTGCAAGAGCATTGCAAAGCTTCTGCCTGTTTTCACCCTCTTTGTTGCTCTGAAACCAGGTTCATGATCATGCCAGAAAGACACAAGAGATGTGCTGTTTTCTATCCCATCCTGGGGGGTAGAGCACTTTGGGAAGTGTAGGTAGCAGGTTGGGTGGCATAGATGGCATTTAGGGTATGCTCATGTGGCTGATTTAGGATTAGTAGAGCTTTATTAGACTGGTTACACCTCAGAAGCGAGTTGTGAATAGAGACAGGGTACATAGGGGTAGGAGGAGTTAGGGTAGGAGGGAGGGGTTGGGGTTGACATCATAGAAAAAAGATTGTCCCTTTGCAATGCAGCATTAGAGTGGGTGTTTCTGTGTATGTGCACTCACAAAAGATAAGAGGTGAGGTTCAGGCCACCTACTGATGTCTGAGCATCACTTATCTCAATCTGGACTTCCTGAATCAGCAGTGGAAATAGAAAATCCTTAATTTGCTCCTCCTTCCACCCCTGTCTGATGATGGGGTGAACCACACTGTTTCTCTCCTTTAGCTTTGAAGAGAACCCAGAGCAGCTACCTTAGGCATCAGTGTCCAATTTTAATCTGCCCAGAGGAGGGTGGATTGGTCCTGCGAGTTTTCTGCTAACAGGGAATAAGCAGTGAAGGCCAGGGTGGTAAGGGA
The DNA here is from genome assembly GCA_017639245.1 of Myiopsitta monachus. Classification (NCBI taxonomy): domain Eukaryota; kingdom Metazoa; phylum Chordata; class Aves; order Psittaciformes; family Psittacidae; genus Myiopsitta; species Myiopsitta monachus. The sequence continues at coordinate 4,557,678 of CM029936.1, read as the reverse complement.
ACTTTATAGATGCGGTTGTTTAGCTCAGGTTGTGGAGAGCTGGTGTTTGGCAGCTTAAAAACAAGATAAATGCAAGGAAGCTGCCGTGCAAGCCCTGAAAAACTGTGCGGACGAGGTAGGTGCTGGCAAATGGGAGCTGCCCATAGCTAGAGGGGAGGCGATGGTAGAGCCTTTCCTTCTACAATGCCAGCAGCCTGGCACAGGGTACCCCCACGTGGCACCACCACTATCACTGCTGGCAAACTTGTGCTGAGCAAATCATGCTTGGAGACCCCCAAGGTGACTTTAAAAGCTCTGTAAGCGTCCGGACGCTCTGAGTTCACTCACCCTTTCCGAAAACCCTCAGGTCCCACTAAAACATTCCAGGTTTGCACCCTGCAGCAGAGGATGATGTAAAATCGCCGCTGGCTTTGGGCAGCCCTTTCCTGGTGAGTGAAATTTAAGGGCCTAAATGTCTAGTTTGGTTTTAGTGGGTGCCAAGCTCTGCCTGAAGCCAGCAGCCTGGTTGCTTGGCAGGATGCTGAAAGCAAGAATCTGGGTTCAGACACGAAAGCTCAGACTTTGGGCTGTCTCCCAGGGACACGCGCTTTACGCTGAAGGCAGATTCCTGATCAGTGATGTGCATTCTGAGCCCTACCAGCAGCCAGCAGGTATCCGGGGGTATCTCAGAGCACCTAAGGTGATGTAGGAATTCTGTGCCAGGATTTCTGGGAAGGAAGAGGCATGGCAAGCTCCCCAGGATCTGTGCCTGCAGGGTGCTGTGAAGCCAGCTCAGCACTGAAGCAGCAACCACGTGTTAAAGGCCTGAGACCCTCTCAAACAACAGCAAAACAGATGCTCAAAGTGCAAAATATGAGCCTGTAAGTGAGATAAACTCACTCCTGGATAGGCCGAAGATGTTGAAGGAGAAGGTGAGGAGATAAACATCCCACCCAGGCTGGAGCCCTAGGGAGAGACTGTCATGATGCCAGCACTGGTGTCTCTGCTTGTACCAAGCTCCTCTGCCCTCTGTTGTCCCAGAGGAGGGTGACAACAGCCTGGGCAAGGGATCCTCATGTTCCTGGTCATGCTGGGCAGGAGGAGCTGTCCAGTGGCACATCCATAAGTAAGGATAGAAAGATGCAGTGCTCTCACATGCGGATTGCCCCTGCATCTTGCTAAATGAGACCTGAAGACACCAACTGTTTTGGCCTTGCTCTTCCTCAGGGTTTGGCTTCAGGTTGTGCCACATGGGTGCTCAGTCTGGGTTTGGACTAGAGGGCATGGAGATGCTGCCCTTGAACCACTCCAGGGAAGGCTGCATTCCCCTTTGGATAGCTTATGGAAGGCACCTCAGCTCTGCTGCTGCCGGAAAGCACTCCCATCACTGTTCCTAGCTACAGGGCTGCATGGCATCGCATGTGTCCCCCACCATCACTTATTCCTGTCCCTCCAACTCGGAATGGAGATGGAAAGGTTCCATGTCTCTACCAAACACCACATGTGAGGACCAAATCCCCATCCTTGGTTTCTGGGGATTGCAGAGCGTGTTCATGCTGGGATGTGGTCCATGGCAGGAGGGCTGTGGCAAGGGCAGAGCTTAGAGGAGATTCATGGAGAAGATATTTCCACATGCCATGGTCTCAGCTTTCTCAGCACTGGGCTCTGTTTGACCCTTCCCAGGGCAAAGCTGAGCAGTTAGCTACCTGCCCATGAGTAATGGTGACTGCTCATCCCATTCCCTTTCTTGCCTGCTGGACACCTGCCAGTCACTCTCAGTCTTTCCCTGCTATGCTTGGGAAAATCTCCTCCATCCATTCTCCTTCTCCCACTGGCTGCCGCGCTCCAGCACAAGACCTCACCCCTGTTTTTACTGGGATGATGCTCCCGTGCCCAGGCGTGGGGATGGGTTTTCAAGGCCCCCATGGGTACAAAGCACCCTCTTGTGCTCTGCCTTTTCTTGGGTGCCTCTTGGGGCTCTGCTGCCTCCTGCTCAGAGCGAGGTGCGGCTCTGACTCACCTGAGCCGGGATGTGCCGTGGCTCCGCTGACTTTCCCACGGTGGCTGAGCCCTGCAGTGATGCTGCTGCATCGCCCGGGAGGCTCCAGGGGCAGTGGCAATGGGTGCGGGCTCTGCTCCATGTACCAGGCAGTCATGGCTTTGAACAGCATCAACACTCACCTGAGCCATCTCCCCCTTCTCCCCTTTCTCCTGGCTCTTTAACCCCTTCATCCTATAGGAAAACATTTCTATGTCACTTCTGCATTACCGTTGAATAAATCAAATCAATACATTGGGATAGGCAAAGCCAGTTTCTCATTGCACAGGCAAAAATGACAGAAGCCATTTAGGAGATGTGCTGCTGCCTGGGAAATCCAGAGTCTCACTGTGACCCTGCCAATGGCCCTGCTCTGATGCTGAACCAGCACCTTCTCCCCCCATGGCTGCCTCTCATCCCGTGATGGGATACAACAATCAGTTTTCATCGTGCGTAAAACATGCTACAGAAAGCTCTGGGTGGAACACAAAGACACTCAGATCATCTCCAGTTTTTCCCTTTGCCTTTTTTTGAGCATTTCTTTCAGCCCTGCTGACAATGAGATTGATTTTCCTGTTCTGCCAGGAGAGATCCTCGTTGAGTGAAGCAGGAGTTACCTGTACTGTGAGATAAAGAAGCTTCCTGGGGAAAGAATAGAAAACATAAGGAAGAAAGCAATAACATGCACAAAGGAAATCTCTGCTATACTTCATTGTACAGTACCCAGTCTGGGTCATCTCTCAGATTGAAACTTGGCCTCGGGATGCAAAAGCAGTTACAGTTATTGCCCGAGCTCAGATCTGTTAGGTAAGATCCCGCAGTGCAATTAGAAGGCTTTTGTGGCGAGAAGTGCCAGGGAAAAGAGGGAGGAACTCCGGTTCTCTGGGAAAGTATTTGGGTTTTGCAGTGCCAGGAACTTCCAAGAGCTTTATCACTTCTGGAAATGCCTCGCTGCTGCTTTTCCCATTGCACTGCCTTGGGAAGCCGGGCACACCAGGTGGGGAGGGGGCATCCACTGCTGAGAGGCTGGGAGGATTGCAGCTGCTTTGCTCCTCATCTGCAGACATGCAGAAGGTCAAGAGAGAAACCAGGCTCAGGAGGGTCTCCTGCAGGCTCTGTGAGTGGGTATGACAATGCTGAGCAGTGCTCACAGCTGGTCATCCCAGCACAGAGTGAGTGCACAGGAGGGTGGTGGTAGGAAGGTAATTACCCTCTTGTCAAAGCCTTTCCTGCATGAGATTATCACGTTGCAGAGGGCCATGATGAGAGAGCTGGAGAAGCATCACTGGGGCTCAGGCAGATGAAGGATGCTCAGTGTGAGCATCCCACATCCTGACTAACTGCACGCAGTTTCCTTAACCCACGAAGTGTTGCCCTGGATGTCACCACTTCACCCACCCTGATGGAGAAGAATATGCTGTGAAGGCTCAGGTAGAGCTTCAATGTTTTCCTGCATCCCAGCAGTGCAAAGAAGAGACCTCCTGTTGTTAGATGAAGTGGACGTGGCCTTGAATTTGGGATGCCTCATAGGAGTCCATCAAAAGGCTTCTCCAAGAGAAAGGCAAGCTTAGAAAGCACTGAGGAAGGGGCCAAGTACAACCTTGGATAGGTAACAACTTCTGTGCTTGGCAAGATGAAATCTGCAGGGACACATAACTGTGGGAAAGATACAAATGAAGGTTATAGGCAGAGGAGCACAAAGTCATGCACGTTACAAGGAAGGTGAGAAGGGAATGAGTCACTCCCTGTGCTTGCTCCTGACCCTGGCCCCCGGCTCCTGCGGTGGAGATGCCCTGGGGTTTGGGTGCACGAGTGCTGTGGGGGCTTTGGGCTGTGGGTGCCATGCATATGCTCAACCTCTTCTGCATATGCCTGGCTTTCATGGGGCAGGGCTTTCTGGTATGGGCTGCCACGTGTTCTTCAGCAGCGTGCTGTGGGGCCGGGATGCCACAGCAATGCCTCTGCTTGGGGTGATCTCACCCAGCATGTGAGAAACCGAGATAGAGCAGCTTTGTTAGAGGTATCCCAGCAGGAGATGTTGGCACTGTGGGGTCGTTGGTGCTGTTGTGGTGTGTGGGCTGGGCTTGGTGCTCCCTAAGGATGCCCTGCACAGTGCAATGTGGTGGCTGCGCTGTGGAACTGGGAACTGCTCTTGGCTGGGAAGTAGTGATCCTCTGGGGTATGGCTTGGGAATGTTGGGTATGCCTTGGATCTGTGGGAAGGTATCCCATGGACCTGAAAATGGGCAGCAGGGTCTGCTTTTTTTCTTGCAAACTGCCCTGTGGTCTTTGTGTGTGTCTACAGACTGTCCTGTCCAAAAATGGGCTTTTCTTCTGCGTTCATACAGAGGATACAGATCCCAAAATAAAAAGACATACTCGTTTCTTGGTATTCATTTTACATGCTGCAAATGGATAGAGAGAGATCCACCCACGTAGTCCTATATCAGCTCCATTGCTGAGCAACTCTTCATTTCCAAATTGGAGATGTGCTGAGAGCTATGCTGACATATCCTGCCCTTCGTCAGTGTCCAGAGAGCCCACTCAAGAATATGGAGGTAGGACACATCTGTATTAGTTCTAGGCACTGCATTACGCTGAACTTGCTCTTCTAGCCTGTAATTTATAGGACCTTTCTTAGGTGTGATTTGTGCCTGAAGAAGCTGCGGGATGGACATCACTACTGTGTATGAGATATCAATATTTAACCCTCGCAAGGAGTTCTGGACACACTGCTCCTTAATGGATGTTTGTAAGACAAATGCTTAGGTGTTGCATTCAAAACCACTTGCAGATATGCCTGCTGCACTCTGGCTTAAAAGCAGCTTAAGTAAGAAATGCTCCCAGTTGCCAGCGCAGTTTTGGTTTTGAAGTGCTGTTGCGAACCTGGCTCAGCCACAGGGGTTTGGGTGCTTTGCCTTTGTGCTTAATCCTTTAGTGCTCGCCCACCTTTCAAAGACCTCAGCAGAGCAGCACAGGGTGCTCCTGGAAAGGAGCTCCGAGCAGTGTGGCATGGGGTGATGCCTGTCCTTTGTCCCATGCACAGATGTATAGGCTGTGCCAAGCCTGTCTGATATGGAAAGAGGATTTGCAGCCTAAGATACTTGTCAGTGGTAAGAATTATTCCTCAGCCTTGCCTGGAGTAAACCTAAACACACCTTGTAGCTGAAATCACCTCCCCCTTTGCCAGGTTTCTGCTTTGAAGAGCTTTCTTCTGAAGGAGATCAAGAGGATGCTGCTTCCTTGTTTCTTTTGTAAAAGCCAGCATTTAGACACTGCAGTGCTCCCCAGTGCTGGAAGTACAAAGTCTTTAGTGCATCCTGAGTGTCCTGCTACCCCCGTGTACGCTGGGCTTACGTTAATGCAGGATGTGATGCAGAGACCAAATTCTTAGATGCTGTTGACAGCAGTTTCATGGAGCAGGCTGGGCAGTCCCCACAGCAGATGCAGCATTGATGTGGACCTGATTAGCATGAAATGTCTGGCCTCAAGCCTTACATTTATAGAGCTTCCCCATACCATTCAACATTTGGATCAGCAAAATCCAGTACTCATCTTCCAAAAGGGGGACTTACAGAACAGGGCTTGTTAAGGGAAAAAGAAATGGAGAATTAAACTTTACAGGCCATGTGGACTGTGCTTATCATATTGAAACACAATCCCAGCACAACACACCAGTAAGGATTCCTGGAGGAAGGGCAGAAGGGAGCTGGACTGGAGAAGGAGGTTATCAGAAGGTGTCTTTCAAAAAGCTGAAGGCAAAAATAGGAAAGACATCATAACCTTTGCCAGGTTCAGCATAAACCATCCTAAATGCAGCAAAAAAGGAGTTAAAGGAACAACTAGCTGAAGTCAGGAGAATAAGCCATAAACAGTAAGAGCATCTTCACATATATGGAGGAAATGGGACTTAAAGCTTCATTACTCAGACTGGCCTAAGATAGAGAAGCCCAATCTGATCACTGCTGAAGGCTTTTACAAACCTTCATACAGATGCTTTATTCTTTCCTAACACCTGCAAGGCAAACAAAATAAAACCAGTCAAATTGGGAAGCTTGAAGAAATTCCAGCAATTTTTATTGATTTCAGCTTTTCCAATGAAGCAAATACATACAGTACAGCCAAAACAAAACTCTGATACATTACTCTCACATACCTATATCTTACAGAATACACTGTATAGCTATGGACTGGTAGGCTAAGTTGGTCTCAAACTAGTGTGTGGTCAGAGAGGAATAAAACTGCCTACTGCCTTCTACTCGTCCATGAGGCTTCTGAAATGCTGGGGTGGGTTGGATTGTACATACACAAAACAAAACAAAGCATTTATGAGAAAATAGACCAAAAAGCTCTGCTAAGCCCAGGACAAACAAGTATGGTATTTATTTACATGGTTGTGTGTCCTGCGCACAAATCAGGCCCCAACCGCTTTGATTTCTGCTGCTGGAAGAGCTATGGCTCTTCCCTCCTCAGTCATTCTCCAGCACTGTGATCCCAGGGCATGTGCTACATGCAGAGGACCTGCCCTTGTCCCTATCACTGGGGGTGCACCCTACCTTGGTTCTTAAAGAAGCAAGAAACAGGAAACCAGCTCATCGAAGGGGATATCGCAGTTAAAACCATGCCTTTAAGAATACCTCCCTAGAATGAAAGAACAAAAACTGGACTGGAGGTGAAAACAACATCCAGGTCTGAAGAAGGGAACCTCATAGAGCTCCTGAAAGTGCTGGTTATGAGCAACACCAGTTACTCCAATAAGTCTGATTTTCCTTTCTCTTCTCATAATTTGGCATCAGTGACACTTCACTGACTTGAGTGGAGTTTGTAGTCCAGCGACTGAGAGGAAAATAGAGTTGAGCATCAGGAATTTCCTGGGAAGTAATAGCTGCAAAATAGCCCTGGGCTGGCAGAGCAGTTCCAGTTCACGCAGCCCACTGCTCTCATGAGTTAGCTATATTCTGAGGTATGAAAGCAGTAACATACAGCATCATAAAAACCAAATGAGATTGGAAGGAACCTCTCTGGTGTGCCCAGCTCCAAGCAGGGATAACGCCAAAGCCAGATGAGATTGCTCAGGGCTGTGCCCAGTCATGTGTTGAACATCTCTGAGGATGGAGACAGACTTTTATTTTTATCATTTTATTAGCTTTGGAAAAACAACTTTGCTGTGTTCATAAAATGATGTATCTGTCTCTTGGAGTCTAATACTTACTAATGAAATCTCTAGTCCTTGTAAATTTAATTGTGAGATGATGATCATCCAGCTATGGCTCTTTGCTCCTTGTAAAGTGATTCAGCAAACTGCATTACTGATGAAAGCAATGGCAGTGCTTTAAAATAAAGCCTAAATAACAGCCAATTAGAATGAATTTCCTCAATATTCCACCATTACGTTTTGCAGTTAGGTTTCCCCAATTAATTTTACAGAGAAAAACATTAGCTCCCAGGACTTCTGCTGAGCGTGTTATTACAGGAACAAATCTGAATGCAAAATGGCATGCAACATACTTTTACACCAAAACTGTAATAATCCTGCCTGTGGATACTGCCATTGTTTTGGATATCCACAGTGTCAGGTCCTGCCAAAAACATTTTGAACTGAGAGCATGCATCCATCTAGGGAAGAGCTGGCAGGTATGGCAAGGGCATGCCCACGGGCTGGGGCTCCTTTGCCACTCTTTAAGTGCTCCTGATACTGTCCTACCGGATTCTCCTGGTTCTAGCTCCCACTTCAAAGGTGCTTTTTTTCCTCTCTCATTTGGCTGGGAGCGCAGTGCAGAAAGCTCTCGACTGAATGTGGGTGAAGGCAAGCAAAGAGCTGCTTCTCATTAAAGTGCACAAGATTAAGCCACTCTTTGTAGTCCAAGAGGAAAAAAAACCAGCTGGGAAATGATCTCCCTCTGTGGGCACATGCTCCCTATGGTCTAAACGGGGGACGAACAAGCGTCACCACACTTCTTAGCTCTAGAGCTGTGTCAGATGAAATCTGAACTTCATGGACGGTTCTTTAAGCGGGCACAAATCACCCCATTTCTGTGAAGGAATGGGACATGCTCTTTCCCACCAATTTAGGAGTCTGACACTTGCAAAGAATGAGACTGGTTTTCCCTTTCCAGGCGCACAATTCATCCTTCCTAAGCATCTCCTGCACCCTGATGTTTGCAAAAGAGGGTCCTGTACCCCAGCACTGCTTGAAGAAGCAATAATGCAGGTGGGGGCCAGCCAGCAAATGTATCTTCAGCTGGTCCTTTCCCTGTGGATCTGAGCTCCATCCCCTCTGGGGACAGGTAGATGATAGTTTTCTTCTGGACAGCGGAAGATCAGCTTCTTTCATCACACTGTTCCTGCTGTCAGAAGTGGATTGCTCTAAGATAAGCTCAGCAATTGCCTATCACAGCTTTAGCATCACAGCGTGATTCATGTAATTAAGCATCCCAAGAATTAAAATATTTCCGAATTTGAATTCACACAAGTGCTTACATTCCTTTGCATATCAATACCCCCTCATTTCTCTCATTCTTGTGTGGCAGTCAATGATCCCAGCGGAAAACCACTTTGCCTGTCTCCAGTTCAACGTCTCAAATGCCGTTTGTCCAGGTACAATCATGGGACTGAGTTCTTCTGGTGCTCAGAATGGTTTAGGACCCAGTAGTGTTCATGCTTTGCAGATGTGTTGTAATTGTCCCCTCACATGTAGCTTCAGAGAAGGGTTACTGAGACCCGGGAAAGACTTTGCAGACGTCAGTTCACTTCTTGAGACAAAGACTTCACGTAACAGGAAAGAAAATGCTAATAACTATAAGAGCTCATTGGAGAAAAAAAAATCATAAGCAGAAAAGAAGCCCGTGTTCATAAATGTTAGGAATAACCAGCCTTTGTAAAGAAGAGTATCATGTGTATCTGTTGATAACGGCCATATGCAATGGGGGAACTTGACCTAAAATTGGCAATTTTTATACTTGTGGGTAAAAATAAGTTGTGACAAGTCTGTAGTGTGGCAGTATTTGGTGCATGGGTTAGGTGGAATTGGACAAAACTCTCCAAGGGGGTTAAACTGCACAACTCACACTGACTTTCAGTGGAAGACAGGAGACTAAGCCTGTAGGGAGGTCCTACTCGCCACGGGTGCTCATGTATGTTGCCTGCATGCACACATACACAGCAATATGCACATAGTTACACAGACACACTCTTTGCAAAAACAAAACCATAATTATTGACATCAAGAAAGTAAAACCTCAATAAAAGTCCCTTCTCCCCCCTAAAAAGAAGAAAATGCTTAAAAATATTAGTATCATCCACATGAAATCCATATGTTTACTTTGCTTTACAGTTGAGTTAAACTCAGTAACGCTCTACACCTTTAATATCCTAAGTAACTGTGGAAGGGTTGTCTTCCTGGACATGAACCAATTCCAAATTCTGAAATGGAATAAAAAGACAAAGGAAAAACAAAACCCCTGATAATTAAAGCATTCAAGAGATATTTTCGTTACATTCAAAACCAACCTTCCATCTTATTTCTTTGCCTGTACCCAGTTTCTGTACCGCCCATAGCTTTTCACCCTAGACTGTCTACTCTGAGTCTCAGTGGAAACATCCCAATAGAGCAAGAAGTGAAATCCATACCTAAGCACAGGAAAGAAATGGTCTTTTGCACCATTTTCTCTCATATTTTATTTGGTTTGTAAAGAGCACGTTGGGGAAGAGAGCAAATCCATTCATTCTGGATAATCTCAATCCTCCTCATAGAGATATCTGATATTTGAAAAGTGCTTAAAGCTTTTCCCTTCAGTGGGAATTATGGATAAAAAATGCTTTACAGAACAAATCCTCAGTTCACAATGAATGAAAAACCATAATGTTGCCCTGCAAATTCTGCCCCGGATTTCTCTAGCCTGGTTTCTCTATTGGGATTTTAGGGATGACAGCATGCAGTTGTAGATTTTGACATGAGGTTTACAGGTGGATTGTTGAGTGCCTAAAAAACCCCTAAGGGATGGTTAATGTCATCGCATGCGCTGAAATTAATTGCATGTTGCTGACACTGTCTGGACAACATTAGTCAAAATTCAGGAATGAAAAAGGCCTGTGAAAAGCCCCACCTGAGAGGGTTTGGCAAAGTACAATTGATCAGTTAATGTCTTATCCCAAACCACCCCTTCCTCGTGCATGAGGGCCCTGTTCTCACCTGCAGCCTGAAGGTGCATGGAGGGGCTCCTAAAATCTGGACGAGAGGGTCCTGAAGGTTGTTCCAGCTAAAGATCCCATCATGTTCTTATCAAATCCTTGCTGAAAAAGCAGATAAATAGGAACTATATATATACATATATATATACACATATATATACATGAAGCAGACGAAGTGCAGTGAGTATGTATCAGTTTCAAAACTGGTAGCTACCTACTGCTGTGCGAGCCTCCTGCCCCACTTCAACAGCTGCCCTCCACTCAAAGAGTGTGTTTCACTCTCAGACAGCCTCAGGACAGCCTCTGCCCTCCCTATGCGTGCTTTCAACACATCGCCCCTATTGATGGGCTTTCTTAATTCTAACTTTTCCCCAAAGAGGCTTCGTCAACGTCTCTGGTTCAGGTTGGATGGGGCTTGGAGCAGCCTGGTCTATTAGGTGTCCCTGCCTGTGGCAGGAGATTGGAACTGGGTGAGCTTTAAGGTCCCTCCCAACCCAAACCATCGTATGATTCTATGACTTCATCTTCCTTGCACTGCTTTCTGTCCTCCAACAGTCAGACTTCTCCAGCTTTACTGGAGGAAACCTTTATTTAATCATTCACTGAACATTATCTCATATTATTCCTCATTCTGGAAAAATGGCAAAGATTTATGCACGATGCATATATCCTTGCATACTCCCATCCTTCTCATCTAATGTATACCTATGCAATGAACATCTGTGTGAGCACAGGAGTGACTCAGTCACATCAATTTGAGTTGGCACAGGCTCCTGAGCAGAGCCTGGCGCAAAGCTACACAAGCTCCTATGGAGAAAGTCCCTAACCGTTAATATGAGAATCATATTTAGGTGCTCTCTACCTTCCTGCCCCCAGGGTGCTCCCCTCTGTGGATGCTACTCCTTCTCTTTAATTTAGCCCTTTACTCTCTGCAGGTGCTGCTGCTGTTGAGTTGGGAAAACCCAACTTGTTCAAAGACAGCCACCGCGAGCTGAGAGCTCGCTCACGGCCCCGTTCGGCTCTGCGCTTCCGCAGTTTCTGTTGCAGGGAGCAAAACAAATTCTAAATGCTCCTCTTCTTGGTTTGAAAGATTACCCTGAGTGTAGGGGTGATGTAACCACAGGGTAGGCTTATGAACACAGAAGAAAATGGGGGGAAAAGGAGGAGGAACCTTGCCAGGGATTTGTTTGGACACGCTGATCCTACACAATGGGCTGCAGTGAAGGGAGTCTCCCAAGCTAATGTAAAACATCCAGGTCTGTTCTCAGCACAAAGCAATGCTGTGCACACACAACAGCATCAGTGCCAGGAGCAAGGTGTCCTCAACATATAAAGGATATGGAACTGTTGGAACAAGTCCAGAGGAGGCCACGAGGATGATCAGGGGACTGGAGCAGCTCCCGTATGAAGATAGGATGAGAAAAGTGGGGCTGTTCAGCCTGGAGAAGAGAAGGCTGCGTGGAGACCTCAGAGCACCTTCCAGTATCTGAAGGGGGCCTATAAGGATGCTGGGGAGGGACTCTTCATTAGGGACTGCAGTGATAGGACAAGGGGTAACAGGTTCAAACTTAGACAGTGGAAGTTCAGACTGGATATGAGGAAGAAGTTCTTTACTGTAAGGGTGGTGAGGCACTGGAATGGGTTGCCCAGGGAAGTTGGGAATGCTCCATCTCTGGCGGTGTTCAAGGCCGGGTTGGACAGAGCCTTGGGTGCCATGGTTTAGTGTGAGGTGTCCCTGCCCATGGCAGGGGTTGGAACTGGATGATCTTAGGGTCCTTTCCAACCCTGACTGTTCTATGATTCTAAGGTGGCTGTTTCACAGAAGAGCCCACCTAAACTGGCATCATTCTCAGGGTACAAGCCACCCAACACAACACACTGCTGTCCACTTGGTCCCTGAAGTCAGTCCCAGCAGTGACAGTTGTGATTTACTGCCTCTTGTTCAGATCTGAGAGGGGTTCCCATGTACTGAGAGCACCATGGTCCTCCCAGTGGCCTGGGCTCCTCCAGCCACTGCCCAGACCCACTGCTGAGCCATGGCCTTTGCAAACTCACCGACTGCAGCGAGTGAGTCAAGACCTGGGTTGTTCTTGTCAGCCGAGAAGCAGAAGCATTCTCCTTACCTGCTTGAGCACACTCTGGAGCTCCCTGTTTGACCAAAGATCTGTCAGGAGGAGGCGAGCAGCTTCGGCCGCTTTTGGACAGGAGCTGGGAAGATGAAAGCAACCCTGGTGAACTCTGGCAGGCCACAGAGCAGCAACCCACATGCATTGCTGACAGCCTTTAAATAAGGCCATCTCCAGCTGGGAGGCTGGCTAGACTTGATGGAGGGCTGTCAGTAAAACCTTCCTTCCTCTCTCAGCAATATTACACAACAGCAATCTCTGGGACCAGAACAGGACAAATGAAAAAGGGGAGGATTTGAGTGGAAAATTGAGCATTAAACTGAGCTGAAGGAGTGTTTCAGGGGTGTGAAAGTTGGGAGAGTGAAAGAGAAGGGAAATGGTGCCAACTCTTCCCTGGAGTCTGTAGGGACAGTGTGGGTGAACCCTATGGGACAGCAGCAGAGGAACAGGCTCCATTGCTGCCTGGTGAGAACGAAGGAGATGGGAACATTTGTAACAACAACGCCTGCAACCGTAAGTCCTTACTCAGCACAAGTTAACAGATAATTGCTCATGTAACAGCTCCGAAACCGTGAGTCATAGCAGTACCTTTTATGATTTTGGAACATTTCATACAACAGCCCAGATATGAACCTCCTTGCTGGCTCTAATCACTGCTCCTCATCACCTGGACCTCGTCCTGTTTGCGGGAGACTCCTGATCTGGGCTCAGTGCAACAGCCCCAGCCTGTGTCAGCCAAGTGATGGAGAGCTATGAGGCCAGACTCAGGACGCTCCCTGCATGATACAGCTTCGCAAAACGTTGTGTCCTCAAAATAATCCTCATCAGACTATGAGAAATAGGACTGATGGTGCTCATCAGGAAACTGGACATGCCAAGGAATTCCTTGAAGAAGGATTTTTTTAGGATGTCCTGAGTTTACAAAATCGAGTATCAAGGTGCAATCTTTGGAGGAAATGGGAAATTGGAAGTCTGTGGATGAGAAGAACTCTCTTCCACAAAAAAAAATTAGTCCAGGAAGGACTCGGGTTTCTTGAAAGGTGAATTTTGGTAAAATGCTATGGTAAATTAAACAGCAAAATTAAATTGTACAATAAAAAAGACGTGAAAAGTGAATGAACAAAGAGAAACTAAACCGAGTAACTGATAAAGAGACTGTGAGATGAACTTCAAATCTGGCGCTCTAAAATACAGGAAGAGATTTTGGAGAAAAGCGCTTAGTGGAGCCAGTAGAATTATTGAGAAAACGATGCAATTTTGTTAGTGAAATAATGTTGCTTGAAAATGAGCAGCAGAAGAATATTTTTCAGCTTAGTTGGAGAAAAAGGATGGAAAAGCCATCAGACATCCCACTAAAATCAGTAACAGCAGCTTGATTTTCAGAATCCCCAACCAAAAGAAAAGAAGCTAATATGCAATATTTTGGCAACTTGGATTAAAAGTAGCACAGAGCAAGCAAAACTCGTCTTCGCTATGAAGGCCATGTCATCAATGTGGATATATGCAGGAGAGAGGCAATTATTTAATTGGGATCTCCAGGAAGGAGAAGAAACCACAGCTATCAGATAAAACTGCTGAACCGTTTATGACTTTCACTCAGAATACAGCTACAAGAAGCATCAAGAAAAAGAAATCTCAGTTGGAGGAGTGATGGTTGGCATTTGAGAACACAAGAAGGGAGAAGTTCCTGTAACTTGCTGGTCTGTAACCTAGAAGCTCTTTCTGTATTATGAATACAAAATTGTCTGAGCATCTTAAGCTAGCGATTTACAGCTTCAAATGCAAGAAGAGACCAGTTCAGAGGAAACACGTGCATTATGCAGACAAACCACCACCAGTGCTGGAAGGTGAGGGAAGTGTCCCCACAGGGAGACTGAGGCAGAGTACCAAGGAAAACTCTACAAAATACTAACAAGGTGAACATGGCATGGTGTTCTCCATGGTGATTTGGTCACCACTGAGACCTCCTTGGTTCTCTGTTTCTGCTGGCACTGGTGCTGGGAAGGAGGAGGTTGATAGCATTGAATCACCACATTCGTTGTTGGTATGGGGAACATGGGGTGTACATCCAGCTTAGGCAAGAGCCCCAGTAGAAGTGCTGGATCTAGATATTACCACCAGGGAGTGGGTGAGGCTGTTTCTGATGCAGGACTGGACAAATCCCACTGTAAAGTGGAAGATAAAGTCTTCACAGGCTACACAGGAAAGTGGGAGAAGTGAAGTAACTTGTGAACTAACAAGTGTCCAGTTCAGTGGTGAGGAGACCTCTTTCACATCTACTCTATGGGAACAGTCTGAAATGACTTGGCTCGAATAAGTAAGATTAGTCCTGGGCGTTAATTGTTGTCATTTCTTCATAAGAACTGAACAGCATTAAAGACTTTGTGGACAGAAATGAACACTGGAGGAACAGGAACAATTTGAGTGTGGGACATTGTGAGAACTGGGGAGTTTCTCAGAAGGAATCTGTGGTACAGACATGAGGAGCACACTGAGAACATCCCCGGAGTTTAGTAACTCCTCGCAGTTTAGTGAGTCATTGCAAACAAAGCTCATCACACAAAGCAGTCAAGACAATTAAGGTAAGCACAACCCCAGTTGTGCAAGGCTTTGCTGAAGTAGTAAATTAGCTGACGACTGGTCTGAGGGATCCGAAGTGGGACTTTAAGCAGGAGTAAATATCATTCAAAACAACGAAGACTTAGGAGAGGGCTGGGTTTCATGTTAATTGGGCTTGTTAGAGAGTGGAAGCGTATAAAAGCAGCAAACTGACCGATGTTCACTGGCTGAAGTCCAAACTAAACATAGAGGCCACTTTTAATGGCTGAGAGTCTCTCACTGCCATGAAACAAGTGGTAGATTGCAAGTGGTTGATGGAGAAAGCATGCAAATGTCTTTTCACAACAGAAAACAATAGGTTATATATAGAAGGTATTTTAAAACAAAGACAGATGGTAGGGGAGATGAAAGTCTAGGAAGCAGAACACATGGTCAAAGCTCATGTAAGTTTAACACCAGTTTGGCCAGAAATGAGCATAGAGCTTGGCAAGGGTTGACAAGCTTTTGCACAGGGCTGTAGGGGTGTGAATAACAAGCAGGGTGGATTCACTACCATCAAAATTCAAAACAAATCCTAAAAGAAAAAGTGCTGAGTTTGCTCAGTCGTTGCAAAATACACCTGTGTAGACCACTGCAGGTACTTGCAATACGTATCATCACAGCTGCATCTTTGCCACTTGAGGTGGACTTCACAACAGAAAAAGTGGTAAGGTGAACAAATCTGAACATTGAAGCTAAGCACAATCCCACTCTATCAGCAGTGCTTGAATCTCAGCCCTGACGTTCATGGTAAGGTTTGCAGGAAGACCTAAGTGGGAAGCCAGAGTGCCAGGGTCTAAGGCCACTTACTGACATCCTCTGTTCTGAGGGCTGGAAGTTTGAAAAGGCTTTAAGATGTTATTGCTTCAGTTCTTCATAGAATTTCTTAGAATAAGCAGCAAATACCCTGAGGTCCCTTTACAAATCTCGCCCTGGATGGCTCATGCCTGTTTCCAAGAAACTAGCATTGAGGACTTCTCTCTATCAACATGCTTGAGTTTTGTTTGGCTCTCAGTCTATGAGCACAGGGAAAGAATAATGCTTTGCTAAGGCTCTGAAGGGTGCTGGAAATGCTCTGGGGTTAATCTGGCTTTGCACAGAGTGTATGAGCTCAAAAATGTCTTCGCATGACCCTCTCCATGCCTTCTGGCCCAAACTCACCCATTTCGGCACAGGCTTACTACATTATTTAGCATGTTGCTTGACAAGTTTGACTTCCCCAGGTGTGGGTTGGACATGAGGAGGTTCCTCATAGTGTAACATGCTGATGTCATGGTCTCGCCGTAGCTGTTGGTATTTCCAGACTGGAATGACAGGAGACGTGATACATCTGGGAGCACCTGGTGAGCTAAAGAGGTGGAATGTTCCAATCAACGTTTAAATAAAGCCTAGCACAAGTGAATGATACTATTTGCATTAGCACTATTCAATGCAAGATTGCAGTACTAATAAGGTAATGGCATAGTGGTCATCATTTGATTTTCAGACACAAAAGGAATGCTGCAGGTCTCTGAAAGGGCAATGACACTGGTCATGAGTAGTCAAGACCAACTCAGTTCCCGAAACACTATCATGCTCATGATCCTGTAGATTTGTCATTGTCTATAAAGTATTCCACATGCTTGTAAAGGCTGAGATAGCACACATTTTGTTAATTAAGCCTGCAGGTATCTCCTGTAATTGTCCTTTTGGCCAGAAGAAATAACACTGCTTTGCCCAATTTCAGATCTGGGTTAGATCCTGTTACGGGGTTTACAAAGCGAGGTGGGCAAGTATTGGAAACCTGTTGGGAAAAAAAACACGAGTTGGAAACAAGACATTGCTCTGGAATCCACCGTGGTGGAAATGACTTACCCATGGTTTTGTGGAGAACAGGATGCCGGGACATGTTGCTCAGCAAAGAAGCCCCAGACCGGACAACTTCAGAGCTGTTGGAGTGGAGGAGCCGCGCGATGCGTGGCAAACCTTTCTCCTTCAAACCAATCAACTGGCTCATTGCATTGGACATCTAGGAGACAGAACAGAGATATCTCATGACTTCTATGCCAGAAGGACACAACTGGAATGACGTACAGGACCAGATAAATATGACTACATTATAAAATGAGCATCTGTATATCTTTTGCTACTATAATACCCTTTGCTTTGTGATTTACCCCTCTTCTCCACAGACATTTGCAAAGTCAGCCCCTCATCTTCTGCGATACAACTGGTACTTATGTCCTCTCTCTGGGGCCTGAGTGGGTACAGTTGCTCACTCAACTGATACTCCCAAACCTGGCTAAGTTTTACCTTCATGGCCATGTTGCCCTTGCCCTTCACAATGCCCTTGCATCTCCCTGATGTGCCCAAGTAATCGGCTGCAGTAGAACAGAAATAGCTAATGGATACCTTTAAAAAAAGTCTGAAGACCAGAAATACTCATCTTGGATTCCTGGTCTTGTGTTTGCTTATGTAAATCTAGAAGATCTCACGATGTAGCCAATGCAGATGAGTGTTCATGGATGTTGAAGTGACATAACCTGAATAAACTGACCTCTTATTGATCGACTTTAAATGAAACTCAACTACTGCCCCATCAGAGAGGCTGCTGGAGATTGTTGCACAATCAGTGACACATCAACAGTGACATGGGAACAGAGGAAAAGGGCTGAAAGGCAATCCTCTTCCAGTGGGCTGAGACCCAGTTATCCTCCCATGCTCCAGGAGGCGCATGCCTCAGTTTCCCTTTCCTTCAAGTGACAGCAAATCCAGCAACCGAACCTGACTCCAGCTCTGAGCTGAAATAAGCCTCTTGAAAGAAGAAGCCACTTCTGCACATCCAGGCAAATTCCAGCCATTCTGTTTCAGAAGGATGAAATAAGTTGCTTCAACACTGCCAGAGCTGGTTTTTCTTTGTTTGTTTCCTTCCCCCCCCATTCCAAAAGACATTCTTGTGTAATGATGTTGATTGCTACGGAGCAGAGAGTTCCAATCCCATTTCTCTGATCAGCTCTACCCATACAGTGACAGCCTCTCTCTCCCTCATTGTAAGCTGCACCGCTTAGTTAAACTGCAAACACAAAAGTTCCCAAAGTATTTCACATAGGAAGACTTGGAACAAAAGCTCCCAAGGGATGAGAGCTGGCAAGTTAATGCTGTCCTAGCATTAGGAAGGCTCCATTCATGAGTCACTCAATGTTTCTGGGTGGAACGCTTTGCACATGTGACACGCCTCCCCTACGTATGAAACAATTATCTCTTTATCTCCCCAACCATCTTATTTAAATTGGAATTGATGAAGTTTGACACAAACAGACAAGTTGAGGTTTGTCCACGTGAACTCAGCTTGCAAGGACATGCCCACGGTAACAACATTGGCACAGCAGAGCTGCTGTCGTGACGTGTGCCTTGCCATGCCCTAGCTCCTGCAATACCCATGGTGTCACGCAGCCCGTGTCACCTCCACGCTGCCATACCTACAGGTTAGGACATCTGTCAGAGCTATTTTACAAGCAGCTGTGATGTGAGGACGAGCCACAATCCAGAGCACAACCCACCCTGTTATTAGAGCCACCTCCCACTTAGAAAACACACACAGACGGTGGTGCACACATATCTTCTCTCTCTCCTTTAATGACATCTGTCCACGTGTGCACATCTGGGCACATACTCACTCGTGTCCTGGGGGACGGTGGCAATACCAGTAGATGCTGGTAATATGACCAACAGACTGGGGAAACCTGGAAACCCAATGTATGGCTCTGGGGTAGACCCTTAGGATGCTGATTACAGTCCCTCATGAGACCCTACTTTTGGCATTAATAAATACTTTGCTGGAGCATCCACTGAGGAAAGACTTGCAATAGTGCCCTGAGGTTTAAGGAGGACGTTTTCCTTTCTGATTACTGTAAAGTGCTGACACATTTGGCTGAGTGCATGTGGAGGACAGAGGAGCCCTTACCAGCCCTCGGCTCGCAGTGAGGTTCTGCAGAGCTCCAGCACAAGCTTCCAGGGTGGCATCCTTCTTGCTCTGATCCATCAGGGACAGGTAGGTGCGGATGGCATCAGAGTGGTAGAGCCAGCTGGGTCCTTTGGGTTTAAAATCCTCCTCAGGAAGGGGGACACCGTACTCATCATTCTACAAAGAGATAACAAAGTGGAAGCTTAGATCTTGCTCTTTGCTTGCAGCCCCTGCCCAAGCCTGAATATCACATTTCCAAGCCTCCTGTGGCACATCTTACCTCCATTTTACCACTCCTGCTGTTGAAACAGCCTGTAAGAGTTTTGTCCATATAAACGCTCCGGGCCATGTGGTTGAGCTGGGTGTATTTGTTGGGAACTTCAGCGTCCAGGCGGTAGGAGAGGTTGTGCAGGATGCAGATGCAATTCTCCACAGACTGAAATGACCCCCAGAATAAAAATCAAAGCATCACATTAGGCAGAAAAATATAGAGCAGCACCTGCTATAGCTACAGGGAGAACATACACCGTGCCATAACCTGGTTTTTTAGCAGTTATACTACATAAGCTCCTGACCCTGCTTAAGGTAGCAATGATGGGAAGGAAGGAGGTAGACAAGAATGAAGGCTACATAGCCCAAATGCTATACTGTGTCTCTCCGTGAGCTGACTGACTCTGAACCTTGTTAGGTCCCACTGTAACAAACAAGCTGATGAACAGGAAATGAGAGCAGAGGGTGGTTGTATCAAAGTGCCTATCATGAAATGCCAAATCTTGGAAGTCTTTCTCTTGCCAAGTCAACTTTCAATGACTTTATCCAAGCCACAGCTACAGATCTGGGGGCACTTTTTACCAAGAAGAGCCTTTTAAGCCTCCGTTACCTATAAATCAGAGTATCCAGGGTAAAGAGTAAGGGAGAATTTCCACTAGATACCTGTAACCAGCAGCAAAAACTGTGCTTAAATTTCCAAAGAGCTGCATTCAGTATGTGCTGCTGAAACTGATCTTCTTGCAAAAGCCATCCCCCAAAGATGATTTGCTTAATCCTGAGCTCATCTGAAGTAATTTTGGTACTTACTGGGCACTGAGGACTTTAGGGTGTCTGTTCAGTATCGCAGATGTCAAACTCCTAAAAATATGGCTATAAATGCTATTTTATCCGAGGTAAGGACCATTTACACACAGCAATCAGTCACAGTTAGGAGACTGGCAGAGAAATGCCAGCTCTTGGCTTCTTGCTGAATGCAGGGCCGATCTGGGACTTACATAGTTGAGTACTGCTGGATGAAGAGATGTGGTGATGGGAAGAGCAGTAGAGGGTGGTTAACGTGCTGGAAGGATTCCAGAGTGGGAGTGAAAGGATGGAAATCATATTGGGGGATCAGGAGCCAAAATATTTTGCTGTTTCTCTGTTTGTTAAAGGGAAATTGTAACCCTCACCTCTATTTCAGAGCCTAGAGCACAGAAGACTGCAATCCTACAACAGTCTGCACTGGGATTTGGAAGGAGAAGAGAAGCCTCAAAGAGACCAGTCCCCTCTTGTGTTTATTTGAAAGAGATTTTGAGGTCTTCCTGAAGTTGCAGTGATTGACTACAGGGCTGAACTCTAGCAAACAGCTTGGGGTGAGCATCTGGTACCTTGTCATCGGGTCGGTTGGAAGCCACACAGTTCTGGGCATAAGTCATGACTGAATCAATCAAGCCAGGGTAATTCCTCATGGTCTGGCGCCCCATGTCTGCAGAACTCAAGTTTCTGAAGAAAGCCATCGCAGAGCATGCCAGGAAAGAAGGAGGAGAGAGGATTAGTTTGGTTCACTTACCAGTCTCTATGGTCTCTGCTCTGGCTATGGGTATCGTTGAATTTAAGGATGTTTCTGTAGATTGAGCAAGGCTGGTGTAACTGCTCTCAGTTTGGAGACCTTCTGCAGGACTGCACTGGTGCATAGCCCTCTTGTTGCTCTGAAGGATTGATTTCATCTAGGAAAACGTCCCTTTAAGATGCTCTGCATCCCTTTAAGATGCTCTGCATAGAAGACATCCTCCTAGTGAGAGTAACTCAGCAATGTTTTGCCTTAGAGGCTATGCATGTGACATTACACAGACTCATCACCTCCTTGGAGGTGTTTCCAAAGAGAAGACAGAATAAGGACCAGCTGAGACGATTGTGAAAATCAGGAAGGTGCATCTGGCTACAAGTATGGAGCTACAAAGGCTCAACAGCAATATTTGTGTGGGAACAGGGGGGCAGAGGCGCTGAAGGGCAGCAATCACTCTAGCCAAAGGGACTGACCAGTTTGTAATGTTGCAATGTATTCCTGAGCACTGGTTGCTGCCAGGACAGGGGAGTTTTTCCAATAGCAGGAAATGTTTTTCTCTGGTTTGCTGGGTTTTTTTTTCTCTTCCCTGTTTTATTGCCTTGTAACTTGCAAATGAAAAACAAAGCGAGGTTGGCAGTCCTTGTGAGATATTCACTCCAGGCATTCCAGAACTGGATTTGGTGTTCACTGTGATTTGCAGCCTCCTCATTAACATGAATTTATCTGCAATCCAGAAATGCTTGAGCAGCAATGGCTGGAGCCCAGGGCAAACACAAGGCTGTTCTCATCTCTGTGTTATGATGTGGCAGGGCAGTGAGTCAGAGCAATCCTGGCTCACCCCTCAGAGCAGGGGCTCTGGACACAGCCACTCTGCTTTCCTTACTCACCTTGCTCCCCAGTCCTGCTGCCCCCAGCCTTTTTTGCTCCCTGGATGACCTGCGTCTGGCAGACTTCGCTGGGGGTGCTGGATTTTACTGCCACAATCGGGAAAAGGAGCCTACCTTGAGTTAAACTCCATGGAGAGCTCCTTTTACAAGCCACCATCATACCCTTTCCTTCATTTTAATGGGGTATTTTATGGCACTGGTGGGTTGAGATGGTCTTAAAGTGGAGCACCTCACCTGAACATACACCATACATCCCAACATGCAACTGCACAGGGAAGGTGCCTTCC
Source organism: Myiopsitta monachus (assembly GCA_017639245.1). Taxonomy (NCBI): domain Eukaryota; kingdom Metazoa; phylum Chordata; class Aves; order Psittaciformes; family Psittacidae; genus Myiopsitta; species Myiopsitta monachus. The sequence continues at coordinate 4,535,815 of CM029936.1, read as the reverse complement.
AAGACAGGGAAGGGAGCAGCACTCGCTATCTTTCAGACACGGCTCCCAGCCACAGAAGACGATAGTATCACGTCTCAAAAGGCCCCCACTGTGTTCACCCACTTCGTTTCATAAGCAGGTACAGCTCCTACTAACTGCATGTCTGGTAAGGGTGTGGTTGGTGCTGCACTCCCTCGGGGAGAGCTTCAGTTGATGAAAGTACCTAATTATACAGGGCATTTTTTTCCTTCCCCACTTGTTCCCAGTGAGACGAGGAGCTCGCATCCAAGTGGAGGAGGGTGGTAGGAGAAACAGCAAGTCAGGGCGAAGATCCTCTGCAAAAGGGATCTGGCTTTCCCGTGAACAAAATAAACTCCTCTTGGCTAGATCTGCGCCTCCTCTGACCAGCCTGATGATAGGAGCCAGGAAAAAGCCAGGGCAATGGGATTGCTCTGGACTTAACCAGTTAAAACCAGTAGGGGAATGCTTGTTTTCCCCACATAGAGAATTCTGTCTAATAATGCTAGGAAATACTCGGAAAAATGTTTTACGTTTTTCTGCGCCTTCTCTTCGTCAGGACAACTTTCTCGAAGGAGAGATTTGTATTAATGCAATTGGAGCGAGCATGTCTTTAGCTTATTGTAAGGTGATCTAGACAGCTTCAGCGTTTCTCAACATACACAAAATGCAGAAAATCTCTGTGTGATGACTCACCTCAAACACCCTGTAGCATTGAAGAATACTTCTGGGTCAATAATTTCTCTTGTCCTATTGCAGGTGCCGTCAGACCAGCCAGAGAAAGGGATGATAACACAGTCTGTCAAGACAGGGAGGGCCTCCTGTATCAACTCTTCTTTTAACTCATCAGTGGAGGAGAGGTTCCAGAGCAGACCTAGGAAGGAGGGGGAAGACAAGCTCAAGTAGAGGTTCACCATGCAATAGAAACTTTCTTTAGGTCAGAGTGAATTCCAGCTACGAAGTCCTTCTTCTTTTCATCCCTCTTTGAACTAAGGGTGCAGAGGCTGCCCTTAATCCTACTCTCTGTCCATCCTTATTGGAGACAGGCAGGAGAGGCACCAGCAGCATTTGGTGTGGAGGTGGGCATCTAAGCATCCTTCCTCCTCTCATAATCGCTGTTTATTGCCATTGGGCTGCAGGGGAAAGGCATCTCCCCAGGGATCTCATGATGGCTTACACACAAGACCTCAGTCACAGCTGAGGGTGACCTGCACCAACAAACTCTTGTCATGGAGCCATTGAGTCACGGAATCAACCAGGTTGGAAAAGACCATCAAGGTCATCAGGTCTAACTGTTCCCCAGCACTGTCATGTCAATCCTTCCAGAAAAGACGAGACACCAGTGAGATAACCTGCCCAACCATATTGGGATTGCCAATGCCGTTGGCCTTCCCTGGCAGCAGCATGGAGGCCAGGGGTGCAGAAATACATGGGAATGGCAGGTTGATCATAGCTGTGGGGGGAAACCTGGGTCACACGCTTTTCTGGTGGACATGAATGGTGTGAGGAACCCTTATGGGACATTGAAAGACCGAGACCACCTCTGTCTTCTGTTTTAGACTGCCGTTTGGTGTGACAGGAGCATAAAACATCCACTTGGTGCTATAGCAGCACCATGGCTACTGGGCCTTTGCGTGCTGGAGCACCATGAACCACAGGCAGGGAGGAGCGTGGTCCTTGCTGAGGGCTGAGCAGTCTGCTGCGTACCTGTCAGTTGTTTCTGAATCTCAGTGTTCCCTGTCCTCCGCAGGAGGCTCACGCACTCCCTTATCCCATTCTGCCGCCGGGTTTCTATCTTGTTGGTTGGATTCTTGAAGACCAAGTTCCGGAGGGCTCCGGCTGCTGCCCGCTGTACGTTCTGGTTTGTGCTGCGGAGCAGCTCCACAAGCTTGGCAATCCCCCCCAGCCGATAGACCTGTGCCAGGAGAGACATGTTGCCATCAACACTGGGTGCGGGGCATCGCCGGGACAGGGAACTGTCATGGCAATGCAAGCAGTCAACATCACACATAAGCAGGGAAGCTGGAAAAGCAGACCTGGCAAGAAAAGATGGATAGAACTCACAGATGGTGCGTCTGGTTCAGGCCATAGGTCATGACCACAAAGGTGCTGGCCTTGAGGTTGGAGCTGAAACTCTAGAAGTAGATGTCTATGAGTAATGGCCATGGACTGAACCCTTTGCTGATGAAAGGTGCTTGCTCCCACAAACTTTCTCCTACCTCTGTTAGTTTGCATCAGGTGAAAATGTTGCTCTGGCAATCTGTAGAGGCCATTTATAGCAATATAATAACATGATGTGGTAATTTATCTGCATCCTGAAATCACAGGCTGAGCTTAGAGAGACGGCCATGGTACAGTGTAAACACCCTCCAGGTCAGCCAGAAGCAGTACTGGGCCATGCCGCAGCACTCAGCTGGGCCAGCATTGGAAAGGGGTGTGAACCCCGACCTGCAGGACACCACACAGATGCCAGGGAGGTTTTGAAGGCAAATCCTCCCCAGAATGATGAATGTTCCCACTCTAGGATGTACCTGTGGGCACACGATCCCACATGGAGCCCCTCCTGGCACAAACCAACCCGCGGGCTGGAGATCTGGCTGACAATAGGACATGAAGGAGCACCCTTTAGACAGGGCAGCAAACAAGCGTGCGCTGGGGTGACTCACGCGCCTGCTCTGACACATCCTTCTGGGAAGCGATGGGACAGGCCGGTGCTCGGAGAGTGTTTTCAATGGCAGCAAAGGGTGCGGCCGCCCCACCATTCCCAGCTGAGACGTGGGCTGGGGTACCTGCAGCAGCTGGGGACAAACAGGTACATTCCCACTCTCTGCCAACATGTCCCGCTCCACTGTTGTGCCAGGAAATGGAAAACCACCTCAGCAAGGACGTAGTCTTGATAAACCCATGTCTGTATGACTACAAACACGCTAGGGTGGGATAAACTTGGGTGATTAACTTGAACAGATCCATCCTTGTGGTTGCCTCCTTTGCTGCATGTTGGCACAAATGTAGTAATAGGAGAGTAAGAGCATAAGAAAAATAGACTTCACTATAAGAAGCGCTTCTGTTTGATCAAATACCCTTGTTTAAGATCACTAATCTGCCCTTTGGCTTACATGGCAAAAATGGCTGAAAATAGCTGAAATGGCTGAAAATGACTGAAATATCACTGAACAATGCACAATGAGCATCACAGTGGGGCTTAGAGCAATTCCATGTCTGACACTGCAGCTGTGAGATTCCCATGAAACTGGATGCAACTGCAGCCAGAAGAGGACACTGCATCTGGATGGCTGCCTCCGTATCACCAAAACCCATCAATCTGTGTCACAGCACCTTACGGTGACAATGTGGACACAGTCTCCTCTGCTGCCTCGTAACTATTCCCCTGTGTTAAAATCCTGACTGACTCCTACTGAGAGAAAGTGACCACTAATAGCTGAAAATCTACTTAATTAATTCCTTAGTGTGACTAATGAGGTATAAGGCTCCCTCGTTAAAATCAAGGGGACCTATGGATACTTGGTACTGAGAAAACCAGTTTCATCCGTCTCATGTGCCACTACATCCAGTGCGACAGCAGAGCTCTGAAGGAGTTTGCTCACCTCTTGCTTGGCAGACTCATCCTGGAAGCAGGTGTGCTGGAGGTAGTAAGCACCCATAGCCTGGTATTTGTCATCAGAGGAGCACAGGAGTTGTATGGCTTTCTGGATGGTCATTGTACCGCCGTCTATCTCATCACCACATATTCTGTGTTAAAGAGAAATGCAGCATTGGTTGAGTGCTCAGCCAAAGGGCTACATCAGTGCTGGGAATTATAAGGAAGGAATCATTTACAAAATGTAAAATACTATAATATTGCCACACAAACCACATGATGCACCCAGAGTGCATTTCTCTGTCTCAAAAAAAGAGATGATAAGAGTGGAAAATACATAGTGGAAGACACCAAGGACAATAAATTATGGATCCAGTCTGTCCAGAAACAAAGGAGACAGAACATAAGAACCCAATTGAGGTGCTAGATGTCTGTTCATGTCTGCAGTGGAAGGTTTCATGAACAGAGAACCAGTATACACTGTTCATCAAATACAAGAATTAGTGGGCAAGAGTGAAACCAACCATCAGGTTGTTAGGACAATCGAAAGTAGACAGATGCTTTTCTCACAGCATGTGATCCTTTGATGTAAGATGTGGTGGAAGCAAAAATACAAAAGGAATTGATGATCTTGGGAGGCTGAAGGAAAAGGCAACAGGCATGTCTGGAGTGATGGGATGGACAAATACTGAGTGCATGAAATACTAATAATAGCATTGAGACTTCCTGCTCCCAGGGTATGTTTACGTTGGTAGTCTCCAGCTCTTCATAGAAGTTGGCCACAATCACCACCCCCTGTTATAAGTAAAGAATGTGCCTACAGACTCCAGGGGAAGGGTATGAGTACCTCTGTGTTGGAGCAGGACTTGGGAAAAATACAAACACCAGTGGCAGGATACAAATGGGAAGTGCTTTGTTAGCAGTGGATGAAATCGAAAGTGTGGGGGCTTTGCTAGGACAACTAGGTCGTTGTTGCGTCTGTCTGATGTTATTCCTTGTTCAGAATCCAGCTGGGGGAATTTACCTGGAGATCAGGAAGACCAGTTCCTCCTTGAACCACATCAATTTGTATACAAGCTTTTGCTCCATGTCATACTAGCAAGTGACTATGTAGAGGGGCTGAACATCCTCAGACAGTCCAATAGACTAACAAAACAGAGTGGTTTTTATTAAGTTCTTTAAATGAACCTATTATATTTGCAGTATTAAATATTATTTTGAGGGAATGGCTTCTTCTAGGCGTGGAATGTGCAGACACATTTTGATTGTGCCAGAGAAATGTTAAGAATAAAGGTCTAGAAAGGACACCCATGTGTGGTCACCAGCGCCAGCAGCTTACAGTAAAGTATTTTGTCCTTAAGCACCCAAAGGTTCACCTCCTTTCACAGCTCCTGTTCACAGCCCGGAGTAATATCCACAGTCCTATAGGAAATTCCATCACAAAAACATCAAAAGCCAACAACTCTGCTGTGACACTGCAAGAGAATCTTCTGTCTCCCCTACCCTCACTGGTATAAAGTTGCATTCGGTTTAAACGACTTATTTAAGCACCTGTGTCGTTAATGGAGAGACATAGGTGCTTCCAATGAACAACTTGCCCTGTGTCTTAGACATTCTTCCTAAGACAGGAAGACCTGCCCTTTGGAGATTCCTCTGCCACTGCTGGGATACATGAATGACAGACCACAGTCTGGGATTGGACTTTATCATTCAGTGTCTAATGTTAGATGAACCTCGTTCCACTTCTATTTCTATATGAACAATAAAACATTGGTTCATCGTATGATTTTTTAAGTTTGTACCTTTATCAAAACTCCAGGAAACTTCCATTATACTTGCAGCATGGGAGCACAAAACTGTCAAGACTAAGTTTAAATCAGAAACTAGGGAATCTCAGAAATCTTTGGTTTGGACCCAGGATGCTGTGATTCTTCTCTTAGTCTTTTTCATGCTCCTAAGGCACATTAGAGCTGAGGCAGCAATGGATCCAGCATAAGGAGCACCAGAGGAACCTCTTTTCGTTTTAATTTATCCAGTTGAGAAAAACCCCGATATGAAGTGCACTTTTTTGGGGAAAGGACATCCGTTATTGGTCCAGCTACTCAAGCAAGGCAATTTTCTACACATCCACTACATAAGAGGGCCAAATCCTCCTTCAGCATGGAAAAAGAACACATCCGGGTCCAGTTCTGTGTGGGAAAAGATGGGGAAGGTTCCATTTCCCTTGCTGGTTCACCAACAAGAGAAGTTCACAGAGGGTGGGAGGCGGGGCTCAGTCATGCTGCCTCAGTTTCTCCTACTGAGAACATAATCACCCTGGCAAAGCCCGTGCTAACGGGAGGTTGTTCATCAGCGGTCAGGGGTATTCCCAACCAGATCTACACTACGAGCACAACAGCCTGCTCCAAGACAAATTCTTGGACTGTAGCCATTGCCAACCTAGGCCGATGTGCCTGGTAGGAAGAGCTCCAAAGGTTGTTCTTCTTCCACAAGAAAGAAGCCATCAGAACAGGGAGAGACCTCAATTAGAAATGATTCAACAAGAGACAAATTAGATGATCAGATTCAGGTATGGAAGGGGAACAAACACTTGAGAGGATCAGTATCACAGAAAGGAAAATTCCCTGATTTGATACTAACGCCTTTTGTTCACTTTTTATTAGCGGATTGGTTTGTGTTAACCAGATCTAAGCCTCCATCTCGGTTGTTGGGGCTACAATTCTCAGGAGAGGAGGAAGCCAGAAAATTCTAACAAATTCCATTGTTCATTTACAAAATCAGTACAAAGACACTCAAACAGAATGTCCAGCACATCTAAGACTTCCACAGTCAGGCCACACTGGAGCAAACCCAGTAGTCATGCTCCATGCCAAGCAGCCACATCCACCTCTGGAACATGGTAGCAAGGTTATGATGCCACTGCAATCTCAGCTGAAGCTTCCCTTCAGGCTTTGTTTAGTGCATAGATACCAGGGAAGATGGGCACACACTGAACCAGGGGTGAGGGGATCCTCGTTATATGCAATGATATAAACCCTGCCAGGGCAGCATCACTCACAGCTCCACAGCAATTGCTCAATATACAGAGAACACCAAAGGGAAATGCATTCACATCTTAAAATAAGGCCAAAGGTGCATGTGGTATTATGGAAGACAACACATAGCGTAGGTGTCCATTAGTGGCTCCTGATCTGTATCACCAACTGGGGAATGTCTGCAAACATCCCAGCTCACCTCTTCATCTTCACAAATGAGAATACCCTGAAATCCTTCACAAGGGCTGAGATCAGTGTGGCCTCTCAGCAACATCTCCAGCTCAGACATCTGGCTTTCCCCTGGAGTTAACCAAGAGGCACTGACATTGCCACTCCAGAAAGCTGTACTGTGGCAAAAAGGAGTGCTGCTCATTGAGAGCTGCCTTTGGGCAGGAGCCACCAGAATAGCCCATGAACTTTTGAGCCCAGAACAGATGCATTGAGCTTGGAAATATTGTTCCAGATATGACATAATGCCTACAAAGGTTTAATCCCCTGAGTGGTTATTGAGAAGTATGTCTGGAAGGGACATCAGAAATTCCCTCTTCCGCTCACTGAGGCAGGATCATAATGATAGGGGTGGTGGAAGAGAATATACTTCAGGAGGAGGTTTCTCAAGGCAAGTCAGTACTGTTTAACCTCCTGATCTGAGCAAACAGTGCAAAACTCAGACTTCATCACCAGAACCAATACATCATGAGTAAAACCCCACATCATGGTTTAGTTTATCATAAAATCATAGAATGGTTTCTCCCCCAAAACATTCAGGTAAACTACTCATCAGATAGCTGGAGGAAAGGTGCTTTCATCAGCTAGAGTGGCTTCTGTAAGAGGAAGGACTCTTCTGAAAGACAGTTATCAAAAAGACTGCTCTTCCATGCCTGACACGGCCAAAGCCAGTTCAATAAATGGGAGCAATCACATAATCAAGAGTAGTTCCAGAAATCAAATAACCTTGTGACCAATCTGCAAATAACTGAACTATCTGTTCAGTGCAGAGTTTGGCAGCTCTTGCATACTCAGTATTGTGATGTCTGCACGCCACTCGACCTGAGAATGAGCATCCAATGGCCCCTTTTTCACGTCATCCAAAGAGACCAGATCTGTAGCACAGGACACCTGAGAAGCACCACTCTCGAACCGGCACGGACACTGTCCATAGTCACTGCATTACAGTGGAGTTCTGTATCACACACAGCCTCAGTGGATCGCATGTCCCACTGCAATCACTGTCACAGCAATGGAAATCACCCCATTGGATCACCATGGAAACTATCTAGCCCTTCCTTGTGCTCAGTTTGCTAACCTGCTGACGAGATACCTGCCTACACAGGAGATTTGCAGCACGAAAACTGAACACAAAATTAGCCGTGTTATAAAGGAAAACCTCCACCCAAAGAACTGCTAGAATAGGAAGAACAGAGCCCCAAACAAGGGCAGCAGCTATTACCCAGGTAAGCTTTCTTCCTGCATGCAGAGGTTAATAACGGGATGCCTACAAGCAACCCTCTCCCTACCCACACATCAACCTACCCAAATGAAGATCAAGCTCTCCAAGTGCAGAATCCTCCAACCAGAAACACAGCAAAAAGAGCCCAGATACAGTCCTAACCCATCTCTGGAGGCCTCTTCCCCGTAAAAAGTGCTCTACAGACCAAGGCTAACAGTGACCTGCCAGATGCCCTATTAAAAGGTCTAATGGCCTTCCAAATAAGTACTATTTCCAAACAGAATAGCTCCTTAGTACTTTTACCAAGCTTGTGCCAACCTCATCTCCTTTGAGTCAAGAGCAGAATCGCTTGGACAAGCCCCCTCTAACAAATGCAGCTCTGCTGTGAGTTTCACGGGGAGCAGGGGGTGTGCACCAGCCAAATCAGATTTACTCAGGGGACACAGCCCCAGCTGAGCCTACCAGCGACGTGAAGCCCGACATTTCCACATCAGAACCAGTTCTGCCAGATGAGCCATGCCCCAAGCCAGGAGTGTATAAATGGAGCCACTCCCTAACCGAAGGGCAGCCAGCACTGGAGAGTGTTCCTCCCACAGCAGCAGTTCTTCTCTTCAGAAAATGCCATTATTCTTCAAGTGACCTTTCCAAAGCAATGGCCAACTCTATAACCATGAGCGCTGTGCAGAGCAGGGCTTACTTTGGAGAGCCCGCTTGCCTAACTTGTGAAAAGCAACATCTTCCCTAGGCAGAAGGGAAGCTGCAGCCCCATGTTTAATCATTCTGCCATCCCTCCCACCGCTCTTTCAGCCAGAAATTCCCTAGAACAAGTTACTTCCAGTTTCTGTAATGTCTGTTTCTTGTTCCAGAAGAACTACAAAGCTTCTGAATGGAGCAAGGCAACGCCGCCAGTGCTGAGTTGCCCAGGGTTAATTTTGCATGTGTTAAACATGGAGTAACTGGGCACATGGGAAGCTAAGGTTTCATGACAACAGTGCTAATGGGTGAGTGACGTTTCTCAGCGTACACGCTCTGGACATTTACTCAATACAGAAAGAGGGAGGCTGAGCAGAGAATTAGCAGAGAAATCTGGAAATCAACATTTCCATGTGATAAAGGGTATGACTTGGTTCACACTGGTGACTCTGAGGCAGGATTTTCTCAGTAGTTACATCATGCCTTGGGCCAATGGCTCAACAGTCTCAGGCTTTTGGTGTGAGTTAGGACTAAGCCTATGAGCCCAGTTAATCAGCCTCACTCTTGTACTGCAGTGTGTAAGCTCTCCTTTGGACAAGGGACTACCAGGAGTGAGCTTGGGAGCTTCTAGGGTTTGTGTGTCAAGCTGCTCTGTGTGATAGTGATGCAGCAACAGTAGTACACCTCAAAACACACAAACCAGAGTCCTCCAAGACTGCAGCTGTGCAGACCAAAGCTCTCCACAGACCGCAGCAGAATATGGTCGGTGCTCCAGCACCAGAGGTAGCGCTGCCATCAGCATGAGGGCAGCTTTGAATCAACACCACTGCAATGCCATCGAAACCTCACCAGTTTTTTTTGTAGTGAGAGCTCTGCTGCACAGATACATCAGGTTGGGGCTGCCTGAGCTCACTCATGTGTTTTACATGCCCTATTGTTGTAGGCAACTTTTGCAAGAAGGGACCTGATGCTGGGACATGAAGGACCATCCTCCACCCTTGCATAACTCTTAACCCCAGTGGGACCGGATGCTTTGGACAGGAAGGAACTGAACAGCTTCCATTCCCTTCTCTTTCCTGGATAGGTAAATTATTCCAATTGGGCTTTTTGTTTCAATTTCTGACTCAATTTTTCACTGGAAGCCAAATCAGACTTTTTGGTAGAATGAAGCAAGGCCTGGGTGGAAAGACAGAGGAGTAAATACAACCGCTCAGCATGTTCTCAGCTCTGCTCTGAGTCAGACCCTCAGGAACCAACTCCTTCAAAGCAAGTTGATTGGTTTAGGTTGGTTTTCAGCCTAATCAAAGCAGTGTGACAGCCAGCAGAGGCACCCCAACTGCACACCAAGAGTCCTGCTCTTCACCTCCCCACCCTCAGCTTGCAAAGGAGCTGTCAGTTAATACCATCACAGAGATTGAGGGATCATCTTTCCCAGCATCACACAGATATATACACTGAGCCATATGGGTTTCCTTCCATAGCCCATGAAAACAAATGAGCCCTTTAAGACTGTGACACATCTGACCCACTTTAGACTCTACTGCAGGATGTGATTAAGCACGGTGTGCATTGGTGAGCAGATGTCTATATAGTAGCTCAGATGACTACCTCGGGTGGACAGACCTCCACAGCCGATGTCTACATGTACTCAGATTCAGCCCATTGCAGCAGACTTACTTGGAGCCGGACTGAGCCTGTCCATAAACCATGTCCTGCTTGCAGCTCATCATGGGCTGGGCATAGACCACGTCGGGTTTGTTGCTTGAGGGGCAGGAGAGGGCCCGCGCTGGCATTTTTTTACTTGTCCTGGTAGTTCCTTGCTGGGTGCTGCAGCTGCTGTAGATGCTCTGGCGGTTCAGGGTTGCCTTGTGCTCTGCCCGGCCCCCAACCTGGCTCTTCCTCAGCGTCCCGCGGGGTGGTTCGCAGTAGAGGTCGGGCTCGCTACGGCTGCTCTTGATGTTTGGCACAAAGCAGTAGTCGCTGCCGGCCCTGGCGGGGCTGCAGACAGCCTTGCTGTAGTGCTTGCTGCCCCAGCCCTCCATCTGGCTGTACGAGCTATAGCGCCTGTTCTCCACGTCCCGCTTCAGCGTCCCGTTGTACAGCTGGACAATGAGAAAAGAGAGGACAGAGAAATTAGGCAAGGATGGAGCTGCAGACTGACACGGACAAGCCTGCTCCTGTGTGAGCGTCACCAAGTTCCTCTGCCTCAGGTCTGTTTGTGGCCCAAAATTGACAAGAGGTAAATTTACAACAGAACAGCCCTTGCAAAGGCGCCGAACTCTCCATTGAAATGTGGGGATACTCAGCGATCAGGAAAGGGCATCCAGGAGCTTTAAAACAGAATTGAAAGCTCAAACATGACCCGGGCAATAAACAAAATGCCTTATTTTATGGGATCATAGAATCATGGACTGGTTTGTGCTGGAAGGGACCTTAAAACTCATCCAGTTCCAACCCCCTGCCATGGACAGGAACACCTTCCACTAACCCAGGTTGCTCCAAGCCTCATCCAACCTGGCCTTGAACACTGCCAGGGATGGGGCAGCCACAGCTTCTCTGGGCACCCTGTGCCAGCGCCTCAGCACCCTCACAGGGAATAACTTCTGCCTAAGAGCTCATCTCAGTCTCCCCTCTGCCAGGTTATAGCCATTTCCAACACATGGGATCTATCCAGGTCTGTAATTAGAGGGACTCACACCACATCTCTTGCTATCACAGTGACTGATGCCTCATTCTGACCTTCCAGTGCTTCCTGCATTTGTTCTTAATTTCTTTGCGCTATTTTGTTCCCCTTCCATCTCTAAGTTCCTTAGGAAGGGAGTAAAGGGAGTGAAAAATCACTAAGGGATTGTTGAATCTCATTCTGCCAAGAAGCAAGTGGAGACAATGAATATCTGCTTATGAGTTACTAGGTGTCTGGTATCAGCTCATGCAATGGGATGTTCAGAGAACAATGGGGAATATTGAGATGACTAAGCCAGTCAGTAATAAATCCCAACTACAATTAATCCAATGAGAACGCGGCTTTCGCTGCCTGCTGTCAGTTCAAGGTATCTTCACCACTTCACCAAAAGCCATCCAGATTTGCCCCATGTACACCATGATTGAATCCCACATTCTTTTGCAATATTAAACCTTCTGTCACCTGGAAGCCTTTAGGGTGGTATTTGAGTGAAAAACAAGTCATTAAGGCGTGTACTCCAATAAGGGAAACAATAGAGCTATTTTAGCCCTGTTTGCACCATGATATTGAGCTCTTTCCACTGCATACCCCTCAGCAGATCTCCAAGACATACAGCAAACAGGCATGTAAAAGCCACCCAAGGATCCCTTGGGATAGGGGAAAAAGAGTCAACACCAGCATCTTATTGTTTTCATGGAAACAATAGCCTGTGCCCGGTGCAATAGTTATGTCACTGGAAAATATCCATACTTCCTAGCCTAGAAACAGCATATGACAAAGCCATTGGTGTCCTCTGCAGGCTCAGACGGAGTCCTGCTGCTCTGCTCCAGCTTCATCCCAGTGCTGAGCACGCTCAGCATCATTCGTGTCTCCAGCACTCTGCAGAATTGTCATTATGTTAATTAATTAAGGCCAATATTTCCATTAACACACTGATCTTCAGGAACGCAGTTAATCCTCTCTGCTGCACCCCAGAGAACTGCACAGGTAACGGCTGAAGACCTTTCAAAGGGGTCATCTAGCAGGCATGCCACCTGGAGAAGAAGAAACCCTTTAGTCCAGCTACACTGGTACCCAGACTGCTCTGTCGTTTGAGCACCACTCTGAAGTAGTTTTCATACTTTCATTCTGCAGGCTTGCATCTAAACAGGTGAATTGCTGGAAGGGGAGAAAAGAGGAGCAAATTCTCTTTGCATTTACTCCAGAGGACACAGAAAAAACCTGTTGGTTCTGCAGCGCAGCCGGTAACAGGTTTGGTGCATACGGCAGAGCTCTCAGGGACTTGGAGGAAGAATTTGCATGCCATGAGAAGAGCAAGGATGAGGCAGATGGATAAGTGTGATGAGTCTCGGGGGGTTCCCTGGCACCCAGGAAAGCCCACTGGCATTCCCAGGATGGCCACACATGGAGGTTCTCTTCCATCCTGGTTTTGCTTTGAGTACAGTACGCACGCAACACCAGCGAAGAGACCTCTCAAGAAGTCATGATCTACCCCACTGCAGAAGAGTACGTCCTTCTAAAGGTGACATCATCCTCATTTTTAGTTTATGTTTCTGCGTTCAGAATCCCTTGGGACAGTGAGGGATGGGACAAGCACGAGGGTGCAGGATGGACTTTGCTGCTCTGTGGAGTGGGGAACGCACTCCCAGGGCTCACTGCGGGCTGGAGGACGGAGCAGCAGCTTGTCAGATGTGAGCCCTGTCGTTTTCGTTTATGAGTCAGGATAAGCTGGGATTATTCTGTAGGGCTGTCAGAAGCTTGGCAGAGCTGTGGAGCCCCTGGGCATTTGCTGAAACCAATTCAGCTCACCATGGAAGAGCCAACTTGGTATTTATCTAAAGCTATTGTTTGCTCTCCCGTGTACTCACATGGGCTCTCCGCCAGCAGAGCGGGTGAGGGAAGGTGTGAGGCTGTCTGTGTTTACAGATAGAGAATTATCAATTCTCTCATTTCCTGCTGTGTTTTATGGTGGTGTGTAGCATTGTCCTCTTCCTTGCCAGCCCTGAGATGATGGGTGAAGCAAAGCGACCGCCTATTTGGAAAGACACCTTTCTGCAACACAGGGAGCCCTGAGCAGCAAGTCAGTGCAGGTCCTGGCAGGGCGGGGAAGCCTTTTGCAAACTCATGGGAAAATAGTTCCCGTGTGATGTGAAGCTCATTACCGAAGTCAGCGCATGACTTTTATTGCTGATTCTACCAGATGCTTGGCTGAGCCCATTTTAATCTCTTTCAAGTGGCACGGACCTAATTGGTATCTTAGAATTCCTCTTTGCAGCAGGAGGCTGATCCAAAGCCTCCAAATCAATGAGGAGCCTCCTGCCAGCTTCAGTGCGTTTCAGACCTGCTTGCCAATTAGCCCCTATGAACCCTTGCATGGATGTAGCTGACCTGATTGCTTCTTGAGTTCAGCAAAGCGCTGTGTCTGTGCCTTAAGAGCTGCTTTCTCAGACTAAAACCTATGTCCCCATTTCAGATGTTCACCAATCTAAGTCAGAGATCTCCATGTTTAACTCTGGAGCAAATATGGCCAAGGGAATGGAGATCCCCGTGTTGTTATCTGTCTGCTGGATGCAGCGATCAGTGAGATAGGATGCACAGCAAGGGAGAAGTGAGGCACTGCTGTCTGGAGAAGAGGTGATCATCTGAAGGTGAAGGTGATGCTATTACACAGTCTGTGGTTTAAAGAGCCACCTGACAACAATCTTGTAACTTTTGCTGATGCCATTATGTGTGGAGGGAGCTCTCCCTATGCAGAACAGCATTAGTGAAAGGAAATAATCAATCTCTCACCTTCAAACCTCATAAACTGCCCAGATTTCCTAACACCCTGGATTGCATCTGCTACTGCTCGGAGGTGTTTGTATGGAGCAGATGGGCCAGGTCCACACCTCCTCCTCCCTTTAGGAGTGCTGGAAAAGACAAGGAAGTCCCTCAAAGAAGGGTGGAGACAGAAAGCAGCAATGCCCTCTGCACTGCAAGGTCTAGAAACCATTTTAGAAGAGCACAGGCTGTTACCAAGACTTCTCCCTGTGGGACCCAAGAAGTCAGGCAGCTTGGTAGGTCTCTTCTTTCTGGCAGAGACCATCACCCACTGGCAGTGCTCTGCACTCACAGGATGCAGGAGGATGCTCACGTGCATCCAGGCAACGCCAACATCCTGAATTTTACCCTGAACTTCTCCTCCCTGCTGAGAAATGAGTCTGTATGATTGAGGCCAAGCCTTGGGAGCCATTCATTCATATTAAAACAAGGAGAGCAGGCACCAGGTGGAAAGCCAGCAAAGATGAGCACTGATAGCACTAAGGTGCTCTTATCAGGCCCAAGGAGTAAGGGCTTTCCTCCACTGGCAGCAACAAAAACCTGCCTTTAAATTAAGAACAATTTGTGGATGCCCAGTTCTCAGCCTGCAATATGGGACCACTTTGGGAACATTAATTGGAATATCCGAGAGTCACACGAGACAGATAAATATAAATAAATATCTTTAACCTCTTATTTCAACTGCTGTTAGAGAGAAAGTCAAAATGGCATTATCCCAACCACGATCGTGAGCCCCTTCCTGGCTTTTTCTTCCATAGACCCTTTTGCTTAAGAGGAAAAGTCCCTCTCTTCCTCCTGTTTTCCAGAGAAGCAGAAGCACAGAGGCAAGGCTTCTTTGGAAGCCCCGACAATCACGCTCCAATCTCAGCGCTGCCTTTCCACGTCGGAGGCTCTCCCAGATAACTGGGTGTTTCTGACTTGTGCATCTAAGGACGCGATCAGTTCATTACCTGGCTCTCATTTTTCCCTTGCAATTTGTTTGTTTCTAGAGCAGCAGACAGAGAGAAGTAAAGGACTCCGTATAAACACGTCAGGAGCAGGTTTCTCCCAGGCTGGAGGGCAAAGCGCAGGCAATGCAACATGACAGCGTCCCACCCTGAGTGATGGGTGGGGAGAACTCTCGATGCTGCTTGCGAAATGCCATAGCTGCCGCCTGCTACACACTCCATTGCAGGGAGAAAAATTGCAAAACCAGCAAATATATTGTTTATCTATTTCTGAACTGCTCTTTCCCACCTCTCCCGGGTGCTGCTTTGCTCTGCGCTTTTTCATCAGGTTCTTGATGCAGCTGAGATTTAGGTCTGGATGGTTCAGCTTGTGCTGGCCAGGGAAGGTGATGTCCAACTCGCTACTGCAAAGTATAGACCCCCCTGCAAAATCTCACAGGGGGGTGAGGGAGACCGAGCAATGATGTGCAACAACTATAAATCTGCTTTCTTTGATAAGGTTTCCCAAACCTTTCGATTTTGGGGATTCTTTTAAACTCGAATGTGCCATCACAGCAAATGACAAATTTTGTCCTGGAATCCCTTTGGAACAAGCTCCCACTGATGATGACAGATCTTTGTCCCCAGAGGCAAAGTCAGCAAGGGGTGGCAGGGAGTGTTCCCTTCTTGTGGAGAACGCCTCTCATGCAGAAAATGCATTGGGGAGAGATAGCTCTGCGACTTTCTCCCACAGAAGACATTTGTTAAAGGATCTACATAAGGTCTCTAGTACAGAGGGATCACCGTAGCATCACTAAACAGAAGCCAAGCTGGGTGGCCAGTGCAGAAGAGCCCAAGACCCCAGCAGAGATGCCTGAGGAGCAGTGGTGAGCACTGGTAGCCTCATAGCTTTTATGTGCTGGGATCCAACTCAGTTCTAACTGCTTTAATAAGAACAGCATAAGACATGCTTGGAGATATCAGACACCTCGAGTACTGTGTCCAGCTCTGGAGTCCTCAGTACAGGAAAGACATGGAACTGTAGGGTAAGGTGCAGAGAAGGGCCACAGAAATGATCAGAGGGCTGGAGCACCTCTCCTCTGAGGAAAGGCTGAGACAGTTGGGGTTGTTCAGCCTGGAGAGGAGAATACTCCAGGGGGAACTTATTGTGGCCTTACAGTTCTTAAAAGGGTCTATAAGAAAGATGGAGAGGGACTTTTTAGCAGGGTCTGTTGTGACAGGATGAGGAGTGATGGGTTTAAACTGAAAGAGGGAGATTCAGGCTGGATGTGAGGAAAAAATTCTTTACAATGAGGGTGGTAAAACACTGGCCAAGGTTGCCCAGAGAGGTAGTGGACATTCCAGGCCAGGCTGGGTGTGGTTCTGGTCCAGATCTAGTTGAAGATGTCCCTGCTCCCTGCAGAAGGGTTGGACTAAATGAGCTTTGAAGGTCCAGTACTGCTGCAGGTGGGAATTAAGCCTCAGAGGTCTTTGTGGTGACATGCATCCTGGCTCCACATACTGCCTTCCCTCGGTTCCAGCCATTCCAGTAGCTTCCAGCAGTTGGGATTTGGCTGTGCCTGCAGTTAGGGTGAACGGCACACTCGCTGCAACACAAGGACATCAGACTGTGACCGTGGCTCTGAGCCCAGTGCTGAACCCCCATTTCTGGGGTGGCATTAGAGGTGTCAGAGTCAAGGATGCAGTTCATGCTGAGACTTCCACCATGACTGCAATGCTTTAGGTGTCCAGTTTAGCTTACGTCCACCTCCCTCAGGTTTGCCAGTGTAAACTGTGGTCACACTGTACCTCCTGAGGGACCTCAGGCACTGCTCAGGCCTTACATCAGGACATGGCATTGCCAGCTCCTGTGGTTGGATGGCTTTGGCAACTGATGGCCACTCATAACTCACATCATCAGTAGGGTCACAAATGTCTCTAAGGGTCTTCTGGGTTTAACAGCACCTGGATTGAAAGATCAACCAACACAGAGAGCTTTGCGGTCACTCATGTCCCCATTACTGATTCCCAGTGTGGTCACTGTGCAGATGGGACTGGACACTTCCTGCCTGAAGGCTGAGCCAACCGCTGACAAATGAACCCAGGAAACGCTGCAGCCAAGTGCAAACCTGTTGCCCTCAGACAGCCTTTTCCTGGAGTGGTCCCACTACTTTCAGTGTTCCCTACATTATAACAACTCATTGCAGCGCTTAGTTACAGTGATGGTGAAACAAGGCACCCTGGAAGAGGAATAAATACAAAATAGTCTTTGTAAATCAGAGACTTCAGTCGGAAGTGTTGACTGGGCCAGAGAGAGCTCCCTCCAGAGCTATCATTTCTTTTGCTCTAATATTTGAACGTCAGTATCGTAAGGTTGGGAAGAAAACTCCAATGCAAAAAGCTTGAGATTTCCAAGAAGACACAAAACAAAAGGAGGAAGTCTGGAATACTGGTTTTTAAGAGCTGTGGATGAGTCAGGAGACCTCCTGTCACTCACAGTCACCATCTAAGGCAATGTCTTAGATTAAGGCAGTCTAAGAGCAGTGTCTAAGTTGCAATGCTATGGAGCAGCAACATGGACATGGACTGCCTGTCACACCTTTTTAACACCAGAAGTATTAAAAGTCATTTTCCTGAATGCTATCCTGGGTCATCTTCTTGAAATACATCAATTTGCTTGTGCATCTCAAAGGACTCCTCCTCAGAAGCGTTCATAGCACCAGTTCCATCTGGACAGAAGAGCAGCAATGTTCTCTTCAAACATAGATTTGCTTTATCTTTGTTTTTGTGTCTTACAACCTGCACAGGCTTCAAACAGGTCTGTAGGCAAAAGTTAAAGTTAACCCAAGCTGGAGGCTGGTCATGGATGTGTGTAAACCTGCAATACTCTTCTGAAAGAAGCAAAATGGAGGAGGTTCCTCAGTGTGGTTGGGGAGTATGATGTCTGTTAAGCTTGTTAAGCAGATTTAGGCTTGAGGTTATATGTTCCAATGTGCCAATGGCACTTGGGACTCATCTCCCCTAACTGCAGTCATCTACCTGTTAGGTGACTGCTCTGATCCAACTACCAGTATAAGGAGATAGGCATCCAGAGGGGTTGATTCATCCTGACCTGACAGATCTCCGAGATAGAGGAGATGAATCACCTCCTTATACCTCTCTCTTTGTTGGCTATTGGAGGAGTCTAGACTACTTGTTAAGACTAAATGGCTGATTTTCAGATACACACAGTTAGGTAAGACATTTTTTACTGCGAGTCCTTCACAAGCCCCGGTCCCATTTTCTAAAGTGACTGAGGTCCTGAAGGCTTTGACCAAATTCTAGGAGGAAAGGCTTGTGAGACACTTAGGTTTGGAGAAAGAACTTCCCTCAATGGCAAATGCAGAAGAACCATTCAGATAAAAGCCATGAGCTATGTAAGTCCATGGTGAACCAGAGGTGACGGAGCTGCTGTGTCCATGGTGTCTAACAGGGGCCCTGATCTTCATAATCATCTTCGCAAGCTGCTCATCAGAACACCAGCATTGCTGGACTGAAACCCCAGCAGCCAATGGAGTTTCTAACCAAGCCACATTTGTCCCTCTTTTATAATGATTGGGAAGAAGATCAGGAGTGAACAAAATTAAGCAATAATCCTCACACCAGCAACACTAGCTGCAGTACCACCTTGCCAGCATGAGCGTGAGCTGAAAGGGCAACTGCAGAGCTAGGACTTAGCTTCCTCTCTAACAAAAAACCCAGCACCTAGAAACCACTGGAATGGCTGGGTGAGAGTAGTTCTGCTTAGACAAAGTATAATAAACTCCATTCAGGAATTAGAAAATAGAAACCCAGCAATGTATCATTGAACCAAAGCATCATACTCATAGACTGGTTTGGGATGGAAAGGACCTTAAGTTCATCCAATTCCAATCCCCCGTGCCACTGGCAGGGACAATCACTCGACTTATGAAGCTCAGAGACTCCACCTCTAGCTCACGAGGTCCCTCAGCTGCAACTTTCTGGTGGCCACAAAACCACTCTGGGATGCATCACTGCCCGCTTGCCATGCTTAGACCCTTCTGAAGGGGCCCATCCCTGGCTTAGTGGTGGAGAGAGGGATTCTGGCTGGCTGGACCTCTGCTCTGACCCACCATAGGTACCCTTTTGCTCTTACACCAGGCAGAAACACCACTGTCTGGGATTAAACCAACTCAGCAAAGGACACTGAAACAAGTCAACAGGCAGTCTGTAAGTAAGTTTCCAATGCCAGTGCTCCCAGTCCTTCCTACTGAACATGCAGCAGGCAGCAAATCCAGTGATGCAAACTTAGCAAGCACATTGAAGAGGCATTCAGCTGTATTGAAGCAAGCATGCTGCACCAAGGCAATAGATAGATCTTCCTGAAGCTGAAGAATGCTGTGAACAGGCAGAGGATCCGGCAGCTACCAGGAGCAGCTTCAACCCTCTGTCTGTGTGCTCAAAGCCAACAGGAGCTCTCTTCCTGGTTCAACTCTTTGATGGTTGACAGGAAGCTGCTTTACAGTCCCAGAGTTGTTGAAGAAAGCCCTTTATTTTACCCACATTCAAATCCCAGATCTGTGCATTGCTTCTTTCTACTTTATAGCTAATGAAAACCAAGGAAGAATAGAATAGGTGGAGGATCAACACCAGCACAAAGTTGTCCCAGTAGACTTTGGAGTGGTTTGGAGTCATTCCCACTGTACTGAGAGTCTGTCACCAAGGAAAGACCAGGACCTCTGTGGGTTGTATAAACGCAGATTACACAAAGACAAGTGCAATCTCCCCTGTGCTTTTTCCGGTAATCTGTAACATTTTCTTTGGAATCACTGCGGGAGAAGTGGACCACCTCTTTTCCAAGCTCAGAGAATATCTGCAAAGGGTCTGCACTGGCATTGCAATTGGGAATAACAACACAGTTATAAAGCAACTCCCCCGATCATCACTACTCAACCACGTTTGTGTCAGTCACAGAGGAATTTGGGTACATGGAAACAGAAATAGAAACTCTTGCAGGTGAGCAGTGGATGTGCTCCAAACTTGAACTGAGTTGTAAGAGGCTGAACCCGTGACTGACCCTAGAGAAAGCTTCAAACCTCTTGTGCCATCTGGATATTAATCCACAAAACCAAATTAGATCGAGTCCACACTAAAATCCTCAACCACATATTATATATATATAGGGTCCTTGATCACCCTCTTCCATTGCATTGAATTACTGTCTAAAGCCATAGCCATGCATAACCTCTCTCAAGCAAGCTTCTGAAGCACTTACGACCTTGCCACATGACTGCTCTGGCTAGAGGATGCTTTCTGCACAGGTTACCTCAAGGAGTATGCCACAGTTCCCAGATAAAAGAGTATCTTACCGGATATCCCCAGTTGCTGTTTCCTGTTTGGGTTTTGGTGTAATAGCTGCCCCGGGATGTCCCATAGCCATAACCGTCAGCTAAACCGTCGTACATGGAACCTGTAAGTGAAAAAAGCATGGTCAGCAGGAGAAAGCAGTCCCAGCAGGCACTCCTTCAGAGCTCTTTTTACCGGTGAGTTTAGTCCCTGAAGATAACAGAGCTAGAAACCTTAACAGGAACACAGGAAACAGGAAGCTGAGCCATTGCAGACCTCTCATAGATGATGTTCATTTCAAATGAGCTCTTGGAAATTACAGCCCTCAGCCCACAAGCAACAGCCTAAGGTCTTCAGCACAAAAGACTGAGTACCATAAGATCTACAGTGGACAAGGTCAGAGACTGGCTCAATGTCTTAGGTCTTTGCTATATGAGAGGAACTGGATGATAGTTTGTGCAACGCATCTCAGAAGGTCTGAACCTGGAACATTCTTCTGTTATTCTGACTTGGAGGTAAATAAAATCTGTCTCTTCTCTGAAGGCAAAACCCATCCCAGACCCTTTCACCAGCCTGGGTTTCCTGGTCTGAATATTAACAACCACATCAGCATGAACAACCTGAGCAAGGCTCAATGAATAGTAAATAACTAACATGATGGGTAAATGATGATCAAGTCTATTTAACACCTGGGGATCTGAAATAGTCACACTACAAAAAACCCTAATTGCACTGCCTTAAATTTCAGTCTCCAGTCTCTAAAAGATCACTCTGTGTACTTGCACTTTCTTCTTCTGAAAATGCATTGAGCTCCATCGTTATCTTTGAGGTGCTGGTGTGAGACCAGATCTCAGGCACATTCTGTAAAGAGGCAAATATCTTGGAGTGGGAGCCATTTGTACTACTTCTCAGTGCTTTATCCAGTGTTTGGATTTACCTGTCCCAGCCCTACTAAGAGCTCTTCCAGCTGCCTCTCACCAGTAGTCTTTGTCAGTGCAATCTTTGGATCCCTCCTAGAAGTATTTTACCTAATGCTACATTCATCACTAGAAGAAAAAGTGAAGCGAGTTATACCTCTTTCCATGCTAGAATTCCCTTCACCCCTTTCAGATGGTCCAAAAGAGTATAAGGTCATTAAAGTTTCATTTTCAGAGGTGCTCAATAATTGTGGCGTCCCAAGTCCCGTTATAAGGAAGTGCAAACCCTACATTCCAATTAACTTCCAGGGGAAGCTCTGAATGTTTAACGAAGTACAAAATCAGGACGTACCTGTCTTAAGTTATGCACCTAAACTGGTGGGTAATGTCAGAAATATCCTAATCTCTCTGATTGTTTGATAAGACTCATCTCTTAGATAAACTGGATAAGCTCAACCACAAAGGCCCTGAAGCCACCCAGGTCTTCTACAGCCACTGATCCTTGGAATAAATCTAGTTTATTGCCTGGCCTGGGGCATCCAGAACCTGTTATGGTGATTTGGTTTGTGGCTAAAAATTCTTGCATTTTCTCAGGAAGATGATTCCTGCAGATGTGGTACAAATAATGAGATTTGCTTTCTGTTGTCAACAAGAAAAGAGCAAGGCTGCATGGATGGCAGCGTTTGAAGAACACCACTGCATGCAGAATAAGCAGCAGTGGAGTAGCCTCACAGACATATACTTGTGCAGAAAACCACAGGATCTTGTTGCACTTAGTCTAGAGACTTGGTGGGCATTGTTCCCTATTAATATCTCTCCAGCCCCGAGTGATCTATTAAGATATATCTTCATATTAAAACCCATTAAGATGAAGACTTTCACGTATCTCAGTGATATACATTTTCATAGTATCTTAATTTATCTTATTGCACAGAACTTGCTGATAAGGCAAGGAAACGGCCATGGACATGCAACTGGAGATACAATTCAGTTGTGCCCTTCACCTTGTGCTTCTCTCCCCTCTCTGAGATTTCCTGGGAACTCCAGATCAGGACATTACTGTTGGGCTTCAACAGAAGCAAGGCAGGGCTTGAAATGGTAAGTTTGGGCCAAGTGATTGACCAGGAGACAGAATTAGCCAACAACCATAGTTCTGAGCACAAAGAAAAGACAATCTCATGATAACAGTTTCCTGGGAATTCCATCTTACAGTCAACCTCTTGTTCTGTGCAAACATCATGGAACTGCAGGTGGAGTGCTTGGGAGCATTTTCCTGACCACAAATTGGAAGCAAGGGTTTCTAGGCAGAAATCCCAAGTTATCTGACTAGTCCTCTCTGGGGACTGTGCCTTTCCGTTCAGGATCCATTCTTGCCATGCACTGCATTCAAGTTTTTGGGGTTGAGCAAGGAGACACCAAAAATAAGCCAGTTTAGGTACATTTCTAATTTTCTTGTATGAATTCACTGCTACATGGCCAACTTCAGGAGAGCAGGGAGTTCATGCAAGTTTATATTCTTCAGTTGTTGAAGAGTTACCTTCACCTCCAAGAACTTGTATATAAAAGCTTATAAGTACATAATTATACATAACCTCAAATGTTCAAGGCATTTGGAAGCCGCCTTGCTGGTTGGAGAAGGTGCTTCTCCTGCTACCATGCAACTGTGATTTATTGTTTGGAAAGCTCAGTCTGAAGGCCAGGAGGAACCTGAGGATTTTCTGATGGAGTTAGCTAAGAAAACATCATCTTTGTTTAGTCCTGCAACGTTAGGCACTTCTCTGCTGGGTT
Organism: Myiopsitta monachus; assembly: GCA_017639245.1. NCBI lineage: Eukaryota > Metazoa > Chordata > Aves > Psittaciformes > Psittacidae > Myiopsitta > Myiopsitta monachus. Next base: position 4,512,562 of record CM029936.1, on the reverse strand, counting down.
CATCTTGACAGCCACCTTGGAGATGTACCACCAGCCCTTGGGGCAAGGAAGGATATTCTTTTCAACCACCTCAAGGGTAAAAACCATACACACTGCTCACATGTCCTGAGAATCTGGATAAAAACAGACTATCTATCTCCTGAACAGAGCATTATGACAGGGGGTGGAAATGCTATTTGGGGAAGATGCCTCTGTGGTGCTTTTTTGTAGCTATGTCCCTGCGTCCCATTTGTTGTCATTCAAGAAGCTGTTCAGGTTTCTGAAGTGCCCTTGGACAAGCACAGAGACAATGAAAACCACTGTATTAGTAGCAGACAACAGATAGGACAGAGGCAGAAAAGACATGGATGAGAGTCACTCAGATGAAACAGCCTCCCAGTGACCACGACTGTGGGCAGAAAATACCGCTGAGGGCTGCTCAGGGGCTGGCTGGGCTTTGAGGGGGACCCCTCTCTCCCACCCCCCGAATTGTCATTCACCCAAAGCATTTCCTTCAAAACCTGATCAGTTTAAATCCTCATTGAACTTCAGTGGGACAGTTCCTGAGGGTAAAAACTAACCACAACAGGCCAGGATTACAAGACCTGGCACTTGGTCACTGTGAGCCTTGCCCTCCTCCTCTCTATAGCTGTTATTGAATATTGAAGAGCAATCTGCTACTTCCATGCTACCCAATATGCCTGCCCTTGATGAGTTACTTTCTTCAAAGGGCAACTTTGCACCCCTTGAAGCTAAGAGACTGATGGCAAGGGGAAGAATTAAATGCCATTTTTCAAGCATGACAGTGAAAGACTTCAGAGACACATGGAGCTAACAGGGAGCATTGTGGAAACGGATACATGTTAATAAATATTAATCTATGGCAGGGAAAGGCAAGACAAGAACCAGTCACTGGTAGTGCAGGCTAAACAAGTTAAATAATAAACTATGCAGGGCTTTAAAACAGTAAGGATGATTAAACATAGAAAAAGCATAGTAAGAGAAAAGGGCCTGTGGGAGGCACAAAGCAAAGCAATGCCTCATAGGAGAGAAGTGTCAGTGGAGCTCCGGAAGCTGCAATTCTTGCAGGAATGACCAAGCTTCATTTCTGCCTTCTGGCCTATTGAGCTAAAGGGTTTTGGTATTGTTTCTATCCCGATAGTCTAAGGGTTGTGGAACAGTGGATGGCTTTCACTGAATCATCTCACGCCAGGGGAACATTACAGAAGTCTTCAAAAGACCTACTATCCCCCAAATCTCCTTTTCATATCAGAGTAATGACCCCCCCTCAGATCTAGGTGGGATCCCATTAGAGCTAATTGGGATACCACTAGAGCTAGGTGGGATTTCTCCCCTCTCAGCCATGCCAGCATAAGAAACATCTAAATCACAGCTCAGATGCGAGACAGTTGGGTATGATGGTCCCTGGCTGGGTTTCCTCAGGTCCTTGCTGCCTGATAGACCCTGCCAGCCAGTGATGAGTTACAGGCAAAACTTCTCTTCAGCCAGAGGACTTTGCAGACCAGTGTTGTTGGCTGTGAGGAGCTTTTGCAGCTTGGCCTGGCCTTGTCTCCTGCTCCTGAAATTCCTTTTCCTGGAAATTTGCATGACTCACAAGTTCAGAGGGAGCCATCCAGTTCGCTAGTCCCACGGGGAGAAGGGCACATACATCCTAAGGCAGAGCCAAAGACCCAAAACCCGAGGGTGGCAGACTCCACAGACCCAAAACTCTTCACCTATCCTTGAGAACACCCATAGGTGCTCTGCTGAGAGAAGGCCCCACTGTGGCTGCAGGACTATGCTGCTTGTAACTGGTTTCTGCTCACTGCCCTACCCCAGTGCACACCAGTTTGAGCCCAGACAGATCGCCTTCCCTTCTGTGCCTTGTGCCACGTATTGAGTGACACCGGATCTTCAGAGGGTGGCCACACCACCTTGATCTGCTGGACTCCAAATAACCAAGTAACTTTACATATCCATCAATCAACGGGACATTGAGGGAACATCTGTTGACCCCCTAAAGAAACCCCATTTATGGGATACAACAGTGCCCATCCCTGCTACATGCAGAAGGGGTCCATGTCCACGCTCTCATCCTACGCAGAGAAGCTCACACTGAAGGTGGGGGAAGCTCTGTGCTGTGCTTCAGTTTCTGCTCAAACCACAGATCAAAACGCACAACAGACAGCTGGACCTGGACCAACACCTAACCAGACACATGCGGGAAACTGTCTGGGTGCAGAGGGAACAAAGGACCTGAGCATTCTTCGAGGGGCTTTGTGAACTCCCCAGCTTGTGCTGCCTTTGAGGAGCATCTCTGAGAAATCACAGGGGGATGCGGGTAACTGATGCTGGGGGAGCATTTGAACAAGCAGACATCCACAGCTGGCTGCAGCCCCATGGAGCCTGATTGTAGGAGACATTAATGCTTCTCATTAGGTCTGCTCTGCTAACCTTTGTACCAACAGCAACACCTGAAAGTTTAGCTTGACCCACTCAGGCTTAGACCCCGGAGAAAGCCCTGAGAATAAATGAGAGCTCCTTCGGGATTCTATCCAGGAATGCACTGAGCGAACGAGCCACCAGGACCTTCACACTGACCAACCTCCCCATGGTGGGAAGGGGGCGGCCTCAGCCCTATGTTTGGAGGCAGTTCCTGGGAGCTGGATGTGACTCAGCTTCCCTGGGACACAGAAACCAGAGCTGCACATTTCCACGCAATTCCCATTCCCAGGCATTTCCAGCAGTGTCTGGAGGAGGGATTTACCTTCAGCCTCGAGCTGAGATGGGCAGCTTGGGAATTTGCCTCTTTTTGTTTTCCTCTTTCCCAGAGGTTTCACCTGGGCTTCTCTCCAAGTGGAACAATCCCCCTTTGTCTCCCTTCCTTCCTGCTATGGGCAGCAGTGGGAGACATCTCTCTGCCCGCTTCCCCTGGAAATTCCCCTCTCTGGAAAGGCAGTGCCCAGTCCCCATCCAGAGCCTCTCATCTCATCCTGGTCTGTAGTTTATTTTGTTAGGTCTGGCACCATAGCACCTCAAGCAATAAACCCTCCTGAGGTAGGAGGAGATTCGCACCTTCCATTTTGGTGGCAGGAGGAGTCTCTCGTTGCCCTGTCCCCCACATACCCCTGGGAGCCTATGTCCACGAGCACACAAATAAAGAGAAAGCAGGGATTTGCTCCTGGCAGTGTCACTGCATCCACGTCACCCACCGTGAAGCTGCTCTATTTCCTCCATCGCAGCAATTGCAATGCACACAGCCAGGATGGCTCCAAGGGCAGCACCACCTCAACCGCAGCCCAGTGCCGCCCCGCTTCTCCTTTTAAACCAGCCCAAAATGTGTGTTTGCACCATCACACATCGTCAGCACTGGATTCAGCCTCACGATCCAGCTTGGAATGACTGCGGGGCAAGCCCTAGTCCCCAAAAGAGGTGGCAGAGATTGGCCCAGCTCACGCAGCATCCCAGCAAACAGCCCTCTACAAGCTGCCCACTCCAGACATGGCTGAACGGTTCAGTCCCATCCCCAGCACCCTTCTCTCCCCCAAAGCCTTGGGAATTCCTCTTCCCGCTGAACTCAGCCAGGGCAGTGAGCTCACTGCAGCTGCTGGGAAAAGCACTTCCAAGAGCCAGGAGGTTTTGCAGTGTGCCTCTCACAGCCCTCTGGGTTTGCAGCTCCCGGATGGGGCAAGCTGGGGTTTGCCTCCCAGCTTCCTTCAGACACAGGGACAGCAAAGAAAACAATCTGCCAAGCCGTGACCCCAAGAGTAAGCTATCCCTGCAGGAAACCCAGCTCCAGGGCTCAGAGGATTACTTGTCTTCCATGACACACACTCAGTGCATTGAGGTGGACTGGCTGCCCGCACCCCTACACCCCTTTCAGCTCCTCTGTGAAATGGAAGCGTTCCAGCTGAACCAACACAAGCCACTGCGGTTAGAAAAGGACATTGCTCCTCCTAACTCATCTCCTTCCTAGCACCCACACCAGGGTGTCCCAGAGGCTCCCACACTTCTCAGCCTACAAATGGGAGACGCACTTGGAGCTTCAGAGGCGAATCCCAAGCTCAGGTCTGTGTCCTGTGTGCAGGCAGAGCTGCCCAATGCTCAGGAGACAGTCGAGCCCCTGCTTACGGCCCGCTCCCTGCCCCGTGGCACAGTGGATGGCTTTGGCCATCCATGGGAGGGGATGCGACTGGTGGAGGATTCCAACCATGGGGGTACTCTCGGAGGAAGGATCTCCAAAGGTGAGGCAAATCCTCCTTTAGAGCCAGGGAGCAAATGGTGAATAGCACCACACTGAAACGTCCAAGTGCCTCAAGGATGTGGAGCAGTGCAGCACTCCCGGGAGATGAGCTCCCCTGGGAGGGAGTTGATGCATCAGCTCTAACCCTTCCATTCAGCACAAAAGACCTCAGCATCCCCTGCCCAGGATAACCTGTGAGAGATGTACACCAGTCTGTCCCCCACAGACAAAACCCCATGGAAGCACCCCATAACATCTGCTCTGTCCCAAGAGGAGAGCCCCTTGCTGTCCAGAGCCCGGCGGGGTTTTACCTCGATTGGAGTGTCCCACGCTCGACGACACGGACGACTTTTGCTTCTGCCGCTTCACCGTCATCATCACTTGCTCTTGGACCCGCTGTTTTCCCGTGCCCTTAGTTTTCAGCTTGTGGTCCGAGGGCAGAGCCAGCGTGGAGCTGGCCTGATCTTGGAAGCACTCATACGCCAACGCTGTTTTCAGAGGAGAGTGGAGCATGGCTGCGAGCAGACCGTGGGGCTGGGGACGGGGGGCTGCACTTCACCTGACCGCGCGCAACACAAGGCGACAGCAAAGGCTGGGGTTAATCTCCTGAACCCCTCCTTGCCATACGTCCCCCAGCCAAGGGTGTCTGAGGGCTCCTGCTCCCGGCTCGGCTCTGCGGCGTGTGAGCAGGCACACCCTCTGCCAGACTGGATATACAGCCCTGCCTGCACACACCCACCGCTCCCCGCTGCAGGGCACACACAGCTCCCGCTGCCCTCGCCCCACATCTGCCTCCCCCAGCCTGTGCCGGCGCACGCTGTGGGCAAGGGGAGAGTGTGGGTACCTATAGGGACCAGGCAAGGTTGGGAGGAATGAGGGTTGGCGATGGACATCGCCCTTCCTTTCACTGTGGAGGTGCTCGTGGGTGAGGCTCTGTGGGTCTGGGTAGGGAATAGTGCTCTTTGGTGGATGGAGAGCTGCAGGAGCTCCCACGCAGCCTGCTCAGCTTGTGTTCTAGTATTTCCCTTTGTCTAAAATGGATCAAAATGGTGTCACAGTGACAAGAGCCTGGGGACACCCCTTCTAGTAGGAGGCAGCGTTGAACACACCATAGGTCAGAGGAGCGTTGCTGCCCTCAGTGCCCATTCCTGCCTGGGCATCCAGACTCCATCCTGCCGAGACGCTCCCCCCTTGGTCAGGGTGTGCAGCTCCCCACTTGCTTGCTCTACCTGCCCAGGACTGCAAGGTTACCTGCACAGAGCCTAAAGTAGGGGTCATGGAGGGTTCTGCTGTGCTCATGGGGGTGAGACCTCTTCCCAAAAGGGGTTACACTTTCTTCATGGACAGCCATTGGATGAAGGAGGGCAGGCACCAGGCAAAGAGCTGGGGCACTCTCTGCAAGTGATTTGGGGTAGCACAGAGGAAAATAGGACTTTCAGCCAGCAGAAGAGAAGATAAAGTGGCTGCACAAGAGATGACATGCCAGGTTCTGAATCCGAGCAGAGAACCTTCCCTCTGCCAAGCCACACTGCAGCAACTCGTCTGCAGAGGACCGAACACCTCGGTGCTGGTGTGACCAGTTTCAGGTCGCAGCAAGCGCTGACAAAGCTCCTGCCAAGCCGCAAGAGGCTGATACAGAAGAGGCAAAACCCACAACTGTAGGGAGGCCGAGGGGAGGGTGCAGAGGGCAGAGGCTTCCTGGGTCTCCCAGGACAGCCCAGAGAAGGGCCAGGAGGAGCGGGCTCTTTCCTGCTGCCCCATGGAGGATGAACCCCATGGGCAGGACCATGGGGCTTCTTTCTGTTGGGAACCATCAGTGCCCAGGCTCTGCCCACAGGCCTGGTGCTTTCAGCATCCACATGCTGGGTCCTTCCTCGAATGGAGAGGGAAGCACTTTGTTTTGTTCCAGTCATCAGGTTGTGTGTTTCTCTGGTGGCCTGTGAGCAGTGTTTTGTATTCATAAGAACAAGAGCAGTATCAGAAAGCACAGGGCATCTTCCTCGGATAGATGAACATTGTGCACCTTCTTCTGATGCTTCGGATGCTCTTCCAGTGAAACCCAACAACAGAAACACATTGAGACGCAGGACTAGAGCAACCAGAGGGTAATTACATTTAGTCCTCTCTCCCTGCGTTCCCTGACACCTCACCCGAGGGATGCAGTGCCTTCACTCTGCTCCATCATCCAACCAGCCTGGACATTGGGAGCATGCCCAAGCAAGACCAGCCAGGAAGAGGGTTGAGTGCTGCCCATGAGCAGATGGACGATGCCCAAGTGGGATGAAGAAGGATGAAGAGTGGGGACGGGTCTGTGCGCTTCCAGCCCGGGTAGGGAACAGCAAAGCAATACCTGGGTGTTGTTTTGCTCTGTCCTACTTGTTTCTCCTGAAAGCTCGTTATCGATGCCAAGCGATGTTTTCACAAATCAATGACAGGCTGTCAGCGTCAGATGGCTTCTGCACAACAAAGTGCCCAGCTCTTGCAAACCTGTAATGTCATTTCGCCTGCGGCAAGGAACAGCCCTCACCCTGTCCCTGCACGGGAGAGCCAAGTGTTTATCACAGCCCGTCATTTGGCTCTGGCATCTGCCCTGTTTCATAACTCACCCAAAATGCTGAGCTGGGCTGCGGAGCTGGGGACAGGGAGCGGAGCTGGGAACAGGGAGCGGAGCTGGGACGGAGCTCACAAAGGCTTTCAAGAAACAATAGTTCCTTTGGGCAAGTTTGTATGGTCTAGCACAAGGGAGAGAAAGCTGGAGAGGGGCTTTGGCCAAGGGATGTAGGGACAGGACAGGGGAATGGCTTTAACTGCCAGAGGGGAGACTGAGATGAGCTCTTAGGCAGAAGCTGTTCCCTGTGAGGGTGCTGAGGCGCTGGCACAGGGTGCCCAGAGAAGCTGTGGCTGCCCCATCCCTGGCAGTGTTCAAGGCCAGGTTGGACACAGGGGCTTGGAGCTGCTCCAGCGGAAGGTGTCCCTGCCCATGGCAGGGGCTGGAGCTGGAGGAGCTTTAAGGCTCTTTCCAACCCAAACCTCCCTGCTTTCTGCAAAAGACTCCAAACTCGTATCTAAAAGAGCAAAAGGTATTTAAATGAAGCAGTTCATTGCACCTCTGCTGCTTCTGCTCTGTACCGCAGGCTGGGGATGCTTACTTAGCAGGGCACAGTGAGTGTCATCCCCAGCGCAGCAGCAGAGCTTGCATCTACCAGCGCCTGAAGCAAATTCCTTGTCTGCCTTTCTGTCTGGAGCTCGCAGGCAGCAGAGGGGGGAAGGCAGAAAGGGCAACAAACCCAAATTCAGGGTGCGATGGGCAACAGATTGGAGGGTGAAATAAAGAAGACGCTACAGTAAATCAGGGCTGTAGCGATCTGAGGGTGTCGGGGCCGTCGCCGCGGTCCGGGGTGCATGTGCATCGCATGGCGATGCCGTGACTCACGGCCCCGCGCCCCACACGGGACACACCTTGTGCATCTGCCCTCTTCAAAGCATTTTTGTACGAGTTCCTGGGATTCCTGCCAGCTCGCTGATCGCAATCAAAGGGCTCTCTGGCCCAGCGCTGCTCCCAGAGCCGTGCAGGGTTTGCTGTTCCAACTTGTCAGGCACTCCTCAGCTGGAAGTGGCTACGGGCGGCTGTGAAATCTGCCACGGGAGAACGGTTGGCTCCCAGAACTGGAGGCAGGGAGTCCTCAGTGGTATTCCTTTAGCACCCAGGGTTGCTTCGTCCTCGGGGCGGTGGTGATGAGGAGGGACAGAGGTAAACGTGCTGGGAATTTCTTGTCTTTGCCTTCGAGCCTTGCCCCAGCAGAGCTGAGGCTTCCCAGAGCCTGGCATGGTTTCTCCATGAGGAAACCTGCTCTTCAGATTTGCAAAGCCTTAGTTTCGCCCTGCTCTCATGGGGGATCAGAGGGCACCACCGGAATGGGGCAGATGGACAGCTCAGACCCAATAGGGTAAATAAGATCCAGCAGAAAGCCAGCATGGAGCTGCCAAGCTGAGGGAAGCCATGCAGAAGCCTGCTGAGACACTCGGGCAGGTTGTTCTTGAGCAAAGCCTTCCCTCCGCTCCTTACACACGTGTGGCACTCAGGTGGTTCTGGAGTGGTGCCCCAGGAGGATGAGGAGGTTGGGCAGATCATGGGCTGGCCCGTGGCAAAGCAGGTAGGCTTCATCAAGTCCCAGAGGTCTCCTATTGTAGATGGGAGCTTGGGTGAGGACAGTAAGGAGGGATTGTTCACACAGAGCAGCTGTGAGGCCACATGCAGCCAGATGGAAGCATTGCGTAATGGAGATCAAGTACCTGGGAACTAAGTTAATGCATCATTAAGGTGTGTCCTAACAGAAACATGGAATAATTGAGATAGGAAGAGACTGACCTTCTGCCCAAACACAGCCAGCTCTGCTGGACCGGGTCAGGATCCAGTTGCTCCAGACCTTGCCCAGTTGAGGCTGGATGGTGATCCTGCAGCCTCCCTGGCCTCTCTCCCAGTGTTTGACTTCCCTCATAGTGAATTTTTTTTCCAGGTATCTAAAAGGAATTTCCCATGTCCCACCTTGTTCTCGCTGCCTCTTTTCCTCTCCCCATGCACCTCTGAAGATCTGGCTCCATCTCCTCTGCATCCTCCAGTTAATTCACAGCACAGAGCGGAAGATCCTTCCAAACTCTCCCTCATTCCATCTGAACCAACCCATATCTCCCAGCCTTTCTTTGTGTACCTTGAGCTCCACTCCTGACCATCCTGAGGGGCTGGAGAGCAGGCCAAGCCCCTGCCCTTGCCAACTGGACATCTTTGGCCTCACATTCCTGGTTCCCTGTTTCTCCTGCCTCTGTGGCAGATGGCACATGCAATGTACATGAGGGAACACAAAGCAGGGCAGGACGTCTGTGGGCTGGAGACCACCCTTCAAGCTCTGTGAGGGAACCTGCAGGCGCCCGACAGCGGGTCCAGACTCAGTTGCTATCCATGCTGAGGGTACAGGCTGTCCCTTCTGCCCTTCCCTACGCTCGGACGTCCCCTGCCAAACAGCACATCCCAGGTCCCACCTTTGATGAGCAACAGCATCGCAGCTCTGAACTGCTCACGGTTGTCAGCAGCTAGAAAGGGACGTGCTGTGGTCAGCAGGTCACTCTGGAAACAAGCACCGGGGGTGACCATGCGGTGACAGGGAAGGGCAGGCACCAGGGAGGTGCCCTGGGTGGGAAGGATGGTGATGGAGAAGGAGGGAGCTCTGCTTTCCCTCCAGGAGAACGCTATCAAAGTGGCCGATCCACCCAGTGTAGTGTCCTTGCTTCCCCATCTCACTTGAGGAGCCTCCACAAGATCGATCAAGGAGCTGCTGATCTCCTCCCATCTCTACCCCGTACGCTCTGCCATGGCAATGATCAGTTCAGGGCAAGCTCAGCCTGTGGCTGTCTCTTCACCCATCTCTGTGAAAGGAGAGATGCTTCACACCAAGACTCAGCATGTGGGAACCTGTGGCAAAGCCTCTCCTTGCTACGGTCCTTGCCCAGCAGCTGAAGGGCAAAGTTTGTGACAGGGCTTGAGTGAGTCTGGGATAACAAATTCCTTTGTAGAGTCCCAGGAGGCTGCGTCAGATCCCACCTCAGGATCTCTGGGCCAGGCCTCTCCCAAGGTCTTCCCTGGTGCACCACAGTGTAGGCTGTTAATCTGCAGGAGAGGATATGTGGGAGGAGATGAGTGCAATGAGGGACACCTCGTGCTCATGGCACTTACCTGTGGTGATGCTGAAGCCTGTTCTTGGGGACCGCTTACTTGGGGTTGCTGCAAGAGGCTCCCCTTGAAAGTGGGCAATGCTGTTGAGACAAGCATGGGAGCTTGTTCTGCATGCCTGTGTCATGCTACTGCCATGTGCACGCCAGGCTGGGGTCTCAAGGCTGTTTGTGAGGATGTGCCAGCCCCTCAGTATGGTTGTGTTCCCACTGCAGGCTGCCAAGTGACAGTGAGTTCTGCTTGACTGTGCCCAGAAGACCTGACAGCCTTTGTGGTAGGCATCTTCTCCCTAGTTTCATCTATCTACGTGCTCCATTTCTGTAGGTCAGCCACTCAAGGACCTGACCAGTGCCTCTCTTGCTTCTAGATACTTACGGGGTTGAAAGAGCCATCCCTCTCCATGTCACCCTATGTCTGGCAAGTCCTAAGGGAGCTGGTTGTCTATGAAGGCAGTGCCTGAGGATGGCTGGGGTTGGAATAACCACACTCAGACTGGGGAGAAGAGCCCACACTGCCATGACAAACTCCAGAGATAACTGAAGTACATCTCAGAGGCCCTGTGGGGTGCATGAGAGTTACCTGGGTGGTGCCCTGTCAGTGCACTCAAGTCAGGTCCTGCCAGGTCCATCTGATGCTTCCAAGGCTGTTGGAGGGAGGGCAGCAATGTGGGACTCCATCTCCAGCAGTGATGCTGCCAGGTCCAGGACCATACGAATGCACTGCACTGAGAAGTGAAGGAGAGGGCTTGAGCCCATGTCCACCATAAATGAAGACACAGCCCAGGGAGATGGCTGCATGCAGTTTATTCCTCCTCCTGGCTAGTGGCTGTGTCCTGCTCCACATCCCGGCAGGCCCATGGAGGGGCTGGCAAGTCCAAGGTGGGATCAGGAGCAAAAACTGCCCTTGGCTCTCAGCTGGGGTCCAATGTCTTGACCACAATGCAAAATCCAGGAGGACAACAGGAGGCTCCTCTGACCATTTCCTAGGCTGCCAAAGCCCAAGTGGGATGTGTCATTGTCAAGTGCCATCTCCCTTTTTCAAGTCTGCTGTAGGATGCAATAACGTGCATGTAAGTGTCACTGCCCATCACCAGGGGAATATCATAGAGATGTTTAGGTTGGAAGGGTCTTTGAGAGGTCCTGAGTCATGGTCAAAGTAGCGCTCACTGCAAAGCCAGCTCAGGTCGCTCCAGTCCTTGCCCAGCTGAGTTTTGAGTATCCTCAGTAACAGATCCCACCCCAGGGCTGCACATCTCTTATGGGAGAAAGTTCATTCCTTACATACATTGAAATCGTCCCCGCTGCAGTCTCTGCACTGGTGTCACTCATCCCTTCTCACCTTGGAGAGGACCTGGCTCTTCCTTCTGTGGTGGAGGAAGGCTCCTGAGTAACCTCCATCATCCAGGCTGAAGGCACCACCTCCTCCATCGTCCCCATACATGCTGTGCTCTGGCCCTGAAGACAAAAGTGGGGTTTTAAGCAAGTTGACCAGCAGCTCCATGGACATATGGAGAGCTTCAGTGCACAGACTGGGGATGGATGATAACTGCGCAGCCAAACATCGTCCTTCTTAACTCCAGAGTCCTCCATGGCACCTGGGGAACTGCAAACATCCCTGTGAAAGGGCAGGAATCAGCAGCCTGGCACTAAAACTGTGGCTCCCACTGGGGTCTACCACATCTGTTTGCCATGTCTGCGGAACTTGAAGCCAACGCTCCGCAGAGTGAAGATGCTGAGGGTGAAGAGGAGGCTCACACCAGAAAACAATTCCTCTTTGCTTTCAAGACACTGTAACTGCTGAGGTTATCACAGTATCATTTCATTCCAATTAAAGCATTAAGGACCTTCTCTACCTCTTAGGAATGACTGAAAGCCAGTATCTGACCTTCTGGAGAACAAAGTGTCTCATCCTCCTCTTGCAATAAGAACAGGCTGACATTCTGTACGAAGGTTTCACCTGGAAGACCAAGGATGTTTCAGGAGTTATTCGGTAGCACCTGCCCTCAATAATCCCCAATTTCAGTTGGTTTGACAAAACACAGTAAAATTCAGACCTCTCTCTGCAGAAATGGGGTTTAACACCATTTTCCAGGCAGCTTTACCCCACGTTCTACTTGAGGTCTCAGTGCCCTGGAAATTTCCTGCCCGCAGGAGTAACAAAAGGGAGAGGAAAGGGCACCTCGCTGCAGCCCAGCAGGAGCTTTGGAAGGAGGACAACCTCCTTGGGAAGGGAAACTACTTGTCCTTGGCACAGCAAATGGAATTCAAAGCGTTTGAACCGGCTGTGGGAAGGAAAAGAGCGCACATTTGCAACGAGGACACCTTTTTGGCTTTGACAGTGCAAAACGTCCTGTCCCACGAGATGGGAGGCAGAAGCCTTGGCCAAGGGGACTCCCAGCTGGATGGCCAGAGGTCTTCCCTGCTCAGCAACATGGTCAGAATCACTGCATAATGAAAGAGGGACAGGGGTTAATCCTGGTTCTGAGGCAGGCAGCATGGACAGGCTCAGCCACGCTGCTTTGGGGCATTCCTCTTCAGAGCAGGCTGTATCTACAGATCACGCTCGTTGGACCCACGTGGTGGCCTAAAACATTTATCATTATTGTTATTATTATCATCATTATTATTATTAGGGTTCTTTCTGTGTGGGGTGGGAGCTTATAGCACAAACCCCAGGACGTGTCCTGGAGGGAGCTGGGTGGAATAACTCAAAACGAAGCTGAAGAGTGGGATAATGATGGAGGAACCGGGGTCAGGAGTGGAGCTGCCCCTGGACCCTCCTCGACAGCACTGCAGCTCCATGTCAGGACACAAAACACCATGCATGGCTCAGGTTTCTCTAAGGTCCCCACTAACCTGAAAAGCTCAATAGCCCCAACAGAGCTGCTGGGATGGCCTCTGCAGCACCACAGCAGCATCTCCCCTTAGTGCCTGGTCATCCCCACACAGGAGATGTGATTGGCCTAAAGTCTCAGCACTCTCCGAGGGGCTCACAGCCCAACTCTCACCATGCACCAGCTCATGACCAGGCTTTCCCGCAGATGGGGGTAACTGTGCCGTCAGCACCCATCCCTGGTGCCCGGCTCCTGCTGCCCAGACACTCCAGGGTTGTCAGCGTGAAGCTTACTCGCATATTTGATTGCATTAAAGGCAATGAGCTTCTCTCTAGGCCAGTTTTCTAGAAGGGTGGACAGGAGAGGTGGTGCAGCCCTCTTCAGGCATAGGCATGGGCCCTCTCCCAATGGCTGCCCTCTGGACCAAGGCTCCCAAAGCTCTGATTTGCCTCGCCAGACGAGTTTTCAAAAGCCAGCTATCAGCGCCTTGCTCCCAAACACGTGTCCCTGTAATAGAGGCAGTTTATCCTCTGCTCGAATTGAGCAACTCAACCTTCCTCTTGCATTACGGAGCCTTTCAAGCATCATTTGATAAGCACTATGAGCGCAGCTCCTCAGGCATTGCTACATCTTTTGGCGTGCTTTGCCCTGCCAAAACTGTGTTTCAAGCTAGCTATAAATTATGCTTCATGGTCGGCTTTCATCTGCTCGCCATGCAACGGGCAAGAACAAAGGCCACTACGTGCCACACCAAGGCAGAAGAGCCAAGGGCCGGGTGGAGGCAGAGGCAGTGCAGGCGGCTGGAGGAGGCACAACCACCTCAGCCCACTGCCAACCTCACATCAGGGATGTGGAAAGCTGGGGCTGTGCTGGGAATGGCGGGCGAGGGAGCGGAGGGGAAAGAGGGCAGAGAAACCTGGGTTTACCTGCCCAGCGCTAAGCGGTTACAGCAGGCAAGGGAAGGCAGCCACCATCCCACCCAAGGGCAGGCGGCTGCACATGGACAGCAGAGCTGTAGATACAAAGAGCTGCACCTCCCGAAGCTCCGGCTGCTCCAAGGCCACCCTAAAGGGAATGGCAGTGCCCAGCCCAGAGGTCTGGACCAGGTCAGAGGGTGAGCAAGCAAGAGGAGATGCCATCTGCAGGGTAGCAGAACTTCATAGGTCAGTGGCTCTGGGTCTGACACGCAGATCCGCAGGTGCTGGAGGAGGCTGAGCCCGCTGAGGGTGAGGAGGAGCCAGGGTCACCTCAAGGCTGACGGAAGCAGCCGGCACGAGCGCATTGCAGTGCGTTCCTCAGGGGGATTTCACTCACATTTCATCTCAGCACAACCCCTTTTGGGTGAGCTCTCAAGTAGCTCTGATCCCCCCCGGAGAACCACAGCAGCCACCCAGTGGCAGGGCTGGGAGGAGGGAAAGGGCTAAAGCTGGAGGCCTCTTAAATCCCTATTTACAGCAAGAATAGCAGGTGAGCTGCATTAGCACTGAGGTGGTTTCCCCATTACCCACACCCCAGCGCCTTGGGGCTTAACAGAATCTTTTCTGTGAGTTAAGGTACTTCCTGAGGCTGCTCTCAGAGCAACTGAGCTCACACAGCATCACCTCCACTGAGCTGGTGCTGCTGCATCCTGCCTTAAAATGAGACTTGAACAACACTGAGCTCCACCAGATAGAGCAGCACTCAGGTTAATCACACACCTACGGCCCACAGACCATGCTCAGTGGTCACACAGGTGAAGATCCTGCCCACGCTGTGTTCACCTCACTGACTTCAGCAGTGAGCAGCCAACTCCATCCCTGCTGCAATGGTTTGGTTTTGTCTGTCGTGGTACCAGGTCCAGAAGTAAGAGTAGGCAGGGAATTCGGGCATCAGCCCCTCCACACTCCACTCTGCCAGTTCAGAACACACTTGCTGCCAGGCTGACAGCTCCATGGGGAATGGGAAACAGCACAAAAGGACAAAAGTCTTACCTGATGTTGAGAAAAGGAAGCCATGGAAGACAGCGCAGACCAGGGCAGCTCTCCCACCTAGAGCAGGACACCAAGCTGGACCTTAGCAAAGCCACAACCCCATCCTGCCCCACCACATAACACTGCCCCAGTGCTGGTGACCGCAGAGTCAAACCACAGCGTCTTGTGTGCACCCAGATCTCCATCCTCCAGCCACACCACCATGGAATAGAGGGAGTGCAGCAGGACATGCATCAGGGTACCACAGCTGTGCGCTTCCATGCGGGTTGAGTTCCTGCTCTGGTGCAGCCTGAAAACCCCTCTGCATGTGGTGTAAGTGGCTTCTTTACCCACCTCTGGGACTCCAGCAGCAGCCATCTCCTGGTCTGCATCTCCAGCCCAGCTGCACTGTCTCTGCTCAGGAGCAAAGAGAGCTTTGAGACAGGCTTTGGAAGCAGAGGTGATGATCCCAAACGCCCTTGTCCCTCTCCAGATTTCTTGTCAGCCCCCTTCAGGTATTGGATGAAGTTTGGATCTAAGCTACAGCAGCAAACAGAAGGGCACCTTCCTCACCAATCAGAAGGTGACACTGCCAGGGCACCCTTGAGTGCACTCCTGCCATAACCTCATAACCCAGGAAAGAAGTGTTTAGGCCTTTAGCTCAAGGTAAGACATTGCCAATGGCAGCTCTTACATGGAGTTTCATGGGAGACCTAAAGCTTCTCAGGCCTCTGAAGGAGCTGGAACCACAGAGCTCCTGCACTGTAGAAGCCTGGGGAGACCTGGAGGGCTCTGCAGTCCTACAGCACCACTCCCTGGAGATGAAGGGATGGGACCAGCTGAGCAGCCAAGGGAGGACGCAAGGACAGAAGCTGAGCCCTGATGGAAGACAACACTTAGTGGGGAGCAGCCCTGGGTTGCCACACTCTGAATCAACTGATCCTTGCTGAAGGTTAGCACGCCACATGAGCGTTCCTGGTAGCAGCTGGTAGTGACAGCTTCAAGGAAAGAGGCATGAGATCACTTGCTATGGGTACATCCTCATCAGCGAGTGGCCGCCTCATGCCACCATGTACATGCTTGTATTCTTTTGAGTCAAGTTAGCACGATGAGAGCCCGCACCACTGCCACCCCATCAGCACGGGCACAAAGGAGCAAGAACCAAACTTGTAAAAGCCTTGTAGCTGTTCTTCTGTTCTCCCAAGGTGAACCAGGAACCTACACACACAGCACAGGGTGAGGGGTGAGCTCACACAGCCATCACATGTGAAAACTGCAGCAGAGAGGGATTACAGTCAGGAAGTGGCTGCGCCTCCCTCTCCAAAAGAAAAACTTACTCATGATGGATTTGCCTGAATTAAGGTTTAATTTCATAATCTACTGTTGCTTTGTCTACAACATTGTACAAAACAGCAGCAGAAAGAACATTTCAGCCCCACATAAATGCTTGACTGGGTCTGAGGATCCAGTGCCTTTGAGCCTTTGATCTATGCTCTCCTGTTGTCCAGATGCTGTCAAAGTACCTTTGGTGCTAAGGCTCCAGTGCCGTATGTTTGTACAGTCCTCACCACATTTGTGCTTTCCAGTCTCCTCCTCCACTCCGTGATGGAATTCCCCAGCCATGGCAGAAGATCCCTGGTGGTACCTCATCTTTCTGGCCAAACGGGAAAGATTTTGAACCTCTTCTTGCATTAGGCAAAGACATCCCAGCAAGGACACGAGGTAGGGGCAGTTCTGTTTCAAAGGTGATGGTTTAGGACAGGTACATCCTGGTTTACCGCACTTGCTATAGCAGATTTTCTAAGTACAGCAGTGATCTGCACACACAAATGCAATTGGTTCTAGATTTGCAATCATTCCCATATTGATGGGAATTTTCACTGGGAGTAGCACTACCCCGTGTTGGCCAATCTGAGAATGCATCCCTTTATAGCCCAGATAAAACTAGCAGGCAGATCCTGGTTTCAGCTTGGAGATTAAGGAAAATAAAACACTTGGCTGCTACTGGAGGTGGAATAAATGCAGAACACAATTAGGAAACCTGCCGAGAATTACATGGAATCTGAAATGATTGCTTTGGATTAGAAAATCACACACTAAAAGGCTTCATAGATCTCTGGTGTCAAGAAATACTCTTGCTGCACCCCCCCAGCAGGTGAGTGGGGTGCCAGAATGATCTCTCCCGCCTGTGTTCTCCATGGAAACCTTCATTTTGGCCAATTATTTTTCCTCATTGTTCCTGAAGCTTCTAATGGTGCTTTAAAGGTCTAGTGGAAAGCCATGATCATTACAAAGAGATACAATTCTCTTAATGTGTTTTTCCCCCATTTTGGCTATGGTGCAGCATCATGTTCCAAATGCAACTACTGGATCTGAAAACAAAAGCACTCGGACTATAATACATATCTGCAAATAAAGACATAGCCTTTGTATAGACCAGTTCTCAATAAAGCCCTTCATATTTACACAGCAGTGCAGGGATGGTCTCGGGAAGGTCGTGCTACAGGGTGGAGTCTGAAAAGAAGAGAGAGAGAAGTAGCTCAATAGTGTAATAAGGGAGATGTCTACAAAAGGGTTACAGGGATTGAACTGACCCATTTCTCCACTCATAAGCCCACCAAGGTATTCTGAATTGCATTTAAAGGAAAATATTTGACTCAAAGTAAAGGATATTTCAAAATGAACTGAGTAAAATTGCCAGCAGTATTTATCTATAAGTATAACCCACCATCAGCAACAAGAACAGCTACAAGAACACCACCCTCACTTGGAGCACTGCGCACAGTTCTGGTGTCCTCAACATAAAAAGGACATGGAACTGTTGGAACAAGTCCAGAGGAGGCCACGAGGATGATCAGGGGACTGGAGCAGCTCCCGTATGAAGATAGGATGAGAACGTTGGGGCTGTTCAGCCTGGAGAAGAGAAGGCTGCATGGAGACCTCAGAGCAGCCTTCCAATATCTGAAGGGGGCCTATAGGGATGCTGGGGAGGGACTCTTCATTAGGGACTCTAGGGATAGGACAAGGGGTAACGGGTTCAAACTTAAACAGGGGAAGTTTAGATTGAATCTAAGGAAGAAATTCTTTCCTGTAAGGGTGGTGAGGCACTGGAATGGGTTGCCCAGGGAAGCTGTGAATGATCCATCGCTGGCAGTGTTCAAGGCCAGGTTGGACATAGCCTTGGGTGGCATGGTTTAGTGTGAGGTGTCCCTGCCCATGTCAGGGGGGTCAGAACTGGATGATCTTAAGGTCCTTTCCAATCCTAACTGTTCTATGATTCTATAATTGCCTGATCAGTCCTATCCTCAGTCAACCACACTGATTCCCTATTCACATCAGGATGGCCTCATTTAACTTACACCTTGTCCATCTCCTTCCTCCTTTCTCAATCCCTTTGGCCACACAACACCACTTCTTTCCTCACTGCTTCACCCAACCTTGCACATCTTGCAGGACGCTCTACTTTGCAGCTCCTGCGCTATAGAAACCTCAGGCATTATCTTATCAGATGAAGGTGGGATATTTCTTTCTAAAAGACTTGCTCATGGTCAACCAAAACTCCTGGATCATGTAGGAATCAAGAGCTTTTCTCATGCCTGACTTCTCATTTTCATTTCCATTTCATTTCATAGTTGATGACTAGTAAGGTAATTAAAAATTCAATAAAGCAGACCAAATATCCACTGCCTTATGGGAGATTGCTCTTGCCAGTAAATAAAGCTGCATGGCTACAGTTTCAAGGCATCTTAACAGCAGCGATATATCTTGACGTGAAGGAAGAGGAGCATTAAAGATTGTTGTTACCTTTAATAGTGAGGAAGGCTTTGCTGAATGCACGGCCCGATTCGTTGGTGGCTTCTACCACATATTCTCCTTCATCCTGCTTCGTGACACCCAGGACGACCAGGGAGCAGACTCCAAAGTCGTTCGTGCAAAAATAGGTGGGATCATTGGAGAGGTCTCTACTGTCCTTGTACCACCTGATCTTTGGAGGTGGATGGCCTCCAACCGCACAGCTCATGTGGCACTCGCTGCCGGTGGTCACCACGTGAGGCTTCAATGGGACAAGGAACCTCGGGGGCTGGTTTTGATTAACCCCCTTGTACTTCTGGGGTTTGATGTGAAACTCGGCTGTAAACGACAACGAGCAGCATAAAAACACAGCTCAGATACTGCTCCACAGCAAGAGAAGGCAGCAGTTAAAGGACCGACTTTCGGTCATGACACTTCCTTCCCTGCCACACTGGAAGGTCTTTGGGGGTCTCTGTGCATTCTCAAGGCATCTAAATGTTCCCAGGAGAACACCCCCACTTCAGGATGGTGTGTTAGAAACAATACAAGAAACAAACCATGACAGCACACACAAGCATCTGTAAAAGCTGATTTACCCTTTGGTTTCCGGATTCTCCAAGGCTGCACAGTTTCAGACGGACCACTGGTTCCCAAGTTATTTTTTGCCACAACTCGAAAGTAGTAGTCCCGGCCTGGGATCAGGCAGGTGAATGTGAACTTGTTGGTGTAGATCAGGTCACCCACCACACGCCATATGCCCTTCTGTGATTCACGTTTCAGAACTGTGTAGTAGAGATTACTCTCCCATTTCTCAGATGCTGATGGTTCCCAGGTTACTGTCACTGTGTTTGGCACATTCTCTTGCAGTTGAATAGGTCCAGGCGACTGTGGGATATCTGTCAGATGGAGGCAAATAGTATAAAAGATGTAGGGAAAGTGGCACAGTACAGAACCCTAAAAACTTGGAGTATATTCTAGTTCTGGGGGCTGAATAAACAGCCTGGTCATTAGAAGGGACAAAATTCGATTCCTTCACCAGTCACACCAACTCATTAACTATTAGCTGCACTTCTGCCACACTACATCTGCATTGCTTGGCTCTTCCCTTCTTATAGGGAGGAGATGAGGGCGGTACAGCTGAATGTTCTCACCTCCTGGGGAGAGAGCATATAGAGCTGTAGCAGCTATGAGTAAATAATACCTAATTATAATAATAATAATACCTAAGCTGCCTAACCTTAGACTGGTACAAAGGGTATGATCTGCTCTCCTGTGTTTTGCACTCCCCTATTTAAGCAAAGCCAATCGGGAAACCAGGTGTCATTTTAACCAGTGGATTGCTCTGCCCTGCAGACACCACCCAACCTCATGGAAAACTGCTCTTAACTGCACCAGTGCTCACCATGATCAACTCAGTTTGTGGCCTATCTGCAGTAAATCTGCATGGATATCTGGCAGTGAGTGAGTCACCTGTAACTTGAACTTGGAAGCTGAATGTTTCTCTTTTCCCTAGCCCATTCTGGATCTCAACGGTGTAGGTGCCGCTGTCAGTGAACTCAGCTGCCCCAATCAGCAGCTGCGTGGTACCATCTTTGGTGTTTATTGTAGCCTGGCTTGGAAGAGGATGCCCATCCTTTAACCAGGTCACCACTGGGTCAGGAGACCCCTGTAAAGAAAGACACAAGTTATGGCCCACTTGTTTTGCCTCCAGATTGCAGCTTCAATTCTTTCCTTTCATTATCTTGTCCCAAATCACACAGTCCCAGACTGGTTTGGGTTGGAAGGGACCTTAAAACTCATCCAGTCCCAAACCCCCTGTCATGGGCAGGGACACCTTTCACTAGAGCAGGCTGCTCAAAGTATACCTGCAAAAATGTGCAGCTACACGGCACACTAAGGTAATATTTAGAAATATGGATGCAAGATGGACCTAACAGACCTAAAGAAAGGGCTGCTCCAAAGTTTCTTTGTAACGTTCTCTGTGTTTTTTAAGACCGTTACTGGAACAAATTGTCCAGGTTAACTATGTCAAACAAGGTGTCCGACATCAGGACAAACAGTTGACTTCAGTAGTTAATATTATCTACTGCTGGCTTTGGATAGAAGCACCCTCAAAGTCTTTATTTCCATTATGCCATCTTTGGTCTCTCCTCTTCAAGATATCCCAGAATTTATCTGTGTTACTCCAAGCTCGTGCCTAAGCAGACAGGATTTCAGTGCATCCATTCCTCAAGTCATATAGCTGAAGTCCTGCTGCTTAGTATTACAAGCACAGTTAAGAAGATGTGGCTACAAATGCTACCCCAAGGTCTTCTGGGGGAGTCAGAGGGAAAGAACTGATTTTTAAAGTAAGTATGACAGGTGAGTACCAGATGATGCTAATATTGACATGGTTGAATGGGCAGCGTTGTGCCTTATCTGCAGAGGTTAAAGAGTGACCCTAATCTCTAATGCTAAGAGTAACAGCTGAATTCTTGCTCATGTTTTCCACATGCAGAAAGTATACACAACACACGCAGCTTAAAGAACCTGTCCAGTGTCTTGTTAATAAAATTCCATGTCAAGAAAGCTCAGTTTTCCTGTCTGCTATTGACTACAACATAAAACCAGGTGGGGAATTCTTACTAACACGTTTGAACACTTACTTCAAAGGGAACATTCACTCGGATGGTATTTCCTGCTTTTATAACCAGGAAGCTTTTCACTGTGTCATCTATTAGTAACCTTGGAGGAACTGGAAAAGACAGTGGTTACAATAAGAAGTTGTACTTTACTACAGAGTCTCCAGCTGACAGTCACACACCTGTGTTTGATATACTCCTAATGCTTTCCCAACAGCTAGTTGGAAAGAAAAGGGGGAAAAAGGCAGCTTTGAAGAGGTTTTTGGCATAATGAGTCTTTAACAGGAGCTGAACACTGTGCATTGCACATTTATTATCAGTATAGCTTCAATTTCCTGATGAGGTGACCAAGTAAGACCATACTGTAGAGGAGCAACATGGTACTTGTCCTTCTGCTACAGTCTGGGATTTAAAAGAAGCTTGTCAGTGACCTACGGACCTTGCCTGCATGTTGTTGCCTATAGAATGACCTTGCTCATTCTGAAAGCCCACTTTGACTTACCTACGGGGGGAGCAGGTCCAAGGAGAGCTTCAAGCTCTGCGGCTTCTCCTGGGCCACTGTCATTGAGGGCTCTCACACGCAGGAAGTACATCTCCTTGGCTTGGAGGCCTTTGACTGTGTAAGTGGTCGTCTCTATTGGAAGAGCATTGCATTTGGTCCAGTTGAGGTTGTTAGAAGACCGCACTTCCACTTCATAGCCCTTCACATCACTCCCATCATTTGTTTCAGGTCTCTTCCATGTCAAGGTGATACTAGAGCTGTCACTGCTGCTCACCTTAAGGTCCTGCACTTGACCTAGAGATTCTGAAAAGAGAAATTTAAGTTATTTTTCTAGGATTTTTGTCCCCTTTTTTTCAGCCACTTCCTGAGATTTCCCAACATTACAGAATCGCAGAATCATTAGGGTTGGAAGGGACCTCTGGAGATCATCTAATCCAACTGCCCTGCCAAGGCAGGGCCATTTAAAGCAGGTTACATACTTGAAGTGCACTGGATATCAGCCCTGAAGCAGTCTGCAACCCATCCTGAATACTTCTCCACACTGTACCTCTCCCCCGTACATGGAGTCTGCCACATCTTGACTAAGACATCACACAGGAAATCCTGCCATTCCTTCCTCATGCTGATAATGGATTCTATCCATCACCATGAAACATTCCCAATTATTTGATCTTCACATACTTTTACCAAGCACCTGGAGCCATCCTCTCTCCTCTAACATCACCAGTCTACATTCAGATGTCCTAATTCCAAGCCAGAAGGACGGGGGGCAGTGCACTTACTTGTGGAATCCCGTGCAAAGACAGGCTTTGATGGTTCACTGGCATCTCCTGTGCCCGCAGCATTGACAGCTGCCACACGAAACTCATACTGCAGACCTTTCTTGAGATTGGTCATCTCCAGCTTCTTGTCTGCAGAATGAAAAGGAGCGTGTTGGCTCAGATGTATGCCATCAAGAGTCGTGTATAAATGCTGTCACTGATTCCCCTGCCCTTCCTTATGTGCATGTGTACTTCCAGAATGTGCTCATTGTATTCCCTTTCAAATCAAACAGCACTTGAGAGCTATTAAGTTTGAGAAAGGATAAATACTGCTTTTCCTCATGGGATAATCCTAAACTCTTCTATACCAGGTAAGAAGTCCTAGCTTTCACCTGATAGATAATGCTAGCTACAGCCAAAATACACCACTTGCATTTATATATTCCTTGCATTTATATATTGTATTTACATAGTCCTTGCATTTATAAATTCCTGTCTGCCAAGTTCCTAGCGCAAGGACTAAGGAGAGTAGTTCTGCACATGGAATGAAGACTTCAGTTCCAGAAACTGAAGACATCAGTTTATTTATAGAGGATGCAGCAGTGAACTTGCCTGCACTCCTCTCCAGCTGTATGCTGGAGATCATAATCCTCCTAATCCCAAGCATTCAGCTGTATATAAACCCAAGAGCTGGCTTTGCTATGGCACAGCTGTGATACCTTAGTTGTGAGAAGAATGTAGTTGTGGGAAAACACATACACTAGGAAACAGAAGGTGGTAAAACTTCCTACAGGAGTGACATGGCTGTGATGGGGACAGGCAGCAGCTCAAGAATTAGAGGGGAAACACTGGTGCGAGAAGGTATAAGATCCTCAGCAACTCCTGAACGCAGCTGACCTTTCTGCCTTCTCCAGGTCCTCCAGTCTGTTCCAGGATTTAAGCAACCCACCTGCTGTAGGCACGCTGTTGACTGGCAGCCAGGTCATGGTACCCTTCTTGCGCTTCTGGACGAGATATCCCACAATTCGGGAACTGCCGCTTTTCTGCGGTGCTTTCCAGGATATCGTGATGGTGTCTCTGCTGGCGCTGACAATCTCAGGGGGATCTGGGGCACCAGGTGTAGCTGGAAAGAGGTCAACGTTTCATTATTAGCAGGTATATTTGCATTGCAAGAGACAAAGTGTTCTATGGCATTTCTCATATTTCCCCAAGGTATTCATGCGGATGTGTTTTGAAAGCCTGACTTGAGACCTGAGGTTGTGGATCCTATCCCCCACACAAAGAGAATTCAGCGTGGACCTCTGTTCCTCAGTTTTGTTTTCATTAATGACCTCCTGCCATCACAAGTGACAATTCCACTGTCATCCTACAGAGTGAGACGGGGGGGTACAAAATTACAAAATGAAATATGTAAACTTTTAGAATCAATTTTAAGTAATTGATGGCTTTGTAACAATAGTAATGGAAAATTAATGAGATGCATGATATACAGAGAAAAATATAGAGTACAGCTAGAGAACATGCTGAGAATCCTTGTATAAGATAAACTGCTGTAGTTGACGTAGTTTAGGCCTTTATGACCTCAGTACAAAATGAGTGTAAGAAAACAGGCTAGAAGAACAGGACATAAAGATAGGGAGTATCTGGAAAGGCAGGGGCCCAGGACAGGCTGCTGTTAAACTGATAAGCAGGAGGACGGGATGATTGTTATGTCTGTGGTGTTAACGAACCGATTAAGCTGGTATAAGCATCTGCTGCGCGTGCTTCGAAGGCTGCCAGCAGTGATGAAGATTGTCGGAAGAAGTAAACGACCCTCAGAGACCACCACCACATTTTTGTACGCATGCGGGGAACTTTCTGGAATATGATATAATCCATACGTAGCCTCATGAATATGTATGTATGCTCTGTAGCTATATAAGGACCGCTTGGGTAGCAATAGGTGGACACACGTTAGGAGGAGCTATCCCGTGTCTCCCGGCGCCACAATAAAGAGTACCTGCTTGTCAACTAGAAAACTCTGTTGGCAAGTTTGTTCCTGGAGTTTTCTCCGAATCAAGAGTGAGGAATACCATTCTTACATGGTAAGATATAGACAGCATCATTCCTGCTTTCAATGGCAAAAACCAGAAACAGAATATCTTTCCTTAGCCCTCTGCTAAAGCATTCAAAATGCAGGTCTTCTCGTGATCATGAGAAGAATGTAGAAAGATGAAAATCAGAAATAGAGCATTGCTTTCTCTGTAGTACTACATTCATGCTCATGGCAAAACTGTTCTAGTATTTAAACTCATTGAAGGACGAAGAATAGAATTAATTGTTTGGAAATCAGGGGAATGAAGTCATCATGCTGAAAACTGCTGCACATAAGGGAGACATTCCTTGGTCTATGGCGCTAAGAAAAGGCCTCACATGCTCCCTGTGTGGCCACCCTGGGAAAAATGTTCTTGGATCTTCATGCAATGTTGCATTTCCCCTGTGAAACTCACTTCCCAGTTCGGAATGGAACAGCACTGAGAACCTAAGACCACCCCACTCAGCATCACCAAAGTCTACAGAAGACTTCTAGTCTTGATGTGCAATATCCTTAGATTTAGGTGAAGATTTCAGAGCTGCAATTCACGTTTAGGTTTGTAGCAACATCTGAATTGCAGTTTCCCAGATGGTTGTTGAACACCATTATGAAAGTTCTTCCTTACCCTTACTGGCAGCCTTCACTTCCCCCGATTCCAGTGCATCACTGGTGCCCTCGGCATTCACAGCTCTCACCCTGAAGTAGTAGCTCATGTCTTGCTCCACTTTGTTGGTAGTGAAGGTAGTGCAGCTCCTGGGGGTTTCTCCCAAAGTCACCCACTCGTTCTTGCCCACCTGCTGCCTCTCAATGATGTAGCTTTGCACTGGTTTCCCCCCATCATCCTTTGGGGGCTTCCACTGAATGGTGATGTCGTTTGCAGAGCTTTCCATGACTTTGATGGGTCCTGCAGGTGGTTGGGGCTTGTCTGAAAAGATGAATACAGAGTCTATGAGCTGGCTCCTGGATTTGGAGCAGGCACTGCCTCCTGCTCAGCAGCTGGGTGGAAGCCAGGCCCCTCCTCCGTGGTCTTACCACTCTCAAAAGCACTGCACCAATTCAGCCTGCTTATAAGGGAAGAGCGCCATTTCTGGTCTTCCAAAAGAGCTCAGACATTTATGGGAGGGCTGAATTTGGCCTTGATCATCTATTTTAGATTTGCTTCTTGCACATAGTCCCAGCTCCCACAGCTGCCCGACATTCAAAACCCAGCTGCTGAGGCCATGCAAAACTGAACTAGGTCTGTGTCACCTTGTATTAAGAAACACATCAACAATCTTTGCTTGTACTCTGGTTTGATGGGAAATAACATAGTCATGCTCATCTTGGAATACCCAGTAGCAATAAATAAGGTTGTTACCAGTGTTAATGGGTTTCCTGCCTCAGCTTTACAATGGAAACCACAGGGGATGTTACGGGGCTCTTACCAAACACCACAAGTTTTAAGTTGATCTCCAGGACACCACTGTCATTCTTCAGCCTGACTTTGTAATCCCCAGCATCCTTTCTCTCGCTGCTGGAGATGGACAGCTTGGTAAAGGTGTCTGTTTTATCAACACGGATCCTTGTGTCATCTGCTAGCTCCATCTTGTCCTTCAGCCATGCTGCTCTGATTGGCAGCCGGCCCTCAAAAGGGATCTTGATGGTCACGTTCTGCCCTGCCTTGGCCACAGTAGGAACACTGGTTAAGTTTTTGAGGAGCACTTTGTCAACCTGTGGAGGATCTGAGCAGGTGATACAAGGTCATTAAAATCTGCAATTCAAAGAGGATAAGGCTTACCTTGGAGGGAAGGGCTTCCCTCATGATGCTGCCAGTAAATCTTAGAAGCTCACATTTGGACCTTCACCTTAGTTGCATGCTCAGTGCTTCACATACATTCATGTACTTTGCTAGGGGATAATTATCATAAGGTATTTTTGGTCTCACATCGTCTTTTTCATGGGAGCAAATCTCTCATAGGAAACAGACTGAACACATGAATGAGGAACCTTGCCTGATAAAGCGTTATGTGCACCCAAAAATCTCTGAGCTAACAGAAGCTATTCAGGAAAGCTCCCTACTTAAATCTGTAAAGACAAAATGCACTAACCTGTACAAAAGCCACCTCCCATTTACATGGTCATTCTTTATAATAAAGTTCTCAATAACCAGCAATAGAAGAAGACGTGTTCTGTTTAAAGCACATCAAGACCAGCACACAGTAGTTTGAGTAAACTCACCTTCAACAAAAATTGAAGCTTCAGTTTTTATATCTCCACTTTCAAACCTGTATTTCCCACCATGAATATCTTCCACTTTGTCAATAATTAGTTTGTGGACTAGACCTTCCTGTTTAAAACACACTCCCTCCATGCTGGTTAACTATGAGGTGAAGCATAGAAAGCAAAACACAAGAAATTGAGATGTAACTGAAAAGACTTAGGAATGACACATTTAATTACAGTAATATTCTGAGGTTACTCATCTGGTAATGTTGCACAAGTGTCATCAACATATTTCCCACACAGGCTTGATTTAAAGTCCATTAAAAGACATTTTAGTACAATGTCCAAGCTCTCTATTTCTCTTCTTAATGACAAGAACTTGGGGTCCATGCTCACGTATGACTGGATCCCACAGCAGGAATTACTCTTCAGTGCTGCGTTGGAACACAGAATATAATGCCTGCACTTGACCTTAAGCACTGATTTGAAAGACCACTCTTTGCTTTACACCTTTGAAGATTTCTGCCTTGCTCTTTGCATATTTCTCTCATTCACCAAAGAAAAGAATTGCATGGCAAGGAAGTGCCCCACACCATCTCCACCCATGAAAAAGAATGGCAAACACAAAGCCTCCTGTGGTCAGCAAGAATGAAAATGGTTCGTAGCAGTAAGGGGGAGAAATCTTGCTGGATTTCTATCAAGAATTTTACTATCAACAGGCTCCTGCAGAATCCTTCCAGGGCCATACTCAGAGTAGGAGTGCAGGGGGGAAGGACACTTTGACACACCACTTAAGAGCTAGAGCCACAGAGCAGAGCTAATCGAAGAATACAGCACTTAGAAGACACCTACCTTTAACCCGTCTTTAAACCAGGTTCCTGTCAATCCATCTTTACTGACAGTGCAAGACAGCTCAGCTGGTTCCCCTTTCAGGACTCTGACATTCAGCAGCTGCTTATTGACATGACAGCGCGGCACTGAACATTCAGAAAGGAAGACGTTGAAAAGATGCTAACTCTGTATCAACACTGACAAAGAAATGTGCAGATGAAAATGCATGTGCACATGAGGAGAACAGAGCTTTTTGGACTATGTACACTGCAGTCATGACATACTCTCGTACCATGATCCTGTGGGCCAGCTGGCACGAACGCATTGCAGTGAAGGGACATGCCGACTGGCTGGCATACAATATAGCCCCAACATCATCCTCAAGGGGAATGGATCCATCACAAATCACATTATCTATCTACAGATTTCCTATTTTAAGTCTCTGCTAGTTTTCCTGGCTCCCTCTATGGAAGCCATTGGGAAAACTGTGCTACTCCAGGATATTCTTTTCTCTGCATTGAGCAGATACAGGATTGCCCAACCACTTCCCCATAAACAGCCCCAACTCTCACTATCTCTACCCCCTCTTTCCCTTCCCCTGTTTTCCATTAATACCCTCATCCCCTCTCTAATAAACACCCCACCTCCTTCCCTATTAACTCCAATTCCATTGATTTTCTTCCTTATTTATATGTATGTCCCATCCCTGGAAGTGTTCAAGACCAGGTTGGATGGGGCCTTGAGCAACCTGTCTAGTGGAAGGTGAAAGGAAATGAACATTATCATCTTGCCAGTGTAGCCATTGGTCTTAGTCAAATGGCTGCATACACTTTACTCTCCTTTTACTATATGCAACACCTTATTACTTCTAATGCTACAAGAGAAAAGAGCACTTTAAATCAGCCCAATGAGTCTATTGACCCATTATATGCAGGCACAGATTTGTTCCCAGAACTTGGAAGAAAAGATATCTGCACTAGATCTTAGGACAAATAAAGCAATACAGTAAGGTGTAAATTGGAACAATACCAAAGAAACATGGCCATATTCCTTGAAACTCTATGGGAACTAGTATGTCTGTGAACTCAAGTCTGTTCCATGTGGATCCGAATCACATATTTGACTGAATACCTGGTTTAGATAATTAAACCAAAGAGAATTAAGACTTTCAAGGAGTGCAAGCTGAGCTAATTGTATAAGGTCCAGCAGCAAATCAGTGGTAGAAGTAGGAATAGATCATAGTAAAACTGAATTGTGACATACAGCTGCAGCTGTCTAAAGCATAAGACCCAATTTCTCTCCAGGATTAGGGATGTGAGGATCAACATGCAAAGGCCAGGAGGACAGAAGTCATGGATCAAACACGTACCTTTCAGATCATCGAGGCAATAATGTCGTCTTTTTTCCACACTTTCTGTATTCTTCAAGAAATCATTTATTTTAATATCAAGGCTGGGTTCTTCTTTCCGCTGGTTTATTGAAGGGGGTCCACCATAACTGGCTGACATCTGACCATAATCCAATGAAACTTGACCAAAACTCCCTGTACTCATCCCACCAACAAATCTGTTAAGGGATTTACTCCCTGCCCCTCCAAAGGCAGATTTTGTGCCATGAAGGGACCGTAACTGCCCTCGATCTCTGCCCTCACCCCTGGCAGCTCCTTGACCTGAAAGCGAACCGTCTGTCATCAGATGAACCTTTGCTCCCTGATCTGAAATCAGTGGCAGTGCCCTTTCCAGTATCACGTCCAGTAGAAAGCTTGCCAGGACGTGAATCCAGCCCATATTCACCCCCTCGTGCATCAGCACCTACCACACCTTCCTTACCACCGACAGAACGTAACTCCTTCCCATCACCTCTCAAACTCCCAATACCATCCACACCAGCCCTGGCTCCAGCTGACCCACTGTCCTTGCCATAGGGAGACCCAGTATCCCATATAGCAGATCCACCAATACCACCACGTTCTGAGGAAAAGACGTTTCCTGCTCCACCAGCATATCCTGCAGCTTTGCTAGGCACAGAATCCCCGCCATGGTGAGAACCCATTACTTCTGCACCTCTCAAAGGAAAATGACCAGATCCTGCCACACCCCCAGGTGGGACACCAGCATTTCCATAGGGAGATCCCACTCCCCCTGCACCAGCTACACCAGCACCACCAATGCCAGATCCAGCAGGGAGACCATCCTTTCCATATGGAGACCCAACTCCCCCTGCACCAGCTACACCAGCACCACCAATGACAGCTCCAGCAGGGAGACCATCTTTTCCATATGGAGACCCAACTCCTCCTGCACCAGCTACACCAGCACCACCTATGCCAGATCCAGCAGGGAGACCATCCTTTCCATATGGAGATCCAACTCCCCCTGCACCAGCTACACCAGCACCACCTATGCCAGCTCCACCTGGGAGACCATCCTTTCCATATGGAGTCCCAACTCCCCCTGCACCAGCTACACCAGCACCACCAAATCCAGCTCCAACTGGGAGACCATCCTTTCCATATGGAGATCCAACTCCTCCTCCACCAGCTACACCAGCACCACCAAAGCCAGCTCCAACTGGGAGACCATCCTTTCCATATGGAGACCCAACTCCTCCTGCACCAGCTACACCAGCACCACCAAATCCAGCTCCACCTGGGAGACCATCCTTTCCATATGGAGATCCAACTCCCCCTGCACCAGCTACACCAGCACCACCTATGCCAGCTCCAGCAGGGAGACCATCCTTTCCATATGGAGATCCAACTCCCCCTGCACCAGCTACACCAGCACCACCAATGTCAGCTCCAGCAGGGAGACCATCCTTTCCATATGGAGATCCAACTCCTCCTGCACCAGCTACACCAGCACCACCAAATGCAGCCCCACCTGGGAGACCATCCTTTCCATATGGAGATCCAACTCCACCTGCACCAGCTACACCAGCACCACCAATGCCAGCTCCAGCAGGGAGACCGTCCTTTCCATATGGAGCCCCAACTCCCCCTGCACCAGCTACACCAGCACCACCTATGCCAGCTCCGACTGGGAGACCATCCTTTCCATATGGAGATCCAACTCCCCCTGCACCAGCTACACCAGCACCACCAAATCCAGCTCCAACTGGGAGACCATCCTTTCCATATGGAGACCCAACTCCCCCTGCCCCAGCTACACCAGCACCACCAATGCCAGCTCCAACTGGAAGACCATCTTTTCCATATGGAGACCCAACTCCTCCTGCACCAGCTACACCAGCACCACCAAAGCCAGCTCCAACTGGGAGACCATCCTTTCCATATGGAGATCCAACTCCCCCTGCACCAGCTACACTAGCACCACCAAATCCAGCTCCAACTGGGAGACCATCCTTTCCATATGGAGTCCCAACTCCCCCTGCACCAGCTACACCAGCACCACCAATGCCAGCTCCAACTGGAAGACCATCTTTTCCATATGGAGACCCAACTCCTCCTGCACCAGCTACACCAGCACCACCAAAGCCAGCTCCAACTGGGAGACCATCCTTTCCATATGGAGATCCAACTCCTCCTGCGCCAGCTACACCAGCACCACCTATGCCAGCTCCAGCAGGGAGACCATCCTTTCCATATGGAGATCCAACTCCTCCTGCACCAGCTACACCAGCACCACCAAATCCAGCTCCAGCAGGGAGACCATCCTTTCCATATGGAGATCCAACTCCTCCTGCACCAGCTACACCAGCACCACCAAATCCAGCTCCAGCAGGGAGACCATCCTTTCCATATGGAGATCCAACTCCCCCTGCACCAGCTACACCAGCACCACCAAATCCAGCTCCAACTGGGAGACCATCCTTTCCATATGGGGATCCAACTCCTCCTGCACCAGCTATACCAGCACCACCTATGCCAGCTCCAGCAGGGAGACCATCCTTTCCATATGGAGATCCAACTCCTCCTGCACCAGCTACACCAGCACCACCAATGCCAGATCCAGCAGGGAGACCATCCTTTCCATATGGAAATCCAACTCCCCCTGCACCAGCTACACCAGCACCACCAAATCCAGCTCCAGCAGGGAGACCATCCTTTCCGTATGTAGATCCAACTCCTCCTGCACCAGCTACGCTAGCACCACCTATGCCAGCTCCACCTGGGAGACCATCCTTTCCATATGGAGATCCAACTCCTCCTGCACCAGCTACACCAGCACTACCAAAGCCAGCTCCAACTGGGAGACCATCCTTTCCATATGGAGATCCAACTCCTCCTGCACCAGCTACACCAGCACCACCAATGCCAGCTCCAGCAGGGAGACCATCCTTTCCATATGGAGATCCAACTCCTCCTGCACCAGCTACACCAGCACCACCAAATCCAGCTCCACCTGGGAGACCATCCTTTCCATATGGAGATCCAACTCCCCCTGCACCAGCTACACCAGCACCACCAAATCCAGCTCCACCTGGGAGACCTTCCTTTCCATATGGAGATCCAACTCCCCCTGCACCAGCTATACCAGCACCACCAATGCCAGCTCCAACTGGGAGACCATCCTTTCCATATGGAGATCCAACTCCCCCTGCACCAGCTATACCGGCACCACCAAAGCCAGCTCCAACTGGGAGACCATCCTTTCCATATGGAGACCCAACTCCTCCTGCACCAGCTACACCAGCACCACCAAATCCAGCTCCACCTGGGAGTCCATCCTTTCCATATGGGGATCCAACTCCTCCTGCACCAGCTACACCAGCACCACCTATGCCAGCTCCACCTGGGAGACCATCCTTTCCATATGGAGATCCAACTCCTCCTGCACCAGCTACACCAGCACCACCTATGCCAGCTCCAGCAGGGAGACCATCCTTTCCATATGGAGATCCAACTCCTCCTGCACCAGCTACACCAGCACCACCAAATCCAGCTCCAACTGGGAGACCATCCTTTCCATATGGAGATCCAACTCCCCCTGCACCAGCTACACCAGCACCACCAAATCCAGCTCCACCTGGGAGACCATCCTTTCCATATGGAGATCCAACTCCACCTGCACCAGCTATACCAGCACCACCAATGCCAGCTCCAACTGGGAGACCATCCTTTCCATATGGAGATCCAACTCCCCCTGCACCAGCTATACTGGCACCACCAAAGCCAGCTCCAACTGGGAGACCATCCTTTCCATATGGAGCCCCAACTCCTCCTGCACCAGCTACACCAGCACCACCAAATCCAGCTCCAGCTGGGAGTCCATCCTTTCCATATGGAGACCCAACTCCTCCTGCACCAGCTACACCAGCACCACCAAATCCAGCTCCAACTGGGAGACCATCTTTTCCATATGGAGATCCAACTCCTCCTGCACCAGCTACACCAGCACCACCTATGCCAGCTCCACCTGGGAGACCATCCTTTCCATATGGAGATCCATCTCCTCCTGCACCAGCTACACCAGCACCTAGTCTAAGTGGCCAACCATCCATACCATACAAAGCCTCTTTTTCCCCTATAGAGCTGCCACCTGCACCAGATATAGCCCCATCTCCAACTGGTGGACCACCTGGACCATACAGCAAGCCAGACCTTCCTGTCTGACCTAAGCGACCTTCAGCGTGAAGTGCCAGGCCATCCTCACCATACGGGATACCTACATATCCTTCTGTGTTTATACTTGCTCCATCCCTATCAACCCCAGCTGACAGACCATCCTTGCCATAGGGGGACCTCATTCCTCCTGCAATCTCAGTGCCTGCAGCACTCTTTCTAGCTCCAGTCTGTGAGCTAGTTCTTCTGAAGAAGCCATCCTTGCCATCTCCCACTCCAGTTGAATCGGGATCGAGTCCATCTACCTCAGAACTTCTACCAGTAGCACCTGATCTACCAACACCCCCAAAGCCGGCTCTGTAACTAGTATCACCTAATTTACCATCCTTGTCATGGTGAGAACCCACACGTTCTCCACCATCCATGTCAATGTTAATACTACGTAGGGCACCACCAGCTCTGCCATCCACAGAATTCCATTCACCTATTGCTCCTGTTTCATCACCAGTTTCTGCTCTGCCTGCCATAGAATCTTTGCCATGGAAAGGCCTTAATCCACTTTTGCTTCCATCACTTGTCATAATGTCTCCATCTAGATCTGCTGCAGAAAACTGCCCACCCTCCATACTTTCATTTCTGTTGGCTCTGCGCAGCCCATCCTTTCCCAAAAATCTATGGCTTCCATCAGCATCAACGGAGTGGCCTTGGCTTCCCCCTTGACCATTTCTGTACCAGCCATCTTTTTCCTCCTCAGTGTCCATAGGATGATCTCCATCACCAACAGATTCTGTCTGTCGAAGTTTCTTTGCCCAATCTCTCTTTGGCAATGTTTCTTCCAGCCACTCAGAGCTTTCTTCTCCTTCACCTGGTCTCCCCTTTCCTTTGGCATCTGTATTGAAGATGCATGGTTTGATTGGAGGAGATAGAATATACAGGAAAAGACAGGGGGGGAAAGAAAAAGAGGACAATGAATAGGTCATGCACTGCATCAATACAAGGAGAATGTGGTAGCATTTGTTACAGTTCCTTTCTGAGACATAATAAACACATTTCAATTCAGTTCAAGTCCTGATTCTTTTCAGTGTCACATTCACACCTCATTTGCCACTTCTCACTTGGAGACACAATCACTGTGAATAGAAATGGGCTTGTTAAAAAAACCCAAGCAAACAAAAAGAGGATTAAACCAAGGCACATTTCCAGCACAACAGGTCTACTTTAGGGGGCTTAAATTGTAGCTGGGACCCATTTGTTCCTTCTGCCTTCTCCCTCCAGCCCTGGAGGAGTTACAGAGAAGCCCACAGATGGGCCACCAGTTCCCACTTTAGGAAAGACTTTTTAGGAAGCAGGATCTCAAAAGCAACCAAGGCAACCACCTTTCAGAAGCAAAAAAATACACTGGGTGTTTCCCATCTTCCTTTGAGCTTCTTCTAACCTGTTTAACCTCTAGTAGGGAAAGAAAAATACTACCTGACAAGTTAGTATTGAATAGTGTTGATAGTATAGAATTGATAGTACCTAAGGCTGCTTTATCCCCTGCATGCTGTGCTGTGTTCACACAGTGACAGCTTCAGCAAAAGCTTATGTTGAGTTATGGAGGTTTTTTTCAATAACTGATGGAGAACATGTTACTGCGTAGCAGCTGTAAATTAGCCAACGGGATTTGTCAGGATTAATAAAAAGGGAAAAATGTGCCTTATCTGAAGAGGAAAGTGGGTCTCTCCAGACCTTCATTTTCCAGGTATAACTTTGGAACCAGATGCTCTGCAATTCAGTTCCCAGCATAGAATCATCTCAATGAGCAACCAGGCAACGAGTGGAATGTTGTTTTTTAGCACGCCTCAAGCCAACATCATGGGAATAACACAGTGGCACTTACACTCTACAATAAGCCAGGCATTTGAGGAGGAAAGTCCAGTGTCGATGGTGTACATGCCGTTGTCAGAGGGCACAGCATTTTTGATAGTCAGCTGGTGGGTCAGTCCATCAGGACTTACAGAGATCTGGTGCTTCTCACTTGCCTCCAGGACGTTGGTTTTGTGTAGCCACACAGCATCATGGCAAGGGGTGCGTAGGATACACGTCAAGATGGCATCTTTGCCCTCAGGGCAACTCATATTACTGAGTGGCTGCTCAAATCCCACAGGGATGGCTGGAATGGAAAATCAAATGCTACAGAAAGGAAACAGCTATTTCTGTCTTCCAAGAAGAACTTGTTGCAGCTAAAGGAAGACAGATAGGAACATGCCATGCTTGTGAGCACTCATTTAAGCAGAAAAAGGAAAGGCTGAGATGTGCTCCTGTGCCCATTACTACCAGCCAGAAGAGCATATTTTTGTCTTTGTTATCTTCTGAGGCTTTTATACCCCACATCACTGTGATGTGCTGAGAATTTGTAGTCATTAATGTATTTCAGCAGCATGATGCTTTTATCGAGTTGGTAGTAGTTATTATTCTGAGCTTAGAAAAGGGAACTACAGCATGGGATAAGATAAGGAGGCTCCTCACTGTCATCTAAAAGTCAGAGCCAAACCGGTACTTGAACCTAGGTCCTTTGGACTACAAATTCAATGCCCATATCACACGATCACCCCCCTGCTCTTTTTCACCTGTGTCATCTAAGGAGCCCATGTGGTCACCAAAACCCATGTTCTGCAGTTACCAGGTTTTACTGCTGAGCTTTGCATCTACTCCTAGTAAAAAACTTGCAGCAAGAACTACTTTCTCGTTGCAGTTCACCCCCCATACATGTAACTCAGTTCCTTACAGTCAGGGTCCAGTTCAGTTGAGAAAACAGGCACATTCTCCACTCGGACTTGATACAATCCTGCATCTTCCTGCTGCACATTGTTGACAATGAATACGTACTTTTTCCCAATTTGCCTCAGGCAGTGCTTCCCATACTCATTACTGGTTTCATACCTGAGCTTTTCACCATCCTAGGAGAGAGAAGAGCATACACTTTGAGGCAAGGTATTTCAAACACACCAGGCTAAATCTGTGCTGGGATCTCCTCACTGATATAAATGAATAACAACAGACCATTCTACACTATTGCTACTCAGTGGACTCATTTCTTATGGAACACCCGGGCAACGCTATGTCCAGTAATGCCTGCATGGAACAGAGCATCAGGCTCTCAAACTAGGCAAAACAATACTAGCTCACATGGGGTTTTGAAGCTTAAGTAATACACGGTTACTATAACTTTGAAGACAAAGTACTTTCTTTGCTTGGATTTTAGCATCTTCACAGATAGACAAGCAAGTTCACCACCTTTCTGTACCACTTCGGTGACTTCTCCATGCTGTGGCTGCCCAGACTTCATGTCATGCATTTGATTCAGAAGTTCATAGAGCTAGTCTGACCTCCTCTTCAATGGATTCATATTTCCCCGTATTAAAGCCACTAACCACAGTCTGATCAAAATATATCTTCCAGAAAAACATCCACAGCACTGATCAACCTGAGCATCAAACTGCAATAACCATAGAACTTAACGGGATGTTTTACTTCCTTAAGATCTTCTTTCACAGAAGTGAATTTTAGTGGAATAACACTCTAGAAAGTGCATAAAATGGGTCTGGTTTCTTAGATGGGACTGCAGAATTTCTGCAGCCTGAAAGACACTGTTTGAATTTCCTTTTACTGGAAGAGCTCTTGAAGTCAAAAGGATGTCAGTAACTGACTGCTTCCCCTGTACTTGAAGAG
The DNA here is from genome assembly GCA_017639245.1 of Myiopsitta monachus. Taxonomy (NCBI): domain Eukaryota; kingdom Metazoa; phylum Chordata; class Aves; order Psittaciformes; family Psittacidae; genus Myiopsitta; species Myiopsitta monachus. Next base: position 4,475,815 of record CM029936.1, on the reverse strand, counting down.
CTACAAACCCTAAGTGATATTCACCACCAAAGATGCACCTGGACCCCCACATCTCCCTGACCAGCGAAGGATTCCTCAATGGACAGACAACTTTAAGAAGCTTATTTCCTCTCAGCCACTGCCCAGATCAAGCATTTGATGGTGAAGATGACTTCAGTGGCTGCTATGAACTGGCCAAGTGATGTTGCTCCCTCACCTTAAGCAGATAGACTTTGCTTTTTCTACTTTTCAGGTCCATCTCCAGGCTGAACGTAGCTTTTCCATCCTTGGTGACTTTGATGTGGTTGAAGTTTTTGATACTGTGTATTAGCTGCAAAGAGAGATACGAGAAGCTCATAAATGAGAAGGCTGCCACAACAGAAGTTCTTCAGCTGTCGAACTCATCTGAAATCTACTTTCTATCTGCATGGAAAAGAGCTACTACCAAGTGAATGGAAGAAGCAGCTCTAAGTTTCCACTGTTTTCTCCTGTAGGCAAATTATATTTGACATGCTCCCTCCTGGTCATTCACACGTGCAGGTTTCTACACACCCCTCTATGTGAAAGCCAGTTTTGACTCTCAGGTGTGTAACTTGTCAATTGAGCATCCAAATTCTCATCAGGGACAACTGCACACAGATTTTAGCATTACCGTACATTCAGTATATCTCCTAAAACATATGAACTGAACTTCAGAACTGTTAGCATTTTCATCTGCATGAGTAGAGCAGTAGGACTCCTTTAAAACTTTGCCAGAAAGCATTCTCTGTCATACAATAGTTTCATCTTCAAAGCAATTCAGGAAGGTTTATCCTATTTAAAGAAGCTCCTGTGAAACTACAGGACTCTCTAGTTTGATAAGATCAGTGCTTTCTGCAGTTGCAGTTTATTTTACCTCTCCTTGTTCACTCTCTGTGTCCTTCCTCAGCTCCTGCAGCTTTTTCAGCATCCCACGGAAGTCAACAATTCCATATTTGATACAGATTTTCTCATAATCTCTCTTATCTGCATGCAGCAGCAATTGCCAGACTGCTTCTTTATCCAAGGGTTTGGGTTTTGGTGCTGGGGCCCTTAGAACCAGGGGAAAAAGATATATCTAGACATTTTGACAGACAACAAAAGGTCCTGGTTTTCTATACATCAGCCTCTTTCATCTCTCTTTGTCAGTTCTGTAGTTCACTTGGCCCTGGAGATGTAGGTAAGAAAGAATGGGACTCTTACAGAACAGATTTGCTGCATCTATACTACACATTAAACGCTGTCAGGGAACACCCTTGTCCTGGGCCACATAGGCAGTTGTACACTGTTCAATCAGCAGCAGTCACTGACACCGTTTGGTCCAGGCTAACTTGGCCTCTCCCAGGTAATTTCTCAGCACAGTTCAGGAGCTGGCACACTCCAAGGTCCTTCCCATGAGGCAATCTTTGGGGGTTCCCTCCTGGGGAATGAAGGGATCGGAACCAAGAGGTATTGTTGCCTTCAAGATCTATGAAGCTGCTCCCTGTCCTCAAGAAACCTTTAGGAAGTGCAACAATGGCCTTCACTGGGGAGGCTTACCTCTTCCTCAGCCTCTTCCTGGAGTCCTCAAGTGTCTTCTTTAATTCTATTACAGCAGGAGGGGGAATAAGAAACATTCAGATACCCAAGAGTGTAAAATATATCCCCCAAACCTTAATGCAAAATAGCCCCTGGCCAAAGGCCATTCTACTGATGCTGCTCATCTCTGGTGTTTTTTTCCACACTTGACATGAAACTTGGAGCCAGTTTTCTCTGCCATCCTCACGTCCTTTGATGCCATCAAAGTCCATCTCTTCTTAGTGATTCCTTTCTTTCTAGAGAGGACACTCAAGAAACCTACTATTTCCCAGCTGTGTTAACATGTTGGATCCAGTTGTATTTGACATCACAAACCCCTTTTCTAGCACTAATGATTCCTGAATCATTAACTAGAACAGCTCAAAGCCATGTCTAAGATCACCACTTCTCCCAAAGGTAAATAGTAAGCAGAGACAACAGAACATTAGAGATCCATTACTCTTTCACTTTACAAGTTTGGGGCAGTAATTATGTGGTAGAGAGAGTATTAGCTTTGACCCCCTGCCTAAAAAGAAAGGAGAAATCTATCAAACTTACCATCAGCAGCATGAACAGGGACATATCTTGCTTTCCTCTTAAAGCCAACTGAAAATGAAACAAATCAGAACAAGCCATGATTCAGACTAACAGCAGTAAACCAATGACAAGAATGGGTCAGTTATATTTAACCACGAAGTACCCATTTCTCTGCTCTGACTATAAAGGGAAACAGGGAACTAAGGTCAGGTGACATCTGAAGTGGAATGGATCCCTCTCAAAGGACTGCTTCGTTCAATGCTATAAAGAAAGGACTGAGCCACTTTGATGCTAAATCCAGAGTGCCTGATTATGGTCCAGTGCAGTGACAATAACACCGCTTTCTTCTCCCTTGCCTTATAGCTCATACTGTCATGGTGCAACCAAACTGGGGGGACTCACAGTGGAGCTCCAGTCCTCAGTGAAGGAAAAAGTAGACCTTCACACCACGGATATTTAGACAATGCTCTGGGCACCCACCCCCAGGGGACAGCAAAGCCTTGGGACAGCAAAACTACTTGAGACCAACAGACCTTTGGAGCACAGAACCTGTCAATCCTACCTTGTATGATCCTGAGGCCGGCAGAGCATGAAGCTTCCCCATATTCATTCACAGCAAAGCACCGATACAAATCACTGTCTTTTGCAGTGAGTTTGTTTATCTTAAAAAGAAGAACACAGTGAAAGCTCACAGGGATGTGCTGTGGATCAGTTGACACCCCCTCAGCTTCTAACAGCTATTCAGTGATGTTTCAGATCTTTCTTCTGTTCCCAGAACTACTCTAAAGAGCTTTGTTTGCTTATCTTTGTGATATCTCAGATCTGGTGACATAGAATCATAGAACAGTCAGGGTTGGAAAGGACCTTAAGATCATCCACTTCCAACCCCCCTGCCATGGGCAGGGACACCTCACACTAAACCATGGCACCCAAGGCTCTGTCCAACCTGGCCTTGAACACCGCCAGCGATGGAGCATTCACAACTTCCCTGGGCAACCCATTCCAGTGCCTCACCACCCTTACAGTAAAGAACTTCCTCCTTAGGTCCAATCCAAACTTCCCCTGTTTAAGTTTGAACCCATTACCCCTCGTGCTATCCCTAGAGTCCCTAATGAAGAGCCCATCCCCAGCATACTTATAAGCCCCCTTCAGATACTGGAGGGCTGCTATGAGGTCTCCAATCACATCTCTATCAGCCCACTGCAGGTTTTCCTTTCCATTGCTCTCCTGCTTCCATGAGTCCCGTCTGAAACAGTTGATATTTACCTGCAGAATGAATTCATTTGTAACGCTATTGAAGAATGTTTCATATTTTGCAGGGTCATCCATTCTGCCTTGTGCACGCGTCCATTTCACGTCAGGGGCTGGGACACCTTTGACCACAGCTTTGAAGGTGGCATTTTTACCTTTGAAAAGAGGCATGAAATTAGTTAAGACAGGCTTGAACATGAAGACTTGCAAGGCAGGCTCCTTAGGTCATCGATAGCATGATCCCCAGAGTGAGACATCTCTGGTTTAGGCAATTCTATCTTTTTGGTTTTTTCTGTAAAAGATGCCTAAATCACCAGCTAAAGTTGCATTAAATGCCTAAATTACTGCAAGCCATCTGCCATCATCTCCACTCTAACTTACCGGCTTTCAAAGGGATGACTTGAAAATTCATCTCTAAAATTCACCACTGACACAACATGGTCTCTGTGGGTTTATCACACAGCCATACAGATAGGAAGTTATGCAACCAAAAGAGCAATTCTTTGGTGTCTTGGTCTGATTTTCATCTCCCTCAATATCTGGGCAGGGCCAAAGAGCAAGCACTTATTAGCTCAAGTCCAGGTTTGTCTGTATTCAGTCATAAAAGGCCTTTACCATGTGGTGTTAGCCTGCAGACATGACTGCAAACGTCTTCTGATCACCTCTGAATTCAATTATGCTATAGCAAGTTCAGCCTAGACTTGCTTCTGGTGACTTGCATGCACTACTTGTACCACAGCCAAGAAATGCCCAGATACATTGTCATGGGTTCAGCAGTAGCAGTCATTTTTCTCCTTCTTGGTAGCTGGTGCAGCTCTGTGGTTTTGACTTTCGGCCTTGGAACAGAGCTGGTAACACCGATGTTTTCAGTTACTGGTGAAATATTTAGTCTGACCAGGGACTTTCTGAGCCTCATGCTCTGCCAGGGAGGAGGGGAAACCGGGAGGAAGCAGAGACAGGACACCTGATCCAAACTGGCCAAAGAGGTTATTCCATACCACAGCACGTCATGCCCAGGATGGAAAAACTAAGGGCAGGGACCCGGAAGAGGGGGGTTCACTGCTGGGTCGGGACTGGTATCGGTGGTGAGCAGGTTGTATTCTCCTCCCTTGCATTTCTCTTGTCATTATTATTGGTGGCAGCAGCAGTGGTTTGTGTTATACCTCAGTGACTGAACTGTTCTTATCTCAACCTGTGGGAGTTGCATTCTTTCAATTCTCCTCCCCATCCCTCCAGGAGATGGGGGAAAGAAAGAGGGGGGAGTGAGTGAGGGAACTGCGTGAGAGGCTTAAACCATGACATCCATTACTTATTATACACATATTCCCCTACAAGTTCCCATTCCTTCTCCATTCCTTCTCTTTGCTGGGACCATGCTGGGCAGGATGTTAAATAACAAAGGACTCGCTGTGCTGGAGTCCCCTGTCTCTAGACATCAGTAAAGTTCATCTGTGAATAGTGGCAGCTCCTGGCCTCTCTTTTATTTGGATAAGCTTGGATTTAATAGAAGGTGGAAAAAAAGGAAAAGACCCCTTTTGCACACTGAAGAAAACTTGTTCTGAACAGACCACACTGTACCACACCTGGGAGCACCCATACAGGGTAAGATGTTTCCCCCTGGACTCCCCACATGTCATCTTTCTGCAACCTCCTCCTCATATGCTAGCCTGGCACCACTTTGTACTTCAACCACACCAGGCTCTGCTGTTTGCAGAGCAAGGGAGGGAGAAGAGGATGGGGTTTACCTGTGAGCTCTCCTTCCCACCTAAGAACCTGAGTATACTGCAGCTGCCCACAGACACCTCCAACAGCTTCACCACTGCCCAGTACAAACCTTTTCTTCCAGAAGGCTTCAAATACATTAGAAGCGCTATAAACCAACAAACCAGAGAAGAGACTCGTGTAGGTAAGAGGGAGTGTCTGTCACAGGGCAATAGAAATGGAGATGAGTTATCCATGGATGTAGCTCAGGGTGGGAATAATAGCTACCTTTCTTTTGCAACAGTTTTGGTCTTCAGATGACCAACACAAAGTTCTCTCCAGGCAGTCTTGCAACGTTTCCCACACCCTTCTGCAGTCACTGCCAAAACACTCACTTGATGCAGCAAAAGCTCCTGCCAGCAGATTCTTATCAAAAGGCATCTTGCAACTTTCTGCTGAGATTGCAGCACTATTATTAAAGTCTGATTATGCATTTGCAAATTTTAGTCATTCTGGTTGCAACTCTCCATGCTTGCCATCTGTCCCAGGACAGCTCCCAGCTAGGAGTGTCAGCTCTGCCATGCACTGACTGCAATGGGGCAATGATGATATAATGAAAGCTCAGGGGGCTGGAGCACCTCCTGTATGAAGATAGGATGAGAAAGTTGGGGCTGTTCAGCCTGGAGAAGAGAAGGCTGCGTGGAGACCTCAGAGCACCTTCCAGTTCTGAAGCGGGGCTATAGGGATGCTGGGGAGGGACTCTTCATTAGGGACTGTAGTGAGAGAACAAGAGGTAATGGGTTCAAACTTAAACAGGGGAAGTTCAGGTTAGATACAAGGAGGAAGTTCTTTACTGTAAGGGTGGTGAGGCACTGGAATGGGTTGCCCAGGGAAGCTGTGAATGCTCCACGCCTGGTGGTGTTCAAAGCTGGGTTGGACAGAGCCTTGAGTGGCATGGTTTAGTGTGAGGTGCCCCTGACAATGGCAGGGGGGTTGGAAGTGGATGAGCTTAAGGTCCTTTCCAACCCTGACTATTCTATGATTCTATGAAAGACACTCATAGTGCCTGAATTCCCTAATGTTTTGTATACGAACTATGAGGAACCTACTGTAAAGGAAATCGTTAGAGAGGGTGGGTGAGCACGCCTCGGTTCATGGCTGAGCGAGTGGCAGCTGGTGGAGCAGGAGGGATGTACCACTAGAGGCCACTGTGCTCCTTGAGAACATCTCGATGGCTCGTGAAACACACGAGTGAGACAGCACTGACATCCAGGCTGCCAGAACGGGTTCAGTCTTGTGAGGAAAGAGAAGCCACACGAGCTCCTCAGGCCACTCCACTCCAAAACCCAACCAAACCCAAAATTACTCAATTACTCTGCAAGTGAAGAGATTACTGAGAGGTTTTCCATTGCCTTAGGTCTCGGCTCTAAGATGCTGCCTTCTCTGTACTCTATGTAAGATTCATATTGCTTCTTGCATCTGCAAGCAGTACAGCTGCAAGCAGTACATCTGCCTTTAAAAAGCAGTTAATTTTAGTGCTGAACACCTATAATACAAGTTAGTTCAACAGGAAAAACCCAACTTTTTCAATGTGCTTCATCTTTTGCTGCAAAATACTGAGAATGCTTCCTGTAGGATTTTCTGGATTGCCATATTCATTAGAGCCAGATTCTGATCCTGCAGACACTAATGAAAGCTCAGGAGACCTCTATCAGCAGTGATGGAGTTGTCAGCAGTCCAACAAAGACTTGGGCCATACAAAACTACTTCTCTGGTCTAGTCAAATATGTTCAGAAAGGAGCTTGATTTAATGGCAATGATTGTTTCATGTAGGTGAGATGTGGAGTCAATCCTCCAGGATTGTGGCTTTGACTGTTACTTAAGACTCTCACCTTCCTCCAACGTCAGAGAGACGGGTTTCCGCTCAAAGTCAGGTGTACTGCATCCCTTTGGGACATCATCCACAAACTGGGTTATGAGAACTCCTGGGACCGAAGATTTCTTGAGGTGTTTTACTAGAAAGTCAAGGAAAAATACATTCCATTAAATGACATGTTTGTCCTTTTGACACAATCAGCCTGCATTGTCTCTCTGGGACTGTTCCTGCTCAACTCCTCTTGGATCATAAAGGACCCAGCTATTGCAGTACTGTAGGCTGGAAGTGTGTCTGAAGTTTGAAGCATTTGAGGTCCAGCCATGATTTGGATAGAGCAGGCATTACATCAGTTGTTATGGAAAACTTTTAAATCTAGCATAAGGAAGACACCGTTACAGAGGCAGCAGAACCTGATAGGCCAGTTACTGGTGTCGTTCCTTGTGGTGGTGAGGCTGATGCCAGATCGGTAAACAAGAAAAGCAAGTTGGGCTCATTCCCATTGGTACCCCAAGGAGCTTTCACAGCCACATTTGTTCTCTCACCTTCCTGACGGCTTGTCATGGTGCTTTGGTCAGCTGCCTCTGGTCAGCACAAACAGGCTACGGGTTCTGCTGTGAAAGAGACAAATCATTTCATTATTGACAGTTCCCAAGGGGAATGCTCACTTTTGTGACACCATTTGTCCTTCCTCACTTGCCACATCCTAGCAGCCAAGTTGAGAAAGGCTTGCCAATGAACACATCATGACACAGTTCTGAACCAACACAAACCAGGTATGAAAACGGCTAGCAGGGCTAAATGGGAAATGTACACGTGTAACAGCATCCCTCCGTCACCTCTTCCATCTCCATGTCACCTGGCTTTCCTCCAAAGACCTCCTCTCGTGTTTCAGGCAAATATTACACCACATGGCACTCATGTGGTGAGTTCTGATGGATGGCAAGAGCAGTTGCTGAGAAGAAAGCCAAGAGATGGATGTCTAAACAGGGGCATGGAGCAGCAGCACCTCCTGATCTTAATCAGCTTGTCTAAATTAGCAACAGACCTGAGAGCAGACTAAAAGCTACTACTTACTTTAGAAGGAAATGGTAAAGTGTGAACTTGGCATTAACTACTTATTGTTACAGATCACTCATGTGACCTTCTGCCAAAGGTGTCTCTCCTCCTGTATTTATAAACTGGACACATGTAATGTAATGCATCACCATCCTGCAAGCAAACTGTGAAGGCAGATTTCTGGTCACATGAGAGATGCTCAGAAACTCTAGAGTTACCGAAGGTCTGAAAGAGCAATTAGATTAGATTCCCATGGGGTATTAATGCTGCGTCTCCGTTTACCTCCTGCACTCCTTCAGTCAACAAAGGCACACAAGAGCAGGCAACTTTGAACAGTTTGAAAAGGCAGATGGACTTTGTCAGCACACCTATGACTGCCATTCAATTCCTTACCTCAGACACCCATCCAGCCCGGTATTGCCACACTGCACCTGATGAAAACTCAGAGCAGGACCCCAGCACCTCCTTATCATACATCTAGCTTGGAGCTGCATGATCTGTGTGATACTTACTTTGTGACCTTAACACAAATCTTATTTTAGGGCTCTACCTACTATCCAAACCTCACAGCTCCTAACTTGGAAAACCATTCTGTGAGCCTATGGACTTCAATGGACATGCAAATGAAACAGGAATGGGAAACGATAAATGGGACTGTGTGAACAACAGCCAAGTCCTGGCTTTCTCTCACCTCCTGGTCTGGCGTGGGTGACTTGTTGCTACCCACCAAAACAAGAGGTTTCCATGTCAGTGTTCCAGTTTTGTGTGTTGATATTTTGGCACATCCCCACCATTACTTCTGAAAAGCACTGGTAGGTGGTGTAAAAGTTGCAAATGAAGGGGAAGAACAGCTTGTGGGAGGGAAAAAGACACAAACCAGGCATGAAACTAAGATGATTCCAGGGCATGCTGCCCTGCAGCAGGCACAGCAAATAGCAGAGATTGTCAGAGACTCTTGATCACCCTCTTCTGATGGATGCAATTTGTCCTCCAAAGTACTGAACTGTATTAATAGCAAACATTATAATCCCCTATTGCCTTTTGCAGCCTTTTATCTTCCTAAACATGTCACCACTCCTAGAGCTGAAGTGTCTAATGCTTACAACTTTCAACAAACATGATTGCTTGACATTAGCTCACAGAGGCATTCCCCTAAGCTCTTATGATGTTACACTCACATTTATTCTTTGCTACTCCTGACTTCTTCCCCTCCACACACTTGGCAACACTGATGAGCATCTGCACTGAAACACAAACATGGTCCAAATTCGCAGGTCCAAAGCCACCAAGAAACCCATTGCTTATGGAACCAAACACAGCATTTCAGATGGTTGGTCCCAGTCCAGAGTGACTGTGGATATATGTTTAATGCTAACCTATTGAGAAAGGGCTACATCCAAGCCTAGTTTAAAAAAGGAAACAAATACTGATGATATTTGCATAGGTGGTGATAGGCACCATGTACGCGTTCTCTCAATGCACAACATGCACTATGTGCACTATGTGTAAACTGCTGAGTTTATAGGGCCTGAAATATTCCAGAAATCCACTTGGATTAAAGATAAGCTGCTGTGAGTGCTTAAACTCCTGTGAATTCATACCTTCTGGAGGGCAAGACAGGAGCATGGCAATGCCGCACATTGATAGCACAGTTAAAATAACAGTGCCAGGGTATGCAAGAGGACATTCCTTCTGCAGAATTAATCCAACCACATTGCATTTTCTAGTGTCTTCTATGTTAAAAGAGGCCCAGAAGATAACATATCAGCTGGCAGAGTCATTCAGACCCTGTCCTGTTAACATTTCTACTCCCCTGTTTCATGAATAACCATGGGTTTGCTTTGACTTCAGGTCAATCCCAGAAAAAGAAATCACAGCATCTTTTAAAAGAAATGGAAGACAGCAAAAGCCTTCCCAAAATTGCCACAGTGTAATTCACATTCTTCACTCACAGACGCTTCAAACATGCGCGTCCAGATTAAGATGATCACAGAGGTTGCTATTTATTCAACAGAGGCAAATACTTCCAAAACGCAGCCTACTCCTCCCTAGGGGAAATGCTGTTGACCAATGCCCCCAGCACAAGAAGGCTAACACTGGAAGTGGCTCAACAATCTCACTCCTCTGAAAAACACATCCTTGTTATGCATTAGGCTTGTTCATAATCAAGGCTTGGATATTTCTCACCCCAGGCAGAAGTCTGACTGCTTTTCAGCTGCAGAGATGTCCCTTTTGGAGGCAGTGGCAAAGATTTCACAGCTTTGAATACGGAGCAGGAGCAAGCCCTTGGCTAGTGATGCTATTTTTAATCTACCAAAATAAACCAGCTAGCCTGATGGGCTGGGAGGTCTGCTCTTCAGCTTGTCCATCTATCATTCTGGCTGGCTGAGGCAGAGCAAGAGCCCATTCCCTTTTGCAATCGGACTGGACACCAGTGATAGGGCCATAAATCAGCTCAGTGAATAAGCAAAACATTTTGGAGTCACAGGGTTTGGAGGTACTCGTGGTGTCACAAGTCCTTATTTACGAGGTTCAGGACAGTGGAACTCACAGACAAGATGTGACATAATTGCTGGCAGAGGCTGGTGAGCAAAATTAACCAGACTTGTGGAGAAGTGACAGACACTGAGTGGTTCATGTAGAGGTGATGGGTACAGAGCCATGGGAGGTACCATATCCCATGAGTAACGAGGAGCACAAAGCCATTAGCACAGACCGCAGCAGAAGACTTGAATCATTACACCAAATCAATGAGCAGCAGATGCAGCCGTCTAGTTCTTCTTGTAATCTTGTAATTCCTAAAGATCAGGACAGTCCTGATGCAAGGAATGTTCTAAACAAAACACCAAGGTGTTGTGAGCTCTGTCTCGAATCCTTGCTGTGCTTTACACCAGAGACCCAGGTACCCACTGAGAAGAAGGATCTCACCTCAAATTGCTCTTTTAGGTTTGGGTGGGCTTTCTCTATCTGGGTAACCTGGCCTAGTGGGAGGTGTCCCTGCCCATGGCAGGGGGTTGGAACTGGATGATCTTAAGGTCCCTTCCAACCCAAACCATGCTATGATTCGTTGACTTCAAGTAATATTTTGAACTTGAGTCTTCCTATTTCAGAAGATTTTTAAAGGAAAATCTCTAAGACGTTGGTTAGAACCACAGAACTGAAAGCCAGCAACTGCACAAGTGCAGTTTCATGCAAGCTCCTGGGCATGCCAGGGAGGGGAAACGTCACAAGCACTCTAGTGATGAATTGAGATCTTGTGGAGAGTGGGGGGGAATGCCCAAGGATCAGATTTTGTGTGACTTATTCCTTTGGTAAATCTATACTTGATTTGATCTTCTCTTCTGCCTCGGGGATTATGAATATAAGTGATTGCTCATGCTGCCCACAAGTTACGTACGCATACATCAGATACACTCTATAGCTATTTGTTTACAAAAGTGGCATCAATACAAAATGCCATAAGGAGACACACAGCAGCTCTATTTTCTAAGGGAAGCAACTGAGCCCTAACAGCAGTGAACTGAAGAGTGAACTCGGGTCAGTTCGGTGAAGCAGGATGGGACGACAACACAAGTACAGGTCAGTCTGTTCCTGTCGATGTCCACAACATATCTGTGAATTCTTGCCTAGCAGACGCACACTTTCATACAGTCAATGAATTTCAAGCAAGGATCACAGAGCGAATACAACAGATGTCCTTTAGGAAAAACCAACTTATTCCATACTTACTGTCCCAAGAAACGTGCGCAAGGGAAAAACACATTAGAAACCATAGTGTACCCATACCACAAGTCCCACGTTAGCTACACGGGATAGTTATGGCAGATCTTCAGCAACCTGCCGTCTTCCCAGGGAAACCAGCGTACGCGACAGGACACCGCTCCCCCTGGACATCTACAACCATTTTCAGACCCACTACACCCAGAGCACTGGCTGCTGTGAGAGTGATGGGGACACTTCACACTTCCAGCTCTCTATCACCCGCACACAAATCTCAGTGAGGACATGACCAAACTCACTGCTTTATGGGTTGAGCTTCTGAGATGATCCTGCTCAAAGTCAATATTGCATCTCCCAGGACCACAATGGCTTCTTCTGTTGACTCAGACCACAGAGCTCTTCATAGCTGTTCAATAGGTCTCTTGGGCACAGGTATTAGTGATCTGTATGAAAGAAGCCGTGCCCCTTATTAATCTGGTGTAAATGTCACTCAGTGGCAAAAGACATGACAGATCACTGTCCCACTCACACCTCTCCCTCTCCTAGAAGCTATGTCTGTGCTCAGGAGCTGCCTACAGTGTGCTTTGCGTAGTTGTAGGGGGCTCATTATACACCCATGGTCCCACAGGACCAGGGGAGGTGCCATTGAACCCAGAGCCTTTGGCAAGCCTCAACCAAGGCAGTGGGCCAGCTTGGTCAGATGTGCCCATCAGTCAAGGCAACGCTGGATTTCCAAATGCAAGCTCAGTCAAGAATTCGTGCCTCAAAGAAGGACAAACGTTTGTCTGGATCAATGGCTTTGCCAAAGGAGGAACAAGCTGCATAACCAAGTTTTGTAGGACACACCAGTAGACTGGTTCTCAGAGCAACAAGTTCTTGGTTCTCCTGACTCCTTAGCAGAGAAGTCAAAACAGTGGGTTATTGCACTTCTGTATGAAGTGACCATGCCTGGGCTTGGCCTTCATACCCAGAGTCCGTGCTGTTCTGAGAGGTCTGAAAGAAACCTCCTAGAACAGCTCCACTGCTACAGCCAAAGCAAACACCTCAAAGTGCAATCTTTTTTTTAACAACCCACAGGCTGATCCCATGAGCAGCAACAGGGACACTGATTTCCATGGACAGGTTTATGCTAGAAGTGTAAGGGCAGCATATTGTGCCCTAAAATCTTTTATCTCCAGTCTGCCCTTGCAATTTATGAACCCTCCTTCCCCTACTCAGAAAGCAGAGGTACCTCTGCTTAATTCTTGATGTTCAGAGATGGCCAGGCTAGGACTGAGTGCTACCTTCTCCCAGCAGCACTACATGCAGACAACAAAGCCTGCTCTCTTTGAGCTTGAAAGTCTTTCATTCACTTCTGGCTGAGAGCATACAATCTTGATTCCCTTTGCATTGGGTCCCATATACTCATATTAAATCCTCGTGTTCAACTCAGAGGTGAAGGGCTGGCTCCTGAGGTTGGAAATCAAGGTATTACTATCACAGTGACCATGGTTCACATGAGGTTTTCCTCTGGTTTCCCATCAGGAGACTCAAGTTCTAAAATCTGTGGTTAATGAAGGGAACATACAGTAAAAACTTGGTTCTGTAGCTGGGACTCATGTTAAATAGGAAAAGAAGAACCACAAAGAGCACCATTTCTGCTCATCTTAGATAATCTTTCAGTTGGAAAGGCACTGGTAGCAGCAGGATGATCTGTCACACATCAGCTGTACTGATCCAGATATCAAAACTTCTCCTTTGCAGTGCTGAGGATCACCATTTTAATCCATTTAAAATATAAATGTGACAAATTCTGGGTAATTTTTTTCATTCCTTCTTTCTTTTTGACAGTGATTGCTGGTGGCAGCGTTTATACCTTCCCCATTCCTAAGAAAACGATGCCAGTAGAGGAAACTGCAATTGTTCAAAAGCTTGGGCTGAGATCACTCAGTTCTGCATCCCTTGTTATGTTCACAGTGATACAAAAGTAGAAGCAATTCCAGAACCAAAGATATGAACAATTTGAGAGTTAACAAGCCAAGAAAGGAAGCCAATAAGGATTTTCCACCTGCTGCTGGAGAACCCTCTCGGTAGCAGACCCTGCTTTCTAGCCGTGTCCTTGGCTGTTTCCCACAGCACCTTTCTCCACCTTTAGGCCATCAGGATGCTTCCTTAGACATTAGTCTTACAGGTCCAGGGCAGCAGTTGTACTACTTTATTGATTGGGTGCTGTAGCCGCAACATTAAGTACCTTTAATACAACCAGTTGCTACACAAGTCTCTAAAGACACTTCATGTAAGCCATAGGAACACTCCCAGAGGAAGCATTTATTGGCTTCTACCAAAACATGAATTCAGCACTCATCAGCTGCAGCAAGAGCCTTCCCCTAAGCAGAGTTAGCCCAGCCAAAGGACCTGCACTTCCCAGAGCCACAAGGCTTACTGCTGTTCCTGTGTATGCTCCCTTTCCAGTGGTTTCCTCCCCACTGGCAGTACACTGCCGATGATATTTAGTCTCAAATCACATTTAGCTGTTGGGGTCTGCTTGAACAACTGAGGAATTCCCAATTAGAAAGACAGTTGGATCTAGCAAGTACCAGAAGAGCCACAATTCTGTCTGGTCCACTGAGGCCAGACCTGAGAAGACTTTGCCTTATTTCCAGCCCTGGTTTTCTGGTTTCCTTGGCTGGGAAGGGATGGAGACCTCTCCTACAGATGGACTGATAACTCAAAACCATCTGTGACAAAGCAAACTCCTCCAAGAGCCTGACCTTCTTCCATTTCACAGTTTATTTGCCACCCGCCCACCCAAAAGTCCTGTTAACCCCTGCATGCCAGTGGATAAGCTACCACATACCACTGAAAACCTGCAAAATGTCACAAGGAAGCCCTGGTACATTCAGCAGCGGTCACTGCTTCCACTGCAAAGGGGGTGCGCTTTGCCCTGGAACCAAGTTCATCCCGCTGATGAAGGGCAGTGAGGAAGTGTCAAGAGGCAACAGCTGCAGGACAGTTATTTCAGGACTGAATTTAAAAGTACATTTTGTGTGGAAATGAGACTCTTCTGCTCTTCTGCTCTCCTGCTCTCCCTCCTATTCCCTTCTTTGGTCTATGAGGATGAAGGCGTCCCGTTCTGACCAGTGACAACCGGCACAGCACCTCCTCTAGACTGCTGGTGCCCACCACATGGCTTCAAGCAGGAATTGAAGAAACCAGGACACAGTGGGTCCAAAAAGCTGACTGGATTTTCCAGTTCATGAGCAGATGACCAAGGTCAATACTTGAGTCACTTGACCAAGCTGCACCATTCCCCTGCAACATGGCCGCTGCACTGAAGGTCAAGGTGATGTCAGGGAGGCTTTTGGGTAGAAATACAGGGATATGTAAGAGGTGAAGACATGCAAAGCTCAGTAGTCAGGTTCAAAGTCTATTTTGACATAATAGCAATTAGAACCCCGTAAACACTACACAAGAACATAAAAAGTTGCATTCAAGGTTGGACAAGGGCATGGAAAATGGAATGAAGACTACCAAATGCAGTGAAGACTACCTGCAGCCCTACAACCACCCAACACACTGTATCAGATCAGGTGGGCTGAGAGCACTAATCTTGCTGGTCGTGTACAAGTTAAAGGACATTCTCATGTTCAGATCAAGCCATGGACCAGGCAGGTCACAGAATGGCGTTTTGTGTTTAGCAGGAGAATGCCCTGCACTAGGATGAGGAATGGTCACACCACGAATGTGGGTGCCCCAAATGAGTCTTCTGGACTCATAATACTGCATTTTATATAAATGTGATGCAATAAGCATTGAGGACTCGCAACTCCCTCTGATTTCAGTGGAAGATGGAGCTTGGAGCTCTTTAGAGATACCTGCTCTAGTGGAAGGTGACCCTGCCCGTGGCACAGGGCTGGAACTGGATGAGCCTTCCAACCCAAACCATTTTATGAATCTAAGATGCCTGGACCCTCAAGACCAGCTCATCCATGTTGGACACTCCAGAAGAAATTTAAGGGACTATTTTAAGGCTCAAAGCCTTGGTTATTTTACCAACCACACTCAAGATGCCAGAGTCCCCTTTGTCACCAGCAAGCTGAGGTCCATCACTGCTCACACAGAGCCACGATCGGACCCACTGCAGTTAACTGGACTTTCACAAGCCGAGATGCAACTCAACATAAGGAAAAGATTAAAATCAGGGGAATGAATTCAAGCAGCAGCAGTGTCTGCTTTCACACTGAGGATTAGTTCCTTCCTTCCCACAGTGTATGGAATTCCTTCTTCTCCCTTGTTCAGGACTGATTTAATCTGTTTGCATCCATGACCGACCGGAGGCGAGTTGCTAGCATGATCTGTGATTTAGATGGAGCCCGGCTACCTATAAACCTGACATTCCTACTTTTCCCTGGCCATAGCTGCTCTCACAACTATTTTTCTGCATCTTCCAACACCTGGGCTGATCCATGCTGGAATTTCCTTGCCCTTCTCAAAATCATGGACAGCAAAGATGCGACTAAACAAACGCATTACCAGACACATCACCCCATCAGCACTTCTTGAGGAGCTGAAGAAAACAACATCTTCACCCACCATGTGCTTCAGTGAATGCAGTCAGGCATGCCTGCACCGCCTGCATTTGACCCCATATGGCCATTGTGCTTTGCCAAGTCTTCTTCTCCAGCTCAAACTACGCATGCTCGAACCATTTCACATACAGCCCCTCGGGCATGCAGAGGGTTAATAAAGCTCACTGCATGCACTGAAAGCCACCTTATTGTGCTGTTTGGATGCCAGGAGGCATTCAAGTTACAACGCTGCTTCTCATTTCTCCCCCTCCCCAACAACACAACACAACCAGACATAACAAACCCTCCCGCTGTGATTTATTTGTTTTCCCAAGGAGCCAGGAGCAACAGATGAGGAAAGCCCAGTCCTCATGAGGAGCTATTTTAATGTTTCATGCCCTGATGTGCCAGCAAGTTAGACACCGAAAGAAATGGGAAGAAAATCCCTCTGAAACCCTCAAAGGCCACAGCATGTGGCCACCTTCCCACTTGTTTTATCTTCACATTATTCCCAGCGTTGTTGTAGTACTGCCCTGCCTGACCTGTGCCTGCACAAGTTCATGCCTGGCACCTCCAGAGGACTCCCATCGCTGGGAATGCCGCCCTATTCCTTCTGAAGGTTGTCCTCTGTCAAACTCTCGCCTTTCCCAAGTGCTAAAATATCGCCATAAAGTGCCATTGAGAGCCAGAAAATGATGCCAGCAGACAGTGAAGAAATAACCACAATAGAAATAATCCCAGGGGAAAGAGAGGGCATCTGTCCCCATTCACCCCTACTTGCTCCAGGAATCCTGCAGTGCCACAGAAAGGTCGCAGTGCTCCCCTTTCCCCCGGCATGAAACCAGCAGGGACCGCGGCTCCACATCAGTCACCTTCCCTGCCTTGTGAAGGTGGCCACAAGGAGCTCAGCACTCACCTGCGGGTGCCACAGCAGAGGTCCTTGTGTTCCCTGGCGCTGGCAAAGCTGCAGCTCACCCGAGTCCTTCCTGCAGCCTGTGGGATCAGTGCTGGGTCCCTGGGATCCTTCTCAGCTGCTCCCTCTGCTTCCCCTTCTCTCACACGTACTCCCTCTCACTCTGGTAGGTGAAGCCTGTCACAGGGCTGTTAGCCTGCACGACAGATGATTTCTGTATGGGGACGCGATGCACCTGCCTCCTATTCGTTATTATTTCAGTCCATACCAGTAATGGTGCTGGACAATTTTGAGATTAACGTAATTCTCCAACGTGTCCCAGTTGGAGTGGGGCTTTTGCTGCAGATTGGGTTTCCTCTTCACAGCAACTCATTAAAAACTGCCACAACCCAACAGCTCCGGGTGCTTTAAAGGAAACTGCAGCTAAATTGGGTTGAAGCCAATCTCGAGACTAACCGGGGTTATTAACCCAGCAGGTAAGGTGAACTTCGCTTCAAAGCACATTTAAAGATGAGGCTTCTCCAAACTTCCTCCTTTTAAATAACTCTTTGAAGAGTTCGGGTTATGAATTGATTAGGAATCAGAATATAAAGGACAGACTGAGCATCTCACAGTTGAAAAGCAGGAGCCTGCACTCCAGCTACATGGCTGGGAGCAGCCGCTGCTACCCCCATAGCTTTGTACACCCCTCGGAATAAAAAGTACCTTCCGAAGCATTAGCAGGGGATTAGAAACCATTAGGTCAGGCTGGAAATGGAGATCAGATGCCCCTGCAGGCTAGGTTCTGCTTATCAGTAAAGGCTTTCTGTGCTGGGGACAGTAATCCAGAGTCATAGAATCATAGAATAGTCAGGGTTGGAAAGGACCTTAAGATCATCCACTTCCAACCCCCTGCCATGGGCAGGGACACCTCACACTAAACCATGGCACCCAAGGCTCTGTCCAACCTGGCCTTGAACACCACCAGCGATGGAGCATTCCCAACTTCCCTGGGCAACCCATTCCAGTGCCTCACCACCCTCACAGTAAAAACTTCCTCCTTATATCTAACCTGAACTTCCCCTGTCTCAGTTTGAACCCGTTACCCCTTGTCCTATCACTACAATCCCTAATGAAGAGTCCCTCCCCAGCATCCCTGTAGGCCCCCTTCAGATACTGGAAGGTGCTCTGAGGTCTCCACGCAGCCTTCTCTTCTCCAGGCTGAACAGCCCCACCTTTCTCAGCCTATCTTCATATGGGAGGTGCTCCAGTCCCTGATCATCCTCATGGCCTCCTCTGGACTTGTTCCAACAGTTCCATGTCCTTTTTATGTTGAGGACACCAGAACTGCACACAGTACTGCAAGTGAGGTCTCAGGAGAGCAGAGCAGAGGGGCAGGATCACCTCCCTCGACCTACTGTCACGCTCCTTTTGATGCAGCCCAGGATACGGTTGGTTTCTGGGCTGCAAGCGCACACTGCCGCCTCATGTTCACTAGAGCTGATGTAGATAACCCAAGAAAAACAAGATCGAGTCCCAAAATTCAAGCACCCGAGGCAGGAGATGAAGAGGTTACAGACAGCTTCTTCAGCTTGCAGATGGCAGTGGGCACCCATGGAGCATCCAACACTTCCCTTGCTCCCACCCTTTCCCAGGTATGGAAGTTGTAGACATCTCTGGTGTTTCATTGCCCACGTTGCTCACCACAGGGGTAGTCACACACTGAGTGATAATGCCAGTCATACTCAGGGATTTCAAAGGCAACTCCATAAAAGGGTGGACGTGAGCACATCAATGCTTCTATAAAGATGGATAAAGCTCAGCAGCTTGTTCTCTTCAAGGGAGAAAATGCACTTGTGGGATAGACTGTACATGAAGCATTCCAAGCACTGAAATGTGGGCAGACTCCACAGCCCCAGCAATGTGACCTGGCCTGGCATCACACCATGTAGTCCAGCACCATCCAACAGAAGAGGCAAGAATCTAAAGCAAACTTCATTTCCAAAGGTTTTGCTTCTAATCCTTATAAGTAATCCCCCACACACCAGGCAACGGGCCCATGGCCCCGTGCGTAAAGCCATACCTTCAATGCACCAAGCCTGGGCAAGCAAGCAACTGCAAGGCATAGCAAGAGGTAGCAGGGTGAACAGGCAGGAGGACAGCAGGTTTGCCTGGGCTTTCATGTCAGATAACCCAAATGGGGTCATCGTTCCCCAAGTCTTTTACTCTAGATTAACCAGGTTTGGGGGGCTGGATTCTCAGTCCCTTGGCATCACAGTGGCCAACTGAAATCTACTGGGGATTTCCTACCTTGCTGCTCGATAGCTCAGTATCCTTCCTGTAGATGAGAGAGCTTAAGCTGGTACCCAATCTGCTAAGGTTATACCACAACAGATGTAAGCCATAAAGTTCAGGTGACACATCCCAAATAATCCACATTTGCACACATTTATGCACATTTACAGCCAGCAAAACATATAAGGCCCTATTTAGTGTTGCAGAAGAGCAAAAATACCTTCTGCCCCTAAAAGCAAAGTACTGCAACAACCCAGGAGATGCTAAAATCAGTCTCAGAGACTTGAAAATATGTTCCAGTTACCAGACTCAGAAATCCAAAGGGCAAGCTGATGTCATGTATTTTACTTAGCAATCCCCTGACACATCCCTTCCCAATAACCCACTCCAATGAATGGTAAGCCTGGGTATTCCCTTCCCTTTGACAGCCCTCACAAAGATTATTTCCTGCTGGATATGTGAGAGGACTCTATTGGAAACCCCCCAAATGCTGTCTGAGCTGACCTGAGGATGTCAGATTCCAGCTCTACTTTTATCCCGAATTAGGAAGTGGTTGTTGGTTGCCTCAAAATTGCATTTGTCAGGAATGGAGATTCTTTGCCAAAATAAACCAGTCAGATTTATCCAGGACATCAATTTTGTTACTGTCCTGGAGTATGATCCCAAAACATCGTCAGCTCAGCCAGCCCTGGCCCTCTCCCCTTTCATGTTTGCCACCCAGTCATGGAGTTGCCTGTCAGAAGTTGTACTGAGGGCACAGAAACCTCCTCACTGCTACATTAGATGAGGATAAAACACATAAGTGAACTACTAGCAAACCCCGAGCCTTTGTTGTGACAGACTAAGAATACAATCCTCTTTGTGCGCTCCTCATCTCGATGCTAAAGCAGCATGGTGTCTCAAGGATGTGGACACGGACACAAGACACAGCTGTGCCAATGGTCACATCTGAGCCAGTTTTTGGCCGCCCGGCACATAGTGTTGAGAAGTATCCCACAGCCAGGCACCACAACACTGCCTGAGATGGAAAGCACAAGCTCCATGCCAAAGTAGGATGCAGCCTGATGGCAGAGCACCCGTCTGAGGAGCCAAAGATCTGTTTTGATTGCATTTGCCATCTCTCAAGCATCCAGACAGAATGGTACATCACAGTCCCTGTGGGCACCTGAGGCTGTACAATTCACTGTTGCATTCAAAGGCCAGACTACCTTAGTAACTGCTGGAAGTCCTGCCTGTGGTAAGGCTGATATCAGGTAGATCTACCCCATAGCCAGGAGCTCAGCGCACGCACTTGGACATGAAGGGTATGGTTTCAAGACAGAAACTCTACCAGGTAAAGTGCTAGGATCCCCTCCATTACCCAGACCCAGGGGACAAATCTGAACTATCCTCTCGAGCTGCCCTGCAGCCTTCTGCCAAAGCGAGCACCTGCAAGGCAGACAAGACAAGTTACTGAAGCATCCAACTGCACTTGGAGTCTTCCAAGGGCTTCAGTTACAAGACAAACTAAAGGCCATTACCACCAGAGCTTCTTTATCAACTATTGCATGTCCCTTTCCCCCACCCCTTATCCACCCACATCCAATGGCTCAGTAATTGCATCTTCAGAACAGCAGCAGGGGGACACAAGAGTGCCCCAAGTATCCAGTCACATTAAAAAGGATGGGCTACAACAGAAGCAGCAGGGATTACCAAATTGGGGTTGTGCTTCACTCTTCCAGCCTCCTTTAAATGGAATTAGGAGGCTCAGTGTAACTCACCTGACCCAGTACCAGAGCCTGCCCTTGCAAGCTCTGATTGCTATCTGGGTAACCTGACCTGAGAGCACAGAACAGGGCAGATGACACTACGAGAGACCGTAAGTGCCCAGCCTACCAACAACGCCTTCTTGGGTCCAAGCCCAAAGCAGGTCTGATATCACCCTGTCACTCCACCCTGGCTGACAGTGGCAGGGCTCTTGATGGTCTTGTGAGGGCTTTCACCACATCATGAAGGCACCTGAGCTTTTTGCCCCCAAACAACCTATGGCAACCAATTCCCTCATTCTCCCATGTGACAGTGACCCAATGTGGGACAGACCCAGACCTTTACTGCTTGCTGCCAGTCACAAGGCCAGGGCAGGAACCTGAGCAGGGAAATGCCTGTAGGAGTGCGATGGGAGCAGGAAGAGCTGTTCCCTGATGGAAAGGGTAGCCCAAGAGACCTTCTAATCAGACACATTCACCCAGAGCCTGATGAGAGTAAGCCAAGAGGTGATGGCAACAGATCCCATCAGCGGCCCTGCGATCGTCAAAGGCAAGGTAAAAAAGTCAGGTCCAAAATCAATCTGGGAAGTGCAAAGAGCAGCCTGGGAACAGCCTGAAAACAGCCACAACTACAGCAAAGGGCAGGAAGAGGAGAGGTGCCCAGGCCTGAGTTTAAGTAGAGCTGCTGAGCCATGAGCAGAGAGTGTAGGAAGGTGTCCCATGTGAGACTGCTCAGGGCAATTAAGGCCTATTAGTGCCCTGGACTGCAGAAGAACTTCATTCCTGTGACACCCCAGCTCACCCAAACCCTGCACCCAACAGGGGCTCTCAGCACCATGATTCCAATTCAGCTCTTCCTTCCACCCTGCCTCCCCTAAATCCTACTTCTACAGGTGGAAGTGTGAAGTTTGAAGTGTTCAAACCTGACTAATAAGTACTGAGCATTTGGAGCTTTCCTTGGCATTGCTGGGATCACCTGGATGCACACTTCCTGGTGCCCACGTGCTGGAAAGCCCACTGGGATATGAGCATCTTGGTCCTTGTGGGTACATGCATATGTGAGATGGAGGGAATGAAAACATTTTGCTTTACAATAAAATCAAACCAACTTCCTCTCCTTTAATGTCTCACACTGCATTCTGCCACCCCGAAGCAATATTACTGCCTACAACACAGCTAAGTTTGCAACTGCCTGGGAAAGGCAGAGCCTCTGAGTAGGAGCTGGATGATGATACTTTATCTTCCAGCCCAGTTTACAACCCGGTTTCTGGCAATACATTTTCTGTATCGCCTTTTGTGATAGCCATGTATTTTCCACCAACCAAGCACATTCTGCTGCCTGTGGTCAGGCAAACAGGCAGGCTCCTGCCTGACCCAAGGGCAGAGGGACACACAGAGGCTCCTTTTCAAGTCAGATGGATGGAGATGCCTCATTGAAGTGGGCAGGGTTATGTCAGGGGTGCCGATACATCACAGCCAGACTAGAAGGGAGGAAAGGAGGAGTGGGTGTCAGAGACAGATCCTGTATCAGGACGGGTGATGGATGAGGGAGGACCGTCTTCTGGGAAGGGCGGCTGAGGCAGACAATGCCAGTGCCAGGAGCTGAGCAGGAGGAAACAAGACCCACGCAAAGGCCCTGATTAACCCTGCATTTGGACAGAACTGAAGGCAAACTGAATGGCAAGCAAATTGCTCACAGTTTGGGCCTTTACAAAGTCCAGCATGTCCTTGTCAATCTCTTTGACTGGCAGATTGGGAGTCCCAGATGGTTCAGAGCTGTCTGGGACCATGATAGTGAATGGGTCTTCCTCTCAGCCATTCATGTGCTCTTCAGGTGTATCTCGTTTTACACTCGCCACTTACTCCTCTCTTTTTACCAGCGAGTGTGTCTGCTTTAAAGGGGTTGTAACCACAGTGACCATACAGGGAGAGAGCTGTCTATGCAGCCCACGGTGGAGAAGGGGAGAAACCTCACACATTTATCATCCGAGATGGCTGGCCTGTATTCCTCAGTGCCACCGTGATTTTAGATCCCGACAGGTTCCTCAGAGCAGATGGGTCACGCTGATAATTTCCCAGTCCCTGCTGGGAGGAGGAAAGTGCTAGTGAGATGCTCCTCTTGGCCACTCCTTTCCATTCCTTTCATGGCAATATTAAGCAACTTGGGTCCCACTCCAAACTGGCAGCATCAGAGCGTAAGGCTGCTGATGCAGGAGGGTGGGTCTAGCACAGAGAACAAGACTCCAGCAGCCCAGGAAGATACAAACTCAAAAGAGCCCTAAAAAGCAGGGAGCAATGAACTAAGCCATTAACTGTTGTTGCTCCCCTTCTGCAAGAATATGAAGACAACATTTCTGGGCTTAGTGTTGATGAAGACATGCCCATCGTTCCAAGTAAAATTGTAGTTCTCTGTCCCATACATCTAAATGTTCAGCTTTTTCTTCCTGGGGTAGTATTTTCCTATCTATTCCTCACCTCCCAAGTGGCTATCTCCTATTCCAGGTACCTTTCTTTTCCTTGTCCTCTCTCTTTATTTATCCTGTTGGGCAATTTGTGTCGTCTTTGTAGCTTCTGAACTTACATCTCATTGATAAGAACATTGAGATCTGCAGTTTGTCTTCTCTGGCAGGGTTTTGGCCTCCTTCCTGCCTCTCTAGGTATGCCTGCAAAAATAGAATATGGGCATTGCTGCCTTATGACCATATCCTTGAGAAATAAACTTCCCCAAACAACAAGCCCCAGCCGTCTGAGGCAGAAGCCAAGATACACTGGCCTTGCCACATGCCACAAAGGTCAATAGACCCAAATTGCTGGATCAGACAGGAGGACAGAATGCCAGAAGCAAAGGACATATAAATCTACTGACTGTCAGCTTAACTATGTCAGCTGATTTCTGAGCTCAACCGGAGAGTGAAAGGAGAAAGATGGTCCCTGTTTATCTTCACAGGTCTCAATGAATTATCTTTTAAACACAAGCAGTTACAGCAGTTCCTGAAGTGTTTCACCCAGGAAACCTGGGATCAAGCGGATTGAGTCTTGAAGTGAAATCTACTCTCAAAAGTGGTCATTCTTTGAGTGTGAGGCTTGACTCAGAGTATGGAAAGGCTGGCAAAGCAAAAGAGGGCCAAGTGAAGGATAAAGGCATCAGTGGGCAAAGGAATGGAGAAGGAAGAAAATTCAAACTGAAGTTATTGAAATTCATCAAAGCAGTAATTCTAGCAAGTAGGACAAATGGAATTAAGTGACCATCAGGAGGAGTATCAGGAGGCTTTTCACCATCAGACCTGGCTAGCACAACCACCTAGCTGAGATAAGCAGGCAGAGTGTCTGACAGAGTTAACAGAGACTGATTTCTTTTATAATGGGAACTCTGGGACACAGCTTTCTGCCACTCAAATTCAGAGTTCTTTGCTAAGGTCAGGAACTAATTCGGAGAGGACAAACAGCGGAGACACTGCACTCAGAAGCTCTTGGCTGCAGTAAAGGCCAGTTGGGAGTGACTTGCTCTGGAGTTATTTTGGCAATTTGTTGTCCCTACCCTTGGGCATTCTCTTTCAGTAGCCAAACCATAGTGAACTTTGTGCACAGCAGAGTGCACACGTGTCGGGCCAGCAGCAAGGCAATGAAGAAAGCTGTAAGACAGTGCGTTCATTTGAACCAACAAGGCAGCATTACAGGAGATTTAAGTGTTACCAACATCCCTGCCTGTGAAGCCCATAGAAGAGGAGGTCCCAATTCTCCCAGTTAGCAAAACCTCCACATGGCTTAGGTAGAAATCACAGACTTCATCCAGACAGAAATACCACTTCTGTGTGTGTGCCTTCTCCTCTGCCAGTCACAGCAATGATTCTTCCATCCGCCGGTGTCTACAAGCGGGTGTGTATTTGTATTCAGGTCTGCATGTACTCAGCACTTTACTGGCGCATGCTGAGTGCTTCAGGGCCTAAAGATTCACAGCAGTTCTCTCAGGGTCCATGACTCTGCCGACTTGTGACCAAGAATGTGAATAGCTGTGACCCAAAGAGTATCCACTCCACCTCCTTCAGCATCCGGCTGACAATTGAGCTGACAGCAGAGCTAATGCTCCAGCACGCTGTGTGCAGAGGGCCGAGTCCCCTGCTGCAGGCTATAAATTACACACTGCCAGTTTTAACACCTCTTGATGCAGAAAAGCTCTCAGTGGCGGTGGCTGTGTCATCTGCCTGCCCAAACACGTGTCGGTGATAAGGAAATCACCCCCCTGGTGAGAGGCATTTTAGAAGCTCTGAGGAGCGGTCGAAGTTGCAGGCAGGACAGTGTGAACGTGGCTGTAGGCACCTTCTGACCCCCCTGGGCACTTGGCTTCAAGGACAGGAGCTCTCTCTGCAAACAGATCTCCCTGGCAGAGGCCTGTGCCAAACACATCTGCTACAACAGAACGTGTCCTGTGCCTTTCCATTAGGGATGTTGTGCTGGACCACGAATCCCCACACTGTTTCCTGAGGAGGTGGGAGCCCCGCAGCTATTGCATGATCTGTTTAACATGGGCAATGAGCTTTCCTGAGGCAACCACTAGAAAAGACTCTCTCCAGACATTAGGGCAAAACACAGAAGACCTGACATGACCATTTTAGAGTCCACCATCCATTTCAGAGGTACCGAGAACATCCGGAGGCTCTCCGAGTCATTTCTCCATGTTCAGTGAGACCCATAGACTGATGTGGTTGTGGATCAAAGGAAAAGAAGGAAAGGAAATGATTGTTTCACAATGAGAACAGCAGCCATTGGAATTATCTTCCCAGGTGCATTCCCCAGCACTGGACATTTCTAAGATTCAGCTGGACAAAGGTTGGGACAATCTCATCTAGCTCATGCTGGGCCTAGAAAGGTTGGACCAGATGATCTTTGAGGTCCTTTCCAACCTGGTGCTGTATAATACCACAATTCTATGATTCTAGGAATCTCAGTGCCACCATTCAGAAAGGAAATTCCTCATGGAAAGAGCCATCAGGAAGCAAAACCTAATCAAAGTCTCTTCATAGTCCTGGATGAGCTTTCCCTCACATTCCAGCATCACCCAGCAGTGAGGAATTGCTTTGCTTTGCCTCATTTGGATGAAGTGTGAGAAGCAGGGGCAGTGAGACCAGCATCTGCTCTGCCAGCACCCTCGTGGCACCACTCTCCTGTAACGTGGCCAGAGCCATGGCTGGGCCAACCCCACGTTACCCGCGAGCTCCTGGCACGCCCATTCCTAAGGAAATGATCCAGCAGAGCATCTACTGCAGCCAGTGCCAGAATCCAGGTCCCCATCAGGCTGCTCGCTGTTCTCTGTGTGCTGCAGGAAGGGGATCCGGCTCGTGGTCAGGGCTGCTGGGTAGCACATGACACTAAGCATGAGCACTGGTTGTCCTGGGAAGATGTCATTCCTGCTCCAGGCTTTTTGTCTCCACTGACATGGCTGTAGCATATTTTCCAGGTCACCCACTGCAGCAGTGTGAGTCTGTGGAACTCCATTGACACCGTAGAGGAACAAGTGGAATTGGGGCGTTGTGGTCCCATCACAGCCTTCCAACACATGGCATCAAGAGGTCTCTCCTCCTCTACCCTCCAGGCTGGGTGGTGAATAGCTCCCTGGAACCATCAATTACAACACACAATTAGCTCCACTAAGGAAGAGTCACAGCACAGACCTGGCAAACTGCCCTTCCTCCCACTGCTCCTCATTAGGCTGCTCCTCTCTTGCTGGATCTTCAATTAGCTTGTCAGCAGCAACTTGCCCTGGATAGAATCCCCTGCATTCCCCCAAGGAAACCATATAGGACAGATGCGACAGCAAAAGGAGTGAGAGGGTAGGGTGAGAAGACATGCAAAGGAATCACGATGTGTCTGTGACCTCAGAGGCAGGACAAACTGGGGGTGTTCAAAATCTAGGTTGGCTGAGACCCAGCAATCTCATTCCAGCAAACCCACCATAGGGCCACCAGAAGGGAGAGACAAACCCCACCAAAAGCCTTGAGGCATAAAGGCATTTATTGTGCCATTAAAGTGAAGAGCCCAGCTGTGGCCAACCCCCAGCTGCACAGGAAAGCTTTGTCTCCCCTTGCTTCCATAAGCCAACACTTAGACTCAAAACCCCTTTTTGCTGTATTCTGCAGCCGTTCCCCTTGTCTGCATCCCTCTGAGCCCAGCAGATGCTCCACAGCGCTGCTGCACAGCATTAAGCATGGAAGGAGGGGAGGGCAGAAGTGCTGGATGGGGCGAGCAGCCCATAAAACACACACCTGTTGTCAAGCAGAAGCCAAGGCTTATGTCAGCCTGCTGCAAATATTTCCCCTTCCACCTTGGTGACCTTTCCAATCACACTTCACAAGGGAGACTGCTCCCATTAAGTGCCACTTGATCCTCTGTTAATGCAGCAGTTATGAAAGGACCACAGCACTTGTTGATAGGATAAACACCTCTGCAGCAGGAGAAGCTGCAGGGAAGGGGCACACACCTACTCTCCCCTCTGCTTCCTTGGGTCCCCCTGTCCATCACCACCATTACGGCCCCACGTTTGGACAAGGAA
This sequence comes from Myiopsitta monachus, assembly GCA_017639245.1. NCBI lineage: Eukaryota > Metazoa > Chordata > Aves > Psittaciformes > Psittacidae > Myiopsitta > Myiopsitta monachus. The sequence continues at coordinate 4,448,094 of CM029936.1, read as the reverse complement.
AGCGGAGCCTGGCTGCACTGCTCTGTATCTGCTGTCTCTTCTGAGCTGCCAGTGCCTGAACTGCTGCAGAGAAGAGGATCTGGTTTTCTGATCACTGAATGTTCAGGAAGTCACAGAACCCCAGCCTGGGTTGGGTTGGAAGGGACCTTAAAATCACCCAGTTCCAATCCCCTGCCACGGGCAGGGACACTTCCCACTGGAGCAGCTCCAAGCCCCTGTGTCCAACCTGGCCTTGAACACTGCCACGGCAGCCACAGCTTCTCTGGGCACCCTGTGCCAGCGCCTCAGCACCCTCACAGGGAACAGCTTCTCCTTAAAACCTAAGTATCTGCAGGATGGTTGAAATTCCCCATGAGGACAAGGGCTTGAGAGAGTGAGGCTGCTCCTATCTGTCTATAGAGACCTTCACCCACAGGGTCCTTCTGATGGGGTGGCCTGTAGCAGACCCCCACAGTAATGTCCCCCATTGCAGTTCTCCCTTTGACCTATTGATGTAAATAGCTACACCCCTCCCCATCTGCCCAGCCTGTCTTTCCTAAAGAGCCTGTAACCTTCCATTCCAACACTCCAGTCATAGGAGCCATCCCACCATGTTTCTGTGATGTCAATGATATCATATCCCTGTAGCCGTGCACACATCCCTAATTCCTCTTGTTTATCACCCATACTACAGGTGTCTGTATAGAGGCACCTGAGCTGAGCTCCAAATGAAGTCAGTTTCTTGGCTGGAGAGGCTGAAGCAGCTCTATATTGCTCCAAGCATCCATTACAGGTGCTGGCATCTGACTGGGAGTGTTGGATGGATTGGTGCCCCCCACCCCCAACACATCCAGTTTAAAGCTGCCTTGACCAGCCTGGCAAGTCTTCAACCAAAGCAGCTCTTCCCCTTCTTCATCAGACCAGCCCCATCAGCCTCCAGTAGATCTGGCCTCCCAAAATGAGCCCCATGGTCTGAGTAAACCCCTGACTACAGCACCATCCCTCTAACCATTTATTAACCTGCCAGATCCATCTGGCTTTCCCAAGGTCCTCCCTTTGGACCTGGAGGATTGATGAAAAAGCTACCTCAGCCCCAGAGCCCCTGGATGCCTTTCCGAGGGCTCTGTGGTCCTTAATGCCTCCCAAACCACTGCTGGCTGTATCACTGGTACCCCCATGGACCACTAGAAGTGGGTAATAGTCAGTAGGACTTCCTAGACCAGGCAGCCTCTCAGCAACAGCCCTAATCTGAGCCAGTAGGTAACACACTTACCTTGAGAGCGGGCCAGGCTGACAGACGGGTACCTCTGTGCCTTTCAAAGTAGCATCTCCTACTACTATCACCCTCCGCTTTGTCCTGAATAACAAAGCCACCAGTGCCCTGGGGATGATGATTCGGAACACATGTGCAGAGCTCCTAACACTGTGCACTGACAAGAAGTTTCATCAACTGAGATAAATGCCCCTGCCTTCTCAGTGACAGTCCCTCGTGCTCCACATGCCTCACCTCCCCTACCTGCCAACGTTTGAACTCTATAAATAGGGCCAACTGGGAGAGGAACAGGGGATGTACATGGGCACCCACTAGATACCTGTCAGGCTGTCAGTGGTTTGTAGGTCCCAGCAGTGCAGATCACCCATGTTTCCATAGAAAGGGCAAGCACCTCCCTCCACAAATGTTCTTTACTCCTACAGCCAGAGGCTGAACCTTGCTCTGCACTACAGATCCCTTTGTCACTGAGCCCAAAAGAGGGAGGGCAACATGATTTTTGGCTCACTCCTCGATGGGACCATTTGTACACAGAGCCAGAAGCCCAGCACAATCCAGTTCAGGTCTCAGTGATGTGGAAGCATCAGTGGCGGTGGTTTACATTTGCACAGGCCACTCCTGTCAAAAGATACCACTTGGAACCTACTCTTGGAAAACCCCTGACCAAGCAGAAAGCCATCGCAGCAGGAGCGCAGAGCAGCTTCTGTGCCTTCCCTTCCAAGCACAAGGCCCTTTGACATGTATAGGATAATCTGCTTGCCAATCCGTGCCTGCCGGTAAAAGCTGTTAATGCTTTGTATGGTCTTCTGTCAGCAGCATTATCCCCTCCTGTCCTATCCCCTCCTGTTGAGACTGGGACGAGGGATTGTCCCCTTCAGCGCCTGCAGTGGGACATGGAGAAGGGGAAGGTGAAATACAATATGAGCAATACTATCTATGGCAGCAAGCAAGGCTAACCAAAAAGCTGTGAGGGAAGCAGGATTCCGAGAAGGGAGGAATGCTGGGGGAGGATGAAGCATGGAGTTCTCTTGACAGCACTCCAGGATCATTTTGAAAGGGCCCAAGAAATGATTTTTTAAAGTCTATTTTTACTTCCAGCCCCATGTGTGCTGCGGGCCCTGCCTGCCTCACCACTATCCTCTTACTCCCAAGATTAGCAACTGAAAGTTTCATTTGGATTCATTTAGGATGGGATATTTTCTAGCAGAAGCATCGCTGCCTGCTGGGGAGCAGCTCTGAGCTGCAAGGAGCACGTACAGGGAAACCCCACACCACGGGCAACCCCTTCAGACAGGAGTCCCCCAGCTGGGAACACACCAGTTTGGGTTAATTTCAGCACAGCTGGGGTGGTGACATCAAGTGACTGTCATCTGTCACCGTGACTGATCATAAATACACGTACCCCACTGCAGCTGCCAACAAAAGCTGTGGAGACAACAGAGGATCAAGGCTGCACTCCTGCTCTCCAGGGGAAGTTTGTCAAGAGCTATTAAATACTCAAATGAGCCCGTGGTCTTTGGCTCAGGAAGTTCCTAAGACAAATGGAGCTGGGAGGGACAGAATCCATGGCTCTTGTACCCTGCCCCACGCACTGCTGCCACATGATGGAAGAGAAGCAGGCTGCTTGTCCCGTCGCTCTGATGTGGTGCCATACAGGAGTACCCATGTGCTTGTATGAACATGAGCAGCGTAACAAGGGGAACCTTCAGGAGCTTCCCACCTGCGGGTCAGTGCTGGTTGTCATAGAATAGAATCATAGAACAGTTAGAATTAGGTTGGAAAGGACCTTAAGATCACCCAGTTCCAACCCCCCTGCCACCGGCAGGGACACCTCGCACTAAACCATGTCATCCAAGGATCTGTCCAACCTGGCCTTGAACACCGCCAGCGATGGAGCATTCCCAACTTCCCTGGGCAACCCATTCCAGTGCCTCACCACCCTTACAGTAAAGAACTTCTTCCTCATATCCAATCTAAACTTCCCCTGTTTCAGTTTGAACCCGTTACCCCTTGTCCTCTCACTACAGACCCTGATGAAGAGTCCCTCCCCAGCATCCCTATAGCCCCCTTCAGATACCGGAAGGTGCTCTGAGGTCTCCACGCAGCCTTCTCTTCTCCAGGCTGAACAGCCCCAACTTTCTCATCCTATCTCCATACAGGAGGTGCTCCAGTCCCTGATCATCCTCGTGGCCTCCTCTGCACTTGTTCCAACAGTTCCGCGTCCTTTTCATGTTGAGGACACCAGAACCGTACACAGTACTTCAAGTGAGGTCTCACAAGAGCTTATGTCCTGGCTTATGTTTTAATTCTTCCACATAACAGCAAAATGAAAGGCTTATGATCACTTCCTGTCCCTTTCCAAGAGCTGCAAAACCCGTGGACAGATGCTCTCTGCCCTCCCTCATGCTGGTCCACACAGGAGATAAGAGACTGGAGTTGAAGGCCACATTGCCCTGCTCCTCGAGGTCTCACATGAAGTATTTTCCCCACTGTGCTGGTTTTGGCTGGGATAGAGTAAATCTCCCTCACAGTGGCTGGATTGGATTTGTGCTGGAAATCATGCTGATAACATGGGCTTAGCTATTGCTGAGCAGCTCTTACACAGAGCCAAGACCTTCTCTGCTTGCCACCCCAGCAGCCCCAGGCTGGGCACACAAGAAGCTGGGAGGTGACACAGTCAGGACAGCTGCCCCAAGGGATATTCCATACCACGGGACATGGTGCTCAGTGCATAATGCTGATGGCTGTCACCAGAGGCTGCAGCTTGTGACTGATAACGCTTAGTCATTAAGATGTGCTCAGAGATCACTATGAGGATTCTACACGTCTTTTTGAGACTGACAGATCTTCCATGCTGAGATCTTAATGCACCCTCACAAGCAGCTCCTGTGATCCTCACAAATTCCTCAGCTGCCCTCAGAGGAACCCTATGGCACTGCTGAGTACCATTGGACTGAGGAAACAGAGGCATGTCACCAGAAGCTGCTTCCTTGGAGTTGCAAGGAAGCCCAACAGAAAACAAGTGCTATTCCTTGGCCTAACCAAGCAGCCCACACAGGCAGAGAGGCTGACCCAATGCCCAATGCCCAATGCCCAATTGCCCTGCATCCTCTCTTTGTCACTGTGCAATTCTGAAAGCATTTCGCTTCATGTTTAATGCAAAGACCAGATCATTTTGCTGCAGCTGGAGAATGAGGTGTCTTGTCCCTGAGTGACAGGATGCCTCTCACAATGGTAGGATGCATCTCTAGGGTATTTACAAGTTGTTTGGTTGCAATGGAAAACAACTCATCCTTTACATACGTGGTACTGTGGGGCAGGAAGAAGGTTTCCAGTGTGGTCACTAACCCCCGCTTCCAGACTGACCAAGGACAAGCTGTTCTGGGTGCCCTCAGTCACTGTCAGGCTAACAAAAATGCCCCCTGTCCTTCAGAAGCTGACACCACAAATACCAATGTGGACTCATTGCATCAGTTCAGGGCATTAACAGCGATGCCCCATGCATTTCTCTCCTTTACATATCTGTGTGTGTTTCCCACACTGATTCCCTCACCCTCTGTGCCAAATGAACTGCGTTTGGCCTCTATTCCCAGGACACTGCATGGAAAATTCCTCTGAGGCACCTCCCTCACCTCTCTGCTGCCAACAAAGTGAGAGGCAGAAACTGGGGGGGAACAGCCCCACAAAGTCATTGCTAACCCTGCAGTGGCCCAGGTACAGTGAAGCCTCCTGCCAGCTCACCGTGCACGGCACAGACTTTTGCAGGCCAGTTTCAGAGGCTAACTCAACTCAAAGGACTCAGAATATAGGGCAAGATCTCTAAGGGTTCAGCACTGGAGCTCCATTTCTGCATCCAGCACACTGACCACAGGCTGGATGTGCAGCGGTGCTCTTAGGAATGAAGCCAAGGCAACAGGTAGGGAGAAATGAAGCAACAAATCCTATTGCCTCCAGCCAAGCTCTCTTTTTCCACAGCGACAGGAGATAACTGTGCCTGCTGCATCTGAGTTACCTGGGACAGGCAAAAAGGCTGCGGGGCAAGGGGAAAGCCAGCAAGAAAGGGAACAGAAAAGAGTTTCCTGGAGGTGTTGCGTGTGAGATCTCCCTCCCATCACTGCAAAGGATGCAGCCAATCCTCTCTCCCAAGGAACAGTGCCTCGAAAAAGGGACTTGAAAGTGAAACACAACTTTCAGTCTCGTATTTGGTGGGTCTGTCTTTGAGGCACTCCCCTAAAAAGCCCTTATCCCTGCACTCAGTGTCTGAGCTGTTCCTTTGCTTAGTGCAAGGGGATTGCACAGTGTCTGGTCACCAGCTCAGGCTGTTTCGTCCTGGTATGCATACAGCTCATTCCAGCCCAAGAAGTTGGGTTGTGTACCTTTGGGCTGCAAAAGCACACAGGAAACAGCTCGCTGAGACAAGAGCATGGCAGAGAGGATAAAAATACCTCTTCCCCAACGGTGCCGGGAGGGTTGGTAACAGAAAAGCCCCGTGGTCATCTGCCCCTTAACCCTGTAAGCTGCCGGTCATCGCACAGCAGCGCCGCTGAAGTGGGATCTGCACTGAAGAGGTTGCTCCGCTCGGCAGCGCTGCAGTAGGAGGAAGGACGTAGAAGTCCTTTGTGCATCTCATACCCAGGATTGTTCTCATGGAGTATTTCCTTGGCTCAGTCCAGCTGACGTAGGCAACGGTACCATAACAGAATCCAGGTGAGCGCAGGGGGAACGCAGCCGCGGCAGGGTGAGGATTCCACAGGGTACAGCAATGAGGTGAGAAAAGGCGTATACACCAGTGATTCCCATACCCTGGTGCATGGAGCAGCGTGGGGCGTTTTAAAGGCAGGAGGTCTCCAGAAGCTCTGCATTCAACCCTGAAACGATCTCAGTCCATTTACTCCATTCTGACTTACACGTTTCTGGCTGAGTACATCCCATAGACTCATAGAATCATGGAATGGTTTGGGTTGGAAGGGACCTTAAAGCTCATCCATGTCCAACCCCCCTTCCAAACACAAGACCCCGTGGCCTTGGGAAGACGCAACATCTCCTCAGCAGAACCATGGAGAGGAAATGTCTTTTTTATACAAGAGGCTGATGGCAGCCTTTGATCCTAGAGGATCGTGAGCAGCATTTATACCCATACATCAGCCACACAGCATCACCAAGGGCACAGGTAATGACAAAGCCCTTCGATGGACACAGCAACACCGCCGCTGCCCGCCGGTGCCCCCGGTCCGCCCCAGCTCTGAGGGGCGGCCGGGCGTGCGGGCCCGCCGCTACCGACACCTGCCTTCCGATTGGCTGCCTGACACTGCCTGTCACTGCTCGTCACCCTCCCTAACCAATGACCGTGCAAAGAAGCGCGGCGGGGGCGGGGCTTGCGGCGGCCGGGGCGGGCGGTAGCGAGCGTCGCGCCGGCGTCGAGGGACAGGTAGGGCCGGGGCGGCTGCGCCGGGCGGCCTGAGGGGAGGCGCGGCCCGGCCCGTTCCATCCCGTCCTTTCCCCGCTTCCCTTTCCCTTCCCCGTTCCCTTCCCCTTCCCCGTTTCCCTTTCCCCTTCCCCGTTTCCCTTCCCTCCTGCGCCTCCTGCCGCTTTGCGCCCTCCCGGGCCGTGGCTGTTGTGGAGCGCGGGGGTCGGTCGCCCGGTGGCGGCGGCAGCGGCCTGGGGTAACCGGAGGGCACCCCGGGAGGCCCGGCCCCTGGAGCGGGGGGGAGCTGGGATGTGGGAGCCTCGGCAGCTCTGAGCATCCGCTGCCCTTGGGGGCACTGAGGGGTCGCCGCCGGGGAAGCTCCGAGCGGCTCAGTTGGGTGCTGGGGCTGCGGAGGGCACAGAGCCCGCGGTGGGGCGGGGATAGGTGCGCATGGGAGCATCATAGAGCCTTGGAAAGGCTCCAGGTGATGTAGGGACAGGACAGGGGAATGGCTTTAACTGCCAGAGGGGAGACTGAGATGAGCTCTTAGGCAGAAGCTGTTCCCTGTGAGGGTGCTGAAGCGCTGGCACAGGGTGCCCAGAGAAGCTGTGGATGCCCCATCCCTGGCAGTGTTCAAGGCCAGGTTGGACACAGGGGCTTGGAGCTGCTCCAGTGGAAGGTGTCCCTGCCCGTGGCAGGGGCTGGAGCTGGAGGAGCTTTAAGGTCCCTTCAGCACAAACCAGGCTGGGATTCTGTGTTAAAGGTGAGGAGTTTATTGGGATGCTCCCAGGGAAAAGGTGCAGGTGTGCTATGGGCCACCCGGGGTGCTCGTGCCTGGGAGTACCATGCTCCTCAGTCCCTCCAAGGCCATAACCACACACAGGTCGCTCTCCGCCGCTATCATTCACAGTGCTGTTGGATTTTGGTCCAGGTATAGATGCTTTTAGTCAGATGGCTGCTGTGAGCTTGGCCGATTGTCTGGAAAGCAAGAGTTTTAAGACATTTGTGCAATCACCCTTTTGAACATACATTGTCAATCATTGACAGAACTGTGCGTAAACAGCCCTTTGTGTGGCTGTTGATGTTTTACAGGTCATGATGGGTGGAGTCTTGGAGTCATCCAAGTTTTTCTTTTCTTGCTGATAAACATGGTGCAATAAATCACGTTTCCCCCTGCTTTTATATAAAATGACATCCCAGAGTTGTTTGGGTGACCTGAATTCACCTGAGCAGGCTAAAACCAAATCACTCCTCATTAACATTCAAACAAGTAGTAATCCAAACCCACTTACAGTGAGGAGTGTACACAGTACAGCCCAGCTATGTCACAGCATTTCTGATGAAGAGCTCAAACCCTGGTGTGCAAATAGTCTGCCAAGTGCAAGGTCCTACACCTGGGTCAGAGCAATCCCAGGCACAGCTCCAGGTTGGGCAGAGAAGAGATTCAGAGCAGCCCTGAGGAGAAGGACTTGGGGGTGTTGGTCCATGAGAAAATGAACATGAGGCGGCTGCAGTGTGCGCTCGCAGCCCAGAAACCAACTGTATCCTGGGCTGCATCCAAAGGAGCGTGACAGCAGGTCGAGGGAGGTGATGCTGCCCCTCTGCTCTGCTCTCCTGATACCTCACTTGGAGTACTGTGTGCAGTTCTGGTGTCCTCAACATGAAAAGGACATGGAACTGTTGGAACAAGGCCAGAGGAGGCCATGAGGATGATCAGGGACTGGAGCACCTCCTGTATGGAGATAGGATGAGAAAGGTGGGGCTGTTCAGCCTGGAGAAGAGAAGGCTGCGTGGAGACCTCAGAGCAGCTTCCGGTATCTGAAGGGGGCTATAGGGATGCTGGGGAGGGACTCATCATTAGGGACTGTAGTGATAGGACAAGGGGTAACGGGTTCACACTTAAGTGTGAAGTTTAGATTGGATATGAGGAGGAAGTTCTTTACTGTGAGGGTGGTGAGGCACTGGAATGGGTTGCCCAGGGAAGTTGGGAATGCTCCATCGCTGGTGGTGTTCAAGGCCAGGTTGGACAGAGCCATGGGTGCCATGGTTTAGTGCGAGGTGTCCCTGCCCATGGCAGGGGGTTGGAACTGGATGATCTCAAGGTCCTTTCCAACCCTGACTGTTCTATGATTCTATGGTTCTGACTGGGGTGCAGAGGGTTAAGCAACCCTGGGATAAGCTGATAAGACTGGAATGCATTTTGATGGGGTTTGGCAGATCAGCTTGTTACAAGTGGCCAGGGTTTTGTTTAAAGAAGAAAGGGAACTTGGTGTTTGCAGTCCGTAAAAATCATTTTTAGTGTTGACGTGAGTCTAGCAAACAGTGGTGGAATATTCCAGTGGTGGAAACACTGATGGAATTATGCGAGCCAGTAGAAAATAACCTGGAGTGAGCTGTGGGATTACCCGTGCCCTACAGAGCTGGTTAATGAAGGTGTTTATTACCTTCCCTGAGTAAGGCTGTGCTGAGGTGGCTTTTCAGAGCACCGGGAATGATGCCACCTTGGGACAGCTGCCTTTCGTGCTGCCCTCATGCATGGGGCTGCAGCCTTGCGGAGACTAAATCTACTATTGTGGCAAAGCAGATGGGCTTGTATTCCTCTGGATTTGTGCAAACGCACATCTCTGGAACAACCTTATCTGTTCATATGGAGCAAAAGGCATACAATGGATTCACCAAGCCAGCAGCCTGAAAGAGTTGTGAAAATTAGGATTTTACTGAACATGTATTTAGGGGAAAAGGAGGTTTAGGAATCAAGTAAATATTCCACCTCCTTCCCATAGTTCATGGCTCATGAGAGAGGCAAATATGCTGACTCCAAGCACAGCTGGAGTGCCAGAAGAGGAATGATTTGACACTTACTATGCAGTACAGCAGCGAGGCCCCGGTGTGCCTTTTCAGGTCACTCTTGGTCCATGGTTTTCCTGCTTCTATATCTTTTACTGGGCAAAACTGTCAGCAGCCAAATACCACAATAGGGTGCTGGGGGCTTGTGAAAGTCACTCAGGAAGGGAGTCAGCAGTACTTTCAGCAGGACTGCTGCAGTTGGGATGTGTGGCTCTAGAAGGTGGAAGCTTTTTCAGTGGGAATGTTTCTTGGCATCTGTGTAAAGTGTTTCCAGGAGTTTCTCACTGGCATCAGCGCCTTGATTCAGGGATAAATTTCTACGTCCTGGGCAAAGGGGGGCATGAAAAGCAAGCTCCGGTTAACTCTTTATGGCTGCATTCAGTTGAGATCCTCTCTCCTGGATGTGGATTTCTGTTTCCTCAGGCTTCCATGATGTGTGCCCACTGCAGCCCGAGGTGTGCGAGCTCCGTGCTGCTGCTGGTGCTGCTCTGCTGCATACTTCCTCCTCCGGCGCTAGGCAGCAAGGTGAGTGACCTGCTTCAGACACACATTGAACCGTGTGTGCAGTGCACCAGGAGCAAAAGCAGTGGAGAAGCAACTGCTTTTCCCAAAGCAGGGAGTGCTGAGGTGTGTTTTTAGTGGCAGTGGCCTCTGCTCTGCCTTCTGCTGTGTTTTGGAGCTTGCATTTTATAATGTGCATGACAAGGACTTAGTGTCTGGGCAGACATTTGGAGTGTGGAGTTCTTGAGGTGAAAGCAGCAGTGCAGGAAGAAGAGACGTGGTGCGAGGTCCTCTTGGAGAATGTTTTGCCTTCTCCCACCCGCCGGGTGCCGAGGGCACAGAACTGTACCTGCACCTCCTCTCACTGACCCCACCTCCTCTTGTTGTGCAGAGCTCAGAGGATATCCGCTGCAAGTGCATCTGCCCCCCGTACCGGAACATCAGTGGGCACATCTACAACAAGAATGTGTCACAGAAGGACTGGTGAGTTGGTGTGGGGTCCGTCCATGAAAAGCGATGCTCCCGAGTCTCCAGCTGGTGCTAGGGAAGCGATTCCCTGCCTGTGCATTTGCAGTGGAAGCTGGTTTTTTTGTAGGGAATGTTCAGCCCAGGCAAGGAGCACTTTTTGAACAGAGACTGAGGAAGCTGGGGGTGTGATTCCATAAGCCACAGCTCTCAGCAGGTACAGAGTGTACCCTCCTGTTCCTTTCACCAGGACCAGATCCCTGCAGAAGGCACTTGGACAGTCTGTGCCAGGAATTAGCTGAGCTGTGAAGGGAGCTCAAACCCAGATCTGTGTTATCAGCCCGATGGGAAAGCTGGGACACAGGAAAAGTCACCGTGGTGTGCTTCCACAGAGCAGTGCTTTCCTCTTGGCCTGTTGCTGATACTGGTTTCTCTGTGTTGCAGCAACTGCCTGCATGTTGTGGAGCCAATGCCAGTGCCAGGGAATGATGTGGAGGCCTACTGCCTTCTGTGTGAGTGCAAGTATGAGGAGCGCAGCACCACCACCATCAAGGTAATCATGGCTCTGCTCCCTGGGGCTGGTTCCTTCTCCCTGCCATGCCACGCCAGCCCAGGCACAGCCAGATTGGTGGGTGCCTGGAGAAGAGCCCAGGAAGGGGAAAGAAAACCATGGAGGTAGTGCCAGGGGCACCGTGTGCGAGCCAGGAGGGCTCCTGGGAGGGAGGAGCGGGACTGCACGGGAGCAAAGGCTTCTTGCTGAGGATGTGTGACGGTGACAAGCACCTCCGAGCAGGGGCACATCCTGTTGGGCTCCTTTCACATGCAGCACATGTCCCGAACTGGCACAGCGCGGGGAGGAGCAGCAGGTTGTGGCACTTCTGTCTCATCAGCACTTCCTGCAAGTGCAGGGGACTTTCTAGTGAGCAAAATCAGAATGAGAGAGGAGACCCAGCATCCAAGGCAGCTGCGAAAGGAGCTTCCTGGCCTCTCTGCTGCTCCTCACCTACATACTGATTCTTCTCTGCTCTCGACTGCAGGTGATCATCATTATTTACCTGTCTGTGGTGGGAGCACTGCTGCTGTACATGGCTTTCCTTGTGCTGGTGGACCCTCTGATCCGGAAGCCAGATGCTTATACCCAGCCCCTGCACAATGAGGAGGAGAATGAGGTGAGGCTGTGCTGCTGGTGCGTGTTTCTTGTGCTCCAGGCCCTTCACCAGCTCCACTGTCCCTTCTCTGGCCCTGCTCCAGCACCTTCCACCTCCTGTGCTGGGGCTGCCCATGCCTTGGTCTCCTTCACTGTTTCTTTCCCTTGCAGGATGCTCGCTCCTTGGCCGCAGCTCCCCACCTCATCTGGGGCCAGAGCCAACACGGTGCTGGAGAGGGTAGGAGGGGGCCCAGCAGCGCTGGAAGCGCCAAGTGCAGGAGCAGAGGAAGACAGTTTTTGACCGCCATAAGATGCTGAGCTAGATCTTTGCTGAGCACCACTTCCCAAGAGCCAGGGCAGCTCCACTGTTTGAGACAGACAGCTGGTCATCCTCCAGGACTCCGTGGTGTTTGGAAGCTTTAACCCTCTCTGATTTACCATCTTCATGGAGAGCAACAGGCCAAAATGGTTTTGTCCCCTTGCCCCTTCACCCCTCAGCCCAGAGGCTCCTGACCCCTTGCCTGGCTGAGGTCTGTGCTCATCGTGGCTGCATGTACATGGTCAGATGCGCAGGCTGACTTGAGTGGACGCTGCAGCTGCAGTCTCCATCATCCCACCCCTGTATTGGAGACAGGGGTCTCCATGCAGTGTTGGAAACCAGCTGAGTCTTCCTGGGATAAAGATAGTGGGATCATTTTTATGTGGGATAAGTTACGTGGCGCTTCCCCAGGCCAAAGAGGCCTCCTCCTCCTCTTCCAGTTCGCACCAGTGTCATGGTGCTGAGATGAGTGTGTTGTACTGGAAAGAAGAGGAGGGGGTTCCGTGCCTGGGGTCAGCTGCTTACCCTGGTGTAAACAGGGGGGATTTCCACTCTTCAGTGGAGTCCATCCAGATTTACACCAGCATAACTGAGATTTCTGCTTGTTTCTGCATAGGAGAAGACCACAAAACTGGTGAGCACCTTCACAAGTCAGAGACCACCAGGTAAAAGGTCGATTTACGAGTTTATCTTTTCCTGCTTTAGCAGCGGATAGAAACATACTGGGGAGAAAGCTTTCCAGTGCACCCACACCGGTAACCCTTGGTGCTCTCACAGCATGGTCAGGAGCACTCGTGTCCTGGGCAAAGGCTCTGCAGGAGCACTGTCAACACTCCTCTGGGTCTTGGGGCCCTGGGAAAGGGACACTTGTGCTACTCCAGGCACTGCCAAGAGCTCTGACTGGACTTGAGCTGTGTGGAGGAAACTGAAGTGATTCTGCCATGTGTATATTGGTCCCACTGAGAGCATTGACGACGTCAGGAAGGTGCCGGAGATCATCATGTAGCATCTCTGTATTAAATGCAGACAAAACCCTATTAGCTGGCTGGCTGGTTTTTCAGGGAAAGGCCCCATCACAGCAGGGCTGAGGCTCCAACACTGAGTGGCTGCTCTCCAGCTTCACATCATACCAGGGTCACATTTTGCTTTACCCATCCTTGTTCCATGGGCTCTATTGTTGGACCTTTCTCTCCCTTAGAAGAAGCCCTGTTTTCCCTGTTCTTCCTTCTTGGTGTGAATCCCTTGTGGACACAGGGTGGTCCCTGGTTTCCTTCCTCCAAGAGGGGGAAGATCTATTGGAAGGGTCAGAACAGCAGGATGGGGGCTGGATGGGAGCTGCTGTGCTGGTGTGATGGGTCCATCTGGTGGCCGGTGTCCTCTGACCAGCACTGGGACATGGGGGACCACCAGTGGCCAGGTTTTGCCCTAGGCCGCTGATCCTGGAGGGTGAGGGGTTTGCTGAGCAGTTCCCTCCAACCCCTCCTGGGAACAGCTGGAAAATGGGATAAGAGAGGAAAACCTGCAGGTTAGAAGTCAGGAGCTGATGGGGTAGAAAACTCAGGTGGGGAGGGGATGGTGTGTAGAGGCTGCAGGAAGTGCCACTGCCTGGTTAACTGTGGCTTGTTCATCAGATGATTGCCTTTGTCCCCTACCCCATCCTTCCTAAAGGAGCTTCTGCCCCGGGGCCCTGCTTCTGGCTCCCATCCCACATCCCTCCGGACACAGGCACCAGCAGGAGCCAATAATTTAATTCCTTAGCCAGAAAAAGGGAGTGGGGAAACCAAGGACCCTCTGAGTGCAAACTGCAGCCACGTCGATAACCGTCCTCCTCCCCGGTCAGGTGCCCGCCGTGGTCCAGATCTCGATGCTCTGGATGATGAGCCACTCGCTCTGGTCCCGGGTCACCCGGATCCTGACACACTCCACAGGCCCTGGGACGCCCCTCTCCAGCCCCCGCCGTTCACAGCTCCCCTTCTCGAAGGTGCCCACTATGGTGTAGGCAGAGCAGTCCCGGCCACCGTCGCGGCGCCGCCGGCCCAGCTCCAGCACCCCGGCACGCAGGATGTCCCCCCGGCGCTCGGCAGAGCCTGTGCGCACCCGGACACGGGTGACACGGGCCGGCTGCTGGAACACGATGGAGAAGGTGCTGCCGGCTGCTGGGTCCTTCCCCCAGAAGTACCCCTCTGCGGTGCTGTAAGCCTTGAGGGGCTCGTGGTTCTCAAAGACAGACATGGTGGTGAACAAGGCCGCTGGAGGGTTGTCCGGAAGGTCCATGGCATCGGCCTGGAACTCGTCATCCTCCAGGCGGTTGACGGTGCCCTGGAAGGAGGAGTAGAGGCCCATATGTTGGAAGAGGGAGGGCTTGAAGCGGATGACGTCCTTCTGGGTGAGCAGGAGGCGGAAGTGCACCAGCAGCCAGTCACAGGGCATCTCCTGGTAGAAGAGGAGGAGGAAGCGAGCCAGGCGAGGAAGGTCACTGGAGCGGTAGAGCTTCCCGATATAGCCCAGCTTGGAGAACTCCAGCGTGGCCCAGTTGGAGCCCTCCTGGGAAGCCAGTGCCTTGCGGATGGCCGTCAAGAAGGACTTGGCGCACCACACGTCATCCTCGATCATCAGGTAGTAGGAGGAGAGGTTGGCGGCGAAGGCGAGGAGGAAAGCGTAGTCCACGTTCTGCTTGGACCTGAACCTCACCCGCTCCTCCAGGTCATTGAAGTTCCTCTTGAGGCCCTCCAGGGTGGGGTAGAACTCGTGGGGAGCGTGGATGAGCAGGAGCCGGCCCAGGAGGATGTGCTGAGCAAACCTGGAGGCGATGCTGGCGGCCACACGCACGTTCCACATGGGGTCTGCGTCAGCCAAGTGCACCACCACCACCATCTCCTGCAGCTCCTCCTCTGTCGACTGCTTGAAGAGCGACTGGAGCGTGGCCGGGAGGTAGTAGCCACGCGGCCGCTGCACCGATGCCAATCCCACCGCCAGGAATTCTGCAAGGCAAAGGAAGGGCTTTGGCAGGTTGGGGGTGACGTGGGATGTACCATGGGGAGGGGACTCCAAAAAGCCCTCTCCATGGCCAGCCCACAGTGTCCGTGCTACTGATGGCCCCATGTCAAGGCTGGTAGGTCCTTTCTGAAGCCTCCAGCATCTTGGGAGGTGCCCAAATGGCAGGGAGGGCACAGGATGAGAAACCAGGGCTCCTCTGAAGAAGAAATATTTGGGGGAAAACACCTTTAGAAAAGGCAAACGTGGGGAGGAGCAGAGCAGAGAGAGCGCATGGGGAGCGATGGCTTCGTGGAATGGCTGCACATCCTTACCCGACTCCAAACCTCGTGGAGATACGGCCTCACCAGGACGAGATGTCCCCCTGCCCTCCCCACACCTTCCTGCAGCTCCTCTGCGCAGCACCGGCTCAGTACTGGGCCTCTGGTTTCAGCCCAGGCTCATGTGGGGCTGCCCCAAGGGGTTTGCACGTGGAGTGCTTCTCATGCACCAGACCAAGAGCTCGATCCACATCTCCCACACCGCGTGGTCGTCCCCGTGGTTCAGCCCCACCATCTCTACCTTCCCGACTGGAGCTCAACCCCAGGGAGAAGGGATCTCAGCCACCGTCCCAGCAGAGACCTGGGAAACCCAAACGCCTGCAGACACCCCAGGCCCAATGTGCAGAAGCAGGGGCCATGCTTGCAGCACACGGACCTCCATCTCGACAAAGAGAGCAGCAAAGGTTGGCTGGGGAGGTATGGGCAGCGGTGTCCCCCCCCTCAAAGAGGCTGGAGCAGGGCCCTCCCTGCCCGGCGGCAGCAGCGATGGGGCAGCTCCATGCCGGGGGTCCCGGGGACACTCACTTTTGTGGGGTGACGGGGAGCCAGCCAGGAGGTGGTAGGAGACGTTGTGGAGCGCAGAGAGGCCGCCTGTGTCCCTGAGGATGCGCTGGGCTCCTTCTGGCTGCAGCAGCTGCAGGACCGTGTCTGGGGCCAAGGCCCCGAGTTCCACCTGGGTGGGAGAAGCAGGCAGCCAGGTCAGACCCCAGACCCATGGACACGGGTGAGCACGGGGCAGCGACAACACGGAGAGCCCCTGTCCTGCCCTGGGCAACCCCAGGGAGAGGAGGAGGCAGAGATGGGGTGGGAGCGATAGGGTGTGGGGCAGGGAGCAGAGGTTGGGGTCCATGTGGGACAGGCGGGGACGGAGGATGCGCCCGTGGGACATCACTGGTGTGGGACTCACCTCTGGGGGATCCCGATCCTGCCGGCTGCCCCCGTAGAGGAAGAGGAGGAGGAGGAAGGAGGCTGCGAGCGCAGCCGAGAGGGAGCGCTTCAGGGAGCATCGCATAGCCCCGGGCACACCGAGACCTATGCGAGGAAAGGGCACATCAGGTCAGGGCACATGGGGCAGGGGGACAGCTGGGAAAGGCTCTTCCTGCATGGCAAAGGACAAAGCGGCTCCCGCAGCCCCTCCTGCCCGCCCCTTGTCCTGGCTGGAAGAGGGATCCATCCCCACCGCGGGGGAGTCGCCTCCAAGGAAGACGCAAAGCCCTGGAGGCGTTTTGCCCCGCAGCAGGGGCTTGGCAGGAGGCTGAAAGGCTCCTGTGTTCGCCTGGGGTTTTTCCATTATAAATAGGACCTGGAAAAGGAGGAACTGGAGACGGAGCCGGGCAGCCGCGCACTCCCAGCACATCAGCCGGTCAGGTCAAAGCATCTGTGAGTGCGAACGTGGAGGAAAAGTCCTTCCAAGCCGTGCCATAAACCATGGGCAAAGCCCTCCTGCACCAGGGCCGCGCTTCAGCCGGGGCTGCTCCTCACATCACGCAACCCCCGCCTGGTTTGGGTTGGAAGGGACCGCAAAGCTCCTCCAGCTCCAACCCCTGCCACGGGCAGGGACACCTTCCACTGGAGCAGCTCTAAGCCCCTGTGTCCAACCTGGCCTTGAGCACTGCCAGGACACATGGGCAGCCACAGCTTCTCTGGGCACCCTGTGCCAGCACCTCAGCACCCTCACAGGGAACAGCTTCTGCCTAAGAGCTCATCTCAGTCTCCCCTCTGGCAGTTAAAGCCATTCCCCTGTCCTGTCCCTACAGGCCCACGGAGAAACAAAGCAGCGCAGTCAGTCGGGCACAAGCAGGGGCCACGGCGGCGCCATCCCCGGGCTGCAGCATCCCCTGGGCTCCTCCACGGAGCACCCATGTCCTGGCACCATCCCCCCCGCTCCACACCCCAGTGGGGCTGTTCCCAAAAGCCATTCCCCTGTGGGGACATTGCGCTGGTGGACAAGAGGTGCCGGGAGCCCCTGAGCCGAACTCCTCCAGTTCATGGGGAGACTCCCGGCCCAACGGTGCTGTGTGACGCAGCGGCCGCGATTCAGTCCAGCAGCGAGGGGAAGGGGAAGGAGTAAATACACAACCTCGGTCCCATGAGGCCTGAGAGAGGGCCGGATGCTCACTGCGTGCAGGCGGCCCCAGATGCTTCCTCCGGCACTGGGCAGAGCGGGGCTCTCGCACAGGGAGGAAGGGAACAACCGGGGCGCAGTGTTCCGCTGCCAAAGCAGCTTTTCCATGCTGGGGGAAACTGAGGCACGGGAGAAGGTTGTGCATCCCCCAACGGGGTAAGTGCCTGCGCCTGCAGCGGAGTCAGTAACCCAGCACCAGACGCCACAGCTGGCTGGAGCCTGATGGGCAGCACCACATCGTGCCGCTCACCCACGGCTCCATAGGGATGAAGGAAGGGAAAAGCCACATCCCAGCGGCGCGGGGCTCCAAAGCTTTGGGTCAACCCCGGTCTCCTCCAGCCCCGCAGCGCAGGGCGGGCTCCGCTTGGACCCTCGGGTGTGAGCCCGGAGCTGACAGCGGGGGCACCCCCAGCCCCGCACGGCGCAGCCCTCCCCGCGCAGCCCCATCCCAGCGCCGCTCCGGGCGCTCCCCCCCGCCCCGGGGCAGCGCAGACTCACGGGGAGCGCGGCCACGTTCCTGCTCCTCGCTCGGCAAAGCCCCACCCCGGGCCCTCGCCAGCCTCCCGCAGAGGAGGAGCGTCCGGAGCGGCCGCTGCCCCGCGCGGGGATGCGGGGACCCGGGGGCGATGGGGCGAAGGGTCCCGGCCCCTGCTGCGGGAGGGATCGGGCAGCCTCAGCCTCCCCCTGCGACGGCACCGGCGGCATTCAGCCACCCGCTGTCTGCACCCGAGCCCCCACCAGGCCCCGGTGGAAACCCCGGGCAGCGGCGGGGGGAACGCGCCGGGACCCGGTGACAACGACCTCCGGGGTCCTTCTGCCCCTGTCCCTTCTCCAGCCCTTGTGCTGCGCTGGCAGAAGCTGAGAGCTGCAGCCCCCAGAGCATCCCCCGCCCCGGGATGCCCACGGGGACCTCGCATGGAGCATCGGGCAGCTCAGTCCTGGCTGAGGACAAAGCCCCTTCCAGCCCCGCCAGCCAATGTGAGCCCTTCCCATGGCCCCGTTTGTCCCCGGCTCCTCCACCCTCCAAGCCTCATTTCTCTCCATCACTTCCCTCCTCTGGACCCACAGTGGGAACACGGCCCTGGAGCACCCATGTGTCACCCAAGAGCTCCTCAGCTCCCTCCAACACAACTCACCCACAGCCTCCAGAGAGAAAAACCCTTCCCTTGCCTCCACCCCATCCTCCCTGTTTATCCACACAAAGTGCAGAGCCCGCTCCCTGGCCCGGAGCATTCCTACCTTCGGAAGGGCCCCGATGTCTCTTCCCAGGCTTTGTCTCCTACCAATCCCCTGGGACACCCTCCAGCCCCGGCTGCACACTGTGAGCTCAGATGGAACTGCCCGGTTCAAACAAGCCTGCAAGGACAAAGGTGGCTGCGGAGAGATAAGGTACAGCAGGAAGCAGGTAATGGCATTGGGAAGGAGAGGAAAAGGCATCCACAGGCTCCTGGATCCGCTGCCTTTCCCTGTTCTCATGGCACTCGATGTTTAAGTCCTTAAATTCCCATCACAGGGATGCCGGTGGCTCTGTGCACCGTGGGGTCCCGGGAGCTCAATGGGGACACCGAGGCCTGTACCCGCACCCGGACAGGGGCTGGGTGCCACCAGGACAACCAAGGGAGCTGGGATCCGACCCAGCAGTGACTGCACATGGCAAGGATGGGATGTGGGAAGGACCAGCAGCAGCCGCAGGAACCTCGGCTCTCTGCTCCCCACCCATGCAGGAAGGTAGGGGAGGGTTGGGGCCACGGTGCCCAAGGCAGCCCTGGGGTCCCCATGTGACCTCTGGGTGCAGCAGGCAGCCCCGCTGCAGAGCCCTGCCCTTTGGGGAGCACATCCCACTGACACAGGGGGCAGCAGAATCCCCCTGGGGTCCCCACGTGCCATCTCCGGGCAGGATTTGCCCCTCTCCAGGCACATGAGGCTCTCCAAGAGCCTGCCCGTAGTGGGAAAGGAATCCACAGCCAAGACACAGCCCCTGATGCCCACCACGGTGGGGTCTTGGGTCCCCCCATCTGGGGCTGGAGCGAGCACCGAGGTGGAACAGGGACATGGGAACAATGGCAGGTACCTTCCCCACAGCCCTGTCCTACACTGGATCCCCAGCAAGGGGAGGGACAGGGGAAGGCTGGGGTGGGACCAAGCTTCCATGGTTCCCTTGGGGAAAGCGGAGAGCTGGGCCGGATCTGCTTACAGCTCTTCCATTATTCAGGAGCCTGAGCAGGACAAAGCAGACGTAAACCCGGGCCCCAGGCAGCAGGGAGAGCAGCACGGCTCCATTTCCACACCATGAGGACCCTTTTGAGTCACATCCCATAGGAAAGAGTGATTACCGTGCAGCAAAGAGCAGCTGCTCCCGCCTGGAGCCCTGGCAGGGACCATGGAGAGCAGTTGCACCGGAGCCTCACTGCACCCCAGCCCTTGGGAACACTGAACAGCCTTCGAGAGAGGCTGGGCTTGGGGGAGAGGGGATGGGACCCCCTGCTTGGGCTGAGCTCCGGCCAGGAGTCACCCACATCAGTGAGCAAACCTCAGCATGGGGTCCCCGTGCTCCAGGGAAGGGAGGAAGGGGAAACACGATGCCCTGCAGCAAGCTGAGCCCAACCTCTGCAGCATCCCTGCCGCCTCGCGGGCCTCCTCACATGGACCACAGCAGTTCCCGATCCCTGCCTGTGCTCAGCACGCCGCCAGCTCCACCGCCATCACAAGGTTTGCTACTTGCAAAGAAAACGGTCACAGAATCATTCTGCACTTCATACATTTCAGGCTGGAGAAAGGCTGTCAGGGGAGAGGCACCTCTGCGGGCCAGGGGCAGCTCTCTATAGTTCAATAGCCTTAATCCAACCCAGCAGGAAACATCCCATTCACCAGCTTCCTGCTCTACCTGCACCACCCAGACCTGCCCAGGGAGTGCTGGGGCTGGGAGCCACCAGTCACTATCTGGAGCTGGTGCTGCTGGAGCACATCTGCCCCAGAGCATGGGGCACATCCTGGCCATGCCATAGGCCTGACGGGAACGCTCCTGCTCTCATGTATCTCACAAACGCACAGCCCTAGGATTCGTTCTGGATTTCTTCCCCGGAGCAAGAGCAAGGCACAGGGCAGAGCTGACAGACACCAGCCTGCTCCATCCTCCTGCCCAGCCCTGGCTGGAGAGCAAACACCTCTGCCTCTACCCTCTGTGCCCAGCCCAAGCAGCGATCACCAAGCACGTGCTGCTGGCATCATCCTGCAAAACAGGTTTCAGTCTGCAGTGGAAAACACCTTCAAAGACACTTCAAAGCACCTTGGATTCAGCAGAAAATAGGCTCTGATTGACAGACACCTCCCCAGGAGAGCCTACACCAGCCAACAAGAGCCCCCAGGGCCAAGCCAACAGGCAACCGTGCAGCTGATGCTGCTTCACCCACTAGACACCAGTGGAGAAACTCCACGCTGTGAGCCCTGAGGACTTGTCACAACGCTCAGCAGTATTTAACCCCACCACAGGAACATGACTGTTACTCATCCAGTGCCCTGGAGCAGCTTCTTCCTGCACAGCACCCGCATGGAGCGCCTCAGCTGCAGCCCCCACGCAGCTCCAGCACTAACCTGCTGCCCTTCTAACCTGCACCACAAAGGCAAGCACAGGTCAGGCCAGGCTCTGCTGTCATGGGAACCAGCTTTGTTATCACAGTCACAGCACGCTGTTATTGCCCTTATCGCTACTTCAACTTATCTTGTTCCAAAAACTCACCTGTCGGCACCAACACAAGTTCCGCAGCAGTGAAAAGGGGAACTGCGAGGACAGTTTTCCCAACTACGTTTGAAGTCAACATGGCAGAGCCTGGAATGTAGAGCCAAGTTTGGGTCCTCAGTGGTGACTTACAGAGGGGCAGAGGCACGTGGGAGGAACTCCTCGTGGGCACCTATGCAGGATCATGGGGTATTTGTATGCTAACTTCAAATTGGGATGGAGAACTCCCTCCTTGCAGGAGCTTCACTACATAGGAAACCACTCAGTGACTCCTGCTTTGAGGCAGCATCTGATGGGAAACAGGACCGAAAAGCCAGTGATGAGCAGGCAGCAAATCCCAGCCCAGGGCTCCTATTGCTTCTGTGGCTCACCCACACTGCAGTTCCTCCTCTGCCTGCCACTGCTCCTCCATGAGACCCCATCTGCAGCAGCAGGATGTGCACCCCCTCAACTGCACCTCCAGCCTGCTCTCAGGAAAGACAGAGTCCTTCATCACTGCTGCAGTTTCACTTCTCAACTCCATCTCCTCTCCCTCCCTCCATTAATCTTCTCTGAAAAGCACCTTCTGGAGTTAAAGATTGAGTTTTCTTCTCAAAGAGGAAGCAGCAGCGTGAGAACTTGAAGTACCTTTACATGCAAGAAAGACTTCTGCCTCACATCTCCTCTTTGAAAGAACTCCTTCAGTCTGATCATTTATGCTTTTTTAGTGTCCTTAAACTCACATCTGCTGGACTGTGAATTACTGGATCCCCGCTGCTTTCAGACACTCAAGAGACCACGCTGTGTTTGAACATCATCCTGCTGCAGCAAAACCAACCTGGATTTGGTTCGTAAATCATTTCTGGTCGTATTCAAACTGGAAAGCAAAAACCTCCTGTTTCTTCCCAAACAGAAAACAGGACCACGGCCATTAGCACCAAAAGGCTTTTAAATGAACAGTTCCAGGGAGCTCCTTTTCAAATCATAAAATTGGAATTTTACATAAAAGCGTGTTTACAAAGAGTTTCTGCTTTACACTCAGCTCTGCCCATCACTGAGCAGCTCTATACATACAGACCAGCGCAGCAGCTTCAACCACTTGCAAGAAGACTGCAGAATTTATTTAACAAATAAAAAGAGGATTTCCTGGTTCCTTGACATAACTCTTCAACCTGTGCCAGGGAGGCACCCGCCGGCTCTGAGGCCCAGGGAGCACTAAGCTTTTGGAGAGAAGGGGTACTGTGGGTGCCACCAATCCAGGAGCCGCACACTGTGCACGGGGTCCAGCACAACCTGCACTCCCTGCTCCAGGCGCGGTTTCCTGCCGTTGCGAACCGGAGCGTCCTGGAACACCAGGCGCACGCGATGATGCCTCATGTCTGTGCTCACGTTGATGGTGAACTGCAAGAAAAGAGAGCAGGAGGTGCCTCAGGAAATGAAAGATGGAGAAATGAGAGTTCTTCACAGCAGACTCTGAATGTACAGCACTGGGTTCAAACCAGTTCTCTGGCTGGCAACTGCTACTACCAGCAGTGAACCTGGAGGCAAGCAGCTGACAGCAATCTGGAAATCACTGCCCTGCTTTAAGTCCCTCACAGGGGTGTTGGTCGATGAGAAGCTCATCATGACCAATATCACGAAGCTCGTAAGAGCATGAGCGGCAGGGAGGGGATTCACACCCTCTGCTGTGCTGAGGAGACCCCCCCCTGCAGTCCTGGACCAGCTCTGGGGCAGCAGCACCAGAGGGATGTGGAGCTGTTGGAGCAAGTGCAGACGAGACCACGGAGCTGCTGCGAGGGCTGGAGCAGCTCTGCTCTGGAGCCAGGCTGAGAGAGCTGGGCTGGGGCAGCCTGGAGAAGAGAAGGCTCCTGAAGGGGAGACCTCAGAGCAGCTCCAGTGCCTGAAGGGGCTGCAGGAAACCTGGAGAGGGGCTTTGGACAAGGGATGGAGGGACAGGAAAGGGGAATGGCTTTAACTGCCAGAGGGGAGACTGAGATGAGCTCTGAGGCAGAAGCTGTTCCCTGTGAGGGTGCTGAGGCGCTGGCACAGGGTGCCCAGAGAAGCTGTGGCTGCCCCATCCCTGGCAGTGCTCAAGGCCAGGTTGGACACAGGGGCTTGGAGCACTCTGCTCTACTGGAAGGTATCCCTGCTCGTGGCAGGGTTGGAACTGGAGGAGCTTTGAGCCCCCTTCCAACTCGAATCAGTCTGAATCATTCTGTGAGTCTATACACACATGGGAAGAGCCTGGTCATACAGGATTTTGCACTCAGAATTTACTGCCATAAGGTGAGGTGATATTTTCTTGAGGAAGGAAGACCTCTTCTCCTGCATCCCTCCCTCTCATACCCTGCTGGAGTACTGACAACTGCCCTGCCCCCAGACGCTGCACAACTACAGCTCATTCTCTACATCATCTGCATCTGCTGCACCAAATAGGGAAGAGCTGACAGAAATGCAGAAGCTCAAATGAAGAGATCCTCAGCATTTCCTCTCATCATTAACCCTAAGACTCCCAGAACTGGTCTGCGGATGCACCAGGGTCAATTTACACACCACCAAAGAGGTGTCCCTTTGCATCTCCTTACAGAGACTGCACCTGCAAAGTTTGCAGGGCAGCTTTCTCCAACACTTACCAAGGTAAACGTCATACCCATGACTATTGGCACGAATATGAAGTTGAAGGTGGTGATCTGCAGTAGACAGCAATCCTGATCTGGATTTGTATGGACTTCTTCATACTGAATGGGTGGCTGGAGGCCTTTGCAACACTTGCTCTTAAACCTGGGAGACTTGAAAGAAAGAGACACTCACTTAGTGAAGCGAGATCCTATGAGGAGAGTTCGGCTGCCTCTCACCCATGCTGACTAAGGGGTTTCTCAGCGCATTCCCACACCCTGGGGCAGAGCTTGACTTAAACAATGAAAGACCATCACTCAATCACTCAGGACAGGCAATTTCATTTGCAGGACCATTTCTTTAAAGGGGAAAGCAGCAGAATTCCCAAGGTTGCCTGAAACTATCTGCTCCTCCCAAGAGCTGGAGATTTTCATGGGCAGTGCTGGATTTCTTCACTTCCCTGGGCAATCTTTCCAACGGGAAAACCAGATGGTTCAGATTTTGGTCTATATTCTGAGCACTAAAGTCAAACAGTCTTTGGGCTTGGGTAGTAATCAATGACCCATAAATTAGATTATTTGGGATCAAAAGAAGCGTGACTGCAGGTCAAGGGAGGTGATCCTGCCCCTCTGCTCTGCTCTCCTGAGACCTCACTTGGAGCAGTGGGTGCGGTTCTGGTGTCCTCAACATAAAAAGGACATGGAACTGTTGGAACAAGTCCAGAGGAGGCCACAAGGATGATCAGGGGATGGAGCACCTCCTGTATGGATATAGGATGAGAAAGTTGGGGCTATTCAGCCTGGAGAAGAGAAGGCTGCGTGGAGACCTCAGAGGAGCTTCCAGTATCTGAAGGGGGCTAAAAGGATGCTGAGGAGGGACTCTTCATTAGGGACTGTAGTGATAGGACAAGGGGTAATGGGTTCAAACTGAAACGGGAAGTTTAGATTGGATATGAGGAGGAAGTTCTTTACTGTGGGGGTGGTGAGGCACTGGAATGGGTTGCCCAGGGAAGTTGGGAATGCTCCATCGCTGGTGGTGTTCAAGGCCAGGTTGGACAGAGCCTTGTGTGCCATGGTTTAGTGTGAGGTGTCTCTGCCCATGGCAGGGGGGTTGGAACTGGATGAGCTTAAGGTCCTTTCCAACCCTATTCTATGATTCTATGATTCTCTAACAAATGATCCACATCTTACAGTGGAAGAAGGATAGCAAAGGTAACATTCTAAATACAGCCTGAAAACTGAGGGCAGTTCAAAACATGCTCCAGTTTATCATGGGAGTCAGTTTCCATTTGGTGTCTGAACACATAACAAGTTTCCACCTTCCTCTCTACCACCCAGAAAATTCCTTTCTGCTTCAAAACCAAGTCACAGCCATTCTGGTTCTTCTTTCATACCTGCTTTTTGAACTTGAAGTTGAATTCCCACATTGCTTCTTGTCTGTTCCCTTCAATCTTTTTGCACCAGAAAAGCAGACACTGAGGTGGAAAGAAAAGAAATACAAAACTGATGAACCTTGAGGCACCACTTTAAGGAAGTTTTAGCAGAGCAGAAAGGTCTCCAATGACAAACACAGTTACACAGGAGCAGTTAGGAACCATTTATTCAAATGAATTATGTTCAAAGAACACACTCAGCAGCTCAGGACTCCCAGTTCCAAGTTGGCCAATTCATCATGCTGCTGGATGGTACAAGGAGCACCGACGTGCTAAACAAAAAACCCCAGTGCACACTTTGCCCCTTTCCTAAGGCAGAGACGAGCAGAACAGATTCACCCACTTCACTCACCAAGAACTGCCACTAAACTGGACTCCAGACAGGACTAAAGTGAGGAGCAACTGAAAACAGAGTAAGGATCGAAACGAGAGGATCCAGAGGGAAATACAAAGTCCAGTACACAAGCTATGAGGTGACAGATGATAAAGTTCCTAAGCCACTGTGGTGTCAAAAGAAGGTCTTGGCATCACTAGGCACTGATGGTCAGACTTCAGAGCATAAAAACCACCTCCAGGATAGCATGGGCTGACCGACCTACTGTCCCTTCTTAAAAGCAGATGAGGAAAGGGCCTCAAACAGCATCAGAGGTAGCCAGCACTCATACACCAGGAGTCCTCCAACCTAATCCAGTTATCTCGGTGTGGGCCACAGGCTCCATCCCAGCATGCAGCACTTGCTCTAGAGCAGGAGCCTCAGCAGAGCTCCTGTATTAAACTGAGTAGGAGGGAAATTCCCTGTCTACCGGTGAGTAGAAGCAAGTAGCCTCCAACAGCTAAGAAAAGAATCTGGCACATCAGTGCAGCCATCACTGCAAGTGTTCCCACACCACAGGTGCCAGCCCACCACAGCTGGTCTTATCTTTGAACAGTGTCAGCAGGAAAAGGAAGACTAATATGGGTAAAGACAACTCCCCATGACACATTCACTGTCTCTCCCACTCCAAGAGAAGGTCTGATTGGATTGCAAGGCGAGGCACACATTTCATTTCATGCCAGGATTGCGTGACCCCAAATGAAACAAAGCCAGAGCCGACCTCCACCATGGGGGCTCTGTAAGTACAGCCTAGGGGTGACAAGAGACCCTTTACTTCAACTCTGAGTCACGTCCATAAACAGGAGTCCTTAAAGGACCTTCACCTCAACTATCCTCATGAGGTGAACAAAGCAGCTATGTGGAGTCAAGCTCAGAAACATGCACCAGGCAGCCTCCACCCGGGAGGTTACTGATAGAAAGGCACTCCAGACCTTTTTTAACTGAGGGGAGCAGCAGATGCTGCCGAGCTCAACTCCACCAGCAGCAGCATTTGTGGTTCACCTGCAGAGACAGCCTGATCTAGCAACTTGTTTGGTCATGGCAAGTAGTGAAGCACAAAATGGTCAGTACCTCCTAAGGGGCAGAGGATGTCGTCCCCGCGTCAGCCGTCCTGCCCTTCAGACGCGCCGTGCGGCTGCCGCTCCGCCAAAAATAATGGGGGTGTCTTTAAAGGGCAAACACTTCTGCTGACACCATAACAGCTCCGGTGTCCCACACAAGCTAGGCTAGGGAAAGAAAAAAGGAAATTAAAGAGGAAAAGCTGGAGTTGATAACACCCGGGGCTGGGGGCTCCTCTTGCCACATGCACTTCTGTAGGCATCTGCCGTTAGTTTCAACGACCCATAAAGGTAGAACCAAAGCCCATGAAAGCCAGAACGTAGGGAGGAGGGAATGGCAGCTCCTCCTCTGTACCCACCGTGCCCAGGCATTTCTGTGCCCAGTAACACAGGTGGAGCTCGGAGTCTTGCAGTGGAGTAGTGCAGCAAGACCAGGCTCACGTTTCTGCTCCAAGGGGTTAGGTCAAACAAGCCTTGTCACCATTTAATTTCCTTTTTTACAAGCTGCATAATGAAGGGCTGCACCTGAAGGCCCTTCCTCACACCGTTAGTACAGTAGAAGCACTAGCAGTGGGCACCAAAGCCGTTATGATGTCAACGTGAATGCTTCCAAAATGCTCACCCTGCCAGCACCATCTCATGGTTTCCTACAGCCACGCCACAAGCTCCAGCAGTGGTGGAAGTCAGACCCAGGAGGATTAAGGTTAAGTTGGAATTTCCAAGAAATGTTTTGCTTTTTGGTTTTCAAGAGATAGGGTACCCAAAGTGGAGACTCGGGACGAGAAAGAAGAGCTCTGGATGCAGAGATAAGACTGCACATAGAAGTGTGTGCTGTTCTGCTGCTTGCAGCACCACCTTGTGGGACTGCTGGATGCACCCTGAGCCATGTGACAGTTTTTTCCAGTATCCACCATGAGAGGAGGAAGAAAGGAGGGATGTTACATACAGATCGATGAGGCTGCTCTATTTAGCATGGAAAAGAAGTCCAGCTCTCGAACCGAAACTACTTCAGTTTGGCCCCCAAAACCTCATTCAACAAGCTTCTGACTTTGGATTTGGAGGGTGAAGGATTCACATTGCTGCTTAAGCTGCTCACAGAGTATCAGCCAGTTGCAAGTTAAACCCAAACAAGAGACACAGGCGTTTCAGAGTTAATGGTCTACAGCAATTAAAGAGGAATAGATATGCAAGTGCTCCAAGCTGGGATAGCAAAGGGAATTGCCTGCCCACACCAGCCCAACACAACTGCAGCCCCAGTCCCAAAGCAAACTGCTATGCTCACAACCTCACTGCCCTCCTTGCCCAGACCCTGAGCCAATGGATGACCTACAGGAGCGCGGTAGGAAAGGATGCCCTTTCAGAGGTTACCAGCGGAACTTCCCATCTCTCCAGATGCCTGCTCGAAGAAAAGATTTATTCTGACACTGTCTGCCAGAATACAACAGAAGATATAAAAGCTGATCCTACTACAACCTCCTTTCAGTAACAAATGTGCAACAGGGGAGGAGAGAGCTGCAAATATCCCTAGCAGTTCTGGCATTCAGTGCAGCAAGTGCCTTTTTGCTGGTACAAAGATGTTGCGGTAGGACTTAAAGTGGAAGTTACCCAGAACAGTAACTAGAAACCTCTGCAGTAGCAGTTTTACAGATACAAGTAACCAGTGTACTTCTTAAAATGACTATTCAGAGTTGGAAGTCATCCCACAGCCAAGTTGCACCAGCACCATCTAAACACGGTCTATTTTAATTCTAAATGGAACAAAAAAAACACAGAAAGAGCAACACCTCAGACATATCCACCTTCCTCAGGGGTTCCACTTACTCTGGAATTTTTTAAAGTGCTGGGAGTACTGTCTGGAATAGCTGGATTCCTGGAGACTCGAGCTGCAAAAGGCTCATACATGTGGTACAGCGACCGGATGACACACGCCCGTAGGCAGTGCAGTTTCTCCATAGACTCCGGGCGCAGGCGCAGGGGCAGGTACGCATCCAGACTGTAGTGCCTGAAAAGCCAACAACAAACCCAGCACATGCTGAAGGGTTACAACGGCAGAGATGTGCAGAGGAGAGCTAGGAAAGAGATGCACATGGAGAGAAAACTGAACATCTGATTGATCAGAGGACCTCTGGTCAGCTCCGAGTGCTTCAAGCGCGCCACACTGCTCTACATGAAATCTCGTGACAGTCTTATAGACTTCACCCATATCAGACAGGTATACACAGAAGCATATCATCCTACAAGTCCTCAGTAATACCTTGCAGACAGTTGGTCCAGAGAGCCCAGATGGTGTTTTAGCTGCAGGATGCACAAAGACCTGCAGATTCCTACAGGTTCTCAAGGACTCACTTTAGCTGAGTGTGACTGCATCCCTGCAGATAACCGCCTGAGCTGTCTGCCTGTGCTTGAGGGTCATTCCTTGATCCAGTGCCAAAGGAGCCTTTGCTAGGGAACTTTACACTAAAAAACAGGGGTGAGTATGACTATGGCTGCTATTTGCTCCCCACTCCTGCTGCCTGCTCCTCCTGAACAACAGACACAGAAATGTAAAGCAAATGCTCTGTCCTGAAGGGAAGTCCAAGTGTCATGCACCAGGAGAGAGGACCTGGTTCAAGTTTGACCACCTCTTTGCTTTTCTTTTACTTCATGTACTTATTTATTTTTATTTCTGACACTGAGACAGCTCCAAAATGCCTTAGCTCCTTCTCAGGCCACTCTAATTACAGGAAGATGGCCACGGCCAAAGCTCGAGGCAGGGCAAGCTTTCCATCAGTGATGTCTTTCAGTAAGGTAATGGCACTGACTCTACTGTAAGCACTTTGAGTGCTTTACAGCCAAAGCACACTGCTACAAACAGAAGCACGTAGGCCACTGGCAAGCAGGAAAACACACTATACGTAGAGATTATACACAGGAATATGCCACACAGATCCATTTCCAGAGCCAAAGCAGATGCAATATTCCACAACCCCTTGCCAGATGAGGCCCACATCACTGTATCAATAAGCAAACATTCTAGAACACTAGCCAAGAGGGAATTATTTCCTTATTTACAGCACCACAGAGCTGGTCACTGCTGAAGCTTGCTACAAATAGTCTTTAGAATCTCACCTTCTGTAGAGCCTGGTCCAAAAGGCAGCAGTGCAAGTAACAGTCCAGGCTTTCTTGCAAATCAAAGAGAAGCGGACAATGTCCTCAGGGCGAATGTAGGAAGCCAACAGCAGCCAGATATCAATGGGGTATTCTTCTCCACCACCCCCATCAGGATCTTCTAAAGGCAATGAAGGTATGTTAGTGTAGTAAGTGACCTCTTTACCAAGTCTTATCTAGAAGCATGTACTTTACTACTGGTAGCACAGGATAAGCAGCTGAAATATGTATAGACAGAGGATCAAACACACCCAGGTTAATACAACTTCATTACCACTGCTACCGGTTTTCATCAGCATGCACTTGCCCATCCGCACAACCATTACACTTGCCCTTTGCTGGATAGATGCCATCATTTATCCCTGTCACACTGTCTGCACAAGTATGATAAGTGGCCAATTCAAAGAATAATTCAGGCTGAAAGGTCCTCTGGAGGTCTCTAGGCCAAACAGCCCAGCTCAAAGTAGGCTGGATGAGATCCTTTTGTTCAGGATCCTGTCCCGTCCAGTTCTGACTGTATCCAAGGATGGAAACCCCACAGCCTTTCTGGACCCTGTTTCAATGCCTGACACTTTCAAAGCTGAAAAATAACACTTAAGTGAAGAAATAAAAATTGATGGTAAATACAGAGGAAGCTTTATGTAAAGGAGGCCCAAGCTCATGGGTGTTTATCAAAACCTGTTTATCAGGTCATTTTAACTTCATGAAAGCTCATTTAACAGGCCAGCAAAAATGCTTTGCACTAGAAGTCCCTGAACATTACGACATTGCCAAGCTTGTCAGGTCTTTGTTCAAACGGTCACAGTATTTTGACAGGAGCTCTGTGAGGGAGAGCAAACAACTCTCTGCAACTGGCTGAACAGCTGCTTCTCTTAAATCTGATTTCATTAAAGCTTCTTGGAAGGGAATGGCCCATTCTTCCTCTCAGAGGTGTCAGAACTGATCAACCAGAACTGAAGGCACAGAAGCGCCTTCATTCCTGCAGTGGGTTTAACACCACACCTTTTGCCACAGACAGTGCTCCGAAACTACTTTTAATGAACATAAATAACTAAACAATACTGAGCATCAAGAACGTTAAGAGAAAGAAAACATACAACCTGTGTATGTTGCTATCAGAAAAACGGCTTCAAACCTTGTGAATAGGTGGCATAAAGAAGGTGTTTAAGAACTTGAGGGTACCAAATCTAATCCTGAGGCAGCAGGCTAATAGCAAAGGGCAGTACTTTAGTCCCATGTGATAATTGCCAAAGGAAGCTCTGCATGTAATCTCTTCCCTGCACCACCTCTGGATTTATGGCAGGCACACCCACAGTGGGCTGTCACATCCACTTTGCTGTTTCATCTTACTCAAGAAGCCATCAAACTACAACTGCGAAACTGCAGAGCACAGCCAGAAGCATCCTTGGTCTCTTACTGGTTTTTGCCTTCCCTAAACACATAGCAGAAGTAAGCCAAGGTTGGGACACACCAGAGCCCTGTCCTTCCAGACTGCTAACTCCCATAACTCCAGCCACTCCTTACTTTCCCAGAATTCTGAAGCGTGTCTTAATAAAAGAGATTAATCTCCTATCCCAGAGGAGTGCTGTGCACCTGCAGTCCCTGATGGACGTTGATGTGTTACATAAATCAGTATCAGCATTAAGAAAGCTGCGGCTATTCTTAAGCTCAAGAAACGAAGTCAAACTTGGCTTCTCAACCTGGAAGTAACCTTTCCTCAAAACTCCTGCAAGATTCCACAGTGGAGCTGAACAGCCTGTTGCTTCCACTGCAATGCAAATTGTTTTCTAGAGCTGCACAAAGTACTGAAGGCCGCATCTCCCTGGCATTAACTTACCACAATGCCACTAGGGCCAAGTTCACTTGCTTGCTGGAAAAAAAAGCCCTCTACACTCATTTGTAACAAACCACAGTTTGGAAAAAACTGAAGACAGAGCCTGTGTTCTGCCAGCCAATGCATGGTGGACGGCAGCAGGTTCTTTCCCAAAGCAAGCACTGCCCTCACCAACAGGCTCAATGAAAGAAGAACCTGTCCAGTGGCAGTTTCACAGCTCTTTCAAGAGCAGCATTTGTTTTCCAAGGTTGAGAGGTTTACAGGAAGAAACAGCTCTCAGGCTTTGATTTCACAGCCACGGCTCTGCCTTTGTGAAAAGGCAACACCTCTGAGGAGTCCCAGTGGATTCAAAAGTGATTTAACCCTTGGCATTTCATTTCTTTATGCACAGACAAGTTACAGAATGCCCCAAAGAGCCCCACGAATAGCCTGTAATTAGCAAATATTAACATGACATAGGCAGAAGCCACAGCAGCAGCCCCTGCAGAGCCCCCAGGAGAGGCTGGTGCGAGTACAACCCTACCTTTGTGCCTTTTGCTCTTCTTTTTTCTGGAGGCAGCTCGCCCGTTGATGCTCTCCTTCGTATCCATTTCATCGCTGCTGTCACAAGACTCTCCCGATAGGGAGAGAACTTCCTCAGCAGGAACACAAGAAGCTTCCAAACCACAGAGGGATTTTACTAGAATGACAAGCAACCACACAGTGAGTATACCAGCAGAGAAGAACCGGTGCTCCAAATTCAGGAGGTACCTCAGGGGAGTCACAGCCACTGCTAAGAACTGCATGAAAGCTTTTCAGTGAGTGACACAAGCAGGTAAACACTGAGCCCAAGGATTGTTTGGTCAGAGAAAGATTAGCACCATTGAGTGAACTGGAAACATCATTGTTCAGCTTCTTGTTTTAAAGAGTGAACAATGAGGACGATCACCAGCACATTATGCAGGTGATCCCACTGGTTTAGCTGAAGCTGTTTACAATTCCAGATAGAAACAACAGGCTCTTTCTCTACAGAGCTCACAGGTTCCCCTGCACACCAGAGCTCCCCTGCATGGCCACTGCTCAACCCAGAGCCAGCACCTACTCTGTAATCATTCTGTGAACACCGAAAAGATACACTCCCTTCTCAGCAGGATAGAGATCCTGTGGTCAATGACACACAATCCACTAATGATATAACTGGGAGCCAAGCAAGCAGGAGATCCATTTATCCTAGAATGCAGTGAAGAGGAAGACTCTGGCCTAGTGAGGAAAGCAGCAAGTTGAGTCAGTTGGTTTGGTTTTGGGGTGAGGAGATGTTTAGACACATCCTTGCTTATTTTCTAAAAGGATCTGTAAACTGAGGGCTCCTTGAGACAAAAAATCCACACGTGAGACAGTAATGAGTCTACTCTGCAAACCTTCTGCATTCATGCCCATGGCATCCCTCATGTCAAATCGCACTGCCCTCTCTACATCACCTTTCACAGGCAAAAAGAGAGAGAAATAGATGGCAACAAGAATAGCAACAACTTATGACACCAAGTACAGCCAAGCAAGAGAGAACAACAACTGACAGAGACTCTGAGAGGGTTAGAAATAGAAACCCTCACGCTCTGCAAAGATCAGCATCCAAGTCAATAGAACAAGTCCATTCATACTCCACTGTAATCTTGCAGAGGCACCCTTCTTCATCTCACGGTTGTAATCTCCACCCTGCCCCTGGGGGTTAGGATGGGGAGGAGGAAAAGGCGCAGGATGACTCCACCTGGCCTTTGCTCCCTGCCCGCTGGCAGTCACAGCACCATGTTTACTTGGAGCCAGGAGCTGAGTGAGGTCAAAGGCTGAAGCTGCCAGGGCAGAAGCTGCTGTCCCCAAGTCCCAGTATGCTGTACCAGATAAGGCTGTAGCATGTGTCAGGACTGCACCAGATAAAGCTGTAGCACAGCCCCAGGCTGGGGAAAAGAGATCCTGAGGATCCCACATAAGGAGGGGAAAACCCCAACGACTTTGCACAGCAAAGACCTGAGGAAGGGGTGGGCAAGGAGTTGCTGTGACCTGCAGTCAGGCAGGTAACATGGAGAGGAGCCAGAAACAGAGCAGGATTTCAGGAGAGGGCTTCAGCTGGACAAAGTAGGTGATGCAGATGCAAGGACTTGGAGTGGGGCAGGGAGAAAAAAGAGACAAGAGTTTGGCAGGTATGATGCTGAAGCACAGTACTTTGAGGCAAGGTGAGAGTACATAGAAGGGTGAACAGGAGAGGGAAGCTCCAGTCTACTACAAAGGAGGTAACACGAGGAACATGCCCTCATCTTAAAAACTTAAGAAGTAGAAGCTAAAATGGATATTCACCAGCATCACTGCCCCATACAGCTTCCCCATGAGAGGCACTCATGCAAAGAGCATGTTTTGTTTAAACGTGAAAGATTTCAGCAACATAACAAGTTTTCCTATATGAAGGACTCAGCCTTCACTGTCAATCTCATAGCATTCCCCTCCAACACGTGTGACCAGTTCCAGTAAGAGTGGAGGCCTAAATATTAACATTTCTCAAGCAAATGGGGGGGGGGGTGTTAAGTCAGAATGCTCTCCCCCCAGAAGCTGAAAACTGAGGAGGAAGCTGATAACTAAATATTGCAACACCTTTCCAGGAAGCTCCTTGCTTACGCACAGAAACAGCAACACCCTCGACAGAGCTCCCTGCAGCACAAGGAGGGAACAGTTTGCCAGCACTATCATATTCCCACTGCAAAGACTTTTACCTGCTAATAAAACTGGAGACAGCTTTATAGGAGGTACTAAAGCTTCCTATCATGTTAATTTCTGCTCCAAGCAGGAGATAACGCCCAGCAGTTAATGGGAAAAGGCCTATTGCAGGCACTGACAAAGACTCAGCAATTCTTACCGGCCTTCTGCAAAACCTGCTGTCTAAGATCCCAACCACCTGATTCTGCAGAGGAACAGACTCATTTCCAGGCACTGAATGAGATGGATTCTCTCAGGTCACAGAAGGGGTGTTTCCCCCATCCCGCCGAGGCCAGCAGAGCAGAGCAGGGCAGCAGCCTGGGGAAGGCAGGCTCCCAGCACACTCTCACCTTCCTGCTGCACCGCGTTGGCCACGGCTTTCTTCACCCGTCCAGACTTCACGACAGCCGGGTCTGAGTTGGCATAATCCGCCACCGTCACTGCGGGAGACGGCATCAGCAGGATTAGGGATTACAGGGAGGGGAGAGAAGGGCTAAAAGCCGCCATCCCTCAAGGGGGTCACAGGAACAGAGGAGGTGCACACGCAGGAGGAGCCCCAGCAGAGAGGAGCAGGCCAGGAGCCCCCACAGGCCTCTGCCCCCCCCCCCCCCCCCCGCTCAGCTCAGGGCTCCCTCTCCCCCCACACCAACCCCACAGCGCCTCTATCCCCAGCCTGACCCCAGCCCCACACGGGCCAAGCCGGCTCATTCCCTCACTCCCAGACCAGGCCAGGGGCCCCCAGCTCCGCCCAGAGGCAGCTCCTTCCCTCCACACCACCGAACGGGCCCGATGCCTCCCCCCAACAGGCCCGCCCGCCCCTCAGGTGAAGACACTTCGCCTTCAGGCCCCAGCGCAGGCCCAGCCCCTCCTTTCCGGCCAGCCCAGGCCCCGCTCCGCTCCGGCCCTCACCGCGCTCGGAGCACACATCGTCGGCCCGGAACTTGAGGCGCTTACGGGCGCCCCTCTTGGGCATGGCGGCGGCGGCGGCGGCGGAGGGGCGGCCGCGAGGGGCCATGTCCCGCCCGGGCCGCAGCGGGGCCGCGGGG
Organism: Myiopsitta monachus; assembly: GCA_017639245.1. Classification (NCBI taxonomy): domain Eukaryota; kingdom Metazoa; phylum Chordata; class Aves; order Psittaciformes; family Psittacidae; genus Myiopsitta; species Myiopsitta monachus. Next base: position 4,412,778 of record CM029936.1, on the reverse strand, counting down.
ACAGCGCCGCCCCGCCCCGCCCCGCCACAAACCGGGACGTCACCCTCCCGCGACCCCGCCGGCGCGCCGCTCTGACGTCACGCAGCTGGGGATGGAAGGGGGGGCAGATAGGCTCGGGTCTGCCTTCCCCTCCCAGTCCGCCCAGTAAGGAGGGCTTCTGAGGGGATTGACCCCCCCAGTCCTCCCATTGAGGAGGGATCCGGAGGGGATTGACCCTCCCCAGTCCGCCCAGTGAGGGGGGATCCGGAGGGGACAGTCCGCCCAGTGAGGGGGGATCCGGAGGGGATTGACCCTCCCCAGTCCGCCCAGTAAGGAGGGCTCCGGGGGGGATTGACCCTCCCCAGTCCGCCCAGTGAGGGGGGATCCGGAGGGGACAGTCCGCCCAGTGAGGGGGGATCCGGAGGGGATTGACCCTCCCCAGTCCGCCCAGTAAGGAGGGCTCCGGGGGGGATTGACCCTCCCCAGTCCGCCCAGTGAGGGGGGATCCGGAGGGGACAGTCCGCCCAGTGAGGGGGGATCCGGAGGGGATTGACCCTCCCCAGTCCTCCCAGTCAGGAGGGCTCCGGGGGGGATTGATCCCCTCCAGTCCGCCCGGTAAGGGGGGGTTGTGAAGGGATTGACCCCCCCCCAGTCCTCCCAGTAAGGAAGGGTTCTGAGAGGGTTGACCCTCCCAGTAAGGAGGGGTTCTGAGGAGATGGCTGCCTCCCAGTAAAGAGGGTGCTTGGGGTGTTTCCCCTGCCCAGAAGTAAAGGTCTTGGAGGTAATTGCCCCCCTTCCCCATACAAAGGGCTCTGGGGTAGTTGGCTCCCCAGTCCTCCCAGTGAGAGGGTAATAGGGTCCCACTCCTTGTAACAACCACCTCTGAGGTAACCACCCTTCCCAGTCCTCCCAGTAAGAGGGTAATGGGGTTCCATTCCTTGTAACAACAACCTCTGAGGTAACCGCCCTTCCCAGCCCTCCCAGTAAGAGGGTAATGGGGTTCCATTCCTTGTAACAACAACCTCTGAGGGTAATGGGGTTCCATTCCTTGTAACAACAACCTCTGAGGTAACCGCCCTTCCCAGCCCTCCCAGTAAGAGGCTAATGGGGTCCCAATCCTTATAACAACCATCTCTGAGGTAACTGCCCTTCCCAGTCCTCCCAGTAACAACTCCCTTTGCACCCACAGCCCATGGGAGCACTTCCCAGTGCTAATGTCTGCGTGATCCCCCTCCTGCTGCCCCCCGAGTCCCCGGCTCTGGCCATGTCCTGTCCCTGGGTGTCCACTGCTGCCCCAGCTGAACCCCACCATCACCAGGAGCAGGAGCGGAGCCATCCCGCACCCATGTGGTGGGTGACAGCTCGGCTGTGGGCGCAGCAATGGGTGGTCACTGGGTGTAAACTGTGTTCACTGTTCCTGTTGGGTGCGCGGTGATGGTTGATGCCACCTCTCTTCAAATGGAGCCATAAAGTGGCTCCAAAGCGGGAATGGCAGCCCGGAGCCTGATGGTGAGGGCCTGTGTGCCCCTGAGTTCTTGTGCCATTCTGAAAGGAGCATTTGGGCACCACTGGAAGCAGCTGCTGGTTGGGAATCCTGGCTGATCCAGGCGGTGATCCCACTCCCTTCCTTTGGGATTTCCACAATGGCCGGTTGGGAATCCCAGCCAGGCCTGGGGGGTTCCCTTTGGGATCTCCACAACGGCCAGGGAGGCACAAGCCCTGTCCCACCCTCCCTCCCTTGACAAGCACGGAGCAGCCCCTGGTGTTCTGTGCTCCTTTACTACGAGGCCACAGGAGATCACTTGGCTCTTGGGAGGCCGGGGCCACAGTGAGATGCTTCCAGGGCTGTGGCTTCAGCTCCTGTGCCTCCCCAGAGCAAGGGAACACACAGGGTACAGAGGAATCCACGTTTTTTCTGCTTCCAGGCACGGCCAGGAGCTGACAGTAAAGAGCATCCATTCCTGCCTGGATTTCTTTCAGCAGTTCATATAATACATTGAGAGCCTTTTATCAGCAAAGAACGTATCTGATGACTGAGAAGACTTTTGATCATCCATCAACTATTCTATGTTTGTATGATTCTATCCCAGCCAGGAAAGGCCATTCCTTGACAGAAATGCTGTTTCTAATTCATCTGGCTTGAAAACGATATGAACGAAGGGCAATGGCAGTTACTACAACCAGCTCCCGGTGCTGAGGGTTTTACCCATCTCTTTGGTACGTGAAAATGTTTGCCTTAGATTATGACTGTTATCTGAGAACTGTATCACAGGCTTATCCTTAAACAGCAGAGGTTGTCTTGCCTTGGAAAACTCTGGCACATGGAAAACAGATGAGTTTTTACCAGGGTGTGATGAAAGCAACGTGAAGGCAGCTATGGGCTGCATCAAAAGGAGCGTGACCAGCAGGTGAGGGAGGTGATCCTGCCCCTCTACTCTGCTCTCCTGAGACCTCACTTGGAGCACTGTGTGCAGTTCTGGTGTCCTCAACATAAAAAGGACATGGAACTGTTGGAACGAGTCCAGAGAGGACACGAGGATGATCAGGGACTGGGGCAGCTCCCGTATGAAGATAGGATGAGAAAGTTGGGGCTGTTCAGCCTGGAGAAGAGAAGGCTGCGTGGAGACCTCAGAGCAGCTTCCAATATCTGAAGGGGGCTATAGGGATGCCGGGGAGGAACGCTTCATTAGGGACTGTAGTGAGTGCAGTACCCTTACAAGGGGTAGTGGGTTCAAACTGAAACAGGGGAAGTTTAGATTGGATATGAGGAAGAAGTTCTTTACTGTAAGGGTGGTGAGGCACTGGAATGGGTTGCCCAGGGAAGTTGGGAATGCTCCATTGCTGGCGGTGTTCAAGGCCAGGTTGGACAGAGCCTTGGGTGCCATGGTTTAGTGTGAGGTGTCTCTGCCCATGGCAGGGGTTGGAACTGGATGATCTTAAGGTCCTTTCCAACCCTGACTGTTCTATGATTCTATGTCTGAGGCTGGCTGATGTTCAGACTGAGCACTTGTTTCTCCAGTGAGGCTGATGCTGATGCTGTGTGAGGGTAGGAGCAGCAGCAGGTGGGCTCAGGGGGGCCAGGTTCATTGCTTATCTGCTAATGCTGCCGCCCTGTGCAGTCCGTGGACAGCCTCTGCCTCAAATCCCAATTTAGGGAGCAAAAGACTCTTCCCAGAGAGGGAGCCAAGGGTGAGGGTCCATCCACCACCACTGAAATCAGGAGGGGTGATGCTTCTTGTCCCCCCATGGCTTGGAGCTGGGCCTCGGCAGGGTGTGGAGGGGACATTACAGAGGATGGTGCTCTACCTGCTCTCACCTTTGCTCCCCACATGGTGGGGTCCCCACATCCAGGAGGAAAGGGATGCCCAGGATCTGGCTGCCCAACAGCACGGGTCTGCTCCTGCCTCCCCCTGTCTAGGGACCCCTTGAACAGACCTACCCCTATGGGGCTACAGAACCCCAAAGGACTTCCTGCCCCCCAGGAGAGTTCTCTGTTGTCACCACCCCGAGGAATTCCTCCCCCTCTCCCAGGCTTTCTATCAGCCCAAGGACAGGCTGGATCCATGGGCTGCAGCCAGTGGTAAGAGGTTCAACGAGGCAAAGTTCCAGGTCCTGTACGTGGGCCACACCAATCCCCTGCAACGCTCCAGGTTTGGGAAGAGTGGCTGGAAGCTGCTCATGGAGGAGCTGGGGATGTAGATTGATGGAGCTGAATATGAGCAGGTTGCGCCCAGGCAGCCAAGGAGCCCCCAGCATCCTGGCCTGGATCAGCCCCAGTGCAGCAGCAGGGCCAGGGCAGGGATTGTGCCCCTGCACTGGGCACTGGTGGGGCCGCACCTCCAATCCTGGGTTCAGCTCTGGGCCCCTCACTACAGGAGAGACATTGAGGTGCTGGAGCGGGGCCAGAGAAGGGCACCGGAGCTGGAGCAGGGCCTGGAGCACAGTGTGATGGGAACGGCTGAGGGACCTGGGGGGTTCAGATGGAGAAGAGAAGGCTCAGGGGGGACCTGATCGCTGCCTGCAACTGTCCTGAGAGGAGGATGGAGCCAGGAGGGGGCTGCGCTCTGCTCCCAAGGACCAAGGGATGGGACGAGAGGAACCGGCCTCAAGCTGCACCAGGGCAGTTTAGATGGAGCTGAGGAACAATTCCTTCCCCACAGGGTGCTCAGCATTGGAACTGCTGCCCAGGGCAGTGCTGGAGTCACCGTCCCTGCAAGTGTGCACACACTGTGGAGACGAGGCCTCAGTGCCATGGGTGGCCTTGGAGGTGCTGGGGAGGGGTTGGACCGCATGAGCTGAAAGTCCTTTTCCAGCCCCATTGATTTGATGGCTCTGTTGATGCTAAGGGGGGATCCTGATCCCGGGGTACCTCCCACCCCCCCTGCTCCTGCCCTGTCCCCGCGACCCACAACTCACCCCACGGGGCGTGGCCATGGGGGCGTGGCCCGGCGGGCTGGTGACGCAGTGGGCGGGGCGGGGCGGGCCGCGGGAGGCAGCGGCGCGGCGGCGGCTTCCAGCGACTTCGGCGGCCGGTGAGTGCGGGCGGGGCCGGGCGGCCGCACGCTGCCTCCGGGCCCGCGGGGCCGGGCGGGGATGCTCAGCCCCCCCCCAGCTCTGCGGTGGGGCCCAGCTCGGGGGATTCTGCCCTTCTTACCCCCCCACCACCGCAGGGATGCTCTGCTCCTCCGAGGGATGCTCTGCTCCCCCCGGGATGCTGGACCAGTGCGGCTGTGCTCCCTGTTGGCCTCCCGGTGGGGATGCTCTGCACCGCCGGGAGGGTGTCTCAGTCCGGGGGTGCTTTGTCTCCCCCCACGTTACTCCACAGAGGGGGTGTCTGAGTCGGGGGGTGCAGAGCTGCCCCTTTCCCCGGGGTTGAGGCTGAGCTGGGGGGTGTCATCCTCTCCCCTGAGCTGGGTTGGGGGTGATTGATGTCCTCTGCTCCCCAGCTGAGCCGGGGGGTGCGCATCCCCCTGCATCACTGGCCCCACACTGAGGGGGCTGAGCCGGGTGGATGTGCTGCCCCATCCCATGGGTGTACAGGCAGGAGGGGCGAAGGGATGGGCACATCCCCACCCGGGAGGCTGCATGGTGGGGGGGGGGAAGTGATTCCTGTAACCCGGGAGTGGGGAAGGGGGTTTCCATGATTTTCCAGTTGCTCTCTGCCCCTGGCAGCCCCCCAGTATGGTCCCAAGCTGTCCCTTTGCACCCTTCCACCCCACGAAGCTTTTACCCTGTGCTGATGGGGAGGGCAGGCATCCTGGTGAGACTGGTCCTAGCCTGGCCTTCTCCTGGCCTTCTGCTCCTCTCATTTCCCAGCGCCAGATCCTCCTTCCTCAGTGCTGCCTCCAGCCCTGGAGCATCCTCCCTGGAAGCATCAACCCAGTGCTGAGCTCTGGGCTGTATCAGCCCTGGAGAGCATCTGCCTGGCACCGGGCTCCGACCTGGAGCAGCTCATGGGGATGGATGCTCACTACACAGATGTGCATGCGGCTGGTTCTGCCCAGAGCTCAGCACCAGGTAGATGCTCATTATGCTGGTCCAGCTCAGAACTAGGCAGATGCTCACCAAACTGGTCCAGCCCGGATGTGGATGTTGGCACTGGGCAGATGCCCACAGTGCTCAGGGCTGGATCAGCTCAGTGAGCATCGAGGAGCATGGTTAACTCCAGCTGGGCTCACACTGGTTTCCAGCCTCTGCTGGTGCTGTCTCGGCACGGTGGTGGCAAGCTGCCTCCAGACACCATGATTTTCTCCTGAATAACCAGCCTTGAAGGGCTTGTTTATCCCCTAAATTGCATCATTATAACAGCAATTGGCTTAGGAAGCTGGGTTTTGTTAAAGCTCTCTAAAACCTTCTGGGGACACCCTGGTTTTGGCCAAGTCAGGCTTGGCAAAGTATTCATTTAAGCTTGTTTGCCACCATCTGCTTGGATGCTGGACTGAGGTTCTGCTGGTGGGGTTGACACCACCACGAGGCATGAGCTGGAGTTTGGTACCTGGATGAAAATGCCTGTGTGGTTTGGGAGTTTCTTGGTTGTGGTGCTCCCGGCCTTTAGGGGAGATGAATTGTTGGTGTCTTCATAGCTCTGATGGTCCAGGAGTCTCAGGTGTCCGTGCTCTTGGGGACACCACGGTGCGCTGCTCCCTGCATCTCAGGACACTGCTGGTGGGGAAGCAGAGTGGATCTCTGGGGGCTTCCTTGGAGAACTATCATGGGGACACCAACACAGGTTGCTGGTGCTGTCCCCATGCACCCAGAGGTGCTCAGGTCCATAGATGACTTCCCGACTTCAGTGTTTGCTCCTCCGGCATCTCTTTTCCATGAGACAGGCTGGAAGTCCAGGACCTGTATCACTGGCTGGAGGGAAGGGGGCAGCCTCTAAACTGGCAGGCTCCTGAGACATTGGTGGTGGGGCTGATGGATGGATCTGGCTTTTTGGGGTGGCCAGCTCAGCTGTGGCCTGGCACATGTAGGATTAAGTGACTTGTCTGTCTGTGTGCAGCTTTGTGGCAAGGGCGAACGGGTCTTGCTCTTGCTGTGCCTTGGTGCTCCCCAGCAGTTGAAGTGATGTTGGAGGGTGGAACCTGCTGGGATTCGGGTTTCTGCCTGTCTCAATTGTCTCAGAAGGTGCCGGAAGTAAAAACCACCCTGAAAACCTCCCCGTGTCTTTGGAGGGTCCTTTTTGGCTGAAGCCTGGCCCTCTCAGGCAGCTCCCACTGGGGTGCAGGGGAAAGGGATGGGGATGGTGGTGTGAGGAGGAGGCTGAGTGAGCGTGAGCTGGGCAGGTGCTGGGGTCCTGCTGTGCTGGGTGGGGAGATTGTGGCCATGAGTCAGTGCTGGGGAAGAGCCTGGCACTGTGTTGGAGGGGGGAGCTCGCACTGAAGCTGAGGGAGGCAGCTCGGGAGCCTCAGACCCAAACCGGGACCCAGCTGGAAGTGCTTCAGGAGGTCTCCACTCTCTGGGGACAGGAAGGGACTTTGCCATGAGTCTGCCCTCTGCCCGGGCAGTGCCACTTTGTGTTTTGCAGCCAAGCAGAAAGCTGCTGCAAACCTCCAAACCTTATTTCACAATTCCACCTAAAGAATGCTTTGGTGAGTCTGAGGTTTCCCAGATGGCTCCCAAAAGGGAGCCGGGAGGTCTCATCTCTGGGCTATTAACTGGAGGTGAAGGATGTTGGCTCCATTTTCCGCCTTTCTTCGCAGGGAGGTGTTAAATGCAGTAACAACCCCACACTTCACAGATGCTTTCTGTTAAATGCCATGCACCCATGCAGGATGATGCTCCAGGCAAGGCTGAGGGCTCCAGTGTGGGCTCTGCAGGGGGGTCCATGCCCTGACCAGGCTCCTGAGGGATGGGCTTGGGAGTTTTCAGTGCTTAAAGGGGCTCCTCTGTGAGCAAAGGATGCCAAAAGGCTTGGAAGTGGGTGCATGTGGGTGTGCTCACACGAGCTGGCATTTGGGAGGGAGGAAGGGAAAATATCATATGGAACAACTGCAGCGTTGGGGGACAGGTCTGCATTGGGCCCATCTGGAGCAGTCGTGAAGGAATGATTCAAGGCTCTTGGCTAAAAAAAGTTGTGCTGATAGAAGTGCATTTTGCTGCAGTTTGTGCTGTGGTCAAGCAGGTTAAAACCCATGTGGGAACAATGGGAAAGCTCTCTCCTCAGGCTGCACAGTGGGGATGCCCCAAGGAATGAAGCGGGTGTTCATCTCCATCTCGTTTCCATGCATGGAGCAGCGATTTCCATCCCACAGCAGGAAGATGGAGGTATCTTGATGGTTGGTGCCCAACCTTCTCCAAAAGTGTGTGCTCACAGCCCAGAACCCCCCCATGTGCTGGGTGCACCCCCAGAGCGAGCAGCAGGGCAGGGAGGGGATCCTGCCCCTCTGCTGTGCTCTGAGGAGACCCTCCCTGCAGTCCTGATCCAGCTCTGGGGCAACAGCACCAGAGGGATGTGGAGCTGATGGAGTGAGGCCAGAGGAGGCCATGGAGCTGCTGAGGGCTGGAGCAGCTCTGCTCTGGAGCCAGGCTGAGAGAGCTGGGCTGGGGCAGCCTGGAGAAGAGAAGGCTCCTGAAGGGGAGACCTCAGAGCAGCTCCAGTGCCTGAAGGGGCTGCAGGAAACCTGGAGAGGGGCTTTGGCCAAGGGATGGAGGCACAGGACAGGGGAATGGCTTTAACTGCCAGAGGGGAGACTGAGATGAGCTCTTGGGCAGAAGCTGTTCTGTGTGAGGGTGCTGAGGCGCTGGCACAGGGTGCCCAGAGAAGCTGTGGCTGCCCCATCCGTGGCAGTGTTCAAGGCCAGGTTGGACACAGGGGCTTGGAGCACTCTGCTCTACTGGAAGATGCCCCTGCCCATGGCAGGGGTTGGAACTGGGTAAGCTTTAAGGTCCCTTCCAACACAAACCAGGCTGGGATTCTATGTATCTATGGGAAGTCACTGGCTAGGAGGGGCCTGTCTCTGTGCCCTCCAAGTTGCTTTTCCTTTCCTCAATCTCCCCCCTGGTGTTTTAAATGAGCTCCTGTGTTGCAGTCTCCAGCAATGTAATCCTGCAAGGACTGACAGGGCTGGAATTGATCTGAAATGCAGATTGGGGTTTTTTTTTCAGCTCCTGGGTTTCACTTTGTGCCACGCTGCTTTAGCAAGCGCGAGGAGGTACCGGCTGGGTGGCTGCCTGTAATTGCATCCAGAAAGCAGAAAACAAGTGGGGGATGAGAGCTCATTTCCCCCATGCATCCATTGCGACTGCTGTGCAGTGGGGAAGGATGCTCTTCCTGCCTGAATTCTCCATCCAGCCTCCCAGAGGGATAGGATCCATCGCCAGGGGAGGATGGCACAGCAGGGGGAGGGACCCCCTCCCAAAATCACTGCCCATCCACCCGCCATATTGATTTCTCGCTCTCATTTCCACCCTTTCTTGATAGAAATGGCTTTTCTCCTGAATTACAGATGGGTTTTCCCTCCCTGGCCAGCATCCATTCCTCATGCAACTCATGTGCTGGGACAGGAGAAATGTGATGCTGTGGGGCCCTGGGGGACTCCGTAGCCAAGAGGTAGGAGCTGGGCTGTGCATTGCATGGCCAGAGCCTGGGGAAAAGGGGATGTTTGGCCCCGCTGCCAGCCCAAAACTCACCTTTCTGGGAGTCTCATTAGTGCAGAGCATCCTCACACACATCCTTTCCTGCCAAAGCCTGGTCTTTCTGGCTTCCAGAATCAGGAAGGGTGTTTATAGCCTTGCTGTGACGTTAGCACAGGTGTCGTAAACCTGAGCCCGGGCTCTTCATCATGAATTAAACCGGTTTGGTGCTGGTGCCTGCTCCTGTTCTCCAGGCAGAAATTTATGGTGCCAGGGGCTGCAGGCAGGGAGGGGAAAGATGGGCTCGTGCAGAGTTTACAGCCTCAATAACGCAGGTAAATCCACCCTGTAATTCAGTGCCTGGCAGCTCTACTTAACCACATCTTGGCCTCTTTCTAGCATCTCCCCAGACTGGTTTGCAGGAAGGAGTCAGAAAGGTCCAGGGGTTATTTTTGGCTGTGGCTGATGTATTCACACGCTGATGAGCCAGGAGAGGAAGTTATTCTGGTCCCAAACTGTCCCACATAGCACACAAGTGCCTCGTGTGAGTGTGAATCCTCCGGGCGAGGTTGTGAGATGACATTCCCGGTTTGAGGAGCAAAGTCACATAAAGCCCCTTGATGGCTCCTTGTCCTGTGAACCCACATGGGGAGCTCAGCTCAGGCCAGAGCCCCACAGCCAGGGAATATGGGCTCTGTGCCCTCATGTCCTTGGGAGAGACCCGAGCCTCGTGTCTCTGGGGTGATGGAGAACACTGTGCCTTGAATTCCTGCTCCATCCAAGGGAGCACCCAGCCAGCCTGTGGGTGTCCCTGGGTGAGACCTGGGTTTGGGGAGTCCGGGGCAGCATTCCAAGGCTCAGGAAGCTGTGGTGTCATGGCCGGTTTCTCTGCAGGATGAGGTAGCTGTGGTGCTGCTGAGTTTGCTTTCCCTGGCACGCTGCGAAGCTGAGCTCCCCCCTTCTTGGGAAGGGGTGTTGGGAATGAAATGTGCGGGTGGCGCAGCCAGATCCTGCTTTCCTCCACTGTGTGCCAGATTGTTTCCATGGGGCTTCCTGCTGTTGCTGCAAATGGTTTCTGACCAGGGCTCGTGTGACCAGCCAGAGTGGGCATCACTGGGATGCGGCATTGATGGTGCCTTTGCCATTCCACCGTACCAGTAACGTGTTGCCCACCCTGGCTGAGGATGACATCGCTGTCAGCTGCATCTCTACTGGTTGCAGTAGAGATCCTGTTCCTGTGCCACCCTCAAAGCTTCGGTGGCAGCCATGTCCAACCATGGATGCACTGCTGGCATGGGCAAAGTGGGACCTGATCCCCACGGCTCCTGCAGCGAGGAGGCAGGCAGGGCAGAGTCTGCGTGGTGGTAGGGCTAAGGCAGGCTGGGGAGGGCTTCAGGAGGCTTTGTGGGGGCAGAGGAGCTGCGAACCCAAGCCCCTGAAAGACCCATGGAAGTGTTGAGCAAACCGAATGTATTGGCTGCTGCTTTGCCACTCGGAAAACCTGGCAGTGCTGGAGAGCAGATGGGTGGATGTCCTGGAGATTCCCATCTGCCTGCTAAGCGCTGCTGCCCTTGCTCCTCGCCAGCACCTGGAGGCCGGTGCCCATGAGCTGCACTGGGACACAGGGGCTGGAGTGAGGTTGTAAGGACAGTGCCAGCATCCCTTGGAGAGGCACCTCCTGAGCCCTTCTGGGGGCTCAGGCTCCCCAGTCACCATGTGCAGAAGAATGTGGCTTAACTCCTTGTAACCCATGAAGTGTTTAACTGGAGCCGGAAGGCTCATCTCTAAAGATGTCTCTGCTCATTGCAGGGGATTGGACTAGGTGAGCTTTGGAGGTCCCTTCCAACACAAACTAGTCTATGATTCTATGATCTCTCCTCATCTGATCTGTCTTTCCTTCAAGGCCAGCTCCAGAAAGGGTGTGCTTTGCTGCTGTTACCTGTCTGGCACTCAGATGTGCCACCCAGAGAGCAGGTAGCCTTTGATGGAGAAAGAAGACTTCTCTTTCCTCCTCCCCAGCATGAAAACCTGGATGGAATCCTTGATTATTGCCAACACTTTGGGGTGCCATATTAAAACAAAGATCATTTTGTCCCCTTTGCATCATCTGCTTCTATTTCATTCAGTTCCAAGGCTTCCGTGGTGGCCATTTTTAGAGGTGGCAGGCACAGCATCTCTGCAAGCAGAAATGCCTTTCGTACTGCATGTCCTTTGTGTTGCCATGTATCCAAAGGGATTTTGTCTCTTCAGATGAAGCAGAACTGAGCCCCAGCATTGCTGATCACTGCGTGGCTATTCCCGAGCGCTGGTGTCGCTTTCAAATCACACGTCGTCAATAAATCTCATTGGAAGTGCCCTGCAGCAAATGGCATCAGTCTGCACTTGGAGATCTCTCCCACACTGCTCCTGCTGCCTAAAAATACCAGCTCTTTCATTCTCAAATGGCTTGGCTATTGTACAGCCACCATTTTTTACTTCAGTGTTGCTGCATGGCTCAGGTGCAGGACATCTGTTAGGCTGCAAAGGGTGAGATTCTGCTCCCCAGCCCTGGGCTGTCAGGAGCATAGCGGCTGTGTCGACCTTTGGGTTCAATGAACATTTATTACTCTTACCCGTGCTGTGAGGTGTTCCAGGAGGGGGAACTCATCCCTGATGTAGCATCGAGCAAAATCCCCCCCAAAACTCACCCTTTCGCCAAAGAGATGGACCCTCAACAGCCGCCAAAGAAAATGCCATCGGTGCTGGTGACCTTCCCAGGGAAGGGCTGGCCAAGTGTGCATGGCATGGGAAAGGGACCTCCAAAATCCCATCCAGCCCATCACCCTCCAGGTACCGTGAGCTGCCCCTGCAGTGAGGAGAGTGGAGGTTACCCACAAGGATGCTCCTGTGTGCAAACACCCGCATGCTCTAAGGAGCTGTCAAACTCCCTGTGCTGCCTCCATCGCCGGTCACCCTCCACGTGTGTGTGTCCCAGGTGTCTATTCCATCCGCCTTGCAGGAAGTACATCATCTATATTGCCATGTCTGGGTTTGGGATGTGGAATACTGCTTTGGTCTGAGCAGCTGGGTCTCTAATGGGTGAATGCAGAGACCATGCTGTGTTTTCAGTGCACGCGGGGCACTGGGCAGACTGGTGTGTGATTCAGAAGCAAGCAGGGCTTTTTTCTCCAGCAGATTTCAGCCTCTTGCCCATCGTGGCTTGTTGGCAGGGCAGGGATTGCTCCTCGGTTGGTCAGTGATGGAGCCAAGGGCTAATGTCACATGCTGAGACCTTGGGCTGAAGTGACAAACTGGCTTTGTGGCGTTGGCTGGGCCAAAAGTTGCTGAGAGTTGCTGAGCTCCCATCTCTGAGTGTCCTGAAACCTCTGACTGCCTGGAGATGGGGGCTGTAGGCAGCACACCCCCATTTCATTCACAGTGACAGTGGGGAGGTTGAGATGAGGCTCTTAGGCAGAAGCTGTTCCCTGTGAGGGTGCTGAGGCGCTGGCACAGGGTGCCCAGAGAAGCTGTGGCTGCCCTTGTCCTGGCAGTGCTCAAGGCCAGGTTGGACACAGGGGCTTGGAGCTGCTCCAGTGGAAGGTGTCCCTGCCCATGGCAGGGGTTGGAACTGGATGAGCTTTAAGGTCCCTTCCAACCCAACCCAGGCTGGGATTCTGTGATTTTGGAGTGGTGTTGGATGCAATGGATATGAAAACTGAAGCGTGGCTGTGAGGTGCTGAGGCTATAAAACATAAGTGATGCTCTAAATGGGTGCGTTTCTTTAGGAGACTTTGCATTGAAGGTATTTGGATTTTCCTCTCTCCGTCTCCATGCAATAAACCCTTATGCTGCTGAGGGAGTTTGTTTCTGAGCTGTAAATGCAGCCTGGAGCAGTGGGTGAGCACTGGCGTGAAGCACACAGGGCTGGTGGGGCTGGCTGGTACCTGGAATTCCTGCACCCTGCTGCAGTGTGGTCAAGCCAAGCACTGATTATTCCCCAGCCTTGGAAAGGAAACAAACAAATCTCTTTTTAGAGGCTGCAAAGGTGAGAAACCATTCGCCGAGCCCACACTGCCCGCTTGGTTTCCTCCTCTCCCCACTGCAAGCAGGAGGAAACCCAACCACTGGAGATGCCAGGGAGGCTCTGCCGCTGGCCCGCAGTGGGGACTGAGTGCAGTGACCCATCGGGAAGAGCCAGCACATGGGCACTCAGACCAAGATGTGGCAGGACCTCCTTCCTGAGGACTCCACGCGGGCTGACCTGGTGTGTCTTGAAATGGGTGTGCATTAACGTGGAGCCAAAGCAAGGCTGGATATGTGCGCGTCTGCCTCCGTGGGGAGCCGGGGCTGGGCTGTGCACGTTGGGGTCTGTGCTGGGGGGGCTCAGAGGGATGTTGTGTGCAGATGCAGCTCACGGGCAGCTGGGGAGGGGAAGGAGAGCTGCCAAGAGGGGAGGCTGCTGCAGGGAATCCGCGTCTCTCCTGCCTGCAAAGCTCCTGCTGCTGCTCGGGAGATGCCGGAGAGGCGGCTGGGCTGGGAAGGACCAGTCCTGGAGAAGAGAAGGGGCTTTGTGTCAGAGCTGGGAGAGCACGAGCAGCTCCCAGTGTGGCTGCAGCTCGGGATGGAGCTGCCTGTGCCGTGAGCCCGCAATGCTGCGTGACACTGGCGCAGCCCAGACCCTCCTCTCCTGGCAGCTCCGGAGCTGGGAAGAGCTGGAGCCGTGTTTGCCTTACCCAGCGTGGGCTCTGCCTGCGGATGCTCCGGCTCAGCTCCTCCGGAGGTGGGGAGGTCCTTGGAAGGCGGGAGGTGTGGGTGTCCCCTCTCAGGGGGATGCTCATGGGGATGTCCAGAGGGATCGCTCCGTTTGCTTTTCCGTTTGGGATTCTGGCAGCTGGGCTCCCAGCCGTGCTGATGGCGCTGCAAGTGCACGAGGAAGCACGGAGGCCTCCACACTGCTCTCCTGAAGCAGTCAGAGCAGGGACCCTGCGATGTGCTACAGCAGCAACGTGGCCTGGGGGTGGCCAGAGAGCAGGAGGAGGGTCTCTGTAAAGGATCATAGAACCCCAAACTGGTTTGGGTTGGAAGGGACCTTAAAGCTCATCCAGTTCCAGCCCCTGCCACGGGCAGGGACACCTTCCACTGGAGCAGCTCCAAGCCCCTGTGTCCAACCTGGCCTTGAGCACTGCCAGGGATGGGGCAGCCACAGCTTCTCTGGGCACCCTGTGCCAGCGCCTCAGCACCCTCTCCAGGCAGTCAGAATATGAAAGCATTTCACCGCAGCTCCTATGGGACTCTCTGGGCTGGGGTTGAGGGGGGTACCCAGGGGCTGCTGGTGCACCCCAAGCATCTCACAGGACACCTGCAGAAGTCAGCCACCCCTGTGTAGGGTGAACGGAGCCGTACTCAGGTGCTTGCTCCCCCTCCTGTTTGTTCTCCAGATGTTTTGCTTCCCTCATCATATCCCTGTTCCCATCAGTCATTATTTCTCTCTAGGTGAAGGCTTTTTAATAACATCTGGCATTTTAGCCATTTTTTGGGTCATTTCCTTTCTTCTACTCCAATTTTCTTCCTCTCTTCCCTAATCAGGAAGCCTTTCTTTGTCCTTGGCCAGAGGGGAGGTGTGTGTTATTGCCTCTCTTATCATATTCTAGGAGGTTTGACTAGGTTAATGAAAATCGTTCTCTTTCTCTTGTGTGTCGCTTCCACTCCAATCTTGTTCAGCCTGGGTTCGTAAGGAAATGAGACTAAAGGGCTTTTGTCATCACAGCTTTTACTCTCCCTCTGCTCACTCTCGTATTGGTGTCTCCGCGGTGGACCTCAGAGGAGCTGTGGCTGCCCCATCCCTGGCAGCGTTCAAGCCCGGTTGGACACAGGGGCTTGGAGCTGCTCCAGTGGAAGGTGTCCCTGCCCGTTGCAGAGGGTTGGAACTGGATGAGCTTTAAGGTCCCTTCCAACCCAAACCATTCCATAGTTTTGTGATTAAACTGGCCCAAGGTAAATCTTGGGAGGCCTGGGAGAAGCACAGTATGCAGTCAGTAGTTCAAATGCATTGGTGGAAAAGGACTGAAGTGCTTCTTGGCGTGTCCTTGGAGCTCATTGGCCTTTGCAACACGGGATGAGGTCTCTCATGAGCATGTGCCCTCCTTTCCCAGACTTGCGTGGGGAGAGGGATCGTGCCATGCTGGGGAGGAGGGTTTGCTGAAGCCCTGCAGTGTGGAGATGCTCTGCCCAGCTCTTGCAGTGTGGAAGCAACCTTTCTGCTTGGCAGTTCCGCTGGGTCTTGGCTTTTCTGCCCATGAGCTGCTGCTTGTTGGCACCAAGTTGTGTTGCAGAGCTGCACTCTGAAGGTTTCCTCCTTGCTGTGCCATGTCCTTCTCTTTGCATGGACATCTGGTGTTTCTTTTGGCCCTCCTGTTCTCTTCTCTTGTCAGCCTTTGTCCCTCAGGCCTGGAGCCTTGCTGGACCTCAGCATGGCCCCTGCCTGGTCCCGCTGCTGGAGGAGGAGATAGGGCTTGCCATAGGGAGCCATGCCTTGTTGTCTGCAGGTCCCACCAGGCACCTGCCCTCCCCTCTCACTTATTGCCCTTCCCAACGCAGGAAGGTGGCACCAACCCTGCAGGGAGCACAAGGGCACTTGTAGCCTAGCAATGAGCAGGGTCCTCACCAGGTCCCCACGGGCTCCCTTCTCCCAGGGGATGCCCAAAAATGAGATCTCACTGTGGGGGCAAACACAGCAGTGGCTCTGTGTCCCAGCTCGTGATGCACTCCTTTCACCTTGCTTGGCCTCTCCACCTGCTTACGGTCTGCTGGGTAAGAAGGCTCCATGGTGGGAAGGCAAGACCAGCTTTGATGCCACCATAGTCATGCATGTTCAAGAGGAACCGGCCTCAAGCTGCACCAGGGGAGGTTTAGATGGAGCTGAGGAACAATTCCTTCCCCACAGGGTGCTCAGCATTGGAACTGCTGCCCAGGCAGGGCTGCAGCCACCGTCCCTGCAAGTGTGCACACACCATGGAGACAAGGCCTCAGTGCCATGGGTCAGTGGTGGCCTTGGCAGTGCTGGGAATGATTGGATGCGATGAGCTGAAAGGGCTTTTCCAGCCTATTTGATTCTATGATTCAGTGACTTGATGATCCTTATGGGTCCCTTCCAACTTGAGTCATTCTGAGATTCTATGATGCAGTGTTTGGGGTGTGTTTCAAGTTGGGCTTCCTCATGGATAAAGGCAGGAGGAAGGCTTGGCAGTGGCTGCTGCTCAGGAGCTGGGGGCAGGAAGGGGTTTGTTCTCTGCAGCCTCTCCTCCACTGGCAGTGAGAAGGATGTGACCGAGGAGCTCCGAGCTGAACAATCCACTGAGGAAGCCGCTGATGGGAAGCCGTGTCTGTAATAATTAAATCACTGTCTGTAGGGACATGGGGAACAGGCGCTGAATCGGAGGTAATTAAAACCCAAGCCCAGGCTGACGTGGGCTCTGGGCACAGTCCTTGGGGATGGCTTCATGTGTAATTGCTTTGCAGAGCACCAGTCCCACCAGCAAACCCATCTGCTCCCCTTCATGAGACAAGACTGACCCAGAAATCCTCTTGTCTTCTCCTGTCCCGTGTTCGTCTGAGCAGACATAGCTAAAAGGTGGGCATGTACATTGCGAAGGACAGAGGAGATGGTGAGACCCAGTCTGGGAGGATAGCTGGTTCTTGGGCTTCAGGAATTAGGTTCTTCCATGTCTGTGGAAGGTTTAGTCCTTATCTTCTTTGAGCCTTCAGGCTTGGCCAGTGCTCTTTGGAAATCCCTTGAGATCCAGGAGCAAGGCGGGCTCCTATCTATGCCCACTTTATACTTGGAGGGATTTGAACCTGTGAAGGTGCCACAGGGACCCAGTGCCTGTGGGAAAGGTGGCTTTGGCTGTATGGAGAGATGAGTCTTGTTCAGGTTGACTCCGTATCTGGGGTGGGAGAGGTTTTGTGTTCTGCATCACCTGTAAGGATACAGTGCAATGCTGGGGATGAGCCCGGCCCTTGGGTTATCCTGGGCTGTCAGCTCTGAGCAGGTCCAGATGGGTGGAGGTGGCTCTGCTGAGCTGAAACATGATGACCAGGAGGTGTGGTTGTGATGCTGGAGGGGAGAAAGGGTCTTCAGACAGCACTTTGTGCTATGCCATAATGATGGCAGATCTACAGGGTGGGTGTTAACATCCGTACCCCAAGGGGAAGGCTTTGCCCGGGGCCAGTCAAGCCTGAAGCCCACCACGTCCTTCAGCAGGGCCAAACCCTTTGCAAACGACAATGCATAAAAATCCCACCTCCCATTTTCAGGATGCTGCATCCAGGGCAAACTCCATCCTTTTATACTCCTGCACTGGGTGGTTTTCTGTGTCAGGGAGCTGTTGCTCCTCTGTCTGCCTGGTCTGAAGGTCCTACCATGGCTGGTAGCAAGGTGGAACCCAGCAGCAAGCATCATTTCAGAGGAGCTGGCCTTGAATCACTGTATTTGGGCAGGGAAGGCCTTGAGCTGTCCAAACCAGGCCCCTTCCAAAGCTGGTTATGATGAATTGGTGCATTTACCCAATGGAGACAACATCCGGAGTTCTCTCAGGTGCGCACATCCTGAGCATCACTCAGTGAATGCCCCAGAATCATGTAAAGAAGCCAGGAACTGAAAGCTGTCACTAAACCTTCTAGAAGATGCTGGTTCAGCTGCTGTGCTTGAGCTGTGTGTGGAGAGGGACTCCCAGACCTGTGTCCATCTTCTTGGCTCATGAGCTTCCCTATGCTGCTTGCTTTTCATTGCCATCTCAGGCAGCAGATGTGTTGCCAACACGGGGTCATCCCCTTCCCTTTATCCCCCACCAGGGATTTTAAGCTTTCCTGGTCCCCATGTTTTGGAGTGCCCAAAGGAGCGCTGCTCAGACAGAGGGACCAGGATGGGACCCACCACCCTGCATCTCCTCCAGCCGCTCATGCACCCATGTAATTACCTACATGTCATTTCTTCAAGAGCCTGCTGAGCTGCAAGCACAGTTCCCACTTCTCCCAGCTCAGTGTGTGCAGGAGGTCCTCCAGGTGCTGGGCTGGGGATTGCAGAGTGCTATGTCAAGGCTTTGTGCCCATGGGAGTAAAGGGGATTGATGCTTCTTGGTTACTCTTTAGGGGTGATGGATGGAAACAGGGGCCAGGCTCATGAGGGTGATGGCATGGTTGGGGCCACCACCACAAAGGTCTTCTTGGGTGAGCTGGCATGGCTGCGGAAGCTCAGTGGAGACAAGGGCAAAGCTCCCCGGGGCTCTTGGTGCCAGGCCTGGGGCTGTGCTCGGGCGGCACTGGGGGCTGCTGGCAGGGACACGCTCATTGCATTAGCTTGGCTCCACAGAGCTGACATTTTAAGAGGGAGCAAGTTGGAAATTGAACTGAACTAAAGCCCAGGCTGCTTTTTGTGACGATAAATGCTCAGATGAGAGCTCTGCTGCCACATGGCTCCTGCGAGCAGCGACACCGGCCACATGTTCTGGGGTAACTCTGTGTTAGTTCCCTCCCTTTGAACCTTGCACCGTGTTTTCAAACCCCTCAAACCAGCTGAGCAATGCTGGGGCAGTGTATTCCCTCTGGCCAGCCTCTCTGCTCATCCAGCACAGTGCTGAGCATCCCTAGATCAGGTGCTGGGGCAGTGTATTCCCTCTGGCCGGTCTCTCTGCTCTTCCAGCACGATGCTGAGCATCCCTAGATCAGGTGCTGGGGCAGTGTATTCCCTCTGGCTGGTCTCTCTGCTCTTCCAGCACGATGCTGAGCATCCCTAGCTTGAGAGCTGGTGCAGAGGAACAAGGATGAAGGCAGTGCTGGGCAGGCACTGTGGGGACTATGGCAGGCAGAATGGGTACCAGGATCACTGAGTGGGCATGGTAGTAGCATGGGCTAGAGCACGAGTGGTAAAATCCTGGCACAGGGTGCCCAGAGAAGCTGTGGCTGCCCCAGCCTTGGAGCCATTCCAGGCCAGGCTGGATATGGTTCTGAGCAAGCTGCTCCAGCGGAAGGCGTTCCTGCCCGTGGCAGGGGTTGGAGCTGGAGGAGCTTTAAGGTCCCTCCCAACCCGACTCTGGGATTCTGTGATTTCAGTTGGTGCCTCTTCCCCCGTCGCTGCATAAATTAGCACCAGCGAGTGCTCGGGTGTGTGACTAAAGCAGGGCAGGGGCTGGTTTGGCAGCGGGGAGGAGGCCCCGATGCAATAAATAACTCCTCAGCAGTGTCATGGGGGTGGGAGGGAGGTACCTGTGCAAAACCTCACAGAGAATCACCGGCCACCCCTCGAGGCTCTGCCCTGCCCGTGGGGAGACCGAGGCACGCAGCCTCACTTGCCCAGAGGGGACTCTTGCAGCGATGCCACCTCTGGGACAAGCTCGTGATTTCTCTCCATGGTTATAGGCTTCCTCCCATCGCCTTGTTCCCTCTGCATCCACCTCAGGCTGGATCGTAGCCCCGGTGCTGGGATCCCAGTGCTCACCTTCATAGAGTCATAGAATAGAATCATAGCATGGTTTGGGTTGGATGGGACCTTCAAAGCTCATCTAGTGCAATCCCCTGCAGTGAGCAGGGACATCTTCAATTAGAGTGGGTTGCCCACAACTACATCCAGCCTGGCCTGGGATGTCTCCAGGGATGGCAGATTCATGTAGGGCTGGTTCATCTCGACATGCTGCTGCCAGAAGAGCTCTGCTGCTTCTTTAAACTAACCTTGCATGAAGCAGAAGTCAAAGGCTTTGTCCCTGAGCCAAGGACATAGGTTTGGTTGCAAGGTTATAGTAGCAGGGGTGCAACAGCCACATGCGCGCACAGGGATGGCCAATGGACCAACTGTTGAAAGAGGAAGCGATCGGAACCAGATTGTGGCTTTTTTGTGTCATGTCAGTTGCTGTTAACACTCCTCTGTGTGTCTGTGGCTGGATCCGAGTGCAGACCACATCCTGGAAGAGGGATATGAGCTTGGGGTGATGCATCGGGCACATCCTTCTTCTCCCTTCCAGGGTGTCTGGCTCCTGGCAGGAAGTAGTTTCCCATCGCTCACCCATTGAAGGCATTGGTGTTTCTCTGGAGGTCCCGTCCTTCCAGGGATGCTGTTGGATCTCTGTGGGAATCCACCCTGGGCGCAGGTGACAGGATTGGGGGGATTGTGTTTCTAATGGCTTGGGGTAACCGCTTCTGCCTGCCGGGGCAGAGCTTCAGCAGGTGAGATCCAGCCTGTGGGCTTCTTATAGCGGCTGTACACCCTTGTGTGGCTTCCATGTGAGCTCCTGGCCACGCTGGGATCCTCACGGGTTCAGCACCACCTCCAGACCTGTTGTCCTCTCTCCCCTTGGTTGTGTTTTTGGCTGTTGCAAACCCAGAGATGAAGCTTGAGGATGAGCCTGGGCTTGCTGAGTGTCTTGGCCACGCTTTGGGATCTCACTTGTTGGAGGGATCATCCACTTTGGAGCCCTTCCAAGGCTCATTCCGTCTGTCATCTCACCCCGAAGCACAAAGGCAGGAGGTTTGCATGTCGGTGTGTCTTTATCCCGGTAGTACCTTCACGTGCCAGATTCCTCCTTGCAATAAATTGAGGTTACCCCTTCCTCTAGGGTCAGGTGAGGACACAGCCCATGTTGGAAACAGGGAAACTGAGTCAGAAACCATCAAAGAACCAATCCAGCACGCTCCAAGGGGTGCCACGGTGCTGTAAACCTATGTACGTGATGGGGTTGAGGTGCGAGTCCCTGCAGGGGCGTTCTCCATCCTCTGCACTGTGCACCCCAAGGACCCAGCAGAGATTCTGGCTCCTCGTCTGACGAGCTTTTTGCTGCAGAACCATTGTGTTTGTGCACAATGGTGAGGAGCAGGTGGCTTTCTGAAAATACCCACTGGAAGTTGTGTGTAATGCCTCCCTCCCACTGGGAAGTAAAAATATCAGTGGAATACTGACACTTCTCCCTGCAAAGAAACAGCCAGATCTGGACATTTTTCCTCCTGGTTCCTGCTCCGGCTCAGAGCGAGCAAGGGCTGAGGAGAGGAACTGCTTTTTGGTTTGGGAGCAAGGCTTTGGGGCAGAAATGTGCCCATTTTTAAGGGGGCCTACAGGGATGCTGGGGAGGGACTCTTCATTAGGGACTGTAGTGATAGCACAAGGGGTAACGGGTTCAAACTGAAACAGGGGAAGTTTAGATTGGATATAAGGAGGAAGTTCTTTACTGTAAGGGTGGTGAGGCACTGGAATGGGTTGCCCAGGGAAGTTGGGAATGCTCCATCGCTGGCGGCATTCAAGGCCAGGTTGGACAGAGCCTTGGGTGCCATGGTTTAGTGTGAGGTGTCTCTGCCCACTGGAAGGGGTTTGGAAGTGGATGATCTTAAGGTCCTTTCCAACCCTGACTGTTCTATGATTCTATGATTAAAGGAAGATCCTGGGAGCAGCTGTCTCTTATTGCCTGCAGTGTCCTCTGTCCCCATGCTTTAGGTGCTTCCCCGCCGCCTCTAGTCTAGTCCAAAGCCTGGAGATGATGCCCAAGGGTCCTGTCTTGCCAGGGCTGCATCTCCAGCATGGGACAAGTTGGGCATTGTCACGATGCAAAGGACACATTGCTGCAGGTGTGGGGACCTCAGGTGACTTCCCAGGCTTGGACAGGAGAGGAGGCATCCCTACATCTCTCCTCAGGTGTGGGGTGCATCCATAGCACAGCTCTCCGTAGCGGTGCCTCTCCCTCTGCGGCTCCATCTCACCTCTTCGTGTGCGAGTCTAATCCTGTGCTGCTAAAAGCCTGGCACCTTATTCCTGGCCAGAATTCCTCATTTCCCTTCTTATCCCTGGGTGTCCTGGCCACAGGCTGCCCCTGGCAGCGGCTGGCACCATCTGTGTGGTCCCCTGCCAGCAGCGGGGCTGCGTGAGGGAATGTGAAGGTACCATCACCATATGGGCCCCATGGGAAATTGGATCTTCCTGGTCTCTTCTTCCCAGAGAAGCTGTGGCTGCCCCATCCCTGGCAGTGCTCAAGGCCAGGTTGGACACAGGGGCTTGGAGCTGCTCCAGTGGAAGGTGTCCCTGCCTGTGGCAGGGGTTGGAGCTGGAGGAGCTTTAAGCTCCCTTCCAACCCAGCCCAGTCTGGGATTCTGTGATTCCTCTTGGCCTGGCTGGGAAAGGGTCAGTGCTGGGACCCTGGTTTGCCGCTTTTGGTGGAGGAGAAGCCATCCTCATGCTGCTGAGCTGCATCCTGGGTACCGCTGTGGGCTCCGCTGCCCTGCTCTCCTCTCGGAGGCCAGCTTGGGCTGACGGGGATTTTCCAGGCATGGAAAAGATCAAAGTGACGTTTTTATGGGATGATCAATCTCCGCGAGCTTGTTGCCTCCAAGGTGTGTGTTAAACCTCTTTGCCAGCTGCCTGCCGGGATGAGGATCTCGCTGACACGGGGGCTTTTATTCTGTCTCTTGTCAGGGCTGAGGTGAGAGTGGAGCTGTTCAGAGATAAAACACACGCCTGTCTCTGCCTCTGCACACAGGAAGGTTTGTGTGGGGGTCAGTGCGGCTGTGCTGGACAGGGAAAGCCAGGGTGCTCCCGGGGACCCAGCATCCCATGAGCAGCCTGCCTGCCTCCGGAGCTGTGCGAGCAAAGAACCAGCCCAAGGGCAACCCCCCCACCTCTGCTCTCCATGAGCTGCTCCATGCCTGGGCGCTGCCATTGGGAACCAGCCTCTCCAAGCAGGCAGCGCATGACTGTGCTGGTTTGCAGCCCAAAGAGCGGGGAGAGCATCATTGGTGGGGGGGGATGACACAGGACTGGGGGGACAGGAAAACCAACACGTTTTCCCTGGCAGCAAACCCGCTTCCAGCAGGGCTGTGCCTGGCAGCCCCACGGCACTAAAAATACCCAGCAAAGGGCTGGAGCCGCACGGCGTCTGTTTGCTGAGCTCCCCAGCTGTCTCCTCGCATCCCCACTCTCTACCCGGTGATTATCCCATCTCTTCAGGCCCTCGAAGCCCCAGCAGCAGCATTTCCGGGCTTTTACCACACGCACTTGAAGGGTTGGGATTCACAGGCAGCGTTTGGCTGCTAATTGTGAGCAAGCTCAGGCCCCTCTGCCCTCGCTGCTGCTCAAGTGCAGTGGGTGATGTGTTTGGGCTGTGATCCACACTGACAGCCCTGAGGTGCTTCAAAGGGAGCAGCTGGATGTGCAGGACTGCCTAAGAGATGCTGAGCTTTGCTGTGGGGGCATGGCAGCTTGTGTCTGCACCCCCCAGCTGGGAATGGCTGCGTGGGAATGGGGGATCTGCTGCTGCTTGTGGAGGATGGAGAGAATCCCATGGTTTGGGGTGGTGCTGCAGTTAGGGGGCTGCTCCTGGCGAGGGGAGCTTCCTGCACATCCGGCACCATGCACATCCCTGCTGCCGCGCACGTCCCTGCTCCTGTGCACATCCCTGCTCCTGTGAATAACTCTGCCCCTGTGAACATCCCTGCTCCTGTGAGTATCTCTGCCCCTGTGAACATCCCTGCTTCTGCGCACATCCCTGCTCCCATGCACATCCCTGCTCCTGCGCACATCCCTGCTCCCATGCACATCCCTGCTCCCGTGCACATCCCTGCTCCCATGCACATCCCTGCTCCCGTGCACATCCCTGCTCCCGTGAACATCCCTGCTCCCGGGCACATCCCTGCTCCCATGAACATCCCTGCTCCCGCGAACATCCCTGCTCCTGTGCACATCCCTGCTCCTGTGAACATCCCTGCTCCCGTGCACATCCCTGCTCCCGTGCACATCTCTGCAAGCCTGGATGCTGCTGTATGTGTGAATGTCCCTGCTCCTGTGAACATCCCTGCTCCCGTGCACATCTCTGCAAGCCTGGATGCTGCTGTATGTGTGAATGTCCCTGCATTGCCTCTTCCTTGCCCAATACACTTCCCGCTCCAAAAGGCTTGGGGACAGCAGGTATCAAACCCAGCCTGGGCCCGGCGTTCTCACTCAGTACCAGGGATAAAACCTTTGCACTGCCCTGACCCTGGACAATGGTCCTTGCCATTAGCTGGGCTGCTCCTGGGGCTTGGGGTTTGGCATTGCTTTGAGTCACAAAGCATTGCCTTATCCTGGGAGGGCAGTTTTATGCTGTTATCATCTCTGATAAGAATGCTGAGGAGCACAGAGCACAGATGCTTTGGGGACCAGTGAGATGGGATGAGTCCGTCCTGGACCAGCACTGGTGCTTTGCCAGGTCCCTGTGATCCTGTAATTGCCCTCCCCAGGCGGAGGTGTTGTGCTGTGCTTCTCACCCCCAGTCTCTCTTCACCAGCACAGCAGATGTAACAGAATATGACAGTGTACAGGGGTGGGTTACGAGGAAGCAAAGTAGCACATGGGCTTACCCAAAGCCCCCCAGGCACCCATGCACCAGCTCAGCTGTGGGGCAAGCAAAGAGCAAATTACCCCTTGGGTGATGGATGGGTAAATCCGTGCCTCCTCCTGCACCCTGTGAGTCCTGAATCACCTGCACAGGGTGTGAGGAGCTGCAGGGGCTCCTCAGGGCGAGTCTCTCCTTTCGCTCCCATCATTGCTCCCATCATTGCTCCCACCAGGTGTATGCCGTTCCCTGCAGCATTTCCCCCACCTCCTAAGTGCTCGCAGGGCTCTTCTCTCTGTGCCTTGATTGATATGTATTAATTCACCTATAATTCATTCAGGTCCTTGCCAGCAGCTGGGGTGGGGTGGAGCCATGTGGCTGGTTTTGCCATTCACAGCATGCTTGAGGGTTTTCCATAGTGTGGATGTGCTTTCTCCACACTCATCCCATAGACAGAGGCACAGCAGTGAAACAGAGTCACCTCATTTGGGTTTTGCGCTCAAATTAACAAGGCTTAGAGCCTGATTCCTGCTCTTCTTGGCCCTGAGTCTCCCTAGAGCCTGGGGCATCTGCCCTCTGGGAAAGGTGGCCATGCCCTTGTGTGGGTACCACTGGGATGCTCATTCGGGGAAGGAGGACTGGGAAACACTTTACCTGCTTAGTTATGGCAATGAAGCTCATGTCCAGCTCAACCCAAGGGAAGCCAGGGACTGGAATGGTCCCTCACTCTATGCCTTTTCCTCCACCAGCCTCCTTTTTGCAGGGATGCTGTGAGGATGGGTTGTCCTCAGTGCATGGTTCTCCTGGTCAGCCACATCCCAGCAGCCAGGAAGGAGCATGAACAAGCCTCAAGGGTTCAGGACAGCATTAACACACCCCTGACAGGTTTTATCCCTCTTGAGGAAGGTGACTTAAATCCCTACAGGGGAAGGAGGAGGCACAGCCACGTGTGAGACATCCCTGTCCCATGTCCCTGGCACGCCGCAGCCGGCTCTCTGTAATCACACTGGATGCACATCAAGGGGCTGATGCTTCTGCCAGAGCTGCTCTATTTTTAGAGGGGGTTTTGTGTCAAACTTCCCATCAACTGAGGAGCCAATGTCAGCCCAAGAACGGAGCCATGGTTCCCCTGGCCCCGGCAGCGGGCGTCTGCATGGCTGCTGTGCACAGAAGTAGCTCCTCCTTTGAACAGGGGCAGAAGGGCCCCACTGTGCTGCTGAGCTCTTTGAGACATGAGCTTTTGTTCCAGCCCAAAGGGCCAGAACGGGCTGATCCAGCCCATGACGGCCCCCGGGTCCTTTTCGTCTGTATGCGTACATTGGTTTGAAAGGGGAGTGATGCGAGGATGTTCAAACTTAACCTTGTGTCACAGAACCCCAGCCTGGGTTGGGTTGGAAGGGGCCTTAAAGCTCATCCAGGTTCCAACCCCTGCCACACGGCAGGGACACCTTCCAGAAGAGCAGAGTGCTCCAAGCCCCTGTGTCCAACCTGGCCTTGAGCACTGCCAGGGATGGGGCAGCCACAGCTTCTCTGGGCACCCTGTGCCAGCGCCTCAGCACCCTCACAGGGAAGAGCTTCTGCCTCAGAGCTCATCTCAGTCTCCCCTCTGGCAGTTAAAGCCATTCCCCTGTCCTGTCCCTCCATCCCTTGTCCAAAGCCCCTCTCCAGGTTTCCTGCAGCCCCTTTAGGCACTGGAAACTAAATCTCCCTTGTTTGAGTTTTGTCCCATTCCCCCTTGTTGAACCACCATAGTCCATCTCCAGCATCCTTATAGGCCCCCTTCAGATCCTCAAGCATTATGTCTGCTGTGAAGGTTTAAAAGCTTAAGGCAGGCTCCCCCATAAGCAGCATTAGACTGAGTTTGCCACATCGTGTTCTGCTGCTCAGCTCCAGTCCTGCCCGTGGTTTGTCCCCTTGCAGACGAAGCCTGGCCAAAGCAGTGATGAGGGGTGGGCAGGTCCCCAGGGTGCTTGGGTGGCAGCAGCACAGTCCCTTGCTGCTGGGGACCCTCATGCAGCTGCAGTGGGCTGAAGCTCACCCATCAATAGAAATTCCCATCAGGCTGTTCCCTGCAGTTTAGTACCATCCTGGATGCAGCCTATTGACCACATGGGTGCAGGGTGGCACAACCTGGCACAGCCCATTCCCGTGAGTGCTGAGCCCACCTATTGCAGCCCTTTGGGGTTTGCTGGGGGGGCAAAGGGCGCTGGGCAGGTGCCCTGGGGGCAGCAGGAGGGATCTGATCTCTGTCCCCTCTCCTGTAGGTCACTATGGAGATACCAAGCGAAGACATGTTCCTGCATCGGCAGTGACCATCTCAGCCCTGGGGAGAGCAGTCACCATCACTGGACTTCTCTTCAGCATGCCCAGGCAGCCCAGAGATCCCCCAGACCCTCCCTGTGCTGCTGCCAGCTTGGGCTTCGCATCGGGACGAATCCTCAAGGGTGGCTTTGTCCCCCTCTGAACACCTCCATGGCTCACTGATGCCGCAGCCCCTCCAAGAGGCATCAGAGAGGTGACACAAGGGACCCTGGCAGTGACAAGCAGCCAAACAGGGGGATTTAAGACTGCAAGGACCTTGTTGGTGCCCAGGACGTCGCTCCATCCCGCCAGAGTGATGCCAGCTTCTGCTTAGCACCCAAGAAGAAGGCATGGGGGATCCCCCCCACCTTCACCACCCCATTGCCCCTTCCCGTGCTGGCTCCCTCGACCCACAGGAGCCTGTAGCTACGTGATCGGGGCCGCACAGCCCCACAGCCCCCACCACCCACCTCGCCTTCAGGACCCTCGCCCACCTCTCGCCCCGCCATGATGTGCGAGGTGATGCCCACCATCAGCGAGGGGGACCCTCTGGGGCCCCCCCCAGGGCTCCGAGGCCGATGCTGACTTCGAGCAGCTGATGGTGAACATGCTGGACGAGAGGGACAAGCTGCTGGACACGCTGCGGGAGACCCGCGAGACGCTCGCTGTCACCCAGAGCCGCCTGCAGGAGACCCTGCGGGAGCGTGACCAGCTCCAGAGGCAGCTCAACTCGGCGCTCCCCCAGGTAAGGGGATGGCTCTGGGATGAGCAGGAGCCTTCGCTGCGGCATCCGATGGCAGTCGGAGGCTTGGATGTGATTTTTAGCCCCGGGAAGGTGTGAGAGCGGGGATGCTGCGGGATGGGGTGCACCTCGTGGCATTGGTGAATCCCATGGGTTCTCCCAGGCCAGGCCGCAGCCACCTTGGACATTGGTACCCCTCATTGGTCTGTGTGGCCGTGCAGGGAGGTGTGGGACCACAGTCCCCACTGTTGCACAGGGAATGGATATGGAGAAGGGGAAAAACATTCCTGAGGGCATCCTGGGGTGCCAGGAGGCAAATGCAGGACCCGTGCTCATCCACTGGGGACACTGAGGACAGAAGAGGATGAGATGGATCAGCCTCACAGGGCTGTGCAGGGTGGATCTGAGCTCTCCAGCTTCCCTGTGGAGTCCTGTGGGGCAGCACATGGTATCCCAGGGCCCAGCCATGGGGGAGGCGGGATCTGGGGGGCTTTTGCACTGCCCCATTGGGGGTGTGATGTGGGGAGAAGGGGAAACAGGAGACTTTGAACATTTGTATCTGCTATGACTGTGCCAGTGCTGACACTTCAGATCCTCCTTGCCTGGTGCTGGGGTTTGGGGCATCCTAGGGAGACAGGGGACAACGAATGGATCAAAACTGGTGGCACAAGCCAAGGACAGAGCGTGGGATGGTGGCTGGCCAGCTCTCACATCCCGCCTCTGCTCTGGACTGGGGACACAGTTCTGGAGGAAGGCAGCCCATGTGTCCATGCACGGAGCTGGGCTGCTCCTGGAGTCATAGAATCATAGAATGGTTTGGGTTGGAAGGGCCCTCAAAGCTCCTCCAGCTCCAACCCCTGCCACGGGCAGGGACACCTTCCACTGGAGCAGCTCCAAGCCCCTGTGTCCAACCTGGCCTTGAGCACTGCCAGGGATGGGGCAGCCACAGCTTCTCTGGACACCCTGTGCCAGCGCCTCAGCACCCTCCCAGGGAACAGCTTCTGCCTTAGATCCAATCTGAACTTCCCCTGTTTCAGTCTGAGCCCATCACCCCATGTCCTATCACTACAGTCCCTGACGAAGAGTC
The DNA here is from genome assembly GCA_017639245.1 of Myiopsitta monachus. Lineage (NCBI taxonomy): Eukaryota > Metazoa > Chordata > Aves > Psittaciformes > Psittacidae > Myiopsitta > Myiopsitta monachus. The sequence continues at coordinate 4,384,277 of CM029936.1, read as the reverse complement.
CCTCCCCAGCATCCTCGTAGCCCCCCTCAGACACTGGCAGCTGCTCTGAGGTCTCCCTGCAGCTTCTCTTCTCCAGCTGAACAGCCCCAATGTTCTCATCCTGTCTTCATAAACTCCCATCTCTGCCCAGGCTGCTGAAAGCACAAACCCCACCAGGGCTTCCCCGGGGGCTGCTGGGTTCCCTGTGGATGAGTTGCTCCCTGTCCCCAGAGATGTGCTGGGATGCGTCCAAGTGCTGGGTGCAGGCAGGGCCACCACCACCACCTCCCATGTGCTGGGGGCTCGCATCACCTCTGCTCCTGCCTCTGGTGCCTGTACACGCTGGAGAGAGCAACCCAGGTCACGCTGAGCACCCGCCGCCCGCCCCGCACAGCGCCTGGGATTAAGGGACCGCACGGATTTAGTCTCCATCCCTTTCTCCAGCAAAGGGGCCTCAGTGCTTCTGCACAAGGAGCAAACTGCATCAGCACCGAGGGGCTCGCTTGCACCTGCAATCCCCCCCGGGTGCCTCCGCTTCCAGCACCACAGCGAGGGGTGTAGGGATGTGACCAGGGCAGGCGGCTCATGGGGAGTGTCCCAGAGCTCCTGCTGCCTGTCCCTGCCCACCGGCTGCCCTCGTGGGAGATGAGGGCTTGGAATGAACCCAGGGAGCAAACCCAAAGGCGCTCACCTGCCCAATGGGATTAATCCCAGCATGTGCATGTACCAGGTAAGTGGGATGCAGCGGGTCTCTTCCCCAGGGCACTGCGTGGGGGCATTCCATGGGTCTGTGCCATCCTCTTCCTCCTTATCTGTGAGCCCTTTTACCCAGGAGCAACGTGTCAGACCCCACTGGGAGGGATTCAAGCTGGATTGCTTGAAGAAACTCTGTTTTGGGGGCAGATTGGGCACCTCTTCTTGTCAGTGGCCACAACAGCCTTTCCACATGTCACCAAAGAGCTAAGCTCCGGCTGGGGAGGATGAGCTGCCTGGGGATGTTGGGGTGGATGGCGGCTGGGGGATGTGGCACTTTGCATCCTTTCAGGGCACAGGATCCAGAGTGCTGGCAAAGCTATAGATGGAGCAGGCGGGAAATACGCTCTGGGATGAAGCCCTGCTTGGGGCAGGCAGGGATGCTCCAGGGATGCTGCTGCCTTGCCCGTGTGTGGGGTTTGGTTGCTACGTGGCCAAGCCATCTCTCCAGGGCATCCCTCAGTCCCTAAAAGGCAGAACTCCAGAACGATTTCCCAGGGAGCCTAAGCTGCCTTAATGCTTCTTACATGATTTATTTATTCATGGGGGGGTGCTGAACGCGACTTAATCGGGCTGAAAGCTCTCGGCTCCAATCCCTCTGCCCTCCCCGCTTGTGCAGGGGGGATGCGGCTGAGGACCAAGCCCTGGCTCTGGGTGTGCTCAGCAGCACGCTGGGGCCCTGGCATTGCTTGTAGCTCCCTCCTGCCTGACCACCAGCCTGGGCTCCGCTCTGCTCTCCTGGGGCAGCGGGCACCAAGGGATGCGACATGCAGAGCTCCAGGTGTATCCCGATGTGTTGCACTGGGATGACATTCCTCCTGTCCTGCAGGGCTTGGGGGTTTGGCAGGAGTCCGTGTCCCCAGCTCTGCCGGGGGGGCTGTGGGCTCCCACATTTCACAGGGGTTACTGATGGTCCTTCATAGCCCCTCTGCTGCCTCTTGGAGCTGCAGGGACACCTTCCGCTAGAGCAGGTTGCTCCAGCCTGGCCTTGAACACTGCCAGGGATGGGGCGTTGCAGAGTTAACATCGAGAGGTAACGCTTGCAAAAAGCAGCGTGAAAATAGGCCCCTCAGCAGCTCCAGGCAGGGGGAAAACATTCCCTGGGTGGGAGCCCTCAAGATTTGGGCAAGGACTGGAGGGATATGGTGGTTCAGGTCTTGCTCCGACAGCATCAGGGCGCTGAGATGTTGGGTTCCTGCTTGCTCGGCTGTGCAGTGCTGCTCCCTGACTAATCCTGGGTGGAAATACGCATCCTGGCTGCATGTGGAGAGGGGAGGACACCAGTTCTGCAGTCACAGTGCTGTAGCTGGGAGGTCCAGGACACGCCACTGCCCTGCCTGGTGCTGAGGGCGGGTGATGGTTGAAGCACTGGGTGTACCCAGTGGGATTTAGTCTCTGTAATCCCATGCTGCACACAGGGGTTGTGTTTATCCCCTCTGCTGTGCTTTAGGGCTTTCCCGTAATCCTGCACCTCTCTTGGGACACAAGAAGGAGCCGGGGTGGTGACTCTGCCCATTCCCAACATGGACAGACAGACGCTGCTGCTTTCCCATTGTGGGCATCCTTCCACATCCCCTCCATCGCACGCCTGCCCTGGCAGGAGCAATCTTTCCTATCAGGGGCTTTAAAATGTTGGAGCAAGGCCAGAGGAGGCCATGAGGATGCTCAGGGGCTGGAGCATCTCCCGTATGGAGACAGGGTGAGAACACTTGGGGCTGCTCAGCCTGGAGAAGAGAAGGCTGCGTGGAGACCTCAGAGCAGCTTCCAGTGTCTGAAGGGGGCTATAGGGATGCTGGGGAGGGACTCTTCATGTGGGACTGTAGTGATAGCACAAGGGGTGGATGCGCTCAAACTGAAACAGGGGAAGTTCAGGTTAGATCTTAGGCACAAGTTCTGCCCTGTGAGGGTGCTGAGGCGCTGGCACAGGGTGCCCAGAGAAGCTGTGGCTGCCCCATCCCTGGCAGTGCTCAAGGCCAGGTTGGACACAGGGGCTTGGAGCTGCTCCAGTGGAAGGTGTCCCTGCCCATGGCAGGGGTTGGAGCTGGAGGAGCTCTGAGGTCCCTTCCAACCCAACCCAGGCTGGGATTCTCTGAAATGCCATTAATCCCGCAGCTGGAGGCACTTTGTTCCCAAGGCTCAGGTGTGTTGGAGCAGCAGCTGCGCTCCTGCCACAAACGGGAATTTTCCTTGCTTTGGAGGCAGAAGATGGCTCTGGGCTGAGCACTTTTGCTCTTCAGCTTTTTCATACTATGAGCCTTCTCCCCTGAGGTTCCTAAACCTCTCCTTGCTTTCCCAGCCATCTCTATGTGGCTGCTTCTGGCCTAACTCGAGCTCTTCCCTGTGCCTTCCTCACTGATGCAGCCAAGGGGGAAGCCCCCAAACCCCCAGAGGAGGAAGGCACCAGACATGCCTGGTGCTGCCTGAAGATCTGAGCCCTGAGCCGCAACACTCCATTTCAGTACCCTGTTGTGGTGCTCCGGGTTTCCATCCCTCCTCCCTCAGCCCTGCTCCCCTCTGTCCCAGGACTTGGGGCTGAGCCCAGCCCTGTGCTTTGGGTGGTTCTAATCCAAATGAGCCCCTTCCCAGGCTGCTGGGCCTCCCTCAGGCTCCTGAGGGCTCCCAGGGCTGTGTCTCAGCATCCATCCTTTGACTGAAGATTAGGCACCTCTCCTTCACTTTCTAATCCGTTTATAGGTGTCCCTGCTTAGTTTGAGAGCTTATCAGCCGTGCTGGGGCGCTCAGCGCAGGATCTGACCAGCTATTCCTGCTGGGATGGAGGGCTGAGAGAGGAGCAGCCCAATGGGGTAGGGTTGGGCAGGAGCGTAGGATGATGGAGAGGGGCTCTTCATCAGGGACTGTAGTGATAGGACATGGGGTGATGGGTTCAAACTGAAACAGGGGAAGTTCAGGTTGGATCTAAGGCAGAAACTCTTCCCTGTGAGGGTGCTGAGGCGCTGGCACAGGGTGCCCAGAGAAGCTGTGGCTGCCCCATCCCTGGCAGTGTTCAAGGCCAGGTTGGACACAGGGGCTTGGAGCAACTGCTCCAGTGGAAGGTGTCCCTGCCCGTGGCTGAGGGTTGGAGCTGGAGGAGCTTTAAGGTTCCTTCCAGCCCAAACCCTTCTATGGTCCTATGACTGTGCTGGGAGTAGAGCTACCACCATGCTTTGACCCGCTGACCCATGTCTGGCAGCGGGTGGCCGCAGGGGGGGCTGCCCGTGTCTCTCCAGCAGATTTTCTCTTTTAATCTCTTGGCATTCCGGGATGGAAGCATCGTTGTGGGCACAATCTGTGCAGCTTGGCCAGCCTGGGCCGTGCAGGGTGAGGAGGGCTGAGTGCTGCTCATCCCTGTGCCCTGCGTGGCATCCCTCCTCCCTTGCTGCCTCCAATACCTTGTCCCGGCCATCCTATGCCACGTGTCCCCAGCAGGGAGAACATCCATGTCCACAGCCCCTATTTGCCCTGCAAGCCATAGGGCAGAGCAAGAGGTTTGCACTCTGCAGATCTGGGAGCTTTGGATCCACAAGGTCCCTTTCCCAGTGCTGGGAGCAGCCGATGTGTCACCCACCATTACAGCTTGACAGGGATGTCTCAGCAGCCCATCAGACCCCCTCATGGCTGCAAGGAAGCTTTTGCTGAGCTCCTCCGGCTTTGCTGCCTGTCTCTTGGCATATCGAAGGGCCAGAGGAGTAACACATCCCCAGTTCTGAAGCAGAAAGTGGGGAATGGGCACCTAATCTGCCACCTCCTTCTGTCACTCACACATCAGTGTTCCCAGGCCCAATATAATCCACAGGGATGCTCAGAAGCTGCTTGCTCTTGCTCACAGCATGTGCATAACCCAGCAGTGTGCTCACATATGCATGTGCCGATGGGCTGTGCTGAGCCCTAATTCCCACTGGCTGGAAGAGCACAGCTCTGGGAGAGGCTTGGCCAGCACCATGGAGTCCTGTGGGAATGGGCTCTGTGGTGGGGTTCACCCCGGCTGTGGGGTGGTCCAAGAGAAAGGGTCGGGTGGTGCCTGGGCATGGCAGAGGCTGGTGATGGATGCTTAGGGTGCTGTGATTGATCTTGGGGATAACTGATGGGCACAGGGATGACCTCAGAGCTGGAGTGGTCACTGGGGAAGCGAATGGGTCTGGAAAGGAGCTCAGGGATTCAGGCCCTGGGGCAATGCTGGAGTGAGGATGTTGGGTGGCAGCAGCCCTGAGACAGTGGTGATGGGCAGAAAGCAGCTGTTCAGGGGGACAGTGACTGATTTGGCCTCTGCAGTTGCTCTTTCCCTTCCTCCACATTGCAGCACACTCGGGTCCTGTCTCGCTGCAGGGTCTCAGCATCACCAGCGACACCAGCATCCCCCCAGTCCCGGACTAGAAACCAAACCAGTGCGAGCAGCTTGGGGTGGGAAGGGAGACGGAAAAGCTGGCTGGGACAAAGAGGTTACAAAGCTCGTGGGGGGATGTCAGCTATTGCAAGCAGAGAATTTGGTTCAACCTAAACCTTAACATTTTGCTTCTGTTTGAATTGGTTAGAGTTGTTGAACTTGAACATGAAAATGGATTTCATGCTGTAAAACATCTCTCAGCCCCCAGTGAGATTTGGGTTGTTAATGCTCAGCCAAATCCCTCTCAGCTGCTTTGGAAACCCTTCTGCTTTTCACATTCTTCTCAACACTGTGGAACTGGTGTCAATTCGGGAAGAGCTTCCACATTTGCATTTTTCACCCCAAAATTCCCCAGCTGTGCAATGTCACTTAGTCCTGGCATCACTTGACGACTGGGGAAGTAACTGGGAGCAATGGGAGGGTGCTCCTGGGCTAACCCAGGTGCTGGGCTTTTGTTTCCTAAGGAAACTGAACCCTTCTGCATCCCAGGACCTCCGCAGTGAGTTTCCTTTCCCCTCCGCCACAGTCACAAGCACGACTGCTCTGTTTCTGAGGAGCCCATCGCATCCCGAAGGATGTGCTGGCTCTGCTTTGGCACTGCCCTGTGCGTGCCTCGCTCTTCCTGGCTGCCACCTCCCTGGAGAGAGCAGTGACTGGAGCAAGAACTGGTGGTACCAGGCACATCTCCTGCAGTGCCCCATCTCTCTCAGCTGGGATTTGAGGTGTGGGAGTGCCTCACAGGAAGCTTGATGGGGACCCCCTTGCTGGACTGGGGCAGCTCTTGCTCTTTGGAAGGAGATTGTGGATGATGCCAGATCCTGAGGCCATGGCAGAGGCAGGTTGGGGGCCGGGGGACTCATCCTGGCTGGCTGTGGCTTTGTGGTGAGCTTTAGCCTGATGGGATCCTCCAGTGTGGGTCTTGCAGATGATGCTGTGCAGTGTCAAGGGGTCACTATGGTGGCCTTGGCTGGGATGTTTTAAACGCATCCAAAGCACACCTCTGGGGCTGTTGAGCAGTTTCTTGTGTCATTGGACATCAAACCAAATGGATAGACATTGGGATGCTGCGTTCTCCTTCATCCAAAGCACTTGGGGACGGCAGCAATTGGTCACCTCCCAGCCTGGCTATGCTTCTCCACTGACTTTCTCAGTGTTCCTCTTGGTGTCACCATCTCTCACTGGTTGGGTTTGGATGGGAGATGCTCTGTCTGGAGATCCTGGCAGAGGTCTCCATCCCACTCTCCCTGATCACTTCCATGCCCTGATTCCTGCAGGAGTTTGCCACACTGACACGGGAGCTCAGTGCGTGCCGGGAGCAGCTCCTGGAGAGGGAAGAGGAGATCTCAGAGCTGAAAGCCGAGCGCAATAACACCCGGGTAAGTGCATGGAACCTGCTGCCTGGCTTCCAGGCCTCAGGAATGCGGGACACTGCGGGCTGCTGGGCTGATAGCGGCATTGACAGCCCAGAGCTGTGAGAGCCTCCCTCCTGCTTCTTGCAGCTCTTGCTGGAGCACTTGGAGTGCCTGGTGTCGAGGCATGAGCGGTCCCTGAGGATGACCGTGGTCAAGCGTCAGGCCCAGTCACCATCCGGGGTCTCCAGTGAGGTCGAGGTGCTCAAGGCACTCAAGTCACTCTTTGAGCACCACAAGGCGCTAGATGAAAAGGTGAGACAGGCTCTGAGCACTCCTTCTTCCAACCCTCCTCCTCCCTCCCACTGGATGCTGTTCTTACTGTGGAGCTGGGTGGTAGCGTGGGGTCCCTCAGGAGGAAGCTGTTTGGATATCCAAAAGCTTCAGCACCCTCATTTTAGGAGCTGGTGGGGCTACCAAGGGGATGCTGTGGGTTTGAGACTGTTGGGGATGGGGAATTTGCTTCCCTGGGTGACTCATGTGATGATGGCAAATGCTGGTGTTTGGTACCCTGGTTCAGCTGTTGTTGTTCCTCCTGATTCGTTTGCCTCCAGCATCTCCTTCCTCTGCTAAAAGATGTCCTCAGGCTGGCAGGGCCATAGGTCTCCAAGTCAGCTTGGCTCAGGCTGTTCCTCTCCAACTGGAGCATCCCTGGGCCTATTCCCTGGATGTGAATCCACCTGAGCCTGGCGGCAGCCAGACAACAGGATCTGGGAGCTGGTGCAGATCCTGGCCACCCACATCACAGATAAGTGATGGCCTTTGCCGTTGTGTTACCCACCTGCAGGTCAGGGAACGCTTGCGAGCGGCCTTAGAGCGAGTGGCAACCTTGGAGGAGCAGCTCGTGGATGCCCATCGGCAGGTAAGAGGTGTTTGGGCAGCCAACCCTGGGCCCTTGGTGGGCACTCACTGGGCTGGGACTGCGCCGTGTCATGGCTCTGATTTCCAGTTGAATTTGATGGAATAGGACCCACAAAACATGGTGCAGAGCAGAGAAATGGCATTTGGGCATTATTAATGTAAGGCTTTAACTCTAAACTTGCCATCCGCGTGAAGCATTGGCTGTGTTTAAGTGAATACTCCACTCAAAACGAACAGGCTTCATCCTCCATCAGTGCTGAGCCTTCACAGCATCTCTGCCTTCCCTGTCCCCCTATCCCCCCAGTTCCTCCCCATCCACATCCACCAGCTGGAGGAAACCAGTGGAAAGCCAGTTGCAGACCTGGGTGCTCCAGGGCTGCCCCCAGCAGTCAGGCTGGTCTCATGCATCCCTCATTGAGGAATCCCTGTTCTCATGCAGGTGGCAGCTCTGCAGCAAGGTGCCGTGCGGGAGGCCCCGCTGGGAGAGCGGGATGAGAGGGAGCCCAAGGAGCCAGCGCAGAAGCTTCCCTGGAAGGTGAGAGCCCTGGAACCCCCTGCTCTGACCGCGCTCACTGGGGCCATCGTGTCTCCAAACCCCTTGTGGCTGGCTCCAGGGAGCTGAATGCCTTTTCCTCTGTCCCCTGGTTCAGTTCCCTGGGAAATGCCCTTTCTGATGGATACAGGCTGTATCCGAGCAGATGGGAATTTGTGCTCCCGCTCGGATGCTCCATGGGGCTGTGATTCCCAGAGATGCTTTGGGAAGCCCTCAGCCATCCCTATTCCATGTGAGAAGCCACATCCCTGGCTAGCAGAGCCTGTTGACAAGGGTTCCCCCGAGCCCCATGTCCCCACTCCTCACCACCCCGCTGGGTCCCTGCAGGGCCGTGTTCCCCCGTTGCCAGCCCGTGCTCTGGGGCAGCCCAGCATCCACCTCCCTCTCTGGTGCCTTGCAGCGGCTCTCCAATGGCTCAGTGCACCCGGATGATGAGGCAGGGCGGGTGGTGGAGCTGCAGGAGCTGCTGGAGAAGCAGAACTATGAGGTGGTCCAGGCCAAGGAGCGCATCTCCGCATTGGCCGCCAGCGTTGCTGAGCTGGAGGAGGACCTCGGCACCGCCAGGAAGGATCTGATCAAGTCGGAGGAGATGAGCAGCAAGTACCAGAGGGACCTCCGCGAGGTTAGACACTGCCCTCTCGCACTGCCAAGCCTCTTGCAGAGCCATTCACAGCAGCTTCCACGTGCTCTGAGCTGGGAAGGGATTGGAGCTTCTGTGGCATGCAGGGTTCCACAAAAGAGGCCACTGCCTTTGGGAAATTGTCCCCACGCCCATCAACAGAGCATCCCTGAGGTTATAAGCAGACACTGAGCTGCCCGGCTGTGCTGCAGACCCTGGGGCACTGAGCTGTGGCCATGCTGCTGTGACTGCTTGACTCTCCCTTTATTGCTCTGCTGTGAAGAGTGGAGCAGGGTTTTCATGGCATGCTTGGACTCGGGGCTGGGTGGCCCAGTTATTCCCAGGTTAGTGGTCACGGATCAGGATGTGACAGCCCCGTCACTTCCCTAGGCCCTGGCTCAGAAAGAGGACATGGAGGAGAGGATCACCACGCTGGAGAAGCGCTACCTGGCAGCCCAGCGAGAAGCCACCTCCATCCATGACCTCAATGACAAGCTGGAGAGCGAATTGGCCAACAAGGAGTCCCTGCACCGCCAGGTACCGAACCTGCACCCAAAGACTCCCCGTGACCCCGGGCACTTGGGAGGGAGAAGTGGGTGCTGGGGACGGGACCAGCCTTGGTGCTGGGCACCCACCCTGCCCTGTCCCACAGTGTGAGGAGAAGGCCCGGCACCTGCAGGAGCTGCTGGAGCTGGCGGAGCAGAAGCTGCAGCAGACGATGCGGAAGGCGGAGACGCTGCCCGAGGTGGAAGCGGAGCTGGCTCAGCGCATCGCTGCGCTCACCAAGGCAAGCGCGGGGGCACCAGAGCCAAAGGGAGAGCAGGGACCGGGGGAGGAGGCAGCTCAGGCCACCCCACTGCGCCATGGGTGCCACCCTGCCCTTGGAGCTGTGCAGTCTTCTGCTTCCCCATGGCTGCAGGGACAATGGGTCCCAGACAATGGACATGGCTACTTCAAAGCAGGGTTTTGAAGCTCTCCACGTGTGCTGCATGCATGGGGTTTGCTCCCTTCCCTCTGCTCCTTTCTCCAAGGCATAGATGGCCCTGTTGGGGTAGATGCCCTTTGGCTTGTGCTGAGATCATGCCGGGATGAGGAGGAAGGACCCAGGCTGGATCTGAGAGGGTGCAGGCCTGGAGGGAGGTTGGATACACCAACCCTGCACTTCCTGGCTGCTGCAGCAAGTGCCTCTTTCCACACAGAGCACCTCCAGCTCCCATCACCTTGCTATCAGAGCTGGTTTGAGCTCACAGCACACAGCCAACCATGGCAGGGATGCAGGCAGTGGGAGGGAGCCCTCCATCCTGGGCTTGCAGTTGCATCCATGCAGTTGCAGGGATGGAAGGAGGGATGCAGAAGGTCTGCATGCTTTTGGGGAGCATCATCCGAGAGGGCTGCTCTGCTTTTCCCAGGCAGAAGAGAGGCACGGGAGCATCGAGGAGCACCTCCGGCAGCTGGAGAGTCAGCTGGAGGAGAAGAACCAGGAGCTGGCCAGGGTAAGTGGTGCTCAGCCTGGGCAGGGGGGGTCCTGATGAGTCCTGATCTGCTTAATTCCTCCCCATCTGGGATCTCTTAGAGTCGCACCGGAGCTCATGATGCTCTGCTGATTTCCCTCTCTCCTAGGCATCCAAGCATGCTGTTAGCAGGCCACATCCATCCTTTCCCAGCATCATCCCTTGGGGCAAGCTGGGACCCCAAATGCAGGGAGGAGAAGGGGAGGCTCCAGCAGCACTTCCCCAAGCCTGAATCAGCAGCAGGATGAGACCAAAGGGCACTGGGAGCAAAGAGCACTGCCCCTCAAAGAGACAGGGAGGCTGAGCTGATGGGTCATGGGCTGCATAGTCCCTGCTGTGCTCCCTAGCCAGTGGCTGGGCTGTCCATGCAGGAGGCTGTGATGCTCGTTTCTCAGGTTGCTCCGGTGGGACCACAGCCTGTGCCCCTGGGAAGCCCCAGGTTGTTTTGGCCTAGGTCAGACCTTTGCAAATCCCAAGGATCAGCACCCATTGGGGTCTGGAATGTGCCCCCCAGTGTGGCTCTCCCTGGTTGCAGAGGTGAAGCTTTCCTGAGGGGCAGGCAGGACAGGAATCCTGTCCTCTCTCCTGTTCATCCCTGGCTGGGGAGCGCAGAGCCCAGCAGAGCCCCAGCAGAGCGGCTGATGTGTGCTGCGAGGGGTGGGTTTGTCCCCAGAAGCAGGAACAGGGTGGCAGGAGGAGCTCACGTGTTGCTGTTGGCTGTTTCAGGCCCGGCAGAGGGAGAAGATGAACGAGGAGCACAACAAGAGGCTCTCAGACACCGTGGACCGGCTGCTGAGCGAGTCCAACGAGCGGCTGCAGCTCCACCTCAAGGAGAGGATGGCGGCCTTGGAGGAGAAGGTAGAGCTGGGGGTCCTCTGGGGGGAGCGAGGGGCATCTGCGTGGTCTGCAGCCCCTCTGGCGCAGAGCCTCAGCCGCAGAACAGGGGTTTGGAGGTGCCTGTGCAGGGGTGGAGAGATGATCCCATGCAGGGGTGGAGAGATGAACCCATGCAGGGGTGGAGAGATGATCCCATGCAGGGGTGGAGAGATGATCCCATGCAGGGGTGGAGAGATGATCCCATGCAGGATGGCGCTGGGGCCAGTGGGAGTGCCGGGAAGTGTGCCCTTGCATCACACCCACTTCCCACTGCCTTCCACCTCCAACAGCAGCAGGATTTGTCCTGCTCCGCTCCCTCACTTCCCTGTGTCTCTTCTGGCTGTCCAAGCAAAACCCTGCTGCATTTTGCAGGTGGAAATGCACTGTTCATCCTCTCCCACCTGCTCATCCCCTCCACATGCTGCCTTGACACCTCCCTGTCTACAGCCCGGACTGCTCTGCCTGCTCCAAGCCAGGGCAGAGCCCATGAGCAGCTCCCAGCTCCCACCCTGGGGCACTGGGCTTTCCTTTGAGGAGCCAGCTGGAGCTGCTGCTGCTTCCCAGCATGAATGCAATTAGCTGGGAGAGCAGGTGGCTCAGAGCAAGGATGAACCTCACAGTGCCAGTGGGAGATCAGGCCTTGATAATTCACCTCTATTTGGGTTCCTGCAGGGACCAGGCTCCCCTTAGCGAGCCAGAGCACAGAGGGCTTGCATCCCCCAGCTGATGCCTCCAGGGCTGGGTCTGTCTCTCCTGCTGCTCTGCAGCTCCTGTCCCCAACCAGATGTGGCTGTGCCAACGTGTCCAGTCATTCAGCAGATAGGTCTGAGTGGCTCCGGGTAAAGAGCAGGACCTAACACATGGGGCTGAGTCCGAATTTGCACCCCAGCAAACAATGACCAGAGTGGTGGCACATCATCTGCTCCTGCTGCTGGCACTGGCTCACCCAGAGCTTCTCCTGGTCTTTGCAGGCAAAAGTGATCCAAAACAGAGCACTAGATCAGGTAGCTGCAAACCCATCTGCTTTTCCCCCTGCTTATTCGCTAGCTTAGATGTAGAGGACATTTTTGCCCTTGATCCAGCTCAAGGAGTTCATCTCCTCTCAGATGCATTTCCTAATGTCGAAGCCCTGTCTTTCAAACCTCTAACCACCATGTGGCCGTAGCATGGTGCTGGTGTGGGGCAGGAGCTGAGTGAGGGCAGCCCTGCTTGAGGAGCAGGAGGTTTGCAAAGCAGAGCCATTCCCAGGTAGGTGAGGAGATGCTCGGTGGCCATCGCTGCCCCGCGTGCCGGGGGGTCCCGTGCAGGCCACTCCCAGGAGGCCGTTTCCTAAATGGTCTCTCTTTTTCTTTCCTGTTTTTGTTCCCTTTTCTTTTGTTTCGTTTTCCAAAGAACACTTTGTTACAAGAGCTGGAAAATACCCAAAAGCAGATAGAGGAGCACCAGCACGACAAGGTAAATGCGGTTGCAGGGAGCCTGCCCCAGTGACTGCGCTTCCTCGCTCCTAATTCCCGGCTAGTGGCAGTCGTGGCTCCTGAAATGCCCTAGTTTTGGAGGAGCTGGGATCCCCAAGCACCCAGCAGCAGGAGGCCACAAACTAAGCCATGCAGTGGCTGGATGGAAGCTGCCACCCATCCCTCTGGAGACCCCCGGTTCGGTTCTCTGACAGGCATGGTCAGTCCCATCTCCATGTTTCTATCCCGTTCATCCATCCCCAGCTCTGAGGACAGCAGCGAGGCCGGGGGGGCTCCACCTCAGGCAGCCACATCCCCTTCACTCCTGAGGCTTTCTCAACCCCCTCACTCCAACTGGGGCAAGGTCTGCTCCATGCCCAGCTTGCAGAAGGCCCCGTAGGTTTTCACAGCTTCCTTGCTCTCAGATGAAGCATCCAAGTAGGGTCTGCAGCATGAGTCCACCACGTTGGCCGGTGCTGGAAAGCTGGAGGGTTACGGCTTTCTGAAGCAATGGGAGTATTTGGGATATGCCCCATGTTTCATGCACGGTTGATTTCCCCCTTGCCCAGGGCCTTGCTCTCCCAGATGCTCCCAGCGTCCCAATGTGTGCCCTGCTTATGCTTCCCAGCCATAGCTGCTGGATTAGGGCTGGCTCCGGGCAGAGGCAAAGCTCCAAGACCTTCATGATGCTGCCTGCACATTGCCCACCTTGGTTCAGCCTGTTTGCCCCCGGGACTGGATCCTGCTGGGCTGGAGGATCCATCTCCCTGCCTCCCTGCCCGCTCACATCTCCTGCAGGACAGCACAGCTGCGTAGCGCAGGCACAGGTTCCTGTGAGGAGGGGACTGGCAGCAGGAGAGACAGGACCAGCAGCACATTTGGCCAACTGGTCCCTCACTGCTGGCCCCGCACATGCAGTCTGGGGCAAACCCAGAGCATCCCAGTGGGACTGATCTTCCTTCATCTCTCAAAGCAGCATCGCTTCAAGCACGTGTGTGTCTGTCTGTCTGGCCTGTGATCACTTCCTCCCTTCGTGGCATCACCCCAGCATCACCATTCTCTGTCGCCTGCATGAGCTCTTTCTTTCCCAATGTGCCAAAGGTGCTTTAAACCTGGGATGGGGATTTTTAAAGGAAATAGAAACCTGGAAATGGCTAAGGACGTGGATTGCCCCAAACCTGGCTGCTCCTCAGAGCAAAACCAACCCCTGTCTCTTGTCTCACCCCAAACAGCGGCGGTTGTCTGATGAGATCGACAAACTGAGGCTGGAGGTTGATCAGCTCAAGACCAGAAGTGGGACGTTCGTGGAGAGTGTGCACACAAGGTAAGGGCAGAACCCCACCAGCCTGTGCTTGCATCCTGCAGCCATGGCTTTGGCCCCCAAATGCTGATGGCATCAAGCACTTCTGGTTTCACCAAGCTGCAGGGTGGTTCATGCAGCAGGGTCAGCTCCGGCTCTGCTATCCCCACCATGGGACAGAGACTGTTGAGAATAGCCCAGCCCAACCGAACAGTCCAAAAGTTGCTCTTTTAAGGGCAAAGACCCACTGGACATGGTTTCTTTTTCTGCACAAAGGACTTAGGACTTAATTCTCTATGAAAGCTGCATGTTCACCAAACTCTGCCCTTGTGGTGTGCTGGGGATGGAGAAGGAGAACCTCTTTTGAGGTGTTGCAGGCAAAGAGGAATGAACCCCCCATTTTTACCCCTCCTTTCCACAATGGTTCCCCTTTCACTTAAAGTCATCTGAGAGATGGGGAGCAGCCCAGAGCACCAGGAAGAGAGGTGAGTGCCTCAGGCCTCAGCCCCCTGCACTGACCAGGGTACCCAGCACTGCAGGGGGGCAAAGGCGGGGGGGTAGAATAGGAAGGTGACAGCACAACATGCTCCCCAGTGTGCTGCTGCAGGCTGCCTGGGACACAGCATCCTCTCCTGAGCATCTTACCTGTTGTGGAGAGAAGAAAGAGGGAGAGTGAGGGAGTTTGTGAGGCTGAAGGGCAGCTGAGTGCCAGAGGAGCGTGAGGAGCATGTGTGGGACCTCTTTGTATGGGGCTGTAAGAACAAGATGGACATTTGTGTTTAGCTTTGTTTCTGGGAGGAAATAGCAGCAGATAGCTTGAGTTACAGAGGGCAGAGTAATCCCCCCGCTGAAATGTCAGCCTTTGTCTGGGGCGCCTTTATCTGGTTTTAGCTCAGGAGCAGCATGTCAGTGGCTCCGCAGCTTAAATCCCCTTGAAACTTGGGCTGTGCCTTGGTGTGCAGACACCAAGCTGACGCCAAGCAGAGCTGCTCCTGTCAGTGGCTTTGTCTGGCCTTGGTAGGATGCTGGGGCAGGGAGGTACCGCAAAGCAGAGCCACCCTGCTGCTAAACACTGATCTGCCTTGGGCAACGGCTTTTGTCATCCTACATCGAAACCCCCTCGTGCCTCCTGTGGCAATGCACATAGGGAATGATGTCCTCCTGCTCTGGGAAGGCGCTGGGCTCAGCTGTGGGGTTGGGTCTTTAGGGTGAGGAGGAGCAGTGAGGCAACGTGGAGATATGCAAGTGAGTACCACGGGTGGCAAAAAGTGGCCTCATGTCCCATAGCTGCTGTGTTGCTCTCCCTGGCATGGGGACCTGCTCCCAAGCACCAGCCTGAGCATGGAGGAGGGTGAAGAAGTGCCAGCCAGTTTCTGCTGGAAGATCCCAAATGATGCCCATGTCCCCACACTTGGAGGATCTGTTTCAAATGGGATTTTATTCAACATTTTTAACATGAAAATGTTAAAGAAAGCATAAAAAGGAGGAGAAAAGCTCCCTGGATGGCCTCTGTTCTGGAGGCTGGGGATGGTGAAGGCAGGCACAAGATGTGCTGTACATGTGAGGTGCAAGCTGTTCTCGAGAGGGAAGGACAGGAGGGGACTGCTCAGCCCACGGCTTCTCAGCAGACCCACTGCATGGGGTGGTTTTCTCCAGGGCTGGCTGGATGCCCTGGTGGGTACTGCAGAGAAGGGGGAGGTAGCAGCAGCGTATGGCCCAGGGCTGAGCTTCCTACAATCTGTGAGCACATCTCCAGGGCGAGCATGGGGGGAATGGGGCACCTTTTCCTGGAGCCTTGGGTTTGCATCCTTTATAGAATCCCAGAGTGGTTTGGTTGGAAGGGACCTTAAAGCTCATCCAGCTCCAATCCCTGCCATGGGCAGGGACACCTTCCACTAGAGCAGCTTGCTCCAAGTCCCCATCCAACCTCCTGAGAGATGCAGAGCAGGCAGGCATCACTGGGTTGGACATGCCAGGGTGGCCTCATCCTCCTCCTCTGTCCTCAGCAAGCCTGGACTGCAAGGGGAGCAGCCGGGGGACGAGGGCATCCCTGCATGGAGCAATGTCTGCAGTAGGGCTCTTTGTCCGCAGGTCCCATATGGGCAGCGCCACGGACCTGCGCTTCCCACTGAGTGCAGTGGTCCATGGCCCCGCTGAGCCCTTTGGGACAGCCCCAGGTCTGCCTCGGGCACAGAAGGGCCGATTCGCCGCCCGGCGAGAGGAGGCAGCCAAGGTAACCCATCTTCCTGGGGTCACATTGGGCTTGGGGTCTCCTCCTGCTTTGCATGCCAAGTCTCATGGCTTGGGAGCATGGGGATAACGTGGTAGGAAGGGGTTTTCCCATTGGGGTTGCACTGAGTTGTAACTGTTGTGTGGAGGTCTCCAGTTTGGCTTTTGGAGACATGGAGTGCCATGTAGGACCAGTGGATCTTGTTCCCTCCAGGACTGGGAGCCGGCCCAGGCGGGCAGTGTCCTGGCCACGGGGCCTCACGCCTTCGACAGCGACCCTGAGATCTCCGATGTGGATGAGGATGACCGTGAGACACTTTTCAGCTCCATGGATGTGCTCTCCCCTGGTGGGCACTCGGATGCCCAGACGTTGGCCATGATGCTCCAGGAGCAGCTGGATGCCATCAACGAGGAGATAAGGTAGTGACCATGGGCAAAACCCACCACTGCCTTGCTCTGAAGTGGCTCCAGAGGGGGGGCATCAAACTTCCAGGTGGTGGGAGGAGGCTCTGCTGCCTTAAAATTGAGGTCTTGGTCCAGCTTCAGCCAGGGAAATGGCTCCAGGACATCCACCCACAGGGCTTGGTCCTTCCTGCACATGGTTTATGTGGATCCTGATGGGTCGGTATAAGGGTCCTGATCCTACTATTCCTGGAGCTCAGGAGCTTGAGTCACAGCACCCAAGGTGCATCTCTCCTGGATGGGGGCACGCGGAGGCTGGGAGGTGTGAGGTGATTCCCCAGCAAGGTGAGGAGCCAAGAGCCCTGAGCCCTGCTGCTCCCCCAGGATGATCCAAGAGGAGAAGGAATCCACCGAGCTCCGCGCGGAGGAGCTGGAGACGCGCGTCACGAGCGGCAGCATGGAGGGGCTCAACCTCACCCAGCTCTGCAAGAGGGCCTCCATCCCCACCTCGCTGACAGCCCTGTCCCTGGCCAGCTCGTCCCCCCCGCTCAGCGGCCGCTCCACCCCCAAGCTGTCCTCCCGCAGCGCCGCTCAGGACCTCGACCGCATGGGGATCATGACGTTGGTGAGGAGGAGGCGTGGGGTGGACGTGGGGCTTGGATAGGGCGTGCGGGTGGCTGCTGGGGTGGGAGCGGTGCCCTGGCACCGCACGGCTCTGGGATGGGCTCCGGGACGGGGGTGCCTGGCCCTGGGACTGCGCTGTGGGGTGGGGCGGGGGGGTTTCTCCATTAACTGCCCCCTTTCTGTGTCTCTCTCGCTTTCCCCCTTGCAATCAGCCCAGCGACTTGAGGAAGCACCGGAGGAAACTGCTAGTGAGTGGCTCCCATCCCGTTGGTTTTTGTCCAAGCCCCTTTTCCAGCCTGCTCCTGGCTTTGTCCACACCAGGTCAGGGTGCAGCAGGCGCGGGATGGAGCTGGGGACCCCAGGGATTCAGCAGGAGGATCTTGGGGATCCCATAAGGTGCTTGGAGATGTGCTGGCTGGCAGCCTGGGGGGTCTGGCAGGACATGGGGAGGTTCAGAAAAGCCACTGGGTCCTCAAACATTGTGTGTCCCCTCTGGCGACTGGGTGTCTTTGGCACATTCCCATCGGTGCTCCTCAGAGCCCTCTGCTGAGGGCCAGAAGCTTCTGTCCACACACACTGACCTGGACCATGGGGCTGCATCCCCTCTCCTTCCTATTCCCAGGATCTTGGCCATATGGCCGCATTCTCCCCATCGATTTGGGCATCTCAAGCCATTGCCACAGCTCTAGTTGAGGACCAATCCTGGAGCGTGGCAAAGCCTCAGGGCTCTGGTGGCTCTTTTGGCCATGCCTCCATGGAGCAAGAGAGAGGCAGGCAGCAGGGCAAGGATGGAGTTGGGCTTTGGCCACCCAGCCTCATCGCTTCTCTGCTTGTTCAGTCTCCTGCAGCTCGGGATGAAAGCCGAGAGGATAAAACCACCATCAAATGCGAGACGTCCCCCCCATCCTCACCCAGAACACTGCGGCTGGAGAAGCTGGGCCACCCTGCGCTCAGTCAGGAGGATGGGAAGAGGTACGTGGAGCACCTTTGGGTCTCACAGCAGGGCTTGCTCTGTTGGTTTGAGGATTTACATGGGGCAAGCGTGGGGCTCTGGGGCTGGCTGGGGTTTGCCATGGGCTTGTGCTCTGCTTGGGAATAACCTGAAGGCTTTGCTGTTCCTCTCCCTCCTCCATCCCCAGCTCGCTGGAGGAGCAGGCGAGCAACCCCAGCAGCAACAGCAGCCAGGACTCCTTGCACAAGGGCTCCAAGAGGAAGGGGATCAAATCCTCCATCGGGCGCTTGTTTGGGAAGAAGGAGAAGGGTCGTTTGATCCAGCTGAGCAGAGAAGGGGCCACGGGGCAGGGTCCGTGAGCAGCCCAATTCCTGCGCGTGCCGGGCTCCTGGCCCTCTCTGGCATCGGGGTGCTGTTGGGGTGACCAGTGGAGGAGCAGGAACACCCCTGTTGCTCTGAGGGTATTGGGACCACTGGCTCTGGGCAGTTGGGTCCTGGAGTTTCTGCCTTTTGGCCATTTCTGGCCTGAGTGCGGTATCACTCGTGATGCTCTTCAAGAGCTGCAGTGAAGATAGTGACCCCCCCCATCACTGTGTCTTAATGTCCCCAAATCTGCTTCCCTTCCCACAGGACCTTCTTGATTTTGCAGAGCCCATTGGTAGGAGCTGCTTTTCCACTCCTGAATCCTTCACTGCTTTGACGTTGAGCATCTTGAAATGGGAGGGATGGCAGGCTGGGATCCCCTGGGGCTATCCAGGGGTGCAGGGGGGCTGTGAGGGTGGATTGGAAATGGAGACTGTCACCCCCTGTGCATCCTCAACACTCTGGGATGGGGGCTGTGACATTGCCCACACTAGCCCTGGGGATGTCATGCTCACCCAGGGGATGTCACATTGACCCAAGGGTGTCTTGCTTGGCCAACAGTGCTGCTGACCTGACGTGGAGGTGGGCATGCAGGACCCTCTGGGGCTTGGCAAGTTGGGTGCTCAGGCCGAGAAGGATCGTCGCCTGCGGAAGAAGTGAGTGAACCCTTCCCTGCCCCAGTAAGGAAATGTCCTGCCCGATGGCCAAGAAGCCATGCATGGGAATTGCTGGAAAGACTTCTCATCTTCACCCTCTCTTGAGCCCTGTTAGCTCCTTTAGTGCTGTGCTGCCAGCTGGCTCTTAGTCCCCATGGCCTATTCCCTTTCAAGAACTGCTTCCTTCCCTACAAGTGTGCAGTGAATCACTCTGCATCTGTTCCCTTCAGGCATGAACTCCTGGAAGAGGCTCGGAGGAAAGGATTGCCCTTTGCTCACTGGGATGGCCCCACTGTTGTCTCCTGGCTGGAGGTAGGGCAGAGCATGTCCGTGCATCATCTCCAGGCACTGATGGCTTTGCAGTTGCTGCTGGTCCGTAGCGTGCTCCCCTGGCGGTGGTACAGCACCCACAGTCCCATCATGCTTGGTCCATGCACATGATTGGTGGTTGTAGAACCTGGGGGTGCAGAGCAGATCCCCAGATCCCGCACATATTCCGTTGAGTTGTGGTTTGAGTACAGCTGTGAGTTGAAATACACAGTGGGTGCTGAATCCATCAGATCTAGTGATGCTGGGCTGCCCACAGGCCATCAGAAAAGGAACCCCATGAGGCTCTTCAGCTTTGATGCTAGGTTGGATCTAAGGCACAAGTTCTTCCCTGTGAGGGTGCTGAGGCACTGGCACAGGGTGCCCAGAGAAGCTGTGGCTGCCCCATCCCTGGCAGTGTTCAAGGCCAGGTTGGACACAGGGCCTTGGAGCAACTGCTCCAGTGGAAGGTGTCAGGGGTTGGAACTGGAGGAGCTTTAAGGCCCCTTCCAACCCAACCCATTCCATGATTCTATGATTCCAACAGGAGAGCCTTGGTGCTAGCAGGGATGCTCCGGGGAGGTGACCCAGGCAGTCACTGGCTGTGCCCTGTTTTGCAGCTCTGGGTGGGGATGCCGGCCTGGTATGTCGCCGCTTGCCGAGCCAACGTGAAGAGCGGAGCCATCATGTCAGCCCTGTCTGACACGGAGATCCAGCGGGAGATAGGCATCAGCAACTGCTCTGCATCGCCTCAAGCTGCGGCTGGCCATCCAGGAGATGGTCTCGCTCACGAGCCCCTCGGCACCACCCACCTCCCGCACAGTAAGTGCTGGTCCATTGGCCACCAGGGAATCAGGCAGGCATGGCCATGGAGGGTGTGGTGTTCCCTGATGGACCAGTCAAACCGCCAGACACTCGGCCTTAAGCACAGAGATCATTGATGGCCATCGAGTGTGAAGCACTTTCCTGTCCTAAGGCACCAGCAAATGCTCTTGTCCTCCCTCTCAGAGGTTGTCAGCAGGAGGCTGGCCCTGCTGAGCATCCTGCAAAGAGCAAAGCTCAGGGGCTGCTTCGCTGGAGAGGAGAAACCCATCCAGCCAGCACGTGTGTGACTCACAGGGCTGGTTGTGCACAGCCGCAATCACTGCAACTCAAGCCTTTTCGTGGGACTGTGTGAAATCCCTGGGGCAAGTCAGAGCAGCTGGAGATCCCTGGATAGGGCATGGAGAGGATGGAGGAATCATGTCTTATGCTGGTTCCCAAGCCCCTCGAGGGCTTAATGGTGCCCCAGTAATGCCAAGAAACATCTGTAGCAATGCAGCCAGCAAAAAGAAAGGCCCTGAGCGTACTGAGTCCCCCTCAGATGGCCATGGCTGGGGTCACAGCTCATAGAGACAAGCCTGCAGGCTCTCTGAGCGTAGCACCGAAGTATAAAGGCAGCCAAAGGGCCTTGCTGTGCTCTCCATGGCTGCGCAGACAGCCCAGGTTCCCCATGGGCAGTGGGATGCCACCAGCCTGAGCTGCAAGGAGGCTGTGAGAATGCCCCAGTACAGCTCCAAGCACAAGGGTGGCCTAATCCTCCATCAGCCTGCTCCAGGCTTGGCTCCAGCACAGTTGTGAATGAGGGCACGTCTCTATGGGGGTTTATCCTGACCTCTCCACTCTTTTCCCTACAGTCCTCTGGGAACGTCTGGGTCACCCACGAGGAGATGGAGAACCTGGCAACTTCCACCAAGACGGTGAGGCTGCCTGGCCCCACTGCACGGCGTATCAGTTACTGCGCCGAGCTCCGGGCATGCATTAACACACTAACCCTAGGAGGGAAGGAGATCTCTGCTGCATCTCTTGTGTCAGCTCTTGGCCAGCACCATGCAGCTGCTTAGAAACCATCTTTCAACCTTTAATAACCAACAAGTTCTAAAGCTGCCTTAAAACCCATCAGATGCATTTGCGTTTGCCTTTGCCCCTGTGGGTTTCTAGAGTAGCTTGGCTGCCAGTTGTGAGTTAGAGAAGTGAAAGACTGAAACCCAAGAGTGATCTCAAGACAGATGCATGAGATTGAGTCCTACATTGATCATTCTGCACCCAGAAAAGCCACTGTCGAATCTCTCATTGGCGCCCAAACATTGTCCTCGCTGTCTGTCCCCTGATGCTTGGGGTTCCTCGGTGGGATGTGGCTGTGCTCCCAAAACCTCTGGCTCCTTTGGAGAGACGTAGCCGTGCTCCCCTCTCTGCAGCTTTAAAGACCCCGTGTGCATGTCTCACGAGCAGGGGCAGCATTTTGGGTTTGTTGTTGTGTGAATTGGGCGTTTCAGTGCAGCTTTTGTCTGCTGGTTGAGTAGCACAGACCTGCAACCAGCGGGAGTCTTCTGGGAAGGAGAGCTCAGTTACAGACACTTTCCCTTGGTCGGTTTTGTGGGGTTGAGCAAAACCAGCACAGCTTGACAAAGGAGGAAATGGCTACAAAATTGGGTTGGGAAACCCATCTGGGGGTTGGGACCCATGAGCTTAGGTTTCTCTCTGCATCCATCCATCTCTGGGGACACAGGAGTTACCACTTGGTACCCATACAGGGCCATGAGGGTGAGCAGGGATTGGAGCACCTCCTGTACGAAGACAGGCTGAGAACATTGGGGCTGTTCAGCCTGGAGAAGAGAAGCTGCATGGAGACCTCAGAGCAGCTTTCAATGTCTGAAGGGGGCTACAAGGATGCTGGGGAGGGACTCTTCATCAGGGACTAGCGCAACAGGACAAGGGGTGATGGGTTCCGACTGAAACAGGAAGTTCAGGTTGGATCTAAGGCAGAAGTTCTTTACTGTGAGGGTGGTGAGGCACTGGATTGGGTTGCCCAAAGAAGTGGTGAATGCTCCATTCCTGGCAGTGTTCAAAGCCAAGGTGTTTCCAACCCAAACCGCTCTATGATTCTATGATATTTCCCAGGAAAGATGTATGTCTGCCACTGTGCCTTTACAGCTCAGTTCATGGTGCAGAACCACCAGGTACTGACTTGACTTGTCCTTTCTATTGACATGCTGCATGTGTCACGCTTAGGACACAGAGGAAGGCAGCTGGGCACAGGTGAGGTCCCCTTGTCACCCTTCTCCATGGCGGTACGTGGGGTGGATATGGATGGGAGGGAGAGCTGGACACCATGGGGCACCCGGGAGATGCGCTTGGGGCATCAGTATTCACCACATCCTTGTTAGTGTCTGAACCTGCACCCTTGGTTGCTCCTCAGAGCCATCTTCCAAGTGCAGAGTGGTCCTCCTGAAGCTACTGGGGACCAGTGTCTTCTGCTTTTGGGACCTCCTCTGCAAGATACTGAGCCTGTATTAAAACCTCCACCTAAGAGTGACCAGCTGCCCTGCATGGGGGGTTTCTAGCTGCACAGACATTTAGGTTTCACCTTTTTTTTTAGTCCCAAGTTTAGGGTATAGATCATTTTCCTTAATGGAAAAGGTTGGGCGGAAAGAGTCCTGATTTGATCCAGCTTTTCTGCTTTTATCACTCTCAAATGACTTCTGGTGGATTTTATCTCATTTTCAGACCCAGAATCAGTTTGCAGTGAAAGAGTGAAAGGGAACCGATGCTTTTCTGCCCAAAGCTGACCTTTTGTTTCATATTGAAGTCATAAAGTAGATCTTTTGGTGATTTCTGAGCTTCTTAAAAACCATTGTGGGGTGCACTGAAACCTGTGTCTTAGTTGTTTCCAGATGAAGCTGGTCATAAAGTCCAACTATCCCTACACTTGCTTTCTGGCTACTGCCTTGTCTCCTTGGGGAACATCAGTAGGACATAGACTATAACCAACAGGACCATTCCCTTCAGCACAAAGTAGGGTTAAGCTTCTCTGGCCTGGGTTTGGTCCTTAGGACAGTGACCCCCAGGCTGCAGCACTGAATTGTCACTTGTCTCCTGGAGTTTGCAGCTCCACCAAGCCCTGGTTTCTCTCTAGCTTCTCCATGTGCTTCACTGCAGACACTAGCCTATGGGGACATGAACCACGAGTGGATTGGCAACGAGTGGCTGCCCAGCTTGGGTCTCCCAGCAGTATCGCAGCTACTTCATGGAGTGTCTCGTTGATGCGCGGATGCTGGACCACCTCACCAAGAAAGATCTCAGAGTGCACTTGAAGATGGTGGACAGTTTCCACCGGTGAGTCCTCTCCTCCGGGAGGTCCCTGGGGTGCAGAGCCTACACAGGGAGCACAGGATGGGGCAGTTTGAGGGATTCTCCCCCATTTTGGCCGGCCCTGGTGCTGGAGGATGGCTCTTCTAGGCTAAACCCTCAACCCATGGGGCTGTGTCCATGGACCTGCCAGGTCCTCCATGCTCCTTCAGTCTGGAGCAATCCCCATGGGCTGGTTCCCCCTTCCCTCTCCAGCCACCAAGCTTGGAGTGTCCTTATTTGGATGCAGGCAGGTAGAACATGGTAAAACTGATGGTGTTGGGAATTACCATACAAGGGAGGGACATCCCTGTTTTCCAGCTGAGATCTTCTCTTTGGGTTGTGTCTGTCCTGACTCAACCCTGAACGGAAGCATCCTTCAGGCACAGGGAGGGCAAGCAGGGAGGTGGGTCCCTCCAAACCACCTGCCCCATGGTGCTGAGCCCTCCTGAGGGTTGGTGGTCTCATGTCCCTGCAGCACCAGCCTGCAGTATGGCATCATGTGCCTGAAGAGGCTCAACTACGACCGCAAAGAGCTTGAGAGGAGGCGAGAAGAGACCCAACACGAAATCAAAGGTCAGCAGCCACCTTGCACCATCCAGCTCTGGAAAAGGAGATGAGAAACCTCCCAAGAGATGCCCAGGGATGGTCCTTTTCCTATCCCTTATTTTTAACACAGCATTTGCCTTGGGGAAAGCCTGATTTCTGAGCAACCCTGCCCCCAGTGGGGACCTCCCTGCAGTTTTTCCCAATAGATTGCTTCAAGTGCCTTTGTTCAGCGTTACCCCATGGGGAAGGAAGGTGTCAAGACAGAAAAGAGCCAGTCTGATCATCAGATCATCTCCTGCCCATTTCAGATGCTCAGGACATGGCTTGCTCAGCCTCCCCTTCCTCACTGCCTGTCCTGAGATTCCCTGCACATCTGCCTGCTGCTTGGATTACATCTCATTATTGATAATGCCCCTAATTACAGCAGCAGCCGGGGGTTCTTAGGATTAATTTTCACAGTTGCTTTCTGCCTGTTAGCTCAGCATTCAGTTTGGTAAATGGAATTGAGCTGCTCCTGGCACTTGAGCACTCCGGTATTGATGCTGGCTTGGGAAGGAGAGTCCCAGTTCATCCTGGGGCAATGCAAAATGAGCTCCAGGACACCATCAAGTCACTGCACAAGCAATAGCATGGTCTGAGTGGGCCCTGAGACATGCCTTTGCTCTTTCACAGACGTGTTGGTGTGGACCAACGACCAGGTCATTCACTGGATCCAGTCCATCGGGCTCCGTGAGTACGCCAACAACCTGGTGGAGAGCGGCGTGCACGGCGCGCTCCTGGCCCTCGATGAGAACTTCGACCACAACAGCCTGGCCCTCGTGCTGCAGATCCCCACGCAGAACACCCAGGTGAGAGCAGGGACCTCGGGGCATCTCGGAGGAGGGTGCCCAGTGTGGGACACGGCTGAGGGAGGACTCCGCCGGTGCCACCACTCAACTCTGCCTTCCAAAGCAGAGCGCTTGGATGGTGCATGGGCTTTTTTCCTCTCATTCTTGCGATGGGAGTTCAGGGCTGGAAACCGTTTTCGTTGGTGGGGAATGCTCATTTGTGGTTTATTTCAGGCTCGGCAAGTGCTGGAGAGGGAGTTCAACAACCTGCTCGCCTTGGGCACAGATCGGAGGCTGGATGATGTGAGTACCAAGCCTCTCCCGTGTCAGGTTAATGCTGAGCCCCTGTTCTTGTGCAGGAAACAGGAGAGGCAGGACCTCTGCTCACTCCCTCCTTGTCCAGAGGTGTCAAATAATGCATCCTGGACTCTTTAGAGCAGTTCCATGAGCAGTATCAGTGGAATAAGCTAAAACTACTAGACCAGGCCTCAAGGAAAGTGTTGCCAGGCTGCAGAGGCAGGCAAGGAAGAGTCTTGTGCATCATTTCAAGCCTCATGCTCAGAGGGCTGAATTTTAGGTAGGGTGACCTGGCTCTCCTTGCCTGCTGCTTTAATATTGCCTTTTAGAGTCACAGATGTTCTGAGCATGACACATCTGCAGTGGCTGAAGCTGGTGGGTTCAAGAAGCCCCATTGAAGCAGCCAGAAAGCTGTTCATACTGAGTCACTAAAGGTGGGAGTTCATCTAGATCTCTCCTATGTGTAGCTTCCCCCCATGAGATATGAGAGCAGAGCTATTCAGGGCTCTCTTTAGAGCGTGGTATTTAGAGCAGATGCTTCCAGATGCCATTATCTCGCCAAGGTTAGATGCATCCCTTGGGGTCTTTACTGGGGTTTGTGTGTCGATGTCTCCAAGGCACCTTTGCAGGCAGGACAGAGAGAAAGGCCAACTGGAAAGGGCAAAGCCCATGTCATGGCATCCCGGAGAGGTCTCCTATGTCCTTGGCCTGATTCACTCGCACACCTCTGCACTGTTTGAGTCGGTCTCCATGTCCAGGCACCTTCTACCTTGTTGGGTAGAAGAAGGTATCTCAGAGGGGCAGAAGGTCCATAATGGGCTCTTCCTTCGCAGGGTGATGAGAAGACCTTCCGCCGCACCCCGTCCTGGCGGAAGCGCTTCCGTCCTCGGGATGTCCACAGCATCAACATGCTCAGCGGCTCCGCTGAGACGCTGCCCGCCGGCTTCCGCGTCACCAGCCTGGTGCCACTGCCCCCCCCGGCTGCCCCTGCCAAGAAGATGCCCCCGGAAGGTAGGTCCGTCCCTTCCCTCCTCACACCATGGGGTTAATACAGAATCCTTGACTCACAGAACCAACCAGGGTGGAAAAGACCTTCAAAATCAAGTCCAACCATTCCCCAGCACTGCCAAGGCCACCACTAATCCATGGCACCAAGGGCCTCGTCTACACAGTGTGTGAACACTTTGGGGATGATGTGGCACCAGGAGGGGAGAGGGACAGGGAACTGCTGGTGGTAATGCTGTATCCATGTGGTCCTTGAGCTGCAGATGGTTTTTCAGGAGGGTTACTTCAGTTGCTGGTCCACCGTGATGAAGGAGAAGGCTGGATTGGGAATGAAATGGGGATGCCTGTGGGAGGGGGTTGGATGTAGATGATCTTAAGGTCCTTTCCAACCTTAACTATTCTATGATTCTATGTGTGTCACTCATCCTGGGTCGGGCATCCAGGTCAGAGCCTGCTGGGGTGGCACTGGGGGCTGCCAGGCAGTCAGTCTTGTCCATCCTGCTTTTGGAAACCATCCCCAAAGGGACTGAATTAACCAGCTCAATTCAATCCAAGCGCTGCTGAGCACCCACTTTCCCAGGGATGGTGGGCCCTGCTTTGACATGCTTGCTGCCTGTGCTGGCTGTTGGGTGTTTTAGCTGTCCCGGGCTCTGCCCCATTACTACCCAACTCCTTTCTACCGCGTATCTTGGTCTCTTCCAAAGATGTAGGGAGGCACAAGCTCCAGGCAGGTCCAGGTGGCCAAACATGCCTCTCCCTTTGACCCTCATCTTCATGTGGGTACACAGATGATGCCTAACAAAGGCTTTGGTGGAAGCCTGGGGCTAATTGCAAGCTCTGCTCTTTGACTCCCTTGCAGTTGGTGCCTCTGGGTCGCCAAGGCTGGAGACCTCCACAGTCCGGACGTATTCCTGCTGAGGGTCCGTGTGATGGGAACCAGCCCAGCCCTGGGTAAGTGGATTGTGGCCTCAGAGCTGGATGGGCACCAAGAGGAGAGCACGAGGCCTCTGCCCAGCATCACCCAGGCAGGGCGTCTGCCTTCACCAAGGTTTGCCTTGCCATGGAGTACTGTGGAGACCTCAGTCCTGGGGGACAGCCCGCTGCTGCCTGGGGCTCACAGGACACTGAGATGATGCAAAAGGGATGCCCAACATCCCAACTGCGCGCGGTTTGTCCAGTGCCTGGACAGACAGCTTCACCGGGGACCTCAGGATGCCATCCTAGATGTGGGGGTCCAACTGGGGTTGTTACAGGCAAGCACTTCAAAGAGGCTCCTGGGATCCTGCTGTACCCTGGGACATGGTTTCCCTGTACCAGGATTCATTCCTGACTCCACCTGGATTTGTTGGCCTGTGGGTGCAGAGGTGGAGGTGAGCCACCATCCTCACGGGGCCTTTCCCGCTTTGTTTCTCAGCACATCCCCACTCTCCGTACGGCCACGTGCTGGCTGCCTTTCAGGACAAGAGCCCAGCATGTTCCTCGGCCCAACAGGCGCTGCAGTCTCACTGCTGTGGACCAAAAAGGATGCTCTCCCTTCTGCTTGTGCACCCCACCGCTTCCCCCAGCTCCCCATGGCTCCTGCCTGTGGCTTGTTGCCCACCTCTCCCCGCACTGGCTGCAGGTGTGCTCGCTGGGTGCCTGCTCCGCCGCTGGCAGAAGCGTGGTGCAATCCAGGGGAGCAGCAGAGACACCCCAAAAGTGGGCTGAGATATTTGGAACCCTTTCTCCTGCCTGGTTCACGTTGCCAATACACCGTGGGCTGCTGCACTGACCTGCCCGAGCCCCGGGCATCAGGGATGCTGCTGCCCACAGGACTTGAAGCCAAGGAAGATTCAGGCTTGTGAAATTCCTCATGCTGCCGGGCATGGAGCTGCCCCAATGGGGACTGGGGCCAGTGCCAGGGTTGGTGCTGCATGGGATGGAGCAGGGACCAGCCATGGTGGGGACAAGGGGATGACATCTGCCTAGAGGTGGGCAGCCATGGAGCTGCAGTTTTGGGTGCTGCCAGATGCCACATGGGGGGAGGCTGCATGGGGAAGGGCTGGAATCGCCCCATAGGGCTCACTGCTGGCTGGGGCAGTACCCAGCATCCGTGAGAGAGGGGACACAATGTGGGCCCCCACCATCCCGGGATGTGCCCATCCTTTCCCTTCCGGATACAGAGGAGATGCTCTTCCCCCCCTGCCTCCAGCCTATGGGCAGGGATCTATCCAGGAGGCTCCAACTCTTCCCATTACTTCCCCGTAGGGTAGGATCTCTTCATCTCCTCATGCCACGTTTGCCTTGTGTGGCCCCTATTTCTGATGTGATATTTATTGATGGCTGGAATGACCTTATACTTATCATGTGCTGTCTGGAAGTGCAATACCTGAAGGCTCTACAGTCACCATGTCTTTTCGGTGTATTATTTGCCTAATACAGTATTAAATATTTTTTTAAGTTGAAGAGTCAGTGAGCCCTTTATATCAAGGCCCTATTTCTTTCGTCATATTATTGGTACTGCATGGACTCCAAACCCTGGATCGGGTCAGGAAAGGATGTATGTGTGTTCCAATAAACAGGATTTTAAAGCAGCGCTGGCTTGAGCCTTCTTTCTAGAGCCCAGTTAAGAATAGAATTAATCTTGAGCTCCCCCAAGAGTTCCTGGGGTGCAGGGCTGAGCCCCCCTGAAATCGCTGCTCTCTGGTTTAACCATGGGACATTCAGTTCCCACCACCAAGCGACCACACTGAGATCCAGCTCAGTTTTCTGATATCATAGAACCCCAGCCTGGGTTGGGTTGGAAGGGGCCTTAAAGCTCATCCGGTTCCAACGCCTGTCACGGGCAGGGACACCTTCCACTGGAGCAGCTCCAAGCCCCTGTGTCCAACCTGGCCTTGAGCACTGCCAGGGATGGGGCAGCCACAGCTTCTCTGGGCACCCTGTGCCAACGCCTCAGCACCCTCACAGGGAACAGCTTCTGCCCAAGAGCTCATCTCAGCCTCCCCTCTGGCAGTTAAAGCCATTCCCCTGTCCTGTCCCTACATCCCTTGTCCAAAGCCCCTCTCCAGGTTTCCTGCAGCCCCTTCAGGCACTGGAGCTGCTCTGAGGTCTCCCCTTCAGGAGCCTTCTCTTCTCCAGGCTGCCCCAGCCCAGCTCTCTCAGCCTGGCTCCAGAGCAGAGCTGCTCCAGCCCTCAGCATCTCCATGGCCTCCTCTGGCCTCACTCCATCAGCTCCACATCTCTTTCGTGCCGTTGCTTCCAGCGGTGAACGCAGCACTGGGTGCAGCTGCAGCGCTGCAGTGAAGGAAGCCCCGAGCAGTCAAACAAGAATGCCTTTATTTAAAAAAAAAAATCCAAATAAGTTAGCAAAAATAATCATTAAAAAACCCCAAACCCAGAAATGGCAACTCCACACAGCGCTGCTAGAAAAGCCACCGTGGTGCTGAGCCCAAAGAGACACCAGCCCCAGAGAGACATTGGTCAAAGAGCATCTTGGAAGGCAATCAGCAAGCGAACCCAGCACACGTATTGGCCCCCAAAACCCAGTGGCCCTGGATGGGTCCCTTGTGTGACCTGGGGCCATGGCGCTGCCCATGTCCCACCTCTCCCTGCTATTTTCTCAGCTGGCTGAGCAGGAGCATTTCAGCGGGAATGGGAAAGAAGGTGAGTGGTCTCAGTGGTGCAGTCCATGATGCCAGAGGGGTAAATATGATTTCCAGTGGCTGGAACCTTCTGGCATCTTATTCCCACCCCATTACCAGCTTGAAGAGCCGCCAGGGTTGGTGGCAGCTCAGTTTTGGACCTGCTCCTCCTGGAACGTCACAGCCACGTCCTCCACGGCGATGCTCTCCACAATGGAGGAGAGGGAGTGGAGGTTGCGGTCCTCTGCGGTGTCATCAGCCAGGAGGTGATCTGTGGAGAGCAAGGGGATGATGGTTCTGTGGGGATGAGGACTCTGCTGGGGACGGCTCCTGGCTCCACACAGAGGGGGTCCAGTGATCCCCCAACAACCAGAGTGACCTGGGAACCGCTCCCAGCTCCCACCATGGGCGGTGATGAGACCTTCCACTGAAGAGGGCAACAGGGACTGAAACCTCTGGACAGGTGTTGAGGTTTTATTCCCCATTGGGAAATGTGATTGAAGTTTCTGCTCCCTGGAGGAATAAATGTGCGGATTTGGTAGGGATGGGGATCAATGGAATAATGGGAAAAACAATCAGCAGCTGCAGAGGGGACATGAGGAGGTAAAGGGAGCCTGGGGCAGAGATGCTCAGTGCACAGCACAGCAGCTGGCAAAGGTAAGCCAGGGGATGGAGATGGATGAACCCTTGATGGGGACCCAGGCTGCTGCAGTCCAGTTTCTCACCCCCTAAGAGAATGTTTCTTGGTGAAATCAGACAGTGAGAGAAGCCTGAACTCACTCAGCATCCCGCCCCAGAGGTGCTGGTGGATTTATGAGTCTGGGGGGAGCCACCTCTGCAACAGCGGGATGGGGAGAGAAGGACAAAGCTCCTTCTATCCTATATTCCGATCATCTCCTGCCTGGGGGGCTTGGCTCAGCGACGCTCTGCTCCACGGCTGTGGGTCCCCAACTGCTGCCCCCCATTGCAGAGCCCAGTGAGGGGGGGAGGACCTTACCCGCGGGGTTGGTGCTGAACTCCAACTGGCTGCTCCACTCGGGGCTGCAGGACGAGCTGCCGGACCCACACTCGCTGCCCGCCTGCAGGGAGCCAAGATGTTGACCACGGGTCTCACTTCTTCAGCCCAGCCAAACCCCACCAACCACCCCAAAACCACCCCGGGGAGCCCAATGCCCTGTGGAGATGGGGACGTCTCTCCCCATCTTCAAAGGGGCTTGAGGAGACAACAACGTTCGGCATCCCCATGACCCATTGGGAGATGCTTCGTTAACTATAAAGGCTGAGAAAAGGGGATTCCTGGGGAATGTCTTTGGGCAGTTTGATCTGTGGATTTGGAGCTGAAGGGCTATTTCAGAGGGAAGAGCTGACAGCCTGGAAACAGCGTGTTACTCAGCAAAGCTCTGGCTTCGCTTTCCTTCTGCGTGCATCTTTACCTGGAAGGAGATGCTGGCGCAGGTTAAACCCCAAATCTGATTTATAGGGGCAAGCTGAGGGACCCAACTGTTTGTAGCAGCCTTGAAATGGCGCTTTGGGTCTGCAAGCTCAGGGCAGCACCAGCCCTGAGTCAACACTTGGATTTACTTCCTGCTAAAGGAGGGCTCGGAGCAGCAGGGACGTGGGAACTGCCCAGCGAGGGTCTGGGCACATTTGCAGGGGCAGCCACAAATCGACGGAGTCAAACCCAAACGCACGCATTGGGTTTCTCCTGGGAAGTCCCAGGAATAGATAGGATGGAGCTAAAAAGCTTTTTCAGTTGTTTATTCGGCTGCAAATGTTGGGCTGCACGGACACTGCTGGTTTGTGCTTAAATCCTTTCAGCTGAAAGGGCGTTGGGTCTGTGAATCCCTCTTTTCTGTGCCTCTTACAAAGTCTACATCTGCAACGATATCCTTATCTTTATCTACATCTGCATCTAACTGTATATGTCTATATCTGTATCTATATCTAAATCTATGCCTATATAACTATATATCTTTAAATCTATATCTGTATATCTATATCTAATCTGTATATCCATATCTAATCCATATAACTGTATATCTATAACTGTATATCTACATACCTATCTCTGCATGTCTATCTATACCTATATCTATTCTACATATTGATAGCTAATCCATATATCTATATATAGTCCATACTGTATAGCTATAAATGTGCCTCTCCCTGTATCATCCATAGCTGTATCTATCAGCACAATTCCATACACAAAGAGCCACGGGGAAGCGCACGCCCACCCCCCAGTAACCAGGTCTCAAAACCTTGGTCCAATGACCAAGACCCTGTGGTGTGATGGGGCTGGGAGGAGGCAGAGCCCGGGAGCACCCATCCCTGTGGAGCATGGCAGGAGACAGTGGGGGCCTCTGGTCAGAGGCTTTGTGGGTTGTGTCACCCCTTGACTCCACAGGGAGAAACCAGGAGCGTGTGTCTGTCTGTGAGCAGGGGGAGGAGTCACCTGATTCTCTTAGGCTTCGCTGGTTTATCTTATTGTACTTTAATTCTAATTTAAATTCATTTGGTTAAAAAAATGCTTTATTTCATTTTGGTTTGGTTTAATTTTTGTTTAATTTGATTTCATTTCACTTAATCTCATTTAATTTCATTAGTCCGTTTTATTCTATTTTATTTCATCTTAGCCTCCCCCAACAGGACTCAGCGCCCCAGAGCTGCCCACAGTGCCTCTGCTTGGGATCACCCCCATAGAGCAACACCCCCACGGGGCATCCCCCCATAGACCAACACCTTCATAGAACAAACACCCCCATAGTACATCACCCCCACAGGGTATCACCCCCATAGACCAACACCCTCATAGGGCAAACACCCCCATAGTACATCACCCCCACAGGGCATCACACCCATAGACAAACACCCTCATAGGGCAAACACCCCCATAGTGCATCACCCCCACAGGGTATCACCCCCATAGACAAACACCCTCATAGGGCAAACACCCCCATAGTGCATCACCCCCACAGGGTATCACCCCCATAAAGTGCTACCCCCATGGGACATCATCACCCCCATGGGGCATCACCATGGCACTGGTGGGGACCAAGGGGCTGCCCTGGGGCACTTACCCCAGGCTGGGCAGCGGCGGGGTGGAAGCGCAGATCCCTCTGCTCCCGCTCCTGCTGGTTGAGGGTGCTGAGCAGGCTCTGCAGGCGCTCGATGTACTGGATGGCGCTGCGCAGGATCTCCACCTTGGGCAGGCGCTGGTTGGGGTTCAGCAGGGTGCTGCGCTTCAGCGCCTCGAAGGCTTCGTTCACCTTCTTCAACCTGCGCTTCTCCCGCAGCGTGGCTGCCCTCCGCCGGTCCATGGACACCGTCTTCCTCTTGCAAACCTTGCAGGCCCAGGGCAGGCATTGCCCGGGACAATGCTCAGGCAGGGCCGAGTCCTTCTCCTCCAAAGCCACCCTTCCCTCGGGACACAGGGACACCTCCGGTCTCTCCGGGAATGCCGCCTGCTCGTAGCTCTGTAAGCGGGAGCCCAGGAAGTTTTCCCCATCGTAAAACCTCTGGTCCGGGAAAAAGTAAGGATTGGTCTCAAAGAGCTCCATGGTCACGGGGGGCAGCGCGTGGATGTGTGTGCGGCTCGGGGACGGCTGCTCCCTCTCCCCACACCAACTGCTTGGTGCCATTTAAACCCCGGCGCTGGCATTAAATCACGGAGATAAATATAGAAAACCTAAAGGAAACCTGAGCTCGGCCTGAAGCTGCTGCTGCCTCACATCAAAACTTGTCCATCTGATTTCATGTGCTCTCCCCAACGGGGATTTCACTGCCCAGACCATGCTGGGGGGGCCTGGGGGAGCTGGCACGGACGGCAGCGAACAAGGGCTTTGTTTGAGCATAGGGGTGCCACTGGGGACGGCCGATGGCTGCCAGCTCCCCCCCCCCAGCATTCCAGCATCACCTGGTCCCTTCAGTTATGGCTGGGATGGGGGGAGACCACGGTGGCCTCATGGCCAGGCTGCATGGCCAGGGCACCCTTCATCGCTCCATGGCTGCACCCCTGCACCCCACGGTGCCCCGGATCTGCATCTTCCCAGTGGTTGGACCTGACACTGGCACAGCATCGGCTGCTGCTCAGCCTTTACCACCTCCCCACCATGCTCTGCCCCACACTGCTCCTGCTCAGCCCATATTTCCAGCAGCATAAAGCCCTGATCCTGCTGAGGCTGTGGGGAAGGGGAGGAATCCAGCCCCATGGGGGACATCCCAATTCAGGGAGCACCCCAGGGTCCAGCTCCTCCGTGGGCATCCCTCATTGTGCAGTACCAGCCACTGCACCCTGCTGCCCATCTCTCCTCCCTGATCCACAGGCAGGATGGCTCCAGGCCCAGACTTCCCTCCACCAGGAGCTTCCTGAAGGTTCCTGGCTGAGTCCCTTACCCCAGAGATGCATTTTTAGCACAAAATCCATGTTCGTGGCTTCTCCCATGCACTAAACCCAAAGGGCATCCTTCTCCTATGTGTCTCCATGCCCCATCAGAGCCCAGCTGGGATGGATCCCACCGGCTCACCCAAACTGGCCTCTCTACCTGTGGATAAGCAAAGCCCACCCATCTCCCGGTAAAGACATATTGCTCCTACATTCCCAATGGGGAAACTGAGGCACGATCATGGACACTGCATGAGCTTCAGTCCCCACCCTTCCCTACTGACCCCAACCCCTTGACCGCCTCTCTCCAGCTTTAATTCAGAGGGGATGGTGCTTTTTTTCCATCGGGAACGTCAGAAACCATCTCCCATCTCCTCCTATTCCTGCTCCAGGCCAGATTCCAGCCGAGGGATCGGTCAGTGGAAAGAATGTCAGCGAAGAGCAGGGCCAACCCTGCTGGGTTTTTCCTTCCCCAAATCCCCCCTCCCACAGAGGCCACATTCCCCGTGCCTGCTACGGGCACCGCTGCTCACTTCGGGTTGATTTCCGGCCTTTTTGGGACCCACCATGATGTTCTCCTCTATTCGGAGTGATATCTTCGGGGCCAGGAGTCTTGTAACACATCCTCACCCTGATTTCAACTCTCCCAGGGTCTCAGCCCCCCATGGTTTTAGCATCCTGCAGTAAGGAAAGCAGAACCTTCAGCCTCGAGGGTCACCCTCAGCGCGGTACCTGAGCTCCCCAGGTCAATCCAACCCCAGAATACTCAAGAAGGAAAGAAATCAGAGCACCTTCTTGGTCTCTGTATAAGGGGAAAGCACTGAAACAGGTAGGAAGAGGCAGGATCTATCCCTGAGAGTGCGCGGAGCAGCCAGCAGCAGGCACAAAGGTGTTAGGAGGGGATAACCCGAGCCCGAGGGCTTCACGTCACCACGTCAAGCGGTTTGACTCACTCGTGGGGATCTTTATTGGGGTCACTTGCTGTGGACATGGCCCCGGGGAGTGCCTGGAGCTGCAGCCGGGTCCCTGGGTGCGGGTGCCTGCGGCACTGCCCTGGCTCACCACCTCAATGGGCTTTTTCTATTTGCAAGGGCGTGTTTGGAGGGTGAGGAACCCGGCGGTGACATAAATGGCTCCCAGGGCAAGAGATGGACGTGTACAAGAGAGCAGCCAAGCATTTAGCACTTCATAAACCAGGGCAGCATCAGTGGAGAAGGCGCAGTGGCGCTTCCCAGGCCAGGGCAAGTGGGTTGGGCCAGCTCCCACTGGGCCACCAAGGCCACTATGTCCTGGACAGGCAGCGGAGACAGGAGGTGGTCCATGAAGACCATGAGGGAAGGGCAGCCAGTGCTAGAGCGGGATAGGGACTGGGAAGAAGGACCTCGCACTGGGGTGGCAGCCCCAGCTGCCTTTGGGGGGTCTCATCCAGGCTGCCAGCATTGCCCCTGATGTGAGGAGCTGGAATAACACTGTGCTCCTCCATCAGACCCCTCTGTGCCAAGGGTGACCCTACCCCTGGACGTGGCGAGGGGACACAGCAGGGTCTGGGGTCCCTGGGTCCAGCGGGTTCATCCCAGAGGATAAGAGAGGGATAATGATTTCTCCTGGGCAAGAGCACCACTGAAGGACCCCAGCGAATGGGCTATGGGGGGGTCCCCATCACAGCCCACTCCACCCGGTGCACCCCACAAGGCGAGCGGGGCAGCTTGTCCCGGGTCCCATGGGTGCCCCGGGCGGCTGCAGGCTGCGCTCCGGGTGATCCGGAGCCGTCGGGAGGATTAGGGCTCTGCTGCCGGCTGTCAGGTTAGCCCGTGATGGATGGCGGCGGCTGGGAGGGACACAAAGGGACGCTGTGCGAGCCCCGGGCAGAACGTGCTGCGATCCGTCACGGGGTGACCTTCCCCCGGCTGGCGGAGGCCTCGCGGGGACGGCTAAAAATACCCCTCCATTGAGGAAACCCCGCTCCTCCGGGGCAGCTTCCATGGTGCGGGGTCATGGGGAGATGCCCTGGGGCTTTCCCACCATGGTTCATGGTGGTGATGTGATGAGTCTGGGGAAGCACAGCATAGACTCCGAGAATCAACCAGTCTGGGAAAGACCATGAAGATCATCAAGTTGCCCCAGCGCTGCCAAGGCCACCACTGACCCATGGCACTGAGGGCTTCATCTCCATGGTGTGTGAACACTTGCAGGGACGGTGACTCCAGCACTGCCCTGGGCAGCAGTTCCAATGCTGAGCATCCTCTGCAGCAGGAATTGTTCCTCAGCTCCATCTAAACCTCCCCGGTGCAGCTTGAGGCCGGTTCCTCTTGTCCCATCCCTTGTTCCTTGGGACCCCCTCCTGGCTCCATCCTCCTCTCAGGCAGTTGTAGGGAGCGATAAGGTCCCCCCTGAGCCTTCTCTTCTCCATCTGAGCCCTCCAGGTCCTTCAGCTGTTCCTCATAAGACTCATTATAACATCAGCATGTTGCAGGCTGGTGCGTGGCCCTCCTTGATGCATGGAGCTGCACAGTCCCTGCACTGGAGAAGTGATGGTGGGGATGGTGCCAATTGACTTCTTCCATTGGGAATGGCAGAAGAAGCACCAGGTTTTAAGTGCTGATGAAGTGGTCCGGTTGGTCAAGGCAGCATTTACACCTGCAGGGCGTGGGTACCATCCTGCTGATGGGCTGGCCAGGATGCAGCAAAGAGATCCCACTGGGATTTCAACACGGGAAAGGCGTCCCTCCAAAATGCCACTTCCAATGGGACCCACCCTCGCGTTCCCCCCCCCAGCCCCGGCACCCCACTGCCCCACATCCCCTCTGGCTTTCCAGGCTCACCGACATCCCTTCCTGCGCCCTGACAAGTCCTAACATATTTGGGAGCAGCTGCAGGCGGCGGGAGATGCTTGGCCCTCTCCCCGCTCCCGGCCGAGGAATGCGGAGCAGACCTCTCCGACACCCGGGATTTCCGACGTGCCTTCCAACGGGGATTTGGGACGACGACAGCTGCTTGGCCACGCTGGGGCCACGGCAGAACCGGCCCCTTCGCCCCCATCCCCGCAGCCAGCCGCTGTGCACAGCCCCGGCTCAGCCTGCTGCCGAGGCTGGGTTGGGTGTAGGTCCTCCCTGGGGAGTGATGGGGGACGATGTCCTGTGTCTGTCTTCCACTGGGATGGGAGCAGTAGTGGCAGCACTGTCTGACAGCCCCTTCCTCACCCATGTGCGACGGTTTGGGGTGGGAGGGGAGGACAGCACCACATCCCCATGGGTCTTGACATAGAATCATAGAATCATGGAGTGATTTGGGTTGGAAAAATGTTAAAGCTCCGCCAGCTCCAACCCCTGCCACGGGCAGGGACACCTTCCACTGGAGCAGCTCCAAGCCCCTGTGTCCAACCTGGCCTTGAGCACTGCCAGGGATGGGGCAGCCACAGCTTCTCTGGGCACCCTGTGCCAGCGCCTCAGCACCCTCACAGGGAACAGCTTCTGCCTCAAGAGCTCATCTCAGTCTCCCTCTGGCAGTTAAAGCCATTCCCCTGTCCTGTCCCTACATCCCTTGGCCAAAGCTCCTTTCTAGACAACATAGAATCATAGTTTGGCTCACTAGCCCAACTCCCCGCCTCAGTTTCCCCATCGTTAAATCAGGGATAATGATGGAGGTCTAAAGTCTGGCTGGAGAACAGCTTTGGTTCTTAACTGCCTTTATAGGTTTGACCTGGCATGGGGCCGGGCTCTCAGCAGAGAGGGGCTGGTGACTGAGCAGCTCCCATTCCACTGGATCCCAGTCTGGGGATAATACTGGGTGCCCCAGCACACCAACCCTCTGGATCCCAGCCAGGGACTATTAGTGAGCACCCTGACCCATAGTCTGTTGTGACCACCCTGTGTGCCCTGACCCTCCAGTTGCCAGGATCTCAGTCTGAACACCAAACCAGGTGCCCCAGCCCACCAGTCATCTGGTTCCCAGCCCTTATAGTGGATGCGCTGCCCTCCCTACTTGCCTACACTGATGGGGTGATGCTCTGCCCCACAGCCAGCACTAAACCTCCTGAATTCCTGCCCTTCCTTACTCTGTGACACCAAGTCCTTGGATACAGCCCTTCCCCTTCCCTATGGAGGAAGGATTCACCCAGCAGGACCCCACCAATGAACCACAGGCTCCATCCAGAGTGCCCCCCGTGGCAGGGGCACCTCCAGCACGTTAGAGGCTGCTCCTCCATCTCCTCCATGGTGGCATCGGCTGCGCTGTCCCCACACAAAGGGGCTGGGGGGGGGACACACTCGGGTTGTCAACAAGGGGCCGTTTTCCCGTGGGTTCGAGCCTGGCTGGGATGAACGGGAGGACAGGTGGGTGCTTGGAGGAAGACCCATGAATGTGAGGGATTCAGCAGTGACATATGGTGGCTATTTGACCCCCCGAGAGGGACAGCTGTCTGGGCCAGGGGGTGGCACAAGGCCCAGGGAAGGGACCCGAGGACAGCAGTGTCCCTGGGCAGGGGGCAGCCCTGAGATGGGATGCCTGAAGCCATGCAGGGAGGGGGCTGTTGGCTTCAAACCAGGTCCCATCACCTTGTCCCCATGGTGGGCACATTCCTGATGGGGCTCATGCGGCCTCCCTGACTGATGCTGCAGGGTGAGGGTCCGGTGAACAGGGGGATAAAGGAGTTGGTGATGTTGATATGGGGCTTTCAGGAGGTGAAACAGTGATCCTGCATTTTTCTGCCCCATGGGTCAGCAAATATCTGCCCTACCCTGCAGTAGGGCACCCCACAGTAACTCAGAGATGGAAGGATGTGGGGATTCTGCGGCTTCAGGGTGGGATTCCCAAGCAGAGAAGGGGAGGCAGCCCCTCCCCAGGACATACCAGTGGTGATGCCAGACACGCCGGCCCCCGTGGAGGGGCACCCAGCCCGAATTCACATCGTTGCTGTCTCAGCCACCCCATGAGCACCCTGACTCAGGGGCCCCCACCTCCAGGCTGGTTTTCCCCCTTCCTGGGGTGCTCCGCCCCCATGGTGGGGCAACATCCTGCTCACATGCTCAGCTGTCGGCTCCTCCTGCATGAATGGGGAAGCGGCTGCAGGATACTCCCGACCCTCCAGTGGTGAGACCAGGGGCAGGCAGGCAGTGCTGCCCCCCATGGGGGTCCCCAGGGCACCGACCATGGGATATCCCGCACCCAATGAGCTGGTGGAGCTGGACCACAGCCTGGGGATTGAGAGCCAGGAGGATGAGGAAGGGCTGGGAGGGATGAGGGAGGCTGCCGTGGTCTGGTGTAGGGAACAGACATGGGGTAGATGCTGCTGGGGCTCTCCGCACACCCCATCGCAGGGAGTCGAGTTCCTTCCAGCCCGTTTCAATCGCTGAGTGAATGCTGCGAGGAGAAATGCCTTCAAATGCGAGGTTGTGACCGAAGATAACCACCCCCGTTCCTTGGCCGGCTCACGCAGGATCCCATGGGATGGGGTCTGAGGCCACCCGCTCCCTGCCTGGAGGGATGCAGAAACCATCGGCTCCTGCAGCCGCAGCAGCCGCACGATGCAGCCGTCGGGAGAGGGCACCAGCAGCTCAGTTATGCACGCACAGGCAGGGATTTCGGGCCGCGCAGCCCAAGGCAGAGGCTTAAAGCACCTCAGATCCCTTTGAACCCCTATTTTTTGAGGGAGAGGAGGAAAACGTCACCACCTCCTTATGCAGAGTCCGGGATGCAGATGCAGCCCTTTACCTGGGGGCTGACGGGAGGATCGGGACCTGGAAACCCTTGTCTCTGGCACTAATTCCCACCAGGGATGAGCCCGGCTCTTCATTTCCAACCCCCCCGGGGGAGAAAATCTGGAGGTTTGTTTTTTCCCGCAGTGTAATGACCCCAGCAGGTGCTTTTCCTGCCCCAGGGCTCAAAATAGCTCCCAGGGTTTGGCTTCCTCCAGTTCCTGCCTCCCTCCCAGTCCCCTCGTTCATCTCTTGGACCAAAACATCCCAGTCCAGGGAGGAGAGGCTGTGGGAGAGTGGGGGGGACTTCCCGGAAACCCTTTTCTTTGCATCTTTCTCTTTGGATGGAGATGGAATCATCCTGGGGAAGGAATTTCTGGCTCAGATCTAGCAGCCACGTTGCCCACCAGCCTCTCTTGGGGGGCAACTCAGCTTTCACCCCATCGGCAGGGACTGGAATGTGCTTTGAGGGGTTTGCTCCTGCCAACTCTTCTGGTTTTCCTGCAGGAGCTGTGTCCTCTGTCCCTCAGGATGCTGTGGCCCATGTCCCAGCTGATCCCTTTGCCTCCATGGATTCAACCAGTTCTGGGGAGTGAAATGGCTGGGGGGGACCAACCCCTTGGCCACCATCACTAGCGCTGGTCGCTGCCTTATCCAGAGTACTTCTTTAGGGTGTTGGAACCAGGACCCTCAGTTAGGCCTCACTGAACCTTCACTGATGGGTTCCCACTTCTCCATCGCCTCCAAGCCCTGGAGCATCCCACTGCAGCAGCAGGACCACAGGGCACCAAACCACCTCTTCCAAGGGTACAAATTCACCCAGGGGCTTCCCAGTATGGGGCTGGGTGAGCCCCAAGCTGGGTGCTGCACCCCAGATCCCCTCCAGCCATGGAAGCAAGAGGAGGAAAAGCAGGAGAAGCAGCCTCTGTGTCCATCAGAGCTCCGAGCTCATGGCAGGGGACTTGTGGTGGCGCGTCCCTGAGGAAGGCAACCAGCTGTGAGAACCTCACTGCCGACCATCCCGGAGTTGCTCTGTGTAATGCTTAATGTCCCATATCCCATTGCAGCGTCACCGTTCCACTGCAGCCATCCCATGGGGACCAGGAGGCTGTTTTCAACAGCACTCAGATAGTTCAAGTAATGTTTGTGCTGCTCTGGGGCCACGGGGGAAAGGATCCCAGCTGGAAGAGAAGAGGAACAGGGCAGGAGGTGGGTCCCCTCTTGTGATAAGGAATTTTCCATGTCTTCAATTGGAATATGTAGGTTTCTGTACAAGGGTTTTCACAGCTTTTCCTACAATGCACAGGACCTGCCCAGTGAGTCTCTGCCCTGACTTGATTTCTGGAAATGAAACATTCCAGCTTGGAGTAATTGGAAGGAACCGATTTGGGCAGCGGCAGAGTCAGGACACAGCGGCTGCAGGGCTCGGGCGGCTGTGCTGGGGGTGGTGATGTGGTTCCGATCTGTGACGCGAGGGGACAGCTCTCAACTTCAGCCCAAGGCACCGAACCAGCCCAGCCACGTCCTTCCCCCCGGCCCTGTCCTTCCTTCACCCCCTGCTTTCTCCTTCACCCCAAACCCTCATCCTCCACTGCCCCCATAGGGTGTGAGGTTATGAGCGGGTGTCCCCAGGCCACCTCAGCCCCAGGTCTGGGGCTGACTCTGGGCTCTTCCAGCCATGGCATCCGTTGGGGATCTTCATCCCTTCCCCAGTATTGCCCCAAAGATCAATCGGAAAATGATGACCCCACCTCAGAGATCCATCAGGGGAAGAGATTCCGCTCCTTCATCAAATCAGGGTTTGGAAAGTCACATTTTTCCTTTAATATTTCACACACACACCCCCCTTTATTCCTTTCCCTTTCCTGGGAAGTTGCTGTTTCGCACGAGACTTTGCCCCAGAAAGATCTGTCATCACCCCTGCGTGCTGCAGAGCACTTACAGCCTCCCTCCTCCCTCCCCATGGGCACAGCTCCGTGCCTGCAGGGCTGGAGGCAGCAAGCACCGTCCTGCCTCTCCATGGGCTACTCCAAACAGCAAGAGAGGTAAAACAAGGGCTGGGGTTGCTTAAGGGGTGGCCAAGGGTTTTTCCTGTCCTCTCAACTGATTTGCAGGGGTGGGAAGGTTTAACCCCATCCTGCAGCGCGGAGCCTGCTGGAAGTGGTGGTCAGGAATAGCTCTTGGCTGTCAGCCTGGCTCGATAACGCTCCAGGACTCCCTCAGGATTAAAATAAACCCAGTGCATGGTGAGGAGGATGCAGCAGTGAAGAGGCCAAGGGGCTGGGCTGGGGCAGGAGATGGACACCGGCACCTCGCTGCGGAGCTGGAGATGGGGCAGACCCCTGCTTTGCCCACTGCCATGCCAAGGACAGCGCTGGTGGGGAGCTCAAAGGGTTTGGATGTGTTTTCTCTTCCACTGGGTGATGTCTCAGCAGTTCCTCCCTGCCAGGGAAGCGCAAAAGCCCATCAGCACCCTGCAGTACCAAGGCACCAGTTTGGCTGAGCCCCAGGTGCCTGCAGGCAACATCTGGCTGGCATCTGGCAGGGCACCAAGCAGGGCTTGATCCCTTTGGTCACTGTGTGAGAGCCTGGGGTGGAAGGAGCTGGGCCATGTCCTTGTGCTGGTACCCACACGCTGAGTGTCCAGAGGCACCATCCGTGGCTCAGTTCCTACCTCGGAGCATGGGCAGCGCTGCCAATGTGCTTTAAACCCTGCTCTGGGAGGCAGGGCTGAGACGGGCTTGGTGGGAAGGGTCAGTCCTTGGGGAAGCAGCCGCTCCTTCATCCATCCTCCAGGATCTGCTGCTTTGAATTATCTCCCAGGAATGCTTTCCACGCTGTGTCATTGCTGCTGAGTGTCTGCCTGGGGATGCATCACCCTGCAAAAGCGCCACGCTCCTTGCTCCCCACACAGCTTCCCAAGGGCCGTGTATCCTACTGAATGGGACAGAAACCCAGCGCAAGTCATGGAGCAGCCCTGCATCCCGAGGGAAGACCGGCTGAGGCGCTGCGTCACCGGTGGCCCCAGGGCTGGTGCTATGGGGTGGGCATTGCTCTGCAGCATCTCATCCTTGGAAAAGCTCCAGGTTTTCCCTTTGTTTGCTCCTTTTTGTGCCATCTTGTCTGGACCCACTGGCCTGTGGCATTCAAGAGGTCACTCATCCTCATTCATATCTCATGGAGACGTCAACGTCAGCCTCATCCTGCTGGCACCAGCCACGCTCCTCATTAACTTTCCTAATTAAGAGGCCCCTTTCCATGACCAGAAGTGCTGTGGGATGGTCCCTGTGATGAAAGAGGTGGAGAAACCCTCAACTTCTCCTGCCCTGAGCACCCGGGATGGCAGCATGGAGCTGCTGTTCAGGGGTGTAAACTGAGGCAGGAGGGAGAAAGCTCAAAGCCCCAAGAAAGGCTGAAGGAAGACGGGTGGCAATGAGCTGCCATCGCCTGGACTTGCCTCCTTGGAGAAGCATTCCTTGACTGCTCCCGAGCCCTGGGGGTGTTCAGTTGGGGCTTGGTTTTGTCAGCCAGGCCCTGACACGCCAAACCCTGTGGTGCACGGCGCTGGCACGGAGCCGGATGCCCACCAGCTCCTCCTGCCATGGGCGAGCTTTGGTCCTGTCCCAAGCACGTGGTGCTGAGGTGGAACAGCCGGAGCAGGAGCACTGGAGCCACGCTGTGTCCCCTCTTCACCCTCCTTCATCCCATCTGCGCCGGGGATGGCAGCGGGTATGTGCCTTCGCAACCTGCTGCAGATCTCAAGCCGTTTTCTCATTCCAAACCCCAGCAAGACCCTGGAAGACAGGAAAACCCTTCTCAGTGCTTGGTGTCCACCTGACAATTACCTTTCATGGGATTTCAAGGGATCTCTGACACTCACCCGACACAATCCTGGTGTCCCAGAGGGGGAGGAGGTGATGCCTTGTCCATCAGGAATAGGCTCTCCACAGCCACCAGCAGCAACGTTTGCTCATTCCATCTCTGCAGCCTTTGCCAAAGCCCCGGGACCATTTCCTTGGACTGGTGGGAGAGCTCCCACCCGCTTTGGCCAACCCCCAGCTGGGCAGCTCGTTTTTGGCATGAAATGGGGCTTTTTTAGGGGTGCTGCTAAAATTAAGTGTGCTGGGGCATGAGTCCAGGCAGGGAGAACGAACTGCAAACGCACTAAGGAAAAGGAGTGGTTTTTCATCTGTGTTTGGGAGATTTGCATACAATTAGGCCGGGACCTGCCTGCGTTTGCTTCCGCATTGCGCTCCCGTGAGGAACCTGCCAGTTTTCCTGCCCTGCTCCCAGCCAGAGGTTGATTGCAAGGACGTTCCCCCTGGGAAGCTGGTGGGCAAGGGGGGTTTGGGACTCCCTGGGGATGCTCTTTCCACTATGGTCCCCTGCCCTGAGCACCACGTCTTACCTCTGGCCATACAGCTGGGTAACAGCTTCCTCCCTGCGCTGGAGGATGTGTGAAGAGAGGCGCTGGGAGGTGCTCCAGTGATTGCCTCCCATAAATAGCACGGTGTTTACATGAGCCCGTCATCCTCAGTTTATTTTTCTCTCTGCAGAGCAAACAGATTGTTCAATCCAAATAAGCTCTCCTGGCCCTGGTGCTGGCACAGCCCAAAGGCACATTGCTGCAGGCCGCAGGCACTCCTCGGATGCTCAAACCCCTCAGCCCCACACTGGCCACTTGGCCAAGGAGAGGAAGGGGAAGCCCGTGGGCCACCAGCTGAGAAGCCCAGCACTGGGTCTGTGATGGTCCCACACTGTTCACATCTCCACCTTGGGATGTGCAGGCTCGGATAGAGAGGGTCAGCCCAAAGGGGCAGATCCGGGTGCTGGGACATCTCTCAGCGAGGCAGAGCAGAACAGGAGGGGACAACTCACCAGAGTCTCACCAGAGGAGGGAGACAGGATGGCAGGAGGTGCAGATGTGATCTGAGAGCATCGCCTTGCTGCAGATCTGCGGCTGTAGCTGATCCATGTCCCTGCAGCGCTTGCATGGACTAACCCCACTCCTGGGGAGCGACTTAGGCAGGATGAGCTTAGTCCATGCTTGGGAAGAGTCCCGGCAGGGCTTGGCTGCTTCAGCTCCATCAGTCCCATCCCCTCCTCACTACCCAGCCAAGGGGTGAGATTTTGGGGGTGACCGTTTTCCCCCTATTTCTAGGATCTTCAGTAGCATCTGGTCCAGCCTCACCGCCAGTTTGGGATCACTATTCCC
Organism: Myiopsitta monachus; assembly: GCA_017639245.1. Lineage (NCBI taxonomy): Eukaryota > Metazoa > Chordata > Aves > Psittaciformes > Psittacidae > Myiopsitta > Myiopsitta monachus. Next base: position 4,339,289 of record CM029936.1, on the reverse strand, counting down.
ACCCCAGCAGCTCTGTTTAGCATTGACGCAGCCCCTGCTCAAGGAATGCAGCCAGCCCTGCACCTCCCCAGCCGAGGGAATGCAGCCCCATCCCAGCACCCAGGGAGGATGCAGGTTGCGTGGGGGTCTCACCCCGACACACCCCAGCAGTGATTTGGGGTAGCACACTGTCAGCCGGAGCCCGGGGCAGCCCCCACGGCTCTTCGCGCCGGTTCGGGTCTGACTGTGAAGGGGAACGGCCCCGTCGGTTGATGCGCTGGGTCCTCGCTCCCCTCGAGCGCAGGCGCTGCCTCCGCGCCCGAAGCCTCCGTCTCACCCGACCCCCAAAACCGGTTTAGGTGCTAAAACCGGGACCGGACCCGTGCCGCGAGCTCGGGGCTGGCACCGGCTCCGCTGCTCCCCCCGCTGCCGGCTCCACCCCTCCCGCTCTCCCCCACCTCCCGGTTCTTCCCGGCCTCGACGAGCCCCAAATCGGGTCAGTCGCTCTTTAAACGCCTGGAAGGCTGCACCATGTGATGCTCCAGCTCCGGTTGGGAGCCGGCGGAGCCTGCGGGAGCCGAGCGGTGCCGGGCACCGGGCGCCGTGGACCGCGCACAGAGCCGAGCGCCCCCGGCATCCCTCCGGCCGCCCCGCAGCATGCCCCCGGCGGCACCCTGCGGGTGAAGAGCTGTTCCTGCGCTGGGGTGAGGGCACCCCGAAACAAGCCCTCTGCTTGCGGCACGAGGTGAGGTCCATATCCGGCCCGGGGCGGGCGGCTGCTGCCGGGCAGGGACCAAAGAGGGGGGAAACGGTGGTCCTGCTCCGGTACCTCGGTCCAGAAGGGCTCCGCCGGGGTTGGCCCCGCGGCTCCGGGAGCGATGGCGAAGCGGTGGAGGTGAGTGCAGGATGAGCCCCTGGGGTCGGAGCGCCAGCGGACGGCACAGGGCTTGGCGGGGGGGGGGCGGGGAGGGGGGGTCCTAGTTCCCACCCCCCGCCCAGGCTCCATCCCGGCTCGCAGCGCATCCAGCGATGCCAGTTGCAAACCGCGTCCCTGGGCGTTTGCAGGTGACCGAGGACCCCAGCGCGGGGGGCCCGCAGCACCATGGCACACCCCGTCTCAGCCTTCCAGGCTGCCTACATCTCCATCGAGGTCCTCATCGCTTTGGTGTCCGTGCCGGGGAATATCCTGGTCATTTGGGCTGTGAAGATGAACCAGGCGCTGCGGGATGCCACTTTCTGTTTCATCGTCTCGCTGGCGGTGGCCGACGTGGCCGTGGGGGCTCTGGTCATCCCCCTGGCCATCATCATCAACATCGGACCGCAAACGGAGTTTTACAGCTGCCTCATGGTGGCCTGTCCCGTCCTCATCCTCACCGAGAGCTCCATCCTGGCGCTCCTGGCCATCGCCGTGGATCGATACCTGCGGGTGAAGATCCCTGTCAGGTAGGAAAACACCTTGGGATGAGCTCTGCGGTGGCTGCCGTGGGGAGAAAGGGAGCCCCAAACTCTTGGTGAAGCACCGGGAAAAAGGTCTTCCTTCACACTGCTGCTGCCGGGGCACATGTGGCTGCAGCAGTGATCGGGGCAGGCTGGGCTGGGGGGGTCCTGGAGCCTTTGGCATCTTCACTTGAGGGTTCAGAAGGTGCTGGGGTGCAGGCAGAGGTTATATTGTGGTCCCTCATGGGGTCCCACTGCACATGGGAGTGCACCAGTGGGTGCTCCAGGGACTGGAAAGGGGACGATAGGTTTGTCTTCAACCCAGACTTTGCCTCACCATGGGCAGCCCAGGAGCCCGGGGGTGATACCTTGCCTGCTCATGGACATGTGTGGCACAGTTCTGGGTTTTGAGGGACCAGAGGTGACAGCCGGGCATGTACTGTAGAGCAGACTCACCCAGGAGAGACCCTGCCTATGGAGCTGCCCCACAAATGCCTCCTCTCCCTGGTTTTCCCCTTCTCCTCATCTCTATCTGTTGTCAAAGCCAAGCCCATAACAAGTGCGGTGGGGTGTAAATGAGGGGTAGGAACTGTATCTGAACTCTGCTGCTCCAGGAAGAGATATTTAACCACTTCATGGCTGGCTCCTGGTGAGGTGCTGCAGCCCCTGGGGCTGGGAGGATGCAGCTGTGGGGCTGGGTTCCCACACTGGGACCGGGCTTGTCAGTGGGGCTGGAAGGGATCTGACACCCAGCGCTGGTACCTGCGCATCCCACCTCAGCGCGGTCGCTGTTGCTGGTTCCCCTTGCTCTGTTCAAGGACACCTTTGCCAGGCTCATTAGCTCCGGGAAGGCTCTGGGAAGGCTCCAGGAAGGCTCCGGCTGCTGAGAGCATTGCTGGAAAACTCAGCCCAGCCGGAAGGCTGAGCACGAGCTCAGCTCATGTCACCCCACTGGCCCTTTGCAGTTCGGACACCGGCTCCAGCCTGTTGGTCAGAGGGGTCCATGACCCTTCCTCCGCACAAAGGCACCCGAAAAAGACCCAACCCTCTTGTGTTCGGTGCTGCCCAGACCCTTCCAGTGGCAGGTACAGGGAGACAGGGACCTGAGGCTGCTTCCCGTGTGCTCGGTGTCCCTGGATCCATTGGATCATCACTGTGCGGCTTCTCCTGCCCCCTTGGCCCGCAGAAGCTGCTCGGCGAGAGACCGTAAGGCAGAGGGGAGGCATAGGTTGAACCCCAACCCCTCCCTGCCACAGATGATTCCTGAGGCTGTTCCCGACTTCCTCCCTAAGTGTGATTTTCCCAGCCTGACAAATCCTTGTCTCCCAGCCTTCAGTCTGTAGCTGAAGTGATTCTCACCCTGTCATTGATCTGGGTGCTTTTTTGGTTCTCCTGCCTCCCCTGCATGCTGGGGCTGGATTCAGGAGTGGGAGTGCTGCAGCTTTATACATAGAACACCGCCGAGCTCTCAGCAGTCATTTTCCTAACAAACCCAGGCTTTTTATGTCCGTTCCTGCCTCTGAGCAGCAAATGGGGAGATTCCTGCCCTGCGCCCCGCAGTGTTCCTGCAGCAATATTCCGCTGTGAATAGTTCGGGTGGGCTTTCCTTATGCAGTATCGACCCTGACATTTGCTGTCCCATTACGTGGCTGAGCACTTGGCACCAGCAGATTTCCCTCTGAGTTTCTGTAGCCTGCTTAATATTGAAAAGCTTCATAGCCACAACAAGAAGGGTTCGGCTTCACCACTCTCCCATTCTCTTATCCCCGAGGGCTTCCTCCTCTCCCTGGCAGTTGGCAGATGCAGTGATTTCAGGTGGTTTTGTGCCACAGCAACAACAAACCACAACATTGGAGATCACAAATAGCACAGAAACCACCACTAAAGACTCTTCCCTGAACCTGGAATGCGGCGAGTTTCCCCCAGCCCGTGCTGGATGCTGAGAGATGATACTGACAACATTTTGACAGCTCCAATCACGGCTTCGTGGTGTCATTCCTCACTGCGACACCAAACCCAGTAGTGTACAAATGGGTGCTGAGAGCCTGCGGCAGCACTTGGGTTCCTATCGAGGCATGGGTGTCTCCAGGGGTCCACAGGCAGTGGTGGCACCCACAGAGACCTGCAGGTGATGTGGGGGGTTCTCTGGCCTGGGCACATGCATCGGGCAGTCAGGACATGGAGCAGGGACATCCTGTCTGGCATGTTGGCATCGGGCATGGAGGGAATGGGGTGAGAAGACAGGGTGCATGCTGCAGTGCCAAAGAAAGTCCCCACACAAGGCTGGCACAGGGTGGGTACTCACCAGTGGGATGCACACATGGACAAGGGGCCTTGTGGGCTCTTGTGCACGGGGATCCCACATCCGCAGCCCCACTATTGGCTCTGCCGAGTCTTGGGGAGAGGGGACAGCAGGGAAGCAAAACGCATCTTACAGAGGCAGCCAAAAAGGACTGAGAGCAGCAAGGAGAGAGGCTCCGGGCATCCCTGCTCCATCCTTGTGCTGAACACCCCCCCAGGGCTGGGTCCCCAGCGAGTCAGCACTTGCATTTTGGGTTCTATGAAGGGTGTGCAGGGTTTCCACATCCCTGCCACGTACTGGCCAACTGGGGTGAGAAGCCAACGGGACTGTTGTCTGGGAAGAGTTGTCTGGAGGAGAAGCCAAGTTACTAGTGGATTCTCCAGGTTTTCTATTTAATTAGGCAGAGCCGGGACTGGAAGTGCAGCTTGGCAGGGAGCAGGGAATGTGGTGCATCACAGCCGGGATCCTGCTCCAGCTCCCATGTACAGCCCAGCCCTGGGGGAACCACCTTCAGTTTTGCTCCTTCTTCTAGCAAACATGTGGACCCGTCTGCTCCCCGTGCGCCCACTGCCCATGCACCCAATGGAGACCAAGCCCTGGGGCAGACCAGGAGCTTTGCGGCCCCGGGGGTGAATGTTTTCTGGGACAATGTGTTGAGCAAATGGTGCCCTGAGACATCTGGGATGTGTGGGATGGCAGTGGGAAAGTGGCATCTGATGTTGCATCTCAAATGGCTCCCTGCTCCCATGGCCGTGTTTCCTATGGACACAGAAACACAGAAGAACATGGGCCACTCGTGCAAGGTGGAGGCAGGTTTTGTGGGATGGAGGGGGTCTTTCATGGCTCTGTGTTGGCACCTCTTTCCTCCTGCTCCTGGAGGGAAACCCAGTGCACCCCCAGCATGGTTGGGGGACCAGGATATCCCACTGAACCCTCTCCCTCTGCCCCAAACCCCCAGGTAGCATCTCTCCAGTCTGCTGGGATCTGCAGGGTGCTGCCTCCCTGTAAAGGGCATTTTCTTGACCCTGAAGGGATGCGGGAGCATCGCTGGGGTTGAGCAGTCTGGAGCAGAGGGTACCACGCTCCCGAGGCTCCACAGGAACTGCTCCAAACAGCTGGAAACCACCTAAAATAGGTTTGCTGCTTTCCTGCGGGTGGAAGTGCTCACATCTCCCCTCTCGCATCCTTCCTCCCCTTCTGGCCTCAAGGCAGGACCCCTCCTGCTGCCGTCCCCACCGCCGGGCGCAGCGGGGCCCCCAGCCCAGCCCAAACTTCCCTCTCACAGCCGGGCCTGGGGAAGATGAAACGAGTTCAAAGGGAGGGGAAGCAGCCGGGCAGGGGCGTCCGGCAGGAACCGGCCCCTCGGCAGCAGGATGCTGGGGGCCGGAGGGATGTTGGGGGGGGTGTGTGTATATCTCCTCTGGCGCCAGCCCCTGCCCTATCTCTGCTCTGAGATGCTGTGCTGGCCTTTGGGAAGAGGGCCATGGCAGCAGGGGTGGGTGTCCTTGGGACATGCTGAACCGCAGCCCCTTGCCTGGGGATGCTGGATGCACAGGTCCTATCCTGGTGTGTCCCTGGCGGTCCTCACCTTACCCACTTTGCACCACCAGCTCTTTCCTCCGAGCCTTCGAAACATGTGCCAGGAAGATAGAAGTTGGAGAGATCTGCTGGTAGCCAGAGCCCTTGTTCGTGTGGGTCTCTCACTCCACAGCAGGGACCTCCAATGCCCACCCGAGGAGCATCCCGCAAGGCAGGCTGTGGTTTATGTTGCTGCAGGCTTTGAACATACATGTGAGGCTGCAGAACCATGGAAATTAGATCAAACTGGGGTGGAAATTGCTAGGAAATGGGAGGGGGGAGCAGTAGGAGATGGTTTAGAAGAACCCTCTCCTGAGCCTGAGGAGATAAACCAGCTCAGGCACGGCAGGAGCATCCCTCAGCCCCGGACTGCAGCACTTGGAAGCCAAGGAGGTGAGAGCTGCAGGCAGCCTTGGATGGCCCCGGTGGTGGAACTGGGAAGCTTTCCCCCCTTGACCCCGCTGTTGTCCAGGCTCTTGCTGGGATTGCAACGCTCTTTCCCCTTCTCTCCGGGCCTGCCAAGGGCTGCAGGCATGGGGCCAGCTGGGGCTGGGTCACAGGGAAGCCTCGGCACCCTCAGCCAGCTGGGTCATGGAGCAGGACATGTGGCCGGGATGGTTTTCCCACCTTTCTTCCACTGGCAGTGGGATGGGGATGAGGAGGACATTGGGATAAGACCCCATTTTGGCCCAAATTCCCCGGCACCAAAGCACATGGGAAGCCTTTCTAGCACCCCCAACACTAAGTGGTGAGAAACGTCCTTGGGCATTTGGGCTCTGAGACCCAGCAGATGTGTTCAGGATGGAGATGAGGAGGTTTTGGACCAGGCTGGGATGTGTGGTGGCCCCGATGCCTGTGGGAGCTGGTCCTCTGGGGAGGTATCAAACCACAGCAGCAGGTTTTGAGGTTCTCATCAGAGCAATGGAAGAAGAGGAAATGTGTGCTCCATCTGAGGGCAGTTTTTGGCCAGGCAATGGGTTTCATGGCTACCCAGGGAGGCAAAGGTGGCCGGAGATGCCTCAGCCTGGCCAAACCATCAGTGAGGGTGATGACAAAGTGATTGTGTCCACCCAGGCAAGGGGATAAACCAAACCCTGGTTGTCCCAAGGCTTGTTTTCAGTCTTGGAGGAAACATCTCATAAGCATCTGGGTGACTCAGAGCCAGGAGCATGAGCTCAGGGAGCTGCAGAGGGTGTTCGCACCCAGGAGCTCCTCTAGGTTTCCTTCAACCTCCATTACTCATTATCCACCCTCATAAGCCCTGCCCCTGTGAAAACAGATTGAATTCCCAAGGAAAGAGCTCCCATTTGTCCTAAACCGGAGAAATCTGGGGGTCTCTGCAGCCGCCTTTTATTCCTTCCCTTGCTGCCCTCCACCAGGTGTATGTTTAGCAGAGGAGGGTGATCTATGGACACCTTCATTCCCAAGGAGCAGGCCCATCTGAAGCGAGGATGGAGCTTAGAAGGCAGAACTCACCCACAGGGAGGTTTGCCGGAGCCTTCAAGCTGTTTTGAAGCTGCAGCTCCCAGCACCCTGCACCAGCTCAGCGGGCGGATGCTAAATCAGAGCCAGCGTTTCACACCGCGCTCTGCTCAAACCAGACCCGGGGTGCATGGATGAGCTGCACCGGACCAGGAGCTCGATTCTGGTATCACCAAAACACCCAGAGCCCTGGCAATAGGGTGGGCTTTACCAGCGGGTTATATTGGTCTTCAGATCCCAGTAAATACCCGGGTGAGCTGGTTTGCAGCACGATGCTTTGATCCATGGAGTGGTTTTCAGCCAAGAGCAGACTATGTCAGAGATCCCAGGGAGAGGGGACATCTGGAGGAGGCTCAGTGGGATCACTCCCAGCTGCAGCAGCAGCACCACGAGACGTTTGCCAGCAGACACAAAATCAGGTCACTCTAACTCCAGATGCTGCCGCGCCGGCCAAAGGAAGAGATTAGGGCTGTCAGCGATGTCTGCAGCTCCGGGGCTCTTATGGAAGGCTCGGGAACGGGTGTCCCCTCCTTGGTGTCTGTGGGTGTCCCCTCCTCAGGATGCAGTGAGGATCTGACTGTGGGATGCTCCGTTCTCAGTAGCATAGAGGGAAGGGGAGAAGAGCAGTGAATCCTGTGCAAGGATGCTCTGGATGTGCTCAGATTTGGGCTCATTCCCAAATTCTCTCTATTAAAAGGAGGAGGGGAGATGTGTGGTCTGAGAGACCCTGGACAGGCTTCCTGGCCAGCAGCATCCTATCTCGTCCCAGCCCTTGTGTAGGTCTGAGCAGGGTGCTCCCTATGTTGGCTAATCTGCCCAGGGTATCATTACACCCTGACCCCATTTGCTGTGAGTGGACATCTGGTCCCCCAGCAGAGCTTAGGCTGAGCTGCAGGGCAGGGCACAAATACCAGCTCCTTGCTGCTGATGTCTCCCTGCTGCAGCCCAAATTCCTGCTTTGGGATGCTTTTTTCCCCTCCATCTCCTCAGGTTTCCAGGTGAAAGCACTGCCCCTTGACAAGGCATCACCAGTACATTTGGAAGCATGTTTCCAGGGCAATAGTACATTTGCAGACAGGGAAACTGAGGCACAGAGCCGCACTGTGGCTTGCTCAGCATGACCCCACCATGCAGGGAAGGGGGCTGGGACACAGCAGGGATGGAAGCTGAGATGGGACACTTGCCAGTTCGCATTTCTTCATCCCATGGCAATATAAACTGACCATGAGGTGAGGAACACCAACAGTCAGGGCCACCTGGACATGGTGGGACAGACAGGGAAGTGTCTGCCATAAGATGAGGTCCCTCACTGCCGGTGAGTGATGCTCCTGTGTCCGTGGTGCAATAGTCCATCAGACCCATGGTTGAACAGCAGAGCCCCCAAAACCACCGCCAGCCCCAGAGCTGCAATTTGCAGACCCATCAGACAACAGCACCACTGAACACTTCAGAGGTGGCTTTCCCTTCTCTGGAATGCCTGGGGTGGATCCAAGGGCTCTGGGTTGGTGGAGGCGATGGCAAAGCACATTGGGCCATGGTGTCCAGTGCTTTCCAAGGACCCTGTTGCCGCTGCTGGCAGCAAGACAAGTGAAACACCCTGCAGGAGGCTCTGCCAAAGCAAAAGCTGCTGACTCAGCCTGCCGGGTCCCCACCAGCCCAGCCTGGCCCTGCAGGCAGCATGTCAGGAGTGAGTCAGGACCAGCTCACCATGGTGTGTGCCATCACCGCAGCCATCCGGTGCTGGAGCCGGCTCAGGGCATGCCGGAGCCCTTCAGTGGGGAGTCCTGGGTCTTCCCCCACCCCTGACATGGAAGAATGTGACTCCATCAGCGGGAGGCATCATCTTTACCTGCTCTTATAGAAGGGGTCCCAGCTCTGCTCCGTGCTGACCAAGGCGTGTGATGGAGCAGAAGTGACTCAGCGGTCAGGGCTGGGTGTGCAGCAGGCTCAGGCAGTCCTCTGCCATGGAGCCAGCACCAATCCACTCCCCAGTGAGTCTCCGTATCATTGCCCTGCCCTTGGCATGTGGTCTGGCTCTGCCTGGACAGGTGCCACGTGGCCACAAACGGCCAAGCCACCCCCTTTTTACACCCCAGGGTGCATCATAGCCTGGTTTTTCAAGCTCATGTGCAGTGTTGGAATAAGCTTTGCTGTGTCTTCAAAGTGCCACATTGACCAGAAAGGGGATTTGTCCATAAGCTTGGATGGGTGCTCTGAGGGGACATGGCAGCCACCATGGTCCCTGGGCCTCCAAGGGTGGAACAGGCACTGGTCAAAGGCTCAGGGATGGGGGTTGTGGAGCTGCTGCATTCAAATGGCCATGCTCAAAATCAACCTGACAGTGGGGAGGAATGACACTGTCATTCCCAGGGATTCACTGCTGTGACCCCTCGGGAGTCTCAGCATGGAGAGGAGCGGCAGTGGGACCAGTTGGAGTAGACATGAGAGAGTCACGAGGGGTCTGAAGTTCAGGAAGTCAGTGTATTGGTGGGTCTGTATCTTATTGTGGAGGCAGAGGGGATAGAAAGGTCACTGCAGCACAAAGGAGGATGGAAAAAAGGAGGAAAACGTGGAGGAGGCAGTGTGGTGAAATGCACTGGGAGAGGAGTTTCTGTGTGGCACAAGCAGGACTCATTTCAGTGTGCAAAGAAACTGCTTGGCTGGATGGAAACCTCTGGCTAGCAGAAGGGCAGGGAAAAACCCTGCATAGTTCTGCCCACAGACACGTCCTGGGGGTTGAGGTCCCTGCAGACAGCAGGACATGGAGCACTGTTCAGAGTGATCCCAGCAGACGCCGCAGGGATGGATGGGGAGAACCGAGCGTGCGGGATGCAGATGAGCAGGGAGGAGCGGTCCCAGGGAGCCAGAACTTTTGGGACACATCTCGTCCAAGGTGACCCGAACTTCCAAGCCCATGAAATGGGAACCCAGCTGTCCCAGAGGCTGCCCAGGCTCCTGGCAGGAACAGAGATGCCTTCTCTGGCACCAAGGCCTCCCAGCTGCCGGGGCAGGCACAGGATGCCCAGTTGCAAGAAAGAGCAATTGATGCTCTCCAAAGCAGCCACAAAAAGCCCCACAGGCACTGAGGTGTCCTGCAGAATAGCAATGAGCTGAGCATCCCCAGCACCCAGCCCCACCACAGCCTGTGGCCAGGCACAGCTGCCTTTCCAGACGGGCAGATGTGGGTGTTAAGGAGACATCACTGGTGATGCCATCAGGAGCAGAGTATAAAATAACCCCAAGGGATTGAGATCCCTCTTCCTATAGAGCAGAGGCAGCAATTGATGGGGGGTGAGTAGGGGAGGAAGGATGATGATGGTTTTGGTGATGAGGGGCATTGCAGAGCAGGATCAGCCACTGGAAAGTCTGGCAGCATCTGAGTTTGCCCTTCACTGCCCTGAGCCCAGTGAGACCCAGCAGCTCCCTCTTATGCCCTTGCCCCATGTCTTGCTGCCTTTTTCAACCTCTCCACCATCTCTTCCTTGCCTGGACTTTGCCCCGAAGCACTGAGCTGGGGACCACCTTCAGCAGCCACCACAATTTGATTGGATTGATCTTAAGGACAAAAGCCTCTGTTCACAAAAAGGAGCAGGAGGAAGGAAGAGGATTCTTCCCCAGCCCCTTTTCCTTGTCTTCCTCACCAGCCTCCTTCACTGCTGTCGCTAAGACTGGCCATGGTGCTCTTGCGTGCAGGCCCCTGGGTACCAGCGATGCCCGAGCAGGACCACAGGGACACAGAGGCAGGAATGTGACATCCCGCCAGCCCTGGACCTTGCATGGGGTGACAACACCACCTTTCCACTGATCCTCAAAGGAGGGCCGGAGCACAAAAGTCCAGCACATCACTGGTATGGCTGCCTTTCAGCCTTCCCCAGGCCATTTCTCTCCCTAGATCCAGAGACCAGGATGATTTCTCTTGGCCTCTTTCAAATAAGGGAAGTGCCAGCCTCTGGCACCAGGGATGCTTTCTCATTCTACTCAGTTCATTTTGCTTCACTTGGCACATCACAGTCCCCCTCTGCGACTCAGTTTCCCCATCTGTTCACAGAGGGAATGATGCTCTACAAACACTCCAAAAGCACCAAGAGGATGATGCTGAGAAACACTGCCTCAGCCACAGCCAGAATTAGCACAGTCTTACAGACCAAATGATTTCTCTTTCCTTTCTGCACTGGTAACAACACTCAGTGACTCAAACCTTGTACTGCACAACTGAAGCACTCGTTTCTCTGGGTACAGAGAGCTCTGTTCACTGCAGCACTGAGCGGACAAGGCTGGGAGAGAGCTTAGAGCACAGCCTGTGTCCAGATGGACACGGCAAAACCTGTGCCGAGCCAAGCCCACGTGGGTGCAGGCAAGAGGGGTTTATTATAAGGGAGACCATTCCCCACATTCCTCACTGCTGGGACACAGGAGCCTTATGGGCTCAGAGAGGTGTGTTTGCTCCAAAGGAGCTCAGGGTGTGCTCTGATACCAGCAGCCGTCCCCACCTCAGCTTTTACACCCTCACCCATGGTGCTCGCAGCATCAGTGGTGTGGTTGCCACCCTGAGCAGGGCTATGCCCTACCCTAAGTGCCAAGGTCCGGCCACAGCAAAGCATCCCCATCCCCAGGAGCCTGGGGACCTTCTTGCATGTCCCTTGTGCACCAGGGAAGGGGGATGCTGGGTCCTTCACAGGGTCCGGCACATTCCTTGTGCCTGGGAAGGACTTGATCCTGCCCAGTCCATGCATCCTTCATCTCCACGCCCGGCACCAGTCAGGCTGCATGGGCAGACTTCTGCTATGTCTGCCCATTGCTCCTTGTCTGGATTTAGCTGCCAGAGTCATTAGGAAGACGCACAGGATGTAATTTATGCCCAGCTGATGCATTTCACCGGCCTTGGGTCTCAGCTTTTTCTCTCCACCCTCCTGCTGAGCTGCTTCCTTCGGGCAGCAAGGTCAGTTTGCCTCCAAGGGAATAAGTAATCTTTTAAACGTGAAAGGAAAACCCCAGCATTTCCATAATAAACTCCAGGTTTGTTTTGCTTTTGCACTTTTTAGCTGTTTTCTTGGCGATAGATCGATTCTCTGCAGCGAGAGAACATTCGATTGTGGTTTTAACTGGAGCCTTCCCATTCAATTTGGTATTTCATTTGGCTGATCGAGATATATAGATTCATCCCAGCACAAATAAGTTAATGGCTTGACATGTATGTACTCTGATCCTCACTTCTCCTGTTTCGAGGCTGTTGTTGTTGGGGGATGAATGGCACAGGTTTTGCTCCGGCTTTGTGGCAAGTTGTGTTTGCACTGAAGTTGGAAGTCAACTGTGACGTGAAATGGCACCTCCAAAGTGATTGTCGCTAATTGCAAGTACATATAGCCAAAAATTCAATTAAATTAATCTAATCCAACTGCTTTTTGCATCTGAAATTGATCTTTTAATCAAGGGAAATGTGCATTGGGCAGAAGGCGCTGAACTGGTTGTTTTGGGTTACGGTGTCCTCTGAGGTTTAGAAACAGCAGAACTCGCCGGCACGTCCTAATTCTTATTTAGACCTTGGGTGGTGAAAACAACCTCCCTCAATTTGTGAGCTCCCATCCAATTTCTCAGTCCTGAGCGTGTTAATCTTCGAACTGGGCCATGTGCAAGAAGGGAAATGTTCCCTTTGCAGCGACAAATTGTGCTCTGAGGATCCTGGCCAGAGATAACAAGTTGTAGCCTAAGAAACTGAGGAGTTGAGCTGTTGATTGTGAAATGAGGAGTCGGGTGAGCAAGCAGAAGTGCAGAAAACAAGGAATTAAAAGGCAGATGATACTGATCTCTTGTTCCAGCTGTAATGTGGGATATGTCTTCTTTTGAAGAGTCCTTCTGCACCAGGGAGATAAAGACCCACCTCAGCCCTGCTTTGTGGCTGGGTTAACACCTCTTAACAGGAGATGATGTTTCCAGTTTCCTGCCTCCCGTTTATCTCAGGAACAGGTTGAATTCAGATTGAATGCCAACAGCAGGTCTCAAGATGTGGTGAGGCACTGGAATGGGTTGCCCAGGGAAGCTGTGAATGCTCCATCCCTGGCGGTGTTCAAGGCCAGGTTGGACAGAGCCTTGGGTGCCATGGTTTAGTGTGAGGTGCCCCTGCCCACGGCAGGGCGGTTGGAACTGGATGATCTGAAGGTCCTTTCCAACCCTATTCTACGGTTCTAAGATTCCTCTTATTTCCCTTCTAATTGGGATCTCCGATTTGCTCCTGCCTTTTAACAGCTCTCGCCGCTTTCCAGACTCACCTGGTTGGAGGCATCCTCTGGGTACAGACTTGCCCTTTGCTTTAGCAGCATTCACAGAGAGTGGTGGTGACACGCAGGGAAGGACGGTGGCACTGGGCAACCTGCCCTGGTGCTGGACAGATGGCACCAGGAGCTTGCTTAGCTGGCGCCTTCCTCCTGACACGTCCGGCTTGCTGCAAGCCGCAGTGTTGTGGGATGGAGTATGAGCACGGAGGCCTGGGGAGCCCAGTCACACCAGGCATTTCAGCTCTCATTTCAATTTCTCATGGAGCCCACATTTGACAGGTTTGGCATTTGAAGCGGTTTAAGGAGCTGCTTTCTTGCTTTCGCTGTCCCCTCCTCTTCCCCCTCTCTTCTCCAATTTGGGCGCTGCCTTTCAGAGTCCTCATTTCAAAGATGTTCTTTTGCATAAGGAACAAAAATATGCAGTGCATGAAAAATTCAAGTACTATACAAACAGCAATTGAAATAACTCGCTGTTTATCCAGCAAAGGCCTGGATTTACCCTGAAGATAGCCAAAGCTGCCTTTTATCCCTTCTCCTTTGTACTGTACAAGTACCATGCCCTGACTTCTCTCATCACACAGTGACACACAGAGACATGCCTGGGCAAAGAGCTCCCAAATACTCACCGTGGCAAGGGCAGGGCTGATGTATGAGAGCCTTTAAGGTGGCCAGGTCCACAGAGCAATGGTCCAGGGCATACGACCTGAGAGCCCTGGCCAAGCACACCGATGCTGGGTGAGAAGCACCTCCAGCACAGCACAGAAGGGGATGCACGTGGGTTTGAGCAGCTGCTCCTGAAACCTTCTTGCCCTGCTGAAGCTGCTGGAGGGGGGCTGCTCCCAGAATAGAAGGGGCTCAGCTGTGTGATGGGGACGAGCAGGACCTGCCCTCACTTTCAGGCCTGTCCTCCTCTCCAAGGAGATGTTTGCACACCAGATCCTTACTTTTGACAACAAAACTGTTCAGGCCACTAAAAACGTCCACTGAGTTTATTGCTCAGGGGTAACACTGAAAACAAGCCCATCGCACCCATCACGCTGGCCGTCAGTGATGCAGCCAGCTTTCCAGATCTCACTCCATCTCTTAGGGACTGGGCTGTTCCTCTCTCTGTGTTCTTACTCCCAAAGTCCCAGTGCTAGGGAAGAATCTCAATTTCTGATTCTGTTCTCATTTAAAGCAGAGCTTCTCATGCTTTGCATCTCAGAGATATGCACAAAAATGCCACTGCCTGAAAGCAGGAGCCAAAAGACAAGAACATCGCAGTTTTTAACCCGCAGTTCTGAGATTCTTCAGCTTGTTTCGTGATTTGCAGCCATTGCCAATGGAGTTAAATCATTTTGCCCTACCTCGGGGTCCTGGAAGGAGAAGCCAGTGATCCAGGAATGTGCTGGGGGGCTGTGACCACACATGGAGCTGGGAGAGAGCCCTGGAGCTGCCTGGGTGCAAAGCTAAGGCTCAGCACAACTTGCACCCCACTGACCAGGGACACGGTCACACGTTAGCCAGAGGGTGAGATCCAGAACATGGCCACCACGGTGCAGGCACTCAGCACCCTTGGATGCTCCTGGTGCTGCCCACAGCATCAGGCAGTCTCACAGCTCCCGTTGCGGTATGCAGGGTCTGCCCGGTCAGCACTCCCCAATAGGCACAAACTAACTTACCATTTCCATCAGGCATCGGATGCCCTGCGTGTCCCCAGCCCCTTGCCTAGTCCCCATCCACCCGCATTTTGACTGCCAAGCACGGAGTGGTCCTTGCCAAGAATTTCTGCTAACACAGCCACAGAGCACTTGAACGTGTCAGGATCCAGCCACAGGCTGTAAACCAAGCCCAGTCTGAAAACAAGCTCAACTTTATGTGCACAGAGGATTTATACTCGCTGCCGGGATGAAGGATGCTGCTTGAAGGAAGTGAGAAAAACGGCCTTTCTCAGTTGAAGCAGCAGCGGACGACACGTGCTCCTCTGCCTTCTTTGGACAAGAGCAGTGTCTCCTCCACACCCAGAGCACAGTCTGAAGGGGAAGGATGTGTGCGAGGTCCCTGTGCTCTCCATCCTCCCTCCCTGCGATCGCCAGCCCTTGCGTGCTCCCCTTTGCCTTGCAGCATCCTGTCGCAGTGGGATGCCCAAGGTGATGCCGTTGGCACTGGTCCATTGCAGAGCTGCCGTGGAGGTTACTCGCATCCCACCTTTGAGATGAGGATAGCTGGGCAAGAGGTCTGAAAGGAGCTCTGCAGTTACTGGGAGCCTGCTGTTTGTTCCCGAAGATGGGCTGTGATTCATCACCAGAGCCTAAACAGACTTCAGGGATCCAGCAGCTACTTCTCCATCAAGGCCAGAAGCAGCAGCAGGAGGGGTATGCGACTGCTTGGCACTGAACTCCTCCAGGCTGGTGTGATGTTCTGTCTAAGGACCAGAGATGTGATAAATGTCTTTGGCTCAGCAGGCAAAAATTTACTTCAGTCCTCCAGCTGGAACCTGGACTAAGGCAGGTTTAGACTCAAAACCCAGGTGGACAGTGTGAGCTACTGGGGAGCAGAGAAGGAAGCCCTTAAACAGCCTCATGAAGTGATGCTGCCCCACAGAAGATGTCAAGCTGAAGATAGGCTGAGCTGTGATGTGCTTTGAGGATTATGGCATCAAGAGAGCAGCAGATGCGGGGGGATGTGTTTGGCTTCTGGGCCCACTGCTGTGGACCGCTGGAGCTGGGGGGAGACACCTCTTCCCATACTTGCAGCCACCCACTGGATGGACATCCCTAATGGACTCATGCATTGTGCCTCCAACCTGGGGTGAAGATACCCTAAGACAGCCTGGCTGGACCTATAGAAGCATCGTTCCCCATTTCCAGGCATTTTATCCCAGAAAACCCTTTTCTACCTTATTGCTCCTGCGTCTTGTGGGGATGTTTGTGTCCCTGGGGCTGCTTTTGGATGTACCCACATCACTCTTTCTTGCCATTTGCTGGAGCTGTGGCCACAGCAGCTTCACCCACCACAAAACCAAGCACTCACCAAAGCCCTGGGGATGCTGCGTCTCAGTGTGTGGGGACCAGTCAATTTGAGCAGGATAGATTTGTTCTCAGAAGCCTCATCATCACCCTCGCCTTCATCCATTAGAGATTTACTGGCTATTGAAAGGGGTCAGGAGCACTCGGTGGCCTTGCCAGCTGCTTGTGCTTCACAGTCACTTGTGCAGGGTAATTCCTGCGCAGAGAAGCTACAATCTTAGGATGGTAAAACCAAATCCTGGACACAAGCTGGACCAGGAGGAACTTCAGTGGGATGCAGACAACACACTGCACTTATGGATCTATACACTCCCATGCAGATGCTTCTGGCCTCTCTCATATTGGCTTTGGGTGAGCTTTGCATCAATCATAGAATCCCAGACTGGTACGTGTTGGAAGGGACCTTAAGGCTCATCCAGTTCCAGAAGAACTGCCTAAGATCCCATCTCAACCTTCCCTCTGGCCGGTTGAAGCCATTCCCCCTTGTCCTGTCCCTACAGGCCCTTGTCCAAAGCCCCACACAGTTTGGTGTCAGTGGCAAACTTGCTGTGGGTGCTCGATCCCACTGTCCATGCTGCTGACAAAGACTTTGGCTCATTTTCTAGATCTCCAACCCAGAGGTTGATGCAAGTGTAACGCTCCCATAACATCTCCTCTTGCTCTGGTTCAAAAAGCTTCAAAGCCTCCAGGTCTAGTTTGAATAAAACCCGTTTGTTCTTCAGTATTTCCTTGACTATCCTCTTTGTCCATAAAACACCTGCAGTTGTGCAGCCAGCACCAAGATGTGGCTTTGCTGGTCCCTGCTCTGGTAGGGAATTGCAGTGCAATTCCTGGGGAATTAATTCACTAATGAAGGCAGGCCATAGCTAATGAAATTAAGCTGGGGCCAATGCAGTAGGGGGAAAGGAGGCCAAGCTGACATGAGGCTCATCTGCCCTGTGAAAGCAGCAAGGCAAAGCAGCCAGAGCACGTCCTGATCTAATTGAAAATCTCTAGACAAAAGTCCTTTGATGGCAGAGGATTTGGGTTTCTGCGCCTTCTTCCTGGCTGCGTCTTTGCTTCAGATCTTTCAGTGTCCCGGAGGCTGCTTGGGTGGGAAAACTCAGATGCTGGTGATCAAAGCTGCTCAGAAATGCAAAGCTGAGAAATGCCCAGGGCTGGGATGAGGAGATCCCTGGGCATCTGCACGAGGTGGGAAGTGCTGCAGAAGGGACACTGTGGGACAGATCTTGGGTTCTCGTAGGTTGTTTTTCACCTCTAACGCTTATTCCTTCTTAGATCTTTTGCTTTGGTTGTTTACCTCCTTCCACTCAGATCTCTTTAGGGCTTCATCTAGGTAAGTTCAAACTCCTGAAGGTTATCAAGGATTTGAAGGTGGATTTAAATGTCTAAAAAGGTCTCTTAGCATTAGCATAAATGTCTCCTAGCACCGACATCCTCTTTGCGTCACTTGAGTGCATCTTCTGTTTGTTCACATCCCTCCTGTTGGGAGCTCTGTGGCTCTTTGGGGGTCAAGCATCAGCCACTCAGTCCTTCACGCTCCTGACAGCATCCATCCAACAGCATCTATCCAACCATTGCAAGTCAATGACAGTGATGGGCCCACACAGCCTGCAGACACAGCTTGGGCTGTCGGACGGCTCCATGAAGACATTTCACACCCTCCTGTGTCACCCTGGCAGCTCCCACAGCCAGGATAGGGGACACAGATGGCAATGGCAGAGAGGTGCTGACACTATCTCAGCACGTTCCTCTCCTGTTCACATCATTTCTGGTCTTCCACCTTGGAAGAAATGGGGGCTTGTGACCACTGGTGGCTGCCTCACCATGTAAGTGGTGGCCTTGGGAGGGACAGATGTCAACTAACATCATCCAAAGCTGGGTGCTGGAATGGGGGGCTGGACAGCCTGCTTCTATAAATGCTTGGAAAGGAGGAATCTGGCCCTATCAGCATCTTCTCTGGGATGCATGGGGGCTTGTCCTGATCCCAAAATCCCAGACTTGTTGCTTGTCAGATGCCAGCTGGCAAGTAAAGATGTAAACACTGGTCCCAAATCCATGGAAAGTCTTTGAGGTGGGACAGAAGAGTGCATCCTTCTACAGCAAAGACATTGGTGTTGGCTGGTAATGGAAAGGGGCTTCCTGCACCAAAATAGACCAGCCTCCATCAGCACAGTATTTCCAGACTGGAACTGATGTCCTACCACCGAGACACTTCCCAGTGCTCCAAAGGAGAGTCCAAGGTGCTCTGTACCCTTCCCAGCACCTATGGTTGGTTGGTCTGCAAGAAGTTTGAGCTGTGGGAGAAAACTGAGAAATGCCATCAGGCTGCTGGGTGAAGAAGGAACAAGGGGACATGGTGGGACAGGACAGCCAAGGTGGCTTCCACCATTCCGGCCTCTGACTCCTCTCATGGCCTTGAGGAACTGATTTAAAAGGAGCTGAGACCATCCCACCAAGAGCCAGAGAAGGATTTTCTCACCCTATGGTGTCCTTTCTGCTTGGCATCATCTCTACAAGCAGCTGGCACCTTTCCTATAGCTCATCCCACACGTGGTGACCTGGAGTTACAGCAGCTCAGCACCCCAGGCTCAGCAGGGAGAGGAGCTGGACTGTGACCAACCCTCTTCTTTGAGGATCTCTGCTCCCAAAACACTTCAGGTGTGCACCGCAGCAAGAGGAGATGGCACCAACACCGTGAGGCTGTGCAGAGAAGCGGTGGCTGCCCCATCCCTGGCAGTGTTCAAGGTCAGCTTGGATGGGGCTTGGAGCAACCTGCCCTAGTGGAAGGCATCCCTGCCCATGGCAGGGGGTTGGAAGTGGATGAGCTTTAAGGTCCCTTCAACCCAAACCAATCTGGGATTCTGTGATGTCCTGGAGAAAAGGGGCCTCAGTGTCCCCCCCAAGTGACTCCATCCTCAGCCCAAGAAACTTTGACTGCAGCATCTCCTGGAGCATCCCATCATGAAGCAGCGTCTCTCCCTGGAGGACCCTGTTCCACTTCTCCCTCTTAGCTCTACACAGCCCTTGGGGACAATTTGTCTGCCTCTGCTTTCAGCCATCACTTCTCGCACTTCCTCTCGGGATGCAAACAGCACTCCAGCAATAATTGACACTTTGCCTCTTCGCATTTCTTTCCAAACCACCAAAGACAT
This sequence comes from Myiopsitta monachus, assembly GCA_017639245.1. Lineage (NCBI taxonomy): Eukaryota > Metazoa > Chordata > Aves > Psittaciformes > Psittacidae > Myiopsitta > Myiopsitta monachus. The sequence continues at coordinate 4,320,076 of CM029936.1, read as the reverse complement.
TTTTGCTCCACACCAAATCCAATTTCCTGCCCATCCCATCTCACCAGGATGTCGATGACTGCTCTGCTCCCTCCAGGCTCCTTTCTCCTGGCCTTGGCAGGGCATACAGGAGGCCTTGGGGCGATGCCCATCTCTGTAGGGAAGAGATGATGCAAAAACCACCACTGAGGACAATTTAGCAGTTATGGTCGGGCACAAAACCCCACAGACAAAGGAAACAAACCCAGATTGGGTGGTGATGGTGGTGACTATTATCAGGAATGGTTTAGTCACAGCTGTTAATAAAAATAATAGCAGTAATAAAATAGTGCCAATGCTGATGAGAATAATGAGATTATTTATTAAGTGTGAGCCATTAGCAACATTTTCTCATGCTTCTGCCTCCCAGATCCATCCTGAACTCCAGCCCTATCATATTCATGTAAAATGAGGTAGAGGAGAAAGGCTTTTTCTATATGGTATATCCAAGGAAGGAACATGGAAACAGCCAAGCTCATCGCTCCTCACCCAGCACCCTGCACTGGGAGGTTGAGCATTGGGTGGGATCAAGCACGAGGTGGGATCTTGCATTTCCTTCCTTTAAGCTGGATTTGCAGCCATCAGAGCAGCTGAGCCCCTTGAGAGCTGCATGGTCAGACCCTGTGGGGTGGATGAAGGAGGAACGCAGAGTCAGTTTAAGGCCGTTGTCAATCTCCATGTGGGGCTGATGGGGGACAGTGGCACCGGTGAGCCCCTGAGGACCACGTTTCACTGCAGGATGCTGCAGCTGCCTCTGCCTTTGGCTTGTTGCTTGAAGAAGCAAAAGTACCAAAGGGAACAAAAACCCCAGCTCCAAATTTTGCTGTTTCCTATGGATTTGGGGGATTCAACTGTGGTTCTTGGGGGGCTTTGTTCTCAGCTTCTGGCTGCTTCTGCAGTGCCACATTTAAAACCTCAGAGTACAAAGTTAAGCAAAGGAACATGAAGAGGTCGGTCCTAATGTTAGAACTGTTATGTTGTGCAGCAAGGGCAGAGATGGATGTGCAGCAAGGGGGGATGGATATGGACCATGGCAGAGAGATGGATGTGCAGCAAGGGGGGATGGATATGGACCATGGCAGAGAGATGGATGTGCAGCAAGGGGGGGTGGATATGGACCATGGCAGAGAGATGGATGTGCTGCAAGGAGAAGGAATGGATGCGCAGTGAGGTGGCAGCATCCATGTGAGGCAAAGAGGTCTGGATGTACAGTGAGGAGGTGGAAGGTCGCTCACTGAAGAGGGGAGGTGGACAAGCAGCCAGCAGCGTGTGGGGCGGTTGCTCTGTTGTGTGTGTGTGTTGGACACTCTGGACCACGCGAGCTTGCGTGCATCCAGGGACCTGAGGTCTGCACAACCTCTGCAGCTGTCCTGATGGTGCTGATAGCCATCTGCAACAACACAGAACGTTCTGGAGCTGCAGGGGGCCGGGACTGGCCGGGCTGGGCCCCCTGCAGCCGTTCCCCATCCCTTCTGCTTTGGCTGCAAGGGCGAAAGCTGCGTTCCCTGATCTGACCTTGGTTCATGACTAACAGGGTCCCAATGCTCATTCTGCCCCTTGTGCTCCCCCAGCCCAAGCATGAGGGGAGGGGGAGAAGGGGTGGGTGCTGGCTGCAAGCCCTGGGGTGGTGTTTGGGGACCGTGGTGCTCAGCATCCCTGCCTCTCTGGTGATGGGTGTCACACAGCTCTGCAGGGCAGGAAGCACCCGGAGTGGTGGCAACACGTTCACCATAATCAAGAGAAGACCCCAGAAACCCTTGGGAATGAGGAGGTGGGACACTGCCTGCAGGGACTGCAGAGAGGGAAGCAGCGAGGGCAGGCGCTTGGTGCTGTGATTTCAACCTGCTCGAACCTGGGTGGTGGGAATGGGGTGTTACAGTGGCAGGGGACCATCAGCTCCCCCCAAGGACCTGTTAAGGGTGATGTGGGGTGCGCAGGCCAGCGCACAGCCCTACAGGAGCCTCTGGTACCCCTCTGGCACCCCCCATTCCCATGGGCCCCTCACCTTCCCCTTCGCCTGGCTCACAGCGCTGATGCTCTCCCACCACCCTTCATCCTGCCCGTGCCCCAGCGCTCCCTGCCCTGTGCCTTTCTCAAGGTCTCCTGCCCTCTCTCCTCCCTGCAAGGAATAAATCACCCTCCAGCTCTAACCTTGGCTCCCAGAGGACACAGCAGCCTGCATTGCCACCTCCTTCCCATGGACTGGGCTGCCTCCGGGATGCCGGGAATCTTTTCCCAGATCAGAGAGGTTTGCTTGGGAAAGCTGTCAGGACCTGGTGGCTCTGGACCCTCTGGATTCCAATGTCCTCCCATCCATAATCCCACCCTGACACCTTGCCCATCAGATGGGTCTTGAGAAGGGACCCTCAAGGGGGAGTGAGGCTGGATTGGGGCCCTTAGCTTTATTAAAAAGCCCCCAGATTCTCCATTTTCCCAGCACAGGCAAAGGCTGCAGAGAGCTCTGAGCACTGGGATGGAGATCCAGGCTTGCCAGCAGCCTCCACATGGTCCCCATGGCCAGGTTAACACCGGCAGCACTGCAAAAACCCCCAGCAAACAGGCAGAAAATGCCTTTTGTTCAATCCCCTCAGGTGGAAAGCAATAGCACTTGGGCTGCAAATCTTCTTGGCCCCTGAGGAGACCCTTTACTTTGAGGACCAGGGGGAAAAATGAGTCCAGCAGCTTCCACTTCCCGCATGGAGAGCTCTGGAGAGATGAGCCCAGCCGCATCGTGCTCCCCAGTGGCATCAGGGAGGGAGCAGAGCCCAGCCAGATCATGGCTTCCTCCTCCTTCTCCTCCATCTCTTGGCACCAGCCCATTAAGAAAGAGGGTTTGGTCGATCAGCCCAGCACTTTAGGAAATGAGACAGGCTGTGCCCAGAACCTTCCCCAGGGCTCCATTAGTACCAGCACGTCCTTCCTCCAGCCCTGTGGGTCCCAGAGGATGCTTTTGCTGGTGATTTCCTCCCCCATTGCAGGGGGAATTGTGTGGGACAGGGTGTTGGTAGGGCTGGTGCATAGGGGAAGGAAAGGGAGAATGCTGCTCAGGGTGTGGAGTGCTCAGATGGAAGGTGGGCTGCTGGAGCACTGCAACCCCCCCCCCCAGATATGAGGGTTGAACACACATGCTTCAGGTTCCTAATGCATTTCCTGGCTTGGCATCAACCCCCAGAGCTCCAGGACCATGGCTGAGGTCTCTGCCCATCCCTGGGGCTGGGGGGGGTTGGTGGGAGACAGGGTGAGGTTCCCCAGGGCACATGCAGAGAAACCAGTCCATTAACACGTCTGTCAGGACAAGCTGCTACCACTTGCCAAGGATGGGAACGAGGAGCATCGTGGCATCTCAGCACGGGCACTGGCACCTCATTGGAGCAGTCTTAACCCCCAGGCAGAGCATGTGGCTCCTGTTTGATTCTTTCCCGTGGTTGTTGTCTCCTCCACAGGTACAAAAGCATGGTGACACCCCGGCGGGCGGCCGTGGCCATCGCTTGCTGTTGGATCGTCTCCTTTTTGGTGGGACTCACCCCTATGTTTGGCTGGAACAACCTGAACAAGATGAGGAGGACTCAGGAGCTGAACGCCACCCATACACAGTTTGTCATCAAGTGCCAGTTTGAGACGGTCATCAGCATGGAGTACATGGTGTACTTCAACTTCTTTGTCTGGGTCCTGCCTCCCCTGGTGCTGATGCTGCTCATCTACCTGGAAGTCTTCAACCTCATCCGCAAGCAACTCAACAAGAAAGTCTCCTCCAGCTCCAACGACCCCCAGAAGTATTATGGGAAGGAGCTGAAGATCGCCAAGTCGTTAGCACTGGTCCTCTTCCTCTTTGCCCTCAGTTGGCTCCCTTTGCACATCCTCAACTGCATCACCTTGTTCTGCCCGTCCTGCGAGACACCGCACATCCTCACCTACATCGCCATCTTCCTCACCCACGGCAACTCAGCCATGAACCCCATCGTCTACGCCTTCAGGATCAAGAAGTTCCGGACAGCCTTCCTGCAGATCTGGAACCAGTACTTCTGCTGCAAGACCAACAAGAACGTCAGCACCACCACGGCTGAGCAGGGCAACTAAAGCTGGGAGAGAGCAGAGAGAGGTTCCCCGTGGCCAAGCCTGGTCCCTGCTGTCAGGGGAAGGGGTAGTGAGGACCTGGGAGGGCTGGATTCACCAGCCCTGTGCCCCCAGCTGCCCAGGGGGTTATTTATTCGCTGGTTTGATATCGTAGCCTGCACTGTTCCTCGCCTTTCTTTTTTGTTCTGTTTGTTTCTGTTTTATCAGGGTTTTTTTTTAACGGTTGCCAAGTATTTAAGGAGAAATTGTACAGACAAAGGCACAGTTTATCTTCATGCAAATAAAGTAAGATGATAAAAACCACCCAGGAGGTCCTCTGCCATTGATGGAGACCTCCAGCTCCCTGGAGCCCAGCAGTGGGTGATGCTGGGGGCACCGCACGCTCTGGGCCCCACATCCATAGGGCAAAAGGGTGCCCTGGTGGCAGTGAAGCTGCTGAGGACCAGGAGAGCCCAAGACAATGTGATTTCTGCAGCTCTGAAGCCGGGAGCTTTCAAGCCCTTTCTTTCCTATCCATAGGCAGGGACAGGTGAGCTGGGATGAGGGAAGAGATAGGGAAAGGCATCCCATGGCAATGCCAGCACCCACAGGGTGATGAACCCACCATCCCCATAGAGCAAAGGGTCAGTCTCCAACTCTAAATGCTACCAGAGAGGTAAGTAGAGGGAATGAAAACCCCCAAGCATAGCCCAGAGACTCTGCAAGAGTCCCTGAGTTATGAGACCCATAACTCTGCAAGAAGCACCCTTTGGTGCCCATGTCCTCCAGCAGCACCCACAGCCCTGTGTCCCCTCATGTGTCTTCTCTCTTGTTCAACTTTGGCTCTGAATCAATTTTCCCTCTTTAATCCTGCCTATCTTCAGTGCAAGGCAGTACCGAGTCTCTCCCAGCCCTGTTTGTCTCTTCTCTCCCACTTTGCTCCCTACCACTCTCCCTGTGCCGCCAAACTCCTTTGACCTACACTTCGTGGGTTATAATTCAGCCACCTCCAAGGTCCACGGGAGCAGAGAGGAACCTGCACCCATGTGGGGGCAAGTAGGAGACAACTACAGCCGCAGGGTTGGTGTTGATGCTGCCACAGTGACACCTTCCCACCTCCATGTGTCTGCCACAGGTTCAGCCATGGGGAGGGTGCACTGAGGAGCTCTGTGGTCCCTGTGGATGCTGGCAGCCTCACTGCCGGTCTTTGCTCTGCAGCAGGGTCTCTTCCAGGCTGAAGAGGTGGTGGGAAGAGTTAATTTGAGTTAAATTGAATTCTTTTCTTATCAGCATCCCTTGTTCACCAGTCTCCCATTGGAAACACACTCCCTATGACCCTGCCCCTGCCCCAGGAGGGTTGTGCCCCTTGGACGTCACCAAGTCACTGCAGCAAGTTCCTGCAGGGGCTGGGAGGGGGTGCAGAGAGGAAAAGGACCTTGGATGGGTGAGATTTATGGGTGGCCTGTTAGCCAGCTCCAGAGAACGATGCTGTGCACATATAGCACGGGCAATAGTGCTGCTGCATGCCCCCTGTGCCCACTTCTGCAGCCAGCTCTGTTCAGCCTGGAGGGAGTTCCTTCATTTCTCTGAGAGGAAGGGGAGGGCAGCAAAGAAGAGAGGAGATGAGGGGCTCAGCCTCCCACATATTGCAAAGGCCTCAATACATCATTCCCAGGCTCCTGCCTCCAGAGTACAGCAGGCAAAATAGTGGGGCAGAAGAGCAGTGGCAAGGACAGGACCGAATGGGTCTTATCGTGGTAGAGGTGCCCTGAACACTCTCCCAGCCTCCTTGAGGTGAAGAACCCCAAATCCTTCATCAGTAGTGTCTGAGGATGCTGCAACCGCAGGCTAGCGCAGGGGGGACCCCGCGCCCAATGGCCCTTTGCACAGGAGTAGCTTGGCCTTGGATTGGGGCTGCTGTTTACTGAGCACAGGTCTGATTCCCCATGGCATTTCTGCAAGAGGCTGATTTCCTGGAACTGATGCCTTTGCTTGATCCTTGCTAAGGTGCCCAGAAACCTGACAACTGGGATGCTCATAAATTAAAAGGCAAGTGAATGATTGCTTTCAGGAATAAACATCCAGTGGTTTTTTCCACCCCGTGCTCTCTAGACCTTACCCGGGGAGGGCTCACTAAAAGTGGATGTTGTTACCCACCCTGGTCCCCTGTGGGGTTACAAATGCAAGTCTTTGCCTCGTAGAACTATATTAAGAATCTAGAAAGGGCAGAGTGTGCAGCATGAGACAGTCTTGGAGATGCTGCTTCTCCTCTGCGTTAGCAAACCCACATCTAACACAGCCTGTTCCCAGCCCCTCTTCTCCCAGGCTCCCACGTGCCAAGATGCCAGGGATATCAAGGGGGCCAGGACATTCTCATCAGTGTCCATGGCCAGGTGTTAGCGTGCCAGGGCAAGACCTGCTCTGGTCCTGGCGGTGGGACAACCACCTCCATCCTCTCCGGTGGCATCAGGGCTAACCCCAACCACGTCTATAAATGACCCCCTACAGGGGGAAAGTTAATCCAACAATGCCCTCTGATGGTGGAACCCATGTCTGGAGCCCCTGGGAACAGCAATACCCTCTTGGACTTCAGCTTGGGAGCGGAGATGACAAAGATGGGGCCAAAGCAGAGGGGTGTAGGAGGAACCACCTATTTTAGCCATAGACACTGCCTGGCTCTGCTCACCACTGACACCAAGTGGGGGCTGAGCTCAGGTCTGAGGATGCCTGGGCTGGATTTGCACCCACATTTGCAGCCCCAGAGCTTGGTGGGATCTGGCTGAGGGCAGGATCCATGTCTGGCTCTATGACCAAGCTGGTCATGGACCTGGAAGAGCTCCTCCGTCACCCCGCAAGAGAGGCTGTGCTGGAGCAGGAGGTGGTTGAGCCCCTCATCGCACTGAGCCCTCAGTAACGATGCACTCAGTCAAGTTGATGGCTCTGTCTGGGCTCTCTGTGAACAAACAGCATCTGACCCGAGCTGTCTCCGAGCTGTAAGTAACAACTCATCCTTCTGCACATGAGCGAGCAGCAGCTAACACGTCCATTCCTCCTCCTCTTCCTCCTCCAGAAAACATATCACCATGTCCTGCTCCCACTGTCTCACACCATGGGGATGGGATGCTGGTGGCAGCACACGGCTGGATCATTGAAGTGTGGGTAAAGAAATCGTGCTTGATGAAGAGACATTGTCATGACACAGTTTTGATGTTGTTTTTTTCCCCTCCAGCCAGAATCATTCCCCAGCTCCAGAAGGAAACTTTTCCCCACCAAAGCCCCTCCTGCTTGTTGGGTTTCTTCTGGTTTAGAACTAGATGATCTTCTAACTATTCTATGATTTGGATGTGGTTTATAAAGCTGGTCCTTTCTTTCCAAGCTCAAAACCCATCTCCTGAACCCATGGTTCAGTGGGATGCTATATGAGCCCATAGCATCCCTAGCAGCTCTTTTCCCTCTACCTCCCCCGTCCAAGCCAACCCCACAACAGGCAGGACAGAGCAATCCGGGTTTTCTTATTAGGACCCAAGTCCCTCAGATGGGCTTGTTTTATTGTCACAGCTAAGGACACATTGAGAGGACCATGCCATGGCAGGTCCATGCCAGTGCAGGATCCCCCAGAGCACAGCCAGGGATGGGGCAGGCCAGTAGAGGCCATGGCCAGGAGCACCACCATGCATCATGCTACCGCAGAGCAGCTCCAGCATCCGCTGGGGTAAAGGAACGAGATCCGAGTCCTGTGAAGGCACTGCTGCCAAGAGATCAGTGGTCAGGGGCAAGATGGGAAACCACGTCCCAGCCGTGGCTCTAAGACAAGACAAGCCCAGCCCAGCTCTTCCCTTTAACTCCACTTCTCCACCCTGCAGCCCCACTTCATACCTGCCCCCAGCCCCCGTACCTGTCCTCATGTGAATCCACCCCTTGGTGCCCCAGCTCTCTGAGCCCTGCCTGCTATTGAGGGCTCTGCCTGCCTTGCTGCCCATGCATCTCCCATGCACACCAGCCTCCACATGCATCTTCATCCTCCTGGCCACATTTTCAGCCCTCCCTCCACCTTTCAAAGGAGCAAGTTTCACCCAGGCTCTGCTGCATCCCAGCCCCACCAGTGCATCTCCAGCAATGGGATGGAGCTGGAGGCTCCATTAATGGGTGACCAGGGCTAACCCAGGACACTCAAACCTACTCCATCCCCAGTGAAGTGATTCACCCTCCCTCCATTCCACAGCCCCAACCCAGACCTACCTTGCTCTTTATCTTGCCCTCCAATCTGTCCTCACTGGGGCACTGGAGGAGAGCACAGGAGATATAAACCCCCTGAATTCCCTTCATTTCCCTCCCCTTTTGACATCCAAATGTGAGCCAGGGCACTACCAACGATCACTTATGCAAGCATGCTCCGAGCAATCACACACACCACTATCATTGCCTGCTCCTGGCCAGTTTATCCCCAAGACCCCAACCTGGGTGTCCACAGCACAGTGCCAAGCTCATCCTCCTGGCCAACCTCACCGTGCTGCCTGCATGGCTGCACTGACAGACTGGAGCCCTTCCTGTCTGGGAAGTAGGGCAGAGCGTGTCTTGGGGCAAGCATGTGCTGGGAAGCCACAGGAGGAGAAATAATAACAATGACATGTGTCTAAGGACACACCACCACGTCAAGAACACGTGTATAGCGTTGGGCATGCATCCTCCTGCATGGTGAGCACACAGAGCAGGCGTCTGCAGGGAGCAAAGCAGGGCACCTCCATGCAAGGGCTGCTCTGGGAACTCTGCTGAGGCAGGGAAATGCGAGCTGGAAAGTCTGGGCAGGATCCCGAGGCATAAATCAGAACAACCCAGGTGCCAAGTGCAGGGGGTTCAGCACAGTCTCCACATGCATGGCTTGTGGGTGGCTTGGGGCACAAGCGCTGGTGGACACAGTAAGGAGCAAGAGACTGTCCCAGTGGACTTTGGCTCAGCAGTTTCTGGCTTCTTCCCCAGTTTTTGGCCATGCATAAGGGAAGGCGATTTCAAGATGCTTCAAGCCCCATACACCCAAGAAGCCCAAAGCTCCACCGCTACAGGGCTGCCCAGTGCTCTTAGGCTCCTCCATCACCAGGATCAACACAAAACAGGGACAAACCACAGCAATGTGAAAGCCAGAAGAGGAAAAGGCAGGCAAGGAGAACTGCTCCTCCATCTCCTCAGCCAATCTTACTTTTCACATCAAGTTTGCAGTCTACTGAGGCTTCCCCCAGGGCATTTACGGCTTTGCAGGTGTAGATGCCCCCATCGAAGGGGCTGGGCTTGCGGATCTCCAGGGAGCAGACACCCTGCTCAATCATCGCTATGTATTTGGGGTCTTCCCGTATCTCCATCTGATTTTTCATCCAGATGATTTTGGGCTGAAAACAGCAGAATTTGTTTCTTTAAAGCAGGAAAAGAAATAAGAAATCTGGCCCCAAAATGCAGCCACCTCCCTTTGCCTCAGCCCTGCCTGAAGCTGGTGGCCATGGTGGGATTCATAGTCAGTACTTTGAAGAGGTAAATGTCCCATTCTTGAGCCCTAAATACTGCCCACTCTTCTTCCCCCAGTGCAGAAGAAAACAGGACTTGCCTTGAATTAAGATCAGTCTCTCATCTCTGCAAAGAAACACCCCACATTTGCCCTAGTTTGAATCAGAGGGCAGCTGCACCCCTCAAACTTAATCCAACCCCAACCCAACATGACCAACTGTCTCCCAACACCTCCATCCACCCTTCAAAACCCCCATTGGTGGCTGCCCACCTGCAGAGGTGATGCTGCCCATAGAGGAACCACTGACCTGGGGGAAGCCCCGGACACAGCAGATGAGATGTGTATTGTAGCCCCGGGTGGTGGTTCGGTCTGTCAGGGGCTGGGTGAACTTTGGAGGTTCCATCATGTCCCGTTGGGGGATCTTCTCTGACTGGTAAGCAGTTTCTAAGGAAGTAATTAATTCTAGGTTGAGGCAGAGCTCCTGGGCTGACCGGCAGCACATGGCCGCAGGGATTCAGTCCAAGGTACACCAAAATACTTCTGCTCCTTCACATAAGGGTTGGAACTGGATGATCTTCACGATTCCTTCCAACTGAAACCATTCTATCACACTATGATAATAAGCCAGACAGCATCTAGCCTGACTCGGGGATCCAGCTTTCAGTTCAGACCAACCCCGTCTATAAACTTCTCATCCAACCATGCCATGTTAGTGACCAATCCCTACAGGAGACAGGGAAGACGCCAGGCTGCAAACCAACACCATGATGCATGCTATGCGCAGGGCGTCAGATGCAGGCCAGGCACCGCTCTGGATCTCTTACTCCATCCCCAGAATTCAGCGCATAGGAGCTAGAGGTAAGCTCTGCAGGTGGCAGAGCCCCTAACTCACTGTGTGCTCTACCAGGGACCAGGATGGAAATGGATGGAGGGAGGGCAGGGCTTGGGGATGCTGGTTTGGACCCCTGAGCTGGACCACTGCAGGCGTCTCTTCCTCTGCTGGTCCTGAGCTGCGGAGCCAAAGCCAGGGTTGTTCCTCACCCCAGGGACGTCCTTGATCCCTCCTACAGACCGACCATGGCACAAGCCTTCTCCAGAGCAGAAAGGAGGTATAGAAGGTCAGGGCCCAGCAGCATCACCACAACACCAGGAAGCCCCACCAGCCGCAAACAGGGACGGGACCCTTCTTGCCCACCACCACCTCCAAGCCCTTAGGCAGAGCATTGTCCCTACTTGTCTTCTTGATGTCGGCCACCGCGGTGGTGACGGCCGCCTTCTCGCTCAGCCCGCAGGCGTTCTCGGCAAACACACGGAAGCTGTAGGTGTTGCCGATGATGAGGTCGGAGATGGTGCAGCTCGTGCGGGTGCAGCGCTCCAGCGCCGTGAACCACTTCTGGGAGGGCAAAAGAAGAGCGGTGAGGAGAGGCAGGCGGGCCAAGGGATGGAGAAGGCATGGGGGTGACAGGGGTATGCAGCCGTCAGAGCATCCCTTGTGCACAGACTCACCCCGCTCTTCTTGTCCGATTTCTGCACTACGTAGCCCTTGATCTCAGAGTTCCCATTATCCGCCGGTGGGGCCCACTCTAGGGCCACATTAAAGCCCCACACATCCACAAGCTTCAGGTTCTGGGGGGGCCCCGGCAGCTCTGCAAACACAAACCCTCATAGGGTGGCATCCCAATTTGCTCCCCCCACATTCTGTGCCTTGACCATCCCTTGCACATCGCTTTTAAGCTCTTCTCACCCAGCTGCAGCAGACTGAGGAATGAGAAGCTGCAATGGACATGAGCAGGCAGAAATCTTGCACCCCCAACCAGAGGAGCTCACCTCCCTGACTACCTTCCAGTATCTGAATGGAGGCTACAAGGATGATAGAGAGGGACTCTTCATCAGGGACTGTAGTGATAGGACAAGGGGTGATGGGTTCTAACTTAAACAGGGCAAGTTCAGATTAGGTATTAGGCACAAGTTCTTCCCTGTGAGGGTGCTGAGGCACTGGCACAGGGTGCCCAGAGAAGCTGTGGCTGCCCCATCCCTGGCAGTGTTCAAGGCCAGGTTGGACACGGGCTTGGAGCTGCTCCCGTGGAAGGTGTCCCTGCCCATGGCAGGAGTTGGAACTGGATGATCTTAGGTTCCTTTCCAACCCAACCCATTCCATGGGTCTATGATCCTGGAGAAGATCCTACTGGAAGAGGGACCCCGAAGTCCCTTGCCTTGTTGCTGTCCCTGTCCTATCCCACCTAGAACAAGAACTATCCCCTAACCAAGGGGCAAAAATGAGCCCCTGCAGGGTCCCATCCCAGCCTCACCAATCACTCGGATGTCCAGGATGGCCTTGTCCTCCGCTCCGTTTATCCGCACTGTGAGCTCGTACTTGCCCGAGTCCCCGCGCTGCGCCTCGCGGATGTAGAAGATGGTGTCCTTCTGTGTGTTGCGTATGGTGATGCGGCTGGTGTCCAGGGGCTGGCCGCCCTTGGTCCAGATCACCTCGGGCTGCGGCTTTCCCTGGAGCAACCCGCACAGGCTGGTTAGGAGCCACTTGAGCACACGGTCCCAACGGGTCCTGCTGGGAAGGATGGGTGGGCAGAGCCACCCTGCTTTGTCCAGGCGGCAGTGGCCTGGATTTGGCCTCTCCCAACCAGCAGTCCCCAGGGAAGAAATCACAGCCAAGCCCTCCCTGCCTCACTGATGGGAATCCATCAAAGGCTCCAGAGATGATGCTGGGAACACACCGGTATCCCAAAGTCCTCACAGAGCAAGTCCAGCTTTGCTTGCCCAGGACATGGCAGGCAGAGCTGTGCTCCTGTTTCTCAGGCATTGAGCCCATGTTCAATTCAATTCTACCCCACGCAATTCAGGGCTAGCAGGAGAGGCTTGAATTCAGCAGCTGAGGACAACTCATGCCCAGAGCATGGCCAGTGCAGGCTCCCAACATGGCATGGACATAGCCTTCATCTCAGGGACAGCTTTCTGTCTCACTTCCCCCTGCTTGGCTAGCATGTTTCAGCAGGAGAAAAACAGGAGCCAGGCAGGAACAGGATGAAAGTTCCCATCCCATCTCCTGCCCTTGGCCAACAAGGCATGGGCACCAGGACAAGCCAGCCCGCAGCACATCATAGCAACTACCTAAGTCACTGCAGAAGCTCACCTGCAATGAAAAAGCCTGGGGGGTTAACCCCCAAACTGTCCACCTACCTGGAAAGGGATCATCATGTTCACAGCATCCCCAACATGCCTGACATAGGTCTCCCGCAGGTGACGGGGCATGCGGATCTTCGGGAGCTCTGGGGACAAGAAAGTCATGTTTGGGACCAAGGAAATCACAGCCTCCAACTGGCTGACCCACCCCAGACATCCCCTGCTCAGCCATCAAGAAATCCCACCCAGAAACACAGACACCTCTTCCTTCTCCTCCCCTGGACAGTGTCTGCTTCCCTGCAGGGCCATGCCAGCCTGCACCTCAGAATTACAACCATCCCTGAGGTACCAGGCCACCAACCCAATGGCACCACTCCAATGGACCATTCACTTCCTTCACTATAGCCAAGCCATGGGGACCAACATGGGCTTCGCCAGAAGAGCCTACAGGCAGCAAGGCAGAGGACAGCATCTCCCAGTTAGGAACTATTTCTCCCCCAGCTCAGAAAGCACTTTTCAGAGGCTGAGAACCCAGCTTCCAGCAAGGACAGGGCTTTCCGAGGCCTCCACCTTCGCTGCGCGCCCAAGGCCATTGAGAGACCAAGCTGTGAAAGCCCCAGGCTTAAAGCGCAGGCTAACATCCCCAAGGGAACATAACAAAGATAAGCAGAAAACCCACTGGAGAATGCTGATGGAGCGTGTGTCTCCTTCCCAGGGTGAAAATAGCAGCTGTGTAACCCTACCGGCTCAGCGCCACTGGGTGATCCAACAGAGAGGCATTGGCTTTACGTGAGCCCCTCATAAAAGAGCTGTGTGTCTGTGCCTGGATTAAACGTGCTGGAGCTCAGCTCTGGGGAGGGGGCATGGCCAGAATTAAACCAGGGCTGAGCAATGGCTCAACAGCTGTGGAGCGGCGGCGGTGGGCTGGGGAGATGCCCAGCGGTCCCAGATGGCCCCACCGACAGCTGAGACGGTCCCTCCTCTGCTCGCGCTGCTATTCACTGCAGGGATCCATGCATTGATGCTGCCACTTGGGCTCATCCATCTCAGTGGGGTCGAGAAACCCAACCTCCAGCGGAGGAATGTTAATTCATGGGTGTTTGCTCCTGCTGGCTTGGCTGGAGAGAGCTGCCCGAGGTGATGGGGAGGCACCATTCCTGCCCCAGCTTCCTGAAGAACTCCCACAGTGAATCTTCATCTGCCTCACTCCACTTCCCAAACCCACTCATCCCACCTGGTTTGAAACTCTCTGCTGTCTGGATCACTGCTATTTAAAATCCCTTGCGATGCTATAAATGAACCAGGGAGAGGTGCAACGTGTAGTCCCGAATAACATGTGAAGACCAGAAGGTAATAGGTGGGACACAGAGGAGAAGATTCATGCACTCAACACACCAGGGTGGACACAGGGAGGCAGGGGGACATTGAGGGCTATTTTGCTCCTCAGCAAAGCCAGGCAGTGAACACAGGTCTGCATTGTAAGTGAGAGGCAAGAGTGGACCATGCTGGTTGCTGATGGGGAGTATGAGCTGGCAAAAAGCAAAGAGAGAAGAAAAGACCCCACTAGCATGGAGCAAGAGCAAGTTGTGGGGGAGTCCTTTGGGTTTTACACCTCTCAGCCGGTGCATGTGGCTGGCACTGCAGCACAGGACTAGAAATGGGAACATGGGCCGTGAATTTGGCATCTCATGACAGTCCCCCATGCCTGTTTCCCCAGGCTTCAAGGTATGGTGGGATGGCTGTGAGATCTGGAGGTGAACACAGCAGCAGATACCGACCACTGGCCCATGTTCACCTCCTCCTGCAGGCTGAGAGGACGGACCCTGCACAACCCTTTCCAGATGCTGATAATCTTCTCCAGGCCTTTTCCTAGGAAAAGCTGATGGTTCCTAGAATAACTTTTGTTATTGTTATTCCCACTTTTAAGCAGCTGAGAACTCTTTGACTAGTAGGAAAACTTGTACCTTCATAATTCCTTGTAAGGGGAAAATAAGTCTGCACTTGCTGTTTGATAAGTGAAAACCGGCCTTGAAATCATGGCTCAGCACATCGGAAGCATCCCGGGAGGAATGCGAGTCTTGCCGAGCATGGGAGCAAGTCATTAGCAAGTTCAGCATGATTCAAGTTCCCATGCTCCAGACTACCAGCTCCTGACTTCCCTTTGCTAAACAAAGCTGCCCAACATGTGTGCGATGGCATATTGGAGATGTAAACACAGCCAAGGAGAGATGTGCTTCCCATTGGAAGATGTGGCTAGGCATTCTGAGTCCTTCATCCCCAAAGCTTTTTCCATCTGCATGATCAGTGTCCCCACGTCAGGAAGCTTCTCCATCCCGCCCCGAGGGAACTGGACACAGCTATTGAGAAGGGCACCTTGATCAAAGGTTGGGTCGCAACATGTGAGAGGGCAGAGGCTGCTCAGGCTGCAGGGATGGACCAAGTACTGGGTTCACCTCTGCGGCCCCCAACACAAGAGGATGTGGAGCTGCTCTACTGGAAGGTGCCCCTGTCTGTGGCAGGGGTTGGAGCTAGAGGAGCTTTAAGGTCCCATTCTGTACTGCTGACAAAGCACGCTGGAATTACTCACGACAGGAGCAGTACTCACGGAGGATCTCTCTGATGAGGACTGGCTGCTCCAGGGTAGCCGGGACACTGGCACCGCAGGCGCTGACAGCCTTCACCCGTACATGGATCTTGTCACCGGAGCCGAGGTCCTGGACAGTGAACCGGGTGGAAAGAAAAGGCTCCTCATTCACAGCTGTCCAGTCTGCACCTACAATGAAGCCAGCAGGGCACTTCAGGCGTGCAATGACAGACAGACACACACCATGGACAGCAGGATCGAGCCACAGGGGTGGAACCCAGAAGAGAAGAACCCGTTCCCTGCTAAGGCTGAAGGATTTATCATGGAGAGGATTTGGCCGCCCCACCAAGGAGTCAAGGAGCATAGGGTAGGAAATGCTGGCAGAAGCTCAGCCTTGCAATGTGCCAAGCCTCTTAGGAGGTTTCTCAGGTAGAAAAGACTGCCCCAGTCACCAAAGGCCTGGGTGTCCCAGGCAGGCAACCAAAGCAACCCAGCGTTGCCAGGCTGTGCTAAGCCACCAGGTGCACCTTCAAACCAAGAGGGTTTCCTGTCAGTGCCATCAGACCAACCAAATCCCACCAGCTCCTCTTTCCCTTCACCAAAACCAGCCCTCACTCAAATCTCACTCTATTTTAGCCAACCAGGGTCTTGCACCAGCATTCCTGGAGCCCATGCGGTTACCACTGCATGACCAGAGCTCTCCTGTCACCAGCCAAGCCCAAAGCAAGTGAGGAGAGCATCCAAAACTGTGACTTTTGGGTGTCTGTCAGCCAGCATCCTCCAGGAACGGCTGCATCTCTCCTTGTCCCACACAAAGGCCACCTCACGCATCCCAACCAGCCATGGTTACCTCCCCAGTCCCCAGCCCAGTGATGAAGGCCTCCCGCAGCTGAGCAAGCATGGATCGTGCCTGTCTCCAAGGGTCACACATCAAGTTCCTCAAGGCTCATGGACCAATCTGGTCTCCCAGCCCACTCCATCCTCATGCAGCACCCAGCCCACCAGCCTCAGGGTCCCCTTGCATACCCCCTCCCCAGCCACACAGGTTGTTCCCTCTCACCCCAAAGCCAAGCAGGGCTTCAAGAGAGTGCCCCAAACCCAAGTCGAATCCACCTCTCCCATTCCTCAAATGAGCAATGCAAGCAGAGGACCACAGATAACTGCTGCCACCCACCAGCCCACCCCCATCCACCACAGACATTCTCCTTCCAAGCATCTCCAGCACCAGCCCACTGGTTGCTGACGCACCCCAGCCCCTCTTACACTCCAAAGGATCCTTTTGTCCCTTATCCTCCCCACCTTATCCCCGTTCCTTTTGCACTTCATTTTGGGTAAACGTGGGAGAGACCATCCCAACCCCAGGTCCCTGCAGAGCTGGAGTTATCAGAGTTCATCCTCAGTGGGTATGCTGGTCTCTCCTCTACCCTCTAGCTGGGGATAGCAGTAACATTAAACCCAGTCCAGCCCCCTGCTAAAGACACCACCACCATCTGAAGCCAATGGGAACCCCTTCTCCATGGGGAAAAAAGCAAAACACCATTTAAAATGGGACCATTTGGGCAAAGAAAGGGAATCGGTGCGCAGGGAGACGCTGCCCGGTGCTGCCCAGCTCCACCCCGTGCCTCCACAGCAACACAGCAGGAAAAGCCAAGCCTACTTCCATCTTTGCAGATCTCCACCACGTATCCATCCAGGTGGGACCGACCCGTCTGCTCCGGGGCCCTCCAGGTCAGCGTAATGGAGTTTTCACTCACTTCTTCCACAGCCAAGGCCAAGGGGGAGCTGGGTGGCACTGGAATAAACCCACAGTGGTAAGAACAGGCTCGCAAGCACCAGGGCTGGTGCGACCAACTCCATGCTGGTTTTCAACCCCCCATCCTCCTAACCCCCAGCCCTATCCTGCTGCAAAAATACCCTTGATGACTTCACCCCTCCATCCCTTCCCTCCAGCAGCCCCACACATCCCCTCCAAGCCCTGCGTTCCTCTCCCCAGCTCCAGCGCTCGGTCTCTTCCTCACCTCCCTTTGGCTTCTCAGGCTCAGGCGCTTGGGGTTCAGCTGGAGCACTTGGGGAACCTTCTTCAGGGGCTGGAGCTGCTTCTGCTGTGGGGACAGGAGCAGGCTCATCTGCTGGGGCTGTGGGTTGCTCCGTGGCAGGGGGATGCTCAGGGGCTGGGGGGTCTTCAGCAGCTGGGGCTGGGGCTGGTTCTTCCTTTGGGGCTGGGGCTGTGTCCTTCTTGGGTGCTGGGTCCGTGGCTGGAGGTGCTGTTTTGCCGGTCATCGCTGCAAAGCCTCGGGGCTGGAGAAGGGGATGTTTGGGGGTCTCTGCTCTGGGATCTCCGCTCTCTTTTGGGGTCCCTGCTCCAGACCAAGTCTCTCTTCCAGATCCGGGATCTCAGTGCCGAAGCTGGGGTCTCTGCTCTGGAATGGCGCTCTCTGCTCCGGGACGGCTGTGCTGGGAGCGGGGAACCAGGTCACTGAGCCAGAACTGGGGGATTTTTATAGGCTTTGCCCGGCACTTGTCACCTCCCTGCAAACCAATCTGCCTGCGCAGGCGGGGACGCCAGGAATAGCCACCCGGGTCCTGCGCATTCAGCAGCACACCACTACCCCCTCCTATGGGGCTGCAGCACATGGTCCTGCCCCCCCCCCCCCCCCCCCGCCATTCCCCCCCACTTCAGGCTCGCACGGGACTGGACAGGCCAGAGCCAGGTCACCTTTCTCTAGGGACATGGCTCCTGTCCCCAAGCACCAACACCTCTCTAGTTAAGGGCTTCCCACCTCGCCACTGTCCCCCCTATTCCTCCCCCAGCTTCCCCATTGACCCTGCACCCCACATGCCTTCCCCCACCCCAGTCCTCCCCGTTAATCCTGCACTGACCCCCAACCCACCTGCAGCACAATTTTCCTCCCCTGGTTATCTCGGAAACAGCGTTTGGCAGCAGGATGCAGCCAGGACACCAAGGGATGGTATCAGGGTCTCAGGGAGGGCATGTTTCCTCCAAACCCATGCAACACCCCAGATGTTCCTCGATTACTTCCACTGGTAAGCAGGAACATGACTAATAACAGCTCCTCCTTCCCCAGAACACCTTAGGGATGCCTGAGAGATGAGCTCTCTGAATCAGGAGAGGCTAACATGGCGCTCTGGCTGGTTTTGCTGCCTGGGGGTCACAGATTGGTGCTGGCAGTCCCTGCTGCTCCCCAGCACAGCTTGGAGTGGTCAAAGTTGCCAAGTGGGTCATGAAGCAGAACATCTTCTGCAGCTGCCCTGGCACAGAGGAGCCAGCCCCGCTCGCCAGCGCAGTGATGCAGGGCTGGGGACACCATCCGCCCATCCTCCTCCAGCTGCCTTTGGCTCCCTGGTGGCTCTGGCGCCAGAGGGAATGGCTGGAGAAGCTCTAACCATCCCGTCTGGGGTGACCTTGGCACCTCCTCGACCCCTCAGCATCCACACGGCCCACGTCTTAATGACTTTTTCCATTCAGCTCACAGGAGGCCATCTCCAGGCTCCCACAGCCATCAACTCTGCTCATCGGTTTTCCATGTGTCTTTCCCAAAGGCCATCGGAATGCCTACTCCAACCAAAAACACTTTACAAAAAGCAGGTTCCTTTTGATTATGAGTGAAGAACAGCAATTTAAAGAGCTCTTAGAGACAAATACACACAAATCAACTCCTAAACTCTAGACCATAAGGAAAGGAACACTCAAGTCTCTCTCCGATTTAAATTTGGGAGTGTGTGGTTGAAACTTAAAAGGAAAAGGACCTCAATGTAATTCTTTCGCTCAAAGTTCTTGATCTGAACAAAACTTGAGTTTTCCAACCTGCTCGATGACGTTTAGATGCTGTTTTCTCTGTTGACTCACAAGATGACTCAGAGGTTAAGGGCAAGTGAATCAACATGGTTATCATCCAGACTTATCTGGGCCACGTTACTGTACTATACAGGCATCTCGTCTATTCACACATTGCCAGCCAGAGCATCCTATGTTGAGCAAACTCGAGCACAGAAACACTATGCTGCCTGCTGGAGATGACAAAGGCACGGTGGCAGGTTGCCCAAATCCAGAGTCAAAGGGTTTCCCTGAGGGGTCAGACTCGGGAGCTGACGGCTTCATTACCACTGCAATGGCTTCATTTGTGGATGCACGATGGGGAGGGAGAAACTGAGTCATTCCACTGTCAAGGATGGGAGTGGGGTTCTCAGCCCCCTGCTTTGGGGTGAGGGAGATGAAATGAGGCTGACATCAGAAACACAATGAAATGCTCACCAGTGTGATTCCTCCACCTTGGCCCGAAGGCGAAGAGCGCTGTTCCTGCAGGCAACTGGGAGGGTTGAACATTAGAATGTTGGTGAGAATAATATCAGTGCAGTTTTGCCTGAAACTCCAAAACTTGCGGGATTTAGCTGAAATACAGCACATTCATTTGGGTCCAGGGAGAAAAGATTTCTTCTCTACGGAAGCTGGTACTTCATATAAATCGGGTTTGACCCTCAAGTCCAGTTCACTACAGCATCGAAAAGTTGCTTGATTTATCTCTCAGGTAACATACAGGTCTAAATAACAACAGCATCTTTTCTTCCTTAAAGGATCAGGTCCTTCTCATGCCCCTATTATTCAAGCCCCCCGAAAGATGCACCATGGTCATCTTTGAGCAGGATTCACTGACACGACCCCATTGCAAAGAGAGAAATCTGCTGTACCCCGAAAGGATCAGATCTACCCACTCACCCAGCTTTGCCATATAGGAAATCACAGCACTAGAGACCTGCCGGGTGGGATGAGGGAAAACCTCAGCGACACCTTTCCCCCTTATGACAGCAGATGTGTCCATGTGGGGAGGCAGAAGATGCGCCCAACAACTGGGGCAAATCCTGCAGGTTTCCAGAGATCAGGCCCATCCTCTAAACCAGGCTCCAGAATTAAGTTGTTCACAGCCGTCCAACAGGAGAGACCAGAAACCATCTGCACCTCTCTATGGCCACATCTTGCCCTGCATGCATCGTGTGGACTGTGAGTCCATGGAAGACACCACAAATGGCCAGTAAAATGCCCAAACCCCCCTGGATTTCAGCAGAAAGAAGGTGACAAAACCCTTTAGGGGCTTCCCAGCCAACGTGGTCCCCATGGCATCATCACACATCCCCTTCAGGGACTGTAGTGACAGGGCAAGGAGTGATGGGTTCAAGCTTAAAGAGGGGAAGTTCAGGTTGGATCTAAGGGAGTTCTTTACTGTGAGGGTGCTGAGGCACTGGCACAGGGTGCCCAGGGAAGTTGTGACTGCCCCATTCCCGGCAGTGTTCAAGGCCAGGTTGGACAGAGCCTTGGGCTCCCTGGTCTAGTGTGGGGTGTCCCTGCCCACGGCAGAGGCTTGGAACTGGATGATCCTGGGGTCCTTTCCAACCCAACCCATTCAATGACTATGACATTGCTGCTGGTCACTGATGAAGCTGGAGGCGGTCCCTGCGTGGGGCTGCCCCCTCCCTTCAGCTGCTCGCCTCCTGCCCTTGCCTGTCCCCTGGCCAGGGAGGTAGGTCAGAGCTGCAAGCAGGGGAGGTCAGATGGGAAGCACACGTCACGTCTCCAGCAGCACTCCCCGTGTCACCGCGGTATTCCCAGCGTGCTGAGTCAAGGCCAGGGCCTGCAGCAGCTGGGCTGGGATGTCAGACGCTTTCCACTTGGTGCAGCGCACACAAGAGGATGCTTACTTCACCCCAAAGCAATGGCTCCAGGCAGGGGTCAAACTGGGGCTCGACCCCTCTCCCACCTTGGCGCAGGGGTTTTAAGCAATGATTGCTTCGGAATGTCCTTGTCTGGCCTAGAAAACACAACCAGGTAATAAAAAGACATCAATGAGAACACAGCGGCAGCAGTGGCTCTGAGGTCCTGATGGGCATCCTCTTGGGTACCAGAGAGGGACTCTTCATCAGGGACTGTAGAGATAGGACAAGGGGTGATGGGTTCAGAGTGAAACGGGGCAAGTTCAGATTGGATCTTAGGCAGAAACTCTTCATTATGAGGGTGCTGAGGCGCTGGCACAGAGTGCCCAGAGAAGCTGTGGCTGCCCCATCCCTGGCAGTGTTCAAGGCCAGGTTGGACACAGGGGCTTGGAGCAACTGCTCCAGTGGAAGGTGTCTCTGCCCATGGCAGGGGTTGGAGCTGGATGACCTTGAGGTCCTTTCCAACCCAAACCATTCTATGATTCCATCCCTTACCATGCACAGGAGCAGGGCTCACGGTGCCCAGCCACACACTCCGGTTACCCCTGCCGTGTGGCTGCACACCAGCTCACACCACCAGCACTCAGCATCACCATAGTGTGATTCATCAAGTCACTGATAACCTTTTCTTCACCAAAAGGGGTGTCCAGCACTGGAACAGACTGCCCAGGGATGTGGTGGAGTCACCATCCCCAAAGGCATTTGAAAGACACGGAAATGTGGCATTTAAGGGCATGGTTTAGTGGTGGACTTGGCAGCACCAGGTTTACGGTTGGACTCAGTCATTTTAAGGGTCTTTTCTAATCAAAATGATTCTCTGATTCTATGATCAGTCAGGGTGTGCAATCGGTTCATCGACCACCAGATCCCTCGACATCAGCTCATGGAGCAGCACCATGGGTGCCTAAACCTCCAACCTACCTGCCGGGATCAGGAGCTGCTGGATGAGGGCAGGACATGTGGGTACAACCACCCAGAACCAATGGGCTCTTTGGGGTATTGTTCTGGAGCTGTGATGGGGTCATTCTCCTCCAAGCTGGAAGAGAAATAGAGGAACTATTGGGATGCCCCAGTTTTGGCCAGCGCCTCACTGAGAGCTGAGCCAGGGAAGTCAGTGCCAGCTTTGTGCTCCTCCAGCCCAGCAACAGGGCAGCACCCTGGAAAACCACCATGGAGGGACACTACCCCCTGCTCCCAGCCAAAGAGGTCCTTCCATGGGGCCATCACACATCGTGGCCATGGCACAAGATGGAGAAGCACCTTAGAACCGGGCTCTGAGCAGCGCAGGAGCGGTGATCTCCAGCAGCTGCACCCAGCACCGGCCAGGACGGGACAGGATGGGCCAGCAGCTCTCACACACCTTGGCACTGTATCAGCCCCCTCCTGTGCCTCCAGTGCCCAGAAGCAGTGCCAAGCCCCGTGCATTGCTCTGCCTCCCCTTTGCAGGACCTTACCTCGGACAACAGGCACAGAGCCCGCACCAGCCCCACTGTCCTCAGCCCGACGGGGGTCACCTCTACCAAGGGTTGGGGACAGCAACTGGGGATGCCAATAAGGCTCTGACAAAGCCCCTGCCTGGTCCTGCTCTGCAGCAGGGAAAGGCTGAAGCAGCAGCTTGGGGTTCCCTCCTGCATTAAAAGCCCCCGAGCGTCACAACCCACGTTTGGCCTTTCCATTCAGGGTATTGCACCCAGGGGATGCAGCCAACGCCTGAGCACTGGGGAGCTGGGAGGCTCTGCCAGAGAAGAGGGAGGAAACAGCACGGCCCCAGGCTCCACCAGTGCCAGCACGGGATTTCTTTGGCGTTTGCCATCAGCAGGGAGCTCGGGGGTTGCTTTTCACTGCACAGGGGCAATCATCACCTCTCAGAGCCTCGCCATGCACATGGGCCCAGGCAGTGCGGTGACTGCTGGTCCCCAGGATGGGATCTAGCCCTGATATGAGGACTTCAAGGCACTGAAACCCCCATCAGGGTGCACTGTGCTGGTGGCCAGTTACATCCCCAGGCACACCCTCTGGGTGCCACTTGACTTCCAGCATCCCCTTACCTCCATCAGGGACTGAAGGACCATTAGATGTCCCCAGAGCCATTGCTCTGCTCCTCTCCAATCCCTCCTGTAGAGCCAACCCTGGATGCTGTCATCTCCGCTTCCCCTCCCAGCTCCTCCCTTATCTTCTCACATCCACACCCTCCCTCCTTTGCCTCCAATGCTTTCACCTGGCTCCTCCCCGCCTCCTCTCCCTCTGCTCTCCCCATCCCCTCTTCCTATCTGCGCCCTCCTCCCCACCTCCGGTGGATTCCCAGCAGGACACTGCCATGCTCCACCACCGGAGCAGCCGCTCTTCACCCGAAAGCACCAAAGCAGACCGTGACCGGCACGATGTCCTGCAGCCGGACCCCTCCGGCCCCGGCGGCGCTGGGATCAGCTGTGCTTCAGATGGGGCAGCCGATATCCCAAAGACATTCCCAAGCCGTGGTGGTGGCTGGCACCCTGCACCCCGCCATGCCTGAGGGGTCTGAGGAGGGTTGGTCCTTCCCAGGATGCTCTGAGGCAGATGGGATCTGCTTCTTTGATGGGACACCATATCCCGGACCCATCCCACGTCCCTTCTAATCCAAGTGCTTTTGTTTGGGAACCTCCCTACTGTGTCCCAGAGAGATTTTGTTGGATTGGAGGGGCTATGAGAGGGTCCGAACCACCCCCAGATCCCAGTGAGTCCCTCCACGTCCCAGTAAACCGGGAAGACAAAGCAGTTCGGGGTTGCACCCTTTCTCTACTGCCACCAGGGAGCATCATGGGGACATTCCATCAGGCCGGCCCTGGGTCCAGCTGGAATCCCCCAGATCCTGTGCCAAGCTTTGGGAAGATGCTGTTCCCTTCGTGACTGGTCCTTAGGTCCCTGGTGTACCTAGAGCCAGATGTGGCCCAGATGTGCTTAGGATGCCTGTGGTCAGGGCACCTGGGTGCTGCTCCCTGCTCTGCCCCACCTCTACTGTCCCCAGTCAGCACAGGGGCAGCGCTGTGTCTTCCCTGGAGGAAGCATCACTTCAAAGCACTTCCAGAGCAGCTGAACCGGTACATGAGCTTCAGAGAACAAACGGGGTTTGATCTCTTGACCAAATGGCCTGCAAGGAAACCACTGTGGAAGAGGATGCTCCATCCTCATCCTCCTCCTGGTTCATGTGCATCAGTCTCTGCTCCCAAGGAGCAAGGGATGGGACAAGAGGAACCGGCCTCAAGCTGCACCAGGGGAGGTTTAGATGGAGCTGAGGAACAATTCCTTCCCCAGAGGGTGCTCAGCATTGGCACTGCCCAGGGCAGGGCTGGGGTCACCGTCCCTGCAAGGGCTCACACACCGTGGAGCGAGGCCTCAGTACCATGGGGCAGTGGTGGCCTTGGCAGTGCTGGGAACGGTTGGACCGGATGAGCTGAAAGGGCTTTTCCAGCCTGGCTGATTCCATGGTTCTAAGGCAGGAGGGACACTTACAGGGAAGGCCACCACCTCCAGCCTGCCATGACCAAGGGTCGGCAATGGCCAGAGCTGAGGCTGGTGGTGGCTTTTGCCAAGAGCACACGTGATGGGTTCATCCCCATCTCCTTGGGGTGAGGAGGTGTCTGGATCTGAGGACAAGGGCGGAAGACAGGCCAGGGAGGATCCCAAGTGACCCTTAGGAGATAGGAGGACTTCCCCAGGCAAACAGCAGGCTGGATCGAGGGACCTGCTCCATGGTGCAGAGGGAGCCCACCCTTCCCACGGGCTGGAGATGCCCCAGCATCCCACCGGGAGATGGTGGCCAAAGGCATCATTCCTCCCCGGCACCTGTTAAGCCCTCGGGGATCTCAGGGGCTGCTCCAGTGCTGCAGGAATGCCGCGGGATGTGCAGCGCACCCAACCCTGGCTGCCACCGAAGGCGAGAAGCTGATTGAACTTTACACCCCCGGAGGGGTGGCCATGGCCAGGCCGGGCACCAGCACCCGGTGTTCGCTGTCCCTGGCAGGGTGACCTGCAAAGCAAGGCGCTGGGGCTCTCACCTCCCTGCAAGCCAGGCCAGGACCCCCATCCCACCCCACTGCCTGCAGGAGGGAGCACAACCTCAGTGGTCCCTTTCTGCTGCTCGTGGCCCGTGGTCGCCTTTCCCTTGCAGGACGCAGGAGAAGCCGATGTCCTCCTGGGGTCATGATGTCCTTTTGCAACCCTCAGCAAGCAGGAGGGATGGGGACGGAGGGAGCAGCCAGGCAGCGGTTATCTGATCCCGGCAGCTCCGGTGTAAACTTAGCTTGGCCTTTTGGAAAGTACTTGCTGTGGCAAAACATGCAATAAATCATTGTTCTGAGTGCCAACAATGCCTGGAGATTAGCAAATCCTACGGAGCTCAGAGCTGGGGGGGGGTCATGGTTTGCAGTGTAACCGAGGGGGGGTTTGCCACCCTGGTACCCCCCCCACTCCAGCTCCTGGGCACTGCACTGAGCTCTAAATGCTTCTTGTTCTTTGGAGGAGATGGGGCAAGCTCTGGGGTCATCGCTGCGGGCATGGCACCCCCACATTCATGTGGGTACCCACCCCGTGCTCCCAAGAATCCCTCTGAGTTCCCTGCCCTCTCCAGCTTGGAAAATCACCACCTTCCTCTGAGTTTAACTCCCCATTGGCTCCCTCAGCCCTTTCCATCCTCATCCCGTGCTCCCCAGGGCAAGGCACATCACCCCCAGCACCGTCACCCCAGTGTCCCCAATGTCCCCAGTACCCCTGGCACTTCCCTGAACCGGGATGCTTTCAGGGGGGCAGGACTTTGCCAAAGCCCCCCAGGAGGTTGGACCCGGGTGCCTCCACACATGCCATGAGTTTTCCAAGCTCAGCTGAGGGTTAATTCTGCACCAGGGCCAACAAGGAGGGAGAAGCCCTTTGAACTGAGCAGAAGGGGCAACAAATACCTGGGACCCAAACCCAGGCACATCCTGGTGGGAAACCAGCAGCAGCCTTTGCAGGCTGCAGGAGATTGACCCCTGAAGCACATCCCCAGAGCTAAAACGGCCCCGAGCTGGCGCTTGAACCCAGGACAAGTCAATGCTCAGTGCAGGAGGGACTGGGGAAGATCCCATCCTACACCTGAGGCTCTGCGCCTCGACCCTTTCCATCTGTGCATTCCTGCTTGCAAACAGCGATGCCAGCCCGGCCCAAGCCTGTAAACTGAGATGTCTTTGCACCTCCGGAGCTTTAAACAGCCTCCGAAAGGAGCAGCTTCCCCGCACTGCATGTGCGAGGGAGCTGCAGCTCAGCACCAACCCTCGCTGCCCACCCAGCACTGCCCGAGCGCCTCTGGGAACACCACCTCCAAATCCTAAAGGTGGACAGAAACACTTGGGATGAAAACCATTAGGTGCAAGGAAAAGGGGCCACATGAGCTCTGTTTGCTGATCCTCAGGCATTGTGCAGCCCCCACGCAAGAAATGGTCCCTAAAGCTTCCTTTGATGCAAAAATATCCTATCTTGGAGGTCTGTGACTTTGGCTCAGGGCTCTCTGCACCGCAGCAACTGCAGCACAAGGGGCTCAGGGGAATGGGGATGCACTGTGCTAAGAAGCCATGATGTTGGTGTCCCAAAGGGTTGACTCCTCTCCTCCTTGCTCAGTCTGAGACCAGAGTCCCAGCAGGCTCTCAGCCCCCCTTGCCCTGACAGGTCCCCCTACACCCACAAAGGAAGAGGAGCAGGCAGAGGCCACCCCGTTTTGGGGAGCTGGGGGTGATCAGCAAGCACCGAACAGCGCAGGGAGTGAAGCATCAGTGGCAAGAACCATGCAAACAAAAGGGAACCGAACCTGCACGTCCTCAGCCCGAGACCAAACCTCCCAGGGGCCAGATAACAGAGGGAAAGGTCCCTCTGGAGCAAGGTCCCCTCTCCTACGAGGTCTCCTGGAGATGGTTCTTTGCTCTAATGCTGCCATCCAGTGGGAGAAACTCCCTGGCTGGGAAAGGCTGGAAACAAGGGCATTGGGGTCCCCAGCTCGGGGGGGACACCCATCACCAACCTTGGGACCTCCCTGCCAGGGATGCTGCAGCCAAACCTGAGCTTCCATCTCCAAGTCCCAGTCCCAGCCTGGCTGTGATGGGCATAATAAAACCCCCCCGCAGGCCGTGCGCTCGGGCTTCTCCAGCATCCCAACGCCCCCCTAAAACACAGCACCCAGCGAGGGGACGGGAAAGGGGTAAGGATGCACCGGGATGAGGCAAGGGGCGGCCCGCTGAGCCTCAAGAGGAGGAGGCGGCTGAGGAGCTGCAGCGCAAGCGGTGAGGCCGCTCCCTTCCCACGGGATGCTCACGACGGTGTCCCCCGACCGCGGGGTGTTTGGAGGCTGAACGGATTCCAGCGGGATTCCAGCGGGTTTTCATCAGCCCCGAACACAAAACTCCCTGGAGCTGGTTTAGGGAACTGAAACAACTTTGGCAGCGGGGATCCCACAATGTGCCCGTTTGTTGTCCCGGTGGGCGGCCGCCTTCCCCCAGAAAGGAGCTTTCGGTGGGAACGTTCAAGAGCTCAACCTCAATGTTTGCTGGATTGGGCGAGCGGCACAAAGGGACAGTGTTCCCTCGGGAGCGGGGAGGTTTCGGAGCTGGGAACACGGCGCGCAGAAGCGGCCGGAGCGGAGGCAAGGCATGACCGAGGCGGGATCGCAGGCAGGGACTTGCCTCAAGGAGAGAAAGCAGAAAAGATGTGTGTGTATGGGGAACGAAACCGAGGAATGCGGGGATTTCTCTGGGCTGAGGGCAGCAGCTGAGTTCCCAAAGCGGCTCCGGTTTCCAGGAATGACGGGGTTTTCCTCCAAAATCCAGAGGGAAACCCCCTTTTGCTTTCCCCTTTGTGCCAAGAGGAAATTTCTCCCGAGAGCAAGCCCTCAGCGCAAACAAACCCTCTGCCCTCTCCTGCGGGAAGCACGAGTGCTCCTCCACCCGTCCAAGATCAGCCAGAAAACCTATCCCGGACCGGCAACTCCCTGATAACCCCAACGAGGCTGCAGCATCCTGGCCGGGGTAGGTTTCGAAAGCATCCACCCCCTCTGTGAGCTGGCAAATCCCTCCCTGAGCTCCGGCCCACGCTCGGGGAAGGGAAGAGCAGGAAAGGGGCTGGGAGGTGTTGTAAAGTAAGAAAGGAGGGTGTTTGGTGTGGGAGACCTGGTCTACACCTGCAAACAGCCCCGCTCCGGCGCTAAGGCTGAGAACTGTGCCCTGCTCATCACACCCAAGGGCCTCATCGCCGATAGCTCTGTGCTTCGCTGCTGCATAAGCCTAAAAGCAGCTGAGGAAATATGAGGGGTGCGCGATGGGGAAAGGAGATCATTGGTTTCCAAGAGTATTCCCTCGTTGGTGGGTCTGGAGCAGTAAAACCACCCAGCGAGGCCGAGCAGGTCCACAGGCACCCGGCTGCATGCCCAGGCCAGGGCGACCACTGTGTCGCAGCACCAAGGAACTGCTCTCCCTGTAACAGAGTCAGATGGCAACTGGCCTCCAGCCCCGGGGTTGGCACCTCGGAGTCACTCTGATATGGGGAATAAATCTCTGTCTGGTGAAGAAATGCCAGCGCGACCCGGCCGGCATTCCCAAGTGGGGTCAGGACAAGCTCCCAGGCCATGGAAGTGAACGCATCAGGCTGACTCCCCCTCACATTGCAGTGTGGGAGGCCCCAAACCTCCAGGGGATGGTTCACCCCGGCAGCACTGGGCACCATCCCTGGCACCAGTGGATTCCCAGTGGGAGAAGGGCTTGGAGTAGGTAGGGAGGCCAGAGAGGGGCTCAGGCAGGGCTGCTGGACGTTTGGGACCACTCGTCCCCCCGGTGAAGGGTGAAGCCACTCTTCATCCCCAGGCTCCTTTGCTCTGCTTCCCTTCCTGCGTCCAGCCGTGCCCCATATCCTTCCCCAGGCTCCCCACCGGGACGCTCAGCCCCGTTGCAGGAATGCTTATCTCCCCCATTCCCGGTGTCCCCGGGACCCCCGTATCCAGATCCCTCCAGGGATCCCCCTGCCTGGCGCTGCCGGCTCCCCCGTGCCCCGTGCTCCCGATATCCCCATTCCCAGTTCTCTCGGATGCCCCATGCCCGCTTCCTCCTGGCATCCTCGTGCCCAGCGGTGCTCCCAGCTCCCCCATTCCCGGTGCCTCCGTCACCGCCATGCCCGGGGGCTCTCGGGCCCATCAGGGCTCAAGTGCCCCCGCTCCCGGGGCGGGCTCCCGGTGCCCGGCCGGTGCCAGGTGCTGCCCGGCTTCCCCGCTCCTCCTCTCCTCTCCGCCCCGTCCCGTCCCTCCTCCCCCGGGGAAGCGAAAGCGCGGCGGGCGGAAGCAGAGCCCTCCCCGCCGGGCCGCGCTGCACCGCACCGGGGCCACACCGCGGCCACACCGCGGCCGCCCCGGGGCCGCCCCGGCCCCGCTCTGCACCGCGGCCACCATGGCTTCCATCGGCAACTTCTTCCGACGGAGCCTGCGGCGCTCCGGCCGCGGAGGTGAGGGTCGGGAGGGGACGCCGGGAACCGCAGCGGGGCTCCGGGATGCGGCGGTGCCGGTACCGGTGCCCGTATCCGTGTTCGTGTCGGCTGCCGGGACCGCGGCTGATGGAGCCGACGGCTGCCGGCGGAGCGGGGACTTTCCCGGGCAGGGCAGCGAGGCCACGTCGGGTGCGACCGACGGTACCCGGAGACCGACATCGGCTCGGTCCTGCCCGAACACGCTCACCCTAATGGAGCGCAGCTCGGGCCGCCCGCCCCGGGGCTTTACCGCATCTGCCGGGGCTTGCTCCATCCTCAGGGGCTTAGCCCAGTGCGCCCCATAGCCCAGGAGCTGCCCCCATCCCCTGGGAGCCTCCAGTGGGGTTCCCCACTCCCAGAGGCATCCCCATGGGTTCCTTATTACCACATCTCCCGGAGCATTCCCAGCCGATTGCCAGGACTCGCCGCAGGACAGAGGGCATCCGCTGGCACTCGGTGCCCCACGGCAGCTCAGTGCTGCGGGGCCCTTAGGGGACAGCCCAGGAATCGGCCCTTTGGGATTTGGTAGCTTTCCCGGGATACCGGACGGGACAAGCTGAGGGTTGGGGCGCTCGCTGCCATTCCCCCCCCTTCGGGTCTGTTCTGTGGGGGCTGCCTCTCGCCCTGGGCACCGGAGAGGCTTTTCCGAGCTCAGCAGAGAAGGGCTGATAAAGAAAAGCCGTTTCCTCCCTGCTGGGGCAGTGTGGGTGCTGCAAGCACGGGGAGCAGAGTCCGGCCCCCCTCAAACCCTGGTGCTGGGCCGGGTTGTGCCACATCGGAGCACAGCCCTTGGTAAGCGCCCCCGGCTCTGGCTGAGGAAGCTGCTTATGCAGCAGGATGTCTTTGAGCACCACAGCCCCGGTGCCACTCGGGGCACGCTGGGACCTCTGATGCCGCATTAAACCCATCTGTATGGCCCCCGAACGCGCCTTCCGGCCCAGGGATGGGTGTTGTGGTCTTGGAGGGTTTAGGCTCTGCCAGTGAGGGCTTTGCAGGCAGATCCCAAGCTCTGGGCATGTCGCATCGCAGTGGATGTGCTTTGGACAGGCCCATGAGTCACTGTGAGAGGGAGACCTGCGCCCGCTGTCACCACCTTCCCCGGGGCAGCTCTTTGGAAACCCTATGGATGAGATGCAAATCCAGCCCTTCCTTGAGAGCGCCTCCCGTATTCCCTGCAATGCAGGATGGGACTGGATAGGCAGGATTTAACCAGGCTGTCACCTTTCCCTGACAATCTCCCATGGGAAAACAACTGATGCCGGTGTCCAGCAAGGATGGGGACATCAGCGGCACTCCTCACTGCACAGCCTGGTTCCCTGCGGTCCCACCAGCAACAGACTCCTGCCCTGGCCCCGTAGGGAGATAGGACTGGAGCCGTTGCTGGAGCAATCCAAGGAGGAGCTGGAGAAGCAAAGAGCATCCTATCAACCCATTTGCCCTGGCATGGAGCACCTTGGTGATCCCCACCAAGGACAAACCAGAGGTGTCCACAGCTGGGCCTCATCCTCGGGATGCTCCTGCTGCAAAGGGACCTCTTTGGGATGACTCTCACCTTGCCAAGAGGAAGGACTTTGCATGCGGAGATGGAGCAGCCTCAGGGTAGATGCAGGGGTGGCTTCATGCATCTCCCCACCCCGAGCTGGGAAGGGGCATCCTGCGATGGGACCATGAGTGTCACCTTGAATGATCTTTCTGCTCCCATTGGCTCCTGGTGACATGGAGCAAAGGCTGGAAAGGTGCTGCCAGGTGAAAGGAGATGGCTGCAGGGCTGGAGGAATGCACAGACGGGTGTCATGCACCAGGGAGGAGGACGATGGACAATGGCCATGGCCCTTCTGAGCTGTGGCACAACCAGAGGAGCCCAGGACCAAGCTTTGGGATGCAGGGATAAGTCGCAGGAGTCAGATATTCCATCCAGCCGCACATCTATGTTCCTGCCTGTTCCTAGGAGCAGCTCCAGCTTTCCAGTTCCCGCTGTTATCAGAGAAGAGACCAAGCCCGGGATGGTTTTGGTGCCAGGAACTGGGAACTCGGTCACAAGCAGCTGCTGGGAGAAGGAAGGGCTGTGCCATGGCCTGGCTGCAGCCTCGCATCAGCCTTTAACTGAGCTCCTTCCCAGCCCCACCACGGTCAGCCACCGGAGACTGCAGCCCCGGCTCTTTGCCTTGTTTTTCAGGTTGTGGCAGCTGATGCTTCCCAGGGAATCGCTTTGCTTTGGGAGCTGTGGTTTAGGGAAAACCCTCAAGTAGCCCATTTACAAAGAGCAGTTCCCAGGACTGAAGCCGTGAGGCAGGGAGAGGTTGGGATTCATTTTACTGGAGCCTTTGGAGGTGCTCAAACAGGATCTGCGCTGTCTGTTTGCTGGGGTGGTTTTCCCTAAGGGAATAAGTTGCCTGCTGGGAAAGCATTCCCACACCTTCCTGCAGATGATGGATGCAGAGAACCTCTGCTCTCCCCCCCCCCCCCCCCCCCACGTCTGGCACTGCTCTGGGTGTCCCTCGCTGGGATGGAGCAAAGGAGGGCTGAGGGCATCCGATGCCTCTTTGGTTTTCCCCAAAGGACTCACAAAAGCCATTCCTCTCTCCTGTCCATGTCCAGGCAAAGAGGAGGCTCCCGCTGCAGAGACCCCCTCGCGGGTGCCGCAGGGGAAGGCAGGGGAGCGGAGCTCTCTCTTCTATTCTGCTGGCCAGTTCTTCTTCGAGTACCTGGTGGTGGTGTCCCTGAGGATGACGGCAGATGGACGCTATGAACCCAAGATAACCTACCAGTTCCCAAAGGTGCGTAGTCCCAGTGTTCCCAGGAAGATGAGTTTTCCAAACGTTTTCCAAAAGGGGGGTTTGCTCCATCCCAAGAACCAGGGGAGGAGAACAGAAAAGTAGCTCATGCCCTCGAGCTGCAGCCCCAAACCCCAGGGCTTTGCCTCCCTGCTCCAGGCCCAGGCCCACAAACCCCAGGGCAATAATCCCAGGGGTGCTCCATGAATTCCTGCCCCAGAAAGGGAGAAAATCTCACCTTGGGGAGGTGGCACAGGAGGAGAACCCTGTTTGGAGAGTGGCCCCTTGGTGCCTCTGCTGTGTCCCAGAATCCATGGGGGAAGAGAGGCAAAACCTGGACTCTGGGGAGATGCACAGGGATGCACAGCATCTTCTGCTTCAGTTTGAGCCAGGGTTTGCTTTGCAACACACCTACCCCATGCCCTGGGACTATGGGCACCCCCCATCACCCTGACTCTCGGCATCGCTCTGCTCCAGCGTGAGAACTTGCTGAAGGGCCAAAAGGAGGAGGAGGAGCGTCTCCTGCAAGCCATCCCCCTCTTCTGCTTCCCCGATGGCAACAACTGGGCCCCTGTCACTGAGTTCACCAGGTACCAGCCCCACTGCAGGCTCTGGGCTGGAGGAGCTCTCCCACCCCATCCCATCCCACCCCACCCCATCCCACCCCATCCCATCCCACCCCATCCCATCCCACCCCATCCCACCCCATCCCACCCCTCCCCATTCCACCCCATCCCACCCCGTCTCATTCCATCCCACCCCATCCCACCCCTCCCCATCCCATCCCACCCCATCCCATCCCATCCCACCCCTCCCCACCCCATCCCATCCCACCCCTCCCCACCCCATCCCATCCCACCCCTCCCCATCCCACCCATCCCCATCCCATCCTATCCCATCCCACCCCACCCCATCCCATCCCACCCCTCTCCTTGCAGTGAGACCTTCTCTTTCGTCCTAACCAACGTGGATGGCAGCAGAAAGATTGGCTACTGCAGGCGGCTGCTGGTGAGCATCTCCATGCCCATTTGCCCATTGCTGGGTGGCAGTGTCACCCATCCCCATGGTGGGACACGATGCTTCTGCCATACCCAAAGTATAGGGACGTGCCTTAGGAAGTCACTTGCCTTGACAAAGGTGGTGACAAGCATCAGGATGGCTGCAAATCCCACCTGAGATCAGGGAGGGGATGCGCATCCAGAAGCCCTCAATCCCATTTCAAAGATTGCTTCTGAACTCCTGGAGTTCAGAATCCATGGAATCCATGAGCTTCCATGAAGTTCATGGGCTGCAAGGTGCGATGCAGATGTTCTTTGGCTGCTGATTGATGCACAGCCTGCTTAAACACGGCCATAACGCCACGGAGCCATAGACCACAGCTTGGTGACTCGCTGGATCCCACCACCCTTCATTCCCTGCTGAAACTTCCCACTCCTGCATCCAGGGCTGAGCTCTGCCTGTTTGAACTGATGTACTGAGGGCCGAAAGCTCAGAGAGGAAATAGACCCGGGAGAGTCGGGTTGGAAAGGGGAAAAAAGGCCTGGACCCTCGGCCCGATGGTCCCTAATTCAGTAGGAGGCGGGATTAGCCCCAGGGATGCCTCAGAGGATGAGTGTCTGGAAGGGGGGTGGAGTTTGGGAATACACCAAAGTGATTAATGGCATTGGCATCTGACTTGCCTTCCCCAGGCACCCTCTGCCTTCCAGCCCCAACAGCATCCGTGAACCCCAGCTCTGAAACTCCCCCAGCGAGTGACTGAGTACTCGGGGGGGGGGGGGTCTCTGGGGGAGCGTGGAGCCGGGTGATGCTCAAACCCTTTTCCCATCCTTTTCCAGCCATCCGGCCGTGGCGTTCCGCCTCCCTGAGGTCTTCTGCATCATCAGCTGCCTGGGCTGCTTTGGGCTCTTCTCCAAGGTAGGGACGTGGTGGTTCCATGGGGCAGGCGCTGGCCCCAGCAGCCCCTCTGTTGCCTGCCAGGGTCTCACAGGTCACCTTTCCCCCCTCCGCAGATCCTGGATGAGGTGGAGAAGAGGCGGCAGATCTCCATGGCAGTGATTTACCCCTTCATGCAGGGCCTTCGGGAATCGCCCTTCCCAGCGCCAGGGAAAACCGTCACCATTAAAAGCTTCATCCCTGAGTCCGGCACAGAGGTTGGTGGGGGTCTCTGGACTGCTCTGACATAGGGAGCCCAGGCTGCCGTTGGGAGCACCCTCCACACCCATAGAACCTATGGGGGCTCACTGGAGCAGTGGGTCAGGCTCGGGGCCTCATGCCCTGGGAATACGTGTGCCACCTCCCTCCTGGTCCAGGAGGAGAGCAGCAAGCAGCAAGGATGAGGATGGAGCCCACCTAAAGGTGATGCTGCCCCATCTCTGCAGCTCCATCAGCCTTGAGCAGGAGCTGCCAGCGCAAAACCTCCCCAGACACCATTGAACACATGGGTGCTTGCACAGCCTTTACGTGTGGTGCTTCGTGCTGGGGCTGCATCCTGCTCGTGAGCCGGTGTTTGTAGTGCTGGGTGCAGCAGGGAGGGTTGTTGGAGCTGCACAGGGGTGCTGGGGGATGTCCCAGGCTTCAGCTTCTGAGGCAGCAGCAGCAAGGGGACATGGAGCTGTTAGAGCGAGGGCAGAGGAGGCCATGGAGCTGCTGAGGGCTGGAGCAGCTCTGCTCTGGAGCCAGGCTGAGAGAGCTGGGCTGGGGCAGCCTGGAGAAGAGAAGGCTCCTGAAGGGGAGACCTCAGAGCAGCTCCAGTGCCTGAAGGGGCTGCAGGAAACCTGGAGAGGGGTTTGGACAAGGGATGGAGGGACAGGACAGGGGAATGGCTTTAACTGCCAGAGGGGAGACTGAGATGAGCTCTTAGGCAGAAGCTCTTCCCTGGGAGGGTGCTGAGGCGCTGGCACAGGGTGCCCAGAGAAGCTGTGGCTGCCCCATCGCTGGCAGTGTTCAAGGCCAGGTTGGACACGGGCTTGGAGCTGCTCCAGTGGAAGGTGTCCCTGCCCATGGCAGGGTTGGAGCTGGAGGAGCTGATGCACCGAGCTCAGCCTTTACCTGTGCTAAGCATATCCAAGCACAGTGCCCGTGGGGCTCATCTCAGCCACACACAGCCCAGGCTCGTACAGGCAGAGCCTTTCCTTGGGGCAAAGCTGGGGTGGGAAAATGAGGAGGATCTGCCCTGGCACCGGCAGCATAACCTCAGTGCTGAGCAGTGCAGGGATGCCTCCTGGCAGGGTGGGTCTGAGATCCCTCCTCTCCAGGGCAATGTGGCTGCTGGATACCAAACTGCAGGAGGTTTCCTCATCCAGGAAGGCTTCTGCAAGGGCTCTGCGGGTTGCTCAATGCTCTGGCCAAGGGCCCGGCTGTGGGAGCGCTGCGGGGGGTGACGGGAGGGAGGATGGATAAGGAAGTTCCTCGAAAGAGCTGCGCCCTGGGGCTCCAGGCAGGGGCTGAGCGAAAGGAGGAGATCAGGGAGAGGACAGGGAAAGGGCTGGGAATAAATTCTGGGAGCTGGGATCGTGCGGGATTGATGCGGGAAAGGGGCTGGGAGAGCCCGGCCAAGCGCTGCGCTGGGAGGTGCTGCTTGGCTGGAAAGGCAGCCTGGCACAAGGAGAGGGATTTTCCCCCTCTAAAGCAGGGAAGAGGGGCCCGGACTGTGTCATGAGCTGCACGGTCCTCTTAACCCTTCAGTGGTCACCATCCTGGGGCTGCCTGCAGCAGGGCAGAGCTTGCACCTAGGTTTGGGAGACCTGCCTGGGGTAAAGGCAGCGGCAAACAGCCATTAGGTCATTCCCTTTTGGGTACCCTAGCCAGGAATCAGCGAGGCTTTGTGGCCTTAATAGCCCTTTCCTGGAAGCTGCTGCTACCAAAGGGGCTGTCAGGCACTGAGATGGGGGCACTTCCCTGCCCATCTCCCACACCGGGGTCTTGTGAGCACTGGAAAAAGAGGCACTTTGGTTAAAAACCCAGTGCCCGATAACTAAACCCCACAGTGCCGCTGGCTTCCTGCAGCCCCAGGGCTGCACAGCCCAAATCCCTGAGCAGGACAAGATGAGGTTTGCTCCTTGCAGAGGGATGCAGTGTTCAAGGCCAGGTTGGACACAGGGGCTTGGAGCTGCTCCAGTGGAAGGTGTCCCTGCCCGTGGCAGGGGTTGGAGCTGGAGGAGCTTTAAGGTCCCTTCCAACCCAAACCACTCTGTGTGTCGATGATTCTAAGCTGCTTCAAGCTCTGGGTCATTGATTGCTCCCACATCACCTCAGGAGGCCAAGGGAGCGCTGCACCTCCTAAGCCGGGGTTTGGTGGCTCTCCCTTGGCAGCTCATTGAGCTCACCCGGCCTGTGGACTGCCCACCTGGAGCACGTGGAGTTCCAGGCTCTGCTCCAGCAGCTCAGCCCGCAGCTCATCCTGCACATCTTTGCCTCCGCCGTGCTGGAGCGCCGGCTCATCTTCCTGGCGCAGGAGCTGAGGTGAGTCTGACCTGCTCCTTAAGAACCAAACCACCATTCAGACCCTTGGAGGAGGGAGGGATGCACCTGAGCTTGGGCTGGGATATTCCCTTCCAAGTGCTGAACCCCTCTTTGCTCGTGCAATGCCACCGCGATGGCTCCTTGTCCCGCAGCATCCTCTCGCAGTGCATCCACGCAGTGGCCGCTCTCCTCTACCCCTTCACCTGGGCTCACACCTACATCCCCGTGGTACCCGAGTGCCTGCTCGATACCGTCTGCTGCCCCACGCCCTTCATGGTCGGCATCCAGATGCGGCACCTGGAGCGGGTCCTGGACCAGCCGATGGAGGAGGTATTTCATCTGGGCAAGGGGGTCGCATCCGGATGGAGCCAGCGGGCACTCAGTGACCCTGCGGTTGCTGTGGCTCCAGGGCTGGAGGCTCTGGTTGTGCCCTTTTCCCATCCATGGAGGCTGGAGACCGGGGCTTCTTGCATGTCCCCTCCTGTTGGCAATGTCTCCACATCCCCCTTGGCACTGCCGAACACCTCAGGACCCACAACCCTCACCCTGGGTATCAGCGAGCTGCTGTTGGCATCATCCCAGACTTGCAGAAGTGGAGACAAGCCACCAAGCCTACAGCAAACACAGTCCCGGGGGGGGGGGGGGGGCCTGGTCCCTCAAGCTCTGATCCCACCCTCATGGGCTGTGGACACACTGCTCTGAGCCCAAAACGGGTGGCAGGAAGCCCAGATGCCTTGGTAGGGCTAAACCTGGTCCTCTGCTCTCTTCCAGGCTCTGATCATTGACCTCTGCGAAGGGAAGATCCTCCGGGCGGTAGGTCCCCCCGTGCAGGGCTTGGGGCTCAGGGGGGCTCTTGGAAGGGCCCCTTTCTCCCTCTGTGTCAGCTTCCCAACAGCTTTCACATTCTGGGGGGCAGAGACATCTCAGTGCCACCCATCCAGGGGGAATGTCCCATGAAATCTATGGCCACTGCACCCAACTTTTATGGTCCACTTGTCGGACACCCCACTGCCAGCAGCACCCTGCAGTGATAATCACCTTACTGGGCTGCACTAACCTCTGCCTGTGAGCATCTCAGCCAGGTTCTCCACCAGTGCCACAGTCTTCATGGCCCCGTTGCCTTCCAGGTTGGCGATGAGGAGGAGATCTTGCCCATCAAGCTGCAGAATGAGATGCTGATGTCTCTGAACAGGCACAACAACAACAACAACGTCCACAGTAAGGATGCTTTTGTCTGTACAGTAAAGCACACACAAGCTGCTCTCTGCAGATGGCCAGAGGCCTCAGTGAAATTATACCCCTAAAGGAACCTGGCCTGGGGTGTTTCTGCTCCAATTTGCAACCAAATGCAGCCACAGGAGGGACATCCCTCAGCCGTTCCCCTGTCCTGCGGAACACGAGAGCAGGAACATCTAATTCTGCTGATAGAAACAGCTTTCGCCAATATTTGGCCTGCAAAGATGCTGCAGCCTGGAAAGCAAAGAGCAAAGAGGCAGCGCTCCCTCGGCAAAAGGTCTCCTCTTGGTTTGGTGGCCGAGGGAGGTTTGAAGCAAATCTTTCCTTGGGATGCAAACACAAGGTTGAAATGAGACCGTCCCTTTGTTCCAGCACCCGAGCAGGTGAACACCCTGGTCTCCGAAGCCTTTGTGCACTTCTTTGTGCGCACGGTTGGCCACTACGCCTCGCACATCAAGTGGAGCAAAAGCGGGTCAGGAAGCTTCCAGGAGAGAGCCTTCTGCAAAGCCATCGCCTCCAGGGCCAACCGCAAGTTCGTGAAGAAGTTCGTGAAGACCAACATGTTCTCCCTGTTTATTGAGGAAGCAGAAAAGAGCAGGATCCCCCAGGAAGGTAACGGCCCCATCTCTGCTCTCCGGACGGGTGAGCTCTGCAAAGCTTGGTTAAGGGAAAGGGATGCTCCACGCACACAGAGGGATGCAGCTTGAGGCTGAGGGTGCTCAGGGCAGTGAGCAGCATCCGTTTGCTTCAACAGCTGCATGCCTCTGTCCTTCCGAAGCAGTCAAAACCATCCCTAGGCTCATTTCAGGTCTCGCTGCTCGCCTGCGATGGGGCAGGCTTCCCCAGAGCGCAGTGTTTAGGCAAACATGCCAGCAGCAGCACAAATATTTGGCTTGGACACAGGCAGCAGCTGGGAGCTGCATTCTGAGGGTGCTGCCTGGGAGCCCTCACTCATCTCTGCACAGCCGGGCTGGTCCTTCCCCCTTCCCAGGGATCTACAGGGCACTGGGCAGAGCTGAGCCTGCTCCCAGCCCGGGATGAGGGCAAATGGGAGACAGAGGGTGAGGAAGCCACCCAAAATACCTATGGTGGCCAGAGACATCCCAGCATTACCTTGGCTTGAGGCCATTTCCTCTTATCCCTTCCCTTGGTCCTCGGAGCAGAGCGCAGCCCCCTCCTGGCTCCATCCTCCTCTCAGGCAGTTGCAGGCAGCGATCAGGTCCCCCCTGAGCCTTCTCTTCTCCATCTGAACCCCCCAGGTCCCTCAGCCGTTCCCATCACACTGTGCTCCAGGCCCTGCTCCAGCTCCGGTGCCCTTCTCTGGCCCCGCTCCAGCACCTCAATGTCTCTCCTGTAGTGAGGGGCCCAGAGCTGAACCCAGGATTGGAGGTGCGGCCCCACCAGTGCCCAGTGCAGGGGCCCAATCCCTGCCCTGGCCCTGCTGCCGCACTGGGGCTGATCCAGGCCAGGATGCTGGGGGCTCCTCGGCTGCCTGGGCAGACGTGGATCTGGGTCTGCCTGGAGCTGGGAAAGAGGGATGGCCCAATCCCAGCTTTCTCATCACATTCCCAGTCTATGTCACCTTTTAGGCTACTACCCTAGGAACAGGGTCTCCAGTTTTCTCTCTTCCTTGGTGGTTGGAGAGGAAACACAAAGACTGAACAGGAGTGAACACGTGGGTGAAAACCTCGGCCTAACCCAGCATAACAAAGCGCGTTGTGGGTAGGTGGGAGGGATGGGGTGGAACTGCAGCAATCCCGGATTTCCCTGGGCTCCTCACCTGGCTGCAGCTGTCCATTCCCCAGCACAGTTTGGCTCCTGGAGGGCACCGGCATGCCCAGGAGTGTGCAGCCCAACGCTTGCCTCTCACTAACGACCTCCCCTCATCCGCAGGGTATTTCCAGCGGAAAATAACAGAGTACCGGGAACAGAAGAAGCACCGAAGGGATTCCTGAAGCCCGGCCTGGAGCAGGGTCACCGCCAGCAGCACCACGCAGCATGGACTCTGCCCCATCCCAGGGCAGAGCACCCCGGCCTCTGCTGGATCTGTCCACCAGTTCCTACCCATCTGTGACTCCTGAGACGCATGGGCAGCACCAAACACCGGTTTCCGCCTTTCCTCTTTTTCCTCAGGGCATCGTTGCACTGGAAAAGGGTTTGCACAGAGCTAACAAGCAGCGCTCACTCCTCCGCTCTGCCTAGCACCGGGCACAAACTGCAGCTCCCAGTGCCCTGTGCAGGGACTCGGACCCAGCAGGACCCAGGCGGCACTGAGGGAAGTTGGGGAGCTGGTGCAGGACAACAAAGGCTGTAGAGTAGTTGTTAGAGAAGAAAAAGATGAGTAGAAATAGTGTTATTTCTCCTGCAAACAAGCCTAGGGTTTGCAAACCAGTAACATCCTACGGGACAAGCTTCCAAGGTTTCTATTCTTAACAACTGTTTCACTGGATTCTCTATCAAGATACACTCATTGTTAAATAGCAGCAGGAACGGTTGCGGTGGGTT
The DNA here is from genome assembly GCA_017639245.1 of Myiopsitta monachus. Classification (NCBI taxonomy): domain Eukaryota; kingdom Metazoa; phylum Chordata; class Aves; order Psittaciformes; family Psittacidae; genus Myiopsitta; species Myiopsitta monachus. The sequence continues at coordinate 4,279,581 of CM029936.1, read as the reverse complement.
GTAGTGGTTTCCTCTACAGCAGCTGCCTGGGACCACTTAGAGCCCAGTTGAGCTCTTTATAGAAACAAACCCAGTCTTTTCCAGCAGGTTATTTATTTGTGCTATAAGCAAACTGTGAAGGCCACAGGGCTGTGTTTTGCGGTAGAGGGAAATGGCTGATCAACAGCTTCGAGTGGGGAGGAAGTATTTGTTAAATCCAGCAGTAAAACACATCAACATCCTCCTCGCTTCTGGTTTTGATGTCCACTTCTTTTAAACCCTCGCAGTTCATTGAAGTCCTGACTCTGAAATGATGCCTGCAGCTGAGTTAACTGCTGAACTGCGGTTCTCCCCCTTTCCTAACGCACTCATCCAGGGAATAGATATTGCAGCAGGGGAAGCTGGGTTTCCTTCCCAAACAAACCAGGGCCAGATTCCTAGAATCACAGAACAGTCAGGGTTGGAAAGGACCTTAAGCTCATCCAGTTCCAATCCCCTGCCATGGGCAGGGACACCTCACACTAAACCATGGCACCCAAGGCTCTCTCCAACCTGGCCTTGAACACCACCAGCGATGGAGCATTCACAGCTTCCCTGGGCAACCCATTCCAGTGCCTCACCACCCTCACAGGAAAGAACTTCTTCCTCATATCCAATCTAAACTTCCCCTGTTTCAGTTTGAACCCGTTACCCCTTGTCCTATCACTACAGTCCCTAATGAAGAGTCCCTCCCCAGCATCCCTATAGCCCCCTTCAGATACTGGAAGGCTGCTGTGAGGCCTAAGGCTGCTATGAGGTCTGTACTTCCCTCAGCAAGGGCTGGAGTTCCTGATCAGCAGGTTTCAAGGTTGGTCTGAACACTGAAAAGAAGCTTGATATCACCATTACTCACCTCACTGGTGCAAACCGACAAGAGCTTTAGTGCCCTTCCTTTAATGCCAGAGGGTGATGGGCTGCCTATTGCAAGAAGTGTGCACTTCCCTATGGTCAATCAAGAAGACAGCGTGCTGAAGGGGCAGATGCTGAATAAAATACCCTATGTCCTTCTTTTGAGCACAGCCTGCCTCCCTCAGACCTGCTGCTGGTAGGCAGGAGATGGTCTTCGCTGCTAGAGACACCAGGGGCACTCAGCTGCTGTTTGCCAGGAGCAGGACCACATGCAGGGTTCAGGTCATGCTGCAGTGCATCAGCAGAACTCATAGCATACTTCCCTCCTGCAAAGCTTTGTCTCCCATTTGATCTGCATCTACAAGAGTCAGTAAAACAGTGCCAAGAAACGTTGCCCTGAACTGGAAAGGGCTCATTTATTCTGCTAAATCATTAACATAGTTCCCAGCATAGCATTGGCCAACTCACACTCAGGCAAACAACTCCTGGGCACGGACTGGGAGTCAGCACAAGATTCCTTCCTGATCTGTGCTTCAATTCCTGCTGTGCAGCTGCCCTGCTTGGAAGATCAGGTTCATGTTTTGGCATGTGTCATCCTCTGCCAGCTGCCCGGGTGCCAGCAAATAGCCCTGGGCATATTTAACCCACCAGAGCCAATGCAGTCAGTATCGCTAAGTGCCGTCAGATTGTGCCAGTACAAGAGGCACAGCTCCTACCTCAGATCACTTCCCACCTGGCTCTAACCTCTGAAAAGAGCTGCAGCCTTCACCTCCTGCTCTCTGAAGATGATTAAACACCTCTGCATTGCCATTCCAAACGCAAAGACGTGGCACAGCAGCATTGGATGTACCTGATGCATGCGGGGTAGGAAGATGACACAAACACTTGTATGAAACAAGGCTGACATTCAAATGAAACAGAAACAGCCCCTGAGGTGTCTTGAGCTGCCTCTTTCCTGCGTTAAACTGCTTGCCAAAGCAAGGAGCTTCCTTTACCGGTTCTTGGAAGAAGCAGCACTCCAACCCCAAGCGGCAATTTTCAGCTTGCCTTTAGAGTTTCAGGGGAAAACCTGCTTAACACACACAGCTTGTGTTTGTATTGAAGGGAGTACACCCAGACACGGCCCTTCCAGGAAGCTCAACAGGCTCTTGCAAAAGCTCCTCCTTCCAAGTGTCTTCTGAAGGCAACAGAAGCACGTCAACAAGTCAGGCTGAGCCCACAAAACCTCTGTTCCCCTTCTCAACTCCTCGGGCGGCCTCAGCTCTCCAAGTACATCGAAGACAACCTATGATCACAAACAAGACAGCACTGTAATGCTCAAGTGCCAGGGGTAAAGTTCATTTCTGCCATTATTTATTATAGGTACTCTATAAATGCCTCTACCCACAGCTGTGACTATTCCCTGATAGCACTGAAACTTCAGGAGGATAGAAACAGGAATTTTTCCTGGCTGGCTGAACACAGAGGCCATTCAAACATCCAGGTAGCAAAAACCTCAGGGAAAGGTGTCCGACTGCATTGCCTGAACATCAACAGGCTTGGGCTGTTCGGAAACACAGGTTTCCTTCTGGATAACCCGATGAAGACTTCAGTTCTTCACCAAGTATTTGTGACGCATCATTTGGAGCAGCTTCATCTTAAAACCCTTGAGACAAAGAGCATGGTTCTCCTTATCTGCATCCCTAGAAAGCACTCCCACTCCAGGAGTTCTGTACCCACTTCATGCTGATGAAGAGGCTCATGTGGTTTGCGAGAGACAGGCCCCCAGCACCTTAAGATCCTTCCAGGTTTTTTGTCTTGTAGAATTCATCTTGCTCGCTGCTTGAAGGGCAGCAGCAGAGGTTGGAGTATCCAGATCAAACCTTCAGCCAGCTGAATGCAGTTCAAGCTAAATAAACCACTTACCTGAATTCCAGTTCTGTCTGAAGCTGTGAGACTGGAGAGGCAGCTGCCACCTTACTGAGAGCATCTGCAGTGTGCACCAAGGCACTTGGAGCATCACAGCTCCGGACCACTTCAGAGCTGTGCCCCAGCTATGTGGTGAGGATGCAGGAACCAACTCTTCCCTCAGGCTTCAGCCTGGCAGGGAGCCCCTGGGGATCCCCAGTACAAACCCATAAGGTCAGGTTCCCCAAAGAGCTCTTGGCTGCACTGGCCATAAAATAGCTGCTCACAAGCATGCAAGTGCCTGGGAGTTAAGGGCAAAGCAGGGAAACCTACAGTAGTTTCCTCCGCGTCCTGAGGATGCTCTTCCTTTCCCCAGTGCCTCAATCCCAACACACGACCTCCAACTCACTTGCTGAACTGGTATCAGCCCTCAGGAAGGAGCCAAGACTCTTCCAACCAAAGAAGAGCCAAACCAGAGCACATCCACAGCTGCAGCTCAGCTGACAAGGTCAGCATCTCACTTCCACTTCCTGCAGCACCTCAACCAGGGGCCCCCGGTCTTTCCTCACAGAGGCACACACTTCAGCTGAACTGAAGCCATGCTGTGTTCTCCAGCACCAGCAGTCCTGTGGATGCAACTGCAAGGACACAACTTGGGAATGACAGCCTGACACTAGGCACTGCCCCAGGGAGGTGGGAGAAGGGAGTTTAAAGCTCTTCGGTCACTGAAGAGATTGACATTTCTTTCCACTTCTTGAGCACGTTTTCTAACCATTAGTGTATCACAGGAAATACACATCACCACTTCCTGGCCAAGGGGGTTTTGATTTATTGTTGTTGGGGTTTATTATTCTAAGCAAGCTGTACTTAATTCCCTCAAAGCAGAAACACATGCAGGTGTCTTCAGGTACTGCTGTGGCTCTAGGTTCCCAGCAGACACAGGCGTTATCTTACCATCTTGAGATGCTTCATGCTCAGAGGGCTAGGATTTCAACCTAGCATTCCCCACCACCTCCCAAGCAGCCCCACAACAGCCATGGCAGATCCTGCTCTGGAGACATTCCCTTTGCCCTGTACAGCAAGCCTAGGCATGCTGTTGAGGGGCTGAAGCTCCCCTCAATGCCAGGGCCTGTGGTACATACTGCAGCACTTCACTACTGCACAATTAAACCCTCCATTAAAACTAACTTAGCCCCCTGACGCAGTTCATAGAATCACTGAATGGTTTGAATTGGAAGGGACCTTAAAGCTCATCCAGTTGCAATCCCCTGCCATAAGCAGGGACACCGTCCACTAGAGCAGGATGCTCCAAACCTCATCCAACCTGGCCTTGAACACTGCCAGGGATAGGCAAACCCACACGGCACATCACCACACATGGCAAGCACTGGAAGAATCCCCACCAATGTGGGATCAGTTACTTGGCTCAGTTTACCCCACTTCAAACGGTATTAAAACAGCAGCAAGAAAACCCACACCAAACTTACTGCGCTACATAGCAGAGAAAGCTCTTGGAGACCCTGGAACAACAGCACTACACACATAAATGCATTAGGAAATTACTTCCTAAGTAACAGGCTGGGTTGTGCTTCATCACTCCAAGTAAGACAGAGCAACACACACATCTGAAGACAACTCTTGCTCTCAGAATTCTTATTTATTAAGAGCAGAAAGGAAATTTTGCTGAAGTTTTATACATAAAAAAGTAAACCGTAAAATTTGAGTCTTTCCACTGAAGAAAACTGAGCAGGAAGTGGCCTTTTGTAGAGACTGTTTATTTAAAAAAATAAAATTGACAAAGATACCCCACTCTTTTGCACTCCTCACCCCTTGACTTGCAGAACCCCATTCAACACGTCATCCTTTAGCAAGAAACTGTTTTACCAGCAACGCGCAAGCAAAGGAACCACCTCAGCCTGGCCTCAAGCCCTGAGAGCTGCTTCAGCTGCACAAGTAGTGAGATATCTCTGGCTTGACCAGCTCGGGTCTTTAGTAAATAAATTTCAAGTGGACACTAAACAAGTATTTCACTAAGAGATGATGAAATATTAAAATTAAAAGCAAGTCGGATTGCAGCTGTAATTCTACTACATTAGAAACGTCAGTTGGTGGGGATCCATTCACCATAGATAGATTAGTTTGTAACCAAGGTAATTACAAAGACAAAGCATTACTCCCTGCATGCTTCCCTGGGCTTCGAACCAAGAGTTGACTACATGTAGAGTTGACTAGGGTGTACTTGGAATTCACTCTCTCAGGCAGGAGACTAGTTAAGGAGTGTTACTGATAACAAAGAATAAAAGTTATACAACACTGATTGTTATAAATTACTTTGTTCTTATCTGCTTTTTGCCTTAGTCTCCTATGTATCTCCACATCCTTTCATGTAGAAAACCAACTCTTTCTTTAGTTCTCCTTCTGGTGACTCCCCGTCTCCTAATGGTGGTTAGAATGTGTGGAGGACTTGATTCGGAACACGTGGATGTGCAGATGGGCAGCAATCTGATTGCACACACTGACACAGTATCGGAGCAAATCAAAGAGAGAGAAGATCTGCCAAGGGAAAAGAATGACACATTGAAGTCTGTGTTTTCATAACACCTTCAGAATAAAAGCACTGGGGTCTTCTTTTCATAAAGCGAATCTCCAACTCTATAGATATAATCACTCGGGAAGAAAAGCAGTTTCCAGGCATGCTGGGCTTGCTTCCAGCTTGATAAGAACACAGACTTAATTCTGGAGTCAGAGAGGGGAGAACAGTTATAGTGGCTATACAGACACTGTGAAGTGCCCCATTAGCTCTGAATGGGGATAACCATACTGAAAATATCTCGTTTATTAAAAGGTTAAGACTGCATTTTGGTAGGTAACACCTGAGTGCTTGCTAAGCACCCATGAGCTTAACTTCAGGTATTTTTATCTAATGGGCTGTTAGCAATGACAGATGGACATGGCTGCAAGAGCTTAAGGCACAGCCAAGCTACACTCGCTGCACATAATAAATTCCCTTGCTAACCAGACACAAACACAAATTCTCAAAATATCCTATTCAAAGCTTGGGTATTTGCTACATTGCTTTAAAACTGCTTGAACCATGCACCAAACCAACCATGTCTACCTCTTACCATCAGTTCTAGTTAAAATGAACTCAGTAAAGCAGGTTTCCATCCCCTCTAGAGCCAGCCAGACTCAAGCAGCGCAAACAGGGTTTGTGGAAGAGCACCCAAGTGCTTGTGGTGACTGCTGACAATCCTGTACTTACCAGAGCAACCCAGAGTACAATGTACTCATCAATAAAGCTGTTAAAATACTGGTCCAGAAATAACAGTGCTGGGCCTATGAATGCTGTGTCGTAGAGGTGCATCTCACTTTTGGTCATGTGGGCAACCTACATTAACCAGAAAAAGGAAATGTAAGAAATAAATATACACCAGGTAAGGTAGAATGACTTCAGACTACACAAAGCCAAAACACCCAAAGTTCAAGCCGCCTTACCAGAACATATAATGTCATAGAATAGTTTGGGTTGGAAGGGACCTTAAAGCTCATCCAGTTCTAACCCTCTGCCACAGGCAGGGACACCTTCCACTAGAGCAAGTTGCTCCAAGCCCCTGTGTCCAACCTGGCCTTGAACACTGCCAGGGATGGGGCATATCAAGTACTTCAGTAGTGGCAGCAATACTGTTTTAACCATGAAAGTCTACAGCTATACAGGAAGGTCTGCAGAGAAGCATCTTCTCAGAACAAAGAACGTAGCTACAGGAAAAAACCTAACACATTTTCCAGCCCACAAACTCTTCATCCTGCCAGAAACAAAGCAGTGAAATGGGAGTAGACTGGTAAGTTTTATGGTTTAGCTGAGCCCGGAAACAAAACCTGCTGCTAGATCTTCAAAACTCAGATACTTGGTGTTCCTCTCCCTCCTGCTATCTCTTCCCCTCCCATAAGGAGCACCACCTCTCTCTGGTGTGGCCTTCCCGCACTCCCCCACATGCACAGCAGATGTGCTATACCACATCCTCACTTCTAGCAGCCCAACAGTTGATGTGACTCTGTAGCGAACGGATCGTGGTAAGAAATTAACTTTTCTTCCATGATGAGTTACATCCAACACTGATCCAGTGCACGTGGCAACGCAACACAGGCCTGCAGATCCAGGATGCAGGTTCACTCTGTGGGGCAGCAGCTGTTTAATCCCTCATTCATTCTGTTCAACAGGGGCTCCTCTAGTTCACCTGCCCCTTGGTACTACTCTGTTGTTAATTTTAGCCACTATTTCTCTCCATGTAAGTTAAACGCTGAGCAACTGTTCCAAACCTCAGCAGCTCTCTCACCTTCTTTCCCCCCAGATGTTCCTCCCCTCTGCACTTGCATCTGAGGGGCGTTTCAGTTCCAGCCCAGCTCATCACACGTGTGTGCAAATACACTGCAAAAGGGTGAATAAACAGCTGGGAAAGGGGAAGAAACAGAACGCAGGCAACTGAAAGCTGTGCTGCACTGACTGTGTAACCATGGCGTTAGCTTGAGGTTTACCACCTGCCCTTTCAAACAGAAGAAAGGCTCTGCTGCACCTCTGAGCTACTAAAAATAAGCATGAGTATTGCTTCGGCACACAAACAGAAGTCAGTTCTCACTGGAACAACCAAAGAACTTTCAATTCCACAAAAGGTTTTACTGCACTAACAAGAAACTCAAGGGTTCTGGTGCACTTACCACTAGTTTGTTTGTTATCTTAGCAGATACAAAACCAAAAGTGAGTATATATAAGCAAGGATGCTTTTCAAAGAGCTGCACTGCAGATTTCTTGTAGATCATTGCAGCTAAGGCAATCACTGACCCAATATGAAGAAAAGGGGAAAGGACACTCGTTCCCTAGAGAGAGGGATTAAAAGCATTAGGTTAATAAAATGTACATGTTGCAGAGAAACCTCTGAGCCAAACACATGGTGTGCAATGGGTGGGGGTTTATTCAAAAATCACACTAAAAACATGTCTTTTTGAACACTAACAGGAACAAAGGGTGATGAAACTCGAGCAAGTGTCAGCTGAGAATGTGGTTCTGACACGTCACATAGGCCCTGGCTAACACTGTTAGCAAAGGCAGGAGACCAAACTTGCACAGCTTTCTCTGTGCCAGCTAGAAAGCAACTAAACCAGCCTGTCTGGTGGCAAATAATTATTAGGCTGGTAGAGAATTGCCTTCTGGAAAACTTCCAGGGCTCCAGGATCAACCATCACCTTCACAAACAGAAGGAGGTGCTTGTGCAGATGCCTCCACCTGCACTTCTTCACTGGCAATACGACCAATGCAGATCTTTCAGAAGGCACAAAACCAGAACCAATCCTCTTAAAACTTCCTTCTGAATGGATTTTTACATTGGACTTTTCTATGAACAATTTGGGGAGGAAGTGTATTTATACAACCTGTTTCATATGATCAATTCAAAAGCAAATATCAAAGTACCACGAGCACTTTTAAATACTCCAAAATGTTAAAACTCTTGATTCCTAAAGCTACTATTCTTACCCTGACAATATTAACTTGTTTTTCCGAAGCCAAGCAAGGAAATGAAAGTAAAACATTTCATATGTAGGAGGTATTATGTCAAATAACAACTGGCAGCATGGCTGAAGAGCCTCAACGTGCTGCAGAGTAACAAAGCAGAACAAAGTACTTACTGCTATAGTGGATCCGTTTTTGCCAACTCCACCTGTGAAGATCACACCAAAGTAGTTGGTACAGGAGAATATGGTTCCTGCCACAGTACAGAGAGCTGGGAATATTTTCATCTGGATATTCAGTATTGGAATCTTAATGGAAGAGAGACAAGAAGTTAGGATACGCACAAGGAAGCCAAACTGGCATTAATACTTCTGGGGCACTCAAACGCTCCACTTTCCAACACCACACTTGCTTTTCTTTCTCTGCTATGCAGAGATTTAAATTTCTAGAAGGCACAGAGAAATATGTGTTTTATCCCTAATAATCCTCCCATCAAGCTTTCCTTAAAGCCAGGCTTATCTTCAATTACCTGAAAAGAGCCATCAAGAAGCAGAAAAGTGGACAGACAGCAAGAACTGGCTAGCTCAATCACCCAGCCAGCACATGGAGGAGAAATGCTGCAATCATGTTTTCTGAAGCTGGCTGTAAAACTCACAAGCTGCAGCCCGAGATCAAACTGAACAAAGCAAAAGCTATTGGAGGTGATGAAACAAAGTCCCTTAAACTGGATCCTATCTTACAGGCAAGACAAGGGAAGCAAACAGACATCAGACAAGTTATCTCAGTGAGCCAGGAGAGCAAGCAATGAGCTTGCTAGAGGCCTGGAAAATGAACACGGGCAGGAGCTGTCTTCATTACTTAACAGCAGTGTTTCAAGAGGAGAAGCTACACGTAAAGAAGGAAGAGTTCAAAGTAAACCATGGGAAATACGCTATGGAAGCAAGTGTTTAGAGAGAACAACCCAAGCCTTCCTGACTCTGTACAACTACTGAAGGTCTTCATGGGGACTTAATTCAGGAACTGGAGTCACCACACTCAAACTGAAGAAACACAGTTTGCTCCCCAACAGCAAGGGGTGCAACTATATACAGAAGCCCAAGTGAGGTCAAGTTGCTTCTGTTTCTCTTCAAATACACTCTCAGTGTAGCTTTTGGCAGGTAAAGATCAGAGTTTTCCACTGCATTCAATAACAATCTATCTTTTCAGGCACAAAGAGGAGGCAGAGTCAGCTTTAACCTTGCTCATAGGCAGCCTACAGACCACCTCCCCACATCACTGCCCTTGCAGGCCTCTGCCTGGCAGTTTTGGGACACTTGGATGTATTTCTCCCTTGCTCAGGCTGCACTGTTACATCAAAAAACCTTTTCTGAAGGATAGTAAAGGAAGAATAATGACAAACGAGTAAGAGGCCACATTGCCACAGAGTGTAATCACTGACTGATGTGACAAGGCACAGGACTTCTTCAGGTGTCTCAGTCTTACAAAGGAAGGTACCTGTGCTGCCCTCTGCTTCACAAACAGTGCTTGGGTATTTCTTTAAAGAATAGGGTGATTTTGCTCTTCTACAGGAAGAACACCACAATGTCAGGCTTCCAAGAGGAGCCAAAAGACATTAAGCTTGACATTTCCCAAAGACAAGGGGAGTTTGCTGGGAAAAGCACCCTGTGAACTCCCAACTGCTACTAACACACCTGAGAACGATGCTCAGGAAAGACAGAATCACCACTGAATCCCAACCTGGTTTGTGGTGGAAGGGACCTTAAAGCTCCTCCAGCTCCAACCCCTCCCACGGGCAGGGACACCTTCCACTGGAGCAGCTCCAAGCCCCTATGTCCAACCTGGCCCTTGAGCACTGCCAGGGATGGGGCAGCCACAGCTTCTCTGGGCACCTTGTGCCAGCGCCTCAGCACCCTCACAGGGAAGAGCTTCTGCCCAAGAGCTTCATCTCAGTCTCCCCTCCGGCAGGTTAAAGCCATTCCCCTTGGCCTATCACCTCCTCACAGAAGGATGTGACCAACACTCTAACTTATGACTTATTAACACTTTCCTTTTTGTTTCCACTGAGAGCTCCATCAGTGATGGGGTTTAGACTGCACTTATCCAGCAGAAATAATTGATGGGAAGCAAAGCTCCATACAGAAATTTGGCAGAGGAAGGTCAAAGGAGAGGCATTAACAAGTCCAGCATCTGCTAAATTGCTTTGCATGTAAGATGGAAGCAGCAAGGCCAAAAGTTGGAAGCAGCAAAGGCAAGAAAGTATCATGGAGGGAAAAATAACCATAATCCGAGTAGAGAGAGAGAGGGAAATCCACCTACAAAATGGCACTGCAGCCCCTGACTTAAGAGGGCACCACAAGGCAAACCACAGGACTTCCTTGTCTGGTATTCCATATGTCACTACAGTCCATACAATTATTCCACCCTTCCTGGTGACTGCAGGGGTTCCACCAGCAGCCAGATGCCTGCAGAACTTCACAAGGCCGCATCGGTAATGCAGAAGAGTATCACAAGCCAAGTCTTCAGCAGGCAGATTATGCACCCTGTTAAACCCTTTGAAGTTGATTACAAGGGAAAGGCCACACTGCACAGAAAGCTTCTGAACACAGGTACAGGCTGGTAAAGGGAGCATTCCAAATTCTGCCTGGGAACAAGGCATGCATGTTAATAAAAACAACTGGCAGCAGGCAAAGAATGGACTAACAAGAGCTTGCCAGAGCTCGGATTAAAGCAAGTACAGAACCATTTGCCAGAAAACTCATGCCAAGCCTCCAGACCAGATGCCATCAGTTTTGTGCAGCACAAACTGGGATTGAAGAAAATACATATCAATAGGAAACAGTGAGGAAAAGAGCACAATTGAGCGCTCATGAAAGAGCAGTCAAGAGCATGTAAGAGACTCCACATCCATAAGGAGACACAGCAGGGACTCCTCCCTCCAGGAACTCCTCTGGGCCTGCTCAGGGTCCCAAACACCACAAGCAGCTGGAGTGTTCTGGGGGTCCATCAGACAAGGCTGCTCTCAGCTGCAGTTTGGAGATGGATGTATGCATGCTTCAGTCCCATCTGCAAGAGGAACAACAAATCCAGGGCCAAAACCAAGCTCATTTAATATTCATGAAGTGTTCATGCTTTTAAAGCTTCTGTACTGGAACAAACTTGAGTAATTGCAGCACTTTTCTCGCTTCAGACAGAAAAACCCCTCTGTGTAATCAATGCACCAAACAAGTTGCACCTACACTTGCTCTCTTTACTCACAGTTTCCAAAGGAGGATCTCGGCTGCAGCCATGCTCACCATCCAGAGACATCACCCAGCTCCAGGGGTGTGCATTTTAACACCCTTTAAAGAGATTCTATGCTGGCAAAAAGCAGGAAGCCAGAACAGATACACACCAGGTCATAGGGAAAAAGAAAGCTCATGAAAGCAACTGACAAAACACACAGTTCTGCCTTCAGCCTGTTCAGGTTGGTTTGCTTTTCACCTGTTAGCATAGGAAAGTGGAATGTTTGAGTATCCAACCACATCTTATCCCATTATTCCCCCCACCCCCACCCCAAGATAGAACCAGATCAAAAGTACCAAACCACCAATTTGCTATTACACCAAATACTGAAAGGACTGAGGAGGGAGTGGGGTGAGGAGGGGTTGGGGGATGCATTTTGCTCTGCAAGTAGTAAATAACATTTCTCTTTAAATAAACTCAAAATGACAATGGGAAATACCCAATTATGGGAAATAGGTCCGTAATCCAACATCAACTTCAGAACAGTTTAATCTTCAGGGAGCTGACAGCCAAATGCTACCACAACCCAAACCCAGAACTAGATGGCAAGGTCTTGCTGAAAAGGGTTGTGCAATAGGCTATTTCAAAGGGTGATTTAAGTTGCTAGATGCCACAAGGGAAACAATTTCTAAGCTCACATCAACACCACCTTGCACTGAATTATGCCAGAGGTTGCTGTGGCACCATTGTCCCCCCCTTTTATTAAAAAGGGAAAAAGGAAACTGAGCACATGGATTGGGAAATCCCTATTTGTAATGCAGAATAAGAAACATTTGGCACCGATAAACTGATTTGTAGCCTCATTTATTATAGAGCTTAGCATTAGTTCTATCCTCATTCTCTTCAGATGGTATTTACTCTGCAGTTTACACAATTAATTGGGGTTGGGTTTTTTTAAGCCTGAAGCCATAGCAAAATCAGGACAGCCAAAGGTAGCCCCTTTTCCCAGATATGCCCAATGTTAGAGAGTTCATTTCTCCATTATATGAAGCAGATTAGAAATTCCTCCATTTGGGGTGACACGTTTCAGTAATTTTGGACCATCTCTTGGCTTTACTGCAAATCAAGGTTTCTTTATCCACCTAAGAACTGTGTTACAAGTACACAAAAAGATCAATATTGAGGAAGAAAAAGCTCCCAGGAAATCAGTGCTTTAGGTGTTACTTCCAGAATTACTGTTTTTTTCTATTTCTGTATGTATATATTTTTCTCTGGACAATTCTGATAGCCTGATGTGACTTCTGTAATGCAAAGTCAACTCAGACAGCCCATAGGCTGCCTGCTGACCTGGGCTGGTGAGCCTATATAACACCTACAGGACCTATATGCAGCCAGCCCAGTATCAGCTTACTTAACTGGAGTTATGGAGTGGATTGGGTTGAAGGGACCTTAAAGCTCATCCAGCCCCAACCCCTGCCACAGGCAGGGACACTTTCCACTAGGAGCAGCTTGCTCCAAGCCCCCGTGTCCAACCCGGCCTTGAACACTGCCAGGGATGGGGCAGCCACAGCTTCTCTGGGCACCCTGTGCCAGCGCCTCAGCACCCTCTTTTTTTCTCCATACAGATACAAGTTATCAGCCACATTCAAGCCAAATTCTCTATTGATGGTTACCAGCTGTTCTCCAAAAGCTTTCCCCATATCCTCAATCCAATTTAGTGCTCTTCCTGAGTACTAGTACTTTGATATTGACTCCAGTTCTGGCCAGCTCTGTCAAGGGAAGCTGGACATCACTGAAGGTACATTTGAGTTTGTGCAACATCTGATAGTTTTCTATCTGCAAACACAAGCTACAGAGTAATAACTTGGTTTAATAACTCTGGTAAAACCGGAATGCAGTTATTGCTGTGTGACCTATACTCAAGGATATATACTGCCATAGTTGAGGAATATACACCCTTCCCCTCACAACTTCAGCTACATGCAGGTAGCTCTTCCAGTTGCCTAAGAGATTATTCAAGAGGAATAAAACAAGAACATGAACAAAATTACCAGAGACTTGCCAAAAAGGTGGTCCTCCAATCACTGCCAGTAAATGCATGATTATTATGAAGATTTGTACTTCAGTCACATCAATTCTGATTAGGTACAAAAAGCCAAGAAACAAAAGCAAAATTATTCAAAGCCATTTCAAGGCAGTTATTTGCAAGCTCAGCAGCTCTGCTCTGTCATGCATGGTAGAAACCCTCCAAAACCAGGAGGAAATGAAGAGACAACATTTAGAGATATTTTTAAATGTAAAAAATTCATTTTGGTTTTATTGTTCCACTCGAGAGCCACAATTCTTTCATTTCACAGTGCAATAAAAACCCCATTTTGTCCAAAGGAATAATTGGAACTTGGAAGTGCCCACTGCTGGGTGCAGAAATCAATATTCAGTTTTCACCTTGCCCACCAAAAAAGAGAACTTACTTCAGATGCTAGAACTCAAGACAGATATTTTTAATCCCTATTACAGCCCTTTCCCTACTTTTTAATATAAATATCCCCTCTGAAGAGCATCCAACTTAAAAAAAAAAGCACAAATCCCCGAAGAGTCTATGCAAATATAAAAGGTACATTGAGCGGCACTGCTCAAGATGACACAGTTCAGTCTCCAGCATGCAGTGAGACACCAGCTCTGGTGCTGGCACAGCCAGTGTGGTTTGTAGCAGGGCAAGAAGCAAAACCAGAAACTAAGACGTTGTTTTAAAGGGTATGCAAAAGACTTGGAGCCAGCAAGAGGGAAAAGCAGGCTAAATTCCAACCCAGGGATAGAAGTAAAGAAAACCACAAGTGAAACAGAGAGGATGGACTTGCTGCTGGCCTATATGAGTGTCCTGGGTTCAGCAGTAGCAGTCATTTTTCTCCTTCTTAGTAGCTGGTGCTACTTAAACCACGACAATGAGGCTATAGAATACTATTCCATACTGGAGTACTGGGTCAAAAATAATCCTTCCACCAGTTTGAAATACTTACAGCCTATTTCCCGTCTCTCATGACACAGCTCTGCAGCATCTTGCAAATACACACTTTGCTCATACAAAACCACTGCTCATGCTATCCACTACACAGGCATCAGGGAGTATTAGTCCAGGGTGGGTTTTTGTCTGCCTCACACAAACTACAAGGCCATATAATTAAGATCAGATCAGTGGGTTCCCTCAAGTTCTCTCTACAGCCTTTGCTCCAGGTTTGCAGTGGATCCTCTCATTAGGGAATCTCATCTGGCCAGACTATAATTCTGTTTCAGCAGCAGATCAACATGCACAAGGGATAATTATGAAGCTGCAGCTAATTCTCATGTAGACCATGCCCCAAAGCATAGGAGAGCAGAAGGACACCAGCACGCAGTGTTCAATGCAACCTCTTATCTTGCTATGGATGCTCTAAACATCAGCTGGTGCTTTCAGAAGGCTGTGAAACCCCAGCACCCACCTCCACTGGGCAACTTCGCCTTTCCAGCAACCAAGAGGCTTCCTGAACAGCTTCCCAGGAGCAGGACATGCACCCATGGAACGAACAGTAGATCCGCACATGGTGGCACTGCTGACAGCAGGCAAACTTGAAATGTGGCACCCAACTCTGAGGATCACCACTGTGACCTATCACTGCTCCCTCCCTTGGGAAGTACATAAGCAGTGAAGCAGCAAAGGGGAGCAAAAGGGAGCAAAAAGGATAAAGAAGATGGGAGAGGAGCAACGATCACCACCCAGACTTTTAGCATGTAACAGGAAAGTTTATCCAAAGTTGTCAGAGGAGATCTAGATAAGATTCCAGTAAGACAATTTCCTTTAGATATCTTTTCTTCCCGCTACACCAAACCTCAGATATGAGATGCATAGGAAAACCTTGAGGGTCCTCCTCTATTCTGAGCTGTTCAATAAGAACCTTGTGGCAATCAGAGGGACAAAATTCACTTCCACAAAGAGGAAAGAATGTCCTAAAAAATTCATCTTCTCAATCCTCATCCAAACAAATGAAGCCATTGAGCCACCTTGAAAGGCAAAATAAAACTGCTCAGCCATGCAATGAGAGATACACAAACCATCTGATTAAATGCAAATTGCTTCTTCCCAGCTTTAGGAGTCAGCATGGAAATGTGTTTTCAGCGTGTCCAAGCAAGGAAGGGCTGAAGCAGCTTCAAGAAGAGGAATGTGTTTTAGCCGGTTTCACTACTTCTGTCAATGACCTAAAAGAATATAAAACAACTGAGAAAGTTCACAGAAACAGTGACTAATAGCTAACAGGGGGAACTCATTTATAGCTGTCCTGAACAGTAAAACAGGTTTCTTTTGACAGCAGTAACCTTAAAGCAAAACAAAGTCATCTACTGCAAAAACACCTTTCAGATCATGGAAGACAAGGCGCTCTGTTCTTACACCAAACAGAGCCCCAAGCAAATGCATGGAAGCAGTGCCTGGATTCAGGTTAGGAAAAGAGCATTAACTCCTTTACATAGCCCTGGTACCACCTTTGCTCCACTGCCCACAGCTCTGTCCTCCCCAGGTCCAATAAAACGGCACCAGGCAGCTGGGAAGGGTTCAGCAATGAACTGAAAGTGTGTTTGGTTAAAAAACTCCTCCCTGACTTATATTTGCTCTGCAACATGAGATTCCTATAATGAGGCTTCACTTTAATTCTACATAAAGAGAAGATTCAACACCAAAGGGCTCCATAAGACAGAAGACGAAGGTAAGATCAACTGAAGAGAAACTAACACCTAAACTATCAGCTAAATAAAGCATATGTTCTTAAAGCCAAGGATGAAAAAGGGCTGGGAACATCCTATACTCATTAAAACCACTGTCAGATGACTTCAAAAGATGTGCTCGACACCAGTAGAGCTCATGCCTGATGCTGGAATTACCCAGTGAAGTTCCTTTGCAGAAGTCAAACAGCCACTACTTTGAAATCTAAGAATCCAGGAAACCCAAAATGCAGCTTTTCAAAGGAGACCACAGAAGGGAACAACAACAGAAGTTGGGTGAAAGGGAGAAGAGGCATGCTGTTCCTCTATTTGTTTAAGTGGAGTTTAAGATGACTGAGCAACTACAGCATAAACTGGACCAAATCCATGCTGCTGCTAAAAGGAGCAGTCATCACCACTGGAGAAGTCACCACCTTCTCCCCCGAAACTGCCTGCTCAGTCTCACTTCCCCTTGCGCCAGCACCACAAGCCCATGCCACCAGCTCAATATTGCCTTAGCTAAACTGACCCAGCCAAATAAAGAAGAAAAAGAAATGTTCCTGTCCCAGTTTCTGGCATATCACCTTTCCTTATCCTTTTTGTGTGGGCTCATGAATGATGCAAGCCCAAAGGTGAGGGCAATGGAAGGTCTGAACAAAGCTGTGCTGAGTCAAAGTGACTGTGCAGGTACAGAGCGACCTGATAGGGAGAAAGAGAAGGACTAAATAGGAACAAGTTAAGGCTTCTGAATGCGACACAGGCAGACTGCTACCAGCCTTCAAAGTCCTAAACAGCCCTTACACAGTAACATGGTAAAATAAGTGAAGGAATGCAATTAGAAAACAAAGCAACAGTGGTTTTCGCGAGAAAGATCCTGAGCAAAGGTAATGAAGGGCACTGCCTGGAAAGCGTCAACGCGTCCTGCAGTTTAGAGAACATTCCTTGCTACTCTTGTAATGATTAACCTGTGGTTCTAATTGCTTCAAGGTAAAATGTTCTGGTAGTAAAAAGATCCATAAATTGCCTCAGCCACTGTGTTGCTTTTAAACTCTGGTAGCACTGGAAAGGTGCCTCAGAAAATGAAAGACAAAAGCAGGGCTGCAGAGAAAGTGGCTTAGCTCAGTTTGGCCATAGAAGCCTTGACTGAAGCCTTTCTGTATTCCCTATGCTGACCTTTTGAGGAATAATATATATAGCTTGCTCCAGTGGCAAGGGAAGCTATTTGCAAAGCAGGGCAATAACAGTCCTGCTGAAATAATACATAAATAGCACTATGGGGTTTTCCACATCAAGTTTCATTGCACACTGGAATGCCTCTTCCTACAATAAGGACAATAGAAAAACTGGGGTATCCGATGATTTACCAACCAGGAATAGGAAAATCTTTTAGCTTCAGTGCAAAAGACAGGTGCCATGAGGAGAAAACCCACAGCATTGGGAAACCCAAACTGGGGAAAGACCTTTGGTGCTACAGACTGCCCCTTATACAATGACTATACACCACCAGTAGCCTGGTGCCATAAGGAGACCTGTAGGAAAGCAAACCCATTTCAGAGCAAGAAGGGATCAGCCTATTCAAAGTCTGATTCTATTTGTGTTTGTGTTTATTTACTTATATAAATGCCACAGTGGACATCTTAAGAGCAAACGGATGCAAAGAGTCAGCAGTGCGAATTCTGCAGCTCCAGTAAGGGGGGGTCTTAAAGCCATTTAACAGGGATATTTTCAGCCATCACTTGAGCCACACTTCCCCAACCTGACAGTTTTCTGCCTGACATTTCCTGACGAGTTGAGTCACATCAGCATTGCCCAAACAGCTTCTGTTGCTTGGCTGATGCAGCACCACAGTGCACGATATGCAGCAGATCCCTAACACCCATGAAACAAAGACAATGAAAGAAGCCGTTTCCCCCAAGACATGCCCACACTCCAACAGACGGACATAAGATTACTGCACCAGTTCTTCAGACACAAAGCAGTCTAGTTCCAAAGATCAATAAACCAGGGATGTTTCCATCGGCTGGAAAATAAACAGAAGACCCTAAGATCACCGGGAACATCCAGGCAAAGAACTGAAGAACAAAGCTCAGACACCGAAGACAAAGCACAAAGAACCCAGACTCAATATTTTACCGGACTAAGAGCCAAGACAGAACATCTAATGGCAAGGCTGGGAGAAACACTGAAAATGACCCTGAAAAACACTGATTCTGCAGCAAACTGATGCTAGGACAAAATAACAAGCAGCAGCTCTGCAGAGCTGAAGGCAGCAAAGCAGGGACGAGGTCAAGCAATGGTGACACTGTGCCAGCTGCCTTTGGGAACTGAAGGTGCAAACAACAATATCCAAGTGGTTTAATTTGGATAAAATCGGGGAAGCATAAAAATTGAGAGCTTTAAAATACACACTTCGTCCCTTGCTGCCTGCCTGCCTAAATTCACCAGACAGCAGAATGCCTCCGGAGCTCCAGGAGACAGCCTCCTCTTGCAGCAAGGCTGCCATGGGGTTTACTGCACATAGAGCACACATTCTGCTCTCCGAACCTACCCTTCCTTGTCACAACAAACTTGAACACAGGTTACTTGCTAGTTCTCAGACTACTGTAGTTTTCTGATGTAACAGATGACCAGGAACATTGCTTTTTCTTTCTCAGAAAAGCCGGAGTGTCCTCCAGATTCAATCAAACACTTCTCTTTGCAATTTCTCCATACGGTTGTGCTCAGCTCTATTGAAACTGTTTTATTCTGGTCTTTGAAAGAACACCAGCAGGTGAGGTAGAAAAGTCACATTCCAGCAGTACAAGCACTAAAGGGTGACACTGCAGAGCCGCAGGAGGAGGGAGGCAGGGCTGAAGCTCTTTACCTTGAAATGGGTGTGGAATTCCAGAGCAAACCTGTTTTAACTTGATTCCCATAATCAGGATAATTTCAGGTTCTTTTAAATGATTCCTCCACAGGCT
The DNA here is from genome assembly GCA_017639245.1 of Myiopsitta monachus. Lineage (NCBI taxonomy): Eukaryota > Metazoa > Chordata > Aves > Psittaciformes > Psittacidae > Myiopsitta > Myiopsitta monachus. Next base: position 4,260,414 of record CM029936.1, on the reverse strand, counting down.
AAAGGCATAAGCAAATTTCATTCACAATTCAAGACCATTTTTTCCCCTCCTTGATGACTAAAAAGCCAAACTGCTCAGCACAAGGTGTAACTGCAGGGCAGGATTTTAAGCTCTTCATTTTAAGCTCTTCTTTTGTTCACTCATGTAGTGTTTTCAAGATGGGGCTATATCATTATACCTTCTCATTACAAACCTGGGTCACGCTATCAGATGAAAACCAGCATGAATATTCATATCCTGTGGCTTACTCAACTCAGAGTCTGCAATACTGACATCAAACTACTGCCCGACCTCAAACTGCGTAAAACAAACGTGATGCTTTGTGTGTTCCAAGTGACTTCAAAGCAGTAGCATCCTCATTTATTAGTTAAGACTTAAAGATGCCCAGAGGTATCTGAAACTACAAGAATTTAAGATGATTCAGGCTATTCTGTACTTCAGTATGCCTAAAAACTGGATAAAATTAGTGTGCATGAAGGGACGTGTCACAAGTGAACACTTGGCATTCTGCTACAAGGTGGGGCCTACAGACCAGCATCACCACCACCTCCAGGTCACCTCTGAAGAGAATCCGAACTCCTCCCTCTCCTCCATTCAACAGCAATTTGTCCTCACCCATTTTAAACAAGCCACTTTCACTACAGAATTCGAGCTGCTCCTCTCATCACAACCATTCCAAGGGGTGAGACTTTGGAAGTCTCTCAATGTTTCAGTACTAAGGGATTTTTTTTTTCCCCCTTGGGTAACTTCTTGGGCAGAGTCATCACATTGTTATCACAACAGGCGAAAATCTTGATGAAGCTCTTCCTTCCTTCCCATCGCTGCGTGCTCCATCACCACTTCCTGACACCGATAGTTCCAGCCTTTCAGAGACTGTCAACAAAGTATTTAGAAGTTATGTTATCTGCCTGCCTTACAGCACATCTACCAGGACCTGGCTCACACCGTCAGAGGCAGCCAGTGGGTACCACACACACCGTGATTTAGCAGATGGCTGGTATTGCTGGGTCTAGAGCAGAGCTGGTAGTTAAGGATCCTTTTTAACAGCCTCATAGAATACAACCAGCCAGGTTGGAAAAGCCCTTTAAACTCATCCAGTTCAACAGCTCCAAGCACTGCCAAGGCCACCACTAACCCATGGCACTGAGGGACTCATCTCCATGGTGTGTGAGCACTTGCAGAGACGGTGACTCCAGCCCTGCCCTGGGCAGCAGTTCCAATGCTGAGCACCCTTTGGGGCAGGAATTGTTCCTCAGCTCCATCTAAACTTCCCCTGGTGCAGCCTGAGGCTGTTTCCTCTTGTCCTGTTACTTGGGAGCAGAGACCAGCCCCCTCCTGGCTCCATCCTTCTCATGAAAGCAGAGGTTTTGCTGAAGCACTAAATGAAGCAGAAGAACATCATCACCTGCATCCCTGCAAGTTTAACAGAGGGGATGTAAAGAAACCACCAAAAATCATCTCAGTTTTATTTACAATCTGACGCAGTTCTAAGGCAGCTGCCAAAAAGTTCCTCTTATATCCGCAAATACCTCAAAGGAAACTCTTGGCTAATAATCCAATAACTACGAGAAATTTCAAGGAACCCAACTTTTAGTCATGCTACTTTATTTAGCAGGGATGACCCAACCTATATAGACTGTATTAAAACAGCTGAAATAAGGAAGAGAAAGTCCTTTCCAAGGAGTAGTAAACCAGAGTGAAGGATGTATTTAACACAGCCATAAGGAAAAGCACTTTGAAAATAAAGACAACCAGGAAATGAAGTTACTTAATGATGAAGCTATGAGTACAGTTAAGTGACTGCACAGATGAAGTGGCAGAGTTCAGAACAGGCATTTTTAACCAGTGACTGGTGACTTTCAGCTCTTGCACAGTTTAGAGTGTCCTGAACGAACCAAGCAACTCTTTTTCTGGTGGGAAGGCATTTAAACAGCAGCAACAAAAAGGTTTGTACAGTTCCAACCAATCCTGGTTATCTGTTAGGTGAAGCTAAAACTGTGACAAATTAAACAGAAATGTTTAAAGGACGTTTTGCTGTTTTCCAGGCAGGTTTTCGCTTTGTTGCCAAGTAAAACCCGACACTTCCAAAAAAGCTTCATTGTCAGATCAGGTTTTTACTGCTTATTCATACTTTGCAAACATTTTTTCCCCACCTTGTATTAAAGCACTTGTGAAATACCCTTAGAAACATGCTTTTTACACCAGCCCCTACATGCATGACAAAGGTGCTGCCTCTGCTTAGTCCATGCCATTGCTTGCCAGGGAGCATTAACGTTGGCTTTACCGTGTAGTTCCAGACCCAGGGCCCCAGAGCTGCAGTGAGAAGCTGGATTGCTACTGTACAGAGCATTGACTCCGTAACATCAAATCTGGGTGAGGGAAAGAAAATTCACACAACAGTTTCCTGAGCACTTGGGTTAAGTGGAACCATTAGGATGGATCTGCAGTCATGGCGTAAAGAACAACCCCAGACAACCACTGAGATCAATAACAGCAAGATACATTCAAAGGTACGTCAGAGGAAGGGAATTGATCATAAAAATGAGGGTATTAATGAATTCAAGCTATGACGACCCACACAGCATTTACACATTTCAAATTCAATTTAGCTCTTCTGCAATTTACAGGTTTAAGTAACAGTCCAACACAAGGGCAAGCACCAACATCGGAGTATGCATGAGGAAACCAACTGAAATCCCTTGCTCCGAGTCACAGCAAATAAAACCCATGATCAGACACAATCCAGGACCTCTCATCTCCCTCACACATTCTCCTGCTCCTGTCTCCAAATGACACTGAATATATGAATTCTTCATCTAAAGGTGCTATTGATTGGGTTTTGTAGAGCAGAAGAGTGTAGTTCAGTTTGCCACCTCTGAGGGTAAGCAGGAGGTTATAGCTCCCTCCTCACACAGCTCCTTGGCAGATAATGCTGAAAGCAGTCAAGCAAGCTCTGGACCCCTTCTCAGGGGTAATGGAACTCCATTCTGTATAGATTTCTTTCTCACTCCTGACAAAAAGGAATGAAAGAATATGCTGTAGCAAACAGACCCACAACTGCTATACATACTCCTTATAAAATGCTATATATATACGCATTTTACCATAACTAGGACATTTTAAAGTGTGATCAAATTCAACCTCTATCAAACCACCTCATTAAAATATTTCAGTCATCACAGAGCTGCTGTTTCTTGCAGCATTTATAATATAAACCTGGTGCAGAAGCACACAGACTGACATCCAGTAATCCACCAGCTGATTAAAAAGGTGCATCAAAGCAGCAAGCTCTATTAGTGTGATTATGCTGAACTTTAAGTGCAGTAATGGTGTGCAGCTCAATGATGAGGGAACACTGAACTGCAGGCTGACAGCATTCCCAGTTTAATCATCACAGCAAGTAATACAGTCTGTAGCTAGAAAAGGCAATATTTGGTACTTTAGAATCATAGCATGGTTTGATTTGGAAAGGACCTTAAGATCATCCAGTTCCAACCCCCTGCCATGGGCAGGGACACCTTCCATTAGACCATGTCACCCAAGGCTCTGTCCAACCTGGCCTTGAACAATGCCAGCGATGGAGCATTCACAGCTTCCCTGGGCAACCCATTCCAGTGCCTCAGCACCCTAACAGGGAAGAACTTCTTCCTTAGATCCAACCTGCTCTTCCTCTGTTTCAGTTTAAACCCATCACCCTTTGTCCTATCGCTACAGTCCCTGATGAAGAGTCCCTCCCCAGTATCCTTGTAGCCCCCTTCAGACACTGGAAGCTGCCCTGAGGTATCAACACAGCTTCTCCTCTCCAGGCTGAGCAGCCCCTATGTTCTCAGTCTGTCTTCACACAGGAGGTGCTGCAGCCCCTGATTATCATCATTTTAGGGAATGCAGGAAGAGACAGCCTTATATACAAACCCGACTTTGGTACAGTACAATGTCTTCTTTACCCTGTGTTATTCTTTTTCCAGTGACTATTTGGAATTCAGACATGCATACATTTTTTTTTTTAAACATTATTCAGGAAAGTTTCAGAGGGGGCCACTGACCTTGGCATGTGCTTAACAATGAGATGTTGGCAGTCACAATGGAGTGACAAGCCTTACTTTGCGTGCTGTCTGCTCTGCTGGGTCCCCTTGTCAAGCTAGTGAGAGCCCTGAGCCAGTTAACACACAACAGATTAGTCCCACAGCCAGCACATGCTCCTGTCAGTGCTAATTTACAGAGCATATTCCATAGGCAATCTTTAAAAGGTTCTGTTTGATTAAACAAGCCATTAGACTTGACAGGGGCCACCAGGGCCTCAAATTTGGGAGTTCAGAGACAGCTGCAGCTGGCTCTTGCCTTATCCAGAATGAGGAGCCGAAAGGACTGAATTCAGAGTTGAGAGATCTCCTGAGAGACTGAAGCAAGAACAACAGGAAACAGACACTTACACTGGAGTCAGCTGAGTCAATCACTACCAATACAGCTGATCCAAAGCAGCTTCTTTTTAATACTGTGTGAAACTAAGGGGGGGTGTTTATGTACCATCCTCCTCCTCCCCAACATACAGAACTCCCTGCAACAGCCCTGTGTAATAACACAGCAGACAGGAAAACCACTCTTGCCTCAACAGAAAACAGAAGTTATGAGGCTGGAAAACTCAAGGGGATGCATCTACTATTTAATACTCTGCGTAGCAGCACTCTGGTCTGAGGAATGATGATCCTTCCATCTGTCTTATGCGTATCTACTAAGCGTGCAAGTGGGATTTACTCAGGCTGGGCAATGAACTGTGAATCTGAGCATGAAACAAAGGATTGTTTTCTTAAGGGAACCACTGCAGCAAGAAAAGAATGTTCATCATCACAACACAACAGAAAAGCCCAAGAGTCACATGCTGGAAGTCCAAATGCTTAGTTTGAATGGTTATTACAGTGTTTCATCTTAACTCATTCCAATCCAGGATTCACTTGGATGCAGTGAAATACAACTAGATGAATAAAGCAAACTGTATGGAACTGAGTACACGAATTAAAACTGTTTCCAGCTACAGGAAATTCATGTTAAGGTAAAAATAATATTAAAAGTGAGCCATAAGCTTTTCTCCTTTCTGTGGTGTAATACAACTGTGATGAGTTTTCCTTTTGTTGCTCACTAACTTAGGTTAGGAGTTTCAGAAGTCAGACCACAGCCACATGCCTCACCCCATCATGCTGGAGCTCACTAGTTCAGAGCAAGAACATCTTCCACAGTGATAAAGGAAGAAAGAGCAGCAGCAGCAGCATCTCTGCACATGATCACTGTGTCTTGGTTTCAAACACTGTTAAGGGACTTGTGAGAGGGAAATGAGGAGGAGGATCATGATGTGGAAATCCTTCCCTCAGCATTTACATCAGCAGTCTCAGTGGTATGTATAACACTGGAGCAATACATATGTTCATACATATTTATGACACACACACCAAGCACTTCAGAAGTGCTGGCGGCTGGCAGCGAGGGACTGAGCATGCAGAAAGCAGGTTGCGAGCAGCAAACTTAACACCTACCACAAGGATCCTTCAGCACATACTCCCTGCAAGTATAGAGAAACCAGTTCCCCCCCTGACATCCAGAGAGGCTCTACTGCGCTTCAAGTTTTCCTCTGCAAATAACCAAGGTGCTAAAAGTTCTTCACGAACTGTTGGAAAAACTCACAGAATGGAAAGTTTTAAGCCCTGTAACCGTAGAGATTACAGCCTTATCTCCTACCCTAGTCCTGAGATCCTGAAGCTGTCCCCAAGAACTCCAGTGTGCTAAACTGACTTGGAAGGCTTCCATCTCTGTATTTGGGTATCTGGTGTTAATTGCTTGTCCAAGTCATCACACTCCTTTTCTGCTCCCTGCTACACAGGAAAGCTTCATGTGAGCTGCTTTCTGAAATACAACCTCATTTCCTAATCTCTCCTTCATACCTCAGTGGTAGCACTGGCAGGAGGGCTCAAAACATGAACCACATCAACTTTCTTCCATCCTAAATCAACTCATTATCAAGGGGGCTCTTGCCTGAGCACAACTGCTCCAGTGTCACTGGACAAGAATGTTCGCCCATATTCTCCAGCATTCCTCAGGAATGGCTGGTTTGTTAAACAGTTGAATTCTTTTGCTTTCTCTGGGGACTCTTTCTCAAAGAGTGAAGTAACAGTTTTAACTTCCCAGTGGTATGAAAGCTGGTAAGAACTGATCCTTCCTCCCAGGGTTTGCCGATATGCCTTTATGAAGCATCCTTGGAAACTCCATCTCATTGTGTCTGTATATATTTCTACATCTATAAATTCTACAATCACCAACTTTCCATACTACAAGTAAGAAAGGTTGGAATAAACCAGATACTGCATTAACTCATAGAGAAGTGCTGGAGACCATAGTGCAACAACACCCTCATGTCTCTGGGTAGACTCTTGATGAATGCCCACTGGTTCTTTAAAAGATGATTCAGCACTTACTCCCAGTCCAGCATTTAGCACTTACTCCCAGTCCCAGCCAAGAGTACAAGGTCTCAACCTGTGCAGTGCCATGTGTCACTGTCTCCCAACACAACACTGAAGCTGCAATGCAGAGGCCAGCTCAGATCTGACAGAGACTAATAGCTCGAGCTTCACACCTAAGCAAGCTGCATTTGAGACAGCTCCTGCAGAGTCAGACTGTCTCTGCACTGACCTTGTGAGGCTGGATACAGCACTGAACCTGCATGAACACAGCCAGCTCCTAATGCACTTCCTGAAGCCAGAGCAGGGAGCAAGGGCAGCATGGAATCCACATGGAGGAAGTTTGGATCTGGAAGAACCAGAGCTAGCAATAACTGGCCTCCAGCCATCAGTAGGCAAACCCCTTGCAGGGTTTGGGCACCATAGTCCTTAACGCTCTGGTTTCTACAGCATGTTCCTAACATACCAGATCTGCTTCTACCTGGGATATATGGCAGTCCACTGGGGCTTGACAGTTTCATTCCTATACACAGAAGAAAGCTCATTTTTTCCAAACCAGAGCTGTCCCAGCCTTAATTGCACCCCTACAGGACTAAGCCTGAAACAAAGCCCATTCTGTACTGCAGCCCAGTATGTTCACAACCCAGTTAAGCCAGTTGTGCTGAAAAACAGGACAGGAGAACAGTGTCATTATTTGAACTGCTTCAATATTGAATGTCTTCCTGGCATTCAGAATCACCTGATTATTTCTTCAGACATGCAGCATATTCCTGCTCTTCCATGAGCCCACTCCCAGATGGGGTGCTTGTTTTTAAACAAATCTTCTGCCCACAGCTCCATCCATGCTGTTCCCTACTGCCTTCCACTGCTGATGTTACTATAATGACTTTTCCTTTAGCCAGCCCAACCTACTTTGAACCACTTCCTGCTTCCTCACTGGGAATTTTTAGGCAATACTGACCTCTAGCTATTTTGCTGAGCTATTCAACCAACTCAAACTGCTTTCTGAAAAGGCTGTATCAGCCACCAAGACCTAATAATATTCTATGATCTTTTAAAGATGGAGCCAGATCACAGGATATTGCCATCTCAAATGACTATTTACAATCATGGAATAGTGCAGGGCAGCTCCCTAAAGTTGTCAGTGGCAAGAAAGAGAACCAGCACAGTTGTTGTATTTAGTAATTTGGGCACAATTAAACCAAGTTTTCCTATTCTACCTGCAATATCCTATAGGAAGTCTGCAGAAGCCACCCTGCTTCCCCCTCATTCAGAGTGAACACTCCTGCTCTGCAGTCAAGAGCCCAACACAAAGCACACTGCACAGATTCAGTGCATTGTCATGCATGGTAAAGTGACAGCAGATCCATCAGACCTTCTGTTCCACAACACACACTTCATTCCACACACTAATTTATCTTTTTGTTAAGACAATGGGCTTTCTCAGCAAGCCAAGTTGATGATACATGTAACTGCTCAAGTTTGAGCTGGATGTAAGGAGGAAGATATTAATCTCCCCCTTTAGTGCTCTGCTGCTCTTTGAGTTCTTTTCAATTTGCTTATTGAGTTGGTCACTAATGAAATACAGTTTCTTGGACATAATCTCATCACAAACACAGTAGCTGACAATCAATTGTGTGTTCTCTTCTGCTTCTCTGCAATGGAAGGCACGACTGCAATACTGTCACAGTTCCTAAAACATCACTACCCAGCCCCCTCAGCTGGGTTTTCAACAGAGTTGCTACACAGGATACACAGACAGGAAAAAGCAACTGTGCACCAAGATATTTCCAGCTCTTTTCAACAGCTGTCTCTGACTCCACTTATTAGGACTAAGGATACCTAAGCCTGTGTGCTCCAGTGAATGTGAAAGGGCAGAGACAAGAGATGTTTTTTCAGTTTTATGATTGGTGAAATGAAAACTGCAGAAAAAACTAATATCAAACAGTGAGAATCAGTTAACTGGAGAAATAAGCTCAGTTTCTACCGTAGGCATGAGCATCAGCTTATGGCAGCCTACTAACCTTGTGACATGGGGCAAAAGGAGGAACAAATGTGTTTACTACACAGTGCTATCTGTTATCTAAAGTAATGATACACACATTTGCATGCTTATTGCCTTCTCTAAATTAGCTAGATACTGATGGATCATCCCATTCTCATCACAGAAGACCACACAGAACAAGAGTATTTGCTCGGAAATGCTATCTCCACAACAGAAAGGCTCCTCACAGAAGCAAAAAAGCGTAAGTTCCAGTGAACACCAGGAATAATGGACACATGCCCCTGGGGCACGAGAGCAATTTGGGTGGGCTCAATACCCGCACCTGTAAAGTCAAGCATGTGTCAAGGCTGGGTTTTGTATTTGATCAATAGCAGGAAAACTCTTAACTATTAGGGCCCTGTAAAGTTCAAAGGGAGGTGAAAGTGAGACCAGCATGAAAGTGAAAAACCTGAAACAGAAGAAGATTTGAGCCAGTGTCTTTCTATAAACATTTAAGCACCAGAATAGAATAGTTCCACTAAATCTGCATTGGTGTTGCAAAGATTAGAACACAGGTCTAGATGCTTCCTTTTTTTCCTTCAACAGACATAGAAAACTACTCCAACATCTTACATTTCTGAGGAAAACGCTATTTTCTCAAGAGAATCTGCATTAGTATCCTGCCAGCAAGAGCTGCTACAGACAAGAGGTCCAGACTTGTACTGGTTATCAGTATCTGGGTATCCACATACCCATCACAACAGACTGTAAACAAACAGCGCATGTTGCAGCATTAGCTTCAAATCCCACACAAACTTAAGAGTACATTTCAGAGGTTTCCAAATGCAAAATCCTTCTGTGGTGCGTGTATTTGAGATACTTGTTATGTATATAAATGCAAACGGAATAAATGTACATTTCTACATTAAGGCTAATGAATCCCACAGCTCACCAAATGCTTGCGTTGTTTCCCCACCTCCCCTCACCCAGCAACAAAAGGGATTTCAGCTGCTCCCTGTCTTGGTATTGCTGTTTCAAGTCCTGTTACTGACAGGACCATGATTGACACTGACTAAAAGGGATACCGAATTTTAAATTGTAGGCACAATGTTAATTAATACACCTGCATTTTAAGAGTTATGATTAGTAATAAAGACTAACTATATATCATCACAACTCAAGCAACATCAAGAGCTCAGCAGTTAAATGAACACTAAAGCCAGACTGCCACCATCTGACAACAGCATCCCATTCTCAGAGACAAATTATCAGGTGCTTTCCCTTATTTATTTAGGTTTAAATTGCAACAGAAGCTCATAATATTAATATTACAAAATGATCTCTTACCACCCCTAAAACAAGCTAAGTAACATCCAGCTATTAACTGCAGATCCAACAGATAGCAGCTGCTACAAGCTCCAAGTGTGTACACATGAATATAAACAAGTTACTACAGCTCTAAGGATCCGAACTACAACCACAAAGTGCAACTAGACAGTAAAGCAGCCCCAGTTTCAGGTTTATTTTCAGCCAAGGTACTCACATGCCAAAGCGCAAGGTTCCAGAGACGTAGGTCTGCCAGTGCGCGCAGTAAAACATGAACGTCCCAGCAAAACAACAAAAGAACATCCAGTCAGGGTTGGTTCCCAGCTGCACAGCAATACAAGTTCCCAAAACCACAAAGACTGCAGGAGAAAATCAGTCACATGGTCAAAAGGTAAAGTGTGGATGCGAGTAAAGAGCCTTACCAGAAACAAACCTAACAAGAGGACCCAGAGGGGAGCCAGTAGGAAAGAATCCTGACGTGGTTTATTCCACAGGCATGAGAGTAACACTTCCATTTTAAAAATACAGAGTGGGAAATGGGTATTTAAAGTCTTGTCAGTTCTCAGAAGTCCTCAATATTGAGGGTTTCTTGGTCTCCTACTTTTTCATTGAACCGAATGGGATTAGACATGAAGGGACTCGAGTGAGTTTGTGTAGTTGCAGCCTGTGGGCAGAGTTCTGTGGTTTCTCTTATATCCATGATTTGCTGGACATATTTCCCCATTTTCGATTATGCCATTATGAAAATCCAAGCTCTAGTCATTCCAGAGTCATAAGGAACCTATGCTTTTCCCTCCACCCCTTCAATCCAATCCCTCTTCTGCAATGGGTTACACTTCAGGCTGGCTCAATGAACTCCACCTACCAAGGACCTGATTTTGCTGATTCTAGTCTTACAGTTCTGACTTCTATTGTCCTATTCTTTATGCTTTCTACCTGCCTTGCAGCCACTCTATACAGATTCAACCTAAAAATAACAAGAGAAGAGCCCGCTGACAGCTTCCTACAGAAGCTTTAGTACAAGGCTCTGCTAACGCACACACAGAGACTGCTGGCCCAGACAGAATTAGTCACATGCTTAATGGCTGAGTTTTCAGCATAATATAAGAGAAGACATTCACTTGATCAAGAGTGCTGCCTATGGAAAGGTTGACTGAAAAGCTATACATTCAGCAATATCAGTTGTCCTCTTCTTCAGTGAGGAAGCGTTTTTCTCTATTCCAGATTTGATCCCTGAAATTAAGTCATTTAATCCTCATGCTTGAATGAAAAATGACAATACCTGTGGAAAGTGAATCACAGCCATGATCAAAGAGTTCTCCTAATGGAGTACTGCTATTTGTCCTTCTTGCTTGTTTCCCATCTATAGCATCCAGAGACTGGTAGATGAAAAGGCCACATGCACAGGCAACATATGCCCAGGGAGGTGCCTAAGAAACAAAGGCAATGAGAGTAAGAGATTCTTGTAAACCTACAGGATAAGCCTGAAGCTGACCTATCTTACACCCATCTCATCCAGCACTTCATCTGTACATGCCTCCTCATCACATACTGTGGACCTTTCAGTAGCTGGACCTTGCAAGGACAGGCTGAGGCTTATGCGAGATCCAAATATATTAAGTGACAAGAACTGACAACATAGACTAACAAGTACGGCACATTTCCTGAAGCAGGAAGCTGCACTGTGCATCTGAAAGAATACTACACTTGCAGTGGTGCACAACTAGGCTCTCACCTTGCTTCTGCAAGCTGTCCAAGTGATTTAGAAACTCAACAACTTACTCAGCCCCCAAAACGTGTAACTGGGTCACAAACACTGAGCTCATCTTCACAAGACCCCAGTGAGGCGTCACGTACTGAACTGCTGCCAAGCACAGGGGATTACCAGGCTGCAGCAGCCTGAACTTTGTCACTGCAAAGTTCTTGAACTTTCAGAGTTCAAGCTTAGCTTTTAGATTGTCAACAATCAGTAAAGCGTCAGTGCTCTACCTCCAATTGCCTGTTCTATTACAAGGTAACAGTAGCTTGGCCAAATCTATGTTAATAACCCTTAATGTTCACTTCCATTATTGTGATTTTAAACACTATCAAATATTACTTTTAGGCTTATTTTGACATTTGAAGTATAAACCATTATGCACACAAAAGCCAGGGGGCTGGCATCAGCCTGTCCCAGTTTACACATGCACAAAACAGATACTATTGGATGTTTTGCAATCTTCACATTTGACACTTTATCAAAGTGAGCATTTCTGAGCAGCTCTATTTACAAATCATGCCAATAAGCAAATACAGATAAGCAGCTTAACCAAGCTGACTTGCCTCCTACAGCTCTAGAATCCAGCTTCTTTGGTCTACACAACCATAACTCACTTGTAGCACATCCACTTAAATGTATTTCCTTCTCCAGCTTGCATTGCTCCTGCTACTACATTGTCCTAGACCAGTTTATTCCGCCTCAAAAGCTGGCACCATGCTTTGCTTCTATTCCTGTACCTATGCAAACCAGCACAAGAGGTAAGGGGGCAGCACTCTGTTATCCGAGGTCTCCCCAACTAAGCAGGCAGTAGAACTACTTGTATCTGATTTTCTTTTTTGATACCACTGAAGCCGAAAGTGATAGCTACAACCCTTCAGTTACACCTTTCATCAACAAGACAAGCTGCTTTTGAGAAAAGTAGAACTAAGCCTGAGCTTAGAGACAATTTACATCTGAAAGCAATCGTGCTTTCAGGAAAAACAAGATCTGGCTCTGGAATGGCAAAGCCCCATTTTCCTCTTCAGCCAGCTACTGACACTTCAAAAGCACAAGCTCACAGCTCCAGCACCAAGATGTCCTCCTCTGTGTGGTGCCAGCACACAGGGCTGCAGTGCCAGCACACAGGGCTGCAGTGCCAGCACACAGGGCTGCAGTGCCAGCACACAGGGCTGCAGTGCCAGCACACAGGGCTGCAGCGCCATATGGCAAATCAGCTCAGGCTCAAAGCTACCTCAGCAGAAAGTTATTTTTCAGCTGAAGTGAGAAGAGTCTCTTTCACTTGGCACAAAGTAACTCTCAAGCTGTTAAACGCAGAAGAGCAGACTACAGCTGACACTGACTTCCTGATGCTCTGAGTGTAGCTTAGTGAGTATTTCAAAAGTTTTGCTACCAACCAAAATACAACTGTACTCTAAAGCTGAAGTTATGCTCCAGTTCAACAGCCCTATAGCAGCTGATGAGTTGCTGGAATAAACAGGTCAAAGTCTCCTGAAGTGGATTTCAGCATCTCAGGCCCCATGTAACACTGCTGTGGGAGCAGGTAGGGTGTTAAAACCGAGCCATGCAACACCACCACAGCCTGAAGCTGCTCCAAGTATTCCCTGCTCCAGCTCAGGGTTCACTTTATCTGACACCTGCCAAACGCCACAAGTTACTGTGAAACTATTCCAACGGGTTTTTAGAAGAGGCAAACATCCCTTTGTTATAGCATATGCAGAACAGTGCTGAGCACGACAACCTACATAGGGGTCTTTAGAGTCTGGCTGGATACAAACTGCACATCAGTTGACTATAGAGCATTTCCCCAACCTCAGTCGGGAGACTCCGTTACTAAGGAACTGGGACATTTGAAAGCCAGAACTCCTGCGACACTCTCCAGCTATTTGATGTGCAATACATCTTCTGTATCAAGTAACTCCCTTTTTCAGTGCACACAGATATAGCCAGCTTTTAAGATTCAACATCCAAGTGACAAGACTTTTCCAGTGCACAAACCTGGAAGTCTTCACATGCCCTGTGCGCTAACTCCAGTGAGAGAAAACTCTCTGAAACCAGGAACTTGAAACACCACATAAAGACTTCTGTACCCCTGAAGCCAGGACTTACTGGGACAGGATGAAGAACGGTGTCCCTCGATTTTACTAAGCTGGGTTTAGTCACCCCAGCCATGGAGGAAGCCTCGATTTCTCAAGCTGCACCACTTTGAGCTGAGTCCCATATCTGAGCTCGGGTTCCTCACTTGCAACTCGAGCTGTGCCCACAGGCAGGCTCAGCTCACTGCCAACCGAGTCACCTTGCACTTCTCGTTGTGTGGTAACTCTAGAGGGAAAGCTGAAGGTGACTAACCTAGTCCCAGGCAGGGAGAGTAAACAAGCAAAAACTCCATGTGCCACAGAAGCAAGGTAGCTGCAAATTCATTTCATAATTGCCTGCACATGAATTCAAGCCTTGCAGGGCTGCAGCATTCATGCACAGGCTCTTCAAAGCTGCAATGGAACAGCTATTTTGGTACTAGACACCATGTTGACCAGAGGAACCACCAGCAGCATGCTGACCCCATCATCCACCTGTGCTCCTTCTGCATGCAAGAGCTCACATAGATGCACACACACTACAATCATTTGTAGAGAACAGCTTAAATGTACAAGAACTTCAGGCTGGTCATGAGAAGCAGCTCTCTACAGAGATGAGGGCCCACTAGAAAACAGTGCCAACTGTTTTTTACTGTTTGCTACTAGATGGCAAAAACTGTGAACAAAGCTTGTCAGAGGACCATAACTTACCTGTTCTGTAGCTGTTGGGCAGTAATATACTAATAGCAGAGTTGTAAATATATTTATTAACAGTCCAATAATGGTGATCAGATTCGGGGCAATCCAGGCTGGAACTCTTCCAACTAACCATTCCCAGTAACCCTGCATTAGGGGTTCAAGCAGGGATCGTCCAGCACTCTGATACTTGTGTTCTTCTAACCGTTTCAGCTGGTGCTTTGACAAGGGGGGGGTGGGCAGCTGAACCAGTTTGCTCAACACACAGCCAGCAGCAGGACCATGACTGCAGCCCACGGGGGACTCCAGGTGCGACTCCCCACATCGCCTCTTTATGTTTCGGTGCCCACTCATGGGTTGGGCAGCCTCAGAACTCTTATGCGGCAGGTAGCAGCTGTTACGGAGAATCATAAGATCCTGCAACACAAAGGGATGAGACACACTGAAGGTGAAGAGCACAAATGAGATTAAGATCACAGAATCATAGAATGGTTTGGGTTGGAAAGGACTTTAAGATCATTCAGTTCCAACCCGTTGCCATGAGCAGGAACACCTCACACCAGACCATGTCACCCAAGGCCCCGTCCAACCCGGCCTTGAACACTGCCAGGGATAGAGCATTAACCACTTCTTTGGGCAACCCACTCCAGCACCTCATCACCCTCACAGGGAAGAACTTCTTCCTGTGAGGAAGAAGCCTAAACTAACCTGAACTTCCCCTGTTTCAGGTTAAACCCATCACCCCTTGTCCTATCACTACAGTCCCTGATGATGAGTCCCTCTCCAGCACCCTTGTAGGTCCCCTTCAGATATCAAAAGTTTCCAGGCGCTGCTCTAAGAAGCATTTTGTTTCCCATCAGCAAACCAAGAAGATTCTGTAAGAAAATAAAGGTATTTGGAGAATAGCTGAGGAAGAGACAGGAAACAACTCTTCTCAACACAGTTATAAAATGGTGAAGTTGCACTTGTTTACTTCCCTTGCTGCCTACTGAAGCAAATAGCCTGCAGCCACCGGTCTATGTTTCAGCAGCAGCAGAAGCTTACACCATACCACTGCCTTATGTTACAGACTAAGGCACAGCTAGTCCCTCACATCTCTCTTATAGGTGGCATGTAACAGACCTACACTAGTTCAGTTATAAACTGACAGCACTAGAAGTACAAACGCAAAAAAGTCTTAAGGTAACTTGGTTTGGGGCAGCTCTACCTCTTCAGTGAAGCTGAACAGCCACCTAAAGCCAGTTCTAAGCGTCCTTCTCAGATCACTGTTCCTTATTTCAGTTTTGTTGTGACTTTTCTTCTTCCCCAAATTAACCCACTTCAGAAGAAAGCTCACTGTATATTCAACTTTCAAGATAGGCAAGAAACACAGGCGCTAAAGACCTTTAGCTGGTCAAAGACAGTCTAGAGGCAGCAGCATGAGGCAACTGTGAAAAGAAAGCACAGGCTCAGGCCCAGCACACCCAGTGCAAACAAGGCACTCGCAATGTTCCACCTCCCTTGAAGGCAAGGGACCAGAAACACATAACTCTCCCTATAAAACAGAGAAGATGCAGTACAGAAAGGAGACTGAAATAGAAGGTTTGCTGTTTATCTACAGGAGCAAGCCAAAGAAAAGGCCTAGTTGTAATGCGTAGCAGAATGAAGGTAGGGAGGGGATGATGACAGCTGTCTCTAAAGCCACCAGCAGCACATGCAGCCAGTAAGAAAAACAAGCTGTGCAAATCAAAGGTCAATACTGACATAAGAACAAGTGCTCCCATTTCCACTCTCCACAGCTTAATTAAGGCAACTTGCAGCAGTGAAAGGCCATTCTCAGACAGCCCTGTCAGTGGGAGGAGAGGAGAAAGCAAACACACAGGGCCTCGCTTGGGCAGGACCTCGATAAGTTCAGAGCAGTGGACTTGGACCTACTCATTTATCAAGAAACCAGACTTAGTCACCGAGGAGCTCCCTGCAGGTGTTGTCCGGGGTGGCCAGAAAGAAGAGTTCCAATGCAGTAAACGACACGGTTTTCCTCTCTTCCCGAGGGGAGCCCCCGCCGGAGCCAGGAGAGAAAACAACCAAAAGCCGCCTCGTCCTCCAAAACAAACAACCCCACAGCGCCCAGCTTCCGCAGGACTTTCACCCGGGCCTGCCCGCTGCCGGGGCAGGGGAGGGAGGGCAAGGGCACCCCTCGGCCCAACCAAACGCTTCGTGTCCCGCCTACCCGGAGCAGGCAACCCCAGGACCCACCAGCCCCTAGGCCGGGGGAGGGTACCCCGGCCCGGCCCGCAGCACAGGCCCCGGCTCGACCTCAAGGATCCCACACCACAACCCCTACCCGTGAGGGACCCGTGAGGGACCCGCGCGGGGCCGACGGGACGGTCCGGGCCCGTCCCCGGTGTCCCCGGTGTCCCCAATGCCCGTCCCCGCCGCCACGGCGAAGAAACCACCACTTACCTCAGCCTCCCTGCACCGGGCGGCGGTTTTACGCCCCTTTTGCGACGGCCGGAAAGGAGGTGGGCGGGGGCCGCGGGGCGGGGCGAGGACGGCGCGGGAGCGGCTGAGGTAAGGCGGGGGAGGGGGTGAGAGGAGGTTCCCGTAAGCGGCATTCCCGGTCTCGTACGCGATATTCCTGGTCTCGTACGCGGTATTCCCGGTTCCGCACACGGCGCCCGGTTCTCCCCTCAGCTACCTTCCGGTCTCCTTTCGCTTCCCCGTCACCCTCTCAGCGACCCTCCCGTGTCCTCCAGGACTCAGCCCTGGGAGCGCTCCGAGAGACCCTCAGTTACCTCAGGAGTCCTCCCCTCCCCTCGTCAACCGCAGTGCCCTTCATCGCTCTCCCTGTTGCCACGCTGACCGCCGACCACCATCGCTTTGCCCCATCGAGCCCTCAGACATCCATCCCCTTCCCCTCTCCATGTCCCCTTTCGGCCCTGCTCCTCTTAGCCTGTCCTCCTCGCCGGTCCCTTCCCTGTCCACAGTGCCCCGGGTGCCTCCAGTACCCCCTCATGACCTCGCAGTAACTTCAATTCCCCAGCTGCAATGTGGGAAAGCATCCCCCATGCTCTGCTTCGAGTACTCACGGCGTTTGAGCTGCTTCTCTTACATTAAACAGGCCGGACTGACAGGTAGCATGTGCTGGACACCGAGCTCCTCAGGCAGCTGTCCGGACAGGCTGCTATCGCCCTTGTGTGCCGGGTTTCCATGCATCCTTATGTCGTGCTGTCTTGTGCCTGGCTCTGCCTAGTTTGGTACTGTGCCATTCTGCTGCTGAGTAACAGGGGCTCTATGAGGGCTTGAAGATCCTCGCTTCGACTCTCTGGAAGCTCTCCTCCATATCTAAAAGGTTTAATAGCAACTTTTTGGGTGTTTGTACCAAGGAAGCACTCAAAATGAGTCATTTGTCCCTACCCTGCAGTGGGAACAGCAAAGGGGACACATTTCCTGCTTTCTTACTTCTAGTAATGAGGATTAAACTACGTTTAACTGTTGTTTATCAGTTTAACCTTGCCAATAAATTGTGCAGATGAACACATTTAATGCCTGACTCACTCCCATCCAACCTTCTTGTTTATCTCTGAGTGTACACCACAGATTGCTTTGTCATTGTTCCTTCAGCAGTGGCTGGAGTAAAAAAGGAGCATCCCTTTGCACAGCTTTATCTCTGCCTGTCCTGCTGAGAGCAGGGAGGAGACGGGCTGACAATCAGGGTATCAGCAGTAATGTAGACATTTCCCTTTTCCCCACACCCTTTAACCATCTTTTCAGCATTATCATTCTCACTAACAGTAACTTTCTGCTGTTAATGGGCTTGGCCACCTCTCTGTAGTTTCAATTGCACATGCTCAAGCGTGTGCAGGATGCTGCTGCACGCTTCCTGCATTTCAAGAAAAACCTCAGAGATGGTTAAAATCTGCTTCCTTGACTTCCTCTTGATGGTGGTTTGATAATGTCCATCTGTGATACTCAATCTGGAGCTTAGAAACCCCCTTAGGACACAAAAGTGTTGTGTTGCAAAGAGGGGCCAGGCATTGCTGTTGGGGGAGGACCTTGTGACAAAAAGGAGGAGGTTGAGTGTTTTCTGCCTCAATCGAAAACAAGAGGACAGGGTGAGGTGTGAATAATCATTTCAGGACTTTCCAACTGCCAAATCACAAGGCAGTTCCATCCTGCCTCCCTGGGATTTGGGATGCTTCCCTATGTGCCTGTGCTTGCCCAGAGCTCTGCAGTGACACAGTGTATCTGCAGCAGTGTGAAGTTCAGATGGCCTGGGGCAGACAGTGCCATAAATGTACCCCGTGCTTTGCAGGGACTAAAGCTTGTGTTTGGTACAGTCTGCCCTCATGAGAGTGTGAAAAAGACTTGATTTCACTGGGACAATTTAAACAGGAAGGAAGGTGAGCCCTGTGAGAAGGACCTGGGGGTGTTGGTCGATGAAAAAATGAACATGAGTCAGCAGTGTGTGCTTGCAGCCCAGAAACCAACCGTATCCTGGGCTGCATCAAGAGGAGCGTGACAGCAGGTCGAGGGAGGTGATCCTGCCCCTCTGCTCTGCTCTCCTGAGACCTCACTTGCAGTACTGTGTGCAGTTCTGGTGTCCTCAACATAAAAAGGACATGGAAGCTGTTGGAACAAGTCCAGAGGAGGCCACGAGGATGATCAGGGACTGGAGCACCCCCTGTATGAAGATAGGCTGAGAAAGTTGGGGCTGTTCAGCCTGGAGAAGAGAAGGCTGTGTGGAGACCTCAGAGCACCTTCCAGTATCTGAAGGGGGCTATAGGGATGCTGGGGAGGGACTCTTCATTAGGGACTGTAGTGATAGCACAAGGGGTAATGGGTTCAAACTGAAACAGGGGAAGTTTAGATTGGATATGAGGAAGAAATTCTTTACTGTAAGGGTGGTGAGGCACTGGAATGGGTTGCCCAGGGAAGTTGTGAATGCTCCATCGCTGGTGGTGTTCAAGGCCAGGTTGGACAGAGCCTTGGGTGCCATGGTTTAGTGTGAGGTGTCCCTGCCCATGGCAGGGGATTGGAACTGGATGATCTTAAGGTCCTTTCCAACCCTGACTATTCTATGATTCTATGATGGGAGAGAATAAGAATTTAGGGAAGATCTTAACAGAGCTAAGAAAGAATTTAGTGGAGAAAAAATGTACAGAAGAGTTTTAAGTGCAAGGAGAGTGTGTCAGGGAGGCTGTGTCTGTGAAAGTAAGAGGACCAGAGCTGCAGTTCTCTGACAGAGCCCAAACCAGCTCTAGTCTTGGAGTTGTGGGGACATACCAGCCTGCAGCTACATTCATAGGGAGAAGTTGTGCCTCACCAGAGCTCTCAGGCTGCAGCTGAAGCAACCTCACTTCTCTTTAACCTGACCACATGAAAACCACCATAATTTGTGCGCAGGCCTTAGCTCTGGGCTAAGTGACAGCTTAGCTCACAGAGGTGCTCAGTCTTGACTGAGTGAGGGCTTCCCTGCAGCGGGGCTTGCTCTGGAACAGACCTTGCCTGCATGGACACATCTATCTTGTAATAAGAGCAATATCCAGGGGGGAAATTAGGAATAGCTCTTCTGCTTTACTTGAAAGCTTCTCACTTCAAGTTAAATCTTTGTGTAGACAAGTCCTATAAATCAAAGTCTTAAGCCCTGCTTCTCTGCGTTTCCACCATCCCACCACGTGCCAGCTTCACTCCTTAAGCCACTTCGAATGCAGGAAAACACTGTATCAGGCCAACATCTAACCCAACAGTCAGTCAGGAGCAATGACTAAGAGAAGATGGAAAGAAGGAGAAGAAATACAATAGAGTAAGAGGTATCCTGATTATTTTCCTTCATATCTCAAAGATTTAGGAAAAAAATGAAGCAAATGTGGAACTTCAGCAGAAAGATGACTTTGGATTTCCCGTGAGGTGACACTTCTTTCAGTGCCCTTGTTCTCAGGTATGTGGCTGTAATAAAAACCAACATTGTAAATTTGCTGAGATTAATTAATTATTTAATTAATTAATTATTAATTATTAATTGATTAATTAAGTTAATTATTGGTGTCCTCTACATCAGAATACAGAGTGTAACCCCCTATTTACTTTTATATGTCATTACTGTAATTCTGAAGTGATCATAAGATCAGGGCAAGATTTTTGGTGTAATGATTGTAGGAGTAATGGTCAGATTGGGAACTAATAGAAAGATTTGGGGAATTAATTAGGATTGAATGTGGTAATTTAACGGGACTACAACACCAATAGGATGTATAAGTTTATTTTTAGATAAATCTGATTAAGATTTAGGATTATAAAAAATGTTCTGAGACAGCGAATCTCGAGGTCTGTCTGGAAATAAGCCCAACTGCAACGTAACTGAAAAATTGAAAAAAACTGAAAAAAAAAAAAAAAACCAATACTCATGGTAGATGTTATGTTGAATACGTGTGCCTAGAAAACACCTGAAACTCCTGAAGAGTACCACTGCTGCCAAGAAGAACTGATACCTTGTTGCTCCCTGCAAAGGAGTAGACAAAGGAAGGCAGAGGTACTGTTGTGGAGACATAATTCTTTGGTGTTCGGCAATTAGACAGTGACCACTGTCATTTAATTGAGCTAACATCTATAAAATGAGTAACATTCCAGCACTCTTAATCGTGATCTTTTTTGAGAACATATTGGGAAATCAAAACCATCAACCTTTTGAATGGATTCTTGTGAGATGGAATGACCAGCAAATAGTTGGGTATAATCTTACAGCCGGACCTCCTAGCTTCTCTGTTGCATTGTGCCAATTAGCACCCATAGAACCTTGTTTAAACCTGAAACCTTATTATTTTTGTCCTGCATCTAACCCAGGAAAGGGATATTGTAACTATCCTAATCAATACTACTGTGCATATTGGGGTTGTGAGACTCTTGCTTCTGCCTGGGTCCTTCCTGCCCAAGACGAGTTTTTAGCAATGACCTGGGGACCACTAGGTTGTACACCTCCCCGAGTTGACTCAGCAGGGGGAAATGTAGGAGGTAGTAATTGCCATCATTTAATCCTTAAAGTAAAACAACCAGATAACCCAGGATGGCTGTTAGGAAGAACCTGGGGAATTAGATACTGGGAACCAGGAACTGATAGGGGAAATCTTATCCTAATAAAGAAACAAAT
This sequence comes from Myiopsitta monachus, assembly GCA_017639245.1. Lineage (NCBI taxonomy): Eukaryota > Metazoa > Chordata > Aves > Psittaciformes > Psittacidae > Myiopsitta > Myiopsitta monachus. The sequence goes on along the minus strand of CM029936.1, from coordinate 4,239,008 downwards.
ACCTCAGTCACCCCCTCAAGCAGTAGGCCCTAACGTGGTTATAACACAAGAACTAGGACAAAATGAGACTTCGAAGCAAAAACATGTAGATAGTACCTCGACACAAGAAAATGTTACAGCATCAGAATTAACCGAGGAAAATCCTTTGTGGAAATTAGTAAAGGCGGCTTTCCAAACTCTTAATCACACAAATCCACAAAAGACTCAAGGTTGTTGGCTATGTTATGATGTGCGGCCCCCTTTATATGAGGGAATAGGGCTAAATGTTACATTCAATTATAGTAAAGAAGATAATCCTCTACAATGTAGGTGGAATGAGAAGAAAATTGGTCTTACTATGCAACATCTTAATGGAAAGGGAATATGTATTGGAAAGGTACCGAGAATCAAGGAAGAAATGTGTAGTTCGAAAATAGAAAAACTAAATAGAACGTTAAATAAATGGGCCATACCTGACGAGAAAGGATGGTGGATTTGTTCAAAAACAGGATTAACACCGTGTTTGTCGTTATCAATATTCAATGAAAGTAAAGAGTTTTGCATCCAAGTCATGGTAATACCTCGAATTCTCTACCACTCAGAAAGATCAGTTTTCGAACATTGGGAAGAGAGTAAAATCAAAATTCAAAAAAGAGAACCCGTTACAGCTATAACTATAGCAACTCTAATTGGACTAGGAACGGCAGGGGCTGCAACTGGAATTACATCATTGGTCCAACAAAATAAAGGATTTTCATCTCTTAGGGCAGCAATAGATGAGGATTTAGAACGAATTGAAAAATCTATCTCATACTTAGAAAAATCTCTTACCTCTCTTTCAGAGGTTGTTTTACAAAATAGAAGGGGATTGGATTTGGTATTTTTACAGCAAGGAGGATTATGTGTGGCATTAGGTGAAGAATGTTGTTTTTATGCTGATCATTCTGGGGTAGTTCATGAATCCATGACAAAATTACGAGAAGGAATAATCCAGAGAAAAAAAGAAAGAGAAGCTCAACAGAGCTGGTTTGAATCATGGTTTAATCAATCCTCTTGGCTAACCGCATTATTATCAACTTTGATTGGACCCTTGATTGTAATATTACTAATTCTCACTTTCGGCCCTTGTATATTAAATAAGATCATTACTTTGGTAAAAAGTCGAATCGAAACTGTGCAACTTATGATTTTAAGACAACAATATATAGGGTTAACCAAACAGGAGGAAGAATATCCCATGGATGAATTAGAAGGCACTGCAATTTTATCTGCAGCCAGGGAAGCAGTTTTAAAACTAAAGTCAGCAAATTAGGGAATGAAAAGAAAAAGGGGGGAATTGTAATAAAAACCAACATTGTAAATTTGCTGAGATTAATGTTAACTGTGTAACTGAAGCAAGGCTGATACAATAAGGTTTGGGTAACTGTTAATTAAGTAAGGCCCATACTGTGAAGTTTGGGTAATCATAAACTACAGATGTTCCTTTGTCTTTAAGAAACTGCAGAAACCCCCTTATCTATGTTCCTTTGTCTTTGAGACAAACTGTAGAAGCCCCCTTATCTATGCAACTGTAAATTCCCAAGGACAACTAAGAGGGGGCAGAAGAAGCAGGAAGGGACATGCGCAGAGAAAGAAGGTAAAAAGTTCAACCTTAAAAGTCTGTATAAAGGTCACTGAGGAAGACTCTTACTTCATCCCGAGACCCTCACCCAAGACCACCAGGAGACAGTGCGCATGCGGAAAAGACTTGCGAAACTAATTATCACACGAAGCGGGAGCAAATTTACCTATAACAACATCTTAGTGAATATGCATGTATAAGCTCTGTAAAAGGAGTGACTGTGTGATCCTTGGTGTGCGTGCTGGTGGAGCGGTGACTCCCCGCCCACCCAGCGCTGTTTGCTTATTACCTTTCCTATATGAAATTACAATAAATATCCATTTGATTTGGAATTGGTCTTTGAACATTTATAACATGGCTATTGGTTGTTTAGGTTGTTAATAGGGCAGTATTAACATTTAAATGCTAAAGGAAAAGTACAGTCTAAGCATCAGACTGACTGCTTACAGTTTTGAACTGCGTGTCTAGGCATGTAACATCTGCAGCAAAGAATGCTGAGCAAGATTTGCATTTCCTTTCCAAATTCCCAGTTTATTCACACAAGACTGTGAAGTTCCATTCATTACTATTTTTACTGCATTACAGCCTCAAAGTGAAACTCAGCATTAGAGGGCAAATGTTATGCTTAGGTAAAAATGAAAGCCTAAGGGTAAGAAAGCAAGCGACTTTAATTCTATCACTCACTACATCTGTTAGTCTTGGTGCTTCCTATCTCTTTCTTCCTTTTCTCTTGCTCCTTTCTCTGTCTCTCACACTTCAGGCAGTGCCCACCTCCTGAAGCCTCTCAGTGCTGCACTCCTTGTTCTGCCACAATATCACTCTGCTTTTCTTACGTACTGTTTGATCTTGGCTTGGATGCCCTTGGATCTGCAGTCTTTGTTATTTGCTCTTCCCCTTTGTGCTATTTTATATTCCATTTACAGTCTCCAGATTCAACTGGGCTTAAACACCTTCTGCACTATTCTCCCCAGTGTCAGGGAATGCCACCAGTGAAATGGCATAAAACACAAGAAGAAAAGCCTGAGGTGGGATCTCATCTCCCTACCTGAAGGGAGGGTGCAAAGCAGATGGAGCCAGGCTCTTCTCAGTGGTGCCCAGTGCCAGGACCAGCAGCAGTTGGCACAGGTGGAAGCACAGGAAGTTGTGTCTGATCATCAGGAAACACTTTTTCATTGTGAGGTTGCCTGGGCACTGGCCCAGCTTGCCCAGAGCAGCTGTGCTATCTCCATCCTTGGGAGATAGTCCAAAGCCATGCTGCACAACTGGCTCTGGGTGGCCCTCCTTGAGCAGGGAATTGGACAAAATGACCTCCAGAGGTCCTGTCCCATCTCAGCTGTTCTGGGGTTCTGAAATCAGCTCTGTTTAACTTTGTATTTGAGGACAATAGTGAAGTACTTCTCTGTAGCAGCAGGAGCAGAGAGGAGTCACAGCTCTCTATGTGAGCTCACCAGGGTGACACAACTGCACGTTATTGCTCTGAGAGAACTGGAGGTGCAGACACAGATTAGCTGTCAGGCTGAGACACATGGAACTGCTCTAGTACTGAGCCATTTCACTCCACTGCAAATGCACCTTTTCCTCCCACCTGTAGAAACACAGGTGTGGCTGCTATACTGCCACCAGGAGTAAGTAGGCCTTGGGTTTGAAGGTTGTGGCTGGTAGCACTAGATAATCCATGAGTTTATTGAAGTGATGCTTATAACAGATGTTGAGTCACACGGAATGACAGGGAGTGACTGAGTGCAGATATTAAAGTAATTTTAGGTCATTTCCTCCATGTCTGCCCAGTTGGTTGTTAATAGAAGTTGGAGGCTCTACAATAGCCACTATCAGTTCAACTGTCACTACCGAGACGCATTCTCCATCAGCCTCACTAATTCTACCGTGGTGTTATGACATAAAGGTAAGAAGAAAATAGAGTCAGTTATTCACAGTGACTCACTTGACCTTATTCTGGCAGCAACAAATGCTGAGCCATGTACTGAAGTGACAGTGCTAGTTTCTTTTCTCATACTCTTCTAAGAATTTCAGAATTAACATTTCCAGATGTTATTTATGATTATTTCTGTGCTGTGAAGTCAAATGTTCACTCTGTGTTCGCAGGCCAGGACTGAGAGCAACATCAGCTTGCTGTACTTGAAGCATTTGTCTCAAGAACAGAAAAACATTTGAGAAATCTTAGTAAACCTTTGGATTTGATTCTTCGCAGCGTTCAGTTAGACACCAGTGTTGAAATGTGGTGGTTTCAGCAAGGCCTCTCGTTCTTGCCTGTGGTTTTGGTTGTTTGGTCAGCTGCATCTTTTGTGTTCTCATACATTACTGCAGTCATCCTACACCACGTGGACCCTTTGGTGCCCTACATCAGGTCAGTAACATTCATCCTGTGTCACAGTATTGACTCCTCCTCTCAATTCTTCCTCAAATCCAGACTCTAAACAGCAGTTCTTACCTGACTGCTCCAGTTCTAAAGCTACTGGCTGTTAATAGTTATTGTAGTTATGTAGTTATTAATAGTTAGGCTGTATAGTTATTTGTGTGTAACTATTTTGGTGCAGAATGCTAACCTTTAAGCTGTGGCTCTGTAAGCATAGCCTTAAAATGATGATGAACAAGAAAACAGGGGTACATCTCCAGCTGTCTATTCAAAGCATCTTGCTGTTGCACCAGTAAACCTGTACTAAGATCTGTATTCCCAGCTGCACTGCATCAAAGCTGTACATTTAACCTTAGTTTTGGTCTTTCAGTTTTCCAGATTCTTAATTTCCCCAGTTTTAATACTCTTTATTCACCTTTTATGAAATGGAGAGCAATATAAAAGGTAGCTACTTGGTGTAGCTATCCTGTTCATTCCTTGTTCTAAGTGTAGCATGTTTTCACCATGCTTATTTCTGCAGCTCTGGAAACTAATGAAGTATAGTTTGAACAATGAAAAATTCAGTGAAAAAAGTATTTTTTTCCATAAACCTCTTTCTTAGACTGAAATAAGTATTTTTGGTATAGATAGATACATGTCGCTCCGTTTATCTCTTCCAGTGACATGGGGACAACACCACCTGAGAGATGCTTATTTGGGATCATGTTAAATATTTCAGCTTTCTTGGGTGAGTACAGAAAGCTGCCCTGGGTGAACTGCAGCAGTTGTGGAGCGCACACAGCTTTAAACCACTCATTTCTCTACTCAGATCATTAAACAGCCCATAATTCACAGTCAAAACCTAAATTCTAAGCAATTAATCTTCATTCTCTTCAGGTTCAGAAGGGAAGTGTTTGTCAGGGGTGTTACCCACATCCACCATGACAACTGCAGACTCCAGAAGGCTAAAAATGCACTTAAAATCCCAACAGAATAGTAAAAGAAATAGAAATCCAAATGCGAGGCAGTCGCCTTGTGCTGTGATTGCAGAAAGGGGGAAGAACAACCTGGGTTGTCTTTCAAATGAAAGAGAACAGAAAAATGCAGTAAGTTGACATGTTTGCTGTGATATTATTGCAGTTTTACCTTCCAGGTTCCCAGTTTCCCATTTCAAGCTACTGTAAGACAGTTTTTGCATTATAAGTAGCTGCCTCTGTCACTCAGCATCTTCCCAGTTCAAACAGGACAGTCTGTTCCTCAGATGAATATCTCACTGGTCTGGGTTCTTTGTTAACAGGTATGGCCACCATGTATGTCCGCTACAAACAAGTTGAGGCTTTGAATCCAGAAAGATCCAGGATCCTGAGGCTTAACAAGATTAGCCTCACTCTAGGCCTGATGAGCTGCTTTGGACTTTGCATCATTGCAAATTTCCAGGTTGGTGCTTTGCCTGCAGTGGTCTGGGGCAAACCTGGGTTTTGTCAAATTCCCTCCAGAAAACTGTAAAAACCCCCAAAGTTTGGTTTATAATTTATTTGCTTTATGCACTGGGACATCTCAAAACCCCACAGGTTTGGCGTAAAGCAAACAACAGACTCACCCTGGCTCTCCTTATAGGAGCTTTGAAAGTTCCAGATTCAAAGGCCACAACTATAGCATATATATATATTGCCTCAAGAGAATCAGGTATCAAATAGTAAAAACTTGTTACAAGTGGAAGTAAAACAAAACCACCCAAGCTCACCAGGAGTCCAGCCCTGAAAAATGTGCCCTTTTAGGTGTGTTTTCCTTCAATCTTGTGCAATGAAGGTTGCTGCAGTGTCAGCCCCCTTCTGAATTTCTCCATCCCAGTGTCCCTTACTTTGTTTTTCTCCCGAGTACCTCCCACCTCCTCCTCCTCCAAAACATAATCACACCATCATCAGAGCCACATTCTGCATCATTGGCTGTTACATGCAGGGCAGTTGTACAGTTACCAGCCTTATTTCATTAATTACCTGCTGGAGTTGGGGGCTCTGTAGTGGTGCCTTTAGCCACTACAGGCTGCAGTGTCACCTTGCTCCCCTGCTGGATTAGGGCCAGGGAAAAGCAAAGAGGAAAAACTCCTGGAAAGCTCCAATTTTTTTTACCTTCTTTTCCCCTAGCACAGCTCTCCAAGTGCTTCAGCAGCCCCTGCAGCTCTTATAACTGCCCATAGTTAAGATGATCTGTAACTTAGCCCAAAGAGCTTAACCAAAGCAGCAGTAAAGGGGGCTGCAGGTGCTGGCTTCCAGCTGACTTTGTACAGGGTTTCCAAGAAAAATCTCCTAAATAACAGCATGTTCCAGAACTGCTTAGCTTGGGCTATGAGAAGGTAACGAAATGGGTGGAATGCCAAAGGTTTACAGGGGAAAGAGTTCTCAGAGTCTAAAATGAAAGCAGGTTCTGTACAAGCAGTGCTTTCCTTCCCTAGAAATGTGTTCTGTACTACATCCACGTGCTTGGAGCCTGCCTGACATTTGGAGTAGGGGCCATTTACATGCTGGTTCAAACCATCCTGTCCTACCTAATGCAGCCGGAACTTCACAGCAAAGACATCTTCTGGATCCGTCTGACTGTGTCACTCTGGTGCTGGTCAAGCATTGTGAGCAGTATCCTTTGCTGTGCTGCAAAAGCAGCCTTTACGGATGACAGTGTTTGCACCTACATGAATTTAACCTACTAACAGGGAAGGCTGGGCCACAGAAGGTCTGTTCTCTTCACACATACAGCTTGTACCACACTATCTGTTCATAGTCTGGAAACTTTAGTAAGGAGGAAACCATCAGGTTAAGCCCACAAGTGAGACTGGATAGTAGAATAGGTGAGAGGGGTGGTTACCACCCTTCCCCCTCTCCTTCTGCACACCATAGCCTGAAAATGGCAAAAATGAGAGTTTATCACAGAGGTTTGACTGCAGATTATGACATGGGGAGAAAGGGAAGTGGACTGAAGAGATCAGTGGGTTTAATGGGGGAGAAAGGGAGGAAGCCAGGTAGGAAATAAAAGTGCTTGTTCGCTGGTGAGAGGACTGCAGCAACTTTTATAGTTGAATGCCACTAAAAGAGAAGTACAGATGTAGCATAAGAGCAAATACACTACCCTGGCCACGCGCAGCAGTGCTGCAGTGCCAGCTGGCTCCCAGAGCAGTGCTGGCATTTGTCAGGGAGGCAGTTCAGAAGCACATTGGCAAGGTTGATGCAGAAGATATAGTTCACCTCTCATCTCCTCCCCTGCCCATCCTACAGTTCAAAAGACATGATGTTTGTGACTGGCATTCCCTACAACCTTCCCTCAGCTCTGCAATCCACCATCTCCCTTAACTTTGAATTCGGAGTGCTGGAGGCAGCTGTGGGTTTTACAGAAACATGGGCAAAGCCACGCAGAAGTAGAAGCCTTTTTCTTGGCCAGACTCATTTAACCATCAAGGCACTGAACCTCTGCAGTTCCTCTGCTCATCCCGATGGACCTGAACATTGTAGTTTGAAAGTTAGGACTCAGCTTTCTGTCAAACAGGACAACACTAAATCTTTCAAATTGACTTCCCAAAGACAGTAACTCAGTGCAGAAGTCAGTTAAATGCCGTTCCTGCTGCAGCTGAATCAAGGCCACTGGTTTAATCCAGTTCCACTTATTCCCAGGCTGGCAGCCAGAACTAACACTAAACCATACGGCCCATTTCCCAGTGATGGATCATCTCACTGGGCTCCCATTCCTGCTAATCCAAGGTTGTACAGCCTGAACTAGTCAGATGAGAGGCAATAGTGAGGCACAGGCCAGTTAGCTTTAGAAGCAGGAAGGGCCCTTACCTGCTGAGGAGGCTTGACACAGAGCAAGGAGATCAGCTGTGAGATGGAGAACTGCCATCCCAAGCTGAAATTTGTGGTGCTAGAAAAGAACAAGATTTTCAGCTTTGAAATATTAGGAGCCAGATACGACTGGGGAGAGTGGAATGGAACAGTATGAGCTGCTGCAAGATAAGGTCCTTTCACAGATGCCCCAGAACCCACAAACCCCAAATCTATAGAGGTTTTCTGAACTGGTGTGGTCTAACCAAATGAGAGGGAAGTAACGCTGTAGAAATAATTATATGTTCATAGAAAGTATGGAAGGGGAAGAAAAGGGAAGTTGTCAGAGTATCTTCTACATTAACAGTTCATAATGTAATAGGGAGATATGGTAACAGAGAGAAGTCTGTGGCCATGGGTGAAATAGTTGTAACTGGTACTGAAAGACAGAAGGAAACATACATCTTGTACCAGCCCCAGTGCGGCAGCAGGGCCAGGGCAGGGATTGTGCCTCTGCACTGGGCACTGGTGGGGCCGCACCTCCAATCCTGGGTTCAGCTCTGGGCCCCTCACTACAGGAGAGACATTGAGGTGCTGGAGCGGGGCCAGAGAAGGGCACTGGAGCTGGAGCAGGGCCTGGAGCACAGTGTGATGGGAACGGCTGAGGGACCTGGGGGGTTCAGATGAAGAAGAGAAGGCTCAGGGGGGACCTGATCGCTGCCTGCAACTGCCTGAGAGGAGGATGGAGCCAGGAGGGGGCTGCGCTCTGCTCCCAAGGAACAAGGGATGGGATGAGAGGAAATGGCCTCAAGCTGCACCGGGAGAGGTTTAGATGGAGATTAGGAACAATTTGTTCACCGAAAGGGTTGTCAAGCACTGGAACAGGCTGTTGAGAAGTGGTGGAATCCCTATCCCTGAAGGGATTTAAAAGATGTAGTGCTCTGGGACATGGGTCAGTGGTGGCCTTGACAGTGCTGGGGGAACGGTTGGACTTGATCATCTTAAAGATGATTTCCAACCTAAATGATTCCATAAAAGTACTCCTGATCCTCTGGAGTGAAGCAGCAGAATGGCCAGCACAGAAAGAGCAAAGCAGTCAGGTACCTCCTGTGATGAGGCGAGGATGGGAGCCAGTTAGTTGTGTACCGGGCTGATTGAATTCTTTCAGTTGCAGCAGTGACTCAGGCAGGTAACAGCTACTAAAGGTGTACATTTGATTTAGCAGGGAATTGGGTACCTTGCATTCAGGTTGGGAACCGGAGCTCCCTGGATCACTCATCCATTTCTTAAGAAGCTTTGGAAGTCTGGGCTTTCAAAGCCATGTTTGTGTCAGGAAGTTCAGCCTTGTTCACCACCGGAATTAACCTTTCACAGCAGGAGGCTTGTGATGCTTAATCTCATTCATGATTGAAGAAAGTAATATCTTTAATCCCATGAGAATCAGATGTTCTATAAGCGAATGCCCCAGGTTTCACTGGTGAAGGAAGGTAAGCTGATGGAGCTCCCCTTCCCTCTGTAAGATGCTGGAAAAGTGGCATCTCTAGAAAGAGCCCAATTGATCAAGTGAGGAAGCCTTGTCATGGGGGGGTTTCCTTGGCTGTGGAACCAACGCAGTTATCAAACCTTGAGTGAGCCAAGAAGGAAACAGAAAAGCTGATAACCCTCTCTGCTGAAGGGCTGCAGTGCTCCCAAATGTCAGGAATTCCAGGTGGCCAAGAAGCTGAAAAGCAATCACAGGAAGAAGCACTCTAGGCTGGAAAATACCTCCAAAACTAAACCAAAATACCAAGTATTCACATTTGATCATCATTTAAGTGCCTTCATAAGGATGCTGTGTGTGACCAAGGAGGTGAAACAAGATACAGGGAACAAAGATAATGGGTTGAGATTAGAATGAACCTTTTCATGCAGCAGGAGCTGGTCAGTTGGAACAACCTGCAAGTGGAAGGGATGGTGTGAAGCAGTTCCCGGCACCATTCTCTTCATTATCCTCTGGAGACCTCATGGAAAACATGCTGAAATCTCCTTACAGCGTCAGCTGACACAATCCAGAGCAGAGCTGGAGATGTCTCATTGCTCATTCATGGTCTTGAATCTTCCTTAATGTGTTTCTTCACAGTGTTTGTTTCTTCAGTTGTCTTATACAGTGGCCTGTATGGAACAAACCTGGTGCAGAAGTTGCACTGGGACCCACAGGAAAAGGTAAGTGGTTGAGTGCAGAAACTAAACCCAGAACAAGGTCCCACTCCATTTTCAGGTGCGTTGGGCATTTACTGCAGTTGTGTTCACACACCAGCTTGGTTGGGGTGAAGCAGAACTGCTGCTGCTGCCTGGTGGAGTCAGGAGTGGCCACAGGGCACTGCCATCGAAGTGGGAAGTGCTGGACAGAGAGAGATCCCGAGTGACAGAGAAAGGGCAGAGGGTCTTAACAGCTCTGCTGGTCTCTCTGGCCCTCCTTGTCCTCTCCAGGCCCTGCTGGAGGTGCAGCACTAACTGCAGGCTGGTTCTGAGGGCTTTTCTCAGCCCTCCCTTTGTTTAAAGCATAAGGAGCCTCTCGGAGATCTGTGGACAACCAAAAGAGAGCCTTGAAGCTCACCTTTATAACGAGGTTTATGCATTGGTCATGCTCTGGATTGAGCCTGCAGGTTTTAGCAGATACCCAGTGGGGCCATCCCAGCCATGTGGAGCAGCCATTTCCTGGTCATTATTTCTTCTACTCCAGGCCCTGGACACACCAAGTGTTGCTCTCCAAAGGCAGCAGTTGTGGTTGTGGGATGTGGTATGTAGGAGCCATCTTTGTGCCATTGCAGGTTCAAGAGGAGGTTTTCACGCTGCTTTCTTTCCTCCTCCTGTTATCACACAGGGCTACACAGCTCACATTATCAGCACTGTCTCAGAGTGGTCGTTGGCATTCTCCTTCCTCAGCTTTTTCCTCACCTACGTCCGAGACTTTCAGGTAAAACAAAGTTCTCGTTCTGTGCTCTGGTTCTCCAAGCTCTAAACAGCCTAACATGATGCGAGATGGGCTGCCTTACGTTAACAGTCAGGAAGAGCATTACACAGTCCTCACCTCCTCACCGGGACCTCCCCTGCTGGGTTAGCAGCCCAAACATCCCGCATCAGATGGGCTTTAACCAGATTCAGTCCGTAGAACCCCCGCCTGGTTTGGGTTGGGAGGGACCTCAGAGCTCCAGCTCCAACCCCTGCCACGGGCAGGGACACCTTCCACTGGAGCAGCTCCAAGCCCCTGTGTCCAACCTGGCCTTGAGCACTGCCAGGGATGGGGCAGCCACAGCTTCTCTGGGCACCCTGTGCCAGCGCCTCAGCACCCTCACAGGGAACAGCTTCTGCCCAAGAGCTCATCTCAGTCTCCCCTCTGGCAGTTAAAGCCATTCCCCTTGGCCTGTCCCTCCATCCCTTGGCCAAAGCCCCTCTCCAGGTTTCCTGCAGCCCCTTCAGGCACTGGAGCTGCTCTGAGGTCTCCCCTTCAGGAGCCTTCTCTTCTCCAGGCTGCCCCAGCCCAGCTCTCTCAGCCTGGCTCCAGAGCAGAGCTGCTGCAGCCCTCACAGCATCTCCATGGCCTCCTCTGGCCTCGCTCCAGCAGCTCCACGTCCCTCTGGTGCTGCTGCCCCAGAGCTGGATCAGGACTGCAGGGGGGTCTCCCCAGAGCACAGCAGAGGGGCAGGACCCCTCCCTGAGCTCTGCTCAAACTCTTGGGGTGCACTTAGCACATGAGCCCTGGAGCCCAGCTCGGAGCTCTGGAGCTGATCTGCATTTTGGTGTTCTGGGTCCTGAAGCAGCCCTGTCCCTGGGCCCAGGCAGGGGCAGAGCCAACCCTGATCCTTCCCTTTCTCCTGGACAGAAAATCTCCCTATGTGCGGCCGTGAGCCTGCACGGACAAACCCTTCACAACCTCCCACTGAGCTCTGTGACCGAGGAGCAGGCGTTGCTCGTAGCAGGGAGCATCTGATGAAGGCGAAGAGACCGTGTTCTCTACGGAACTCAGGAATTCCATAGCAATAACGCTCTTTCTAAGCGCTCATTTTGTATACAACCACATGAAGGGATTGCGTTGCACTGGACAGAAGGGGCTTTGCCATGAGCCCCGCAGCAGTGCACGTGTTAGCAGTACTGTGACCGAGCCTGTAACATTTCTGCACACGCCAATGTCATGGAAGAATTAAATGAAGGCTGTTAAAGAGCTGCCTCCTCATCGCTACCGCCATACCCAGCCCTGTGCCCTCCTCTCTCCAGCATTCCTCTGGCCAAGTCCCTTTGGATGCACAGAGCACCCAGGCTAGAGGCAGGCTCTCGTCCTCCCATGCCCACAGCTCCCTCATGTGCATGACCTGCACACCAGGCTGGAGCAGGACAGACCCCAAAGCCACTTCCTTTGAGCAACCCCCAAGGAGATCTGCCTTCACACCATGCCTTGCTCCCAGGAAGCATGAGCAGCTCTGCTGCTGCTGCTGGAAGGGCAGCCACATGTCTGCTTCTGAAGAGGAACCCCGAGGAGCAGCAGCAGGAGCCTGTGAAAGCTGCTCCAAGGCCAAACCACACTGAATTCCTCCTTCCCTCTTCCTTGGGAACTGCTGGAGCTGAGGGACAGGTTCACCAGCCCACGTGCAGCGTCCCAGCGGCACAGCTCTTGGCAGAGCCACACTCGCAGCTGTGTCACATCCACGTAGGCACGGACTCAAAAGGCACAGAGCATCACACATCTCCCCCCCCTGTAGCCCTGACATCCCCAGTGCTCCAACCCCAGAGCCAACTGCTCGCTCCTCTGGCCACTTCCCACAGGCGTCCTCTGCTGTCAGCCGTGACCTTGCCTGCTCCAGAGGTTGAGCTCCACACAGTCAGCGCTCAGCACCCTGGGCACGTGCCAGGGTGTTCGTGAGGACTCTGTGTACAGGGACGACCCCACACACACTCGCAGCATCTCAAGAAGGCTCCAATAGACCCTGTTGGCTCGCAGGGCTTTTCCCTCCTTCCCTTTGGTGCCACCCCAAAACCCAGCCCAGTGCTCCCCTGGCAGCTCAGCACCACTTGCTGGGGCTCTTTCTCATTTGTAGATCCACAGAAGTTCAACCTCAGAGCATCAAACTCTAACAACCCCCTCAATGCCAAGGGGGAGCCTCTTCCTCCCCTCTCCATCCTTTACCAAAGGGACAGGGACGAGCAGCACCCAGGAACAGCTCCGTGCTCCTCAGCAGCTGCTCCAGAGCTACATAACCCCATTGAATTATGGCCTCATCCTCCCCCTCGGTTCCACCAACACAGAAGAACCCTGAGGGCTGGGCCAGGCCCTGCCCCTCCTGCTGCACGCTCTTGATGGGCAGCTCCCTGCAGGAAGCTGCGCCCAGCCAGGCTGTGCTGGCTGAGCACTCAAGCAGGCAGCCCAAGGAGCTGCCTCCTTCCCTGCCACAAGACTTAGAGGCCCCGAGGCCATTCATAAACCTTCACTGCCCTGAGCAGCCTCACCTGGGACCTCCTCACGCACTCTCTGTCCATTGCCCATGGCCCAGGACCAGCCATAGAATCATAGAATAGTCAGGGTTGGAAAGGACCTTAAGCTCATCCAGTTCCAACCCCCTGCCATGAGCAGGGACACCTCACACTAAACCATGGCACCCAAGGCTATGTCCAACCCAGCCTTGAACACTGCCAGCGATGGAGCATTCCCAACTTCCCTGGGCAACCCATTCCAGTGCCTCACCACCCCCACAGTAAAGAACTTCCTCCTCATATCCAATCTAAACTTCCCGTTTCAGTTTGAACCCATTACCCTTGTTCTGTCACAACAGTCCCTAATGAAGAGTCCCTCCCCAGCATCCCTATAGTCCCCTTCAGATACTGGAAGCTGCTCTGAGGTCTCCACGCAGCCTTCTCTCCTCCAGGCTGAACAGCCATGAGCACCCTTCAGCTCTGTCCCAGCTCTACGTTGTCCCACCATGGACAGCTCCGCTCTGTGGGGTTGAGCACACAGTGGGATGGATTTCCACCCGAAGCAAACGGGAGCTGCCAGCCTGGATGGGGGGGGGGGGAAGATGTGGGGGGAAGATGGGAAGGGAAATGCCACCAGAGAACATGGCAAGTCCGGAGCGGTGCCTTGAGAGGCCGGGGCAGGAGCATGCAGCGTGACACAAGGGAGCTGTTCCAGCTGACACAAACCAAGGTCTCAATGCTTTGATTGGGGGTTTTATTATTATTTAATGAAGAAGTGTTAGCAAATGAGGGCACCGTCCATTAAAAAGAGGGAATTAACAGCGCTGGCCCGAGGGCAACGCGTCTGCAAGTCACTGAGCCTGTCCGGAGAGCAACCACGTGAAAGCTGGCACAGACTTGGAGGGGATGGAGAAAAGCAGCCCTGGATAACGCCAGCTTGCATCCCAGTGAGCGGGGGATGGAGGGACAACCAACCAGGAGGAATTCTGCCAGGAGTTTGGGATCAAGGCGCAGAACGAGTCCACAAAGGGTCTCAGAACAGCATTAAGATGTTGATACCTGCACCCAGCACGGAAGAGCCCACAGTTCCCATCCTGCCGTCACAGGGAGCTGACGGATCCGTCTGGAATGGTAGGAAGTTCCAGAGCAAAGTGATGAAGAGGAATGGGTTTCTGAATGAGCAGGAGGATACTCTCCTGTACAAACAGGAGCCCTGCAGATGCAAGACCTGAAGTTCTCACTGAGAACCAGAGGGCAGAAGAGTGCCAAATACATCACCAATTGTTCGGAGCATTCCCATCACGTGGAGCCACAAGAGCAGCACTTCCTTGTCCACATCAACGAAAAGAGGTGGAAACCGGCAGGACCAGGTGATGGAACAGCGACGCTGGACCCTGCAGGAAGAGGTTGGGACACTGCAGCAACAACGCAGCCAATTGCAGTGGCAGATCTATTGGAGATGCTGGAGATGAAACCCCTCTCCCATAAGCACAGGGAGGTACCAAGGGAGGTGGCGGCGTGGCCTGGCTGGAAGGTGCCACGGTGATGGTACCCAGGTGGTGTCTATTGCCGTGTGCTGGGACCTGCAGGATGACAGCAGCTTCCAAACCCTCCTCACACCTCCCGGGGGGTTCTGATTTTGGCCACTGCATAGGGGGCTTTGACACCACCTTTCCATGCCCTTTAGGAGCTGACACATTGATCTTTGTCCATCCTTCTTCACTTGTGTGTTCCACCTGGGTTTACTTACTGTCCTTTCTCTCACGTGGGTGCCTCGTGCCTCCGGCTCCATCTTCCCACCATCACCTCTTCAAGGCCTGAGATTTCATTTTGATCTCTTGTCTTCGTTTATTCTGTCATGAGCTGGAGATCCTCAGCACCTACAAACACGTCCTGGGGGCTTCCTCAATGGAAGGCAGAAGCCTCGGATACTCCTTGTGGAGTGGGTACTCTTCAATGTTTCACATTCAGAAATCCCAGCCTGGTTTGGGTTGGAAGGGACCTCAAAGCTCCTACAGCTCCAACCCCTGCCACGGGCAGGGACACCTTCCACTGGAGCAGGGTGCTCCAAGCCCCTGTGTCCAACCTGGCCTTGAGCACTGCCAGGGATGGGGCAGCCACAGCTTCTCTGGGCAACCCATTCCACTGTCTCACCACCCTGATCATGAAGAGCTTCTTCCTAATATATCATCAAACTCTTCCCTTTTCCTGTTGGAAGCTGTTTCTCTTCATCCCATCCCTCCATCCCTTGGCCAAAGCCCCTCTCCAGGTTTCCTGCAGCCCCTTCAGGCACTGGAGCTGCTCTGAGGTCTCCCCTTCAGGAGCCTTCTCTTCTCCAGGCTGCCCCAGCCCAGCTCTCTCAGCCTGGCTCCAGAGCAGAGCTGCTCATTTCTGTGATCGTTGTCTTTGTACATTCCAGGCATCCACTCTCAGTCTCCATTCTGACTTCCTTCCCCATGTTGGTCTCTGTGGGGAGACAACAATGGGCTGGATGCATCTTCAGACGAACCCAGCGTTGACTACTTCGGCTTTCATGCCTTGCTAGGAAAGCAGCGCCACCTCCCTTTCCATTGCCAGGAGCCTTCTTCAGACCGCCCCGCAGCTGCTCGACACCTCCCAGCTCCACAAGAGGACACGCAGGGCTCTGCCCAGTTCAGCCTTGGCTGATGCTGCCGCTGCCAACTGCGCCACTGGGAACAGGTCATGGTTGTCCACCCAGCTCGTGCCAGTGTAGGACACTCAGGGTCAGCTCCACACGCTCCAACCTGCTCTGAGAGCTGAACCTGCATGTCCCCGATGACATCAATCTGCAGATGCTTCTGAGCCTTTGTGCACAGCTCCACTCCCAGCAGCTGCCGCAGCGCGGGACCTGGGGGGCTCCAGGGTATGCGGCTTCCAGGTATGGATGGACCTACATCCTTGGAGGCATCCAAAAGCCTTGCCGATGTGGTGCTTGGGGACACAGTTCAGGGGCGGCTTCACAGTTGGACTTGATCTGAAGGGTCTTTTCCAACCTAAATGATTCTGTCGTTCTCTCACTGGCGGGGACAGCCCTCTGGGAAGATCTGGGTCCTACAGAAATGCCTGGGCTGCGGTGGGTTCTCCTCCAGCTGGAAAGTAATACATGGATGGTTCTGGCCAGACACTCCAAGTCACTGCGTTGGGCTGATGGTGGCATCATCACTGCTTCCTGACCTGTTCTGTCCAGCACTCACTGGCACCTCTGCTCTTCCAAACCAGAAATCCCTAAATGGTCTCCCACTGATTCTTCCTATTTACTTGGAAGTAAGTTTGAATTCACAGCCTAAATCTATGGATTCCATACTGCGAGCCACGGCCTGCACCTGCAATGCCTTCCACCAGCTAAGCTGCACACAGGGGTGGCTGCCAATGACTTTCACTCCTGGAGCTGCTGGCAGCGCTCCCAGGACTCCAGCTTTCCTGTCACAAACTGCCAATGGATCACAGGAGTTGGAGGATGAGCACTGCAGGGAAACAGAGCCTGTGCTACAGATGATGTGTCCGGATGAGGAGCAGGTCCAACAACCTGCAGCATCCTTGGCTGGTGCTAGTCCCTTCACCCCCGCTGTTGGCACAACCTTCCCACATTGAGGGCTTCTCCTGGCTCTCAGTGATGCTTTCAACTCTGCACTGATGTTGTGCCAAGAAAGACATCTCCTCTTCTGTAGATGGCTTGGCTTTGTCTTGCTGAATCACATCCAGTGTTTCCCATTACCAGGAACCAGCCCATGCACTTTCTTCCACCAAATCCCACTGGGCACATTTCTTCCAAACCTTGAGGTGAGGATCTTCCTTCAGGATCTTATCCTTGTCCCTAGAGAAGACTCAGGCTCACGGACCACTCTGTGAGAGTAAAAGAGGTTCTGGAAGAGAGGTGGTGGTGTATTGTGGAATGTCCAACCTGGAATCTTCCCAGAAAAAGGAGAGGGTGAGTGACCTCGGATTCACTGATTGATTTGGAGATCATTGGGAAATAGGAGGAAGACTTTGTCAGAAGACAGGACAGGTGAGTGATGGCGGTTGGAAGAGCATCCAACAGCTGACTGCAGCGCAAGACATGAGGCTGCTTGTACCTCCTCCTGATTGCCGCCCCGCTGTGTTGGATCCGGCCGGGATGGAGCCAATGCTCTTCCGAGCAGCCCATGGGGTGGTTTGGATTTGTGAGGGTGACTGTTGAGAACGCACCAACAGTGCTCTGGTGGTTTGGCTATTGCTGAACAGCGCTTGCACGACATCAAGACATTCTCTCCCGGCAAGCAGGCTGGGGATGGATGAGAAGTTGGAAACGGGCGTTCCATACAGCGTCATGCTCAGCGAATCAAAGCTTAATGAATGGAGGAAGATGCAGGGACATTTATGGTTACAGTATCCGTCTTCCCACAGAGACCCAGGAAATGGTGCAACATCTGCCCGCTGCCAGGACCTGCTCATTACACTCCTTAGTTTGCTTTCCCCACATGCAGCTTTGAGCCTCTTCAATTGGCTCTATCTCCACCCACAAGTTTGCCTTCTATCTTCCCCTCATCCTGCAGGAGGGGAGCAAGCGAAAAGCTGGGTAGGTGCAACTTCACAGTTGGCCAGGGTCAACCCATCACACCCGCATACGTGCAGGGAATATTCCCACTTCCCACACAAATCGATTCCCTCCTAACTCCTGCTTATGTCTGATGAGCAGATTTGGCCCCAGTCGTACTGCTTCCAGCTTCTGGAACAAGCACGGAGCAGGCTGCAGGCATCTTCCTCCCTGGCTGCTCAAAGAACTCATCTCCTGTACACGGGCCTCTTTGCTTTGCACATTTACCAACAAGGGACACGCATCAGCTGTGCACACCTCCAGAAGCAGCTCAGCTGGGAGGCTCCAGGATGCGGGTCACTGGTCCAACCACCAGCCCTTTCCTCAGGCAATCAGCTGTCCTGCTTGTGCTCCCAGCTCTGGGACACTTGGGCTGCACAACACTGTAGGTCTTGAGGCCCTTCATGCTCGTCATTCACTCCACTGTGCACCTGCCCTTCTTTAGGTGCCCATTTTCCTATGCTAAACTATGGGATTTCAGCCCCAAAACACTCCCTCCATGCACAGTGAACCCATGGATGCCCATGATACCACCCTTGCTTGCTCTATCACAGGCACTTGCCTCTTCTACAGTAATCTCCATCATTAGTGTTTAGTTCCATCATCCACCTTCCTTCTTCGCCCACCACCATGTGTTTGGTGCGTCATCTGCTCCTACGCTTGGCCTAGCTCACACTCTTCACAGCAGGGACCACCTTTTCCTTCCCTTCCTGCCTCTCCAAATCCTCTGGTTTCTCCCACTGAGATCATACCAGTAAGGCACAGAGGGCTGACTGAGTCTCCTGGGCTCTCCAAAGACGTATCTCCAAAGCAACATCTTTCACCACAACCCTACACATGTACCAGGCATCCGTGTGATAACAGCAGCCTTGCAGATGCGTTTCACGTACAGAAAATAAGGAGCAGCAGCACACTGTCCCGTGAACAGAGCTCAGCAATGGAGTTCTGCAGGGGTCACAGATGTTGAATGGAACCCTAAATGGGACAGGAAAAAAACCACAATGACAACTTCTGTTGGCAAAGCAGCTATTCATGGCTGGTACAGCAAAGAGAAAGCAGTACTCAACGCAAGACTCAAGGACATGGACAAGAGAGGGCAGTGAAAGGCATCCACACAACACGTGACAGAATAGGCTGGGCAAACACAGAACAAAGGTCTATAAAAACCAGGAGAGCAAAGACACTCGGAGAGCACATCCGCTCCTACAGTCAAAACCACAGGAGCATCAAATGAAGGTAGCAAGAGGCAAGTTTAAATAACGAATGAATGCAAAAGAGAAAGATCCCAGCCTGGATATAGAAATATGCCCTTTTTTGCTTCAACAGCTTATTATTCAACATGACTCTGCTTTAAAAAAGTACCCCTACATCCTCCCGTCCAAAAAACCACCCCACAGCCAAACCTCAACGTTGCACAAGTGGCAAAGGCCTTATAAAGGCTCACAATGGGAAGAGTAAGAAACACATACCTACTAAGTGTCAGCAGGGGGTTCTCCTGCTGCTGCCTTCACATCTAGAAGAGGGTTGCTACGAACATCTGTATTATCTGCCTGTAATTCCCAACTCCTTTAAATAGCATTTATTAAACACTGACCATTGACCTTCTGTGACCATTGAGGGCTCTCAGGTATGTATAAAAGTTGTCATGCACATTAGGAAAACAAAAGAATTCTCGACAGTTGGGGTCTGCCATTTACACTGAGTTTCTAAGAGACAGACCATGGGATTCCGAAGTGGGGAAGTTTATTTTCGCTAGGACTAATACAGAAACCCCTCCATTCAAAATATAGAGAATGCACTAACAAAAATGCCCATCTTCTGCGTTCTTTGATACATGTGATGTTCCAGAAGCAGAATCTGATGGTCCAAGTCTTTTATTTCTGGTATTTAAGATACCTGTGCTTTCTTAAATACACACCCTGTGTATTTAACTCCTATTTTGTTCAGATCTTCCATCTACCAGACACGTTCCTTGTTCAAACAGGCAATTTCTACTGAAAGTCACTGAAATGAAGATGAGCTCGGGCCTGCTGCCGAGCTGCAGTTCAGCTCTGCTGCATCTTCCTGCGCATCTCCTCCAGCGCCGCTTCCCGCTCCCTTAAGAGCTGTTTGAGGCGTTGGATTTTTTCATCCCGGATTGTTTCATCCAAGTCTGGGGGAGTCAAAGGGAAAGCATCATTCCTGAAAGACCCTTCAAGAACTGAAGGGGCATCTTCAGAAGACACTAAAACTGGGATACTCGGGTATGGAATGTCACTATATTGAGAGTCCAAGTCTTGCTCAGAGTCCCTGCCCAGAGGTGACAGAGCGAAGTCTGTGGAGATGTTCTGCTGCAGTAAGAGCGGTGGAGGTGAAGGACTTCTGTTACGGACACTGGAACTGGAGCTGGTGTTTTCTGAACTTGGATCTGTGGTTGCTTTGACTGAAGTTTTCCTTCTCTTTCCAGTGTGTGATGCCACCGAGGATTTTACCTTTCTTTTCTTAGTCACATCCTCTTCTGGATCCACAGTTTTCTGTAGAGCCAAGAAGACACACAAGATACACTTCTGTTAAACTGAGCATCATTCCACATTGTAAGTAAGCACAAATCGCAAGCTATTTGTTGCAAGCTTCTTAGAATTACTATATGGAAGATGTTTCTTTAGCACTTTGAGCAAACATAACTCTATGTTCAGTATCTTTCTAACATAGACTCCCAGTTAACAATCCCAGAACACTGAATTCCTTCCTTAGTGCACTTCTGCCTTTCCTGTGCACACCTATCATCTCCTGCTGCTGCTTATATTCTTTAACTGCAGTGTGCGACAAAAGCTTTCAGAACACTGTGGCTGAACAGAGCGACTTGGGACGGATAAAATCACTTTACTGCATTAAGATGGAAGTCCTTCATTGAGGGAATCTTTCCAGAAGCACCCAAACAAGTTCTTGGCCAATAACAAAGGACCCTTTGAAACTCTGAAGATTGCAGAGAGGTACAGCAAAACCCCCCATGGTTACGTGGATACCCTTCTAAAGAAGTCAACCACACCTTGTCATGTGAGTGACTGAAGCACCTTAGAACGATGACACTTGACTGATCTCAAACTCAACTGTAGAGCCTCCCAAGAAATTACTCTTCTGTTATTCTGCTTGTATCCACTGGATAAACACAATTGGTTGCAGAAGTCTGCATATAAATTAACACAAAGAGGCATGATTTCTATTCCCATAAAGACTTCCCCACCACCACCAGAGGGTCCAGTCTTCTTCAAAGCATTTGCTCTTCAGATCTCCTCCCGCATAACCCAGAAAAGAGGATAAGGATTCTGAGACTACTCAAGTCATACTCAGGTCACCCAACTCCTTTGTGGCACACAGGCGAGATGCAGGAACGATTCTGACAGCAACCGTAATTACTGACTTGCCCCAACGAATCTAGAAGTGGAAGGGCCCAAATCAACACACAGCTCTGTACTGAATACACACACGGAGCTTTCTGAAGGTGTTGCTGTACATATTTTAGCACCGAAAGATTTCAAGATACCTTTTCCTCATTAACACATTCCTGGTGTTGATTTGTTGTTTCCACATCTAACGATGATGATCTCCTAGAATCACTTTTCCTTTTCAAGCTGTTACTGGAGCAAACCCTTTCTTCTAGTTCCTCACAGGAGGTCCTTAATGGTATTCTCTTAAGGTAAACTCTCTCCTCCTTAAAGAGTCCAAATTTTTTCCTTAATTCCAAGTATTGTTTCCAATGTGGCTTTTCTTCCTGTTGGATTTGAATAAGCTTTCCTGGTGAATCCATCTTCCCACACTGGATCTGAAATACAGAAACAGTGAGAGACCCATCAATCTCTCAGTCTCCCTCCCCACACACATACAAGCTAACAATCAGTTACTAGAAAGACAGCTGAACATTTCTGTTGTCTGCCATTCTCCAAGAGTTACACTTAACACAGGTTAATCCGACTTTCAGGAATTATATACATACGTACATAGGTCTAACGCTCTTGTTAGTTACTTAAAACCCCAAGTACACTGTGGAACATCCAGAAAATGCAGAGGCCAACCAGCAAACACAGAAGTAAAAGAAGCAACACGGAAATCCCCTGTTCTAAACCTTCTAAGTAACTGAAGGAAGATGATGCAAGATCAGACAGTGTTTTCATAGGGTCACACTTAGGCTGCTGAGAGCATTTCATACTTGTGTTGTGGCTGACAATACTAACCAAGCACCATTAGCCATGTCTGGTATCTAACCTCATCGTAACCTGAGCTGTGTCTGAACTTCAAGGTCAACCTCACATCAGTATGTTGGGCAATCCACAGGCTTGCAAATTCACAGCCTTAAAAGCAGCAACCATTCGATGTTTTTCAGAGGTTAAAGCAACACTTGGCACCCCACAGCACTAAAGGGAAAGGAAAAAAGGCTATTTAACCACTTTTCAGGTGAGGAAGGATCACAAAAGAGTCCCTGCAATCTGCTCCAGTGATTACACTCAGAATTTTGCACAAATATGCCTAGCTGACGTTGCTCTTCCGCCTGCTCAACGCGAGCTTCAGAAGGATTCTTTTTATCTGACGGCAAATTCATCCTGGCCTCTTGAGCACCTGAAGCCTTGACCTCCAATCTTCATGGGTAGAGGCATTTGAGGCCAAGGACTTTTTTGATGTTCTGGCTTTAAAAGAACAGCCTTCAGGTCCAGCCTGAAGGTGGAAAGCCATTAAGGATCACAAGAGTTTCTTCTGCCTGCCATGAAACCATGAGGCAAAGGAGGTGGATCCCTCCTCACCGTGGCATGAAAGGAAGGCAACACAGCTCCTGCCTTTGGCTGAGCTAGTGGAGGCTGGAGGTGACGTAGTGCAACACCAGAGCTTGTCTCTGGGTGACAAACCCTGCTCGACCACCTTGTTTTCCACTTGTGTAGCTGCAAACTTCTCTACCTCACATCACACCTACGACAGTCAACAGCTATGCTTTGTGAATGTGGTACCAACCACGTGGAAAGCAGGTATCAAAGCATTTCAGATATGAAAGCAGACTGACCCCAGAGCGCAACCAACCAACAACTCTCCTATAGTTTCAGTTGTTTCTAACAATTTCTCTTGTGAGAAAATAGAAAGGCATCTTCTCCCTCCTTCTTCCTTTCCTCTATGCATTTTCTCACTTGCATAGTACAATCGTACTGAAAAGGAAAATCATTTCTTGACCAGAAACACACTTTAGAGAAGAGTATCCAGTGACAAGATACCTGGTTAGGAAAACCTGTGACCTTTTTAGCAGCCATCTTATTCAAACAGAACCAGGAGCATACAACTTAGCAGAGAGTGAGACGGGCACGTTTATTGGACAGAGTTACCTGTTGACAGTCTTCACTGCAAGCACCGTCTTGCTTAGCCTGGGGTAAAAGAGCCTTTGCTGCTTTGGGGGAATGGATCTTTCCTTTGCCATTGTGGCACATGTTTTCCTGTGCCCCATCTGCTGTAACAGGGGTCACTCCACTTGAAATGCTCGTGTCGAAGCGCAAACCCTTCCTGTGGTTTACAGTGGAGTTCTGCTGGTCAGCACTCGGTGGCACCGGAGCTGCAGGGTTTACGTCATTTCTTAAGTCACTTGGGGAAGGGTTTTTGGAGTCTGCAGGTGGGTTTGGATCTTTCTGAGGCAGCACCATTCCTCTGGCTTTGGACAACACCAGGTTCACTACTTCACTGGCTATTTTGCTGACTGCAGTAGAATCAATTAGTGCGGATGTCTCCTTCTTAACTGCAACATCAGAAGAGGAAGATGCCTGGCTGTCAGCTTGGCCCGACAGAACATCAGAGCTTCTTTTGGTCAACAAATAGACCTTCCCGTTGTACATGACCAGAGCATTATCTTTAATAGGTGGGATTTTCATTTGGCTTCCCCCAGGACTGCTAGAACAGAGTGATAAAATATTTGCAGTGTTCACTTCCACGTTCTTCATGTCCGACAAAGTCTTCAAGATCTTGGAAGCCAAGCTATTGGATGACTTCACGGGAATAAGACAGGGCGCCGATGACTGTGGACCT
Source organism: Myiopsitta monachus (assembly GCA_017639245.1). NCBI lineage: Eukaryota > Metazoa > Chordata > Aves > Psittaciformes > Psittacidae > Myiopsitta > Myiopsitta monachus. The sequence goes on along the minus strand of CM029936.1, from coordinate 4,215,177 downwards.
TCTTGCACAACCCATTTCATTGGAGTCTGCTGGCACTGCTGACCATCAGTTGTTACTGTCACAGAAGGACTACTTCCCTTTTGTGTCGCTGTCATTTTCAATGTCTGGGAAACTTCTGGGGCGGGTTTTGGGCACGTGGCTTGTAAGCACTTGGGAAGGGCCGTTTTCACTGTTTTCACTGGTGACACGTAAATAACAGTTGGCATTTTTGTACTCTCGTCTCCTCTAGCCAAGTTTGTCGCTGTAGCTGCAAGTATCTTTTGCTGTATTGCAGGTGGTAAAAAAGAAGCCGGGACAGATTTCACTTCTGCATCAGCGGGTATCTGGAGGTGGTGGCCAGAAGGCAGGCCTGAACTCTTCACAGCAACGGGCAGAGGTTTTGTGTTTAGCACCATGTATGCTGTGTTGCTCTGGTTGGATGAACTGGTGACAGCAATGCTCTGTAAAGACAGTTTATCAACTGAAACACAACTGCTCTGGATGGTAGCACCTGAATTCACTGTCACGCTTTCTTTTTCAGAACCTGCCCTAAGACTTTCCTGTTTGTCTAATGTCCTTGCAAGAATAATCTTTCCAGGGCTAGGAGACTGAAAAACAGGCATCTTAACAGATGAAGGTGCAGTGGTATCGGCAAGCTGTGTCTTAAAAGTAAGATGGACTGGACTAGAAACACTTGCTTTAGAATTATTTGCCATGGCTGAAGACTGAACTATTGGCACAAAGCTTCCAGAAGCTTTAGGAACTGGAAGTAATTTCAGCAGGTTTTTTCCATCTGGTCCCGTTGTCTGAACTACTTGGGAATGCAGCCTGCAATGCTTAAAACAAAGACAAGAGACAAGAGACAAGAAAAAAGAAAGCGTAAGCCAACACAGCACAGATACCTTAATTCATGTGCATCAGTGCATTGCATACCCGGTGCTGCTATGCCTCAGAAGCTGATTAGTTCCTGAAAACTCCTAATCTTCAGGAACTTCACTGGCAAATCAGACTGAGCTACTCAGTGTACATTTGGGGTAAGCATTTCAGAACACCACAGGCTATCTGAAAAACAACGTGCAACCTTCACATCACAGAGTAACAAGTTAAAAGACCTAAAGAAACCCCTTACATTACCTTCCTCCTCTATGTACAGGGCCTTTCATACTGAGAATGACAAAAGCTCCCTCCAGATTTCACAGAGAAGCTGCATTTTTTGCTTTCTCATCTCCTTCTTCCTATTAGTATCCCTACTTGGTGCTATGAATTCCACAGAAGGTTCAGGAAAAGGCAGCAGATGAGTTGTGTGGCAAGGCAGAAGCAGAAATTACTTCAGACATCATACAGAAAAAGGGAATTAGGATGCAGAACACACTGACTTTGTGGAGTAGGCTGCAGGGTGAGCACATGCCTACATCTCACCTGCCTGCTCAGTCTTGAGACAGATACAGACCACAAAGGTGGTGGTCTTCAAAGAGAGCAATAAAATGCTATCAAGATACATACATTTATATGAACGGAAGTCTAAGTCTGGGAAGGGAAAGGCTTCAAAAATGAGGAGGAAGACATGGAAACAGCACCAGTGGAATCTGGAGAGTGTTTTTTGGTAGGTGACGATAGGAACTCACAGGAGCAGACAGACAGATAGAACCCTGTCAAACCAGAAGTTAGCTGTGATGCTCCAAATGTCAAGATTTTCCAAGTCCAAGACACTGAACTTGAAATACACATTGCAAGATACTCTTGAGACTCTCAGAAGAACAATCTAATGCCCAAAGCACTGCAGAAGCAACACGGCATGTCGAGACATGCATGAACAAAACAGTTTCCCTCACTAGTAAGGAGGCCAAATGAACTGAAAGTAAGCTTCATAGTCTTGACGTCAGATCCGGAATGATAAAAAGGCAAAGCTGCCAACTCCACTCTGTCCCATTGACTTTCTGCATGGATAAATGCATTGAGAACACGGACATGAGGTTAATTCCTCATACCAGTCCAGGTGACATTAATGCTTTGTGCTGCTTACTGTCAAGCAGTTGGAAACACTGGCATTTTTTCTGGCAGTGAAGCATTACAGTTTGGACTTCCAAGCCAGCCTGGAACAGAGTGACTAGGAGATACCTATCATGTGTCCTGCTGATAGACCTCCTCAAGAAGTCAGTCAAGACACTGCCTTTTCCCATCAAGTGAGAAGGATGCTCTCCACTCTCAGAGCTGGACAGTTCCTGCTACGGTCTGAGGGGACGTTCCCCTTGGTGGTCAACACAAATGACCATGCTGTTGTCTGTCTAAACCACAAAGGCTTTAGATATACAGAGCTTTCCTCGCAGTAACCTTACCATTAACTCCCACACCCAACATTATGGTACACAGCCTCGTTTCTAGGCTCACTGTGTGAAAAGGCAAAGTTTGTGGGATTGTCAGAGCAGTGGGCAGCTTTTGGCTTCAAAAATAACCTACTTAAAACGAAAACATGGGCAGTACCCCACCTGCCTCCAGTGGAAGCTGCCCTCAGAGGTTTCCAGTAGTGAAATGGAGTTGGATGGTTTGGAATCAGAAATGACAGTTGAAAAGGACTAACATGAATGATCTTACTGCAATACTTTTGCTTAAACAAGGAGCAAGTACACATATTTGTATGCTAGAACTTAAATAAAGCAGAAAGGACTCACTTTAAATCTCCCAGCGCTACTGATAATGCAAAGTTAGGAAGACCAGCACTGAGCTCCTGGACAGCTATCTGCACTTGTATCTACTATATGCTTTGGATCATTCAGTTGGGCTTGATGACCTTAAAGGTCTTTTCTTGCTTGATTCAATGCTTCGTTAATAAACCCATCATCTACAATGTCAACTGCTCTTCTACATGTAAGAATTCATATTCTGAAGGCAAACCGAGAAGGAAATTTGCAGCAAGTTCCAGACACGGAGCTGTTGAACCACAACAGCTTCAACAGAGCAAACAGGCACTTACCTCTGCTCAAACTAACTAGCACTGCAAGGAGGCATCAAAGGGCAGAAGAAACCTCCAAAGAGGCACGCTCCTTCACCTGTCAAAGCAAGGGGATACCTCTAACTTTTGGGCAAGAGGAAGGGGAGCAGCTCAGAGAGAGAGGGAAGCAAGAAAAACAGAGAGGAAGAGAGCGATGAGGCAGAGGATGCATTTGCACGAACGCTTTCTTCAGCGGAAACGCCAGCACCCGGCGCTCGATTCCGCTCTTCTTGTTTCTGCCTTGAGTCACTGCTCATCTCCTTCATGGTGGGCTTAAAAAACGGGTCTGACACTGTGCTACAAACAGGATCTTTTAAGTAGGTGGGGGAAGAGACCTCCTTGAAAAACCCCGTTTGTCAGAGCTCCACGTCATTCTGCTGCTCAGGATCGCAAGAAGACAACAGCAGCTTTGGATCGTCACACTTCATGCAGAAAGAGCAAGAACCCCCCCAAATGGAAGTTTTCTGGGCAATAACATCCTTTTACTTGAAACAAACACTCTCGGGATTGCAGAATTACAAAAATAAGCTAAAAGATAGGCAAGACGAAAGGAAAAGAAATGTTCAGAGACATTCAGAGGTTGTATTCACACCTATTCCCCCTTTGGAAGAGGAAGGCAAAGTGGCATCAGTCAAAGTTTGTAAATGCTTTTGCTACTTCATGTATCAGTTGAAAACCCTCCACCATCTATAGCTCACATTGGTAAAGACTCTTCCAGGTGATACAAGGAAATAACCAGGACTGGCATTTCATATTACCCAAATGAAGTGTTTTTCGTATATTATTGAGTGATGAAGAGGAGAGCTGGGAACTGCTTTAGTTCCCTCTGCAGGCTACTGCTGCTTTGAAGAACCTGGTTTAAGAATCCCTCAAGCAGAGTGAAAAAGATCTTTCCATCCCCTTTTAGAAGCATCAGATAATTCAGTGTAGGAACTGGATGATTCAAGGTAATAATTATGGGAATTCTGTCCATCAGGCCAAGTTGTACTTGAGGATTTCTCCCATAATTCTGAAGCAGTTTTTCTTCTCCTCTTCATCCTCCTTCACTTCCCAACCCCACAAACAGAAACCCCTTCAAATCTCATATATTAACACTAACAATAATTCCATTGCAATGATACTTCGGCATGGGCCAAGGTCTAAAGACAAAGCCCGAGGAAAATGGGCTCCTGGAAGAAAACAATCAGTGGTGGAGTGGGAGAAATCCCACCTCATGGCACCACAGAAACCACCAACTCCAGGTTTTCATCTTCCCTTACCAAATCCGTACATAAATCTGTGCCATTCATGGTGGGAACTGTCAACAGGATGACATCTTGCTTGACCAAAAAGGATCATTATTTCTTTAGGCAATATTGAAACCTTCCAAGTCAACACTGGACACGGCATTAAGCAGGACATGACAGCAGAGCCAACAGAAAGAAACGGGACCATTTCTTTCCTTAGTTCTATCAAGCTGGCAGAATAAAGGGAGCAGTTGATGTTTCCCTCAGTTCAATAGAATTCCCGTGAAGAAAACAGGGATTCTTCATTTGTTCCATCAGCTACCGACTGGATTGAGAGGTCTCACCCAAACGCATTTATTACTCTCCCTCAGAAGCTCAAGGACCACCACACTGAGTATTTCAAACTTCACCTCCTGTCCCTGCTAAGGAGAGGCAGCACGAGGTGCCCAAAGCTCCTCTGTCAATTCCAGGGTCAATTCGACTTCCAAGCTGTCAGAAGAAGCATCCCCTTTGCACAACCAAGCTGGTTTTCAGTCTGCCCTACCTTCCCACCATTGCTTCAGGAACAACTTTCACCTCCTCTCAATGTGAACAAACCAGGCAGGGACTGGAAGCCACTACAGACCTCAACCAACTTTACTGATTTTAATGGGCTCAGCTGAATCCAGAAAGCAGGAAAAGCACCTTGATTCCAAGCTGGAAGCATAAAGCTGGGGACAAGGCCAAATTAACTGTTGTGGTGTGCCTTTATTTTATGTAGCCACATTCCACTCACGGACTAGCTAAAGAATGAATCAAAATAGGTTTTGTTGTCATTACCTGCAAGGAATCCTGGCTGGAATTTAGGACCAGGCTGTTCCTAACAGAATGTTCCTAACATTCCAACCTGGCCTTGAACACCACCAGCGATGGAGCATTCACAACTTCCCTGGGCAACCCATTCCAGTGCCTCACCACCCTCACAGTAAAGAACTTCTTCCTTATATCCAATCTAAACTTTTCCCCTGTTTCAGTTTGAACCCGTTACCCCTTGTCCTATCACTACAGCCCCTCATGAAGAGTCCCTCCCCAGCATCCCTATAGCCCCCTTCAGATACTGGAGGGCTGCTCTGAGGTCTCCACGCAGCCTTCTCTTATAAACCACAGCTCTCCCCATCCACAACCAGCTCCTGCAACCTTTGGCAAACCCACAGCCGCACCAAAGCCATATCCTATGGGAACAGCAGCACCTCCAAGGAGCTCAGCCCAAACTCTTCACCTCAAGTGGACGACACCAGAGACAAATCCCAATCCACGCAGCCAATCCCTGCTGAGCTCCCGATGGAATCCACAAATCCCAACCCGCGCAGCCAATCCCTGCTGAGCTCCCGATGGAATCCACAAATCCCAACCCGCGCAGCCAATCCCTGCTGAGCTCCCGATGGAATCCACAAACCCCAACCAGCGCAGCCAATCCCTGCTGAGCTCCCGATGGAATCCACACTGCTCCATGCGCCGGGCAGAGGTGCGAAGCGCTGGGAAGACCCCACAGCCCCATCCCTCCCCTCCCACAGGAGGAACCGACCCCAGGACCCACACACACACACAAACCCGCACCCCCTGGGGCCACACGCACGTCCGTACCTGCGGGAGCCTCCTCCCCGCCCGCCGGCAGGGCCCGGCGCTCACCACCGCGGCTCCGGGACCCACGACCGCGGTCCCGGCCCGGGCCCGGGCGCTCCACCGGAGCTCTGCGGCGGCCGCCGGACCACGGCACCGGGCGGCGGCCGACGCGTCACTTCCGCCCGGCCCGCCGACCAATCGGAGGGCGGTTCCGTGCACGGCTACTTCCGGGAAAGGGAGGGGGGGGTGGTTCCGGGAACAGCCGGAAGGGGTTGGGGAAGGGGGGGGGAGTGCTTCCGGCTCGGCAGGGAAGCTCCGGTTCGGACCGGAAAGGACCGGTTCGAGAGCGGGAAAGGGAGGGGAAGGGCGAGAAATGGCCATGTGTGGGGCGCGAAATGGCAAATTTGGGGCAGAAAATGGCAGATTTAGGGCAGGAAATGGCCAATTTCGGGACAGAAAATGGCGAAAATGTAGGCAGAAAATGGCAGATTTGGGGCAGAAAATGGCAGATTGGGGCAGGAAATGGCCAAATTTGAGGCAGAAAATGGCAGATTTGGGGCAGGAAATGACCAAATTTGAGGCAGAAAATGGCCAAATTTGGGGCAGAAAATGGCAGATTTGAGGCAGGAAGTGGCCAAATTTGGGGCAGAAAATGCAGGTTTGGGGCAGAAAATGGCCAAATTTTGGGCAGAAAATGGCAGATTTGCGGTAGGAAATGGCAAATCTGGGGCAGGAAATGCAGATTTGAGGTAGGAAATGGCCAAATTTGAGGCAGAAAATGGCACATTTGGAGCAGAAAATGGCAGATTTGGGGCCCACCCTCCTGCCTGCCAGGAATCCCTTTGCTGTGTATGGATCTCTTCCCAGTTACTGCTCTGGCAGCGACTCCACTTGTTCCTCAGTGCTTAACATCTCCTTGCTGCCTGCTCCGATCTCCTTTAGCTGCCCTGAACTCGTGTCCTCCAGCCCATATTGAACCTGCTGCTTCCGAGCCACAACAGACCCCTCAGTTATTGCCCATTTGCATCGGCTCTGCCTCTGCCATGGGATTGTCCCTGACACCAGAAGTGCTTCGAGGGGAGACTCAAGAAGCGTTGGACAGCACCTGTGCAAGGCTGAGAACATTGGGGCTGTTCAGGCTGAGGAACAGAAGGCTGCGTGGAGACCTCAGAGCAGCTTCCAGTGTCTGAAGGGGACGATAGGGATGCTGGGGAGGGACTCTTCATTAGGGACTGTAGTGATAGGACAAGGGGTAACGGGTTCAAACTGAAACAGGGGAAGTTTAGATTGGATCTAAGAAGGAAGTTCTTTACTACAAGGGTGGTGAGGCACTGGAATGGGTTGCCCAGGGAAGTTGTGAATGCTCCATTGCTGGCGGTGTTCAAGGCCGGGTTGGACAGAGCCTTGGGTGCCATGGTTTAGTGTGAGGTGTCCCTGCCCATGGCAGGGGGTTGGAACTGGATGAGCTTAAGGTCCTTTCCAACCCTGGCTGTTCTATGATTCTAAGTGCCTGGAAAACATAGGGTTAAAATACTTTCAGCTTAAGATCTCAGAGACAGAGAACAAGGTTTGTGTTGTAAGTCTGTGGTGTGACAAGAGAATTTCGCAGTCTTACTAACAGGAGTGAATTACTTCTTTTTATCCTTCTAATGAGTGAGTTCTTTCTTACCATCCTTCTACTTATCAGTTGGCTTGGAGACAGCGACTCCGGAATATCTGCTGGCTTGGGATACTCCTTGTCTGCCCATCCCATCCTGCTCGCAGTAAGTTTCGTATGAAGGTCACACTGCTCTGAACCTTTGCCAGCCCTCAGAACCCTGCAGACACGGCTGGGTTCAGCTGATTAGGATTCCTGGGGCATCCAACGGTGCCGAAGGTGAAAAGCGCACCTTGAGGAAGACTGCTTACTTCATCTTGAAGACCCCTGCCCACGACCATCGAGGGCAGTGCGCAAGCGCCAGAAGGGAAGAGACTTCTGATAATGAGTTCCTAAACTAATTGTAACATCCTCTCTGTTCTCTGGGGAACCTAATGGATATGCATGGTTGTGTGTAACAAACATCTGCTTGCTTAACCCCTCGGGGTGCAGGTTAGGAGGAGCCATCCCCCATGCACCCGGTGCCGTAACAAACATACCTGCTTTATAACTCTGCTTGAGTTGTAGAGTGATTCCGTGCGTCACTCTGAGCCCTCTCCGTGTCCTCCACTGTCTTGGTCAGGGTTTCACAGGTAACAGATTCACCCATGAAGATGAAGCCATCAACTTAGTTTTGGAAGCGAATTCCCTCCAGCATGTTGACCTCACACACAGCTTGGTGCACCCCGAACCTGCTGAGGGTGCTCGATCCCCCTGGCCATGGCACCGACAAAGGTGTTGAACAGCGCTGGTCCCCACACCAACAGCCCCTGAGGGACACCACTTGGCACTGATCTCCACATGGCCATGGAGCTGCTGAACAATGAGTGTGACTGTCAGCCAATTCCTTATCCAGTGAGGGGTCCATCCATCCAATCTGCGTCTCTCCAGAGGGATGTCGTGCAGAGCAGTGTCAAACACCTTGCACACGTCCAGGGAGGTGACATCACTCACGCTTCCCTTATCCACCAACTCTGTAACCCCATCATAGAGCCACCAGATTTGTCAGGCGCAGTTTGCCCTCAGTGAAGCCCTCTTGGCTGTCAGCAATCACCTCCTGCTTTTCCATGTGCCCTTGCATAGTTTCCCAGAGGATCTTGCTCCCTGGTCCTGCCATGGACAGAGGTGATGCTGATCGGCCTGGAGTCCCCTGGGTCTTCCTTTTCCCTGTTTAAAAATGGGCATTGTGTTTCCCGTTTTCCAGTCAGTGGGAACTTCACCACACTGTCTCAACTTCTCAGTTCCCTCAGTCCCGTGGATGCATCTCTTCAGGTCCCATGGACTTGTGCACCTTCAGGTTCCTTAGATGGTCTCGACCCTCCTCCAGGTGGTTCTTCATTCTCCCAGTCCCTGCCTTTGCCTTCTGCAACTTGGCTGCTGTGGCTGGGGCAATTGCTGGTGAAGACCAAGGGAAAAAAGTCATGGAGTTCTCAGCCTTCTCCATCCTGCAGGTAATGAGGCCTCCCATTTCCTTCTGGAACGTGCCCACATTTTCCTTGCTCTTCCTTTCCTCACCCATATACCTATAGAAGCTCTTCTTGTTGCCCTTGGCATCCAGTGGCCAGATTTAATTCTATCAGGGCTTTAGCTTCCTCAGCTCCTCTCCACATGTGCAGGAACAGCTACTTCCATCTGTGTTGACAGGCCCCTTCCCTCTTGCTGATGGGGACTAAGCTCCTATGGCTTCCAGTATCTGAAGGGGCTACAAGGATGCTGGATCAGGGACTGCAGTGACATGACATGGGGTGATGGGTTCAAACTGAAACAGAGCAAGTTCAGGTTGGACCTAAGGCAGAAGCTCTTCCCTGTGAGGGTGCTGAGGCTGCTGGCACAGGGTGCCCAGAGAAGCTGTGGCTGCCCCATCCATGGCACTGCTTCAAGGCCAGGTTGGACACAGGGGCTTGGAGCTGCTACAGGTGGAAGGTGTCCCTGCCCGTGGCAGGGGTTGGAGCTGGAGGAGCTTTAAGGTCCCTTCCAGCCCACACCAGGCTGGGGTTCTGTGACCTGCACTGTCAGGACTGACTCCATCTTTTCTTTCTCAAAAGCAAAGGAAGCTTATCTCTGGAAAGGGATTTCCAATTTGCTGATGAATCCTTGCTCAGTTCAGTGGGAGCTGATCTGAGCCCTGTGGTACAACTCTTGCCACAGCAGCATCACCATCACCAGTGAGGGAGATCTTTGCCTTTTGCATTTAGAAGCAGCTAAACTGAAGATTTCTCTAAGGCTTTTTCCTCGCCCTCACTTTTTCCTCCTGTTAAATTCAAGATGTTCAGTGAGGTACAAAACCCTGTTCCTCCAAACTGCAGAACAGGGCCGCAGCCTTCACACACACATCCAGTCTGATGAAGCCTTTAGGTAAAACCAGTTCAATCCGTTCCCTGCCTGTCCATATGGCATCATCTGACTTTGAGTTCACTGAGTGTCTAATGGCAGCAGAACTGACAAGCTATTTATCTATCGAGTGCTAGCCCAGGCTTCTCTTCAAGAGGATGACTTGGCTTGGTGGTTGGACACTTCCACTAGGAGAGCAGCCAGGCAGATCCATCCTCTGCCAGTCACTGTGGCTATTGGGAACTCTTGCTCTTGTCAAACTTGATGCCACTGAGACATCCCAATGTGGCAAATGTAGCTAAAATACCTGGTGCCCTAACAGAGCTGGAGTCTGGGGACACTTGTGCTGGCACTGAATGATGCTGAATTCGGGTTGGTTGCATGCTCCCTATTCAATCCATGCTATATGGGTTATAAACTGCCACCTGGTAGTGGCAAGACAGCAAAGGTATCTGTGTCCTACCGAGGCTGGTTCCACCTCTGTGCTGACGCCTGCCAAATCAGGGGTTTCAGCCAGGCAAAGCAGATTCGCAAGTATAAAGTAGTAAAGCTGCCTCAACGCACTGCCAGTTATCCAGCTTGGGAAAGTAAATCTGGTGCTGGACATAGTAAAACCTTGGCTTAATTCAAATAGGACTTTGTGAGGGTTCACAAGAATTTTGCATTCCACATCTGATTTCATGGAATCATGGAATGGTTTCTGTTGGAAGGGACCTTAAAGCTCATCCAGCTCCAACCCCTGCCACTTTGGCTGCATGCACATTCATGTCCATTAAGCATCCAAAGTCATCTCCTGCACCACAATGTTAGAGGCGATGCTGAACAGCAAAGGCCATTGGAGAGCTGCTGCTGCTCCTGTCTTCTGTGCTAGACAGGTTCCAGGACACACAATGAAGCTCAGGTGACACAAAGGTGTCTCTCCAAGGTAGAGTTGTCTTAAGTAACCAAAGCCATTCAGGGCTTGAAGGCAATGACTGTGCCTTAAAACATGAGACAAGAACCAGCTCTGCATTCCTGTAGCCACCTGCACTGGAGACATGGATGCGCTAAATCCCTTTAAGCACAGGAAAGGACCTAATTAGAAAGATGATGGATGCCGGGAGGCTTCAGAGCAGCGTTCATGCTCCCTGAGGCAAGAAGCACTGCATTGACCTTCTCCCTCTCATAAAAGGTTTGGTCACTGCCTTTCCTTGTGGTCATCATTAGGTTTGCTGAGGATCTAAAATGTGAAGTACTTGATGCAGCAGGAGGGGACAATGAGCCTCTTGGCCCAGTCTGACAGTCCTCGTACCGAGGAGGCTGGAGGCCGTGCCACTGCGCTGTTCCCAACAGGTCTTGCAGGTCCCCAGCAGCACCGGCAGATGCTGCTGGCAGCAGGTTTTGTCCACCTCCTGGTGTAGAGGTCCCAACGCTGATCTGCACTAGGTCTATGGGTGCTTTCAAGGTGAAAGGAGTGTGCTGGATTGCACTTAGAGTTGTCTTGCAGCCAGGTTTCCGAAGAGGACAGATGGGGACCAACTGTGAGAACAGATTGCTCTGGAGACTTTACGTGTTCCGTGTCAGAAATGGTACCTCCTGTGATTCAACCCCACTGCACACCTCCCACCCACCAAACCCAGCCGGAACAAAGGTGGTTGGCTCCTTGTGAAGCTTCACAATGAGATGTGTCAATGGAAGGGTGAATTCTTACAGGTGGTACAGGGCAGAAAGGACATTCACCCCACGGCTCAGGAGGAAGCACCAAGAAGGAGAGGTTTGGGCAAGAAAGATCAGTTCCCAAGCAAGAGGCACCACGTGCAGGGCAAAGTTCTAAGCAGGGTTTGTCCACTCCAGCTGACCTCTGCCTCCCACCTGTGCCATTTTGTGGTTCCAGACAGGTGAACCCAGCTGGGACATGCCTTTGTTCTCTCATCCTGGCCATGCTTCCAACGTGTTCTTTGGAGCGGTCACATTTGACCTTCGTTTCCATTGCGCTGTCGGTGTTAACTACAGCAAGAAGGAAAGAACTGAAGTTGGAAAGTCCTTAGAGTCAGCAGCCCACAGGGATAGGAATGGCTCCAAACTGCCAGAGGGGAGACCGAGATGAGCTCTCAGGCAGAAGCTCTTCCCTGTGAGGATGGAGAGGCACTGGCACAGAGTGCCTGTAAATTGGAGCATTTTCTGGCATGGTTTGGAACATCACCTGCTGCTGTCACAGAATCCCAGCCTGGTTTTCGTTGGGAAAGGACCTCAAAGCTCCTCCAGCTCCAACCCCTGCCACGGGCAGGGACACCTTCCACTGGAGCAGCTCCAAGCCCTGTGTCCAACCTGGCTTTCAACACTGCCAGGGATGGGGCAGCCACAGCTTCTCTGGGCACCCTGTGCCAGCACCTCAGCACCCTCACAAGGAACAGCTTCTGCCCAAGAGCTCCTCTCAGTCTCCCCTCTGGCAGTTAAAGCCATTCCCCTGTCCTGTCCCTCCATCCCTTGGCCAAAGCCCCTCTCCAGGTTTCCTGCAGCCCCTTCAGGCGCTGGAGCTGCTCTGAGGTCTCCTCTTCAGGAGCCTTCTCTTCTCCAGGCTGCCCCAGCCCAGCTCTCTCAGCCTGGCTGCAGAGCAGAGCTGCTCCAGCCCTCAGCATCTCCATGGCCTCCTCTAGGCTTCGCTCCAACAGCTCCATGTGCCACACCCCCGAGTGTTCAGGGCTCAATTCTCAGGGGTTGCAGTGGGCTCGGGGCGCGCGGGTTTGTCCCCATGATGCTGAAGAGCGTTTTGGGGAACAGGACAAGTCAGATTGTCTCTTATGAGGCTGCTAAAGCTGTTCCATGTGGGGTGAGTGGGGCAGAGTCCCCCAGGGCGGCCATTTGGGAGGGTGTGAGCTGAGCAGTTTGGTTGGGAAGCTGCAGCAGTTCAAGGGGGAATGACTGTGCCAATCCCTGCATCAGCCCCGGGCACTGAGAGCCTGCACCAGGGGGAGGTGTCCCTGCCCGTGGCAGGGGCTGGGGCTGGAGGAGCTCTGAGGTCCCTTCCAACCCAAACCAGGCAGCTGAGCGTTACCCCCAGGGTTACCTGGCTCTCCACAGCACCTCACCTCGACAGGGGATGCCACACAACCACTGATCGCAGCCCCCCTCCCCTCCCCTCCCCTCCCCTGCCCTGCCCCTGCCCCTGATCCTGATTCTGCTCCTGCCCCGCCCCTGATCCTGCTCCTGCCCCTGCCCCTGCCCCGATCCTGCTCCTGCCCCTGCCCCGATCCTGCTCCTGCCCTCCCCTCCCCTGCCCATCCCCTGCCCATCCCCTGCCGGCCCCGCCCCCTGCTCTCCTCCAATCGCCGCTCACCTCCGCCTGGCTTTCGAAACGCCGCCACTCGGGGGGCGTGGCTTCGTCTTACCCAATCAGCGCCGGCGTGGGGCGGGGCTTCCGCTGGTTGCCAGGCGCCGGGGGAAGCCCCGCCCCTGCTGCCCGCGCGGCGCCGCCTCAGGCCGCGGGTGCGTGTGAGGAGGGGCAGTTGGGGGAGAGGGTAATTGGGGGGGGGGGGTAATTAGGGGGGCAATTGGGGAAGAGGGGTAATTGGGAGGGGGAGGGGTACTTAGGGGGGCAATTGGGGAGAGGGTAATTGGGAGGGGGAGGGGTAATTAGGGGGGGGGATGCCCGCTCTGGGGAGGGGGCTCAGCTCCCCCGTTAGAGATGCTCAGAGTGAGGAGGGGTGAGGTAGGCAGGGGACAGGATTAGGCCACGGCCGTGGTGCGCTGTGCCCTGGGGGTCCCCTTCCTCCGGCGGGAGGTCTGGGGTGGGTTCATGTGAGCTGGGGGTCTGTGTGGGGGAGAGGAGAGGAGGGGAGGGCTCTGCCTTCGGGGGGTCCCTGCCTGCAACGTCCCACCCCTGAGGCAGCTTTGGGGTGTCCCCTGCACACGGAGGGACGGGGGGGGAGGGCGTCTTTGGTGTCCCTGCCCGCTGCAGGCAGCGGGCACGGGTGGGTGACCCCATCTGAGGCAGCTCTGGGGTCCCAGCATGGCGGGGGGGGTGCTGAAAGGGAAAGGGCGAGGCGAGGGTGAGCCCGGGGGGCGGCACTTATTGGGCTCAGCTGGGGCCTGCGAGGCTCAGGGGGGAGATAAGGGGTGGGTGTGGGTCTCCTCTTGCAGCTGGGAGCAGGAGCAGCCTCCCCCAGCCTGGCCCCGGGTTAGTGCCCCTCAGCCAGAAGCGAGCTCTCACCATTAAGTGCTGTTGTTGCCATCCCCTGTGGGCAGTGACAGTCTCCGCTCTGCCACCTCCGAGCCTCCCACAATGCAGAGAGCATCGCGACTGAAGAGGGAGCTCTCGCTCCTGAGCACGGAGCCGCCTCCGGGCATCAGCTGCTGGCAAGCGGCAACCCGGGTGGATGAGCTCCGAGCACGTACGTAGCCCTCGGGGAGGGGGTGCTGTGAGTATGGGGTGCGCTGGAGTTTGCTGCTGGGCCTGGGTTTGCTGCGTGGCATCTGCTTGATGGGTTACGTGGATGCTTGGGGTTGCAGCACGTTGCCTTGTGTTGGTTTTCTGTGAGCTTGGCCGATGGTTTTGGGTGCTCTGAGCTGGACCCGATCTCATAAATGACATCTTTATTCCTTGCTCTTGAGCTTAAGCGCTCTGTAAGTGCTACAGATGCTGTTGGATGAATTGCAGTGGGTTTGAATGTAACGCTTCTGTCTGAATCTTGCTTCTAAAGAACTCGTGGGAGCTGCAGGCACGCCGTATGAGAAGGGGATATTCGACCTGGAAATACTTGTTCCTGAAAGGTGAGTGGGCAACGACATCTAGTGAAGCAGCTGGGGCAGTGCTGCTTTCAGTTAACCGAGGTAAGATCCTTGCCGTAAGTGCTTCCTTTTGGTCTTTCTTTGTTGGGAGGTGAAAGGACTGTAGTGGATCAGATGAGACCCTTCATTTAAGGAATGGCATCAGCTGATTTCCATGAGCTGCTCCATCCCATGTGAAACAAGGGACATTCTCTAGCATGTGATTAAAAGCAGTAGGACAAGATCTCTGCCTCCTCGTAGTGCCTCTGAGCTGCCTGGAAAAGAGCTTGTTCATGAGCATCCATCCATCTCCATCCCTGGCGGTGTTCAAGGCCAGGGTTGGACAGAGCCTTGGGTGCCATGGTATAGCATGAGGTATTCCTGCCCATGGCAGGGGGGTTGGAACTGGATGAGCTTAAGATCCTTTCCAACCCTGACTCTTCTATGATTCTATGAGTGGAAAGCTTCCACCCATGTTTGCTTTGTGGGAAGCTACCCAGGGAAGTGCCAGTGGGATGTGGTGAAGGCAGAGCCGTGCCTCCTCCAGGCATCTGTGGGGAAGGATGCCATTTACTACATGGCCAGGGGAGGGAATGATGGCATTGGTGGGTGCTGGTGTAGAGAGGAAGGTAACTTTGTGTTTCTTGACATTTGTCCTTAAAGGTACCCATTTGAGCCCCCCAAGATTCGCTTTCTGACCCCAATTTATCATCCTAACATTGACTCTGCCGGGAGGATTTGCCTGGATGTTCTTAAATTACCACCAAAGGTAAGAGAGCTGCTTGAGCTTGAGCACAACAGTGACCTCCTTGTCTTGTTCTTGTAAGACCCATATTGAATGTCTGTTTGCTCCTGACTTATTTACACAGGAGCACAGCAATAAAGCTTTTGAGCAGTATCTCCTTTGTTTGGAGACTAGAACATGACTCTCTTCCACAGAAGGTTCCAGGGGTTTAGGGATTGCTGCCAAAAGGCATTAGGTGTTTCTGTGGATATGGGTTACCCTGGTCCCACCAAGCAGAGCCAGGGAGGATGTGGCATCCGTGAGGCTTTCTCAGAGAGGCCATCACTGCCTGGGTGTTGAGAGCAGGTCTGGGGCTTTAGTGGGAGCTGAAGTGCTGCACATCCTGAGGCAGCTTGTAAGCAGATGAGGTTTAAGTGTTGCCAGTTCTGAGGTTTCTCTAGGCAGCCCATGGGCATGTTTCGTAGAACCCCAGCCTGGTTTTCGTTGGGAAGGACCTTAAAGCTCCTCCAGCTCCAACCCCTGCCACGGGCAGGGACACCTTCCACTGGAGCAGCTCCAAGCCCCTGTGTCCAACCTGGCCTTGAACACTGCCATGGATGGGGCAGCCACAGCTTCCCTGGGCACCCTGTGCCAGCGCCTCAGCACCCTCACAGGGAACAGCTTCTGCCTCAGAGCTCATCTCAGTCTCCCCTCTGGCAGTTAAAGCCATTCCCCTGTCCTGTCCCTACAGCCCTTGTCCAAAGCCCCTCTCCAGGTTTCCTGCAGCCCTTCAGGCACTGGAGCTGCTCTGAGGTCTCCCCTTCAGGAGCCTTCTCTTCTCCAGGCTGCCCCAGCCCAGCTCTCTCAGCCTGGCTCCAGAGCAGAGCTGCTCCAGCCCTCAGCATCTCCATGGCCTCCTCTGGCCTCGCTCCAACAGCTCCACATCCCTCTGGTGCTGTTGCCCCAGGGCTGGATCAGGACCCCGGGGGGGGGTCCCAGGATTCTTTTTAACTGCTGCTCTCACCCCGTTTCCTTGCAGGGCGCATGGACACCTTCCTTGAACATCTCCACTCTGCTGACCTCCATACAGCTGCTGATGGCAGAGCCCAACCCCGATGACCCTCTCATGGCATCCATAGTACGTGAGCTTTCCCTCTTCCCCTCCTGCAGCTGCAGGCACAGACTGGGGAGGAGCAGGGTGATAGATTCAGGACTGTGCTTCCCCTTCCCCTGCTCTGCATTAACACACAGGCAGCGTAGCTCGCTCTGGGCCAGGCCTGGGGGCATCACTGTGTTTCCCAGAGGCAGCTGGGGCCGGTGGAACCCGGCTCTGCAGAGCTGTAAAGCTTCTCGTCCTGCCAGTGCAAACAGCAGCGTGTGTTCTTTCAGCAGACAAACAGCAAAAGCCACTTCATGTGTTGTACCATGTGCTTGTAGGGCTTTTAATCTGGCTTAAGGGTCCTAAAGCAAGACCTTAGGCCCAGGTTCTTGGTGTGATGTTTGCATGAAGTCAGATCTCTCTGTCTTATGTTCAGTCTTCAGAGTACAAGTACAAAAAGGAGCTTTTCTTGCTGAATGCCAGAGAGTGGACTGAGAAGTACGCGAGCCAGCAGAAGAAGGGTGAGAAACAGCCTCCGTGTGCTCAGCTGAGGGTGGCTCTGTCTGTGAGCAGCCCTTCTGATCCCAGTGTGCCTTTCACAGTCACTTTGTGCAGCGTTCCCCTTCCCTCCCCTTCTGCCCCGTGGTTTGGATGGGTTTCATTTGGTTATACTTCATTTAAGATCATTAAAATCTAATGATCTTAATCTAAATGCTTCCAAATGAACCCGTTCATTCACAGTCGCATTGCTCCTCAAGGAGGGTGAGTGAGGCTGAAGCCAAGGCAGGGCTACCCAGAGGAGGTCCCACAGGAACGTGCCTAAGTGGGTTTGGAATGTCTCCAGCGAAGGACTCTGCACCCCCCCCGAGCAGCCTGTCCCAGTGCTCTGCCACCCTCCATGGGAAGAAGTTCTTCCTCCAGGTTGAGGTGAAACTCGCTGTGGTTCCGGTTCTGGCCATTGCTCCTTGTCCCTGTCCCTGGGCACCACTGGGAAGAGTCTGGCACCATCCTCCTCGCACCACCCTCGAGCTATTGATGTGCATTGATGGGATCCCCTCTTGGGCTGCTCCGGACTCACCTCCACAGTGGCTCCTCTTGTTATCACAGGCTCTGGGAGAGCAGCTGGAGCCCAGCGACCCGCGTGTCCCCGAGGGAGCTGCTGCCCAGAAGAGGAAAGGGAGCAGCCTGAGCCTGAAGGAGAAGAGCCCTCGCCTGGACTCCTGAGTGGGGTTTGTTCTTGCGCCTGGGCCCTTTTCCCTTTGCACAGCTGGGCCTCAGTGGTGGAGCTGAACTCGGCCTGCAGCAGGTTTTCCTGTTCTCGTTCCTAGGGGGTTTTTCCCTGTGGAATGTTCCATTGTGTAAATAAACCATAAAGCTTTCATTTCTACCTGGGTTGCTGGTTTGTTGGGTGGAGTTTATGGAATATCCCAAAGCAAAGGGGAATGGGAAGTGCTGCTTCAGCTTCTGCCTTCCAGCTTTCAGAGAACTGACAACAGCACCAAGTATTTTGCTTTCTATTTTACTCTGTTTTCCTCCTAACACTGAAGTGACTAAAGAACACGAATCCTGAAAGCTTCAGTCTCCTGACACTTGGAATTCTGGCTTTCCAGAGCCTGTGTTAGACTCTGGATGCAGCTTGGAGCAGGTCAGAGGATGCAGCTTGGAGCAAGTCAGAGGACGCGGCTGTGCCTGGATGTGGCGTCTCACCAGTGATAGGCACCAGCGCAGTGGGGTGAGGAAAAGCCCAAAGGGTGCCCACGGGATGGGGAGGAGAATGGGCACCAACAGCCCTCAGCTGGAGAGGGTTTGGAGGATGAAGGACAACTCTGGGGAGCACGAGGGGCAGGACACCTCTTACCAGAGCCTCCTGCTCCCCACGGCTGCCTGCAGGGCGTTTACCCCAGTGTCCTGTCCCTGCTCCAAGGAATGCGAGCCAGGCCCAGCCTTCCGTGTCCATAGGAGCAGAGAAAGGACTCGGGAAGGCTCCTGCCCGTCTGAGGAAGGAACGGGCAGGGAATGAGAGAGCCGTGTTCTGACGCACCAGGACCTGGAGCATCCTTCCCGCTGCTGGCTCCAAAGCCGGGGTTTGTCTCTGCTGTGCCTTGTCCTGCTCAGTCGAAGTTGTAATAAAGGCAAAAGGCAAAGAACATGGCAAAGATCTGCAACGACAGAGGGGGGAGCAGGTCACTGCCCCCCATCCTCCACCCCAGGTGGTTTCACACCCTGAGGCAGGCGCCCTGTGAGCTTTCTGGGGGTGCCGGAGGCCTGGGAGAGCCCATCCCGGCCCGGCTGCGGTGCCTGCCCCTGCCCAGCCCCGTGCAGCACCTCGATGCCCAGCACCACCAGGCTGCAGATCCCAGGGAGAGACACGAACTGCTGCAAGGTCCTTCCGAAGGCGGAGAAGCAGCCCTGGGGGAGGGAGATGCCGGAGGGGCTCCTCATGCTCCCAACGGTGCCGGGAGCTCAGAGGGTGCCCAAGGTCCGGGCAGGGGATGGAGGGAGCGTCCCACCTGCTCATGGATGTAGCCGGGGCTCCGGTCCCGGCACTGCTCCCAGCTCAGCAGCTCCCCCGCCTGCAGGAGCCCATCCCGGGTGCAGCACACGCGCGGCCACGGCGTCCCCGGGTGCAGCTCTTGGAAGGAGGAACCGTTCCCGAAGTCTTCGGGTCCTAAAACGCCGCAACAGGAGAACTGGAACGGAAGGGAAACGCCATCAACGTGCTGCCGGCGGGGAGGAGATAGAGCAGCCCAGGATGTGGCTCTGTGTCTGGGCTCTGTGAGCCCCCCGCCTGCAGTTGGGGTCCCCCTCGGCAGCTCCTATGGGTGCTCACCGTGACCATGAGGGTGTTCCAGGCGGTGGAGAAGACCTCGGCACCCTCATCCCCGCGGTAGCTCCTCCGCAGCTCGGACAGGAGCAGCTCTGGCTGCATCTGCGGGGACCAGGGATGGGGCCCACCTTGAAGCAGCCCCATTCTACGGGATGTAGGTAGCCCCCCATGGGACTCAACCAGCCAGTGTGAGGCGTGCGTGAGGGTGATGAAGATGAGGGTGATGAAGGCCGTCCCCACAGCAGACCCAGAGGAACCCGGCAGGAGGAGAGGGGCCGGTACCTGTTTCCAGTGCAGCAGGAAGAGAACGGCCCCAACGAGCTGCGTGACGAAGACGAGGCTCACGAGGATGAAGAACTGGAAAGCATCGGGATGAAGGAGTCAGAGACCGACCTCGCTGCAGCTCTTCCTGCCCTCCTCTGCAGCCAGCCCTGCCTCTGCCCTGGGACCAAGGGACACGGGGGGGGGGACACGACAAGAAAGGAGCTTCTGACCCTCACTGCTGGGGGGGGGGAAAGCTTGGAAATGCCACAAGGGACGACCCAGGGCCCTTCATTGGTGGCTTTGCACATCCTTTGGGCTCTACCCAAGGTGGGCGCTGCGGGGGGAGCTGCACTGTCTGCCCCCAAAGGATGCTCCGCATCGGAACAGACTGCCCGGGGCAGTGCCGCAGTCACCAGCACGAGGCCCCAGTGCCATGGGGCAGAGGTGGCCTTGGCAGTGCTGGGGAGCGCTTGGACCGCACGGAAAAGGCTTTCCCAGCCCCATTGACTCCACGGCTCTGCGAGGGATGGGGCACACGGGGCTCACCCCCAGCAGCAGCGCGCGGCTCCGGCGCAGTGCCCCGCAGCAGCCCAGGAAGCCGAGCAGCGCCAGGGCCGTGCCCACCGCCAGCAGCAGGAAAGCGCCGGCGCTCAGCACCCCCTCTGCAGCCACGATGTGCCGGAAACCGGATGGGTCCACGGCCACCCAGAGCCCCACGGCCGCCAGGATCGTGCCCCCGACCTGCGGATGGGCCGCGGTTATGGGGTGCAGGGACCGTCCCCAGGCGCCCCACGGGGACCGGGGGTGCTGCGACCTCCGCCGGGTCCCCATCACCGCGGCGGGGGGGGGACGGGGGGACGGGACGGGGACTCACAAAGAGCAGCGCGTTGAAGGCGAGCATCAGGTGCTGGACACAGCTCAGGACACCCATGGGGACAGCGGGGGGGGGGCTCACGGCAGCGCCGGTCCCTATGGAGGGGACAGCAGAGCCTTGGCCGGAGCGCCCCCCCCGGAGCACCCCCTCCATCCCCACGGCGCCCTCCGGACCGCGCCGGCACTCACCCTGCGGGGACCCCGGGGCCCGCACCGGGAGCGCCGGAGAACCGCCGCGGGCTCCGGGCCGAGGGAGCAGCGCCCGCGGCGGGGCCCTGAGCGGCGGATGGGGAACGGGATCCGCCGATGGCCCTCACGGCAATGAGGGAAGGGAAACCCGAGCCGGGCCCCGCGGGGGGGGGGACGGGACCACCCCGGGCACCGGTCCGTGCTGCGGGGGAGCCCCGGGGGGGGCACCGGGACGCGGGGATCGGAGCCCCCCCCCGGGGCTCCATCACCGCCCCCCCCCCGCCCCGCCAGTAGGGGGCAGCGGCGCGCGCTGCCACAGAGAGAAGCCCGCAGCCTCGCGGGGCGCCTCCTCCAATCGCGGCGGGGGGCGGGGCACGGACAGACGGCAGCTCCGACCAATCAGAAAGCGCCGTTTTCGTTCAGGGGGCGGGGCGCCGGAGACACCGTTCCCTCTGCGTCACTTCCGGTGCCGCCGCCGCCGCCGCCGCCCTGCGCGGGATGTAGCGGCCGTCGAGCGCGGCGGGCCCGGGGCTGCCGTCATCGCTGCCGCTGTCGTGACCGCTGTCGTAACCGCTGCCTCCGGTACCGCCGTCCCGGTGCCCCCGGTTCCGGCCGCGCCGAGGCCCCGGTTCCGGTTCGCGGTTCCGGGCCCCGGTTCCGGGCCCCGCGGTCTCCCCGTGGCCGCCCCTCACCCCTCCGCTCTCCTCCCCCCCCACCTCAGCACGGACGCGGAGGACCCGGCCCGCACCGTACCCCCGTCCCCGGCCTATGGCGTCCCGTAAGGCCTCCGCCGCCGGTCCGGGCCCCGCGCTGGGTGCCGGCGGCCGGGACAGAGCGCACCTGGAGCTGGCGGAGCTCGGGCCGCTGCTGGAGGAGAAGGGGGACCCGGGAGCCGCCGGCGCGGCCGCTGTAAGCACCGCGCTTAAGGGGGGGGGATACCCGCGTGTGGCTGCGCCGGGCGCTGGGGTGGCCCCGGAGCGGCTCCTGCGGTGCCGGGGTGAGGTGAGGACGCGGTGGTGGTGTCGGTGCGCGGCTCTGAGGGTCGGGAATCGCCTTCGGAGCCGGGATGGGCAGAGGATGCCCGGGACCGGCGGGCTCGGCTCCGTGCGGGCGTCGCACCGCAGCGCAGGGATGGGATTCCTGCGCGCAAATCCCACCTTTCGGCCGGGATGAACCTGGGAATGGTGCGCCCGAGGTGGGGAGGGCAGAGACGCGTTGCGTAGGTGGTGGTGCCCGGGGGGGTCCTGCCTGGCCCTTCGGGGTGGGATGGGGCCCTGGGTGCTCGCGGAAGGGGCTCATTGCTCCCCGCACTCTGTTCCCCCTCCCAGGCTGAAGACCCCCCGTGCCCAGCGGCCCGTGAGGAAGAGGAGGAGGTGGTCCGTGTGCTGACGCTGCCTCTGCAGGCTCACCATGCCATGGAGAAGATGGAGGAGTTCGTGTACAAGGTACAGCAGTCCTGATTCTGGAGTGTTAAGGAGGCCCTGAGGCCCTACAGCCCGGGCTGACGGTGCTGGGCAGGGGCTGGGACACGCTGCTGTGTCCGGGGGCTCCGGCTCTGCTCCCTGCGGCATCTCCTGGGAATGGTGTGGGAAGGGGGTGCTGGGAAGTGCTGGGGGTTGTGCCCAGCCATGCAGGACCAGCGCTGGTGTGCCTGTGGCCCTCTGACTGGGAGCAGCAAGCCCCGTTACTGGTCTCACCGGGTGCCTGTGCTTGCGGTCACCGCTGTTCGGTGAGCAGTGCCAGGAGCTGAGGGCCAGCCCGGTTCTGTTGCCATGCAGGGCTCCTTCTTTCCAGTCTGGAATGGGAATTCCCCCTGCAGGGAACGGTGGCTGTGGAAGGGTTAAAACTACAGCTGCAAATCACAGCATGTGGATGGTTTAAGGGCTCCCATGCGTTGTCAAACCCAAACCTCCTCTTCCGGAGGGGCATTCCAGGGCATTTTCAGTCCTTCCTGGGCTTGTTCCCTGCGGCACTTGGGGCTCCTGGGGTGGGTGGATGTGACCCTCGGGTTGGCTGCAGCATCTCATGTCACGGTGCAGGTGTGGGAAGGGCGCTGGCGGGTGATCCCCTACGACGTGCTGCCCGACTGGCTGAAGGACAACGATTACCTCCTGCACGGCCACCGCCCGCCCATGCCCAGCTTCCGCGCCTGCTTCAAGAGCATCTTCCGGATACACACGGAGACGGGCAACATCTGGACGCATCTGCTAGGTGCTGGTCCGGCACTGCCGCGCCATGGGACCCCAGGGCCGGGCTCAGCTGCTGCTGGTGGCATTGCCAATGGTCCATAAGGGGGGTGGAGAAAGGTGCCCTGGGGAAAGCAGGAAAACCTCGGGAGCGCTTCCCTCTGAAACGGTGCTGTTGTTCCCTGCAGGGTTTGTGTTGTTCCTGTGCTTGGGAATCCTGACCATGCTGCGGCCCAACATGTATTTCATGGCTCCTCTCCAGGAGAAGGTGGTGTTTGGGATGTTCTTCCTGGGAGCAGTGCTGTGCCTCAGCTTCTCTTGGCTCTTCCACACTGTCTACTGTCACTCGGAGAAGGTCTCGCGCACCTTTTCAAAGTGAGTCAGCACAAGGGGTTGTGTGGCTTTGGGATCCAACAGCACTTCCTCTTGGGAAGCGCTGCCTTTTGTCCCTGGGAAAGTTCACTGAATCCAGAGTGAACCGCAGCTGGGTGCTGGGGTCTCTGCCTCTGCAGCACTTCAAGTCATAGAACCGTAGAATGGTTGGGATTGGAGGGGACCTTAAAGCTCCTCCAGCTCCAACCCCTGCCACGGGCAGGGATACCTTCCACTGGAGCAGCTCCAAGCCCCTGTGTCCAACCTGGCCTTGAGCACTGCCAGGGATGGGGCAGCCACAGCTTCTCTGGGCACCCTGTGCCAGCGCCTCAGCACCCTCACAGGGAACAGCTTCTGCCTAAGAGCTCCTCTCAGTCTCCCCTCTGGCAGTTAAAGCCATTCCCCTGTCCTGTCCCTCCATCCCTTGGCCAAAGCCCCTCTCCAGGTTTCCTGGCGCCCCTTCAGGCACTGGAGCTGCTCTGAGGTCTCCCCTTCAGGAGCCTTCTCTTCTCCAGGCTGCCCCAGCCCAGCTCTCAGCCTGGCTCCAGAGCAGAGCTGCCCCAGCCCTCTGGAGCCGGCCCTCAGGCAGATGATAACCCCCAGAAGCCGCAGCCTTTGTGCCCCTCGTAGCAGCAACTGAGGGCTCTCGGGGCACTGCTGGGATGTGCCAGTTCGGTGCGTTCCATTTCCTGGATGCTTTTATCTCTGCTTTGGATCCAGTTTGGACTGAAACCGATTGGAACAAAGCAAAGGGGCTCCCGGCAGGGGCTGGGCAGCAGCCATGGCCTCTCCCCAGGGACTCTCGGGGCTGCTCTTGGAATTGAGCTCACATCAGCCCTTGTGCATAGGCAGAGCCAGGCCTCAGATGAGACCTTGCTCGCGCAAACCTATCCGAGGCACGCACTTGGCTGCTGTTTGCTGCGCAATCCGGGCAATGTCCTTCGCACAGACCCCAGGGATCCTGTGGGATCACGGCTCCAGAACCTGCGCGGCGGGAGCATCCCTGCGTACTGGGGGCAGCTCACCATGGAGGGGGGGTGACACAAACGGCTCCTGGGTCGATTGAAAGTGCTTTGCCATGGAGTCAAATCCTTGTGTGAGCACTTGTGCCACCTCCTCCTCTCCCTGGGTGCTCAGCAGCGGCTCACTTTGGGTACCGATGCCGTTGGCAAGAGGACAGGAGGAGGAGGGTGGGTTTGGGGGCTCCCCCTGTGACTCCCTTGTCATTGCAGGTTGGATTATTCAGGAATTGCACTGCTGATCATGGGAAGCTTCGTCCCATGGCTCTACTACTCGTTCTACTGCTCCCCACAGCCAAGACTCATCTACCTCTCCATCGTCTGCGTCTTGGGCATCTCTGCCATCATCGTTGCGCAGTGGGACCGCTTCGCCACCCCCAAGCACAGGCAGACCAGAGCAGGTAGGAGCTCCCCCGTCCCCCCACTGCAGCCCCAGCCCTGGGAGGGCTTTGGGAATATCCCACCACGGGATGGCTCTTCCCTCTGGGCAGAGCTCTTGGCAGCTTCACTGATCCAATGCCTCTGGCACAGCCTCTCCTCCAGGGGAGGGCTGTGGTTGCCACATTCCTTGTGAGGCTTTGGTGTGAGCCACAGGGCTGCCTCCTCCCGCCAGCACCGTGCCTGTGTCTGGTGGGCTCTGGGAGGTGCTGATCTCTCCTCTCCACCGCAGGCGTGTTCCTGGGGCTGGGGCTGAGCGGGGTGGTGCCCACCATGCACTTCACCATCGCCGAGGGCTTCGTCAAAGCCACCACCGTGGGCCAGATGGGTTGGTTCTTCCTCATGGCCGTGATGTACATCACAGGCGCGGGGCTCTACGCCGCCCGCATCCCCGAGCGCTTCTTCCCGGGCAAGTTCGACATCTGGGTGAGTGATGGGGACGAGGCGGTCCACGGGGGTGTCCTGGCGGTCCTTTGGGTCTGCTCTAAAGGGCTTTCTTGCTCCATATCCCCCCCCCAGTTTCAGTCGCATCAGATCTTCCACGTGCTCGTGGTGGCCGCAGCCTTTGTCCACTTCTACGGCGTGTCCAACCTGCAGGAGTTTCGCTACGGACTCGAAGGGGGGTGCACAGACGACTCTCTGCTCTGAGAGCGCCTGGTTTTAGTCCAAGCTTCCCAAGTGCTTTTTAAACTCTTCCGTCTTTGCTAAAACTCAAAGGAAGACTCCAAACCGTTCGGGGGTGTTGGTTCTTTGGGGGGGGGGGGTGGGTTTTTAAAGCTAAATGACAAATTCCTTAGCAAAGTTGACCAAATCCTCACCCCCCCCCCTTCCCCTGCACCACCGGGCCGCTGGCAGCCAGCCCTGGGTTAGCTGCACCGGGGTCCCCTGAGCCCCCCCAGCATGCACCCCCGTGTGCTGCAGCCCCGGGCACAGACACACACCCGGTCTGAACTGTCCTTTATCTGTTCTGTTTGTTCTTGACACAGTAATGTACCAGAGGAGAGACTATTTAATATTTAATACTATGCTTTAAGAAGCCTTTGCAGGCACTGCACTGCCCTTGGCCCCCTCGCTGGCTGTGGGAGGGAGGGAGGGAAGGGCAGTGGGGCAGGGCCGTGTAGAGCTGCTGTAGCCGATGGAAATAAACAGGTCAATAGTTCAGCGTTGTGCTGCTGGCCTCGGGCTCTGCTTTGGGGGGGGGGGTCTGCGATGAGCACCCGGAGTGTCCTTGCGGGGCCCCCGATGGCTGAACTGAAAACATAGGAAACGGGCAGGAACCGGTCCTTCCTGTGGGCCGCTGCTGGGACCGCAGCCTGAGCACAGGGCAGGGAGGGGTCCTGCCCCTCTGCTGCGCTCTGGGGAGACCCCCCCTGCAGTCCTGGTCCAGCTCTGGGGCAGCAGCACCAGAGGGATGTGGAGCTGCTGGAGCGAGGCCAGAGGAGGCCATGGAGATGCTGAGGGCTGGAGCAGCTCTGCTCTGGAGCCAGGCTGAGAGAGCTGGGCTGGGGCAGCCTGGAGAAGAGAAGGCTCCTGAAGGGGAGACCTCAGAGCAGCTCCAGTGCCTGAAGGGGCTGCAGGAAACCTGGAGAGGGGCTTTGGCCAAGGGATGGAGGGACAGGACAGGGGAATGGCTTTAATGGGACTCTGCCCTCCTTCCTGGGATCAGCACAGCGGAAAGGATGCTGCTGGTGGGGGATGAAGGACACCCGAAATCAGAGGCTTCTTGTCATGCAGAAGCAGGTGTGAGCGCCAGGCCAGAGCATACGGCCATGGCAGATCTCAGGGTAAGAACCGTTTGCCTACAGTTCCCCTGCAGTGCAGCCCTAAGGCAGCTCCACGGCATGAGAGCAGGAGCTGTGCCATCTGAACACCGACCCTGCACAGAGGGGCAGCCTCATGGTGGCTGACACACAGGGCTGGACACGGGGGGGATGCTCTAGAGCCGCTGGGGCAGGGTGTAATCCTGAGACCCACAGTGGGGTCTCGGCTGGAGGCAGGAGCGCTGCCCAGTGACACAGAGCAGGGAAACTGCCTTCAGGAGCCACGTCAGTGGCAAAGCCGTGACACAGCCACACACTGTGCAAGGCTTTGGGAAGTTCACACCAGCAGCAGCTCCATGAACCTGGAAGGTACCAGAGACAACCGCTGGGAATCCTGGAGCGGTCTGAGGAGGGGGTTGGGAGCAGGAAAATGTCCCATTTCCAGGATGGTGGACGCAGGAGAGGGGCAGGATTTGCACTCAGACTTTGCACAGTCCAATTCAGCCCTTTGGCAGCCATTACTGTGCTGCTTCTGGGTTATCTCCACCCTCTCCCCCTACAAGGGCCTGACTTGGTTCGCTGACAGAGAGCAGAGTCCAAGCTCCCTGCAGGGCAGAGGAAAGGCCACGGAGCTGCTCAGGTACATGACCCAGGTCCTTTGGAGCACAGCTGCCCCAGCAAGGACAGCACCAACAGCAAACCCCACCAGCTCTCATTTGGAACCTGTTGGCAGAGGCAGCGTGCCCCCAAGCTGGAGCTGAAGAACAAAAGCAATGTTCTAACTGTGCTCAGGACCATCTGAGGGTACCAAGGGCAGCTCCGGCCCCACAGCCCTATGTCTGTTCTGAGCAGGGCTCACTGCACCGTTCCAGGAGGCCCCAGGAAGCAGCAGCACAGGAGCAGGATTGGTTTGCTGCCACCTCCTGCTAACAGAGGCTCGGAGCCTCAGGGTTTAGAGGGAGGCAGATTCGGCTTCAGCTGCAGAGCCGGGGCTGGGAGCAGTGTGGAAAACACAGAACGGCACCGGAATACGTGTTGCTGGAAAGGATTTGCACTAGCTTGTGCGTTCTCCTGCTAATACTCACTTTAGGAATGGAAAACTGTGTGTAGATAAAACTCTTTTCCTTAAGCTGATAAACGGGTAGCGACCTAAATCCGGTGGGGAAGAGGCTCAATTCCAGCTGTGCTCAGTGCGGGTGCTCAGAGCCACATCCCAGGGAAGACTCCAGAGGCTTCCACTGCAGTCTGTGTCCAAAGGATGACAAGACTCCACTTGGTCCTTGTCTGAACCCTCCGTGTATTCTATCAGACACTCATTAACATTACAGCAATGGAACCTGTCACGAATAAATAGACCTGTCCTCTTCTACAAGTTCTCCTGCGTGGCTCCACACCAAGAAGTGCTGAAGGTCCTCTTGGCATGGTTTGTGTCAGAGATTACCCCTGGTGGGAAGACATGGCACAGCTGGGGCTGCCAGTGCTTGAAGTGGGAGCTGAGGAGAACAGGAGCTGAGGAGGATCACTGGTACTGCCTGTAGTCGCCAAAGGGAGAGGGCGAGGGAGCGGGCGGCAGCTGGGAGGGATCGTCTGAGAACTGGGGGCCTGTGACAAGGCAAGAGGGGAAAAGGCAATGAGTTAATAGCAAAGCCAGGAGATCCTCCCCCCTGGCGGCTGGGGGCACCTCCCCAGCGGCTGTGTCCCGACAAACCCCTCTGCAAACTGATGAAGGCAGTAACATTTGGGTTTGTTTTCATTCAAACTGCTTTGTGCCTCTGACAGCCGGAGAGAGCGGGGCTGGGCCACCTCAAGGAGAAGAGCTCTCAGGAGAAGGCTCCTGAAGGGGAGACCTCAGAGCAGCTCCAGTGCCCGAAGGGGCTGCAGGAAACCTGGAGAGGGGCTTTGGCCAAGGGATGGAGGGACAGGACAGGGGAATGGCTTTAACTGCCAGAGGGGAGACTGAGAGGAGCTCTTAGGCAGAAGCTCTTCCCTGTGAGGGTGCTGAGGCGCTGGCACAGGGTGCCCAGAGAAGCTGTGGCTGCCCCATCCCTGGCAGTGCTCAAGGCCAGGTTGGACACAGGGGCTTGGAGCTGCTCCAGTGGAAGGTGTCCCTGCCCGTGGCAGGGTTGGAGCTGGAGGAGCTCTGAGGTCCCTTCAACACAAACCAGGCTGGGGTTCTACGCTTCAGAGCTTCAGGATTGGACTTTCAGCTCCTTTACTAACAGCCCTGTAAAGCAGCTGGAACCACTTTTCCATGTCATCCTCGAGCTGAACTCCACCATCCATGAAGGCAGACCCACAGACACTCGCCTGCCAACCAAGGGAGCCAGAAACGGTACCAACGGCCTGGAGTTGCCTTCCTGAGGCCGCTCAGGGCCGTTGCTGCTGCAGGGAAGCAACAAGCGGGTGGTGTGCTGGGTTTAGAGATAAGCTGTGCCTTTCACACAGGTGAAAAGTGCTCCGGAGCAGATTAACTTCAACGTGTCTTTGTAGTAAGAAATCCTTGCGGTTTAGCCTCAACAAAGGGCAGCAGGGAACAAGCCCAGGCCAGGAGGCCCCTCAGGAGTTAGTGGCTCGCTCCTCACCCTTCCAACCCCAGTGGGTTTGGCTGTATTCCTCCCAACGTATAGTGGGGGACAGAGGTTGAAGGATTTAGCACAGGGAGCGTTTACACAAAGAGGGACCGCCTCGGCCAACTGACCCTCAGCTTGTGCTTTCCTCAGGAAAAACAAACAGGGACGCTGCTTTGGAAGCAGCCCAGTGCAAAACCACCCCTAACTCCTGGGAATCAATCCTCTGTCTCCAGCTGCTGATCTCCATCACCTCCTTTAACCTGGGCTCACCCACACACCTGCACACAGACCGCAGGGACCTGCCCGCAACCTGCTGCTCGCTGCTCCTTCAGAGCTGTTGTGTCACCCACTGCTGACCGCAGTACTGCTGCTGCCAACACCCTCAGGCTGTGTGGCTGCGCCAGGGACAGGGCAGGGGACACGGGCAGCTGGGACACCCCTACCTTCAGCCTCCAGCCACCCAGAGCGAAGGCATGGACGGGCCTCATCCATCCACCTCCTCCCTGACCTCCTACAGCCTTCGCAACCAGGGGAGTAGATTGCCTCTGTGGGCAGAGCAGTGAGTGGCAGGGGTACGGTGGTAAAGGCTGTGCCACAACAGCTTTGTGACAGCACCTCCTGGGGGCTCCTCACCGTTTGCAAACTGTGTGGAGGCAAATCTTGTCAAGAGAATTCCAGCTCCTTCGATTAAAGCCAAGAGGATTCCTCCCATGGCAGCAGATCCCACCATGGCAACGGGGCCATCTGAAAATCAAAAGCACAAAACACCACTTTTGAGTCCCCTTCGCACATTCAGCTCTTGCTTCAGTTATTCTCTCTCCTAGAAGCAGACTCAGCCATTTTGCATCCACGAAGCCTCATTGGCAGCACCAATAACAGGATCATGACTGAGCAACTCTCCCCCTCCATGGAAACAAAGGCCCTGGATAACGTTTCAGTACTTGTTGCTTCCCTGGGCACAGGACAAAAGCCTCCTATTATCTTTCCAGTTCTCTGAGAAAGGAAATTCCAGCTTGGGTTTCACAGGTGCTTCACCACAGTGCTGAGAACATTTATAATACAGAGGGGTTTCAACCCATAGCCTCAATTCCTTACTTCTTGCAGCTAATATGGCTCCAGTCAGGGCTCCGCTGGTGATGGAATTCCAGGGATCCTCCTTCCCTCTCATTCTGACCATACTGCAGTCAATCATGGAGAAGAGGCCCCCCCAGACAGCAAAGCTACCTGTGAGAAACAACACAAGAGCCTCTTCAGGGAAAGCAAAGAAGCCAACTCTGCTGCAGGCACATCACCAAGAGATGGCGCAGCACCAGCCTGGATGGGACACGGAAACACATCCCAGCAAAGACCCAAACGTGGGGTAAAAGCAACACTGAGACAAGCTCCCAGCTCACCAGGCAGCACACGTTACATTACACACGTTATGTAAGAGGTCCCACATCATAATACACAGAGTTTATACAGGGGGTCGTGCCTCTCTGCTGTGCTCTGGGGAGACCCCCCTGCGGTCCTGGTCCAGCTCTGGGGCAGCAGCACCAGAGGGACGTGGAGCTGTGGGAGCGAGGCCAGAGGAGGCCATGGGGATGCTGAGGGCTGGAGCAGCTCTGCTCTGGAGCCAGGCTGAGAGAGCTGGGCTGGGGCAGCCTGGAGAAGAGAAGGCTCCTGAAGGGGAGACCTCAGAGCAGCTCCAGTGCCTGAAGGGGCTGCAGGAAACCTGGAGAGGGGCTTTGGCCAAGGGCCTGCAGGGATGGGATGAGGAGAAACAGCTTCCAGTTGGAAGAGGGAAGGGTTTGATGCGATGTTAGGAAGTTCTTCATTATGAGGCTAGTGGAGCACTGGCATAGGGTGCCCAGAGAAGCTGTGGCTGCCCCATCCCTGGCAGTGCTCAAGGCCAGGCTGGATGGGACTTGGAGCAAGCTGCTCCAGTGGAAGGTGTCCCTGCCCGTGGCAGGGATTGGAACTGGGTGAGCTTTAAGGTCCCTAAACCAGGCTGGGATTCTGCAGTGATTTAGCCCTCATCTCAGCAGTCAAGAGAAGCAATTCAGTTTCTACTTTGAACTTCCAATCACTCACCTCCCAGTTGTGGAGCTCTTGTTTTAATTGCTGTCAAGCTGCCCCGCAGCCGGTGGTTTACACCCTACAAGAGAAGAGAAACAACAGTTACAATGAGAGTGAAGCCTCACAGCCCATCTGACGGTACCGCACAAAGCTGCCACCAGCCCAACCCATTTCCAAGGCAGCTGTGAGGAGGAGCTGACATAAAACTCATTTTCCACACACTTCAGTATATATCACAGCCTTATAAATCCCTGTCAACTACAGAAAGGAATTACAGCACCGGGCATGAGCCACTTTGAGATCAAAGTGTGTTTGAGTGGCCTATAGGGGTTGAACAGGACATTTAATGTTCAGCAAGGGAAGCCCATTTATTTGCCAGGTGCATCATTCCTTTGTTCCTATCTGGTGCTGGGTCTCTTGGCACACGTTGCACACCAGTGGAGCCAACAGCAGCATCTGGCGCAGGCAACCACAGGGAGGAGACTTTGTCCATGAACAACAGGGAAATCCACCCAGAGGACGAGCACCAAGGGCTGTGTTAGAGGAAAACCACACGCTGGCATCTCACATCTCCATAGGGGCTGTTTCTGGACAATCACCTCAGGCCTGTTTCAGATACCCCCAGAGCAGGAGCAATGGGCTCAGCTGGCAGCTGCAGGCTCACTGGTTGTCCCAAATTCAGTCATTCCTGCTGGTTAGGGGGAGAGCTGGAGCAGCTCTGCTCTGGAGCCAGGCTGAGAGCTGGGCTGGGGCAGCCTGGAGGAGAGAAGGCTGCTGGAGGGGAGACCTCAGAGCAGCTCCAGTGCCTCAAGGGGCTCCAGGAAACCTGGAAAGGGGCTTTGGCCAAGGGATGTAGGGATGGGATGAGGAGAAACAGCTTCCAACAAGAAGAGGGAAAAGCTGGATGAGATATTGGGAAGCAGCTCTTCATTATGAGGGTGGTGGGACAGTGGAATGGGTTGTCCAGAGAAGCTGTGGCTGCCCCATCCCTGGCAGTGTTCAAGGCCAGGTTGGACACAGGGCTTGGAAGCTGCTCCAGTGGAAGGTGTCCCTGCCCATGGCAGGGGTTGGAACTGGGTAAGCTTTAAAGGTCCCTTCCGACCCAAACCAGGCTGGGATTCCGTGAAGATTTAGACCCTGTACCCAGAAAGATGAAGGACCCACGTGGATGCTGAGCCGCTCCTCAGGTCTGGATTAATGACACGTGGGTTTTAAGCAGCCCCACTCCCAGGGATTTCTCCCCTGTACTTTCAGCTGGGCAGATTCCCTGCTGCTGGGCAGAGATAATGAGCAGGCTGCACTCTGAGCACACTCTGAAATGACTTGGCTTACCACTGGGGAGTTCCTGAAGCCCTTGATAGCCTGGAAGATACCACCTCCGATGGCTCCCATGGTGAAAGCACCTCCGCAGTCATCCACTATCCTCCAGGGACTAAGAGAGAGAAGGATGGAAACACTCAATTACATCATGGGAAATGGTGCAAGAAACTGCACTGGAGACACTGCCCCTGCACTGGGGTGCCAGCCCAGCCTGCCAGCTGCACAGCCTCCAGCCAGCAAGTCATAAACCCCATAGGAAAACAGACTCGACCTTTGGGGAGAGCCCAGGAAGCCACCTCTCTGGGAGTGCCAGTGGCAGCTCCAGCTCAGCTCCTCACACTAGGCAAGGAGAGATGTTTCCAGCACGGAAAACCACTGCCGAATTCCAGCCCTGTCCTACTTCGGGAGCGTAAAGAGCTTGACATTGGCTGCTCTCTCAGAAAACTGCAGTGGTAAACTCAAGCAGGCTCAGCCCTCAAAGCACCTCCACTGCTCAGGCTCCTCCTGAGCTCTGCTTGCTTAAATGAGAGGCTTCAAAGGCATCTTCTGTTCAACTGCAAAGGTTTTTCCTGCTGCATCCTGGCTCTTTGAAGTGCATTCAAAGGAAACACAGACCCTGCTGGAGGTTGAAGTGACTCCAACAACACAGAGCATCAACCGGTTCCCATCAGCAAGCAAAAGCTTTGCAACAAAGAGCCCGTTGTTGACAGCAACCCCTTTGAACATCAGTGAGATGAGCTTTAATTTGGGGTTCAGCCGAGCACCAGAGCTTTGTAACTCCTCACCACTAACCTGGACTCCTAAACTAGGTGAGCACCAACCTGCTCTTACCTGTCACCACTGCTGGTGACATCAAAATACAACCAGGTGATGGTGTTGCCTTCATCTTCGATCAGAATCTGACAGCAAAGCCCAGCTCTCAGGGGTTTAGGAGGTGAATTGAGATGAGCTCTTAGGCAGAAGCTGTTCCCTGTGAGGGTGCTGAGGCGCTGGCACAGGGTGCCCAGAGAAGCTGTGGCTGCCCCATCCCTGGAAGTGCTCAAGGCCAGGTTGGACACAGGGGCTTGGAGCAACTGCTCCAGTGGAAGGTGTCCCTGCCCGTGGAAGGGGTTGGAGCTGGAGGAGCTTTAAGGTCCGTCCAACCCAAAGCACTCTGGGATGCTGAAACTCTATGCTGGTACCTAATGTAAATCCCCCTCTCTCAGTTTGAAGCCACCCCCCCCCTTGTCCTGTTCACTGCCTTTTGTCATGAGGTGTTTTTTTTTCCTCCTGAGATCCATGTCTCAAACCTGCAGCCCCCAGCACAGGCTCTGCAGGCCCCTCACTGCATCACCTACCCCTGAACCTCTCCCTCCCAGCAAGCAGAGCACCACCAGCTCTGCACCCCCTCCAAAGGAAGGGGTTCTGGTGTCCTCCACAGGAAAAGGACATGGAACTGTTGGAATGAGTCCAGAGGAGGCCATGAGGATGATCAAGGGACTGGAGCACCTCCTGTATGGAGATAGGATGAGGAAGTTGGGGCTGTTCAGCCTGGACAAGAGAAGGCTGTGTGGAGACCTCAGAGCAGCTTCCAGTATCTGAAGGGGGCCTATAGGGATGCTGGGGAGGGACTCTTCATTAGGGACTGTAGTGATAGGACAAGGGGTAACGGGTTCAAACTTAAACAGGGGAAGTTTAGATTGGATATGAGGAAGAAGTTCTTTACTGTGAGGGTGGTGAGGCACTGGAATGGGTTGCCCAGGGAAGTTGGGAATGCTCCATCGCTGGCAGTGTTCAAGGCCAGGCTGGACAGAGCCTTGGGTGGCACGGTTCAGTGGGAGGGTGTCCCTGCCCAAGGCAGGGGTTGGAACTGGATGAGCTTAAGGTCCTTTCCAACCCTGCTGTTCTATGATTCTATGAAATGTCCTCTTGGCATCAGTCACTTGCTTTGCTTTGGCACCACTTGGGTGCTCTGAAGGCACCAGAACCCTCCCCCAGTGCCACCAGTGACAGCAGCAGCCCAGCCCCACACTGCCTTGGAACACAGGAGAAGGATCACACATTATCCCTTCACACATCCTCCCCTCCCCTGTCACCCTGCCTGCACCAGGCGTTCATCTCAGCTCCTCGCAAATCCCCTCCAGCTTCAACTCAATTCGATTCTTCAGCTCCAAATCCTATTTTCCTTCCCTTTCCCCTGTTTTTACATTTCTCCCCTCTTTTATTTTCCTTCTCTCTCTACTTTTAATGATGAGGAAGAGGTTCCAGGCACATTCTCTTGGCAGAGATGCTAAGATGAAAAGCAACCGAAGCCTTTCTTCTCAGGGCTGTTTTGATGATGGTTTGTTCTTCGCCCCATCTCCCGATTGTGATCTGCTCTGTTATGAATAAAACATCTCCTCACAAGCTTCCCTTCATTAACTCGCTGACAGAGCCCTTGGTAAAGGCCTTCTGGAAATCCAAATGGATAATGGAAAGTGGTCTCCCTTTGCCCACAAGGTCAGAGAATCCCAATTTAGCAGTGACTGTTCTTTACAGGAGCTTCATTAATCAGATCCAAATCACACACTTGCCTCTCTTTAACCCTGCTTCAAAGTCAAGTTCATTACGTGCTCCCTTTGGGGTTCTTCCTTTTCCTTTTAAACTCCCGCCAGCACCCTCAGGAGCAGCTTTTCAATGAGGAAACCTCTTTGCTACCATCCCAACCATTCCATGCGCATCCCAGAGCTGACACAAAACACCCACAGTCCCACCAGCACCGGAGCCCGGTGGGGGAAACAGTTGGAAGAGAATAAAAGAGATGATTCCATTATTAATCTATCACTTACCTACAAGTTTAATGTCCCTGATGTTTCCCTGACTGCAAGGGCAACCCCCACAGGAAGGAAACCATATGCTTGCTGTTGTATGCAAAGGTAAGGTCAGATTCATAGACCCACAGCCTGGTTTGGGTTGGAAGGGACCTCAAAGCTCCTCCAGTTCCAACCCCTGCCACGGGCAGGGACACCTTCCACTGGAGCAGCTCCAAGCCCCTGTGTCCAACCTGGCCTTGAACACTGCCAGGGATGGGGCAGCCACAGCTTCTCTGGGCACCCTGTGCCAGCGCCTCAGCACCCTCCCAGGGAAGAGCTTCTGCCTCAGAGCTCATCTCAGTCTCCCCTCTGGCAGTTAAAGCCATTCCCCTGTCCTGTCCCTACATCCCTTGTCCAAAGCCCCTCTCCAGGTTTCCTGCAGCCCCTTCAGGCACTGGAGCTGCTCTGAGGTCTCCCCTTCAGGAGCCTCCTCTCCTCCAGGCTGCCCCAGCCCAGCTCTCAGCCTGGCTCCACACTCATTCCTCTTCCCATTGGCAGCCCAGAGGTGAGGAAAGCGGCAGCCAGGGCTCTGCTCCCCCCAGGGAGCAGCCACAACGGGTTCACCGCAGGGACAGGCAGGGGCTGCCCACACCTCAGCCACGCTTCATCCCCAGTCACCACCCTCAGCACCAAGCCCCTGCCTCCCCTGCGGGCCATGCCCAGGCACAGCAGCGGCTACAGCCGCTCCCCCAGCGGCACCTTCAGCACGGGCACGGGGGGGGGAGCTGACCCCCCTGCTGCGGGGGGCAATGACCACAGTGTGCTGGGGGCTGCAGAGGAGGGGGAGGAAGCACAAAGGAACCGGTACAGAGCATTCACCGCGCTCACGGCTCTGTGCCGCGGGGGGGGGGGGGGGGGGGGGGGTGTTATGGGGAGCTAAGGGTGGGCGCTTTGGGAAGCCCTGCGGCGGTGGAGCTGAGGGGCCGCTCCCGAGCCTCCCTTCCCATTGGGATGGCTTATTACCCATTGGGACCGTTTATTTCCCGCTGGGACGGTTTAATTCCCGTTGGGACGGTTTCTTTCCCGCTCGGACGGTTTATTACCACACCAAACGCTTTCCGTCGCACCGTTGCTCCGGGCACAGCCGGCACGCGGCCGGGCCCCTCCGCTCCGCTCCGCACCGCACCGAGGGGTGCAGCGCGAGGCCGGGGCCGCCCCCCCCCCTCCGGTGCTTCCCCCCTCAGCGGAGCTCCGCCGGGCCCGGTACCAGCGCGGCTGCGGGGCGCAGGCCGCGGGCCCAGAACTGCCTCAGGGGGGCCCCACCAAGGTCACACAGCCGCGTTCCGCCCACACCCCACATCCCCCCGCCGGCGGGGAGCCTCTCCCCCGCTCCCATCCCGTTATCCCCCGCTCCCGGTGCCCGTTCCTCCCCGTTCCCGGCCCCCCGAACCGGGCCCCGCCGGGGCCGCGGCAACGCTCACCAGGGCTCGCGCGCGTACTCCTCCATCTTGGCAGTCCCCGCCCGCCTCCCCGCCCGCGCGATTGGCTGAGCGCGACGCCGCGCCGGCCAATGGGAGCGGAGGGCGGGACTAAGCGGCCTGCGCATGCGCGGTGCTCGTTCCTTCCCGCTCCCCTCACGCTCGGGTCCTGCGGCGAGGAGCGGCTCCGGTGCGGGGAGGAGGCGTTGTGCGGGCTCCGAGGCTTCATCCGGTTGTGGTGCTGAGCAGGGCCCGCCTTAACGTGCGGTGAGTGCGCTCCTCGGGAGCCGCACCTGCAGGGAGCCCCCAGAGCCCCCCCAGTGCCTGAAGGGGCTCCAGAAACGCGGAGAGGGGCTTTGAATAAGGGATGGAGGGACAGGACAGGGGAATGGCTTTAACTGCCAGAGGGGAGACTGAGATGAGCTCTTGGGCAGAAGCTGTTCCCTGTGAGGGTGCTGAGGCGCTGGCACAGGGTGCCCAGAGAAGCTGTGGCTGCCCCATCGCTGGCAGTGCTCAAGGCCAGGTTGGACACAGGGGCTTGGAGCTGCCTCAGTGGAAGGTGTCCCTGCCTGTGGCAGGGGTTGGAGCTGGAGGAGCTTTGAGGTCCCTTCAACCCAAGCCAGGCTGGGTTCGGTGGCTCCATGTCCCCAGAGCTGTTCTGGCGCGTTCACCCTCGCGGGAGGAGCCGGGGCTGCTGCGGTGCTGCGGATCAGCAGAAGGTGGTGCTGTGGCTTCTGCTTTGCCTGAGGAGCGGAGTGGGGAAGAGGGAAATCTCCCCTTGGGGCAGACCCCTCCGCTCCGGTGTTTCTGTTGCCGCTGTGGATGGTCCCGCACCGGCCCAGCCCTTCTTAGCAAGGCAATCGCTTGCCTTGTCCTTCCCCTGCTTCCTGGCAAGTCAGTTCTGCCTCAGCGCCCTCACAGGGAAGAGCTTCTGCCTGAGAGCTCCTCTCAATCTCCCCGCTGTCACTTGAAGCCATTCCCCTTGTCCTGTCCCTTGTCACCTGGTTTGTCATCGCACATCTTGAAAGCAAGATCTGTGTTTAACAGTAAATGTGTTTCTGAGCGCCTGCAGCACAGGGAGGGAAATAAAACAGATTCAAGGAATCCATCCCATTTGCAGTGTCCTTTTTCAGCTAATGGGAATAAAGGAAGAGAGATGGGGGTTGGAACTGGATAATCTTAGGGTCCTTTCCAAGCCTAACTGTGATTCTCCGTTGGTCCTAGGTGGTGTCACGAGAGGTGAGGTGCTGAAGAGCATTCCCACCTCTGCCAGAGCCCCTGGACATGTGCCTGGAGAAGCTCAGGGTGACTCTGCTCAGCTCCTCATCCCCAGGACGTGGCTCATCCCATTGCTGTGTTTCAGAGGCTGTTGTGCAGCAGTCCCCGTCAGTGCCTCCAAGGTGCTCGGTTGCTATGGAGATGGGGATCCAGAGAAATCCAGACACTGGCGGAGCTTCCTTGGAGCCTGGGAGCTGCTGGGAGCTCTCCTGTACCACGCTGCGCCACACTGTGCTGTGCCACGCTTTCCTGGCTGGGACAGCTTCAGAGGGACAGCATCCAAAGGCTGGAGCCGGATACAGAGCAAGGCCCACGGGTCCTCACAGATGTCCTCAGTCCCTGTTGCTGGTGGTCCACAGCTCCTCTGATTCTGGGCTGAAAGGACTGGATTTTCTTTGGGTATTATCTTTCTTACAGCACTGAGACTCTGTGGAACACAGTGCAGTCAGAGTTCTGTGAATATCCCTGTTCAGAAAGGGACGTGACAGCCAAGATAAATGGCAGGAAGAACATTCCCATAGAGTTGTGCAATGGTTTGTGTTGAAGGGACCTTAAAGCTCATCCAGCCCTAACCCCTGCCACGGGCAGGGACACCTTCCACTGGAGCAGTTGCTCCAAGCCCTGTGTCCATCCTGGCCTTGAACACTGCCAGCGATGGGGCAGCCACAGCTTCTCTGGGCACCCTGTGCCAGCGCCTCAGCACCCTCGCAGGGAACAGCTTCTGCCTCAGAGCTCATCTCAATCTCCCCTCTGGCAGGTTAAAGCCATTCCCCTTGGCCTGTCCTTACATCCCTTGTCCAAAGCCCCTGCTATAGTAAGGTGGAACACTTAAGACAGTCATTTGGCTTCTTCAGATGAAGAGGGCACCAAATGGACACCAATGTGTTAAATTCACTCTGGTTCCTGTTGCCTTTGTGCTGCTGCAGCTGTGGCAGGTTTGCGATGAGGGAAAGAAAAGAGCATCCAGGCTGAGAGCAGAAGGTGAAGGGATGGCCATTTCCCTCCTGGTCCTCAGTGCAAATGAGCACCAAGATGATGGTGATGATATCAGGGAGATAGAAGTGATGCAATGTTCAGGGTTATGAACATTAAGGCTCAACCACTTGCTGACTAAACCCAACTGTTTCTTCTACAGTCTGTAAAGAGTCTCAGTCGTGCTGGGGAATCACAGGAAGGTTTGAGCAGGAGCTGGAGATAAACGAGATCCTGGAATGCCCCAAGAATGTGCATTTCCCATCAGGATGGGGAATGTCTAGGTTGTAACACAAGGCTTTGGGAGACGCACCTGGAGCAACCTGTGCCTGCGTTCGGGGCAGGAGCTGAGCCAGGAAGATGGGCAGAGAAAAGGATGAGGCTTATTACAAGAGCTCATTTTACTAAAGAAGACAAAAGGGCTGTTTGCTTGGTCTGGCAGAGAGAGAGGCCTGGGAGCAGGCAGTAAGTGTGAGGAGGATGAGAAAGGGCAAAGCTGGCAGTGTAGCAAGTAGGTACTAAATGCTGTGCATGGGGTAAAGCTGCCTTGAAGCTTGGAGCGAAGAGCCCCCCAGCCTCTGGCCCTCTGGGAGAACCTTTAGGTGCCAAGAAGCTGCTGTATGGATTAGGCTGATGGGAAGTAGGTGCCTCCAGGCAAAGCCCAGGCTTAGGGCACTGCCTGAACCAGAAGCAGGAGAGACTCAGGCATTTCCTCTGTGCAGAAGTGGGGCTTGGCAGGGGGAAATGGGAATGCTGTGGTGAAGAGCATGAAGAGGAGAGGGGATCAGCAGAAGCTCCGATAAAGGGAGCCAGGGGTGTGCTGGGGGCAGACGCAGCAGAGTGAGGAGCCCCCTGACCCCTCTACCAGCCCTCCAGCACGGATGGCCCCATGGTAGGGATCTGCCTCCCCCCCATCCCCAGCCTGCCAGCTTGTGCATTTTTGCCTGTTTTCTCACTAGGTTGGCCTATTGCCTTTAAAAGGCTAAATGCTCCGGACTAAATTTGGTCATGCAGCTCTGCATGGTTCCCTGGAATGTCCTCGGGTTTCAGGCTCCTCTGATAGCGCCATTCCCCGCCTCCCACTGGGCTCCATTGGCTTCCCAGCTCCCAAATCGCCACTGGATCCTGTTATTGGCCAACTCTTGGACCGAGGGGTGTCCCCTCTTTCTAACCACTATATCCCAGGGCTGCAGCCATTGGGAGTTGCTGGGATTTAACACTTCAGCACCTGCTGCTGCTGGGGAAGCAGTTGGAGCTTCGGCTTCTGGTTTTTCTCCTTCCTTGGGTACCACACAACCGCCACCTGTGTCTCGCCAGCGAGCCAAGATGTCCAAAGTGGCCAAATACCGGCGACAAGTCAGTGAAGATCCAGACATCGACAGTTTGTTGTCGACTCTGTCTCCGGAGGAGATGGAAGAGCTGGAAAAGGAGTTCGATGTGGTGGATGCAGATGGCAGCATCCCGCTGGAGCTCAGGCAGGAAAACCAAACGGAGAGCAGCGCAACAAAGTGCGACGCGACGCTGAACCACTGCGAAAGGGAGACCAGGAGACGTCTTCAGAGGGAGCAGTCGATAGATGTAAGTTGCATCTCACCACGTCGAGCTGTTTGGGCAGGGGGAAAATACCTTGTGAGCTCTGCTGGGGTGGTGTAGGGATGAGGTGGAAAACGGGAATGCTGAGGAAGGCACTCGCTAAGGAGGAATAGTTGTGGTGTAGGGACAGAGGAGGGAGGCAGGGACCTGCTCCAGGCACTCCAGGAGGGAACAGGAGTCCCGGGATTACAGAGCCCAGAGCTGTGCTGGTGCAGGGGGTTTCTCCCTGCTGAGGCAGGGCTGGGGCCAGTGACAGAGATCCCATGGGCTGCCTTGCTTTGTCCTCCTGTATTTTCCCTTTGGATATCTCTGGATTCTTGATCCCTTTTATTCTTCTTGTGCAAAAGCTTAAACAGTCTCTGGTTCTTGTGGAATAAAAGAGGTCTGTGGCCTTGGAGCTGGGGGAAATCACCCCAAGAACCGGGTTTTACCCCAAGCCACTTGTTTCATGCTTATTGATCAGTTCAATTCGTGCTTTGCTTTTCCTTTGGCTACATTTACCTCCTTCTCTGCACCTGCAATAGCTTCCTTGGAGCTGGAAAGCTTCGTGCCAGTCCCTCTCCCTGTGCCTTGCCTTAGTGGGAGCCGATCCCATTCCTCCCTAACCCGTGGTAACCTCTGCACTAAGAATATTTGGTATGTGCTTGGTGTGTGGGAGGCCGGGAAGCATTTGGTTTCCCTGGGTTTTCACAGCAGGCTGAGCCAGAAGGAGGATCTTCAGCCTTTATCTGTGTATTCACAGGCAGGTTTCACGTCCCAGCCTCAGATGTGACAGGCCAAGGCTGAGGGCTACCAGCAGCAGAAGCAGAGCAGAGGGTTATGTGGATGCTTCCATTAACAGAGTGCTCTGGCTCTGATTCCTGACCTATTCCAGGTCACCCAGCAGTAACCGGGATCTTCCAGCTGGGCTGTCGAGCAAGCACATGCAAATAGCTCTTTCTGGATGTTTATAGAGTTTATTTTAGGAGGGTCTTCTCCTGACCTGAATCTGGGAGAAAAGGATGAAAACTGCAATTATAGGAGGAATAAATGAAGGTTTCTTTTGGAGGCCTGAACAAGGGGTTAAATAGTTCCCCCCCGCCCCAGCTCCTTGTGCAGCCCCAGAGCTTTCCCCTGGCTGTGAGGATGAGGCACATGCAGCCTTCACCTTCTCTATGTGGCCATGGGATCACCAGGGTGCATTTCTCCATCTGTGGGCTGCGGGAAAACTTCTCCATGGTAGGGAATTGCGGGTGCTGCAGGACAAATGGGCCCGGAAAGGGAGATGCTGTTATGTGGGACCGGTTACCCCAGTGGTGCTGCAGGGCTTTGCACTGGTTTGCAGGGATCCTGGTTTGCAGGCATTGAAAAAGCTGCTTGCTCAGGCCGGGGGATTCTCAGTTCAGCATCGGGAGTGATGCTGGTTTGGTTTTAGGCATGGGAAGATGAGGAATCAACTGGGAATTGGGATAGGGAAGTGTCCAAGATCAGGAGGAAGGGAGGAAATGTGTGCGTTGCATTGCAGTGAGTGGGTATGGCAGAACTGCCTTGCTGCTGTTGCAATCCCTGGAGGCCAAGAACAAAATCTCCTCCACCTCTTCCTGCTTGGAATTGTGAAGACCTGGGATTAGCACCTAGGAAATGCCAGCTCATAGCACCAGCAGGTCGGCCCATGGGCCTTTGCTCCACCATGGGGCAGAAGGATGGATGGGATAGGCTGGGATGGACTGAATAGGATGGGATCATTGGGCCACAGAAGCCATCACAGAAACCAGCCCAGGAAGCTGCTGGTTCCCTCCATGCAGAGAAGCCTCAGGCTGGGTTTTGCTGCAGGATGGACGAGAACATGGAGCCATCCGGAGCATCCCAGGTGGCTCCCGAGCTCTCATCACAGCACTGAGGCCTCTGATGAAGCTGTGGCTGCCCCATCCCTGGCAGTGCTCAAGGCCAGGTTGGACACAGGGGCTTGGAGCAACTGCTCCAATGGAAGGTGTCCCTGCCCGTGGCAGGGGTTGGAGCTGGAGGAGCTTTAAGGTCCCTTCCAATCCAAACCAGGCTAGGATTCTATGAAATGGATCGAGCAAAACCTCCGCAAGCAAGAAGCAGACATGAGCATGGGAGGGAAGCGCAGGATGAGAGCAGGGAAGGAATGGGATGTCATTCCAGTGGGATGGCCCTCTGAGCATCTGGAAGATGTTATCCTGTGTCTGGGATGTCTCTTCAGCAGGGAGGGACAGGACGTTGGGTTCTTGTCCTTGAACTACAGAGTGTTTAGGTGCATCGCTGCCTTCACATAGACACTGAGGCTGGAAAGTATTCCAGAGCTGCTGCTGACCCAAGCTGCTGCACTCCTCCTCCCCACTCCTCCTCCTCCCTCCTGTTCCTCCATCCCTCATTGCCCCTCTCTGTGCTGGTGGAACTTTGTCACTTGGGCAGGAATTTCTCCAGCTGAAGGCATTTGAAAGGGGAAGAGTTGAGTTTGTGCTCATCTCAGAGTTCTTCTCGCAGTCATGGCTCGCGTCCTGGCCCAGCTCCAGGCACCCTCTTTCCCTTCTAAATATTGGGAAGAGTGAGTATATTTAGAACTCTTCCAACTGTAGAATAACATCATCTTAGTGCTGAAAAGGGCAAAGTCGGGTAACTAGGAAGCACTTTATAAACAGCCCAAAACAGACGTGAGCTTTGCCCTCCCGCACCAGGCAGCCAAAGTCACGTCCTGGCGATGCGTTCATTAATTCATCTTCATTAAGCAGTGCTGGTGAAGGCATAACCCAGGCTGTGTGTCCCCAATGGCAGGGCCTCCCTTCCATGTGCCCAGCAAGGCCTTCTTGTAGGTCACAGGAGCCAAAGTTAAACCAATGTTCACAAGTAGATAAATGAAGGGATGTCTCCAACACAAGACAGACGTGAAGCTGCTGGAGCGAGGCCAGAGGAGGCCATGGAGGTGCTGCAAGGGCTGGAGCAGCTCTGCTCTGGAGCCAGGCTGAGAGAGCTGGGCTTGTGTCTCCTTCTCCAGCATCACCATCTTCCCTGGCAATGGATGGAGCTTCCTTCCCTCAACTTCACCTGCAAGGAGAGGACACTAGGATGTCCTGGTCCCATCCTTGTCCCCAGTCCTGCCTCCCAACAGGACTGCACTGATTTCATGCTGCTTCAAGCATGGATAGCTGGGAAAACGCAGGGAAATTGCATGTGGGGGCATCATCCTGCTGATGGAGGGGATCCATTCCAGGGCCGCACAGCCGTTTCTTTTAGCAAGATGCTTGCGCATGTGGTGGATGTGTCCTTCCATGTGAGCCTTGGGAAAGCTCTGAATAGGAGCCATTGGATGCACAGTCCACATGGTCCCTGTATTTATATCTCCTGAAGGCTGAGCACCCTTCCCCTTCCTCTTGGATGTCCCACTGCCCACATGCAACTCTTCCAGGTCCATGTGTCATTATCCCTGCAGGATGCTTTGCCCAGCCCAGGCTCCTGGGGATGTCCCTGGCATCTGTGGTGTTGATGGATAGAGCTGCAGTGCTGGGACAGCATTCCTCATAGCCAGGTTTTGATGCCAAGGGAAAAGCAGTGACCTTGGAGGGAGTTTACTACATCCAAATGCATCATGCCTGGAGGATGCTGGTGCCAGAGGGCAGCAGGTCCTGTTGCCACGGATGAGGATTACAGAACTCCTTGGGAAGGTCTTGGAAGTCCTGCTTTTCCTTCACTTACTGGCTGGTGTGCGACAGGCTCAGGGCTTAGATCTAAGGCTTCTTCCCTTAGTAAGTTCTTCCCTGCCCGTGGCAGGGGGTTGGAACCGGATGAGCTTTTAAGCTCCCTTCCAACCCAAGCCATTCCATGATTCTATGAGAAGCGGAGCTCCCTCCCAGCGAGCTCTTCACCACCATGGAAAACCAAGGTAGTCTTTAAATGCCTCGTTGATGCTCAGAACGTGTCATCTTTTGATGAAACTATCCGGAGGGAAACCAAGCTCCACACTGAAACAACTGGTACAGACTGGAGGGAAAGGGCAAACAGGGCAGAAAGCGCTTGTATCAGCCCTGAAGCATCTCCCCAGGCTGTGACTGACCCGTGTGGGTTTAAACTCTGCTCTTCTGTTTATCAATCGCTTCTGTCGGGATGCCAGGACCGCTCCTTCCCTCTTCCAAGAGGATTCTGCAATTCCCACCTCTTGCCTCTCTTTTACCCATGTCCTGGGCAGGTCTCCAGCACTTGCCCTCCTCAGAACATGCTCTTGTTCTGCCCAGCTCCCGGCCTCCACAAGAGGTGTAAGGGGTGAGTGGCACCGGGCATCCTTGCTCCAGGTGGGATGGGCAGGGAATGAAGGTGTGGGTGCTCCCACCAACACACGGAGTGGGAATGGAGCTGGTGGTGGGTGATGGTCAGGGATCATGGAACCAGTTGGGAGGGGCCTTAAGGCTGCTCCAGTTCCAAACACATTCCACTAGGGCAGCTTGCTCCAAGCCCCACATCCAACCTGGCAAGCGAGGTGGCAACGCAGCCAGGTCAGAGCTGCATTCCTGAAGGAGCCTTGCAGCCAGGTCATTGGGAAGCAGTGGCAGGAGCCTTGTTTTGCTGTGAGCAGGGTGAGTGGCAGCACAAA
This sequence comes from Myiopsitta monachus, assembly GCA_017639245.1. Taxonomy (NCBI): domain Eukaryota; kingdom Metazoa; phylum Chordata; class Aves; order Psittaciformes; family Psittacidae; genus Myiopsitta; species Myiopsitta monachus. Next base: position 4,170,292 of record CM029936.1, on the reverse strand, counting down.
GTGTTCCCAGAGCCTTGTAGGTCACACTGAAGGCGCGTTCCATGGCTGGGCCATACGTGGTCCATCTAAGGGCACGGGCAGGGAAAAATGCTCAATTCTGAGTCAGCCTGCAAGAAAGCAGCCCAGAGGAGACAGCTGACTTGTGTATTCCCATCAAGCACAACTGGGATGCAGCTACATCCATGGCAATGCCTGGAGTGTTCGGCTTACATGGGCCGAGCTGCCTGGGAGGTTGCTTATCTGCTTATATTGAGCTGATCAACAGACATAGAGAGGAGGAAAAGAGCTGGATCCTTTAGATAACTGCTTTCCTTCGCAGCGTTAGGACATCATCTGTGTGCTAAAACAGTGCTGGTGACTCAGCTCCCAGCGGGAGGCTGGGATTAACTGGTCGCGTCACTCAAGCCCACCCTTTGCCATGTGGGAATCGCAGTGGGATGCAGCAAGAGGATCTCGCTCTGCAGGGGAGGAGGTATCAGGGTGCTGCTTGTGAAGTCGTGCCATGGATAGTGGCAACAGCGATGGGCCACCCACACCGTGAAGCGACCTGAGTCCTGCTCAGTCCTTCCCTCTGCCCTGAGCATGGAGCAAACAAGGTTGGAAACAGGCAGGAGCAAGAGCTGCAGAGATGCAGCAGGAGAGGTGGCAGCCTGGATCACAGAGGTGTGGTGCCTGCAGCCTGACGTTGGGTTGAGTAACCCAAGGCTGTGACACCAGAGGGACGTGGAGCTGTTGGAGCGAGGCCAGAGGAGGCCATGGAGATGCTGAGGGCTGGAGCAGCTCTGCTCTGGAGCCAGGCTGAGAGAGCTGGGCTGGGGCAGCCTGGAGAAGAGAAGGCTCCTGAAGGGGAGACCTCAGAGCAGCTCCAGTGCCTGAAGGGGCTGCAGGAAACCTGGAGAGGGGCTTTGGCCAAGGGATGGAGGGACAGGACAGGGGAATGGCTTTAACTGCCAGAGGGGAGACTGAGAGGAGCTCTTGGGCAGAAGCTCTTCCCTGTGAGGGTGCTGAGGCGCTGGCACAGGGTGCCCAGAGAAGCTGTGGCTGCCCCATCCCTGGCAGTGCTCAAGGCCAGGTTGGACACAGGGGCTTGGAGCTGCTCCAGTGGAAGGTGCCCCTGCCCGTGGCAGTAGTTGGAGCTGGAGGAACTTTAAGGTCCCTGCCAACCCAAACCGGGCTGGGGTGCTGTGATGTTCGGGCCTGGATGCGCACCAAGGGCTCGGTTCTGCCTCTTTCAGGGGACCCAGCACCCGCAGAGCCACGTGAACCGCCCGCAGCGCAGGGAGCTGCGCTTTGCTTCCTTTCAGGGAAGATCTTCAGGTTCTCAGCAGCAGAGATGGGGACTCCGCGCGTGTTCTGCTTTATTTCAGTACGTGCTGGGGTCTGGGCCACGGCTCTCACGTGGTGTAGGAGCCCCAGAGCCTACTGCAGGGCTTTGACCAGCAAAGCAGCTCTGATCTGGGCAACCCCTGGGCTTGGGGCTCATCTCACCTGCAGCAAAGACCTTGCTTCATCTTCCCACACCAGGTCACCAGTGATGCCGTGAGGTGTCCGTGATGGTCCCGTGGGCTGGACAATGGGACCCGTAGGAGATCTGCATTAGCAAAAGGCCTGGAGCTGCTTTCCATGTAGTCTCAGGAGGCTGGGAGCTCAAGTTCGGCTTCTCCAGCATCCCGCCCCCGTGATGCAGAGGATGGGAATTGGGATTTCAGACTCACCAGGGATGGATCGCAGTTCTTCTGCTCCTAAAAATCTGAGGAATGCTCTTCATGGGCTGCCCACAGGAGATGCACCGGGCAGAGCTCCAGCCTTGAGGTGGCTGTGGTGTGAATCACCGCCCTTTGCAACCTCTGCTGGAGAGGAGGAGATCCGAGACAAGGTCTCTTCCTGGGAATATCCAGGTCAGCCATGGCAGTGCCAGGAGAAGGGGCTGGGAATGCAACGGATGGAAGGGAAGCCCCCCAAATTCTAAACCCAGGTTTTGTTAGAGAAGCAGAAGTTTCCATGTGCAGCGTATCCAGTGGCTTGATGGGCTGTCTGGAAAAGGGCCGCTGGTCCCCCTGGAAGGGCTGGAGCTCTTCTAGGAGAGGAAACTCAGTTGAAACGTTTGGTATCAGCCTTAAGGCAGCAAAGCAGGACCCAAGCGAGGGCCAGAAGCTGGCCAGGCCCTGGAGGACCACTCTGCAGTGCTGGAGGAGGTTGTTTTCCAAAAGCCCGGCCTGGAAAGTGCCAAGAGCGTGGGACGTTTGGGGTCAGAAAGGTCTGAGCAGAGGGAAGGGGAATTCCTGAGTTCCTCCTTAAAAGAGCAGGGGAAGAGCTGAGGCAGGGCAGGGGGAGAAGGTGTTTACTTCCCTCTGGCCTTCAGCACCAAGAGCATGGTCAGGGGGTCATGGGAGGTCTGCATGTCCCAGTGATGGGAGCCAAGAGCCTCCCACCCTTTGCTTCATGCCAACAGAGCCCAAACGTGCCAAGAAACTCTTTGCTGCCTGGGAATGGTCCTCGCATGGAGCCATGGAGCACTGTGGGGTGGGCAGGGATGCGAGCAGTGCCAGCAGAAGCCTCATGGACACAGCGTTTTTGCCAGGAATGTCCTTGGCTCTGAGTTGTCCCTGAGTTACCCAAAACTGGCCAAGGGATGGAGGGAAGGAGCAGCTTGGCTCCAGCAGCCCCCTCACAGGGTAATGGCAACAGGTACCCAAACACCCCTATCCCTTCTCCACGCAGTGGGACATCCCCAGGGGACATCCCTGTCCCTGGGGGCTCTCGCATGGCTTATGCCCAACCTCCGCAGCCCCTTCACCCATGGTCACACCGAGGGGTGGTGGGATGCTGGTGCCTCAGCTCACAGTGTCCAGCTGGGAGCTGGGCAGCCTGGAGGGGACACTGGGGCTCTTTTAGAGCAGAGGATGATGCGGATGCCACAGTTGGGAGTCCTGTGGTGGCTCTGAAGACCTTTGCAGGACGTGTAGGATGCACTGCACCCCCTCAGGCAGGGATACCAGCTTGGTTTGTAGTTATGGATCCCTAATTATGCCTAAACCCCCTACTTCAGCAACCAAACCCAGCTTCTTCCCCTTGCCAGGCTGGTCTGGGACGGAGGTTCTGCTGTCTGAGGTCCCCCCTTGTTCCTGGGGCTGTCCCACCTCCAAAAGCCGCTCCATTACTCAGTATGTGTGTGGGACCAGTGCAGCTTTGCTGGTCGGTACCCATTGCCTAAGCCAGGCCCTGCCAAGAGATGAACTGGAAAACGTCCTGTTGGCTGCAGGAGGACTTCATTGTCCCGTCAGAGGCTGGGGGGAAAGGGCAGTGTCTTGGCCTGGCCTTTATCCGACAGCTCGGGGGGGATTCTGGTTGCTTTGCAAGGAGAACGGCTCTGGGTGAAGAGTCTGTGCTGGTGGCAAAGCCGTGTGCCAGAAAGGCTCTGATGGTGCAGATGGCAGAGGCAGGAGAAGGCTCATGGGATCCACTGGGCTCCAGTGCACATTGAAATCATTCCTGGATTGAGTAAGTTCAGGCCTTAACCTGCCAGAGGGGAGACTGAGAGGAGCTCTGAGGCAGAAGCTCTTCCCTGGGAGGGTGCTGAGGCGCTGGCACAGGTTGCCCAGAGAAGCTGTGGCTGCCCCATCCCTGGCAGTGTTCAAGGCCAGGTTGGACACAGGGGCTTGGAGCTGCTCCAGTGGAAGGTGTCCCTGCCCGTGGCAGGGGTTGAAGCTGGAGGAGCTTTAAGGTCCCTTCCAACCCAATTCCATGGTTCCTGTCAGTGTGTGTGTGGGGGGGGGTGCCAGGCAGCACATCCTCCCCAGGGCTCCCATCCTCACACCTTGTTCTGTAGCTGGGCCGAGCACGGGGCCGGTGTGGTTGGTCAGCACGTGTAGCCCGGTTATCCGGGCCATGAGGGATAATTCCCAGGCAATACCTCTGAGAATTCGCTGGTGAAGGCCGCCCTTTCCCAGGACAAACCATTGCCTGGGCAAATGCATTTCCATCCGTTCCCTACCTGCCAGGGACTGACGGAACAGCAGCAGCCAGGCCACCGCGTGCCCCTTCCCTCCAGCTCCGGTGCAGGTCCCACATCTTCCCCTCTCCTCTCCAGCGTGTTCCCTTTTCACTTAGAAGTGACAAGGGAGCAGTGTGAGCCGCTCTCATGCACCGTGCTGAGCACCCAGATCCATCCCTCTCCCCTGAGCAGCTCTTTTCTACCCCAAAATGAGCTTGTGGAGCTTTCAGAGCGAGAACCTCTCTCCCACCATCACATCCCCACCACCCACAGCAGATCGCAGCATCCCCTCTGCTCTGCTCCCACCCGTCCCTGCCTGCTCCATCCCCTGCCCCATCCCTTGCTCAGCGTCGGGAGCTCGGATTCCAGGCAAGAAGTTCCCAGTCTCCTTTGCCTTTTAAGGAAGCATCGGAGTGGGTTTGAGGGTTACAAATGCTAACAAGCGATGGCAACGCTCATTTTAGTCTATTTAGAGGAAGAGGGAAGGCATTTGAGTCCATCAAAACACGGGTGATTAATCAGGCAGGGACCAGGCTGTTTGCATTAGGCTTATTTTTAAAGGTCTGACACGCTGTGTAAAAATATTCCCTAATAACTGTGCTGGCAGCAGAGGGAATGGCACGGGAAGGGGGGGCAGCATCCATGGGAAATCTGCCCGCAGAGCTCCGGATGGCAATGGAGAGGCTGCAGGGCTGGTGCCTGCGGATGCAGAGGGTGCGCTGGGGGCTGTGGGGTCAGCCAGGGCTTCAGGACCCAGGGGAGGATGCATCCCTCCCTCCTCCCCTGCATCATCTTGTTGTGCAGCCGAGCTCCGGGAGCTGGAGCAATGTCCTGCTTCATTCCCAGCCCCGAGGTGAGGGCTCGGCACCATCACCACTATCACCACAGGGATACTGGTCCTGCGGTGGAGATGGCTGGTGGGACACAGTGAGTGCGCGAAGGCAGGAGGGGATGAAGGCCTGTTCCCCCCTGGGCACACACATGGCCCCACAAATGTGATCCCCTCTTTGGTGGGATCCTTCCAGCGCATCCCAAATTTGCTGGATGCACATGATCCCGCAAGGGCTGCCCACGGTGGCACTTAATGCCCATGGCACATCCATTGCCTTCTCTTTTTCCTCTGCCCAGGGCACAGCCAGCTCCTCTTCCCCAAGTCCTTTTCCATGTCCTATTCCCTGGCTCCAGTCCCCAGATTCCCCAGACCTGCCCCACACCGCAGCACCTCAAATGTGGCAACACATCCATGGATGGAGCCTCAGTGAGTAGAGCACTAAGGATGTGATGGCAAGACATTCCCAGCAGCTTTGCTAAGCAGGGATTCGCATCTTATTTTCCTCCGCTTTCATCTTGTTTGGAGAAATCCATTGCCTCCTCTGAGAGTGGGAGCTGTCGCAGGTCCTTCCCTCCAGGGTTTTAATCCCTTCTTCCAAGATCTGCTCATTCCTGGCCAAAGCCTTTGCTCTGCGCAGTTGGTGTGGAGATGCTGCTGCTGGCTCTGCCTGGAAGCACGCTCAGCCCGCAGGCAGGGAAGGCTGAAGAGCCCTCGTGGGGGCAACTGCCTCTTCTTGCAGGAACCTGCAAGGAGCCTCCAACCTGGGACATCCAGGGGTAATCCTGGGACACCTGGGGGTGGTGGAGCAGCCAGAGGAGCTGTGGCTGCCCCATCCCTGGCAGTGCTCAAGGCCGGGTTGGACACAGGGGCTTGGAGCTGCTCCAGTGGAAGGTGTCCCTGCCCGTGGCAGGGGTTGGAGCTGGAGGGGCTTTAAGGCCCCTTCAACACAAACCATTCCTCAATTCCATGATTCTATGATCCCCAAAGACCTTTGAAAGGCACATCTGGGAGCCCCATCCCTGGTCCTTGGGGTCTGCAGCAGCAAGGGGTTGTGTGGATGCGGATGGGCTCCGGCATCTCTCTTTGTGTCGCCTGTTTGGGTCCGTGCAGAGGAGCCAAGAAACCTCTTGACTAAATAAAGCACTGAGCTCCGTCCTCCCCGATGGCATCTGATTGTGCGCCAGGTACAAACAGTCCCGCTCGCACCAGCCCAGATCTTTCCACAAGGAAACAGTCCCTGAGGACCAGCAGTGCCAGCACGGGCACCACGGGGACCTGAGCTGGGACAGGCACTGCGGCCAGGGCAGCCCTGCCTGTGTAGGAAACCCAAGAGGCTGGAAGGCTGAGTGCATCCAGCGGCTGCTCTGCTGCAAACAAAGCTCTTGGTGGGGTGGGATGGGGCTTGGAGCAAGCTGCTCTAGTGGAAGGTGTCCTTCCCTGGGGCAGGGGTTGGAGCTGGATGAGCTTTAAGGTCCCTACAACCCACACCAGGCTGGGATTCTGGGATTGTATGATTTGGTCCCTCACCCTCCTGAAGAGTCACCACACAAAGTCAGCACCATGCTGCCCCATGGCACCTCCTTGCTGCTCCGGGGGACCCTTCATGATGCTCTCACCAGGTTTCTATCACAAATGCCTGTTTTAGAGCAGCTCATCCGTCTTAGTCTGAGACCTTCCCAAGACCGAGTGTCCTGCATCCCCCTGCACATCCCCCTGGATCCAGTGCTGCTCCGTGGAGCCCTGTGATTGCTCCTGTGGGACAGAGGCGCAGGGCTGGTAATGATGAGCTTGGGGTGCTGAGGCTGAAGGTCAGAGGCATCTGTCCCTATAACACCTTGGTGGTTTTCTCTTGTTAGGAAACCAGACTGAGTGAGAACAAGGGAGCCAAGAATGAAGAGGAGAAGGGAAAGGAAACCCCTTCCAAAGACCTGGCCCGGAAACGAGACACAAAGGTGGGGAAAGACTCTAAAAAGGAAGAAAGTGCTCCAAAACCAGACCCCAAAGTTAAAGCCGAAGCTGAGACTAAGACGAAAGAGGAGAAGACTGTCAATGATAAAGTCCAGGCCATGGAGAAAAAGAAGGTGGGGAAGGACAAAAAGGAAGAAGAGAAGGGTTCAGTGTTGAAGAAGGACAAAAAGGAGGAAGAGAAGGGTTCAGTGTTGAAGAAGGACAAAAAGGAGGAAGAGAAAGGCTCAGCATCAAAGGAGGATGCGGGGAAGAATAAAAAGGAAGAAGAGAAGGGCTCAGCAGCAAAGAAGGAGATGGAGAAGGACAAAAAGGAAGAAAAGGCTTCAGCATTGAAGAGCACAGGGAAGGACAAAAAGGAGGAAGAGAAGAGTTCCGGATCAAAGAGACAGGCAGGAAAAGACATGGAAGGAGAAGGTAAGAATGAAAAGGATAACAAAGGAGAGGCAAAAAGTTCAGCTTTGAAGAAATCCGAGGAGGATGAGGAGGAGAAACCGCAGCCAGAGGCAGGGAAGGCAGCAGAGGAGAAAGCAGCCACGGCAGCGGCCGAGAGCAGCGCCTCCAAGCCCCCCCCCAGCAGCTCCTCGGATCAGGGCAGGGATGATGAAGCCTCCAGCATCTTCGACGAGCTCATTGAGAAGGTGAAGAACAACGACGCGGAGGTGACCGAGGTGAACGTCAACAACTCGGACTGCATCAACAACGAGACCCTGGTGCGCTTCACCGAGGCACTGGAGTTCAACACCGTGGTCAAGCTGTTCGCCTTGGCCAACACCCGCGCCGACGACCACGTGGCCTTCGCCATCGCCATCATGCTCAAGTCCAACAAGGTGTTGACCAGCATCAACCTGGACTCCAACCACATCACGGGCAAGGGCATCCTGGCCATTTTCCGGGCGCTGCTGCAGAACAACACGCTGACGGAGCTGCGCTTCCACAACCAGCGGCACATCTGCGGCGGGAAGACGGAGATGGAGATCGCCAAGCTCCTGAAGGAGAACACCACGCTCCTGAAGCTGGGCTACCACTTTGAGCTGGCCGGACCACGCATGACGGTCACCAACCTGCTGAGCCGAAACATGGACAAACAGAGGCAGAAACGCCTCCAGGAGCAGAAATTAGCCCAGGAGCGTGGCGAGAAGAAGGACCTCCTGGAGGTGCCCAAGCCCGGGGCTCTGCCCAAGGGGTCCCCCAAACCATCCCCGCAGCCGTCCCCTAAGGCGTCCCCCAAAAGCTCTCCCAAGAAAGGGGGGGCACCCGCTGCGCCCCCACCGCCTCCTCCTCCGCTCGCCCCACCACTGATCAATGAGAACCTGAGGAACTCGCTCTCGCCAGCCACACAGAGGAAGTTGGGGGACCGGGCGCTGCCGGTGCAGGAGAAGAATTCCCGGGACCAGCTCCTGGCTGCCATCCGCTCCAGCAACCTCAAACAGCTCAGGAAGGCAAGTGCAGGGCCACGGAGGGGTCCACCTGTGGGGTTGGTCCATGGGTCACTTGGGTGCTGGAGAGGTGAGGGATGTCCTTCTCCGGTGTGAGTATGGAGCGGGGTGTCCATGGTCCCAACCCCTGCACGGAGCACGTGGCAGGGGTGGATCCATCCTTCTGCACCATCCCTTGCAGAGCAGATGGGGTCAGCAGGTCCATCCCTTGGCAGAGCATCCAACAGATCCGTCCCTTGGGAGAGCATCCAACAGGGACAACAGATCCACCCCTTGGGAGAGCACCCAACAGGGACAGGTCCATCCCTTGGGAGAGGATCCAGCAGGGGCAGATCCATCCCTTGGGCAAGCATCCAGAAAGGTCAGGTCCATCCCTTGGCAGAGCATCCAACAGGTTCAGGTCCATCCCTTGGCAGAGCATCCAACAGGTTCAGGTCCATCCCTTGGCAGAGCCCCTGGGCTGTGGCAGATCCACCTCATTCCAGCAGTCAGGTTGGGCTCCAGGGTTTGGGACGCATGGAAGAAGCCAGCTGTAACCTGGAAATCCAGGACCTCCCCTTGCAGACAAGGGTCCCCCAAGCCATTCCAGCATCCTCTCCCAGTGCTCCCCCAGTAACGGGGTGTCTTCTCCGGCAGGTGGAGGTGCCGAAGCTGCTGCAGTAGGGATGGGATGGCATTCCCCCCGCAGCCCGGCGTGCCCAGGACACTCACCTTTCCCGGGACTGTTTCCATGACAAACCCTTTGGGACCCTGCAGTGACCAAGCCGAGGAGCAGCGTTCCCTCTGGGATGGACACGGAAGGGCCACCGCGGCCGACTGGATGTGGCGCGGGAGGAAGACCTTCTATTTATTGTCCTTACGGTTGTGAAGCCTTCAAGCTCTTCCCTTTGCCAGCACCGTGTCCCGCTCCGTGCCAGGGACACAGGAGGGATCTGCAGAGCCGGTCCTGATGGGAAGCTCCTCTTGGAGCACACCAAAGAGGTGGTCCAGCCTGGGCGAGTGGAGGTCCCCCCCCCAAGCCTTGCTTTACGGAGGAGCAGGTGACAGCCAGAGCATCGCCAGGACTTGTGTCCCCATGGTGGCTCTGGATGGCTGCGGTGCAGGCACCATGGTGGGGTGCAGGAGCTACGGTGGGTGCTGGCTTGGGGGGTGCTGGATGGATCCCAGGAGGGATCGGGAGGTGGCGGTTTAGGTTCGAGGGGGTTTTCCCCCTCTTGTTCCCTATGGAGGAAGTTCTCCACCATGAGGGTGCTGGGACACTGGAATGGGTTGAGCAGAGGAGCTGTGGCTGCCCCATCCCGGCAGTGCTCAAGGCCGGGTTGGACGGGGCTTGGAGTCGGCGGTGTCCCTGCGCCTGGGCTGGGTCTTGATGGTCTCCAAGGTCCCTCCCATCCCAAACCATTCCATGATTCCATGACCTTCTCCGCACCACACCCACCCCACAGGACGCTGCCGGTCCCCAAAGCACCCCCTGAGGAAGGGCAGCTCCAGCTTGGGGGGGGCAGTGGGTTTTGGGGTCCCGGCGTGAAGCTTCGCTGCGCTCTGTACCACGGCACCACAATAAAGCTCACCCAATGCTACCGACACCACCGGGGCACCCCGGCACCCACAGCACCACCGGGGCACCCAAAGCTGGGCTCACCCATAACCGGGTACCCTGAGGCCACGTGGCCCTGGGCTCACCCACGGTGGGCACCCCAAAACCCGGGTCACCACCCGGGGGGACCACCCCGGGGTCACCCCACAGGGACCACCCCCGGTTGGAGTAGGGGTGCATATGGGGAAGGGGGGGGGGGGAACCCCCACTTCGCCTCTTCCCCCCCTCCCACCGGTGACCCCCAGCTCGGGGGCCCCCCCAAACCGAGCACCGGTACGGGAGGCGGCGGTCGGAGCCCGGTAGGGGGCGCTATGGGACGGCGAACCGGCGCGCGCGGGGGCGCTATGGGAAGCGAACCGGTGCGCGCTCCCGTGCGCGGCGGGGCCGGCAGGGGGCGCTATGGGAAGCGAACCGGTGCGCGCTCCCGTGCGCGGCGGGGCCGGCAGGGGGCGCTATGGGAAGCGAACCGGTGCGCGCTCCCGTGCGCGGCGGGGCCGGCAGGGGGCGCTCAAGCGCCGGTCCCGGTCCCGCTCCGCCCCGGCCCCGCGGCGCTCGGTCGGGCTTCGGTACGCCGCGGGGACAAAAGGCTCGGAGGGGGGGCGATGGGCGTTGGGGCTGCGCCATGAGGAGGAGGAGGAGGAGGCGGCGGCGGGGAGCATGGCGGCGGCGGGCGGCGGAGGGGCGCGGCGGGGGCTGCTGAAGCGGAAGCCGAACTTCACGCTGCAGGAGATCGAGATCCTGATGAGCGAGGTGCTCAAGTACGAGCAGCTCCTGTTCGGCGCCGCCGCCAGCACCGTGAACGCCTACGAGAAGCAGAAGATCTGGTGGCGCATCACCAACAAGATCAACGCCGCCGGCCGCAACCAGCGCGACATCGGCGAGGTCAAGAACCGCTGGCGAGGGCTGCGCCGCCGCGCCAATGACAAGATCACCCGGCACCGGCAGGAGCGGCAGGGACCGGCGGCCAGGCCCCCCCCCCGGCCCGGCAACGGCAACGGCACCGGGCCCGGCCCCCCGGAGCTCGGCCCCGGCCCCGCGTCCGGTTGGGGACAGAGAGGAGCCGCCGGCATCGAACCGCCGGTGCTGAGCGCAGAGGTGGTACCGCACGGTGGGTGCGGGGGGACCGGGACGGGGGTGGGGGGGGAACGTGGGAGCGGGATGGACAGGGACGGGGATGGGCAGGGCAGGGATGTGGGGGGAGTGAGGCGCGGAGGCGGGACACAGGGCGCTGGGGGCAGGATGGGCGCGTGGAGGGACAGCAGCAGGGACACAGGGAGCAGGATGAGTTCCCGGGGTGACCGGGACAGGGACACGGGGGCGCTAAGAGAGGTGTGAGGAGGGGATGGGGCAGGGACACGGGATCAGGAGCAGGACAGGGACACTGAGACCATGGTGTGGGAGACCAGGATGCGGATACAGGAGACCGAGACAGGGACATGGAGGTTGGGATGGGGGCACTAGGACTAGGACAGGTGAGTGCAGGGACTGTGACATGGGGGACAAAGACCAGGATGTGGGGGGACCAGGACACAGACACAGGAGAGGGACATGGAGGACTGGGACAGGGACATGGGCGGCTGGACCAGGACAGGAGCATGAAGGGACAGGGACACAGGAGATCAGGACCAGGACATGGAGGCCCAGGGCAGGGATGTGCAGGGACTGGGACCAGGATGTGGGGGAAAGCATGAGCAGGATGCTGGGACCAGGGCAGGTGGATGGAAGGACTGGGGCAGGAACAGGGAGGATCAGGACATGGAGGGGACAGGGACATGGAGGACTGGGATAGGGATGGGGAGGGGAAGAGGGATGTGGGGGGATCATAGTAGGGACATGAGTGACAGTGGCATGGGAGGATTGGGACAGGGATGTAGGAGGTAGGGAGGGCAACAGGAGGACTGAGACCAGGACAGGAGGATGCCAGGATCCAGCCAGGGACATGGGGGGACCTGGTCCAGGTCAGGGAACTGAGAACAGGATGACAGCAGGAGGGGACTGGGACCAGGACAGGGATGGGGATACCAGGGCTGGGATAGGAGCAGGGGGGGACATGGACCAGGATGGGGACAAGGGACGGCAGCACTGGGATTGGAACAGGATGATACTGGGACAGGACAGGGATATGGGTGACTAGGATTAGGAGAAGGGCAGGGGTCAGGGGGTACCAGGACGTGAACAGGGATAAGAAGGGGCTGGGAAGAGGACAGGGACATGGGGTTACTGCAGTTTGGGCAGGGACAAGGGGCACGAGGCATGGGAGACCAGGACAGGGACATGGGATTACTGGGATAGGGAAAGGATGTGTGAGGACCAAGACAGGGCCATGAGGGTACTGCGAGCACGCAGGGACACAGAGCCCCGCATGCAGGACAGGGATATGGGAGTTCTGGGACCAGGAGAGGGACAAAGTGCATGGGATGGGGCTGGACCGCGAGGAGCCATGGGGAGATGCGTGCGCAGGAGAGGGGGCGCGGGACACGGGGATGGCGGAAGCAGAGGCAGGAGGGGGCCGGGGGTCCCACCAGCTGCCTGCGCTCCGCGTCCATCCCGCAGGCCTCAAGGAGGAGGTGGTGAAGGAGGAGCCGCTGGAGGTGAAGACTGAGCCCTTCCAGAGCCCGGCTCCGGGCGGCGTTCCGGGCCCCCGGGCGGGCGCTGAGCGGAGCGAGGGTTGGAGCCGGAGCCCCCCGCGGCCCGCGGCGCCCGAACTGTGCCTGGGGGGACCGCGGGAGCCGCTGGGCTCCGACTTCCCGAGCGTCCTCTTCCAGCAGGAGCCGGAACCGCTGCGGGACTGCGGGGCCGCTCCCGCGGGGCTGCCGGACGGGACCCCCGGCTGCGCGCAGCGCTGCGCGGCCGATGCGCGGGCGGTGCAGGCGCAGGAGCGGTTGGTGCAGGAGGTGCGCGCCTTCCGCAGGGAGTACGCGGAGAGCTGCCGGGAAACCACGTCCGTGCTGCGCGCCATGGCCCAGGCGCTGAGCGCGCTCAGCCGCAGCCTGGCCGAGATCCGGGATCTCTACCTCCGGGAGCAGGGTCCCCAGGGCTGACACCACCACCCCCCCCCAGCTGGCTGTGGGGTTCGGACCCCCCCTCCCCTCCAATTGCTGCTTCGAGTCTTATTTTTATGGGGTTTCCCACCCTTTCCAGCCCGGTTCAATAAACCCCGAGGTGCCCCCGGGATCGTTGAGGGGTTCCGGGGGGTGATGGGGTGCTGGGAGCTACGGACACTGGTGGTGGCTTCAGCCAATGGGTTTGGTGGTGCCGAATGGAGGTGGTGGATGGACCCCCCCTCAGCTCCCAGTGATGGGGGGGTGTGGGGTGAATCACGCTCCCCCGGCACCAGAGATGGGTCCCTGGACCAGGGTAGGTGGAGGAATCGTCCCTGTGCCCACAGCCCAGGGTGGAATCTGCTGCTTCCTGACCCAGAATGCCATAGAACCCCAGCCTGGGTTGGGATGGAAGGGACCTTAAAGCTCATCCAGTCCCAACCCCTGCCACGGGCAGGGACACCTTCCACTGGAGCAGCTCCAAGCCCCTGTGTCCAACCTGGCCTTGAGCACTGCCAGGGATGGGCAGCCTGGCTCAGCCCAGCGGCCGGCTTGGTGGGAATTGCCCATCCCGATGCAATGTGGGGATGGAGGCGCTCCAGGAGCAGAAGGGATGGGGGGAAGGTGCCGTATCCCCGTGTTAGAGCTCCCCAGGTCGGGTGTGGGGCTCTGCCCCCCCAGTGCAGACCCATGGAGACGACACGAGGCTGTGGGGCACAAGAAGTGGTTTAATTCCAACCCCGGGGCCGGATCCGGGTGCAGCAGTGCACGGCCCTCGGGGGGCCCCCGGGCACCCCCCCATGGGTGCCCGGAGGCGTTGGCACCCAGGGCCGGGTGGAGGCACCCACAAAGGGCCCAGTGTGAGGGACAAGAGCTGCCCTGTGCTGGTGGCTCCGGGTCATCACCAGGATGGGCCTCATCCAGCCACGGCCTCATCCAGCCATGGCCGGGCACCCCCCGGGCCCCGCGGTGACACACGGGGACCCCCAACCCTGCTGGAGGAGGGTGCTGGGCTGCCCGTGGGTGCTCAGGCTCCGGGGTAGCTGGGCTGTGCTGGGACATAGGGCGGAGGCGCTGCGGGGGGAGCAGGATGGGTGTCACCCCCTGCGAGGCCACTGGGACCCCGTGGGGAATAGGGGGGGTGCAGGGGGTATAAAGGGGTGTCCCCCCCACCGCGGTGCTCACCTGTGGGGTTGTAGACGGGGGGTCCAGAGGGGTACAGCGGGTACTGGGCCGCAGGGCCCGTCGGTGGGTACACGGGCATGGGGGTGAAGCCAGGCGGGGGGGGCGCGGGTCCGGCTTTGGGGTCCATGGGGAACGGCGCTGGGGCCACCGGGGGGGGGTAGCTGGACAGCGGGATCTCCGGGCCTGCGGGAGACACGGGGGGGCTGCAGCATCCCGGGATGGGGACAGGGTCCCACAGCAGCGCCCATATCCCACCCGCTGCACCCCTCTGCTCCCCCCTGCACCCTGCATCCCACCCCTGCAATCCCCTCACCTCACAGCTCCAGGATCCCTCCCTGCTCCTGCATCCCCGTCCCATCACCACATCACATCACCCCCGTCCCATCACTCCTGTCCCATCATCCCCATCCCATCACCCTGATCCCATCATCCCCATCTCATCACCCTGATCCCATCACCCCCATCCCATCACCCCCATCCCATCATCCCCATCTCATCACCCCTATCCCATCACCCTGATCCCATCACCCCCATCCCATCACCCCCATCCCATCATCCCCATCTCATCACCCCCATCCCATCACCCCCATCCCATCACCCCCATCCCATCACCCCCATCCCATCACCCCCATCCCATCACCCTGATCCCATCATCCCCATCCCATCACCCTGATCCCATCACCCCCATCCCATCATCCCCCATCCCATCACCCCCATCTCATCACCCTGATCCCATCATCCCCATCCCATCACCCTGATCCCATCATCCCCATCCCATCACCCCCATCCCATCATCCCCATCCCATCACCCCGATCCCATCATCCCCATCTCATCACCCCCATCCCATCACCCCCATCCCATCATCCCCATCCCATCACCCCCATCTCATCACCCCCATCCCATCACCCCCATCCCATCACCCCATCCCTGCCCCCCCCTTGCCGCCCCGTGCCCGCACCCTGCAGCGGGGTGCGCAGCCGCTGCCGCCGCTGGTGCAGGTAACAGCAGGAGCAGAGGAAGCAGCACACGATGGTCGTGACGATGGCGATGAACAGAACCACGGCCGAGGCGATGCCCGCGATCGTCTTTGGGCTGCGGGGACGGGGGAGCGGGGCTGGGAGGGGGCACCCAGAGCGGGACCCCCTGCACCCAGGGTACCCCCCACCCACAGGGTGCCCACACGCACATCAGCGCCCTCAGCAACGGGGACCAGCACAGGGTCCTGCTCCATCCATGGAGCGCCCGCCTGGGGGATGGAGGGACAGGGACGGCCAGACTGGTACCAGTGCCCAGCGCCCAGCATCCAATGCACCAGGTCCCGGAACCCAAAGGCGTACCCCCAGCAGCAGTATCCAGCACCAAGTACCAGTGCCCAGCACCCAGCATCCAATGCCCGGGGCCCAATACCCAAAGGCGTACCCCCAGCAGCAGTATCCAGCACCAAGTACCAGTGCCCAGCGCCCAGCATCCAATGCAGCAGGTCCCGGAACCCAAAGGCAAGCACCCCGCACCCACCGCTGAAGCCCAGCACCCCTCCCCGCGCCCAGCACCCATCCCTGCAGCCGGTGGGCACCTGAAGGCGAGGCAGTGGCGCTGCTGCCGCTCGGTGATGAGGCGCAGGGGGTCGCGGCAGCAGAACCGTTGGTGGCAGGACCCGCAGCAGAAGCTCAGGAACTGGCACTCGAAGCCGGGGTGCCAGGACCCGTTCCTGTCCACGTACCACAGGCAGTCCTCGCCCGCCGCCGCTGCGCACAGCACCGTCACCGGGGCCCCGGCACCCCCGTGGACCCCCATAGCCTGCTCCATCCGGCCCCGTGGCCCCGCACAGCCTGCTCCTTTGTGCACCCTCGATATCCTGCTCCATCCCGCCGCTATGTAACCCCCAGACCCCGCTCCATCCCGCCCCACATCCTCCTGGATCCTGCTCCATCCCGTCCCGCCTCTTCCCGTGTACCCTGCTCTCTCCTGCCCCATGGGTCCTGATACCCGCTGCAGCCTGTGCCATATCCCCCCATAGCCTGCTCCATCCTGCCCCGCGCCCTTGCGGACCCCGCTGGGTCCTCCCCCCCCCCCCCAGCTCCAGCTCTATTTCTGGCAGGAGCCATCTGCGCTCCCAGAAATAGCCGCGGGACGAGGCCCGGAGGCGCCGGGAAACGGCCGGGAAAGCTCCGGGCTCGGGCTCAATCCCGCGGGATCCCGCCCGCTCCTCGGCGGCCTCATCCGGGCTTCGCTCAACGCACAACGCGACCACGGTGGGGAAACTGAGGCACGGTCCGGAAGGAGCCGAATCCCCCGGGATCCGCAGCGGATCCCGGCCCCGTGCTCCCGGGGACACCCCGAGGGGCGCGGGGAACAGCGCGCGGTGGTGCGGGCCCCCCTCATGCAAACCACGGTCAGGGCCGGGGACACCGGGTCTGTCCCCCCCCCCCCCGCCGGGGCTCCCCGTGTCTCTTACCCAGCGAGGCGGCCACGGCCACCAGCACGGTCCCGGCCAAGGGCCACGCGGTGCCGGGGCCACCGGGACCCATCCCGGGGCCGCCGCTCAGCGCTGCCCGCGGGGCGGTGGGAGCCGGGGCCGGGGCCGCTCCCGGTGCCGCGCAGGCCCGCAGTGACGCCGCAGCCCCGAGCTCGGTCGCTGCCCGGTGCCCCCCCGCGGCGGCGCCTCCCGCAGCAGCCACCGGCCCCGGCCCCCGCCGCGGGGAGGAACGACACCCGCGGGCACGGGCACGGCCGAGCACCCCCATCCCAGCACCCCCATCCCCGCACCCCCATCCCCACACCCCCCATCACAGCATCCCCATCCCCACACCCCCATCACAGCATCCCCATCCCCGCAACCCCCATCCCTGCACCCCCATTCCCACACTCCCATCCTCGCATCCCCTATCCCTGCATCCCCATCCCAGTACCCACCATCCCGCACTCCCGTCCCAGCACTGTCATCCCATTACCCTCATTCCAGCATCCCCATCCCTGTACCCCCCATCCCTGCACCTCTCATCCCGCACCCCCCTCCCAGCACTGTCATCCCATTACCCCCATCCCAGCATCCCCATCCCTGCACCCCCATCCCAGCCATGCCAAGGCCTTACTGGGTGCTAGAGTGCAATGCCAGACTTGGGGACCCCCCTGTCACAGGAGTCACCCCATCACTACCCCAGAACACAGCCAGACCCCAAACATGCACCCCCCATCCTGTCAATGCCACCGCAGAGGACAAGGACCCCGCAGGGGCCAGTGCTGGGGACCCACCGGAGCACCCCAACATGCACCTTTATTAGAGACCAGAGCCCCAAATCCAGCACCGTGGTGACACGGGGGGCACGGTGACAATGAGGGAACGGGGGGCAGGGGCCAGCCCCAGCCCCATGCACCCCAGAGGTGCCCATGGCCCCATCCCCACTGTCCCTGGGCCAGCCAGGCTGGGGGTGTTCCGGGTTGGGGTGTCCCAGAGTTGAGGTGTCCCCAGTTGGGGTGTCCCGGGTTGGGTGTCCCGGGTTGGGGTGTCCCGGGTTGGGGTGTCCCCGGTTGGGGTGTCCCCATCACACTTGTGTCACAATCTCACCGTTCTCAGGCATGTAGACCTGCACGGACACACCATCCGGGTTGCGCCGCAGGATGGGGACTGGGGGGGGACCCTGTGTGGGAGAAGGCACCCATGGGTGCCGGCGCCCATCCTGCACCACGGCAGCACCCGCGGGTGCTGGGGGTGAGGGCTGCATGCACCCACTGTGGGCTACTGCATGCACCCATCCTGGTGAGACCCCGGGGTGCTGATGGGGAGGGAGACAGCACCTTAAGTGTCAGCAGGGACCACCCCCCGGCCAGGGGCACGCCAAGCGCTGCCCCAGGGTCCCGCATGGGACCCTGGTGTGAGCAGAGGGACCCATGTGGGACCCCTTTAAGACTCCCATGGGACCTCCCAGTTCTTCCCCCACCATCCCCTCAGGACCCCAGTCCTCCTGCTGGGACCCTTTTAGGACCCTGGTCCTGCCCCAGGGACCCCTTTAGGGCCTGATCCTGTCCCATAGGACCTTCACCGGTCCTGTTCCAGGGTCCCCAGTCCTGCCCCAGGGACCCTGTGGGACCCCAAAACCAACCCGTGGGACCCTGGTCTGGCTCAGAGGGACCCTCAGAGGGACGCATCCTGCCCAAAGGAGCTTGAAGAACCTTGGTCCCGCCCCCAAAACTCTCCCGGGACCAACGCCCTGACCCAGGGACCTGTATGGGATTCCTGTTCTGCCCCAAGGACCTTAACGGGACCCCCTCAGGACCCCACCGGCGCCTCTTGCGCCCGAACCACCGCACGGTGACAGCTCCATCCCCCCCCATCACCCGCAGGGCAGCCCCCGACGGGGTCCCCGCTCCCCGCCGTGCCCTACCTGAGCCCGCGGCAGCAGCGCACGGGGACCGGGCACGTCCCTGGCGATGCCGGCGCGGGGGCCCCGGAACGCTCCCTGCCGGTCCAGGGAGTGGGGCCGAGCCCCCCGCAGCCGGGCTCGTTGGTGCCACGATTTGAGCTCCTCGGTGACTGTGGCCTTGGAGACCCCGCGGGCGGCCGCGGGCGCGTAGTCCTTGAGCGAGGGGGTGCGCACGATGCGGCTGTGCGAGGGCACCAGGCGCTGGTAGCGCAGCGGGGCCAGGTCCTGCTCGTACAGCACCAGCGGCGGCAGCAGCCGGTGGGCTCCCCGCGGGAAGTACCCGGGCTCGGGGATGGGCGGCGGGACCGGGGGACGCGGGACCGAGACCTCGGGGCTGCTGCTGCCCGGGGACGTGGCGTGCGAGACGCTGGACACGTCGGAGATGCTGTCGTCGGAACCGGAGCGCTGCGCGGGGCCCGGCGGGGGCGGGCAGGACGCGGGCACCGTCACCGTGTAGTACGTGGGGCGCCGGCGGGGGGCGGCGCTGCGGCCCCGCGGCTCCGGCGGGCGGGAGCCCTCCACCCTGCGGGCAGCGGCGTGAGGGGGGGGACCCGACCCGTCCGGGAGGCTCCAACCGCCTCCCCACGGGGTTATCTCCATCATCCCTATAAAGTCATCTCCGTTCTCCTCCCCACGGGGTTATCTCCAACCTCATCCCCATTGGGTTAGCTCCATCTTCCCCTCGTTATCTCATCCTCCTCCCACTGGATTCAGCTCCATCATCTCTGAAGGGTGCCTTCAACCTCCTCCCCACGGGGTTTGCAATCTTCCCCTTTGGATTATCTCTATTGTCCTCCCAATGGGGCTGACTCCATCCTCTCCATAGGGTTAGCTCCATCTTCCTCCCCACAGATTTATGTCCATCCTCCCCAAAGGATTATCTCCATCCTCCCCATGGATTTATATCCATCTCCCTATTAAGGTTATCTTCAACCTCCTCTCAGTGGAGCTGTCTCCATCCTCCCCATGGGTTTATCTTCATCATTCCATGGGGTTATCCCATTCTCCTGCCCATGGGTTTACCTCCACCCCCCCTTGCAGGGCCCCATGCCCCCCTCCCCACGCACAGGACATACCTCAGGGACTGTGACTGTCCGCGGCGTCCCAGTGGCTCCGGGCTGCCGGGAGCGCTGGATCCCGCCTGCCGGCACAGCACCAGGGTCCGGATGGGTACGAAGCGGTAGGGAGGGACATCCCTGGACCTGGCCACTGGTGAGGACACAGGGTCAGGGCTACTGGGGGCCGGTGGGGAGCCAGGATAGCCCCGGGAGCTCCGTGTTCCCCCATCCCCAGCATTGACACCAGGAGCTTTGGCCTTCTCATGGGCTCTGTCGGGGTCAGCGTCCCCCCAGGGGCTGGGGGGCTCCAGTGGGGACCCCGATCCCTCCTCTTCCTCCTCCTCCTCCTCCTCCTCCTCGCTGGGCTCCTCAGCATCCCGCCGTGGACTGCCGGGTCCCGGTGTCCGGGTCTCCTCTGTGCGAGAGATGGAGCATTGGGACGGAGGGGACGCATTGGGGTCCCCCGTGTGTGTCCGTCCCCGCGTCCCCGCAGCCCCTCACCCTCCTCCGGCGGGACGGCGTCGGACAAGGAGCTGTCATCGGAGGCGCTGGGCTCTGCGGGACGGGCGCGGTGAGAGCGGTGCCGGTGCCTCCGGCGGCCGCCCCGACGCTCCCACGGCTCCCGGCACCACCCGGCGCGGCCCCGGGGGCCTCCGCTCCCCGCTCCCACGCCGCGTGTCCCGACACGCTCCGGGACGTGGCGGCACCGGCCCGGCCGGCTCTGCCGAGCGCCGTGGGCAGCTCCCGGCCTGCCCGGCTGTGCAGGAGGAGCGGGGCCGGGCAGGGCCGGGGGCACCCCAAGGGAAGGAGGCAGCAGCACCGTGGTCCCGGCTCTGGGGTGCAGGGATGAGGAAAGCCCAAGGGAAACATCCAGGGGAAGGGGGAACGCACCTGGATGGCTGCCACTGGGATGGGGACATTGGGGGTGGTGGATTGGGGGCGGCGATGGGGTGCAACAACCAAGGATGAAGTTTTAGGGGTCATTCATGGGGATACAATCACCAGGGATGAAGCTTTGGGGTGCATTCAGGGGTTGACATCACGGGGGATGACATATGGGGGTGCAGGCAGCGGTGATGAAGTGTTGGGATGCACTCATAAGAGAACACATTGGGGTGCATGCAGCATGGGTGACATTTTGGGGGGTATCTGGAGGGGTGCATTCAGCAGGGATAAAGAATTGGGGTGTATTCCCCATGTTGGGGTACTCTCTGGGGGGTACATTCACTAGGGATAATGTACTGGGATGCACCCTGGAGGGGTGCATTCATCATGGGATGGGGAATTGGGGTTCATTCTCCAGGGGTGGCATTTTGGGGACATATAGGAGGGTGGGCATCCATTCCTCCATCCATCTATCCATCCATCCCATATCCAACCATCTGATACCCATCCATCCATCCATCCATCCATCCATCCATCCATCCATCCAGTATCCAACCATCTGATACCCATCCATCCATCCATCCATCCATCCATCCATCCTTCCATCCAATATCCAACCATCTAATACCCATCCATCCATCCACCCATCCAGGGATGGGGAATTGGGGTGCATGCCCCACGGATCATTGTATAGGGGTGACTCCCCATGGACACCTCATCCCCCCGCAGGACAGGGGCACGGAGGAGCTCACCCTGGGTACCAGCGCGGGCAGAGAGGAGGCGCCGCTGGTTGAGGATGCTCTGCAGGTCCCGCAGCTTCTGCTCCTCCAGCACGGCCACGCTCTGCCGGCGCCGCCGCAGCCTCCTGCCGATGTTCTCCTCGCGGCAGAGGCGCCGCGCGGCGCGGGCGATCTGCAGCTGCAGCGCCAGGTCCCGCTCCAGCGCGCTCAGCGGGTCCTGGGGACGGGATGTGCTCGGAGCCAGCCCAAAGGCACCCATGGGGTGAGCAGGGGGAATGCTCTGCCATGGGGCAGGGAGACCCTGCCCATCCCATCCTTCCCACCTCATCCTTCCCATCCTACCCCATGCCATCATATCCTTCCCATCGTGACCCATCACATCCCGTCCTTCCAACCCCATTCAAATCCATCGTTCCCAACCCAACTCATCCCATCCTTCCCATCCCATCCTTCCATCTCATCCTATGCTTCCCATCCCACACCATCCCATCCTTCCCAGCTCATCCCACACCATTCCATCTTTCTATCCCATCCCATCCTTTCTATTTCCCATCCATGGCAGTGTTCGAGGCTAGGTTTTGGAGCACCCTGCTCTAGCGGAAAGGGGTTGGGACTGAATGAGCTTTAAGGTCCCTTCCAACCCAAACCATCCCATGATTCCATGATCCTATGACCTCCAGGATGGGATGGGGCCGCGTCCCCCACCCCGCCACACTGGGGCAGCCCCTCACCGCCCCACGCAGGACGAGGGTCTCATCCAGCTTGAAGGCAGCCCCGATCCTGCGCCGGACCTTGGGCGGCTTCTCCCCGGCTCTCAGCGGGTACTCGCTGGGCAGCGTCCCCGTCAGCTCCTGGGGACAGGGGACCCTGAGCTGCTGCCGTGCCCGGGGGGGGGGGGGTGGAGCAGGCAGGGTCCCCCCTGTCCCCACTCACCGCCTCGCGCAGGCAGAGCCGCCGCAGCTCCTGCATGCACCCATCCAACCGCGCCTCCAGAGCCCGCTGCTGCCCGGCCCGCGGCCAGCCTGGGATACCGGGACCTGGGCACGGAGGGAGGGATGGAGGATGGATGGATTGATGATGATGGATGGAGGATGGATGCATGGATGGAGGAATGGAGGGATGGAGGATGGATGGATTGATAATGATGGATGGAGGATGGATGGATGGATGATGGATTCATTGACAGATGGAGGATTGATGGATGGAGGAATGGAGGGATGGAGGATGTATGATGGATGTATGATGGATGGAAGATTGATGGATGGAGGAATGGAGGGAGGGAGGATGGAAGATGGATGGAGGGATGGAGGGATGGAGGATGGATGGATGGATGGACAGATGGATGGATGGAGGAATGGATGATGGATGGATGATGGATGATGGATGGATGGATGATGGACACCCCCACCTCAGTTCTCCCCAGCACAGGGCAAACCAACCCTGACCCCCCCAGCAGCACCCATGGGTGCTCCAGCTCCCAGGGAATGTTTCACCCTGACTCACCCATCCCCAGTGACTCAAACCCAGACCAGACAACCCCTCGCCATGCTTGCCCCCCCCCTAACCAAGGGAACCCCCATTCCTCCTCCCCTAAGGAGCTTTGGTGCATCCCATGCACCCAATTGCCCCGTCCTCAGCCTGGGGACACTGTAAGCGGATGCGTGCAGGATGGGGCACCCAAAAACCTCTCCCCCCCCCCCCCCCTCCAGCGCTCACCCGACTGCAGCAGGATCCCGCTGTCTGCATCACTCGCCTCCCCCATGCCGGGCCGGGACCCTACGGGTGACACCAAGGCGACGCTGTGTCCCCGCGCTCCCCCGCGGGCAGCACCCATGGGTGCTCCCCCCCTTCCTTCCCCTCCTGCGCCCTCCCAACCCCTCCGCATCGCCCCGTCCTTCCCCGGTGGCCGCGGCCGCCTTCCCGTAGGTCCTACAATAAACAAAGGTGCGCGCACACGTGCGCGGGGGCACCCAGCCCAGGGCAAAGGTGGTCTGGGTGCGGCGGGGGGGGGACGGGACTGGTTTCACGGGGTTTCACTCCCAGTTTCCAGTTCTTTTCCATCTGAGAATGGAGGGGGGAAGCTGCCGGCGTGGGAAAGCGGCTCCCCCCCAGCACCCCAACACCCCATTCCCTTGGGAAGGGGGGGGGGGGAAAGGTGGGAGCGGGGTTTTGGGGTGCTCAGCACTGAGTTCCCACCGCTGTGTCGTGTTCCCCCCCCCCCCCCCGCCGGGCCTCAGTTTCCCCGCACGGAGCGGGCTCTGGGGCAGGACGGGGGTCCCGGTGCGGGGGGGGGGGGCCTTACCTGAGCGCTCCCCGCCGGCTCTGCAGCGCCCGGGCCACCGGGACGTGTTTTGACTTGAGGCGCAGGGAGGGGAGGAGCGGGTGAGCAACACCTTCCGCAGCCTCGCCCCGCGCCGCCCCGCAGCCGGGCACCAGCGGCGGAGCGGCCCCGGGTCCCACCGCCCCGCGACGCCGCCGGGGCCGCGCGGGCTCTGCTCCGGGGCCGGGCTGAGAGCGGGGCTGCGGCAGCCCCGAGGGGAGAAGGGTCCTGAAGGGGAGACCTCAGAGCAGCTCCAGTGCCTGAAGGGGCTGCAGGAAACCTGGAGAGGGGCTTTGGACAAGGGATGGAGGGACAGGGGAATGGCTTTAACTGCCAGAGGGGAGACTGAGAGGAGCTCTGTGGCAGAAGCTGTTCCCTGTGAGGGTGCTGAGGCGCTGGCACAGGGTGCCCAGAGAAGCTGTGGCTGCCCTGTGTCTGGCAGTGCTCAAGGCCAGGTTGGACACAGGGGCTTGGAGCACTGCTCCAGTGGAAGGTGTCCCTGCCTGTGGCAGGGTTGGAGCTGGAGGAGCTTTGAGGTCCATTCCAACCCAAAGCAGGTTGGGGTTCCATGACTCCTGGCTTCTCCCAACAGTCCCCATGGTGTGACCTCCATCAGCCACCCTCAAGAACTGCAGGGCAATGAGGAGTGGCTTGGAGCTGAAAGAGGTGGATGGATACACAGATACAGGGATGGATGGATGGATGGACGGATGGCTGGCTGGCTGGCTGGATGGATACATGGATACATGGATACATGGATAAACGGATGGATGGATGGATGGATGGATGGATGGATGGATGGATGGATGGATGGATGGATGGATGGATACACAGATACAAGGATGGATGGATGGATACACGGATACACAGATGGATATATAGATACATAGATGGATATATGGGTACCTAGATGGATGTCTATATGGATAGATGGATGGATGGATACATGGATACATGGATACACGGATGAAGGGATGGATACACAGATACATGGATGGATGGATATATGGATGGATGGATGGATGGATACATGGATACACAGATGGATACACAGATGGATGGGTGGATACACAGATGGATATGTGGATACAAGGATGGATATGTGGATACACAGATGGATGGGTGGATACACGGATGGATATGTGGATACACAGATGGATGGGTGGATACAAGGATGGATATGTGGATACACGGATGGATACGTGGATACACGGATGAAAATGTGGATACACGGATGAAAATGTGGATACACGGATGGATATGTGGATACACGGATGGATACGTGGATACACGGATGAAAATGTGGATACACGGATGGATATGTGGGTACACGGATGGATACGTGGATACACGGATGGAAATGTGGATACATGGATGGATATGTGGATACACGGATGGAAATGTGGATACACAGATGGATATGTGGATACACGGATGGAAATGTGGATACACAGATGGATATGTGGATACACGGATGGATATGTGGATACACGGATGGATATGTGGATACACGGGTGACGGGAAGGTGGATGGCGACTGTTACTGGGAGGCACTGGCGCTGCCCCCAATAGGCGCTCGATTGATGCTGCCTGCTCCGGAACCCGGTTCCAAATCCCCAACGGGCCCTTGGGCCATCGGCTGCCTCGGCACTCGGCAGGCCGTGCCTGCGTGTTCCGGTGTCGCGTTGGCGGCGGGGAGGGTACCCCGCGCATGCGCAGCGCGGCCGGGCCGGCAGCGGGGTGGGGGTCCCGCGGCCGCCATGACCAACGGTGAGGGCGGGTCCGTGTGGGGCAGCGGGGTCCTATGGGGGCAACAGGGTCCTATGGGGGGCAGCGGGGTCCTGTGGGGGGCAGCGGGGTCCTGTGGGGGGCAGCGGGGTCCTGTGGGGGCAACGGGGTCCGTGTGGGGGCAGCGGGGTCCTGTGGGGGGCAACGGGGTCCTGTGGGGGGCAGCGGGGTCCTGTGGGGGGCAGCGGGGTCCTGTGGGGGCAACGGGGTCCGTGTGGGGGCAGCGGGGTCCTATGGGGGGCAGCGGGGTCCGTGTGGGGGCAGCGGGGTCCTATGGGGGGCAGCGGGGTCCTGTGGGGGGCAGCGGGGTCCTGTGGGGGGCAACGGGGTCCTGTGGGGGGCAGTGGGGTCCCTATGGGGGCAGTGGGGTCCCTGTGGGGGGCAACGGGGTCCTGTGGGGGGCAGCGGGGTCCTATGGGGGCAACGGGGTCCTAGGGGGGGCAGCGGGGTCCTAGGGGGGGCAGCGGGGTCCTGTGGGGGCAACGGGGTCCTGTGGGGGGCAGTGGGGTCGTATGGGGGGCAGTGGGGTCCTATGGGGGCAATGGGTCCCTGTGGGGGCAATGGGATCCCTATGGGGGCAGTGGGGTCCTATGTGGGCATTGAGGTCCTATGGGGGCAGTGAGGTCCTATGGGGGCAATGGGGTCCCTATGGGGGGCAATGGGGTCCCTATGGGGGGCAATGGGGTCCCTATGAGGGGCAGTGGTGTCCTATGGGGGGCAATGGGGTCCCTATGGGGGCAGTGGGGTCCTATGGGGGGTAGTGGGGTCCTATGGGGGGCAATGGGGTCCCTATGGGGGGCAATGGGGTCCCTATGGGGGCAGTGGGTCCCTATAGGGGCAATGGGGTCCCTATAGGGGGGGAGCCTTGGTCTGGTTCCCCTCGGTGGGGGGGGGCCGTGGGTATCCTCAGAAGGGGCAGTGGGAAGCGCTGGTGCCCTTGGGGCCCCTTAGGAGGAGACTTGGGCTCATCTGGGGAAGCGCTATCCCTCCTATGGCTGGGTCCCTATGGCTGGGTCCCTATGGCAGTGTCCCCATGGCTGTGTCCCTATGGCAGTGTCCCTATGTGTCCCTATGGCAGTGTCCCCATGGCTGTGTCCCTATGTGTCCCTATGGCTGTGTCCCTATGGCTGTGTCCCTATGTGTCCATATGGCAGTGTCCCTATGGCAGTGTCCCTATGTGTCCGTATGGCAGTGTCCCTATGGCAGTGTCCCTATGGCTGGGTCCCTGTGTGTCCCTATGGCAGTGTCCCCATGGCAGTGTCCCCATAACAGTGTCCCTGTGTGTCCCTGTGTGTCCCCATGGCAGTGTCCCTATGGCAGTGTCCCCATGGTAGTGTCCCCATAACAGTGTCCCTGTGTGTCCCTGTGTGTCCCCATGGCAGTGTACTCGCTGGACGGGCTGGTGGTGTTCGCGCTGCTCCTGGTGTGCACCTGTGCCCACCTGCGCCACGTGCCCCGCATCAAGGGCTGGCTGCTGGGCGAGAAGCGCGGCCTCTGGGGGGTCTTCTACAAGGGTCAGTGGGGCCGGGGGGGGGGGGGGGGGATGGGGATGGGGACACAGGGATGGGGATGGGGACATGGGGATGGGGATATGGGTTTGGGGATATGAGATACAGGGATGGGGATGTGGGATATGGGGATGGGGACACAGGGATGGGGATATGAGATATGGGGATGGGGACATGGGGATGGGGATATGGGTTTGGGGATATGAGATACAGGGATGGGGATGTGGGATATGGGGATGGGGACACAGGGATGGGGATATGAGATATGGAGATGGGGACATGGGGATGGGGATATGAGATACAGGGATGGGGACATGGAGATGGGGATATGGGATATAGGGATGGGGACATAGGATATGGGGATGGAGACCTGGGGATGTGGACACGGGGATGAGGACATCGGGGTGGGGACAGAGGGCTGGGATGAGGACGTGGGGATGCGATGTGGCCACAGGGGTCCAGGATGGGGCTGTTGAGGTTCAGGATGAGGACACGGGCTCTGGGATGAGGCTCTTGTGTTCCAGGGCGGGGGGGGCTCTGCGATGGGGCCATGGGGCTGCAGCCCCGAGCTCCAGCACAGGGACACAGGGGGCTCCCCCCCCACACCTGACCCTGCTCTGCCCCCCCGCAGCCGCCGTCATCGGCACCCGCCTGCATGTGGCCGTGGCCGTGGCCTGCGTGCTCATGGCCTTCTATGTGCTGGTGGTGAAGTGACCCCCCCCCGCAGCGGTGACAGCGACAGAGCCCGGTGCCGCCCCCCCCAGCGCCCCGCAGCCATCCCGGACCTGCGGGGGGGGGCCCTGCGGAGCTGCCATGGCTCAAAGCCCTGTGTAGACCCCCCCCTTGGGGGGTACCTCTGCACCCTTGGGGTGCGCAATGGGACTGAGGCAGACCCAGCAGTGCCCCATGGGCACCTTCTGCTGATGCTGAACCCAGGGGCTGTAGCCTCCTGCCATGGGGACCGTGTGGGGCTGGGACCCCCCCCCCCCACCAGTGGGGTGTCCATCCATGGGGGGGCTGTCCCCTGTGGCCATGGGTTTGTCACTGCCCAGGTCAGGAATGCTGGGCCATGGCCTGGAAATAAAGTGGGGACTCCCCTATGGGCAGCAATGGCGCCTTATGGGGTTCTGTGGGGCAGGGGGCTGCTACGGGGCTGGTTGCTGGGGGGGCCCATGGGGCTGGAGTCCTGCAGGGTGGGGGACGCTGGCAGCTATGGGGCAAGGCGCTGCTGTGGGGCTGGTCCCTGTGGGCAAAAGGGCTGCCATGGGGCAGGGGGTCCCATAGGGCAGGGGGATGGCAGCTGGGGGATCCCATAAGGTGGAGGCTGGGAGCTCCCATGATGTGGGGAGATGGCAGCTGGGGTGTCCCATAGGGCAGGGGATGGGAGCTGGGGGGTCCCATAGAGGGGGGAATGAGATCTGGGGGGTCGCATGGGGGGGGGATGAGATCTGGGGGGTCGCGTAGAGGGGGGGGATGGCAGCTGGGGGGTCCCATGGGGCTCTTCCCGGTGGGGGCACAGCGGCGGGGGGGGGGGGGGGCTGTGATTACGCGCGGAGGCGCGCGGGAGTGGCAGAGGGTCGGGTCGGTCCTCCCAAGCACCAGGGGGCGCGGCGGGGCGGGGCGGGGCCCCGGGCGCGCCTTTTCCCGCCGCGCGTCGGGCGGGCGCGCCATTCGCCGGCGGCGGGGGGGCGAGCGGCGGGCGCGTGAGAGCGCGGGTGCGTGAGTGAGTGTGCAAGGGGCGCGTGTGAGTGTGCAAGGGGCGCGTGTGCGGGTGCGTGAGTGTGCAAGGGATACGTGTGCGTGCGCGGTGCCCCCCCCCCGGCCCTACACGTTGATCTTATTCGATCGGCCCCGGCCGAGATGAGAAGAGCGGCGCCGCGAAGCCGCGGGCGCTGTGCGGCGGCTGCGGGCGGGATGATCCGATCAGATAGGCGAGGCGCTGAGCCGCTGAGCTGCTGCGAGTCTGACCCGCGGCCGCCGCCGCCCCGGGAGCGCGCCCCACCGACCCCGGGCACCGGGGACCGGCCCTGTGCCCCCATCTGCGCAGCAGCGCCGCCGTGTCCCTTTGTGTCCCGTATCCCGTAGAATCATGGGATCGACCAGGGTGGAAAAGCCCTTTAGGCTCATTCCGTGCAGCTTGAGGCCGTTTCCTCTCGTCCCATCCATTGTTCCTTGGGAGCAGAGCGCAGCCCCCTCCTGGCTCCATCCTCCTCTCAGACAGTTGCAGGCAGCGATCAGGTCCCCCCTGAGCCTTCTCTTCTCCATCTGAACCCCCCAGGTCCCTCAGCCGTTCCCATCACACTGTGCTCCAGGCCCTGCTCCAGCTCCGGTGCCCTTCTCTGGCCCCGCTCCAGCACCTCAATGTCTCTCCTGTAGTGAGGGGCCCAGAGCTGAACCCAGGATTGGAGGTGCGGCCCCACCAGTGCCCAGTGCAGGGGCACAATCCCTGCCCTGGCTCTGCTGCCGCACTGGTGCTGATCCAGGCCAGGATGCTGGGGGCTCCTTGGCTGCCTGGGCGCAAGCTGCTCATATTCAGCTCCATCAATCTACATCCCCAGCTCCTTCTCCATGAGCAGCTTCCAGCCGCTCTTCCCAAACCTGGAGCGTTGCAGGGGATTGGTGTGGCCCAAGTACAGGACCCTGGCACTTGGCCTTGTGGAACCCATCCCATTGGCAAAGCCGATGGTCCCAGGTCCCTCTGCAGAGCCTCCTGCGCTCCAGCAGCTCCATGCTCCCACCCAACCCGGTGTTATCTGTGCAGTCACGGGGGTGCCCTCGGTGCCCTCATCCGGGTCTTCATCAAACAGCGCTGGCCCCAACAGTGAGCCCCGAGGGACCCCACCAGTGAGCGGTCACCCCCAGATGTGGCACCGGTCACTGCTCTGGGCTGTGCCACCCAGTGAAGGATCCTCCTGTCCAGGCCATGAGCAGCCGATGTCTGCAGGAGAACACTGGAGACAGTGCCAATGCTTTATCGAAGTCAATATCCCCATATCTCTGTGTGTCCCATGTCCCTATATCCCATGTCCCCATATCCCATATCCCCATTCACTGTGTGTCCCATTTCCTGATATCCCATGTGCCCTATGCCCCATGTCCCCATGTGCCCCTTGTCCCTCTATTTCCATGTCTCCATGTGTCCCCTGTCCTTATATCCCATGTCCCCATATCCCTACATCCCATGTTCCCGTGTGTCCCATATCCCTCTCTGCCCCATCCCCCATGTCCTGGTGCCCCCGCCCTTAACAGGAGGTGGGACCATTCGGGGTGGGGGGGTGGGGTGGGGGTGCGAATTCCCTCCCGGTTCCCGGCAGGGATGGAGGGGTGGGGGGGCGGTGCTCGATGCCATTCCCGGGATAACGCAGCCGCTCCCGTGCGGCGCCCCCGGGATAACGATGCTCTGCGCCGCTCCCGCTGCGCCGCTTCCACGATAACGGCGCCGCTCCCGTTCGGCTCCGCTCCGCTGCGGGGCGGGGGCGGGCGCAGGTGGCCGCAGGTGCGCGCACGGGGCCGGGCCGTTGGCGGGGGGCGGGGCCCGTGCCCGGTGCTCGGTGCCCGCTCGGGGCCGATCGCTGCGCCATGGCCGGGGCCCGGTGGGCGCTGCTGGCGCTGAGCGTGGCGGCCGCGGCCGGGACGGGCAGCGCCGGGGAGCGGCTCCACGTCTGCAAGGAGGTACCGGTACCGGGGGGGGCCATAGGGTCCCTATGGGGGGGGGTCTCTATATTATAGGGGGGTTGCTCCTATGGAGTGGGGCAGTCCCTATAGTGTGGGGGTCTGTGTAGTGTGGGAGGTCCTTATAGCAGGGGGGGTCCTTACAGCACTGGGGGGGTCCCTATGTTATAGGGGGGTTGCTCCTATGGAGTGGGGCAGTCCCTATAGTGTGGGGGTTTGTGTAGTGGGGGGGGTCCTTATAACAGGGGGGGTCCTTACAGCATTGGGGGGGGTCCCTATAGTGTGGTGGCATCCCTATAGCATGGAGGGGTTCCCTATAGTGTTTGTGTGGGTTCCTATTGCATGGGGGGTGTCCCCTATATGTATGGGGGGGTCCCTATAGTGGGGGTGGCTCCACCCTTGCCTAGAAGGGGGTCCCATGGAGGGTCTGTTACCTATAGGGGATGCAGGGACCGGGCTGTACTGCTTGTAAAGGGGTGGGGGGGACTACAAAGGTTCCCTATAGCGATGGGATGGATAAGTGGGGTGTCTCTGGTGCTGGGAGTGATCCCGGTGGTCCCTGTGGCCACCAGGTCCATGTCCCCATATCCCGGTTGGATCCTGACACTGGGGAGACATCGGGGTGTCCCCAAACCCCAGCGGGGGGGTCACCCATGTCCCCATGAGTTGATCCCAGCCTGGCCCAGTGGGGACAAAGTGTCCTGTGAGGAGAAAGGGGGGGTGGGCTCTGTTCACCCCATGCCCCCCCCCCCCCCAGGCCCCGCGGCTGCTTTTCATCTGGGTTTGTGCCGTGATCCGGTTTTCCACGTGTGTTTGTTCCAGTGCCTGGAGCTGGGAACAATGGGCTGGGGCTGGCTCCCAGCCCGGGGGAACACCCCCATGGGGGGGAACTGTGTCCCTTCTCCCCATCTCCCTCTGGGGACAGCCCCAACCCACACCCCCCCGGGGGTGAATTGGGTCAAACATTGAGATTTAAGGGAGAGTCCAATGCTTTTCTCCTGGGGGGAAGTTCGGGAAGAGGGGACCAAGCACCTTCTTCCCATGGGAATCCTTCCGGAGCCAGGGCTGCTGCTGCTCCCACGGGTGTCCCTGTGCTGGTAGCATCGGCCTCTGTGTCCCCGGCCCAGGCTGGGGGCCCCTGAGATGCCGTCACCTGCACCAGGGCCACCGGCATCGGCCTTCGCCGGGATGAATGGCTCCGGTTGGATTCGGCTCCTTGGCCTTGAGCCAATCCCAGCCCAGAAGGTCACAGTGCCCCGGCTCTGATCCTGCCGGCGGCACCGCAAAGGTGCTCCCGCCAAAGGGGCCTTCCAACAGAGGCTGTTCCCGAGGGATGGTTCTCCCAATAGAGAGTGCTTCCAATGGAGGGTACTTCTGATGTAGGGTGCTCCCATCAAAGAATCCATCCAATGGAGGGTGCCCCGATGCATGGTGCTCAGATGGTATTCCCAATGGAGGGTGTTCCTGATGGAAGGTTTTCTTGATGGATGGTACTCCTGATGAAGGATGGTCCCTGTGGAGCGTGCTCCTGATGGAGGGTGGTCCTGATGGGAGGTGCTCCCAGTGGAGGATGCTCCTAATGGATGGTGCTCCCACCAAAGTGTTCTTCCAATGCAGGGTGCTGCTGATGTAGGGTGCTCCTAATGAAAGATGCTCCCAATAGAGAGTGCTCCCAATTAAGGGTGCTCCCAATAGAGAGTGCTCCCAATGAAAGATGCTCCAATAGAGGGTGCTTCCAATAGAGGGTGCTCCCAATTAAGAGTGCTCCCAATAGAGAGTGCTCCCAATGAAGGATGCTCCCAATAGAGGGTGCTCCCAATGGAGGATGCTCCCAATGAAGGATGCTCCCAATGAAAGATGCTCCCAATAGGGGGTGCTCCTGAAAGATGCTCCCAATAGAGGGTGCTCCCAGTGGAGGATGCTCCCAATAGAGGATGTTCCCAATGAAAGATGCTCCCAATGAAGGATGCTCCCAATAGAGGGTACTCCCAATGGGGGATGCTCCCAATGAAAGATGCTCCCAATGAAGGATGCTCCCAATGAAGGATGCTCCCAATGAAAGATGCTCCCAATAGAGGGTGCTCCTGAAAGATGCTCCCAATGGAGGGTGCTCCCAGTGGAGGATGCTCCCAACAGTGGGTGCTCCCAATGAAGGATGCTCCCAATAGAGGGTGCTCCCAATGAAGGATGCTCCCAATGGAGGCTGCTCCCAGCAAAGGATTCTCCTTGGGGGCAAGGTGTCCCACCCCACCTGCCCCCCCCCCAGCACCCCGCAGTGCTCTGGGGCCGCAGCTCCCCCTCTGTCTCCTCTCCCGCAGTCCGAGTACCACTACGAGTACACAGCGTGTGACAGCGCGGGCTCGCGGTGGCGGGTGGCGGTGCCGCACGCCCCGGGGCTCTGCACCGGGCTGCCGGACCCCGTGAGGGGCACCGAGTGCTGTAAGGCCGGGACGGGCGGGGGGAGCAGCGCGGGGCTGGGGGGGATGAAGCCGCTCTGGGGTGACCCCTGTGCCCCCCCCCCCCCCCCCCCCGGGCGCAGCGTTCTCCTGCAGGGCGGGCGAGTTCCTGGACATGAAGGCGCAGCGGTGCCGGCCCTGCGCGGAGGGCACCTACTCGCTGGGCACCGGCGTCCGCTTCGACGAGTGGGACGAGGTGCCCCACGGCTTCGCCAGCGTGGCCACCAGCCTGGACAGCGACGACGGCTTCGGGGACGCGGTGGAGAACTGCACGGGGTGAGTCCCGGTGCCACCGGCGGCACTGTGAATGGTCACAGCATCAGCGGGGATGGAGGGGGTCGCAGCATCAGCGGGGATGGAGGGGGTCGCAGCATCAGCGGGGATGGAGGGGGTCACAGCATCAGTGGGGATGGAGGGGGTCACAGCATCAGCGGGGATGGAGGGGATCGCAGCGTCAGGAGGGCCGGAGGGGGTCCCAGCATCAGGAGGGTTGGAGGGGCTGGAAAGCATCGGCAGGGCTGGAAAGGACTCTGGAGATCATCTGGGCTCCCCCCATGGGGTGCTGCTGGGGGTTCATCTGCCCTGGCACAATGGTGATGGTGCAGCAGTGAGCAGGATGGGTGCTGTGGCACCTCTGTGTGTGGACAGCATCCCATTTCCTGCTCCCCCCGCACTCCTTCTGTCACTGTTCCCTGGGGGATGATGCTGGCAGGGTGCTACAGGGACCCTATGGGTGGTGGGGCCCCCAGCCCCATGGGACACCCACACCCTCGCAGAGGGAGCGCCCATGGGCATCCCCACAACACAACACCTTTATCTTCCACCATGGGACACCCGCAGCGACCAACCCTCCTCACAGAGGGAGCACCCATGGGAGTCCCCAGAGCTTTGTGCCATGAACCAGTGCCGTGGCCCTTTGGTGCTGGCACCATCAAACCCTCCCGGTACCGGCGGCTCCGGTGCTGCTGTGGCTGCTGCAGCATTTATGCAACTTGCAAATGTAACCTACTTCCAGCAGCGCTTCCATTATTCATCCAGCAGCTCTGGTGTGGGATCCCTCCTCCTCCTCTTCTTCCTCCTCCCCATTGCCTCTCACAGTGCAGGTGGGGAACAAATGTCCTCTGGGGACCTGCCAGTGCAGTGATGCGTCCCCAAACCCCCATTCCCAACGCCACCTCCCTGCCCCATTGGCACCATCCTCACCACCACATGGTGCATCCCGGTGACGGGGATGCGTCGCCCACCCCAGGTCAACGTGGGTGCCGCTGGGGGACTACGTGGCCTCCAACACGGATGAGTGCACGGCCACGCTCATGTACGCCGTCAACCTCAAGCAGTCGGGGACTGTGTCCTTCGAGTACATCTACCCCGACAGCAGCATCGTCTTCGAGTTCTTTGTAGGTGATGGGTGCAAAGGGGGTGTCCCTGGGGACTTTGGGGGTGTCCCTGGGGACATGGGGGTCCTCGCACCGCTCCTGTAGGTGCAGAACGACCAGTGCCAGGCCACGGTGGAGGAGTCGCGCTGGATGCGGACGACGGAGAAGGGTTGGGAATTCCACAGCTGTGAGTGATGAGCATGGGGAGACGTGACACAGGGGGAGGGTGGGAGGTGGCACGGGGTGGGGGGTCCCTCATTGCAGCCCCCCAGGTCCTTTGTCCATCCCCTATGAAGAAGATGCTCCATGAGGGTGTGAAGGGGACGGTGGGTGCTGGCAGAGCAGCGTTAGAGCCTCAACCCCCCCCACACCCATGGGTGCTGACACACCCACACCCCCCCCCCCATCACCCCTCTTTATCCAGGTGGAGCTGAGCCGCGGGAACAACGTCCTCTTCTGGCGCACCACCGCCTTCTCCGTGTGGTCCAAGGTGCCCAAGCCGGTGCTGGTGAGGAACATCGGCATCACCGGTAGGTGGGGGGGGGTGTGGGTGTGTGTGTCCCATCACCCCCCCACGGCTCCCCCCGCACTGAGCACCCTCCCGCTCCAGGGGTTGCCTACACCTCCGAGTGCTTCCCCTGCAAACCCGGCACCTTCGCGCCCGCCGCCGGCTCCTCCTCCTGCCGGCCCTGCCCCGCGGACACCTCCTCGGGCAGGGGGGCCACCTCCTGCCAGCCCTGCGACCCCGACCGCTACGCGGGTGAGCGGGGACGCGGTCCCGTCCGTCCGTCCCCCCCCCCCCCGGTCCATCCATACCCCCGCGGTGATGGACGGACCCCGTTGTCCGTCCCCGGGGGTGCCATGGGAGGGGACACGCGGGTGACCGCAGTGTCCCGGCCCCCGCAGAGCCCGGCTCAGCCTCGTGCAAGCCGCGACCGCCCTGCACGGACAAGGACTACTTCTACACACACACGGCGTGTGATGAGCACGGGGAGGTACGGGGGGGGGGTGGTACCGGCGCGGGGGGGGGGCACCGCTCCGTGCCCCCTCGCATCCCGCTCAGCCTCCGGCTCCGCTCCGCAGACGCAGCTGATGTTCAAATGGGCCGAGCCCAAGGTGTGCAGCGAGGAGCTCCCCCAGGCGGCCAAGCTGCCCCCGTCGGGGGGGCGGACCCGCTGCCCCCCCTGCAACCCCGGCTTCGCTGCCGCCAACGGCTCCGCCTGCCAGCCCTGTCCCCTCGGCTCCTACTCCAACGGCTCCGGTACCGCCGCCACCAACGGGGTTCTATCCTGGTGCTGGGTCGTTGGGCTCCCAATGTCACCGCCGTTGTCCCCAAGGGGAGACCCCTGCGGGTGCCGGGGGTTGGCGGGGTCCGTCCCACCGTTGGGTTCCGTCCCTACGGCTCCAGAAAGGGCATCGCTGTCATTGTCCCCAAGCGATCACCCGGGTGCCCAGAGCTTGACAGGGGGTTGATGGGTGCCCGCCCCCCCCCCGGTGCTGGGTTGTCCCCTCCTGTCCCTATGGCTCTGTTAGGGACATCACCGTCATCATCTCATCCCCAAGGGGAGACCAGAGCTGTCCGGGGGTTCCATGCTGGCGCTGCGCCGTTGGGCTGCAGTCAAGACATCACCCTCGTTGTCCCCAAGGGGTATCGGGTTTGGGGTGGGGGGGCTGTTGGGTGCCGCCATGGCTCGGTGCTGTCCCCTTCCCATCCCCAGGCTGCCTGAGCTGCCCCGCGGGCACGGAGCCGGTGCTGGGGCTGGAGTACAAGTGGTGGAACGTGCTGCCCCCCAACATGGAGACCACGGTGCTCAGCGGCATCAACTTCGAGTACAAGGGCATAGCCGGTAGGACCGCGCTGCCCCCGCGCCGCGCCCCGCGCAGGGACCCCGCTGAGCCCCCGCCGCGTCCCCTGCAGGCTGGGAGGTGGCCGGGGACTACATCTACACAGCGGCGGGAGCCTCCGACAACGACTTCATGATCCTCACGTTGGTGGTGCCCGGCTTCAGGTGAGGGGGGACTCAGCACCCGTGGAGGGATGGGGATCCATCCCCACCACGGGTCCCAACGCTGCCCCCACGCCGTCCTCAGCCCCCCGAGCCCGGTGCTGGAGGACGCGGAGAGCAAGGAGGTGGCCAGGATCACCTTTGTCTTTGAGATGATCTGCGCCGTCAACTGCGAGCTCTACTTCATGGTGGTGAGCGGTGGGACCTGGGGGGGGGCACACATTGGGTTGGGGGGGGGTCCCACCGTTGCCGCATCCCCACGCAGGGCATCAACTCCCACACCAACACCCCGGTGGAGACGTGGACGGGCCCTCGGGGGAAGCAGTCCTACACCTACGTGGTGGAGAAGAACGCCACCATGAGCTTCACGTGGGCTTTCCAGCGCACCCCCTACCACGAGGAGGTGAGGAATGGGGTGTCCGTGTCCGTGTGTCATCCTTCCCCCCCCCCCGCCATCCCCATAGGGTGCTATGGGTGATGGGGACGGGTGCTGTCCCTGCCAGGGCCGGCGCTACACCAGCGACGTGGCCAAGCTCTACTCCATCAACGTCACCAACGTCCTCGGGGGGGTGGCATCCTTCTGCCGGCGCTGCGCCCCTGAGACATCGGGGTCCTGCGCCCCGTGTCCGCCCGGGAACGTCATGGACCATGGATCAGGCAGCTGCCGGCCCTGCCCGCCCGGCACCTACCTGCGGGGTCACCCCTCAGATGGGCTTCCTGCCTGCCACCCCTGCGGGCCCGGCACCTACAGCAACCAGGTGCCCGTCCCTGCATGTCTGGGGGGTGTCCATGGGGTGATGTCCTGTGGGGTGATGTCTATGGGGTTTGGGTCTATGGGACAGGTGGTCCGTGGGGTGGTGTCTATGGGATGGTGGTCCATGGGGTGATGTCCATGGGATGGGGGTCCATGGGGTTGGGGTCCATGGGGTGATGGCCATGGAGTTTGGATCCATAGGATGGGGGTCCATGGGGTGGTGTCCATGGGGTGAGGGTCTCTGGGTTTGGGTCCACGGGGTGATGTCTATGGGGTTGGGGTCCATGGGGTTGGGTCCATGGGGTGGGTGGCCCTGGGTGGGTGCCCGGTCCCGGCCGTACCCATGGGTGCCCCGGGGGCCTCCGGGGTCGGTGCCGGTGCTGCCCCCCGGTGACGCGCGGCGCAGCTGCGCTCGCTCTGCTTCAACAACTGCACCGCGGCGCTGCCGCTGCGGGGGCGGCTCCTGCGCTATGAGTTCCCGGCGCTGGCGGCGGCCGCCGCGCTCGCCACGGGCCCCGCGTTCACCCCCCGCGGGCGGCGCTACCGCCACCACTTCCGCGTGAGCCTCTGCGGGCCGCAGGTGCGTGAGAGCATACGTGGGAGTGCGTGAACATACGTGGGAGTGCGTGAACATACGTGGGAGTGCGTGAACATACGTGGGAGTGCGTGAACATACGTGTGAGTGCGTGAACATACGTGGGAGTGCGTGAACATACGTGGGAGTGCGTGAACATACGTGTGAGTGCGTGAACATACGTGGGAGTGCGTGAACATACGTGGGAGTGCGTGAACATACGTGGGAGTGCGTGTGAGAACATACGTGTGTGCATGACCATACATGTGTCTGTGCGTGTACATATGTGTGTGCGTGTGAACATATGTGTGTGTGCGTGAATGTACGTGTGTGCATGAGAAAATACGTGTGTGTGAACATGTGTGTGTGCGCGAACATACATGTGTGTGAGAACATACGTGTGTGTGTGAACATACGTCTGTGTGCGTAAATGTGCGTGTGTGCATGAGAAAATACGTGTGTGTGAGTGAGAACATACATGTGTGTGAGAACATATGTGTGTGTGTGAACATACGTGCGCGTGAGAACATACATGTGTGTGCATGAACATACATGTGTGTGAGAACATATGTGTGTGTGGACATACATGTGTGTGTGAGCATACGTGTGTGTGCACATGAACATACATGTGTGTGCGTGAGAACACATGTGTGTGCGTGCGTGAACATAGATGTGTGTGAACATACATGTGTGTACGTGAACGTGCCTGTGTGAGAGCATGTGTGTGTGAACATACATGTGTGTGCATGAACATACATGTGTGTGCATGAACATGCATGCGTGTGAACATACATATGTGTGAAAACACGTGTGTTCGTGAACATACGTGTGTGCACGTGTGTGAACATAGGTGTGTGTGCGCAACCACACCCGTGCACTCCCACACGGCCGTGCGCCCGCGTGTGCTGTCCGCAGGGCAGGAAGGCGGCCGCCTGCAGTGACAACGTGACGGAGGCGCGGCTGCGCGTGGTCACGGGTTACGTGTGCCAGGCCACGCTCGTGCCCCCCGAGCCGCCCGCGCCACCAGGGCCCCGTGTCCTCGCAGCCCATCAGCCTCGGGGACCGCATCCTGGGTGAGCCCAGGGGCGCCGCACCCCCCAGTGCCTGTGGGACCCCCCCACTGCTTTAGGGTCCCCCCCCAGTGCGATGGAGTCCCCCCCCCAGTGCTATGGGACCCCCCCCAGTGCCATGGGACCTCCTCTAGTGATATGGGGTTCCCTCCACAGTGCCATGGGACCCCCCCCAGTGCTATGTGGTCCCTCTCCAGCGCTATGGGACCCCCCCCCCCCAGCACTATGGGGCCCTCCCGTGTCCCTGACCCCCTGTCCCGCAGGCGTCACCACCAGCTCCACACTGGACGGCATCACGTCCCCTCCAGAGCTCTTCCCGCCGGGACACCCCGACCTGCCCGACATCATCTTCTTCTACCGGTGCGTGTCCCCCCCCCGTGCACATGGGGACCCCACAGTGCCCCCCATTGACATCCCCCCTTGTCCACACACCCCCCCACCCCGGGCAGGTCCAATGATGTGACACAACCGTGCGGTTCCGGCCGTGCCACCGCCATCCGCCTGCGCTGTGATCCATTGCGCCCCGGCCCCGGCACCCTGAGCGTGCCCAGGTGGGTGCTGGGGGGACTCTGGGGACCCCCATGCACTGCCCGCCCCATGTTGCGCAGCACCCTCGGGTGCTTTGCTCTTGGGGTGCCGCGTGGTGCTGTGTCACCCATCCCCATGGTGTCACCTCCCCAAATGAACCCCCCCCCTATGTTTTTATGTGTGTCGTGTCCCCCCCCCCAGCAAATGCCCCGAGGGCACTTGTGACGGCTGCACCTTCCACTTCCTTTGGGTGACGGGCGAAGGGTGTCCCCGCTGCTCCTCCAGCCACTATCGCCCCATTGTCAGTGCCTGCCTTGGTGGCATCCAGGTATGACCGGGACCATGGTGTGATCGGGACCATGGTGTGATCGTAACCATGGTGTGACCATGACCACAGTGTAACCAGGACCATGGCGTGACCATGACTATGGTGTAAACATGACCATGGTGTGGCCACGACCATGGTGTAACCACAACCATGGTGTGACCACAACCATGGTGTGACCACGACCATGGTATAACCACAACTATGGTGTAAGCAGGACCATGGCGTGACCTTGACCATGGTGCAACCACGACCATGGTGTGACCATGTCTGTGATGTGACTGTGACCATGGTGTAACCACGGACCATGGCATGACCGTGACTGTGATGTAACCACAACCATGGTGTGACCATGACCATGGTATAACCACAACTATGGTGTAAGCAGGACCATGGCGTGACCCTGACCATGGTGCAACTATGACTATGGTGTAACCACGTCTATGGTGTAACCATGACCATGGTGCAACCACGACCATGATGTGACCACAGCCATACTGTAACCACGACCATGCTGCAACCACAACCATGCCATGACCGCAACCAGGAGGGCCACCCCGGTGCTGCCCTCAATGGCATCACCCCCCCACCCCCTTTCCATTGCTCCCCCTGCAGAGAACCACGTACGTGTGGCGGGAGCCGCGGCTGTGCCGAGGGGGGCAGACTTTGCCCCCACAAACGGTGCGGCCGTGCCGGAGCGCCGATTTCTGGCTGAAGGTGGGGATCTCGGCGGGCACCGGCGCCGCCGCGCTCTTGGCCGCCCTCGCCGCCTACTTCTGGAAGAAGAACCAAAAGTGAGCGGTGCCCATCGGGACGGGTGGGGGGGAGCGCGGGGATGGGAATGGCCATTAACGGGGGCGCCGGCACCACCGGTGCATCCGTAGGTTGGAGTACAAGTACTCCAAGCTGGTGATGAACGCGGCGGCCAAGGAGAGCGACCTCCCGGCGCCGGACACGTGTGCCATCATGGAGGGGGAGGATGCTGAGGACGAGCTGGTTTTTGCCACCAAAAAGTCCCTTTTTGGTAAAATCAAGTCCCTCACGGCTAAGGTAAGGGGGGAACCGGGGCACAACCGCAGAGCGGCCCCCGGGGGAGCTGCGGTTCCCCCCCCCGTGGGGGCTGATGCCGATCACCGCAGAGGATGCCGGATGGGTTCGATTCGGTGCCGCTGAAGACGTCGTCCGGTGGCAGCGCGATGGAGCTGTGATGGGTCCAGGGGTGTCCCCCCGCCCTCCCCCCCCCCAAAACGTGGCCTTAGGGACCTGCTTCCAGGCGGCTTCTGTCCGTGTGTCCCCCCCGCCAAGCACCAAAACATGCCAAATACAGGCGTGGGCTTTGTATGATGGCTTCGTGTGCTCCATGGGCGCAGGGACATGGGGGGAACACGCGTGTGCGAGCTGGTGGGGATGCGGGTGCACGCGCGTGTCCGAGCCCCCCCAGCACTACCCAGACCCATCGGGACCCATTTCACCCGGGTGCTGAGGCTGTGAGGTGCTGGTGGAGGGGAATAGTGGGGTGCTAAGGGGTGCCATAGGGTGCTATGGTGGTGCTATGGGGTGCCATTGCGTGCCATGGGGTGCCATGAGGTTCCACGGGGCTCCATTGGGTGCAACCACTATCACTGTAGGTGGTGTAGGGTGTCATAAGGTTCCATGCTTTGCTATGGGGTTCTATGGGGTGCTATGGGCTCTGTGGGTTGCAATGGAGCTCTATGGGTTGCAGTGCTTTGCTGTTGGGCTCTATGGGATGCTGTGGGGTTCTATGGGGTGCAGCACTTTGCTATGGGGCTCTATAGGGTGCTATGGGGCTCTATGGGGTGCAGCATATTGCTATGGGTCTCTATGGGATGCTATGAGTCTCTATGGGGTGCTGTGGAGGTCTATGGGGTGCTATGGGGCTCTATGGGGTGCTATGGGTCTCTATGGGGTGCCATGGGGCTCTATGGGATGCTATGAGGCTCTATAGGGTGCTATGGGGCTCTATGGGGTGCTATGGGACTCTATGGGATGCTATGGGGCTCTGTGGGGTGCTATGGGGCTCTATGGGGTGCAGCACATTGCTATGGATCTCTATGGGGTGCTATGGGTCTCTATGGGATGCTATGGGTCTCTATGGGGTGCTATGGGGCTCTATGGGGCGCTATGGGGCTCTATGGGGCGCTATGGGGCTCCAGGGGTCACTCCTCTTCCCTACGGGGGGGCACTGCGGACGCTCCCGCCCGGCGCTCCACCCCTCGGCTCGCTCCGCCCACCACAGCGCCGCCTGCCGGGCGGGGGGGCTGCGCGGCGGCCGTCAGCGCGCACGTTGCGCGGGGCGCAGGCGCAGCGCGGGGCGCATCCGGAGCCGCCATCATGGTGCTGGACCTGGACCTGTTCCGCGCGGACAAAGGCGGGGACCCGGCGATGGTGCGGGAGATGCAGCGCCGCCGCTTCAAGGACCCCGCGCTCGTGGACGCGCTCCTGCGCGCGGACGGCGCCTGGCGCAGCTGTGCGTGAGGGGGGGGGTGCGGGATTTGGAGGGGGGGGGGCACTGAGGGATCCCCATGGGGGTCCCCGCATCCCATTGCACGTGGAGCCCCGCCGGGATCCACCGCACCGCTGCCTGCAGCCCCGCTGTCACCCGCACGCATCCGGATGGTCCGCAGCATCCTGCGGGGCGGTGCCGCCTCCCCCCCCCCCCCTTCCCGCACACATCGGGTACCCCCTCCATGGGTGGCGCAGGGGGATGTGGGGCTGCAGGAGCCGGGGTCCGGCCCGTGTCGGGTGCCCGCAGGCACGGGCTGGGTGTTGGGTGCTGAGTGCTCGTGCTGGTGCTGGGGGCTGGTGCTGTGCGCTGGTGCTGAGGGCTCGTGCTGGTGCTGGGTGCTGGTGTTGGTGCTGGGTGCTCGTGCTGGGGGCTGGTGCTGGGGGCTGGTGCTGAGGGCTGGTGCTGGGTGCTGGTGCTGGGTGATGGGTGCTGGTGCTGAGTGCTGGGTGCTGGTGCTAAGTGCTGGGTGCTGGTGCTGGGTGCTGGTGCTGAGTGCTGGGTGCTGGTGCTAAGGGCTGGGTGCTGGTGCTGGGTGCTGGTGCTGAGTGCTGGGTGCTGGTGCTGAGTGCTGGGTGCTGGTGCTGGGTGCTGGTGCTAAGTGCTGGGTGCTGGTGCTAAGGGCTGGGTGCTGGTGCTGGGTGCTGGTGCTGAGTGCTGGGTGCTGGTGCTGAGCGCCGGCGCCGCTCCCAGGGATGAAGGGGAGAGGAGCCTCCGACCCCGCTTTGGTCCCTTTGGTCCCTGCCCCTGCGCGGCGCTGCCCCCCCCCGGCTGATGCAACCCCGCAGCTCCCGGCTCCGGCTGAGCCGGTGCCTCCCTTCCCCACGCCCGTGCTTCCCGGTCCAGGATCGGGCCCTGGCGCTGCGGGGGGGGGTCCCCCTCCTTGCCGGGGTTGGGGGGGGTCTTTGGTTGAGCTGCTGCGCCTCCAGGCACCAAGGGGGGACCTCGTGGTCCCCTCATCCAGCGCCCAAACCTCACGGCTCCGGATGCGCGCAGTGGCCCCAAGCCGGGTTTGGGGTACCCAGAGCCGTGCTTCCAAATGAGACCCTTGTGGGGGAGCCGCTGCACCCCACATCTCTGCCCCTCGCAGCATCAAACCCTCCCCTGTCCTTCCGAAGCACCGCGGCGATGGGGGTCCCTGGAGCTGAACGTGCTGAGCCGGATGGGGATCCCAGCCCCATTCCCACTCGCGCCGCTCCTTCCCGTCCCCTTTCCAGGCCGGTTCCGTGCGGATAACCTGAACAAGCTGAAGAACCTCTGCAGCAAAACCATCGGGGACAAGATGAAGGTGAGGCAGGAGGAGGCGCTCCTGCCTGCGGGCATCTCCCTCCCCATCCCCGAGGGATGCGCTGGCCCTGGAGCTGCACCTCCACCCTCTGGGGTTCCTGTGTCCTCCCTCTGCAGAGGAAGGAGCCGGTGGGGACGGAGGAGTCGGTTCCGGAGGGCGCGCAGAACCTCGACGAGCTCACGGCCGACGTGCTGGGGGTGAGCGTGAGCCCCGCGCCCTGCCCTGGGCCGCCCGCACCCCCCCCTTGTCACCGGGCATCACCCACGTGGGCAGCGCGAGGTGGCCAAAGGGAGGGGGGATGCGCTGAGCCCCCCGCCAGGAGGATCCTCATCTCCCCCGTCCCACCCCAGCAGGAAGCAGCTCCGCGCCCTTCCTTGGAGCCCTGGGCTCCTCCTCTGCCTCCCGAGGGATCTGAGCAGCCTCAGTCATTCCCTCCCTCCCTTCGCGCTGTGGTGCTGCCTCTGCTGCCGTGGGTGCTGCGTGCCCCACGCTTGGCCGCGCTCAGGCGCTTTCAGAGCCCCACTTGGGTCAGTTCGTTGTCCCCTCAGGGTCCCCTTTGCTGTGCTCAGCCCCCAGGTGCCGTGTGTGGGGTTTGGAGCCGGGATGAGCCGGGGTGAGCAGGCAGGGCCATTCCCAGGCGCTTCCCCCTCCTCGCCGTGTCCCCGCGCAGGCTCTGCAGGTCTCCCAGATCAAGCAGATCCGGCTCCTCATCGATGAAGCCATCCTCAAGTGCGATGCTGAGCGCCTGAGGCTGGAGGCCGAGCGGTTCGAGAGCCTCCGGGAGATCGGGAACCTCCTGCATCCCTCAGTGCCCATCAGCAACGATGAGGTGGGGACCGGAGCAGGGGCAGGGACCGGAGCAGGGGCAGAGACCGGAGCAGGGGCAGGGACCGGAGCAGGGGCAGGGACCGGAGCAGGGGCAGGGACCGGAGCAGGGGCAGGGACCGGAGCAGGGGCAGAGACCGGAGCAGGGACAGGGACCGGAGCAGGGGCAGGGACTGGAGCAGGGACAAGGGCCTGGCTGTGCTGGTTCATCAGAGCCAGACAAGGGGGGCTCTCTGTGGGGAGGGTGAATGAGCTCCGCATGACAAGGCAGCGTATCCCACCGGGAGCAGACAAAGAGCAGCTCAGGCAGCGCTGGACACGGCCATTGTTGTGGGAATCCATGGGAAACCGGGGGGCTGGGATCTCCCTCCGCTGCCTTCATTCATCCGCAGGGAATATTGTGCTGGGGGAGCACAACTGAGCCAGGCCGGCTGCCAAGGGGCTGCATAATAAGTGAATGGCCGGGATCAGAGCTGGGATTCCAGGCTCTATAGTCTGGGATCCCAAACTGGGCACCAAGGTGATGGGCTCCCCCTCCTCTCTCCCATCTCCATGCAGGATGTGGACAACAAGGTGGAGCGGGTCTGGGGCGACTGCAGCTGCAGGAAGAAGTATTCCCATGTGGATCTGGTGGTGATGGTGGACGGTTACGAGGGCGAGAAGGGCGCTGTCGTGGCGGGCAGCCGGGGCTACTTCCTTAAGGTGGGAGCCCAAACC
Source organism: Myiopsitta monachus (assembly GCA_017639245.1). Classification (NCBI taxonomy): domain Eukaryota; kingdom Metazoa; phylum Chordata; class Aves; order Psittaciformes; family Psittacidae; genus Myiopsitta; species Myiopsitta monachus. The sequence continues at coordinate 4,125,404 of CM029936.1, read as the reverse complement.
CCCATGGAGGGGATGGAAGTCAAGGGGGGACACAGGGTCCTGGCTGCTCCCCTGGGCTGAGCAGTGCTGGAGCTTCTGGATCCACAGCAGCATCCCACTGCCGCGGGCTCCCCACGCTCCCAGACCTGCTGAGCGGGAAGGGGTGGCTCGGTGTGGGACAGGCGGTGGCTTCCCTTTGTCCCCAGGGTCCCCTGGTGTTCCTGGAGCAGGCGCTGATCCAGTACGCGCTGCAGAGCCTCCGCGCCAAGGGCTACACCCCGGTGTACACCCCCTTCTTCATGCGCAAGGAGGTGATGCAGGAGGTGGCCCAGCTCAGCCAGTTCGACGAGGAGCTCTACAAGGTGAGGGCTCGGCGCCCGACGGCGCTCCAGGGCTTCCCGACGGAGCCACGCTGCTTCCAGCTGGCTGGAATCCTGCTGCCCTCCGAGGCCACAGCAGCGCCCTTCCCTTACGCTCCCTGTACGGCCCCTATCCCCAGGGTCCATCTTGACCCTGGAGCTCCAATCTCCAGGTTCCGTCTTCCCTGGATCCCATATCTGGGGGAGCATCTCCACCTGGGCCCCCAGTCCCTGGGGGGTCCCTCTTTTCTTAGACCCTCTGTACCCAGGGTCTATCTTCCTCTGTACACTCTATCCCTGGGGTCCCTTTGGACCTCCTGTTTCTATGGTCCCTCTTCCTCTGCACCCCATATCTCCAGGGTCCATCTTCCCTGGGATCCCCTATCTCTGGGGTCCCCTTCACTGCCAACCCCATATTTAGGTGTCCATCTTCCTCTGGACCCCTTATCCTTAGTGTCCACCACCACAGCATGGTGCCAAGGAGCTGCACTGGCACCGTGGGGCTCTGCAGGACCCCAACCCACAGCTCCATCCCTCCACCCTGCACATCCCCACGCAGCATCCCTGCATCCCCACGCAGCATCCCTACATCACCGTGCAGCATCCCTGTACCCTGCGCATCCCCACACAGCATCCCCGCATCCCCACGCAGCATCCCTGCATCCCGACCCGCATGCGGGCAGCGCAAGTTGGGGACGGTGCCTCTTGTCCCCGCGCAGGTGATCGGCAAAGGCAGCGAGAGGGCCGAGGACAGCTCCATCGACGAGAAGTACCTGATCGCCACGTCGGAGCAGCCCATTGCCGCGCTGCACCGCGACGAGTGGCTGCGGCCCGAGGAGCTGCCGCTCAAGTACGCGGGGCTCTCCACGTGCTTCCGGCAGGAGGTGGGCTCCCACGGCCGCGACACCCGCGGCATCTTCCGCGTGCATCAGTTCGAGAAGGTGAGGGCACCGGAGCAGCGTTCCCGTGGGAATGGGGGTGCTCCCGGTGCCAACGCGGGGCCCCGTTTCTGTGCCAGATCGAGCAGTTCGTCTACGCCTCCCCCCGGGATAACAAGTCCTGGGAGATGTTCGAGGAGATGATGGCCACGGCGGAGGAGTTCTATCAGTCCCTGGGCATCCCCTACCACGTCGTCAACATCGTCTCGGGTATGGGATGGGGATTCCTCACCGTGGGACACCGGGGTCACCTCCCTGCCGGCACCGTGGTGGTCCCAGGCCGTGTCCCGCTTCCCAGCTCGGCTCTGCCTGTTCCCGCTGGCAATGGGGAGGAGGCGGCTTGGCCTCAGTGTGGAGGAAGGGGATGGTTGCTCTGGCTCCACCAGGACCAAGCTGTGCTGGTGCTGTCCCTTCCCAAGGGACGTGCCGAGTGTCCCAGCTCCTCCTGGAAGCTATGCCAGGAGAGTGATCCCATTTAAACACTCCTTCCCTGGAGCATCGCATCCCCGTACTGCACCAGTACGGTGCTGCTGCGCTCCATCCCCAGGGCTGGGTGTGTTTTGGGGGGGGGGGGGGATGAAGAGCGGGACCCCGTTCCTTAGTGCTGCCCCCCCCGTTCCCTGTCTCCTCCCAGGCTCCCTCAACCATGCTGCCAGCAAGAAGCTGGACCTGGAAGCCTGGTTCCCGGGATCCGGAGCGTTCCGGGAGCTCGTGTCCTGCTCCAACTGCACCGATTACCAAGCGCGGCGCCTGCGCATCCGCTATGGGCAGACCAAGAAGATGATGGACAAGGTGAGCCCGAGCCGGGGGGGGAGCAGCGTGAGGAGGGGGGGGTCCTGCTCCTCCTCCCCAATGCCCCCCCATCACCATGGCCCTGCCATAGGTGGAGTTCGTGCACATGCTCAACGCCACCATGTGTGCCACCACCCGCACCATCTGCGCCATCCTGGAGAACCACCAGACCCAGGAGGGCATCCGCATCCCGGACAAGCTCCGGGACTTCATGCCCCCAGGTACCCCCCCCCAGCACCCTGCCTGCCCCCCCACATCCCTCCTGCTCCCCAGTGCCCCCCACATCTCCCTCCCTGTGCCCCCCACATCCCCCTCCCTGTGCCCCCAGACCTGCGGGAGCTGATCCCCTTCGTGAGGCCGGCGCCCATCGAGCAGGAGCTCTCCAAGAAGCAGAAGAAGCAGCAGGAGGGGGGCAAGAAGCGTTCTGGGGGGGGAGGCGACCCCGTGCTGGAGGAGCAGATGCAGAACATGGGGGTCAACAGCACCTGAGGGGTGCCCCCCACCCCCCTGGGGCCTTCAGGACCCCCCAGGACCTTCAGGGCTGCCTGAATCCCTTCACCTTCATCGCCAGCCTGGGACTGATGCTGCTGGGGCTCCATGTGCCCCCCCTGCCGCACGGGGCTGGGGACCCCCCCCCCCCCCGTGTGCTCCCCCCATCCCTGGGGACACCATTGGCTTCTCCATCCGTGCAATAAAGCTGGGAATTGCTGAGCTGTGTGTTGGGGGCAGGAGGAGGGATTGGGGGGGGTCCTCATCTCACCCCTCTATGGGGGAGCTGCTGCCTCTGGCACCCCACGTGTGGTACCCATGGGTGCTGGGCAGGGACCTGCAGTCTGTGTCGTGTCCCCCCCCTGCAGCACCCCAGGAGCCGGTTGGGCCCCGGCTGGCGCTGGGAGAGGCTGCGCTACGTCACTGGGTGCCGGGGGGGGGTCCCAGAACCCCAGCACCCGTCAGACCCGTTCCACAGCCCCAACCCACGCACTGTGCAGCAGCAGCACCCCGGGGTGCCCGGCGCCTCCCAGTGCATCCCAATGCATCCCAGTGCATCCCAGTGCCGGTGCGATGGGGCTGGATGGGGGCTGTGGGGATCCTGGTTGTGGGGTGTCACCGCCCGCAGCAAGGACATGGGTGGTGGTGTGTGTGCCACATGTGTGCTCTGTGTGTGCACAGTGTGTGCCTACCACATGCATGGTTCACGCATGTTCTGTGTGTGCAGAGCGTGGGCCACCATGTGTGCAGTCCATGTGTGTGCTGTGTGCCGTGCATGTCCTCTGTATGCATGGTGTGTGCCTCCCGTGTGCGTATCTTGCACGTGTGCCGTGTGTGTGCAGAGTGCACGTGTGCATCTTGGATGTGTGTGCATAGCATGTGCCTCCTGTGTGCGCAATCCATGTGTGCCCCCACATGTGCAGCCCACGCGTGCTCTGTGTGCGTAGCATGTGCCTCCATGTACATGCTTCATACACATGTGCTCTGTGTGTAGAGGTTGTGCACAACCCACACGTGTGCTCTATGTGTGCAGCATCACACGTTCACAGCCCATGTGTGTGCGCGTCCTGCGTGTGCCTACGTGCAAGGTGCACGTGTGCGCTGTACATATGTGCGCTCCGTGTGTGCCCCGGTGCGCGCGGCCCGCACACGTGTGTGCTCCATGTGTGCTCCATGCGTGCTCCGTGTGTGCTCCGTGTGTGCCCCCCCCTCCCCTCCTCCCCGCCCTTCGGTGCCGGTGCCCCCGGAGAAGGGGGGGGGCGGGGGGAGGAGGGGGGTGCGGCTGCGGCTCCTTTAAGCGCTGCGCGATCCCGGTGCGGTCTCGGGCCCCGCCCCGGCGGGCGCGCGCGGGGCTCGGCGGGCACCGGCGGCAGCAACCGGCCATGGGCGCTGCGCCCGCGCGCAGCCCGGTGCTCCCGGTGCTGCTGCTGCTGCTGCTGCCCGCGCCGGGACCCGGCACCGCCACCGCCACCGCCACCGGCACCGGCACCGGCACCGGCACCGGCACCTGCCCGCCCGCGCCGCCCCTGCCGCTCCTGCGGCCCCGCGCCGGCACCGGGGACAGCGGCAGCTCCGCCGACGGCACCGGGGACAGCGGCGGCGCAGGGCCCGGCCCCAGCACCCGCGCTCGCAGCGGCACCGGGGACAGCGGCGGCGGCGGCGGCGGCCCCGCGCCCGCACCGAGCACCGGGTGCGGCGGCGCTGGCGGCGGGGACCGAGGCGTCGGCAGCGCCGGAGCGGGGCAAGGCCGTGCAGGCAGCGGGAGCAGCGGGGGTGCTGCAGGCACCGGGGGCGCTGGAGGCGCTGGAGGCGCTGGAGATGCTGCGGGCGCCGGAGGCACCGGGAATGCCAGAAGCACTGGGAGCGCTGGTGGCACTGGGAGGACTCAAGTCCCCCAGGATGCCACTAGCATCAGGAATACTGGGCCTAATGGGGACATCGGGAACACCAACACCCCCATGGGCACCAGGAGCACCAGGGATGTGATGGACACCAGGAGTATTGGCAGCAGTGGGGACACCGGGAGCACTCCAGTCCCCAGGGACCCCGGGAAAGCCCCCAGGGACACTGGGAAGACCCCAGGCACCAGGGCCACGGGGGACCCCAATCCCACGGGGCTCCGCCGACGCCGCAGCCCCAACACAGCACCGCAATTCCAACCCTCCAGCTACCAGGCGTCAGTGGAGGAGAACCGGCCGTCGGGAACACCGGTGCTGCGGGTGTCGGCGCTGGACCCGGATGCAGGTGAGGCCGGTCGGCTGCGCTACACCATGGCCGCCCTGTTCGACAGCCGCTCCGATGGGCTCTTCGCCATGGACCCCGTCACCGGCGCCATCACCACGGCCGCGCCGCTGGACCGCGAGAGCAAGAGCACCCACGTGTTCCGAGTGACGGCCACGGACCACGGCACACCGCGGCGCAGCGCCATGGCCACGGTGACGGTGACGGTGACCGACACCAACGACCACGACCCGGCCTTCGAGCAGGCTGAGTACCGGGAGAGTGTGCGGGAGAACCTGGAGGTGGGCTATGAGGTGCTGACGGTGCGCGCCACCGACGGCGACACCGGCCCCAACGCCAACATCCTGTACCGGCTCCTCAACGGCGGCGGCGTCAATGAGGTCTTCGAGATCGATCCCCGCTCCGGCGTCATCCGCACCCGCGGCCCCGTGGACCGCGAGGCCGTGGAAGCCTTTGAGCTGCTGGTGGAGGCCACGGACCAGGGCCAGGAGCCGGGGCCCCGCAGCGCCACGGCCACGGTGCGCATCGCGGTGGAGGACGACAATGACAACGCGCCGCAGTTCAGCGAGAAGCGGTACGTGGCGCAGGTCCCCGAGGACACGGCGCCCACCGCGGCCGTGCTGCGGGTGACGGCCACCGACCGCGATAAGGGCAGCAACGCGCTGGTGCACTACAGCATCGTCAGCGGCAACACCCGCGGCCACTTCTACATCGATGCGCAGACGGGGGCCCTGGATGTGGTGACCCCCCTGGACTACGAGGTCAGCAAGGAGTTCACCCTGCGCATCCGGGCGCAGGACGGCGGCCGCCCGCCGCTCTCCAACATCAGCGGCTTGGTCACCGTGCAGGTGCTGGATGTCAATGACAATGCCCCCATCTTCGTGAGCACGCCCTTCCAGGCCACCGTGCTGGAGAACGTGCCCCTGGGCTACTCCGTCATCCACGTTCAAGCCATTGACGCCGATTCAGGGGACAACA